>JALAZF010000219.1:5175292-7607938 GCA_022829125.1 Lathyrus tuberosus | reverse complement strand
TAACAGGTTCAAAATAAAGTAATGCTATGAACATTGAATAATAAAAATTAATAAAATGAAGAATCTGAAAGATAGGTCAAAAAAAGGGTTATTTGTACATACATAGATACAATACAATGCATTAAATTCTAGAGCAATGGAAGGTAGATAGATCAGATATGAAAAGTGATGATGAAAATGAAAAAGAAGAAGAAGAAGAAGAACGAACCTTGATTTTGTTAATGTGTGTTGAAGAGATGAGAGAAAAATGGTTACAGAGAAATGAAGTTGAAATGAAGTAAAATAAAATGATGAGAAATGTGAGACTTGTGTTGGTGGAGAGAGAAGTGAAGTGTGAATTTATTTGGTACAATTTCACTTTCTTTCTCTACTTTGTTTTGCGTGTTATATACTCCCTCCGTCCCAAATTATAAGTCACTTTGCCAAAAAAATTTGTCTCAAATTATAAGTCACTTTACATTCCCAATGCAATATAAATGACATCTTCCCCATTATACCCTCAAATATTTATTATTATTTATTCTTTCAACTCTTTTAATTTCTCTCTCCTATATAATTATGAGGGACATTACTGTAAAGTTATACATAATTTATCTTTCCCATAAAGTAATAATTAAGTTTCTTAATTTGTGTGAAAAGCCCAAAACGTCTTATAATTTGGGACGGAGGGAGTACAAAATTGTCGTAACTTTCACATGCTGACAAATGTTGAAATAGTAATGTGTAAGCATGCCACATAATCATAAAGTTCATTTATTATTTATTTATTTATTTTAAGATGAAAAGACGTAGTAAGATTTTACATGGAGTGATATTTTAGTAATTGGTTCATGTGAATTTAAAAAAATTCTATAAATAAAAATGAATAATATTTTTTTTTCTAAATACTTTTATATGATGTAATTATTTTTATTATAAATTTATTAAATATTATAAGATGATACGAAATTGTTTGTGTAAATTTTTAATAATTATTGTCATTTTATTTGAAGTTTAAAAAATAAAAATAAAATGTTTTATAAGATAATTATTGAAATTTTCAAGGTTTTTTTTAGTAAACATGAACATTAATATGAATTTATTTCTAACATTTTGATTCTTTATGGGTGTATTAAGTTTCTTAACAGAGTTATTATTTGAAATTTAAGATGTGATTGAGATGGAGCAAATTGATTATGCAAAACTGAGAGTAAAATTTACAAATGTATAAAGAGTCACATTCAAAAATTTAAAGAAGAAAGATTATAAAGTCGTGCTCTATGTTCAACAAAATGTGGCTACTCATCATTTTGAAAAGATTTCAAAGTTGTCAAAATCAAAAGTGACGTGAGATATCCTAGAGAAATATCATTATGGCGAAGAAAATGTGAAATAAATAAAGTTTAATCTTTAGGAGGAAGTATAAGCTGATGCAGATGGAAGATAATCAAAAGATAAGTGATTAATTTTCAAAATAGATTATAGCGGTGAATCAAATGAAGATCTCTGGTGAGACTATCACTGATCGACAAATGGTTGATGATGAAATATACGACTTGATCAAGATTTGATTTCATAGTGCTGTAAATTTAAGAATCCAAAAGTTTGAAGATCATTAAGATAGAAGAACTAGAAAGTTCATTTGAGGCTCGTGAACTCATTATGAATGATAAAGGGACTAAAAGGTTAATTCATACTAGTCTTACAAGCTCAGGGGATAAAGAAATATGGTCATGAAAGGAAGTTCAAGAAAAAATACAAATAAAACTTCAAAAATCCAAATTGGTCTAACAATGAAATCAAAAGTTGTTACAAAGTTGAATCCTCCTAAAAAGGGGAAGGCTTTGCAAGAGCACGTTTGACCAAATGACTCCGAACACAAGAGAGGAGTGAATTATGATATTTGGGTTTTCAAAAAAATGCTTTGATTTAAAATCGTTTATGTTAAAAGACATATTTGAATCAGCAAAATAATAGGAAGAACAATAAGTAGCGGGAATTGTAAATAATCAAAATAAAAGAGATAAGATATACAAATATCACACCAGAGAGTTATCTTAGTTCAATCTAAATTATTTGACTTACTCCAGTCTCTAAGAGTTTTATGTTGAGATTTTCACAAAAAGAATCTTGAGCTTTTATACAGGTTCACCCGTAAAAGCATGCAAAAAATAAGGCGGGCCAAACAATGGACATTGTTGAGAGTGTGCATATAAAACTTTGACTCGTCCCGCGAGAAAATGAGAGTGGGACAAGACTCACACACGAGCTTTGCTACTTAAAGCTAAAAGTTGTAAAAAAAATATTAATATTTGCATTTGCAATAACAAATGAAAAAAATGAGACAGTCCGGAATAAAACATATATATTAAAAAGTACGGATTTTAAATTTTGATTCACCCTGACTGACCCCATACCACCCTATGAAACTATTAAAATAAATTTTCTTTGTTTATAACAATACAAATCAATACACTTATAAAATATACGAGATAACTTTAGTCTTTTATATATATATATATATATATATATATATATATATATATATATATATATATATATATATATATAATTATTTATTTATTTATATTGAATACAAAAATTTGAAATAAAAGTAACAAAATTTTGAATTTAAAATAAATTTAACTATACTTTTTTCATGTAGTGGCTTTTTATATGTAATGTTCTATTTGATTGTAAAAGTCATTTAAAATTATAAATTTATTTAAAAGATACAACAACATCCGAACTTTATTCCATTAAACTTCTGCTATAATCCAGATGAATTTACTTAAAAGATTCTAAAGTGTTATAGGGATTAAAAAAATTAAAAAAGAAAAACACATTTAACTGGTACGCAAAATTACAAATCAAGTTTATACTGTATGTCATTTAACATGCAGAATCATGTTATTGGCATGCTAAATTCTTATCTAAAAAAAATGGCATGATAAATCTAATTACACCATAACTAACATTTATCTATTGATTTCCCATGGATACACATGAATAAGCACGATAAATTGCAAAACAAAATTCAATATCATTCATGATAAATGGAGTACCATTACTACGGAAGACCTATTTAACAACGGTTGAGAAAGATATATAATGACGCGGACACATGCGTTGTTATGTAGGGGTGGACAACGGTTCGGTTTGGTTCGGGTTTGGGTCCAAACCCTTGAACCGAACAAATCCACGGTTGAGAAAAATGGACCCAATTCCGACCGTTTGTCTTATCGGTTTTTTTCGGGTTCGGTTCAAATCGGTTCGGTTTAATAAATCGGTTTTTTTCGGTTACCATGTTATTGACTCATATCAAATTTTTTAGGCCCAACTTAAAATAGGCATAAGAAATGCACAAAGAGAAACACCAGATCCATCATAATTTCAAGACAGTTACAACACTATCAAAGTTAAAACACAGAGCTTTCTACCCACTACAAAAGAACAAACTAAAAGGAAGATTTAATTCCTAACCAATACAAACAAAAAGCAGTAGAATCACTCCAAAAACAAATATGCCACATACCCAACATCTCCCAACAGACAAACCCTCGATGCCAACAACTATAAGACAGCCACCCTCCACATGAACTAGTCGACACCACGAACAACAATCAACAACACCCCTGCCGATCTACCAGACCACAGACAATGCAAAAATTAAGACCAATTCATACACTGCAAAACCTGAATAAATAGAAAACCAAAGCTCAATGGCGCCTTTAACAAAGAACACAACACCACTCCATATCTCAAATAGCTGCCAACAGTATAAACCTGATCGGATCTAATACCAGCAACCCACTCTACCAATCAAAACAATAATAACAATTCTACAAATAATAAATTAATATTGAATAAAGTTTAAAATTGATAAATAGTAACAATTGTGATGCTATTTAAATTTAATTAGCATATTTATTTACATGATTATACTATAACTATAAATAATTTCCTACAATTAATATTTATATTTGATATGATTTCCTAACATTAAGATTAAGACTCATAAACTTTCATAACAAAGAATAAAAATTATAAATGAACAGAATAAGAATGTAAAAACTCTAACCAAATTATTCACATTATCTTAGAGTATACATGCTCATAGACAAGATTATTCTGTAAAATTTTCCAAGAGATATCTCAGAATCATTATTATATAAATAACTAAATCACATAACACTTTTTATTGAAATATATAGCAAGAATTCTCTTAGAAAAATCACCTCAAAATGCTCATAAAGTAACTGATTATGAATATTAAAGGTCAACTTACTACAAAAATGAACTTGTAAAGAAAAGAAGTAAACCTATAAAGAAAATTATATAAGTATTAGTCTTCTCATAAAATCAATAGTCAAAACTAATATCAACCTTTGGAAAGCAAAGCAAGATCCTGTACGTTGATATGCATGGAGGTTGGCACAACACTCTCCATTTATTCCATTCTAATTCATTTATTCCATTCTAAAACTTGATATGCATAGAAAAATTAATTACTGTATTGACTAGCTATATAGTTGCAATTGATTAAAGCCTCAAACAATGTATCCAAACAAAAACAAAAGAATATTGGATATTATATCATAAACTAACCTTTAAATTTGATTATTGATGAGTTGAGTATAACCCTGCAAAAGAATTTTTCCTTAAAGAAAAAAGGGTCAACTTCTTTTTTAGGAGACAACTTATAACAATGAAGTTTGAATAATTAATCACTTACCTGTACTATTTTCAACTTCTTTTCTGCCAAATACAAAATTAACAGACCCTTGAGAAAGTGCAATCTATTTTAGCAAAAGTTAAACATCTAGAACTCATATGATTAATATGCTTAATTAATCGAATTTTCACATAGATAGAGTGAAGTTATCCCAAAATTTCTGCAGATAGAGTGAAGATTACCAAGCAGACCAACAAAAGTGGAAGCAAGTAGCAAGAAGCAGAGTTCCCTCCCACATACAACTATCTTTGTAGTGATGTTCATACACGTGTCAAACAAAATAAGTAAATCATCCATTTTAGTTCAAGAGAATGCCAAAATTAAATACAAAAAGGCATGCATAAACCAATCTTAAATCAAACATAAAACAACCAAATATATCAGGATTTGTAAAAATAAAAATAAAGTTTAAACACATGGAAATCAAAATAAAAATTAGGGTTTTAACAGAGTTTAAAACACACAATCCCTAAATGATTTTAACTTTCACACAGACCTCAAAAGAATTAAGATATAGAGATGATAGAACAAACTTATGGTCGAATGGTCGCCGGTGACATGGAGGTGGAGAGGATACGAACACGATGCATAAATATACATGATCCAAGGAGATTGAACCACGAAAATGGTGAGAGAGGTGCAAACATATACAGAAATGTAGTTGCGATGAGAAGTAGTATGAGATATTCGCCGGTGAGGAATACATAGTTTGAAGACGGTGTAGATTTATGTTAGAAACAAATTTTGTGTTGGATTGAAAGCAGAACATGGTATAATTCCTCATATTGGACTGGACTGAGTTAAGATTGGACTGGGCCTTTCCCATGAAGGATTCATCATTCTGGTCGGATTCAGTTTCCGACGGATCCAAAACCAACGTCTGAATCCGACCGTGAAAATCCGTCGAAACCCCTTTCATCTTTTCGAATCAACCAGTAAACCGAGTCAATCCGAACCGTTTCTCAAATTTTACATTGGTTCGGTTAGTTTTCATCGGTTCGGTAAATTTTATCCACCCCTAATACTTACAATCACGGTCCTGTGACCGTTGTAATAAATTGGAAAGCGCGCGCCCTATAACAATGGTTAAGAGTAATAACTGTTGTGATATTGTTTATGCATAAAAAACAAACGTATCATACCAAAATCAGCAATACACCATTTTTGAACAGATATCAAAACCATTAATTACGAAACAATATAAAAGGATGAAAAATGAAATTTCAAAAGACAAAGAGATATAATCATTAATTCAACAGCTCGAGGTTGGCAGAAACTTATCCAACTTGCAAGAGAAGATGAAGAATCAGAAGAAACAATATAAAAACGTAAGAACCAAAACATAAAAACAACTTAATCCAAAAGAATCAAAATGAGTTCTACTGCTCAAACTACCAAAAATGTTGATAATGAAGTTGTTGTTATAGAGGGGGATGTAGTTCAAAACCTTCCTCAGAATCAACAAGTTACTGTAAACGGGGTTGTCGTTCAAAACCTTCCTCAGAATCAACAAGTTGCTCTTGTAGATGAGGCTGTTGCGGAAAGAATGAGAGCTCTGAGGGTGAGGAGAAGAAGGAGAAGAATGTTGAGAAGGCAGATGATTGTTGTCAATTCTGATGATGATGATGAGACTGACTATGGTTGGTCAAACTTCCTCTCATCCAGATCATTTAGATTTGATGATTAAGTTTATGTAATGAAAATTTATGTAATGAAAATTTATGTAATGAAACTTAATTTATCTAATGAAATTTTAATCTTTTTGCTTAATAGCTTAAACTATAAGCTACAATATCTATCAACTAATATACTAACAAACAGATAACTAATTGAAAATTCAAAATTTTGCGTTGAACTTACTCGTAAGAAACTGTATTTTATTAGTTGCATTCATGTCTTCATAATGTAATTCAAACATCAACAATGTAATTCACAATGCATGTGCAGTTTAAACATCAACAATGTAATTCAAACCCTAATTCAACTATTACATTTCATAACAAAGTAAACATTAAACATAAAGGAGACAAGTAAACATAACATCTTGAGATTTCTAGAAAATCTCTCTGATTTCAGTTTGTTCTTCAAATTCTTGTTCTTCTTCTTTAAATCCTCATACATAACCTTCAAATAGCCCACAGCTTCCAACTCTGACTTCATAATGCTCTCATCTTCATTTCCACCTCTTTCTCCCATGTCTTCATTCCATATAAACAAATTACAAGTTTCATCACTCCTCCAAAATGGACATCTCCAAAAAAGTCTTCCTTTATTTTTTCCCTTCTTGCATTGGTACGAAACCATATGACCATCATAACCACATAAATTTCCAGATCGAGATTTTACAACAGAAGAAGACATAGAAACACATTTGGATGAGTTTGTCTTCAAATGCGACATTGAAACACCTTAAAGTATAATACTTTCTTGTTATTGTTGTCTTCTGTTGAAAAGTATTCTGGGGGGTATTTTATCGTATCCACAGGGATTGTATGTATATTGCCACCGTTCTATAGTCGAAATCGTTTTAAACTTAGAGTAACAAAGATTTTGGTTGATTTGTAACGGATCGTTTGCATAAGAATTTAATAACAACGGTAAAGAAATTGGTTTTAAAGATTTGGTAAAGGCATGCCAAGATTAGGGTCCGATAATCCATTTCGTACGTATTTACTCGATAAAGTATGTGAACTTGTTAACGATGAATACAATCACATATCCTCTCAACAAGTTTATCTCTAACACTTGTTGTGGGATTTATCATATTGATCCTTAGATGATCTCTCACTCTAACTATCAATATGATAACATTCAAGATCAATATTTATGAACATCAACTCTTAAAACTATCTCTAGCCTCATGATTGTTGATGGATTAAAACTTAGGTCAAGTTTTAGAACATATTTCTCAATCATGAACCAAAACAAAATATAAACCATACAAACAAAGTTTTTCACCATATATTTATCATTAACAAAGTTCACAAACTGCAATCAAGATCAATACATACAAAATGAAGAATTACATATCACTAATCTTGACACAAGATGTGTTTAGGTACACATATTCATGGTAGCTTGTTTCACAAGTTTCGGGAGGAGATGAAAAAGCATCTGCGTTGAATAATCGAGATCGGATGCAAATCCAACTTCTCTTGGTGATTTATCACTCTTGGATGAAGAAAAGTCAGAAACTTAGGTTATGGTGTGAGAAAATGAGGTTATGATATCAAGAAATTACATAAAGTGCTTTTATAGTTCACTTGAAATCTGCCCAGTTCGCACTGCAAACTTTTTGTTCGCCTAGCGAACTACCAAATAGGCACCTGAGGTGCCTCTGGTCTGTTAAACCGCATATGAGTTTCTGCATAAGTTCGCAATGCAAACTTTTATTCACAAAGCGAACTATTCGCCTACAAGTTCGCAAAGCGAACTTAGGCCCCTTTAGCTACTACCTCATCCAAGGTGTCCTTCGCCAGGTCTTCGCTGGAGCGATGAATCAGCGAACATTCACTGGAGAGTTTGTAAAGCGAACTTTAGTGCCTTTTCTTATTGCCCAAAGTCTGGGAGTGTTCGCTGGAGCTTCGCCAGATGTTCGCCCATCGAACATTCGCTGGCAAGTTCGCAAAGTGAACCTCTTGAAGTTTCTTTCATTTCTTTGGCAACTTGGATCCTTTCTTTGTGTCTTACTTCTTTGAGAACTTCATGCCTTTTTCTGCATAATAACACACACATTACTATAAGTAGGATTATACCTAAGAGGGGGTGAATTAGGTTCCTTAATTAAAAATTCCGGTTTTTCGATGAACTTGAGTTTTATTATCCTAAAGTTTCTAAGTGATGAAATGCGGAATGTAAAGAACACCGAGAAGTATACTAGTTCCCCTCACAGCCCGAGAGTAGTCCAGTCCCCTTTCAACATGAAAGAGATTTCACTAAAATGTTATATCTTAGACAAGACTACCTAGTCTTTCTATACTAGACTCTAACACACCACCAAGAACAATCCTCTTGGATTTTACAAGTTTAAAGTCCAACCAAGAATAAATCTTTTACAATGGACCTCTTGTATCCACAATCTGGGTAAAAAGGACTACAACACACCCTATAAGAGAAACAATCCTTCTCCTTATAGTCAGCACCTAAATCCAAACAAACCTTGGAACTTTAGGATTTTACAATAGTTCTGAATTTTTGAGTAAGTAGATGAAACTTTGATTCTTTAATATATCAATCACAAGATTGATCTTCTTCTTGTACAAGTAATCTTTATTCAGAATATACAAGTGTTTTAAGATGCAATAATGAAACTATAATGGTTGAAATGAAAGTTCAATGACAAGGTTTCACTCTTAGAAAATTCTGGCTTTTGACACTTGAGAAAATGAAAGATTTTAGAGAATAAAGATGTTTAAAAAATTGTATGCAAGAAGGTGAGAAGAAAATCTGAAATTATGAGTTTATATATGCCACTAAACACCTTTACAAAAGGGTGTTAATGTCTAAAGGTTGTCATGTATCAAAAACTATTTTCAAAAACTCATAATGCTGAAAAATAAAATATTTTTACAAACTGGTTCAGTGTTAATCGGTTAACACTATTGAACTACAATATGTTAATCGATTAACACCTTCCAACAAGCAAAAAATTCAATTTTTCTTAAGGTTAATCGATTAACATAAATGAACTGCAAAACGTTAATCGATTAACCATTGTTAAAAATTGAAAAATACTTTAACCAATGGTATGAAAAGGAATGGTGTTCAAAAACAAATATTTTGGTGATCCATGCTAAGTATGCTTGAAGATATGAACACTTGTATATTCATGAATAAGTTGAGTTCATATACCTTTTAGATTTTGATCAATTGAATGAAAATCTTCAAGACTTTTTGATATAGTTGATACTTGAAACTTGATACTTGGCTTTAATCATTTCCTTTTAGATCTTTAATAGATTTAACAATGTTGTTGTCTTCACCAAAACACATTTGAGAATCTTGATTCTTCAATCTCCCCCTTTTTGATGATGACAACTATTCTCTTGAAAACTTTGATTTTATCTTTGATTTCTCTAACAAAAACAATGCTCCCGCTAGATGTAAGCTCCCCCTAAAATCATGCTTGGGAGAATTTTTGGATCATCTTATTTTGCTGCAAAATTGTGTTAGAGAAACAAAAATACACATGTTTCTCCCCCTTTGTCATTACCAAAAAGGAAGGGAAAAGTCTTAAAAAAATTTATGGTGAAAACATTTGGAACATATACCACATTTGAAACATATTATGACACACAAGTTTAAACAACACAAACACATAACATAACATTAAACATTAAGTTCTAACAACACATTAAACTTAAGTCTTACAACAATTCAAAACAAAACACAACATTCTTGAAAAGTCTTAAACACTTAGACATTACCAAAATACTAGAAAAAACAAAGACACTAGACAACTTAAAACATCTTTCAATCACTTTCCGATATCTCATAGTTTTCTTCTTCCTCTCCATCTTCTTCCTCTTCATCCTCTACCTCTTCTTCACTTTCCTCGACTCTTGGTTTTCGGCGATGCGATTTAGTAAGCTTGAGCAACAATTTCTTAATTAAGGCCATTTCAAAAGAGTGAGTGTTCATTGTTGCTTCCATTGAACACATTTTGTTGTAGAGTGCTTCATTAGTATACCCGTCTTCCGGAGCCGTTGGAGGAGTGAAAGTTTGAACATCATCTTTGTAAACATATAAACCTTGTCGATTCTTGATGATGCCCGTGTTCTGTAAACACGTAGAGGCATTAATTTCACAATCTCTAGAACTCATCTCAACCTTTGGTTCTCTCTTGACAAGAATTTCAAGTTTTTCAAGAAGCTTTGACACAATCCTTCCATAAGGTAGACCATCACTCAAGTTTTGTTGATAAAATATATGATACATCACAGTACATGCCCAATTCATTTTTAATCCATTCTTAAGTGAAAACATGACTTACAATTCCGGATCAGAAATTTGAGCGTGGTTTGCGTGTTTTGGCAGCAGCACATAAGCAATCACATAATGTAACATTATATCCGTTACCGATAAATTCTTCGAATAGAGCAAGACTCTAGAAGAGGCATTACTTTGTCTACCCATAACATCAACTTGATTCACTCGAGAAAAACGGAAATAATAATCCATTTTATTATAGTCTTTCCATCCATTAGCTTGTTGAGTAAACCCTTGTTTAATAATTTGTCCATCAGAGGGCAAACCTAAATACTTTCCAAAAGTTTTAGCATCAACACTAACATCATTGTTCTTAACCTTTGAAGTTAAACAGTGGTCATCAAACTCATCTAAACCCACATGCAAATTAGAATAGAATTCTTTTACTAGATCAGGATACACAGGACCAATCTCAGATACAAAGTTATCTATCTTATGTTGCCTTAACAATGCCGAAAAATTAAAACTTTCAGCAGGAAAAGATGATAAGAGAACATATTTTACCGGCATCAATAATCTGTTCTGGAAATCAAACGTAAGCCTCTGTTGTTTTGTTGTTGGAGCAGCTTCTTCTTGATGTGAGCTTTCTTCTCCCATTTTTGCCTTTCCTTTCGCTCTTCTTAAGGATGCCATGGATGAAAACTTGAAGGTGTGAAAGTGAATTTCGGATTTTTGAGAGAGGAGGGTTTTGAAGTTATGAGTTGTGTGGTTTGGTGAGATTATAAAGAAGTTTTGATGAGTGGGGTTTAATGTTGGTGGTTTAATGACTTTGAATGAGTTGAAGAGGTGTGTAAAAGGTAGTAATGATGACTTAAGAGTAATGAAGAGTACCAATGTGAGTTGGAAGGACAAGTTGACTTATCCTAAAAGCACTTATAAAAGCTAATGACCACACAAACAACACATAAAAGCCAATAAAACAAACACACAAAAAATCTGTATATAATAAAATTTTCGTATTTTGTGAAAATGTTACAGGGTTAATCGATTAACCCAAAACCAACATAACCTGGTTAATCGATTAACGGAACAATAATTTGCGCAAATACTTACAGTGTTAATCGATTAACATATTTGCAAAGGCAAATGGTTAATCTATTAACATACTAAAAAAAACAATAACTTCATAATTTTTAGTATGCTAATGAAATAAAAAATGTAACACCATGACATGTTAGACTATAACATAATGCAACTAGTGGTAGTCCAGAAAATTCATAAAAATAATTTTATGAGCAAAAAAAATGAAAATAAGACATTTTTGCATAAAATTCACCTTTTAATAAAAAATTGACAATCATAAAAATTGGAAATAATGTGTACCTTGGCTTCATTATATCATATAATGAATAAATATTGAAGATTTAAATGTCACCTTCATCCAATATGCCAAGTTTTCGACGAATCTTAAAAAATGCGTCCCGAGGAAGCGGTTTTGTGAAGATATTCGCCAGTTGATTTTGAGTATCGATAAACGTTATCTCAATATCTCCTTTTAAAACGTGATCCCTTAGAAAATGATGTCTAATATCAATATGCTTGGTCCTTGAATGCATGATTGGATTTTTTGATATATTGATTGCACTCGTGTTGTCGCATTTGAGAGATATACATCCTAGATTCACACCATAGTCATGGAGTTGTTGCTTCAACCAAAGTATTTGTGAACAACAGCTACCGGCGGCGTTATACTCTGCTTCTGCAGTGCTAAGAGCCACACTTGCTTGCTTTTTGCATGACCAAGAGACTAAGGCATTTCCAAAAATGTGACAAGTTCCGCTTGTGCTTTTTCTGTCCGTCTTACATCCTGCATAATCTGCATCAGAAAAACCAACAAGACTACATATACTACCTTTAGGGTACCATAGACCGACATTGGATGTTCCTTTAAGATACTTCATTATCCTCTTTACCGTTGTGAGATGAGGTTCCTTTGGACAAGCTTGAAATCGTGCACATAGACATACACTAAACATAATATTAGGTCGACTAGCGGTTTGATATAATAAAGAGCCGACCATACCTCGATATTTAGTGATATCAATAGGAATTCCGGATTCGTCATGATTAAGATATGTGTCGGATCCCATTGGAGTTGCTATCTCTTTGCAAGTATCTATATCAAATCTTTTAAGAAGTTTTTTGCAATATTTGGATTGATTGATAAATATCCCATTCTTTGTTTGTTTGATATGCAATCCAAGAAAGTAGTTCAACTTTCCCATCATGGACATTTCAAATTCTCCTTGCATGATTTTTGAGAATTCTTCACATAAGGACTCATTTGTAGATCCAAAAATGATGTCGTCTACATAAATTTGCACTAAGATAGTATGATGGTTAGTTCTTCTAATAAACAAAGTAGTATCAACTTTACCTTTTTTGAAACCGTGTTCGCAAAGAAAATTACTTAACATATCATACCAAGCTCTTGGTGCTTGCTTCAATCCATACAAGGCCTTTTTGAGTTTGTAAACATGATTAGGATGTTTAAAATCTTCAAATCCTGGAGGTTGATTTACATAAACTTCTTCAAGTATGTATCCATTTAGAAATGTGCTTTTGACGTCCATCTGATACAACTGAAAATTCAAAGAACAAGCATATGCTAACAATAATCTAATTGCTTCTAGTCTAGCAACCGGTGCAAATGTTTCCTCAAAATCTATACCTTCTTCTTGATTATAGCCTTGTGCTACTAATCTTGTTTTGTTCCTTATAATGATACCATTTTCATCTAGCTTATTTTTTAATATCCATTTAGTGCCAATAATATGCTTACCTTTTGGTCTTGGAACTAAATCCCATACCTCATTTCTTTCAAACTGATTTAATTCTTCTTGCATGGCTAGAATCCATTGATCATCATCTAAGGCATCTTGGACTTTAGACGGTTCTATTTGAGAAATAAATGCCATATCGAGACAAACATATTTTACATTTAGCCAAGTAGATACTCCTTGAGATATGTCTCCAATAATCTTGTCAATAGGATGATCTCTATGTGTCCTCCATTCTTTTGGTAGATCGTTGACTATAGACTCTTCTTGCAAAGATTCTTCTTGATAATCTACTTGATTCTCATTGTTGACTTTGGAGGATTCTTCTATGGAATCATCATCATTATCACAAATAACAATATCCTCCTTTGAGGGGTTAGATTCATCAAACTTAACATGCATAGATTCTTCAATAGTTAAAGTTCTTTTATTATAAATTCTATATGCCTTACTTGAAATTGAATAGCCAAGAAATATACCTTCATCCGATTTTTCATCGAACTTACCAAGATTGTCTTTGTCATTATTCAAGACAAAACACTTGCATCCAAAAATGTGAAAGTAAGCAATGTTTGGTTTCCTCCCTTTGAAAAGTTCATAAGGGGTCTTCTTAAGGATAGGTCTAATGTTAACACGATTACTTACAAAACATGTCGTGCTTACCGCATCCGCCCAAAAATATTTTGGAAAATTTGAGGCGTTAAGCATTGTTCTTGCAAGTTCCACCAATGACCTATTCTTCCTTTCTACAACACCATTTTGTTGGGGGTTCTTGGTGCCGAGAAGTTGTGAGAGATTCCATGATCTTCGTAAAATTCTTCGAAATAAGCATTTTGAAATTCTCCACCATGGTCGCTTCTTATGGAGGCAATTGAAAGTGACTTCTCATTTTGAATTTGCTTTGCATACTTCTTGAACGCCTTGAATGCATCACTTTTCTGCACTAAAAAGAATGTCCAAGTATATCTAGAGAAATCATCAACAATAACTAAAGCATATACATTACCTCCGAAGCTTCTTGTTCTTGATGGACCAAATAAGTCCATATGCAACAATTGTAGTGGCCTTGAAGTGGACACCACATCTTTAGATTTGAAAGTTGACTTGGTTTGTTTCCCTTTTGATATGCATCACACAACTTATCTTTGACATATTTTATCTTTGGTAAACCAATAACTAAATCATGCTTAATTAATTTATTCAAATGCTCTATATGAATGTGAGCAATACTTTTGTGCCATAGCCATGAATCATTATTGTTTACCATAAGACATTTAACCTTCAAAGAAACTTCATCAAGGGAAATCATAAAAATGTTGTTAATTCTTTTACCTTTAAGCATTACCTCATTAGTGACTTCGTCTTCTATCAAACATTCATCTTTGGTGAAATTGATTTTGAATCCTTTGTCACAAAGTTGGCTTATGCTAAGAAGGTTATGCTTTAAGCCTTCAACATAAAGCACATCTTCATTTGTTGGGAAAGGTGGTGCACCAACATTGCCTACGCCAAGAATCTTTCCTTTATTGTTATCTCCATAAGTAACATAACCCTTGGCCTTAAGCACTAGATTTGAAAAAAAAATTATATCTCCGGTCATATGCTTCAAACAACCACTATCAAGATACCATAGATTTGAAGTGGTCTTCAAGCAAACCTACAAAAAAAATTAAGTTCTGTTAGGTACCCAAATAGCCTTGGGTCCTTCATAATTTGTACCTTTCCTTACCCACACATAATGCCCACTTGCAACACTAAAGTTTCTTACATAGCAAGCATTAGGTGTATGGCCAATAATACCACAATAAAAACAAGTAGGAACAAAATTACTTTTATATCTAGAAACATAGGATTTCTTTTTAGGAAATCTTTTCTTTGTAGGAGTTCTTTTCTTTTTAGGATAAGGATGCACATTCCTCGGTTTGTTCACTTTCTCTTTAGAAGTTTGGTCACTAGCCTTAACAAAGATTGTTTTATTAGAACTTAGTTTAGAAAATTTTGAGTAACCAAGTCCACTTTTATCATTTGAATATCTTTGTTGACTAAGAACCGCTTCTAATCCAATTTGTACTTTCTCATATTTTTCTAGGACTCTTTTTAATTGAATAATTTGGAATGAAATTGATTCACAATTTTTACATACCAACTCTTGTTTTTCTTCACTAGTTTTTTTTTGTTTTTCATCTTTTGACTCTTTTTCCATAACATCGACTTTTTCTTCTAAAGATGTTATTTGTTTCTTTTGTGAAGAAATTGTTTTACACAAGACCTTACATTCATTTAAGAGTTCATTTATAGCTTCTTGTGCATCATTATCATAAAGAGAAAATTTAGTACTAACCTCATCATTTTTATCATCGGAATTGTGTGTAGCCATAAGTACCAAATTTGTGCTCTCACCGCTCTCTGAGTCGGATGATGAACTAATCTCGTTGTCTTCCCATACAATGTATGCCTTTTTATTTTTTGAATCCTTCTTGCCTTTGAAACTTCCTTTCTTTGCAAGTTGTGGACATTCGGGCTTTATGTGACCTTGCTTTCCACATTCATAACATGTAATATCTTGAGACGAAGTGCCAGCCTTCTTTTTCTTGAAGTGTTTCTTTCTTTTAGCATAAAAAGACTTGTCTTTGTTACCAAAAAATTTACCGAGTCTTTTTACTAGCAGCATGAAATTTTCGTCTTCCTCCAATGAATTATCATTTTGTTTACTTTTTACATCTACTTTTAAAGCAATACCCTTGGATTTCTTGTCTTGGAGTTCATGTTTTTCAAGTTGTCCAAGTTCTAATTCATGTTCTTGGAGTTTACCAAATAGTGGTGCGGAAGTCATCGTAGAGAAGCTTTTCTTTTCCGATATTGTCGTTACTTTTGGTTGCTATTCTCTAGTTAATGATCTTAGAATTTTGAGATTTAATTCATCATTTGAGAATATTTTACCAAGTGACATTAAGTGATTAGTCAAATGAACAAATCTCTTTTGTAATGCGACAATGGATTCTCCGGGTTGCATTCAGAACATTTCATATTCTTGACTTAAAGTGTTTAGTCTGGATCTTTTTACTTCATCCGTACCTTCATGTGTTTCTACCAACGTATCCCATATTTCTTTAGCCGATTTACATTGACAAACACGAAAGAACTCATCAATACTTAAAGCACTTTGAAGAAGATTGATAGCTTTTTTTTCATTTAGAAATTTTCTCTTGTTTTCTTCATCATATGTACTTTTTAATTTTGCAGTACCAACACCATTGACCACATTAACAGGATTATGCACACCATTCTCAATGGCTTCCCATATACCTTATCCTTGTGCTTCAAGATGTGCCTTCATACGAATCTTCCAAAAATCAAAATACTCTCCAGAGAAAAGTGGGGGCTTGTTACTACTTCCACCGTCTTTGAAAACCGGGTTTGTGCTTGCGGAAGCCATGCTGGATCGTTAGGAACAGGTAACTAATAACCTGCTCTAATGCCAATTGTAAATAGGATTATACCTAAGAGGGGGGGGGGGGGGGGGTGAATTAGGTTCCTTAACTAAAATTTCCGGTTTTTCGATGAACTTGAGTTTTACTATCCTAAAGTTTCTAAGTGATGAAATGCGGTAAAATGCGGAAAGTAAAGAACACCGAGAAGCATACTGTTTCCCCCCCACAACCCGAGAGTAGTCCAGTCCCCTTTCAACATGAAAGAGATTTCACTAAAATGTTAGATCTTAGACAAGACTACCTAGTATTTCTATACTAAACCCTAACACACCACCAAGAACAATCCTCTTGGATTTTACAAGTTTAAAGTCCAACCAAGAATAAATATCTTACAATGGACCTCTTGTATCCACAATCCGGATAACAAGGATTACAACACACCCTATAAGAGAAACAATCCTTCTCCTTATAGTCAACACCTAAATCCAAACAAACCTTGGAACTTTAGGATTTTACAATAGTTCTGAATTTTTGAGTAAGTAGATGAAACTTTGATTCTTCAATATATCAATCACAAGATTGATCTTCTTCTTGTACAAGTAATCTTTATTCAGAATATACAAGTGTTTTAAGATGCAAGAATGAAACTATAATGGTTGAAATGAAAGTTCAATGACAAGGTTTCACTCTTAGAAAATTCTGGCTTTTTACACTTGAGAAAATGAAAGATTTTATAGAATAAAGCTGTTTGAAAAATTGTATGCAAGAAGGTGGGAAGAAAATCTGAAATTATGAGTTTATATATGCCACTAAACACCTTTATAAAAGGGTGTTAATGTCCAAAGGTTGCCATGCATCAAAAACTATTTTCAAAAATTCATAATGCTAAAAAATAAAATATTTTTAAAAACTCGTTCAGTGTTAATCAATTAACACTATTGAACTACAATATGTTAATCGATTAACACCTTCCAACGAGCAAAAAATTCAAATTTTCTTAAGGTTAATCGATTAACATAAATGAACTGCAAAACGTTAATAGATTAACCAGTGTTAAAAATTGAAAAATACTTTAACCAATGGCATGAAAAGGAATAGTTTTCAAAAACAAATATTTTGGTGAAGATCCATTCTAAGTATACTTGAAGATATGAACACTTGTATATTCATGAATAAGTTGAGTTCATATACCTTTTAGATTTTGATCAATTGAATGAAAACCTTCAAGACTTTTTGATATAGTTGATACTTGAAACTTGATACTTGGCATGAATTGTAACACCCTTTTCTACCCCCAATAATGTTGCAGCAGAAACAACTCAAATATCAGAGTAAGGCATAAAAATTCCCTCAAAGGGTGCACATTTCTCATTAAATCAAAATACTACAATTACCCTGTAAACAAAGGGTGTTCCTCAAAATAAATAAAAAAGCCTTCACATGGCAGCGGAACTCAAAATTTTCAAATAAAAGGTTTTCAACAAACATCATAATGATCAAAACAAAACTATATCATCAAATGGCAACAAAAATAAGGAAACCACATAGTTCGACTCAAAGGACCCCAACCCGATGTTACACTATCAGAGCAAGACCCTCTAAATCGACCAAAAGCAAATAAACTTCAAGTCCTCAAAAGCATCCACAGCTAAACCTGATCACCTGCACGTTACCCACGTGGAGGCAACATTCAAACAGGCAGGGTGAGTAATCACAATTCATAATAATCATTATAAAACAAGATATACATAAAATGGCATTATCTTCATATATAACATCTTCAGGGTCATCGCAAGGAAACATCAAAATCACGAACAACAACATAAAATACAGCAATGTCAATTAAATGCAAATGCACAACAAGACTCATGCATGTGGTACCAATCGTCATAATAGATGGGCACTAGGCCATCAACCCTCCAAAGATCCCCGTCAATAGGATCGATCCCGCAATTGGAACCGGAGCACGTCATAATTACCTCATATCCACACAATAGAAATGAAGCGTTGTCACAGAGTATGCATATGAATGTATGATACACAACATCATTAATCATCATCATCTAATAAACATCAAAATATGCATCATCATTCATCAATTCTCATATACGTCATGTCATCCCATAATCATCAAATAATCACTAAGACATTATCATATAATCATCAGTAACATCATGAAAAATCATCATAAAAATCACAGCAACAAAACATCGCAACAGCACAGCACATAACCCAAAATCGCGAAACAGCAGCAGTTCGCTCCAGGGTTCGCTAGGCGAACCCGTTCGCTGTGGCCTTCGCTTAGCGAAGCGGCCAGTGAACCTCACAGACCCCACACTCAACACCAGAACACAATCATCTGTCATACTTGCTGATTGATTCGCTTAGCGAACCCACTCGTTGATTCCTTCGCTTAGAGAGACTCCCAGTGAAACCCACATTCCCTCTCCAGAATCATCTCAGTACTCCCTCCCACGTTATCGCGCATTCGCTGCGCTGCTCGCTTAGCGAGCCTTGGCGAACATTCGCCTAGCGAACCTGCGATTACAGTAAATCGCTGCTACGCATCAGTGGCTCCACAACCTCCAAGGTACATGCGATCACAGCCTCAAATGAACCAAAATCATCCCTACAACAGTCCTAACATATCACAGAAATTAAAGGCCTAAAACCTACGACTGTTAGGTCGATTCAGGACACTACGGGATACCTTAATTTCCCTAAACCTTCAAAACTCTCAAGCTTCATATAAACTCTATAGATCCTTCGCCACAAAGTTAAAACTACAACAACGGGGAAATCTGCCCAAAGGTCTATTTTACCGATTAAATTCAACTCTTATTAATCGATTCTCAAAATACCCTCAAAATCATCGATAACTCATAAACCCGTCAAAATCCCCAAAATCCACTTCAATCACATCGAATCTTATAATGAAAACAATGAAAGGTAATTACTCCCCATACCTTAGATTGTCGATCCGATGAGTTCTCTCTTAAGCCTTTGGAAACCTTCACGAAAATCCTCGCCTTTTCCTTTTTTCCTCAGAGCTCTGCACTTTCTCCTTATTTTCGCGATCTCCACAAAATGAATCCTAATTCTCCTCAATTCCTCCTTTTTGGTTAATTTAACTCTTGGGCCTCAAAATTGGGCTTTCCCATAATACTCCCACTAATACTCCTCAAATGTCCATCTTACCCTTAATTCCTCTAATATTATTTAAATTAGTAATAATACTAATATATTCATATTATATACTATTATTTAATCAAAATAACCAAAACTTCATAAAAACACCGACATCGACACGAAACACCAAAATTCACAGAAAACCACGAATATAATATTTAAATAAATTAAATAAATATTCTTACGAAAATCGGGGTGTTACAACTCTCCCCCACTTAAAGGATTTTCGCCCTCGAAAATTACCTCAAGGAAATAGAGTCGGATACGACTCCCTCATCTGATCTTCGTGTTCCCAAGTCCAACTTCCGCTAGCTAGGCCACCCCACAACACCTTCACCAAAGTTATGTCTTTACCCCGCAATTGCTTCATCTCTCGACCATCAACACGCACAGGCAATGCTTCCACGGTCAGATTATCTCTCACTTGTACATCATCCATCTGAATCACATGCGACGGATCCAGAACGTACTTCCTCAACTGAGACACATGGAACACGTCATGCAAATTTGCAAGTGACGGCGGTAAAGCAATTCGATAGGCTACCTCTCCTATCCTCTGCGATATCTGATATGGACCAACAAAACGTGGAGTGAGCTTCCTAGACTTCAAAGCTCGACCCACACCAGTCACTGGCGTCACCCTCAAAAATACGTGATCTCCCTCTTGGAATTCAAGTGATTTCCTCCTCTTATCATGGTAACTCCTCTGACGACTTTGCGAAGCTTTCATCCTCTCTTGGATCTTCTTAATCTTCTCAGTCGTCTCTTGCATAATTTCAGGTCCGAGTAAAGCACTCTCGCCCGACTCATACCAACACAAAGGAGTCCTACACCTTCTCCCATACAAAGCTTCATAGGGCGCCATTCCAATACTAGCATGAAAACTATTATTGTACGTGAACTTAATCAACGGAAAATGGTGATCCCACGATCCTCCATGATCCAACACACAAGCCCTTAGCAAATCCTCTAAAGATTGGATAGTCATTTCTGTCTAACCCTCCATCTGCGGATGATAGGCAGAACTCATCCTTAACTTGGTACCCAACGCATCCTGCAAACTCTTTCAGAACCTCGATGTAAACCTCGGATCTCTATCTGACACAATAATCGAAGGTACCCCATGCAACTTAACGATCTCCTTAATATACATCTCGACTAACTTCTGCATAGAATGATTAATCTTCATCGGCAAGAAATGAGCCGACTTAGTTAATCTATCCACAATTACCCAAATCGAATCATTTCCCTTAGCAGTCCTCGGCAATCCCGACACAAAATCCATGGAAACACTATCCCACTTCCATTCTGGAATCCTCAACGGCTGCATCATACCTAAAGGCTTCTGATGCTCAACTTTCGACTTCTGACAAGTCAAACACGCATAAACAAACTCCGCAACATCCTTCTTCATACCTGTTAGATGTCAAACATGTTATATATTTGTATAAAATACTTGGCATTTTTCATTTCTTTCCAATGGTAAATTGTGGATTTAAGTGATTAATTGTGTTGTGGTGCGTACATTGGAATACATGTGTGGAGCTTGTAATTAGTGTGTTAATGTGCAGGTTTAGGCATAAAAGGAGCAAAAGTGTGAGACACATAGAGTGGATGCAAGTTTCCACTGATATTTAGCTGTAACAGAGCATTCGCAGTGCGAAGGATCTGGCGAAGGCCCAGTGAAGGTTCGCACTGCGAACGACAGCGAAGGCGCCAGCGAATGATGGCAGTGAGTTCCATTTTGAGATGACAAAGAGTTCGCACTGCGAACTCCTGGCGAGGGTCCAGCGAAGGCTCGCTGGTTGTTTCGCAGTGCGAAGGAATGGTTCGCACTACGAATGCATGATTTCTGCTTGGGCGGTTTAAGTCTCAGAGACACTTAAGGTGCCATTTTCTCTCATTCGCAATGCGAATGATGCACTCGCAGTGCGAATCCTGCAGAATTCAGAAGTGTATAAATAGATTTTTACTTTATTTGTTTGGGATATCTTGTTCATTTTTAGTAGAAAACATAGTTTACAGTATTTTGATCATCAAAGAGTGCATTTTCACTTGGAGAAGCTGAAGTCGCATCCATTCTCAATTATTCGTCGTGGATGCTCATTCATCTCCTCTCTTTACTTGTTATCCAATCTACCATGAGAAGTGGTAGCTAAACACTCAATGTTGAGGTTAGAGGTAGTTGATCCTAATTTTATGTATTGCTTTTGATCTATTGTGTATGAACAAAGTCTTTGATCAATATAGATGATGTTGTTTTCTCTTAATGATCCATGTGTGATTTGTTTTACTCTAGACATAGATTCTACAAATCATGACCTAACAATTTTATCTCTTAAAAACCAAACTCTAGACATAGATTTGGGATTTACTATTCGCATTGTGTCGATCTTAATGATCGTTGTTTAGATTGTTAGCGTGAGACATCATCTAACGGTCTAAACATCGACACTCACGACTTCGTTTTAGACATAAACTTAGTCGGGAGGATACGCGGTTATATTGGTCGGAAACCGAGTTCATATGCTTGATTAATCGTTTATACGTGAAAAGGATTAGCGAAACCTAACCTTAACATGCTTTTATCAAAACTTTTACAAAATCTTTGTCACCAATTAATCTTTGCTACAAGTGAATATTAACAACAATTGAGAAACTTTTGAAACCATTGAACTTAGAATATCACAAATATTGAAAGGCACGCATCAAATATCAAACAATCCCTGTGGATACGATTAAAAACAACCCCCACTAATACTCTACTAACAATACCTGGCCACCAAAATAACTTTTTCAAATCTTGGTACATCTTCGTAGCACCAGGATGAATACTCAAAAAAGAAAATTTTTGCCTGACGCCAAGTCTTTCGTATGGGATGAACTTTATTTATTCAAACTTGGTGTCGACAACCTCTTAAGAAGGTGTGTCTCATTGGAGGAAGCCACGAATATTCTGTGGCACTGCCATAACTCTCCGTATGGAGGACACTTTAATGGGTTGAGAACGGCCACTAAAGTCCTTCATTCAGGCTTTTATTGGCCGTCCTTATTCAAAGATGCGCATGCGCATGCCCTTAGTTGTGACAGGTGCCAGAGAGGTGGAGGAATTTCACGGCGGCACGAGATGCCTTTACAGAATATGTTGGAAATCGAAGTTTTTGACTGTTGGGGGATCGACTTTGTCGGTCCATTCCCATCTTCCTTTTCCAATGAATATATTTTGGTCGCCGTTGATTATGTGTCTAAGTGGGTGGAGGCGATAGCTTGCGCTAAAGCCGACGGAAAAACAGTTGTGAAATTTTTGAAAAAAAACATTTTTGCGCGTTTTGGTACTCCTAGAGTGTTAATAAGTGATGGAGGGTCTCACTTCTGTAACACTCAGCTTGACAAAGCTTTGGAGCAGTATAGTGTGAAGCACAAGGTTGCCACACCATATCATCCTCAAGCTAATGGTCAAGCGGAGGTATCCAATCGTGAGATAAAACGTATTTTGGAGAAAACTGTTTCGGCCTCGAGAAAAGATTGGGCCAACAAATTGGATGATGCTTTGTGGGCGTATCAGACCGCTTTTAAGGCTCCGATCGGTCTCACACCGTTTAAAATTGTGTATGGTAAGAATTGCCACCTGCCGGTGGAGTTGGAGCACAAGGCATTTTGGGCCTTAAAATTTTTAATTTTTGATCCAACTCTTAGCGGCGAAAAAAGAAAAGTGCAATTACAGGAATTGGATGAATTAGGCCTTCAGGCGTACGATTCCAATAAACTGTACAAAGAGCGTGTAAAGTCTCACCATGACAAAAAAAAATCATCAAGCAATTTGAGGTGGGACAACTGGTCCTGCTATTCAATTCTCGGTTAAAATTGTTCCCGAGAAAGTTAAGGTCTAAATGGTCGGGTCCGTTTCGGATCCTAGAAATCAAGCCTTATGGAGCAGTTATAATTGAAGACACAACAACCAAAGAGAATTGGACTGTGAACGGCCAAAGATTGAAAGTGTACCTTGGAGGTGATTTCGAGCGGAATCCCGTCATTGTTCCCTTCCGCGATCCGTGAGATTGCGGTGGACTGTTGTTAGGGACCAATTGATACTACTTTTTATATATTTTTATCGGTCCCTTTTACCAATTTCTTATTAAAATCACACAAGTTTTTATCACAATTTAGTAAATATTCAATTTAAGTTATTTTATTTTGTTTCGAATAGATATTTCACTTTTTCTCTAAGAATGTTTTGTCAAGAAAAGGATTATTACATAAAGAAATCTCCGGAGCAGCACTTGAAGAACAAAGTTTGGCAAAGGAAGTGCTGAGGAAACTCAAAGCAAGCAAGCCTCAAACTACCCAGTTCGCACCGCAACCATCTCTCGCGCCGCGAACCTGGAGCTTAAGCAGTTCGCGCCGCGACCACCCTTGGCGCCGCGAACTGATTGGAAGTCAGCTACATGCAAATTGAGGACACTTGTCATGTCTTGGAAGAGAAACCAACTTTTTGTAGGGTGGCGCCCCAGAGCCTATTTATGTACCTTTTTCCCTGCATGTAAAAGATCATCATTTCATTTGAGAACCTTAGTATCTCTTAGGCTTGTAAGAATATCTTAGAGAGATTTCAAGGTGGATTTCCGGAAGTTTTTGGGAAACTCCGTGCATTGAGAAATTCTTGAAGATTTTTCTGGGTATTCAAGGAAGATGATGAGTAACTAATTCCATTCTTGTCAAGATTGAGGTATTAGTTATCTTATGTTGTTTATGTAATATTACTATCCTTGCATGTAACAAACTACATTTGATATAGGGAATAATATTTTCTCTTTACATTGAAAATTATAATTGAATCATTGTTGAGAAAGATAGTTCAATTCTTGATCTAAAATATTTTCCCAAGTAGAGAATAAATTGTAGAGATAGATTTGTTCACTACTTTTCTATTGTGTTAAACATTCAAGATTATTATATCAATAGTTAGATGGAGAGATCGTCTAAGGATTTATATAGTAATTATCACAATTTTATTTAGACATAAATATTATTGGGAGGACATTTGAATATTATCAATGGAGTTTGAATGCATGCATGTGATATTGAGAACATATAAAGAACAAAGATAATGAAACTCAATCTTGACAAGATTTCTCAACTCTATTCTAAACCCATTTTCTTTGTCTTATTTTTCTTATAAGTAATAAGAACGATTTATTCACCAACGAACAACTTGAATATCTTTAAACTTACAACAATCGAAATTATAGAACGGCGGTAATAACATCAATCTCTGTGGATACGATATAAAAAATATTTGCCGGAAATATACTTTTCAACAAATTGGCGCCGTTGCCTGGGATTGGTGTCGATATTACATGCATTGCAATAATTCATTGTTCTAAGTTCTTTTTTTTTTTTTCTATTTCTATCACTCTTGAGCTTCACTTGGTTTGTTAGTTTTGTAGATTCTAGTGCATGCGAGAAAAAGCCACCAAGGAACAATTTCAATTCGACCCCGAAATTGAAAGAACAATCCGAAGGCTTAATAGCAAGACACGAAGGAGAAAGAAACTAGCCGACGAGAGGAACCGAAGAGAAGAAGCAACAAATTCTGCACTTACTCAAATCGAAGAGGAAGTTGTAGAGACCTTTGAAGGAAGTATGGGTGACGAAGCTCGTACCGAGATGTCTGCCAATAGTCCAAGGCGGACAACTCAATTTGCTTGAGGCGGAAGGAACACGGAGATGAAGACCGGAATCCTTCAACTTCTTTATGCAAATCCATTCACCGGAATAGATCATGAAGATCCGTACAACCATCTCATCAAATTTTATGAGATTACGGGTTCTACGGGAGTAGATGAAACAAGTGAAGAAAACTTATTCAAAAGGATGTTTCCACATTCATTAGTGGGAAAAGCAAAGGAGTGGTACCTTGATCAACCAACAAGAGTGATGACGGATTGGAATTTGTTAGAAGAAAGATTCCTAGAGAGGTATTACCCTCAATCCCGATTCATGGAAGCCAAAACGGCTATTTCAGTATTCACACAAGGAAGCAACGAGTCTCTAAACGAGGCTTGGGAAAGATTCAAGTCTATGTTGAGGAAATGCAAGAGTCACGGTTTTGATGAGCTCACACAAATTCACATCTTTCTCAATGGACTCCAAACGTCACAAAAAATACTCTTGGATGCTACCGCAGGTGGTTCTCTCATGTCAAAGAATGCGGAGGAAGCAAAAACCATTATTAATCAAATGGCACTCAACGATCGACAAAGCCAACACGGCCGTAGTCCTCCACAAAGGAAAACGGGAGTCCTTGAGTTGAATACCAACGATGCCATACTTGCTCAAAACAAGCTACTTTCCCAACAAGTGGAGCTACTTACTCAACAAATGTCTAAACTTCCACAACAATTGAAAGAGATTCATGGAACACAAGTTAGACATCAAGTGGCAAGTTGTGAACTTTGTCAAGGAGATCATCCAACCGGATTTTGTCCTCCGATTCAGGAGGAAGTAAGCTATGTCAACAATCAAGGTCAAGGTTACCAAAGATATCCTCCACAACACAACAACACTTTTCAAAGGAACAACCAAGGCTACCAACAATCAAGATTCAACAACCAGAATTTTCAGCAACAGAATCCCTATCAAAGTCCAAACACACAAGTCCAACAATCACAAGGCGGAAGTTCCAAGTTAGAAGATACGCTTGCACAATTCATACAAGCTTCCATGGCAAGTCAAAAAAGCAATGAAGCAGCAATCAAAAACCTGGAGACTCAAGTAGGCCAACTTGCAAAACAATTGGCGGAACAACAGGCAAGTTCATCCTTCTCCGCCAACACCCAAACTAATCCGAAGGAGCATTGTAAAGCAATTATCACCAGAAGCAGTAAAAAAATGGCAAGCAGAGGAAATGAGGAAATTACATTGGAGGATGATACAAACATCACAGCTGGAAACCAAGATGAGAAATTGTTGGAAGCTCAAAATGATGAGAAGAAAAATCTGTCTCAGGTCGCGCCGCATCAGACCTTCGCGCCGCGAACTGGGCACGATCAGGAATCTGAAAGCGGTGTTCAGAAGGAGTCAAAAATGAAAAACAAAAAAAGGGGGGATAAAGGCATGAGTCATGTTCCAGTTCAACACCTACCTTATCCGCACGCACCATCAAGGAAGGACAGTGCTAGGCACTACGCACGGTTTATGGATATACTCAAGCAACTTCAAATTAATATTCCATTTACCGAAGCGTTAGAACAAATGCCAAAGTATGCAAAGTTCTTAAAAGATATTCTCACAAAAAAGAAGAGGTATACTGAAGATGAAACAGTTTTACTTGATGCACAGTGCAACGCTATAATTCAAAAAAACATCCCAAGGAAGGAGTCTGATCCGGGCCGAGTAGTTTTACCGGTGACCATCGGAGATACGTACATTAGCAATGGTTTGGTTGATTTAGGATCCAGCATCAATCTAATTCCCTTATCTATTGTCAAAAGGTTAGGGAACGTTGAGATGAAGTCTACAAGAATGACTCTACAACTAGCCGACAAGTCTACCACTTCACCATACGGAGTTGCTCAAGATATGCTAGTCAAGGTAGACAAGTTCTTCTTTCCGGTGGATTTTGTGGTAGTAGACATGGATGAGGATCGCGATGTTCCTTTAATTCTTGGAAGACCATTCATGAAGACAGCCCGGATGATGATTGACATTGATGATGGTCTCATGAAAGTGAGAGTGCAAGATGAAGAGGTAACTTTCAATCTTTTTGAAGCCATGAAGCATCCTAAAGACAAGCACGATTCCTTCCGAATCGATGTAACCGAGGAGGAAATCATTGAAGTTGCAAATCAAGTCCATCTTTCTAGTTCCTTAGAGAGATCTCTTATAGGAGCTTACAACGTCTCAACCGAAAAGGAGGAAAAAGAAATTGAGGCAATTTTGGGGGAATTAGAGTATTGTGGAGAGATTGCCTCTCATGAAGAAAAAATTGAGGAGTTGGGTGAGAAGAAGAAAGTGGAAGAATCAAAGCTGGAATTGAAAATGCTACCTCCACATTTGAAGTATGTATTCCTTGGCGATAATTTCACCAAACCGGTGATAATTAGTAGTGCTTTATCCACCCAAGAGGAGCAGAAATTGACACAAGTGCTGAAAAAGAATGAAGGCGCAATCGGGTGGGTGTTATCGGATTTAAAAGGTATTAGTCCAGCCTATTGCATGCACAAGATCATGATGGAAGACAACTACAAACCCGTTGCTCAACCCCAAAGACGCTTAAATCCATCCATGAAGGAAGTGGTGAGAAAAGAAGTCGTTAAACTATTGGAGGCTGGAATGATTTATCCTATATCCGATAGTGAATGGGTGAGTCCGGTGCAAGTAGTTCCAAAGAAGGGTGGTATGACGGTTATTAGAAATGAAAAAAATGAGATAATTCCAACTAGGACAGTAACCGGATGGCGGATGTGCATTGACTATAGAAGATTAAATCAAGCTACAAGAAAAGACCACTTCCCACTACCTTTCATGGACCAAATGTTAGAGAGGTTAGCCGGCAAGAATTTTTACTGTTTTTTAGATGGTTATTCGGGTTACAACCAGATTTCGGTCAACCCGGAAGACCATGAAAAAACAGCCTTCACGTGTCCTTTCGGCATTTTTGCTTACCGGAGAATGCCTTTTGGATTGTGTAACGCACCGACAACATTTCAAAGGTGTATGCAAGCCATATTTTCAGATTTAATTGAAGAATGCATTGAAGTGTTCATGGATGATTTTTCCGTCTACGGTGCATCCTTTGATTTATGCTTAAAGAATCTTGATGTGGTATTAGAGAGGTGTGTAGAAACAAACTTGGTGCTGAATTGGGAGAAGTGTAACTTCATGGTGACCGAAGGTGTTGTTCTTGGACACAAAATCTCCTCCAAAGGGCTGGAAGTTGATCGAGCAAAGGTGGAAGTTATTGAAAAACTACCACCTCCAATAAATATCAAAGGGATAAGAAGCTTCCTTGGACATGCTGGATTTTACCGAAGATTCATCAAAGATTTCTCCAAAATTGCAAAGCCCTTGAGTAATTTGCTCAACAAAGGTACGCAATTCCTTTTCGATGAGTCATGTTTGAAAGCATTTCACGAGTTGAAAGAAAAGCTAGTAACCGCACCCATAATCATTGTACCTAATTGGAAACTTGATTTCGAACTTATGTGTGATGCAAGCGATTATGCGGTTGGTGCGGTTTTGGGTCAAAGAAAAGCCAAAATTTTTCACGCCATACATTATGCTAGTAAAGTTTTAAACGAAGCACAAGTTAATTATGCAACAACTGAAAAAGAGCTACTAGCCATAGTGTATGCCTTAGAAAAATTCAGAGCTTATTTGATCGGGTCCAAAGTTGTAGTTTACACCGACCATTCGGCAATCAAGTATTTGCTAACCAAGCCGGATTCCAAACAAAGACTAATTCGTTGAATTTTGTTATTACAAGAATTTGATTTGGAAATCCGGGATAAAAAGGGTTCCGAAAACTTGGTAGTGGATCACTTGTCCCGATTGGTCAATGTGGAAATTACAAAGAAAGAAGAAGAAGTGAGGGAAGAATTTCCGGACGAGAAGCTTTATGCGATTCAAGTGAGGCCTTGGTTTGCCGATTTTGCTAATTACAAGGCAACCGGTTTGATACCGGAAGACCTCACTAGTAATCAAAGAAAGAAATTCTTAGCGGATGCAAAATACTATGTATGGGATGACCCATATTTGTTCAAAGCGGGTGTGGACAGCATTTTAAGAAGGTGTGTGACACGTGAAGAGTCGAAAGATATTCTTTGGCACTGTCATAATTCTCCGTATGGGGGTCATTATAGCGGTTTGCGAACAGCCACTAAGGTCCTCCAATCGGGATTTTATTGGCCGTCCGTGTTTAAAGACGCACATGAACATGCAAAGAATTGTGACAAATGCCAAAGAAGCGGAGGAATAGGCAAACGAGATGAAATTCCCTTGACTAACATGTTGGAAGTTGAAGTCTTTGATTGTTGGGGCATTGATTTTGTCGGCCCATTCCCCTCTTCCCTCTCTAATGAGTACATTCTTGTAGCCGTTGACTATGTGTCAAAGTGGGTGGAAGCAATTGCTTCACCTAAGGCCGACTCCAAAACCGTGATAAAATTTCTAAAGAAAAACATATTTTCACGTTTTGGTGTGCCTAGGGTGTTAGTAAGCGATGAGGGATCACATTTTTGCAATACACCCTTGGAAAAAGTCTTGGAACATTATGGTGTAAAGCATAAAGTGACTACTCCTTACCATCCACAAGCAAATGGTCAAACGGAAGTGTCAAATAGAGAAGTCAAAAGGATCCTTGAAAAAACAGTCTCAAATTCTAGAAAAGAGTGGTCCTCGAAATTGGATGAAGCTTTGTGGGCGTATCGCACCGCCTACAAAGCTCCCATTGGACTAACACCTTTTCAAATGATCTATGGAAAGACTTGCCACCTCCCGGTAGAAATGGAACATAGAGCACTATGGGCTCTCAAATTTTTAAACTTTGACTCCATTCAAGCCGGTGAGAAAAGAAAAGAACAACTCCATGAGTTGGAGGAGTTGCGAAACAATGCTTATCACTCGAACAAAATGTACAAGGAAAAAGTGAAAGCATATCATGACGGGAAAGTTCGTCAAAAGGTATTTAGAGCTGGACAATTGGTACTCTTATTCAACTCAAGACTTAAGTTATTCCCGGGTAAGTTGAAATCTAAGTGGTCGGGACCATTTGTGGTAAAAGAAGTAAAAGATTACGGGGCTATTGTGATCGAAGATCCCAAGTCTCAAGAAAGTTGGACTGTAAATGGGCAACGATTAAAAGTTTACCACGGTGGAGAAATAAATCGAGAGGTTTATGTCATCTCACTCACCGAACCATGAGAAATCACTTGATTGTCGAGCTTGAACGACGTTAAATAAAGCGCTCGTTGGGAGGCAACCCAACCTCTGTAAGTTTTTCTTTCGTTTGTTTTTAATAAATAAATAGTATTGTAGCAGCTTCAGGATGCAAAGAATGGAAGGCCACATAACAAAAATTTTCAAAATCTTGACCAGTTCGCGCCGCGAAGGATGTTTGCGCCGCGAACTGAGAAAAGTGTGCATTCTGTTTCTTTCATGTTCGCGCCGCGAACATAGGTTGCGCCGCGACCTGAAGCGAAAAAAATAAAAATTCCCTATTTTATTTTCTTTGCTATGTTTTCCTCTTCTTTTTATTTTCAAAACTTCCTTTCTTTTTACTCACTCTCCTCTCACACCAACCACAATCCTCCCCTGTAACAAACTAAGAACCCCCAAGATCCCCACCACCCTCAAACCCCATATCTCACTCTTTGCTAAACATCCCTATCCTTCCACTCTCAATCAAGGTATGTACATTGTTTCTCCATTTTTTTTCTCTTTTGCTCTCTCAATGCAATAATTTAGGTTAAGTATAAACTTCAAATTTTCATGAAATAAGCACAATGCATGTTGAAGAATTGGTTAGGCTAGGTTAGGTTAAGAGTTGGAAAGATGAAAAGTTGAAGATTCTGAGAAAGTTCACCATGGATGCAACCTTTGTTGATGCAGATTTTTCTGGGTCACGCACAGGTCGCGCCGCGACCAGGCCTTCGCGCTGCGAACCCTTAAAAATCTGCATCCATTTTTTTTAAATGCTTTACTGATTCAGAGGAATACTTGTGTTGTTTTTCTGTTTTGATGCAGATGTCAAAGCGCACTAAGAACACAACTCCTAGCACCTCAAGGGCACGACCAACCTTTCTTGGTCCGGCGCAAGAAGCAAGATTCGAAGTGCTCCTCAAAAAGAACATCCAAAATGAAAGGATCATCCGGCTATCGAGGGAAGGCAGATATCGGGATATTGTGGCCAATCTTGAAGCAAGAAAATTGGAAAAAATTTGTGAGCCCGTCACGGAACTCAACCATGACATTGTGCGTGAATTCTACGCCAATGCAATTCACATGGAAGACGGGACATCATATGCTTATAAGACAATGGTGAGAGGTAAGACCGTCCTTTTTAATAGGAATGCACTAAATAAATTTTTTGGTAACCCTCTCACCTTGACGGGGAACATGCGGTGTGAATACCAAACCAAGGTATTGGAAAATAAGTGGGACATTTCGGATATTAGTAATTATCTATGTCTAGAGGGGAAGACGTACGAGCTAAATGACCAAGGATTACCCAAATGTTGGAAGAGGGAGAATTTGAAATTGCGAACACAAATCTATTTGGTCATTTTGCTGAACAACATTCGACCTCGAAGCCACACCACCACCATTCCACTTGAGGTAGGATGTTTGTTGTATTATATCATGCAGGGCAAAACAGTGGATTTAGCATTCATTGTTTCAGAGGAATTAAGGAAGATAGCCCTAAGCGGGACGGAATATGGAGGAAAAATGGGCTTACTCATGTATCCCGGTTTAATCATGGGATTATGCTTAAATGCAAAAGTGCCAATTCCGGGAGAGGTGCATTCCTCCATCATCTCGATTATGGACGATGCATATCTAAACAGGTTTTGTCAAAACCGGATGGATAGGAATGCAAATGCAGAGGCTGCTGCCCCCAGACCCAACCGTGCACCGGTGTTTGATCAAATGGCATTTGCTAATTATTGCTGTGATAACTTTGAGGCCTCTAGGAGGTCTCAATCATTTTTATTTGATTGTATGCAGCAACAGTTCCAAAACACGTTCCTTGCACCGGATGCCCGCACATTCCCATCTCAGGCGGAATACTTTGCTTATGCTAATTGGCCTGAGGGCAGGCCATCTTTTATTTGGGGGGGGGGGGGGGGGGGCAGGAAGCAGTAGCCACGCTCCAGGCACGGGTCAAGATGCACAAATGGAAGACGTTTTAGGACCCGTGGGCGGTGGTGAAGATGATGAAGAAGAGTGAAGATCTTATGTTGGTAGTATTTGTACTTTTCTTTTTTTTTTTTTCTTTTTTTTTATTTTAGTCTTGTTATTTTAATTTCGTTTTTGCATTATGTATGTTGGTGGCTCTAGTTTCACCATTAAACTCTATGTTGTATGCACTTCTATTTTGTGATTTTTAAATTGTGTGTTGTTCAAAAATTTTGGTATACCCCACTTTTTAAATTTTTTGTTTAATTGTCCTTATGCTTGAGTAAGTTGAAGGAACCAAGATGATTGCGACGAACAAGTTAAGAAAATTTGAGTGGTGATGATAAGAATCAGTTGTCGACACTTCAAGGTACACCTTATTTTTATTTTAGACTTTATATGAGTAATTTAATGGTGTGTTACAAATTTTTTATCATAAAATTCCTTGAGTTACATGTTTACTTTGAATCAAATTAGGACCTAACCAATTGTGAGGTAACCTCTCATTATACACTAAAATGCGGGAGACCGACAATTCCTTTTCAACTCATTCTTATCATGCTAAATCATGCATCAATCTATTTTTGTGAAAACTTTTGTGAAAAGGATAGAGGCAATCTTTGTTATTGAGAAAAAACCACTCGGCCAAAAGAAAAAAAAAATAACCTTGTGAGGAGTGATCCATAGTAAACCCCTTTTGAGCCTATATTAGGATTCATCTGAAGTATAAATTTAAATACCATTGAAAATATGGTAAATAAATGGATCCTAAACTCTTTTGTTTCAAGTGAACCTAAACCAAAGTTGGTCGCATATGATTTTTGCCTATGTCTAAGTAGAGAGTATGATTGCATCAACTATGGTTAAAATGCTAAAGTTGGGGAGAAAACATAATACATCACCTTGAAAATATTAGAGCTAACAAAAAGAAAAATGAAAAGAAAAGCTCATGGTGGTGTGTTATCAAAAAAAAAAAAAAATGAAGATTGTTGAATAAAATGAAATGCTCTCTTAGAATAAGCAATCTTTATTTGAGTTCTTGTGATCATGTCCTTTCTCTATAACCCGAGCCACATTACAACCCTTAAAAGACCTCTTGATTCTCAAATTTTTCATGGTTTAGTGTATGTTGTGATAAACGCATGATTCGATTTGATGTTGATTCAATTGTTCGGATGTGTGTAAGAAAACCCTTATGATTATTCATCATCACTATGATGTGTGTAGTTTTGATTCAATTTTTGACATGTATTACTTGGAATTTCTTGGTATATTTTTGTAGCCAACCATTATTTTTATTCATGTTTTGTCTAATATCGAAAGTAAGTGTATCATAAGAGTATCGTATGCTTTTGAACCATTTGAATGTCATCTTCTAGCACTTGTTTCATTCCTTGCATTCGTAAATTGGTTTGCTTTAACGAATGACTTTTGTTTAGGGACAAACAAAGTGATAAGTTGGGGAGAGTTGTTAGGGACCAATTGATACTACTTTTTATATATTTTAATCGGTCCCTTTTACCAATTTCTTATTAAAATCACACAAGTTTTTATCACAATTTAGTAAATATTCAATTTAAGTTATTTTATTTTGTTTCGAATAGATATTTCACTTTTTCTCTAAGAATGTTTTGTCAAGAAAAGGATTATTACATAAAGAAATCTCCAGAGCAGCACTTGAAGAACAAAGTTTGGCAAAGGAAGTGCTGAGGAAACTCAAAGCAAGCAAGCCTCAAACTACCCAGTTCGCACCGCAACCATCTCTCGCGCCGCGGACCTGGATCTTAAGCAGTTCGCGCCGCGACCACCCTTGGCGCCGCGAACTGATTGGAATTCAGCTACATGCAAATTGAGGACACTTGTCATGTCTTGGAAGAGAAACCAACTTTTTGTAGGGTGGCGCCCCAGAGCCTATTTATGTACATTTTTCCCTGCATGTAAAAGATCATCATTTCATTTGAGAACCTTAGTATCTCTTAGGCTTGTAAGAATATCTTAGAGAGATTTCAAGGTGGATTTCCGGAAGTTTTTGGGAAACTCCATGCATTGAGAAATTCTTGAAGATTTTTCTGGGTATTCAAGGAAGATGATGAGTAACTAATTCCATTCTTGTCAAGATTGAGGTATTAGTTATCTTATGTTGTTTATGTAATATTACTATCCTTGCATGTAACAAACTACATTTGATATAGGGAATAATATTTTCTCTTTACATTGAAAATTAGAATTGAATCATTGTTGAGAAAGATAGTTCAATTCTTGATCTAAAATATTTTCCCAAGTAGAGAATAAATTGTAGAGATAGATTTGTTCACTACTTTTCTATTGTGTTAAACATTCAAGATTATTATATCAATAGTTAGATGGAGAGATCGTCTAAGGATTTATATAGTAATTATCACAATTTTATTTAGACATAAATATTATTGGGAGGACATTTGAATATTATCAATGGAGTTTGAATGCATGCATGTGATATTGAGAACATATAAAGAACAAAGATAATGAAACTCAATCTTGACAAGATTTCTCAACTCTATTCTAAACCCATTTTCTTTGTCTTATTTTTCTTATAAGTAATAAGAACGATTTATTCACCAACGAACAACTTGAATATCTTTAAACTTACAACAATCGAAATTATAGAACGGCGGTAATAACATCAATCTCTGTGGATACGATATAAAAAATATTTGCCGGAAATATACTTTTCAACAACTGTCGAGCTTAGCCGACGTTAAATAAGCGCTCGTTGGGAGGCACCCCAACATTGTAAGTATTTTGCTTTTAATGCTGTTTGAAGTCATTTTTGTGAGACCAGTATTGTACATTGTAGTATTGTATCATGCTTAGTATGGCAGCAAGACAGACCTGAAAATTTTGAAAATGTGTCTGTTCGCTGGCTTGTTCGCACTGCGAATCTGGGGCGAGCATTTGCTGGCCATTCGCACTGCGAACATCAACGAACCAGCCTTGGTGGTTTTGCTGCCACATCATTAAAAGTGAGGGTTTTGTTATGGGTGGGCCTGCACGTAGGCCCAAGACCCATGTGGAAATTCTGATGACTTGGGGGGACCAAACCCTAGTCCTTTGCCTCTCACTTTCAACCAAAAAGAAAAAGAGAAAAACCTCAAGTCTTCCTTCCCTCTCACGTGCATTTTCTGTCCTTCTCTCAAATTTCTCCTTCAATTTCCATACTCCTGCCAGGTTTGTATATATTTTTTTTTATTATGCTTTCTGCTAGTGTGTGGTAGGGGTGAATTATGCATGATAAATGTGTAGACAGTTTAGGGTTAAATTCTGTTTGGGGTTGTTCAATGCATGCCAAATTTTCTGCTGGTTTTGAGTGAAGAATACATGTAGAATCATGCTATGTAGTGAAATCTGGGTCTGCAATTTTTTTTTTCCAAAGTTTTCGTGCATTCGCTGGCTTGTTCGCACTGCGAATCTGGGGCGAGCGTTCGCCAGGATTCGCAGTGCGAGTGTTCTAGCGAGCAGCCCAGATTTTTGTTTTTTTTTAGTTCATTCTGATGCATGTGTGTCCTAATTTCTAATGATCTGTCTTGGTATTTTTGTGTGGATTTGTTTGTCATCTGTGCAGATGGGTCCTAAAACCATGATCAAGAAAAGGAAAACATCAACATCCAGACAGGTTCCGATCCGTTTCGACGACACTCGGTTCAAGGGTATTAGGCAGGCGCAGAGATATGAGGTGTTGGAAACAAGAACCATCCTTGCTGAGAAGAGATTTATTCTAAATAATCAAGGGACTTATCGTTCGGTAGCTGCCCTCTTGCATGAAAAAAAGTGGGATCAGCTGATAACGCCCCTTGATTTGTACAATGTGGAGATGGTTTGAGAATTCTATGCCAACGCCCTTCCTGATGAGGGGGATCTGTTTAATTAGACTACTATTGTTAGAGGGACAACTGTAAGGTTTGATAGAAGGACAATTAACCGAGTGCTTGGAGACCCTCTTCCATTGCGTGCCAGTGAAGAAGATGATTACCACAGGAACCTTAACCGCAACAGGGATATCACACGAATGACCTCTGATTTGTTGCGCCCGAGTAAAAATGTGAAGTTCAACCATTCGGGAGTTGCTGTGAGGTATCATCGAGAGGACATGTTACCTTTGGCCCAGCTTGTTTTACTTTTGGTTATCACCAACATTAAGCCAAAGTCACATTCCTCTATCGTTCTGATTCCTCTGGCTCACCTAGTGCACAACATCCTTACAAACGTAGAAATTGATGTCGCAAGGATAATAGTAGATGAAATAAGGTCCATTGTCGAGAGTGGATTAGGAGGGAACGCTTCGAGGAAAAATTCCCCTCTTGCATTTCCGTGCCTAATCATGTCCTTATATACTGAAGCTGGTGTTAATTTGCCTTCGCGTCGTCAGGTCACTATCACGTCGGCTATCGATGATTGATATGTCGACAAATTTTGTAAACCTAAGGGTGGTAGGACTGAGACTTCAGGGGTTGCTGCTGCTGCAGGGGCTGGTACGAGTGGCGGTGATACTTTTGAGTCGCCGAATTTCTATCCGTATCAGCAGGAGATCTGCCAATATAATTGGGATTGGATGGCTGCCCAACAGCGTGCCATGGCTGATATTTATGATTCTTTGCAGGTTCTCCAATTGCAGATCCGTGACCCTTCTACGGAGCACATGATGATGTCGAGGGAGCATTTCCTCGCACATGCTGGATGGCCTGAGGCCAGGCCAATTTTCGGAGGGGGAGAGGATTCAGTTGGCCCTGCTGGAGAGGATGCTGATGAGGATGGAGATGGTGATGAGATAGAGGGTGATGGCACCGATGTGGAGGTTTCTGGTAATACTTCTGATGAGGGTGATGAGGATGAGATGGTTACCGAGGTTTTGGAGACGGAGTCCGATGAGGACTAATTTTGTGATTTTCTGATGTGTGTACTTCCTTTGGTCTCCAAAGTGAAGTTTTCTTATATTTTGTATTTTCAGCTTTTACTAGTCTATTGTATCCACATAGTGGAATATTTTGATATTGGTGTACTTGTACCCTAGTGGTACCATTTTGGATATTGTAGGTGTTTTTACACCAAGCACTTTATTATTATTAGTAATGTTAAGTGTTTTTAGTAAAAAAATTTGTTTCGATTTTACTAATAATTTGTTGGTTTTTAATTGTTAATATGTTTTCATGTTAATGTTCCTTCTTTTATGATGGAATTTTGGAAGTAGGTTGGAGACTCTTGATTTTAAAGAAAGATTCTTCCATGATGTGAGGGCTATGATAGTATCTTAAGCATTGTGTTGCGACAAGGTACATTGTTACCTGGTTTGAGAATTTTGTATGTTTTAGAACTTTGTGTCTTGTGCGATTGATAATGTTGTTTCATGTTACAACTTCCTTTGAATGCATGTGTCATTTTAGGATCAAAAACCATTAAAAGTGAGAAGCCTCCAAAGTGTTATTATATGCTAAGGATTGTTGATGAATGTTGTTTTTACTTTTAATTCATGCCTTATCTTGTGACCATGTGATTTTGTGGAAGTAGGAGAAGTGATCAAGGCACTTGTTGAAAGTGAGCACAACCATGTCCGTATATTAATTCACCCGTGAGGTGTGAGCATTTGATAGCCCCTTTGAGCCTACACAGTATAGAACTCAGTTTAGTGATGAACTTGTTTTAAGTACATAATTTGCAAGCTTGGTTCATCACTGAATTTGGTGAGTTTCTAACATTTTCTTCTTGAACCTTTGAAATTGTATACTTTTACTTCCTTGCCTTAAAAAGCAAGGAACATTCACTTTAGGTTGAGTCGAAAATGAGTTGGGGAGAATAAAAAAAAGATGGGTGCTTTACTCCAAATTTTGAAAAAAATTCAAGTAAGCATGTAAAGAAAAGAGTGTGAATATGTTGTACAAATGAGAAAATGCTTGCTTGAATGAAGAAAAAATGTTGAGTCAATAATTGTGCACGGTAGTTTGTGAAGGTGTAATGAAAAATTGGTGAAATGAAGTTGAGATGTGTGAATATGTGTATAGTGAATGTTCTTTTGCTTCGACAATTTCGTTTCAATGGCCATAAGAAATGTCCCTTTTTTGTTTACCCGACCAAGCTACAACCTTGAAGTCCTTAGTGATCTTTTACTTCCATGATTTCTTTTGTGTCCGTTGAGATATAGTATGAATTGCTTAGTATTGCATCATTGGTCATTTGAGTGTATCTGTCCCGTGTTTGTATGCACGTTTGCCTTCAATCCTTTTTCGAAGAGGAGTGTAGAATGACATGTGCAGGATGAGTTAGTTGTCTCTTGAAACATTGTTTGAAATTGTTTAAGAGGCAAGTTCTTTTACATTATAGGTTCTTGAATTGTGTAATTGTGCGTTGTTTTGATCGTTGTTTAGTTGAGCCGTTTTTCGCGTCTTGGTTGAATTGAATGCTCGAGTAAATCCTCTATTGAGGCATACTTTGCTTGAGGACAAACAAAGAGTTAGTTGGGGAGAGTTTGTTAGATGTCAAACATGTTATATATTTGTATGAAATACTTGGCATTTTTCATTTCTTTCCAATGGTAAATTGTGGATTTAAGTGATTAATTATGTTGTAGTGCGTACATTGGAATACATGTGTGGAGCTTGTAATTTGTGTGTTAATGTGCAGGTTTAGGCATAAAAGGAGCAAAAGTGTGAGACACATGGAGTGGATGCAAGTTTCCACTAATATTTAGCTGCAACAGAGCATTCGCAGTGCGAAGGATCTGGCGAAGGCCCAGCGAAGGTTCGCACTGCGAACGACAGCGAAGGCGCCAGCGAATGATGGCAGTGAGTTCCACTTTTGAGATGGCAAAGAGTTCGCACTGCGAACTCCTGGCGAGGGTCCAGTGAAGGCTTGCTGGTTGTTTTGCAGTGCGAAGATGCCAGCGAAGGGAGGCAGTAAGTCCTGGAATTTGATTGTCCTGGCTCGCTAGTTTATTCGCAGTGCGAATGAGCTAGCGAATGATTCCTGTGCGGAGGAATGGTTCGCACTGCGAACGCACGATTTCTGCTTGGGGCGGTTTAAGTCTCAGAGGCACTTAAGGTGCCATTTTCTCCCATTCGCAGTGCGAATCCTGCAGAATTCAGAAGTGTAAAAATAGATTTTCACTTTATTTGTTTGGGATATCTTGTTCATTTTCAGTAGAAAACATAGTTTACAATATTTTGATCATCAAAGAGTGCATTTTCACTTGGAGAAGCTGAAGTCGCATCCATTCTCGATTATTCGTCGCGGATGCTCATTCATCTCCTCTCTTTACTTGTTATCCAATCTACCATGAGAAGTGGTAGCTAAACACTCAATGTTGAGGTTAGAGGTAGTTGATCCTAATTTTATGTATTGCTTTTGATCTATTGTGTATGAACAAAGTCTTTGATCAATATAGATGATGTTGTTTTCTCTTAATGATCCATGTGTGATTTGTTTTACTCTAGACATAGATTCTACAAATCATGACCTAACAATTTTATCTCTTAAAAACCAAACTCTAGACATAGATTTGGGATTTGTTATTCGCATTGTGTTGATCTTAATGATCGTTGTTTAGATTGTTAGCGTGAGACATCATCTAACGGTCTAGACATCGACACTCACGACTTCGCTTTAGACATAAACTTAGTCGGGAGGATACACGGTTATATTGGTCGGAAACCGAGTTCATATGCTTAATTAATCGTTTATACGTGAAAAGGATTAGCGAAACCTAACCTTAACATGCTTTTATCAAAACTTTTACAAAATCTTTGTCACCAATTAATCTTTGCTACAAGTGAATGTTAACAATAATTGAGAAACTTTTGAAACCATTGAACTTAGAATATCACAACTATTGAAAGGCACGCATCAAATATCAAACAATCCATGTGGATACGATTAAAAACAACCCCCACTAATACTCTACTAACAATACCTGGCCACCAAAATAACTTTTTCAAATCTTGGTACATCTTCGTAGCACCGGGATGAATACTCAACCTACTTCGATGTCCTTCTTCAAGAATGCTCTTCTTAATATCTGGAACATCTGGGACACACACCCTGTCTCTGAACATCATTACGCCATCCTCGTCAATCCGAAAGTCACCTCTGTTACCTTGGTTAATCAAGGTCAATTAGTCAACCAACTTTAAATCAGATTGTTGTCCCGCTCTGATTTCTTCCAGAATACTACTAGTCAACTTCAACATTTCCAACTTCACACTGTCAGAGGTCTTTTCACATACTAGACTCAAATCTCTAAATTGCTCAATTAATTCCAATTCTTTCACCATAAGCATCGACATATGTAGTGACTTTCTGCTCAATGCATCGGCCACTACATATGCCTTGCCCGGATGATAACTTAAATCAAAACGAAATCCTTCAATAGTTCTAACCACTTTCTCTGCCTCATATTCAATTCCTTCTGATCAAGTGAGTACTTCAGACTCTTATGATCACTGAATACTTCAAAATTTAGAGCCAAACAGATAATGTCTCCAAATCTTCAACACAAACACTACCGCGGCTAATTCCAAGTCATGTGTAGGATAATTCCTCTCATGAACTCGCAATTGTCTCGAAGCATAAGCAATAACTTGTCCATTCTGCATCAATACTCCACCAAGACCCATCTTCGACGCGTCACAATACACCACAAAAGTTCACTCAGATTAGGCAAAATCAACAATAGAGCAGTAGTTAATCTCTTCTTCAATTCCACAAAACTTTCTTCACAAGCTACATCCCACACAAAAGCCTGACCCTTTCGAGTCAACTGAGTCAAAGGTAATGCCAACTTAGAAAAACTCCAATAAACTTACGGTAATAACCCGCCAATCCTAGAACTTTGTATCTCAGTAGCGGACCTCGGCGGCTCCCACTGCAACACCGCATCAATCCTAGAAGGATCAACAGCAGTGCCACCACTTGAAATCACATGGCCCAGAAAACTCACTTCCTTCAACCAGAACTCATACTTCAACAAATTCACCTACAACTTCTTCTTTTTCAACACCTGCAACACAGTCCTCAAATGCTCAACATGCTCTTCTTCAGATTTAGAGTCTATTAGAAGATCGCCAATAAAACCCACTACAAACTTATCCAAATACACAAGAAAATTCTGATTCATATACTCCATGAATACCATATGCATTAGACACACCAACAACATCACAGTATACTCATAGTCACCATACCTCGTCCCGAAGGCCGTCTTCGGAATATCACCAGGCTTAACACGAATCTGATGATAACCAGACTTCAAATCAATCTTGATAAACACACAGGCATCTACTAACTGATCCATCAAATCCTCAATCCTCGGAAGCAGACACTTATTCTAGATCGTCACTTTATTCAACTATTTATAATCCACACACAATCTCATAATACCGTATTTCTTCTTCACCGACATCACAGGGGCACCTCACAAGGAAACACTCGGACGAACAACTTCCTCTCAAGCAATTCTTCTAGTTATTCCTTCAATTCACTTATTCAGAAAAATACATTCTTTATGCAAACACCGACATCGAGCTTGCATCGAGTACCAGGTCGATAGCAAGTTACACTCGACACTACAGCGGTAAATCACTGATATCTCATGGGAACACCTCCAAATAGTCACACACCATAGGTAGATCGCACACCACCGCATCCCTTATGCCTTCCAATAATCCAATATCACAACACCTTTGCACCATCTTTCACAGACTCACCCACTTGCTTCACAAAATAAACAACTCTTCACCTTCGTCGAAATTAGATTCAGGTGATCGTCAGGAATTACACACCACCGGCATACCACTAGCCACCACCCTGTTCTCTATCCCTCAAAAGCAGATATCAACAATACCTGATTATTCTCCTCAAGATATTCCAACTTGACCGACAGGCAAGAAACTCTAATTCTCCTTATCTTCAAGTCTATTAGTCTGCATCAACTCATCAAAATAATCCGTAAGCACTCGGCTTATCCTCAATAATTCATCGAGCACACTACTCAAGCTCGCATGACAGGTCTATCCTATCTAACATGACCCCATCTATTATCAACAAGAGATTAAGGGTGATCAGTTCCTCAATTTGTCAATAACAACCGATATCATGAGGCGGTATAAACTATCTCCTCCAACTATCGCAACGTCCAACACCACACTTAGCCAACGTTCCACACTGGAATCACCCTGGAGAAGCACCATCTTCTCCCCCACTTATTTCATTCCCAACCTGCAAATGGAAAACAAAACAAGCATCGACAGTGTTTTTACGCACATGTCGCACACTAGGGAAACAAACAACATTAGACAACCTGGCCGGACGGACCGACCTGCTCTGATACCACTAATGTAACACCTTTTTCTACCCCCAATAATGTTGCAACAGAAACAACTCAAATATCAGAGTAAGGCATAAAAATTCCCTCAAAGGGTGCACATTTCTCATTAAATCAAAATACTACAATTACCCTGTAAATAAAGGGTGTTCCTCAAAATAAATCAAAAAGCCTTCACATGGCAGCGGAACTCAAAATTTTCAAATAAAAGGTTTTCAACAGACATCATAATGATCAAAACAAAACCATATCATCAAATGGCAACAAAAATAAGGAAACCACATAGTTCGACTCAAAGGACCCCAACCCGATGTTACACTATCAGAGCAAGACCCTCTAAATCGACCAAAAGCAAATAAACTTCAAGTCCTCGAAAGCATCCACAGCTAAACCTGATCACCTGCACGTTACCCAAGTGGAGGCAACATTCAAACAGGTAGGGTGAGTAATCACAATTCATAATAATCATTATAAAACAAGATATACATAAAATGGCATTATCTTCATATACAACATCTTCAGGGTCATCGCAAGGAAACATCAAAATCACGAACAACAACATAAAATATAGCAATGCTAATTAAATGCAAATGCACAACAAGACTCATGCATGTGGTACCAATCATCATAATAGATGGACACTAGGCCATCAACCCTCCAAAGATCCTCGTCAATAGGATCGATCCCGCAATTGGAACTGGAGCACGTCATAATTACCTCATATCCAGACAATGGGAATGAAGCGTTGTCACAGAGTATGCATATGAAGGTATGATACACAACATCATTAATCATCATCATCTAATAAACATCAAAATGTGCATCATCATTCATCAATTCTCATATACGTCATGTCATCACATAATCGTCAAATAATCACCAGACATCATCATATAATCATCAGTAACATCATGAAAAATCATCATAAAAGTCACAGCAACAAAACATCGCAACAGCATAGCACATAACCCAAAATCGCAAAACAGCAGCAGTTCGCTCCAGGGTTCGCTAGGCGAACCCGTTCGCTGTGGCCTTCACTTAACGAAGCGGCCAGCGAACCTCACAGACCCCACACTCAACACTAGAACAGAATCATCTGTCATACTCGCTGATTGATTCGCTTAGCGAACCCACTCGCTGATTCCTTCGCTTAGCGAGACTCCTAGCGAAGCCCACATTTCCTCTCCAGAATCATCTCAGTACTCCCTCCCATGTTATCGCGCATTCGTTGCGCTGCTCGCTTAGCGACCCTTGGCGAACATTCGCCTAGCTAACCTGCGATTACAGTAAATCGTTGCTACGCATCAGTGGCTCCACAACCTCCAAGGTACCTGCGATCACAGCCTCAAATGACCCAAAATCATCCCTACAACAGTCCTAACATATCACAAAAATTAAAGGCCTAAAACTACGACTGTTAGGTCGATTCAGGACACTACGGGAAACCTTAATTTCCCTAAACCTTCAAAACTCTCAAGCTTCATATAAACTCTATAGATCCTTCGCCACAAGGTTAAAACTACAACAACGGGGAAATCTGTCCAAAGGTCTATTTTTCCGATTAAATTCAACTCTTATTAATCGATTCTCAAAATACCCTCAAAATCATTGATAACTCAAAACCCTGCAAAAACCCTAAAATCCCCAAAATCCACTTCAATCACATCGAATGCTATAATGAAAACAATGAAAGGTAATTACTCCCCATACCTTAGATTGTCGATCCGATGAGTTCTCTCTTGAGCCTTTGGAAACCTTCACGAAAATTCTTGCCTTTTCCCTTTTTCCTCAGAGCTCTGCACTTTCTCCTTATTTTCGCAATCTCCACAAAATGAATCCTAATTCTCCTCAATTCCTCCTTTTTGGTTAATTTAACTCTTGGGCCTCAAAATTGGCCTTTCCCATAATACTCCCACTGATACTCCTCAAATGTCCATCTTACCCTTAATTCCTCTAATATTATTTAAATTAATAATAATACTAATATATTCATATTATATACTATTATTTAATTAAAATAACCAAAACTTCATAAAAACACCGACATCGACACGAAACACCAAAATTCACAGAAAACCACGAATATAATATTTAAATAAATAAAATAAATATTCTTACGAAAATCGGAGTGTTACATGAATCATTTCCTTTTTTATCTTCAATAGATTTAACAATGTTGTTGTCTTCATCAAAACACATTTAAGAATCTTGATTCTTCAATTACAAGCACCAAAAGTATTTTCACAATGTTTGAAGAATGACAACAATTTAAGAACAAAATCCAATAATTCAACATAAAAGAGTTGAAAAATGCCAAGTATTAATAAGAATCATAAGGCGTGTTTAACATCTAACATCTTCTTCCTGACGATGGTGACGACGTTGGTGTTAGGGTTGTTTCGTCTTGTTTCTTTTTTCAGTGGATAAATGCATATATGCTTGGCGTTTAAAATACATAGAAAGAAGCTTCAGTATGTAACAACAGTTTTAAGAAATAACCGTAGTGATATCCTTATTATTTTTTAGTTAAATATAAACAAAACTAAAAAGGGGCGCATTTACGTCAAAGGAATAAACTATTTGAGGGCGATGAGGTTTGAACCCATGAAAGCTTGACCGTATCACCACGGTGTTCACAATAAGCGTTATTATACCCTTGAAATTTCTAATTAAAATAATGCGCGCACATCCAATACGCACTATTACCACTGTTGGAATTTTAACCGTCATTCACTACGCCAAACAAGGGAAAAGAGGACGCTTTTTTTGGCCTATGACAGCGCTTAAAAGCGCTGTCGTAGGTAAAGACAGCGCTTTTTTATTTATGAAAAAGCGCTCTCTAAAATGGGGCTTTAGACAGCGCTTTTTAAAAGCGCTGTCTAATGTATATGGAAATGATTTTTTTAATATAACTTTAGAGAGCGCTTTTTCCCTAAAAGCGCTCTCTAAATAGGATTTTAGTGTGCGCTTTTTTCTTAAAAGCGCTCTCTAAAGTATACCTATAATTTTATTGATTTTTTTTCTATAACTTTAGAAAGCGCTTTTTCCTCAAAAGCGCTCTCTTTTGTCTACGTATAATTTTAAAGATTATTTTTAAAAATCTCATTTTAACCATTTTTTTTATGCAGATACCTGCTTAGTTTCAAACCTGCATTTCTTATAGAATTTCTTGCAACAACAAAATTCTTTACATTTCAATAAATAGAATTCTTGAACAACAGAATTCATATACATTTCAATAAACACAAAATTTCCTTCTATTCACAAAACTAGAATTTACAACAGAATTTTCTTATATTCACAAAACTAAAATTTACATTCCCAAAACTATACATTCAATAAATTTTGTTTAGAAGAAAGAATTCGCACAATTCTTCCGTAATATAATTCAATTGTTTCCTTGTGTAAGAAGAACACGCCATATCTTCGAAATACTACATAACAAAACAAAATACGCATTATTTAGTTAAAAATAATAAATTATATGACATATCCGATAAATATTAAAATAAATCCTAAGTTATAAAACCATGCATACCCTTTTAGGAATCTCCAATTGGTCCATTTGAATGATTTCTCTCATGAACCTCAAAACGAAGTACCCGCAGTCTATGCCATTAAAGTGACGAGGGCACTACACATAGACAAATAAATAAGAAATAATATATAGATGTTTTGTGTTATTAAGTAGCATCACTAATAAGCAATATTGTGAAAATTAATATACCTCCACTTTGACCCATGTAATATTGGTTGACCTAGCCCGTGCTACTCGAGTCTCTCTTTGTGCACGGTATAGTAGTATAGCTCTATAAAAGAAAAACGTAAACTTAGAACAATGTCACAGAAATAATTAGATATTCAAATACACACGAATATTACGAACAGTCTCACTTACGTGTCAACCACATCCTTCATATTCTGATATGTGGACCAATCAGTATCCAATGAATTAAGATAATAGACCACTTCTGTAATAGGATTAATTGCAACCAATAACCAGTGTCCACTATAAAGTATAACAAAAGTTTAAATGGATAATTTGTACGCAAAAGATACAAATTAAAGATTAGAATGAAATTATAATGAAAATCTTACCCGTTTCCAGTATTATACGGTAAAAGAAACAGACATTCTGTGGTGCTGGCCGTAAATCGCTCAAGTAAGTGGTCTCTTACGTCAATTGCATTCGTACCAATTCTCGGTGCATTCACAAGGCTGCAAGAGATGAAACGGAATTTGTTTGCCAAATTCGTCCCCCGCAAGAATTTTTCATACGTGCACCTTAAATAAAAACATAATAAACATTAGACTATTATCATTGAAATGTGTAAATAAATTGTTCAACTAAATAAATAATAGATTGATTGGAGTACCAGATGTATGAATGCATAACACCGATGCCTAATTCAGTATGATTCAGAACCTGCTCCATGCCCACTTTTTCGATTATCTCGGAATGAGGAAAACCAAAAACACCTTCGTTCATGTTGATTTGACGAATAACACCTTGCAACAAATCTGACATTTCCAAAAGTGTTCCTAGACACGTCTGAAAGTGAGGTCTACTTTTTTCCTTCACGGTCCTTGTAGGAGCTTTTTTCTTGCCGGTCTGTTGGGAAGGTTGAGCAGTAACCTAACAATCATATAAGTTAGGTAAAGTAGAAAATCATGAATTCGGATAATTGAATAACACTTAAAAGCTACCTCTCTGTGTGATTCAACAGACTCGTTTTGCAGCAAAACCCCTTTATTCTTTGCTGCGGGTTTTGTAGGAGTCTAACATTACCATGAAAAAAAATGTAAGTAATGGTTTAGAATGATTTTCATAATCATTCAGAATTGACATTTGAATACTAAGAGATTCGTAATGGTTTTCAACATACCTCATCACCTATGAAAATGAGGTCTAACGGCCATGCAACAAACGAACCTATTGCATCCCGCAGCAATGTAACCTCTGAAACCGAGTCTGGTATCGGTAGTAACGCATCCGTATCTAAAGCGATATCAACCGACACTTTCAGATAACCTTGTGGGAGCGGATGATGGTGAAGTAACGCTCCCGCAAAGTTATGCACTTTTCCCTTGCCAACCATGCGATAAGTCGGAAACGACAAATACAGCTGGCAAGATGAAATGCCCTGAAGCAATAATAAATATGTAACTGTTAATATGTATAAAGGTCAAATAAAATAAATGTGTTAATTATGTACTAATTACCTCGGGAATTTTAATTGGAGAATTGATACTAGCTTTGTCACTAGCATCTTTCAAACCGGAACCGCGCCTTTCCGCCTCATATCTCTCTTTATCCTGCTCCAATGCTTGGATTTTCGCTTGTAGTGTCATCATAGTTTGCATGATTTCTTGGTTGGTGGGATTTTTTTTCTTTGATTGCTTATACAAGGATGATGGAGTCACACCAAATCCTTTACCTCTCACCCGACCGGGATACTCAGGAGCATTTAGTACTCGACTAAGAATGCTTCTGCAATCAGCCTCATCTGCGGGTATGGATTTAGATATATTCTCCTGAAATTCATTGGCATATCGAAAATAATTAGTGGGGATTAAAAATTAATTATAATTTAATAAAATTTCAATTAACTTTGAGACATAATGTTATACTTACACATTCTTCATAAACATGTTGAACATCTTCTGTAACAGCTCCACCCTTACCCACGCGAGCTTCCTTCCACAATACATGGTCCGGAAGTGATGATTCTTCACTTTTAGACTCTTCTAACTACACATTTAGATATGTACTAATTTCATCAATTATAACACAATAATACAATGAATAAAATCATAGCATTAATATATATACTTACCAATTTTTGTTGTAACCGTGCATATCCCAAACGCCCTTTTTTGTATGGATACGCGGGGTTTGATGCTCTTTCGCGGTTAATGGCACTCAATTTCTGGATAAACAAGTTTAAGTCATATCAAAACAAACTAATGAAACAAATAAATAACACAATCAATAGACATGACAAGATAACATTACATTGAATTCTTCGGTTTTCCGTTTGTCTACAAAAAGGCTCCATTCTTCCGGTGTAATCAAATCCGCATACAACGGTGGAAGTTCTCCTTCAACAAAATTTGTGTCTTCATCCCTAAGATACTTGTTTGATAACAAGGCTCTAAACCCTCTGTGTCTCTTTCCGGCCAATTGAAGACAATACTTTTTCCGGGTTTCTTCAATATTAAAGGACCTCTACAAAAAAACATACACATATAAACATATATAAAGTGTGTTAGTATAAGTAAATTAAAGACTTAATCGTCAACAAAAATCTAATAACATCATTCATATTTGGTAAGTACCTCTATCTCGGTCCATATCTTTTCTTTACCGGCATCCAACGCTTTACTCCTCCAATTATCAGAAGTGATTGGAATATGCTGACGGACGAGTGAACCAATGTATGAAGCCAACATTGAACCGTTAGGCTCAACTAGTTGGTTCTGTTGACTCCAATGTACATCAAATCTCATCCCCTTATCTCTAGCACGGATGATGCTCTTCATAATGATTTTTCCTCTTTTTATTTCATGTTCTACATTCGAAGCTTCATTCTGAGCTTCCTCTGAATCATGTGTCTCGTGGGTGTCTTCCTGGTTATTAGACATTTTACCTGTAAGAAAGAAATAACAGTCAAATACCAACATTTAATAGCAACAAAAGAATAAGTTCACTAACTCTCTAGTATCAATTTAACCTACTTCACTAACTTTATCATCAACAGTCTAGTTTTTTTAATTCTTCACATTGCAACAATTCATTTTCCAAACAGTCCAAACTTCACACCAAAACAATCTTACATAGCATTCAAAATTATTATGCATCACAACATGTCAACATCTTGATTAATATGCAATTCAAGTTGACAAACTAGCACAAGGCCACCATCTTTCAAATAATTAACAGTTCCTAATTCTTTTTAGTATAATTAACCACTCCTAACATTAGCTTAGTTGCAATTCAATAACATCAATCACATTTCCATTATGCTAACAAATCCATTTCAATCACTAACAGTTCTGTTTCAAATTACAAGCATGCCATAGCTCAATTAAGTCACCACATTATCATTCTAATATCATTTCCACACAATACCAGTTCAATACTACAACAATCATTTAACCTACAACAAGAACCTACATTTAAACATCAACAAAATCCACAACAATCCACACCATCCACACAATACCAATTCAATACTACAACAATCATTTAAACATCAACAAAAATAGTTTAACCTACATTTCAAACCAACCTACATTTCAATCAGTTTTACCTAATTCTTGTTAATGAATACTTACAACAAGAACAACGAACAACGAACAATAATAGTTTAAACATCAACAAAAATAGTTTAAAAAAAAGAAGAAGTTGCAGTAGAAGTAACAACGAACAACGAATAGCAACAACGAACAACAATAACATGCAACAACGAACAATGTTAGAAGTAAGAACAATGTACCTCTTCTTCGTCACGACGGCAGCAAAACGACGGCAGCAGTGGTCACGCCAATGAACGAGAAAGGGTTTCAGACAAGAAAGAGAGAAGAAAATGATTAGAAGCGCGCAGTTTCAGAAAATGAAATGAAATGTGTTTTATATTTTAATTAATAAATGACCTTAGAGGGCGCTTTCCTTAAAAAGTGCTTTCTAAAGTCAGGAGACTTAAAGACCTTAGAGGGCGCTTTCCTTAAAAAGCGCTTTCTAAAGTGAGGAGATTTAAAGACCTTAGAGGGCGCTTTTCTTAAAGCGCTTTCTAAGGTGAGGTGACTAGACAGCGCTTTTGAAAAGCGCTTTCTAAAGGCTATTCTTAGAAGGCTTATAACAGCGCTTTGTATTTAGAAAACGCTGTCTAAGGTTTACTTGAAAATGTCAAAAAATCTAAAAATGAGTCTGGGGCGAGGGGGATTCGAACCCCAGACTCAAAGCATGGCAAACACATAAACAAACCTCCTTGACCAGCGGTACTACGCCCTCATCCATTGTTTCTTCTCACTCAATAAATATATATTTTAATATAATTTAAATATATTAAATATAATTTGATATATTAATATAATTTAAAGTATATTTTAAATTATATATTAATATAATTTATATATATTAAATATAATTTAAATAAGTTAAAATGTTTGTATTTAAAACGTATATACTTAAATATATTATTTGAATAATTTAAAATATAATTTAAAATAAATTAAAATATAATTTAAATATATTAAATATAATTTGATATATTAATATAATTTAAAGTATATTTTAAATTAATATATTTTAAATTATATATTAATATAATTTATATATATTAAATATAATTTAAATAAGTTAAAATATATAATTTAAATATATTAAATATAATTTGATATATTAATATAATTTAAAATTCCTTTCCCTACCTAAAGGGCGTGAGTTCGACCCTCCCTTTTGCCATTTTTTTGTGATTCTTGATGTTTTTAAGTATAATTAGTAAATGACTTTAGAGGGCGCTTTTTCTTAGAAAGCGCTTTCTAAAATAAAAAGAAATTGAGCCCTATTAGAGCGCTTTCTAAAAGCGCTTTCTAAGGTGGCCTTTAGACAGCGCTTTTTAAAAGCGCTCTCTAAAGTGATACCTATAGCAGCGCTTTTTGGAAAGCGCTGTCTAAGGTGGCACTCTTTTACATTCTTTTACAGCGCTTTTTGGAAAGCGCTTTCTAAAGCCTGTCTTTTACGGCGCTTTTTTTTAGCGAAATTTTTTTATTCTTTTTAGCAGCGCTTTTTTATAAAAGCGCTGTCTTTTTGGTGCTGTCTATTCCTATTTTTGGCGTAGTGATTAAAAGCATTTTAATAAAACTTAAAACAATGCGCGCGCATCTACTACGCACTATTACAACGGTGTATAGGATGTTGTAAACCTGGCGTTGTTGTTTGGGCGTTTTGTAGTAGTGTATGTATATGTTTATTTCTATTCAACCAAACACAACTCATTGCCCCATCCCTCTCATCTCTTCAGCCATTCATGGCGCAACAAACTCCTCCGATCATTGTCGACGACTTGATTCCGCATTCCTATCTAACTACCACCATGCTTGCCATGCTTCTCCCTCGATCACCACTCAATCCTCGCCACAAGCTCCACCGATCCGAGTTTAACAGACTCGCACGAAACAACATGACGATCTCCTCTACGATTATTTTTGTTAAGTATGTAATTCATTGTTTTAGAAAGATCATATTTGATTTAGAAAGATCAGATTTGATTTATAAAGATTAGATTAGATATTTTTGGGCTTTTATAATTTGGACTTTAGCTTGAAATGCAAGTTAACCTAAATCTATAAATAGGGAGGAACCCTTATCATTGTAATCATCAAGTTTGATAATCACGGTTTTGCAGTTGTAAACTGATAATAAAATTCCACTGTTGTGGGCAGAGAGTTACTTTACAGTTCATACTCATCTTCTTTAAACGTATTCTTGTTTTTGTTCATTGTCATTACATAATAATCTTGAGATCAAGATTAAGAAGAATTCACCATAGATCGTGGTTGAATTCCAACATTTGGTATCTAGAACTCCGAATTTGATTCAAGGGAAGACAAACTATGATGGCGATGAATCACCCGAACGGTCACTTTCCAGCAAATCTTCCAATTCTCAAGAAAGATAATTATGAGAATTAGTGCACGCAGATTAAGGTGGTTTTCTGTTACCAAGATCTTTGGGATTTTATGAAGGAGAGATTATCACCGCTTGCAGAAACTGCGACAGATCAGGAGAAAGCAGTATATAAAGAATTGAAGAAGAAAGATTATAAAGCTCTCTTTATAATCCATCAATGTGTTGATCCAGATAACTTTGAAAAGGTTAATGATGTAGAATTAGCAAAAGAATCTTGGGAGATTCTTGAAAAATCATTAGGAGGCGCAGTGAAGGTGAAAGAGGTGAGACTACAAACTCACAAAAGGACTTATGTATTGCTTCAGATGGAAGACAATGAAAGAATAACAGATTTCTTCACAAGAGTTACAAAGCTGATGAATCAAATCAAGGTATGTGGATAAGTGTTGACATCAAGATCAGGTATGTCAAAGATCTTGAGATCATTGGCTCCAAAATTCGACCACGTGGTAGTAGCCATAGAAGAGTCAAAAGACTTGTCAGTATTGACGAATGAAGAGCTTCAAGGGACGCTTGAGTCTCATGAACAAAGGATGGATGAAAGAATTGCAGAAAAGTCGAAGAGTGATATGGCTTTGCAGACGCAGTCAGAAAAAGAAATGAAAGGAAAAGGAAGTTGGAATTACAATAAAGGTAGAGGAGGCTACAACAATTCGACTGGTCGAAATCAGCAGGAATGAAACAGGTCGAATCAGAGAAAACCCTGGAACCAAGGCAACCAAAGAGGTAGTGCTGCAGGTAGAGGAAAAGGTGGTGGTCGAAAATTTGACAAAAGTCACATTCAGTGTTTCAATTGTCAGAAGTATGGTCACTATTTTAGTGATTGTCCAGAAAAGAAGAAGAACCAAGAAACTGATGCAAAGCTGACGAAACATGAAGAAAAAGAGATGTTGCTGGTGGTCATAACAAGAGACGAAGAGAGATTCCAGGACCAGTGATACTTGGACTCAGGATGCTCATCACACATGACTGGAAAGAAAGATTGGTTTGTCAACATGAAGCCCTCGTTGAAGAACAAGATGAAGTTTGCAAATGATAACACTCTAGGAGCTGAAGGTGTTGTTGATGTTCAGATCGTGAGGAAGGATGGCAAGAAGTCAATAATTTCCAATGTGTTATACATACCATACATGAAAAGTAACCTGCTCAGTATAAGACAACTTGTCGAAAAGAACTACAAGGTAGTTGTCGAAGACAAGATGAGAGTTCTTGACTCAGGTGGTAGGTTGATCTTGAAGGCTCAAATATCTCAGAATAGGACCTTCAAGATTGAACTCAATGTGATGGAGAACAAGTGCCTAACAACTGCAGCCAGCAGAGATGAGTGGTTATGACATTTTTTACTAGGCCATCTCAACTTCAATGATATCAAAGAGCTAAAGAGAAGAAATTGGCTTCAGGATTACCTGAAATCGACCTTCCAAATGAAGTCTGTGAAGAGTGTGTTCACTCGAAACAACACAAGAATAACTTCAACAAGGATGAAGGAAAGAAGCCGAAGGCAATTCTTGGAGTAATATACTCTGATGTATGTGGTCCAATCCAGGTGGATTTGATTGCAGGCAACAGATACTTTGTCACGTTCATATATGATTACACTCGAAAGCTGTGGACTTACCTCATCAAGAAAAAAAGTAATGTGATCGAGGTATTTTCCAGATTCAAATCTATGGTTGAAAGACAGAGTGGTCAAAAGCTGAAAATTCTGAGGGCTGATGGTGGTGGAGAGTATGTGTCAAAAGAGTTCGATGCATCATATGAAAAAGAATGGATTGTGCATGAGGTGATGCCACCCTACACTCCATAACAAAATGGAATTGCAGAAAGAAATAACAGAACCATCATGAACATGGTGAGAAGTATATTTAGAAAGCATCTACCCAAAGAATTATGGGGAGAAACGGTTTCGACAGCAACATACATATTAAACAGATGTCTGACGAAGAAGCTTGAAGGAATCACACCAGAAGAATGTTGGTCTAGTGTCAAGCCTAGCCTTAATCACTTAAAGGTGTTAGGATAGACATGTGCCAGATCAGTTGAGAAGCAAGCTTGATGACAAATCGAATCAGATGATCTTGATAGGATATCATTCGACTGGAGGTTACAAGCTGTTCGACACAGTGAATAAGAAGGTAGTGATCAACAGGGATGTGATCATAAATGAGCTTAAAGAATGAGATTGAACTGAGAATGTCAAGAAGGATTCAGATGAAGATGATGTCGACCCAACCCAATATAGAAGACTTATTAGGTCACTTTGATACCTTTGTCACACAAGGCCTGACTTAGCATACAGTGTGGGTATGGTAAGTAGATTCATGCAGAAGTCAAAGGTATCATACCTAGCTGCAAATAAGAGGATACTGAGGTATCTGAAAGGGACTCTCGACTACAAAATTTTGTTTCCTGCAGCTGATGAAGGAAAAGAATGCAAGTTAGTGGGATACACTGACTCAAGTTGGTGTAATGATGCCGAGGATAGAAAATCCACAGTTGGCTATGTGTTTATGTTAGGTGGTGCATTAGTTGCTTGGAGTTCGAGAAAGGAGCTAGTAGTGGCATTGTCATTATTCGAAGCAGAATATATAGCCGCTTCTCTTTGTGCATGTCAAGCAACCTGGATGGTGAACCTGGTCGAAGAGATCACAGTGAAGAGTCATGGAGCAATTACCATGAAGATCGACAGCATGTCAGTGTTCGCACGCGATTCTTGCGCGAACAACCGCGGGTCTCCTATCGTAGGTTTTCTTGCGGGATCGGCCACAGAATCCCAGAACAATTAGTTCAAGTGTAAGTTTTGTTGATATGATGGCTTTTAGTTTAGAGGAGTTGTAAGAAACTTGAAAAAATAAAAGGGTTGCGAATCGATGAATAAAATAAAAAGTGAAAAACCGACAAGCAAGTGATAAGTTAACTTAAACTTTAATCATATACATTGCATTAAAATAAAAAGTGTGGACGCTATCATACATTTCTGCGGGAGTAAACTCGTTTCTCTTAACGTTTGGTACTTAGAGTGTTTTCCCTTTTGCAATGTTACAAATGCGACTCCTAAAATGAAATAACTATTGCTTTAAATAGGATGGAAAAACAATTGTTCATCTCCCAAGATTGGCCCTGGTTGTGACACGTGTCACCCCACTATCTTTCTAACTTCCCACGTTCTTGGCTTTCAAGTTTTCCTGCCCAAAAACTTATCAACTTGTGTTGACTTCATGGGCCACAATTTGATACCCTTCGACAGCCTTGCCATTGTGTCTCCTTTCGACGCACCTTACAACTGTGTCGACCCAACCTTTGGTCTCCTCACCATTCTTCATCCTGGCATCGAACTGCTTGCTTGGCTATTTCACAATTTCATCTTTCCCTATGTTTGGTCGAATCTCCCAGCTAACAGTCAGCTATAAACTTGGCGAAGAATCCAATAGCACACAGTTGAAGCAAGCACATCGAAATGAGGTTCCATTATCTTCGAGAGCAGATAGCAGAAGGGAAAATGAACTTAGAACACTGCAGAGCTGAGAATCGGATTGCAGACATCATGACGAAGGGAGTGCAAATCGAAGGTAGTTTAGACACAATGAATTAAGTGGTGTGTTAAATATGTAATTCATTGTTTTAGAAAAATTAGATTAGATTTAGAAAGATCAGATTTGATTTATAAAGATTAGATTATATATTTTTGGGCTTTTATAGTTTGGGCTTTAACTTGAGATGCAAGTCAACCTAAATCTATAAATAGGAAGGAACCTTTATCATTGTAATCATCAAGTTTAATAATCACGGTTTTGCAGTTGCAAAGTGATAATAAATTTGCAAAATACCCTTTTTAGTCCCTTAACTTTATTTCGAGGTCCATTTTGGTCCCTTAAGTTTTAAAAGTGTCAAAGTAGTCCTTTAATTATACACAATGTGTCACGTTAGTCCTTTCAGTTTACTCAGTTAGTCAAAGTCAATGAAATGGCCTACGTGGCACTGGTGTAGAATTTGAAATGATTAGGTGTAATTTTATTTTGTCATGGTGGATTCCATGTGTATGCCACATAATAAATAAATTTTATTAAAAAATATAAACCAATTTTTTAAAGGCAGCCACAATGAAGAAGATGAAGATCATAACTCATGCCCAGAATAAACTGAAACCCAGAAAAATTCATGCCCAGAAAAATTTTTAGATCCGAGTGGTTTCTGAATTAAAATAAAAAGTAATGAAATCACAGTGAGAGAACTTGATTTCAATTGTATATACGATTTCGATTTTCATTTGGGGAAGATTTTTGGAATTGTTTTTAGGTTTCGATTTCAATTTTGATTAAGATTTCAAATTTGGTTTTTACGTATAATTTCAATTTGTGAAATAATTTCTAGATTTGTACAATTTGCTTGAAAGGGTTGTTCAGAAGTGGACAATTTGACAAGGCCTACCCCATGTTTGATGGAATGCATGTTAGAGATGTAGTTAATTGAAACCTATGATTTCAGGTTGTGCTTCTTGTGGGTTTTCTAATCATGCCTTGGAGATTTTTGTTGTGATTCACTTCCTCAATTTTAACATCACTTGTGTTGTTTCATGATTCTTAAGTTGGTACTGTTTTGTAATATTAGAGTCATGATTTTTGAGTCGGTACTAATTCTGGGTTAATTTTTAATTCAAAATGTATTTATTGTTTTTCAATCCTTAAATTTTGCATTTATTTCTCAACAATTTGTTTGATCAGCTTTAAATTATATGATAATTCTTTTTAACGCTTTATTTCTCAAATACTGAACTTGATTGAATGAATCTGGTAGAATGCATCTGGTATGCATCTGTTATAAATATGAACAAAATGCATCTTGTTGAATTGTTGGGAAACATATGCTTTATTAATATATATTTTATTTGTGAAAGAAATAAACAAACATGTTATAGCCTAGTGGTACAATACCTTTCCAAGTAACCATGGTAACTATGGTTGTTGAAGGAAAAATCTTGGATTTTTTTTTTTTGAAATTTTGGGTACCTTGGTGATGGAGATGACTGTTCATTGCCAACTCAGTTGCCACGCGTGCATAAATAAACGCCGTTTGAGCAAAATAGACGGAAAAGACTTATGTGGCGCTGTTTGAACAATTAAAGGATCAAATTGACACTTTTAAAACTTAAGGGACCAAAATGGACCCCGAGGTAAAGATAAGGGACCAAAAATGATATTTTGCCATAAAATTTCATAGTTAAGGAAGAAAAATCCAATGGTATTGGTGATCATGCATGCTAAATCAGGATTATCGCATGCACATCAATAACATTATCATCAACATAATTTTTTATGATTATGATCCAATTTTGTAACATTCTCCACTAGTTCATTGAAGTGTAAATTTCTTGAAGCTTCTTTAATCGACTTATTTTCGTCTTCTACTTGTTTTTACTAATTGAATTCAAAAATTTGAGATTCATACCGTGATTTTGAATCTTTGTTTTGAGGAAATATTGAATTTACAATACGATTTTGTATTGATTTTTCAAATTCTTCTTGGCCTAAGACACGAGGATGAAGAAAACTTTTTTTTTAACTGAGAGAAAGGTGAACGTGGAGACACATTGGAAAGTGAAGAGAGATCAAAATCTAGTGTGATAATGAGTAACTGAATCATATAGACTTATTTAATCTAACGGTTTAATTTGAGTGGTACACGACGAGGGCCTCACCCACCATATAAAAAACTCTTTTTTTAATGTGAGTTTTATTTTTTACGAGTTTCTTTTTTCTTTACTCTTAAAAATGATTTTCTTATCAACTACCTAACTAAGATTAGAAAGTGCTTAGTAACACCCTATTTTACCCTTTCATCCAAAATAATTTACACCTATAAATGTCCATTTTGGTAATTGACTAACTAAAAATTCATTGACCAATAGAATTATTCATATTGGCCAAGTGACAGCATTGTTTTGAAATTCTCTACCTTCCCCTTTTCCCTTACATTCACTCTCCTTCACTCCTCTTTCCCCACGTCCTCTCTTTCTCCCTCTTTCTCTCTTTCTCGTCTCTCTTTCTCTTTGTTCTTTCCTCTTTCCCCCTCTTTCTCCCTCTCATTCTCTTTCTTACTCTTTCCCTATTGCTTCTCCCAAAACCCTACAAGAAAAAACCAATGGCTACTCTCTCTCCCTCTCTCGCCTACCATCCGTCTCTCTCTTGCATCCAAAAAATTCTTTTGATGTCTCATTTATTTCTTCCCGATAATCGTGTTTTACTCATCCAGTTCCGAGATCGACGAAATTTTTTTAAGGTCAGTTCATATCTATTTGTGGGTTCTGGTTTTGATATGATTCTTTTCTACGTTTTTTTTTATGCTTTGAACAAATGGGTTTGATTTTGTTTGGGTAAAAAACATTTTTTTTTGTTTGTTTTTGTTTTGGTTTGAATAGAGGTTTTGAGTTGATTGTGTTTTGAGATCTGGTTTTAGTTTATGTTTATGTTTAGTTTGGAAAATTTTCCTTTATATTTGCTCGTGCATTCACAGTGCTAGCACTGATGGAAGAGTTATCCTAGCCATTCAGATATTACGAGAGAGTGAGTCAGTTCATCCGCGAGTATGTTGGCATCCGCATTGATAAGTTGATTGATGGCGTGCAGCTTATCGGTAAGCATGACGACAATATCACTGAGTTCTCAATGTGTCAATGGATGAAGAGTGGATTAGCTTCCGCATAGATTAATACTGAGTTGTGGATGTGGTTGTGGGTGTTATAATTACAAGCATTGCAGTTGTTGTGATGCGGATTGCGGCCGTTGCGTTGCGACGTGAATTTTTATTGAAAAATGTTTGAAATAGAATGTTAAGGTTTTTCATTGTAAATTGAAGTTCTAAAATTTTGAAATTTGACGAAAATACTTCAAAAAACATGGATGTATACATGTGATTCGAACTATTTTACCAACCTTGATTGTTAAATGTACTTGTGTTCCAAATGGATATAATGAATGTGTATGCTCTTGGTTTTCTTTTTCATATATTATTATTTTATCATAACATTCTCCATTTTCATTCACTTGCAGCTTCTGAGTCACACTCAACCAGTCCAATCTAGCTTTCAGATTTTTGATTATGTTACCACCATCTCTACCTGCCACTGCTTTCTTGGTAAGACTTCTATTATGTTATTCCCTCTTCTTCTATTTCAAGCTTTCTTTTCATTGAATGTTTTCATAACTTCTGTGAAATTGGTGATGGACATGTTTGTTAAAAATGATGGTGTTAAAGTTTTCCAGAAAAATACTTTGGAGTTCAATTTGTATGAGCCTAGAAGGGATAAGATTGTTAAGGGTCAGCTGCTGGGGACCACTATTGTAGACTTAGCGGATTGTGGTATACTAAGAGATAGTTTAAGCATTAGTGTACCATTGAACTGCAAGAGAAACTGCAAAAACACAGATCAACCACTTTTATTTGTCAAAATCGACCCTATTGAAAAGAATCGTACTAAGTCTACGTTGAAGGAAATTTTATCAAAGGAAAACTGCAGTAGCAGTGATTCTGTATCGGCATTCATGAGCGGGGAATATGCTGAGGAAGCCGAGATTGCTTCTATTACTGATGATGATGTTTCCTCTCATTCATCTTTGGCTGCAGTTACAAATTCTCCCAAGTCGAGTGGGTATATGCTTCCTAACCGTGAAGAGGTACTCATGTTATCCCATATTCTATTCTATTCTTTTATTCGTAGTAGGAACATATACTTCTTTAATTATAATTCATCAATAATAATGTGTGGCGATTTGTATTGTTCTCCGCCACTATTCCATGAAAAAGATCATAAAGTTAGTTCCCTTTCACGTTAAATTGTTCTAATGAATCAATGCAAGGAAAATAAGAAATTCTATTTTCATGTGATTATCAACATGCAGTATGCTTGAATAGCATATCTAAACCATATAGTGATTGCTACTTAATCGCATAATGGATCAGCTTGGAAAAATAGTAGGGATGACAAGGAACATCACTTGGTTTCAGAAACAAGGGATGAAAAATTAAATAAGATGCAACAAGATATGTATGCGAGACAAGAGAGAAATCCAGGAAATGGTCATAATTCTATGGTAAATACTCCCAACAATGGTTTAGAGACAACCCAAAAGCATGTTGTTTTCTCTAAAATGTGTTTCAAGCACTATAGTCGACGAATATGTTAGTCTCCATGGAGCATATGTTAGCACTTCATACATGGTAGTATCATATAGACCATTTTTTTGTTTTTCTTGCACTGACATTATGTAGCTTCTGGTTTGTCTCAAAGGATCATAATCATAGGCCTCGCCAGCTTTGACAAATCGGCCCTTCACGCGTCTGTGGGTATCAGCCCTTTCCTTGCGAGAGGCATACCTCACTCTTTTGTCAAACCTAGAAGATACTAATAGTCTGATTCTTTTATGTTATTATAGATATGGGCTTATATGGATCTCAACGACATTGATATTTTTACTTGCCTCACTTGGAAAACTTGCCACATTCCTTATGCAAAAACATGTAGATAGCGGAATCTTCATTGCAGTACATTCCTATCCATCTCCTAGGCGGATCACTGGAATACCAGAAAGTTCCAAATCAGCTGGCTTCTTTTGATACAATGTTACAGCAGGTGCCTTCACGTTTACCCAATGGCCTATGTATCTTTCAGTTTATATTTTTTACTTTCTTGATAGGAAAATGTCTTGCAGGTGCCTTCAACATATTGCATCCTCATAGCAAATTGGTTCACTAGTTGCCACTGGTAATGTATAGAAATACTTAAAAGAATATTTATCTTATATTATGTACTTTCTCCATGTCTCCCATTGTAACTGTGTTCTTCATCCTTCATTTTTTGTCCTGATTTTAATTTTATTAGTTATGGGGTACATATAATTTCAGGTCAGTGCTTATTCATTTTTTGCAAGAACGGTTGGCCTGGGATATGAACAGCATAAGCGAAGATTGGACAGCTCAACAAATGAACCTTTATTTACAAAGGTCACTAGGGATTTTATTGGCTCTCTTGATTGTATATTTTACACAGGTGAGCTATCTTGCAGTGTCATCTTATTTGATTAGTTCACATCCTGTTAGCTTTTTTATATAGTGAATTGTCTGTCGTTTCAGTGGATTCATTAGTTGTGGAGTCATTATTAAAGCCATTGGATGAAGAGAGTTTGTTGAGTCATTATTAGAGCTATCAATGATTGTCCTTGCTTGAACAGTCACAGGTAAATAAAACAAATGAAGTGTCTTGAATTTTCTGATATTGGTTCCTTTGTGTTGACTATAGCAATGTACATATTCAAAATATCTCAATCTAAGCAGGTATAGGCCACTATGAGTAACAATGAGTACAACTGATGAAGTTGAGAGGGCTGTGAACAAGTTCAGTGGCTATGTAAGTTTTTCTCTTTATATATATGTGTGTGTGACTGATTATGTGATGAGAAGTGGAAAATATCTCTCAAGAAACTGAGAGATAATGTCTACATGGTAGTTGTCTGTGATGTGTCATCTCATTCATAAGAGTTTCATCTCAGGAACAGTTGTAAATTAAAATGATATTGTTTTCTTAAAGTTGTATGCTAGCTGCAATGATATTGGAGCATTGTAATTTGATCCTCTAAATTGATGTTATGTTGTCACTTCATCTTGATCAAAAAAGGAAAAATTATAGATTCCACGATTGGACCTTTTTGTCATCCATATGTATTGCCTTGGATGCAAAAGTTTTTAGTATTTGAACGCAACACTTTAAGGGGGATTCAGATTTCCAGTTACAAAAGTAGAATTTGTTATAAGGATAAACTATCACAATAACTTTGTTAAGGTGGTTAGAAGTTTTGGTGGCTTCATTCTTCAAATCACAGTACAACACAACACGTGTTTATATGTTTATATGTTCCAATTGTTTGCACTTATCTTGAGCATACCTTATATAACCAACATGAGCAGCAGTTTATTGGAGTTGATTCCGGTAAACGAAACACAATAATCTGCTCCATTATTGGTAAGCCTCTGCTATTATTATTGGAATAATTCAGTTCATTGAAAACTAACAGAAAATGATTGCTTGTGATTCCTAATGGTTTGTTTGAAATAGGTGAAAGTAGAGTGAAGTGCAGACTTGGGGATTGAATGTTTTATTAAATTCAGATCATTGTGTTATTTTCTTTAAAACATGTTTATCAATTTGTGTGCATGATTTTAGAATACATGTTGCTTTAAGAGATATCATTGTTGCTGGAACAAATCGTCTACTTGACAACTTGTACAATAATCATTAAATTTTCAAGCTATTTTTCCTTCTTTGAATTGCTATGATTTCTAAATATCTATGTTTATATGTTTGATCTATAGGTTGGCTTGTTAATAGTAGAACCTTTCTATTTTGGACAAGATGGCATGCTTTCGTGGCAGAACCTGCGGTTTTCGTGCAGGTATATTTTAATGGAAGAACATGATCACATGTTAAAATTGAAGCAACAGGTTTGTCCTAATGTTGCACCAGGACCTGTTACTCATACTGCTGCTGTTAAGGGAGTTCCAATGGCTAGAAGAGTGTCAGTGGCCCCCTAAACCTGTTCAAAAGAAAGTCACTGCAATATTAAGTTCATGTTAGCTATTGTATGCTCACTTTTGCATAGCTATTGTATGCTCACTTCTACATTTCTACATTTATTGCCCTTTGATGAACCTACATAAACTATATCTGAATATGCAGATTGGACATGACAGAAAATCACATTTGCAGCAGTAGGAAAAAGGGGGTATCAATGTTGTTACATGAAAAACAAAACTGACATGAGAAGCATTTGGAAAATGGGATTGCAATTTGATTCTCTTTGTATAGATTTTGGTGTTTCTATTATTTTTTTTTATGTAGTATGTATATTGCATTGTTGTATGGATTTTGGTGTTTCTATTTATTACATTTGTAACTTTCTTTAGCTTTGGATAGGTTGAGAAATCGTGGCTCTTAAAGTGGAAGCTTATAAAGATTCTCCATTTGGAAGCTTTTCCTCCTGTGTGTTCTCAAGATAAGTTCTTTGGTGTGGTTGGTGTAATATTTATGCACTTTATCACGGCCCAGGTTGAGATGGCCTTGGGAAGGTAAAACATTTGAATGCCAAACTTAAACTACGTTGAACTCTTGACTTTTGAGTGAATAAATAAGTGATTCCACATAAAAGTGGTGATAGGGGTTGGGATGTATTCTCATTAGAATGTGATGTTAGAGCATTGCTAGACATTGCGTTCACATAGTCTGTGATGGCGAGGTATTTAAGAATTTTTAATTTTCTCTGGATGCTTAAATGAGTGGAACATGCACTTATATGAGCTTGGAACACCTTGAAATAAAAGTGTATAACTTCCAATTCTTTTATCAAATTACGAAGTTCAGTAAAGATGCAGTTAGTTTTAGCATTGAGGTTGTGCAAAGTCCTCTGGGTCAAAATTAATCACTTCATATCAAACTTTTAGTACTATATAATGTTTGATGTCTTAGAGATATAATGGTCAAACTTTTTAAGTGATACGTAAGTATCCAAGGATCTTGATGATTCCATTACAGCTCATGAAAATATATGGATTCCATTGTAGAAGAAATCTCTTCTTAGAGAACTCTTCCAATCTCTATACAAGTCATTAGTGGTAATATGTGATCTTATATTACGTTTTCATAGCCATGCAAATATTTTATATGAAAGTATTCACATGTTGCAAGGAAGGTATTGATCTTAATTTCCTGATCGCTTCCCCCATCTTTTTTCCCCCATATTGCCATGTTTGACATTTGATCATCTGTTTGTTTCAGAATAATGGATTCCTCCATATCCTCTTGAGACCAGAAGAAAACACAAAAGCAATTGAAAGATAAGTCATTGGATGAAGGTTCCTGGATTGTTGATGGGGAAAAAGCCTTAACATAACATGCTGGTGAATTTATTAAAAAAATTGAACAAGATCTAGATGCAGTTACCAAGGAGTATACATCATTGCAAGAGGAATTCATTTCTCAGTTGCCTGTACAACAGTATGTTAATCTTAAGTTTCTCTTTTTTTTTTTGGTTTTACGTCAATGACTTTTATAGGCGAGTTGTGTCATGGCATACAGGAAGTTTGTGGATATCACTGAGGAGCATATTGAATTGTTTACTCAAGAGGAAAAGCATCAACAAAGATTTGCAGTTAGCTAACTTCCATTGTGTATTTGAGTTGAACAATTGGTGGTGCTTACTTCCTTCACACCAACTACTCAATGCGAAATCATACATGGTACTGCAATAACAATTGGTGGTGCTTATTTTCTCATATTGAAATTTCTTTGTGTTGAAATTTTTAGGCTGTGTTTGATAAGGATGGTGTTCTTAAGAAAATCAAAGGAAAATGTTATATTGACATATCGATTATTGATGCCAATACCTCTATTCGGAGTTTACTCCTCTCTTTTTGTGTACTATATATACTCTCCCTTTAATTGGGAGCATGAGGAACCATTTTGTTCTAAAGAAATAACAGGGTATTGCAGCGGAAAAGGTTGACGTGTCAAGAGGGACTTCATCTTCTCCCTTTCAAGATTTGGGTGCATCATATCCCTTGCCCCGTCCCGGTGCAACAACCATTGATTTTAGGCCATTTTTTTACATTTGTTCTATTGTTTTGGATACTTTCATTTTGCATTTGAAGTTAATGGAATAGTATTTAGTGTGCATGTATGAGAAATGCTTGATATTATGGTGTTATTTGTTAGTACCATCATTGCGAACTATACTGTTTCATTAATTTTTACTACTATTTATATGTTTGTTTTACATGGAATACTAAGGAATGTTTAATAGTTGGTTCCGTATCTGTTGTGGAGTATTATTGCTTTTATTTTAATATATAAAACAGGATAAAGGAAACATTTTCACCCTTGAAAATTGTGTTTTGGTGTAACGGTTCTTTGGCAAATACAAAAGGTTCGTCAAAGAGTTTCCGAAAGCATGAGACACGACACCTTTTAGAACACAAGCTACGCAATATGCTTGAATAACATATACTTATATATCCTGCATTATAGTTTCAAAATATCATGCAAACGCTACTAATAAGCGGTTAATTTTTGTTATTTGATTTTTGAACTAATTGGCTTAATTTCTAGAATGTTGCCAAATGTGCTACGTTTATTTGAGGTGCTGATTTATTATTTAGACAAAATGTATTTTTCTTTCTTTATACAATTTTCAAACTTATGCTTCAATTTATTTGACAGGTTTCAAAGATCAAACAGACGTTGCTCCCAGATGCAAAGGATGTTCCTGTGTGGTCTGTTCTAAAAATATGTAAAGATGAATTATGGCATAGACACTAACATAGTGATTTTTATTTTGTATTGTAATGACATTTCCACTAAATATGTATACAAAATTACCTGTACTAAAATATAAAAATTATAATTTAAATAAGTCATATTAAATTTGTATGACCTCTTGTGACAAAGTACTACAAGGACCATCTATGATTCTTATCTTTCTCCAATGACCATCAATAATTAAAATAAGGCACATTCTGATTAGTGGGTTGGGAGGATCTGATATTCATAATTTCATGTCAAGTTTATTGTCTTGGTTGTACTTCATTTGGTTGCTTACATATTATTTGGAAAATAGAGTGACACTGATAGAATAACTTTATTTGGAGTTGGAACGAAATATGGGACTTCACAAAGATCATGTCTGAGAACCGTTAAATTCAGGAAATAAAACATGTATATATATTGTTTAGTCATATATGAAATATTTTATGAAGTGATACAGAACACAATCTGTTAGATCAAGACAACAAATCATGCATAAATATTGTGATCCATATGCATTTCAGTACAATTGTAAAGTACAAAATTATTTCTAATCCGTTTATTTGTAAAAAGTTTGTATATTCTAAAATAATTATTCAAATTCTCACGGGTCACTACCATAACAATATCTATTTGTTTTTAAATATTTATTTTTAAATTTACATATCCATTTAAATATATTTTATATCATATTAGATAAATTTATCCGTGTGGATACACATGTATGTTGAATCATTACTATAGTCAAATTACTATATTTGAGATGATTACTCCTGATATTTTTTTAATTCAAAATTTATCCGTGTGGATACACATTAATACATGTAAAGATGTACTTCCTCCAATCCTTTTTATAATAAACACTTCACCTTTTTAGATTTATTAAATAATTAATGTCTTTAGTCTACATTATAAACCAAATACATTAATCATTTAATACATTTAAAAAAATTAAAATATTTCTTATAAAAAAGACCAAAAATAATATTAAAAGATACCGTATAATTTAAGGTAGAAATCAACTTAGCCGTGAGGAAGCACGACCTTCTACTAGTTTCTTTCTTCAACCTCTGATTTCATTTGAAGCAAAGCAATGGAAAATCCATTCGAAACCGAATCCAAAGAACAAGAACAAGAACAATCAAACTCACAGGAGGCATCAACTTCATCACAAGATCGTCATAAATGGATAACGTTACGCGTTTAAATTCATCGAAATCTACATTTCCATTATTCAAACCTTTTGATTTCTCACTAATCTATTTTTCTTTTCTTTTTCAGCGAGCAAGATAATCTGAGGGAAAAGCTAATCACTGAGGATAATTTCGCATGGAAATTGCCAACGATATCAGAAACTGGTGCCGAAGAATTGAGATTCGTTGGTGGCGTTGATATAAGCTTCTCGAAGGATGATCCATCAATGGCGTGTGGTACTCTTGTAGTGTTGGATTTTCATACTCTTCAAGTTGTTTATCAGGATTTCTCTTTCGTCACTCTTAGTGTTCCTTATGTGGCTGGCTTCCTAGCCTTTCGAGAGGTTCTGATTTTTTTATTTTCAATTCTTTTAGTATGCACTTACTTTAAGGAGATTTATACACAGAATAGCTTATTTCAATTTATATATAGAATAAGAGTGATAGAGATACTGCATTTGCTCGATGAGGTCATAGATACTAGCATGGTTTTAAATTGCGGTCGCTGGTGTTGCGATTGTGGTCATTGCAGTTGTTGCGATGCGTATTGAGGCCGTCGCAGTGTGAATTTTGATTGAGTGGTGTTTGAAATGCAATGTAATGTTAAGATTTTTCATTATAAATTGAGTTATGGATTCTAAAATTTTAAGATTCGATGAAAATACTTGAAAAGACGTGGGTGAAACTATCTGGTGTGGTTTCTATTGCGGTCTGATGCGGTTGTGGAGGCTACTACATCTGCAATATTGCGGTCGTAATTACGGTTGCGGAGTGCAATTTAAAACCATGGATACTAGTAAGCTTGTTTCGAGAGACCTTACCACCTCCAAGGTGGGGTTTGGTCTCTTTCAACAGAATGTGCATTCACTTGTATTTGAAATAAGCTATTCTATATATAAATCATTTGATATTTCTGTAAGCTGTTATATTGATTGCTTCTATAATTGTAGGCTCCAGTACTTCTAGATATTCTGGAGAAAATGAAAAGGAGTGATAATCCTTTCTACCCTCAGGTAATTGTTGTGTGTTAGTTTTTTCATATTGTTCCATGTGCCAATCTTGTCACTACACTAAGAACTCAATTCTGTAGAATTCTAATAGATTTGTAACTGTTTTTGGTTTACTGTTATGAATATTTATGTAATTGATGTTTTCTTCATCTGATAATAAGGTTTTTCTTATGTTGTTGACAGTTGTTAATGGTTGATGGAAATGGAATACTTCATCCACGAGGCAAGTGCTCTGTATCGGAACATTTTGCATCAAGAGTCATGCACTATTTTTTTCTCTATCAGTATTTGTTGGATTGAAAGATAATAGCTGGAATGTTAGGAGCTACTTGCTGTTCAGTTTGACTAATGGGTATTGAATTAAACATTTCAGAGTTTTTTACTCAACATTTCAGAGCTAATAGAATGGTTGGATGTTGTTTCAATTTTTTATCGGTTTGTTACATTAAATATAGTAATCAATGTTAAATTTAATTGAAAATGCTGTGAACAAAACTCCCAACGGAAAATTACCTCGCTAGAATGTCATTTTAGGCAATGCTTGATAGTTTATGCATTTCATCCAAGTACATTTTATCACTCAATTTCCAATGTAAAAACTCTTACTCAGTATAACTTCTGAGATAATTGAAGTCATTTTAGGTTCTTTACACATATTCATACATGTGGTGACAAACAAATATTTAACTTGCAACCTGTGTTTGACAAATTTTAGCCTGCTACGTTTAACTCTTACAGGTTTTGGTCTGGCCTGTCATATTGGAGTTATAGCCAATCTTCCAACAATTGGGATTGGAAAGAGTGTTAGTATTTATAGTCTCAGCTAAATTATTATTTTGTGATCTATAGAGTCATGCCACTTTTTTTTTTTTTTTTTTCAATGAAGACTCATGTTACTATATTGATCAGCCTTTATAAATCTTCTCATGCATCTCCATCAATTTAGAGATTTGATTCTATCTGGTATTTTTGTAGTTAAGAGTTAAGTATCGTTCGTTAACTTTATATGTTCCAGTTGCATCATGTGGACGGTCTCCATCACTCTAGAGTGAGAAAACTTCTTGAAGCCAAAGAAAACTCTTCTAAAGATTTTATTCCATTGATTGGTTGCTCTGGGCAAACATGGGGAGTGGTAAGAATTTAAACAGCTGTGACATACTCATAAAAAGCAAGCTATAAAGCGTAAACTTATGCTTCCAAAATCTACTTCCATGTGTTTGTGCAATTTTTATTGATATTTTGATTCAGCATTCACTTAGTATTTTTCTTCTTTCTTTCCAAAATGTTATCCAGGCCATGAGATCTTCACAGAGTTCCATAAAGCCGATATACATATCAATCGGTCATAGAATATCACTCCAGACTGCCACTGCAATTGTTCCGATGACTTGCAAATACCGTATCCCTGAGCCAATTAGACAGGTGTGAAACAATTTTCTATTTGAAAGAATGTGGTATCTACTTCATACATATATTTATCATCACAATCACAACTGACCGGTTGAATTTAAAGAAAAGCATGAACCAGAACATATAAAATGGAATATTTATACTTTTTTAACTTATAAAATCCTTTATCTCTGATTAGGCTATTATTAACTCCTCTCCTGTTCAGAAGGTTATTGTAATTTTCCATTTCTATGTAGATTGATCCATCAAATGTTTTTTCATCCCATTTGTAATTATCCTCATTATATGACAAAAGTTCAGTTGAGGATAGCTAGACTGATACTGGTTCCCTCAATTGCTAATTTTCTATCAATCAACTGTTCCACGAACCTTTTTTCTTTCTGATAAAAAGGCCTATAAATACTTCTAATTATCGATTACTTGTACAAAACGAAGTATCCTTACATGTCTATTTGAACTTCAGGCTGATATAAGATCAAGAGACTACATTCGAAAGTTTGAAATGAAAGCCAGACTGAAGCAAATTGACTGATGTATAGTACACTTTGCTAACACCAGAAATGTATTGTACTATTGCTCATTACTCATTACTAATTCTTTACTTTCACTGTGCTGCTGTTGAACATCTATACAACTTTTTTGTTTTCTTTCTAAATGAAAATATAGTATAGTTAGATTCCTTTTAGAATGAAATGTTTGGTTAGCCATGCAATCACAATTAAATGACAGTCTTAGTTGATTTTTGTTTAAAGCTTCGTTGAATCGTCTGTTTCACCAGAGGGTTTTAACCACTTATGTGAAAAAGTGACAATAACATAAAGTATATAACTAAATAAAACAAATAAACAATATATATTATGGAGACATTCCCTAGTGAGTTTTTGAATCTCCCTTTTGATGACATGTTCAGAATTTACATTTCTAAGAATATTGTTTTTCTCTATAGTTTTTTTTCCTCCTTATTTGTGCTTAAAATCCTCTGGTTGGAAGACTAGGTGTCCATCCAAAACTTCTATATTGTCTTGCCTTTGGGAAAGGTGGTAGTACAAAGGTTATCTTTGGTCTTAATCCTCTTCTTTTGAGATTCTCAACATCTTTCAAAGAGATTAAGATATACTTGTGACAAGGATTCTAAAGATTTTCTCTCCATAACACAGATTGGTGAGGAAGTTTGAAAACATTTGGACTTGCAATACACATATTTGGATACTTTGTCATCAACGAGTAAGCAGGAACCAGGTGTCTATAAACATCTAGTTGTCCACATAGATGAGCTATTCTAACAACAAAATTTTTTGTTTTTGAACTGAATTGTCAATCCTTGTATCCCTTATTGCCTCCTTTCTTCTTGATTTTCGAGTCGGTATTCTCTACAAATTTCGACCCGCGAATCAAATATAAAATAAGAACCATTAGAGGAGCTTTATTGTGAGGGATGAGAGGAACAAATGAGAAGTATTGGATCTAATAAACAGATTTGATTAAATTTTTCATTTAATAGTCATTATGACTTTTAACTTTGAATCGTTTTGGCCAAATTGGTTCTTATTACATTTCAGATTTGGTTCTTATTGGATCTCATTTCATATTATATTTTTAATTACATTTCATATAATATGGCCAAATTGGTACATTGAATCGTTTTGGAAACGATGAAATGACTCTTAGGGGGTGGAGTTTTTTTCCTAAAATATCTCTGATTACACGTTGCTCCGCAGCCTAACTTATGTTTGATTTCAGACAGACATGCATCAATTGAGAATGCATATAAAATTTTTGATAATGGTCGGCATGATCCTCCTTCAACGCATGTCTGCTGCATTAGACACATCGCTCAAAATTTCATACGGGAGATCAAAGACAAGACGCTTCGGAAGAAGGTTGTGAACGCAGGGTGTAACACCCTTCTAAAAACCCCCACGAAAATAACGATTAATTTTTTTTAATTTAATCATATAAACACAGCCACAAGGGTTCCACACTTCATAAAACATCACAATTATCCTGCTCCGTAACACGGTTACACAAAAGCATATATTAATTCGAACATACTCATTTATGAGGCTTTTACGACGTCAAGTTCTTTTAAAAAAACAACGCATCAGATTCAACATAAAGAAATTCAATTATGATTCTACAACTAAAATTGAGTCTTAACTCCAACATCCATAACGTCAACAAAGGATAAGTTTTGTCAATACTTAATTCAACATTGTAGAATATCACCATGAAATCATTAGCAAATACTTCGAAATAAACAACATAAGAAATTAAGAAGACAAGCGTCAACCCCAACCCAGTGTTACATGAATCAGAGTAGAATCCCTCCTACTTAAAACGAAAAACTGAAACGAACTCCAATAGCTAGCTTCCACTTACTTCCTTGGAGTCTACTCTTGAGTATCTGCGCGTTACCCACGTGGAGGCAACATTCAAACAGAAGGGGTGAGTAATCATAATCAATTATAAACGACATAAGTGAAAGATAGAATACAACAAACATGTATGGCCATTTACAACATGTTACTCAACTCACAACCATTCATCGTATACAAGGATATTATATAATTCACAATTCGTCATCCAACATCATCTTTCTCAACAACAACCAATCAACAAGAATGCAATGTTAATGAAATGCACTGACTCAATATGCATGTGGTACCAAGTTATGAACACTCAGGTTCATATCGCTCCATGTTCCATCATCATCGAATACAGGATCCCCACCATAGGATCTGGTTCACTCTTGAACCCGAGCACAACAAAATCGCTACCCCACCATAGGTAACGCTTCACTAATTCCCCACCATAGGAATTAGCTACTCGCACCCGATCCCCACCATAGGATCGAGGCCACAACATAAATAGAACCGAAGTTCCGACAACATGGATGCATGATTCATAACACGCAACAACAACACATACACATTGACCCCTCTTCTGACCGTGTATGCCACCATCAACATAGTCATCATAAACACATCATGCATATATTCGGACATGCACATCATTAACAACGTTATCACAACAACAACATCAACATCACATCATAACAACATCATCAACATCACATCGTATCAACATCATCAACATCATATCATATCAACATCATCAACATCACATCATATCAACATCATCTACATCACATCATAACAACAACATCAAACTTCATCAACTTAACATCTCAACAATATCATCATAATAGTGTCAACATAGCAACATCATTATCACATAACATTAGCACAACAATACCACGATTCATTATCCGAACATGTAAACTAACACTTCATCAACACAGTAGTCATAGAAATAGTATTTAAACATTTCACTTATTACTACTATGTTATAGTTCTGAGCGTTAGCTTTCTAACACTTCAAACGGATCGTCACTTGGATATACGGTTAAAAAGATATAACAAAAATCGTCGGAAGATAAACAAGTTTCAAGTTCAACATTTCTTTCAAATATAAAAAGCATAAACTAATTATCATGATCAACCTCTGGAAGATATTTCATTTGATATCAATTCGCGTTAGCTTTCCAACGCTTCGAACGACACTCGATTTGGACTTACAGTTACAAAGTTATGGCCGGATTTTTTTTGCAATACCAATTCTAGGGATCTACTACGGCCGCGCGTAGCAGTGGCTACGGCCCGTAGCAATCCTATGCCAGAAACTCACTTTGGGCACGTCCCTGGTTCCAAAATCCAGGGCTGCTACGGCCACCCGTAACAATGCCCAGAAAACCCCCATTTTTCTCGCAATTTTGTGCGATCTCTCTTATTTTTCAGCCTTTCAACAGTTTCCAAACCCCATGTTTTGACCTCCAACAACCCCAAAACATGTCATATCATATAGTACATGAATCAGGTGAAAGAAACACATTACAACATCAAGATATACATAACCAACAACTCAATTAACATAATTTTTCATCACATCCATCATGATCATTCATTCAACTCATGCCCTAAAATCATCTATATTCAACCCAACTCAAGAACACAATAATAATTCAATCACTTACCACTACCATTCATCATCAAACATGTATATTCAGCATTATCAACCAAAAGAAAAACTATAACCCTATTATACTCTCCCCCATGTCAATCACAATTGAAAACCATTATTCACCCTTACCTTAGAATTCTTCTAGAAATTTATTTTCTTCCAAGTCTATGGATGAATGCTCTCTCTTGCTTTCTCCTTTCCCTAGCCTTTTCTCCCTTTTCTCCAAACTTTTCACGTACAATTGAAACTGGTTCTCTATTCTCACTTTTCCTCTTTTCTATTAGAAATATTCTCCCAATCATGCTTTTTCTATAATACCCTCAACTCAACCTTGCTAATACCACTTTATCCTTATTTTCTCTACACATCTATTTCTTTCATTTAATTAAATAATAATATAAAACTATTATTCTGTTTACTATTTTAATTCCAATTAACTTATCAATTCCCCCATAAAAGGCTAATTAATTTATTCTCCTACAATATTTCTCTTCACTCCCAACTTAGCGACACATAACCCACTATCATACAGTAATAAAAAACATCATGAAAATGCATATTCAACAAATAAAATATCAAAACATCTACTAGAAGAATCGGGGTGTTACATAGGGTATGTTGATTGTACCTGGATCAGACAGTTTCTGGTGGCCAACAACGTCGTCTGAGCTTCGACTCCGGTGAGGTTGAAAGACGCCGGGGGGGGGGGGGTGTACCTGCAAGGTACTCCGACGCTCAAGTAAGGTAACGGTCATAGAATAATAACAAGTACAGAGATGAGAGTAAGAAAGTGTGTGTAACATGACCCTCTCAAGTGAGAGGGTATTTATAGAGAGCCCCCAGCGCGGGACCAACGGTTACTTGCATTGGGTTGGATTGCCAGGCCCAATCCAAGTAACTGCCAGGGCTTACGTGGCGTAGTGAAGACCAGCACATGATCTTCGCCCTGGGGTAACCGTTCCTAGATCTCCGGAATCAGGGCAGACCGATTCCATCGGGAGTGGGTGGTTACATGAGAACGTGTCCTCGCGGGGAGGAGCCTTGCGTGTCGGGGAGAGATGTGTCCTCGCGGGGAGGACTCACTTGCGGGCGGAGATGGCTCCTCTCGGGGAGGAGCACATGAGCGTCGAGGAGAGGCGAGCCCGGGGAGGTTTAGAGCCTACGCCCGATGGTCCATGTTGTAAGTGCCGTACACACCCGAGGTTAGGCGTGTGTCCGATCCTGTGGAGGTGAGCCAGTGCTCGACAGTGGTCTTGCTAGGAGTCCTTATTGGGCCATCCCAGGCCTTGTGGGTTGGGTCTTCTCGACTGATGAGCATGCCCCGACCCAGTCCAGAACAGGAGCCCCCCAAGTCGTTGCTCTGAGCATCAGAGTGATGACTTAAGGGCTAGCCATGTCGAGGACTCATCGAGGAAGGGATGCTAACGAGGAGCGGTTGGCAACCGGGCATAAACGAGTAGACTTGCTCGTGGATGGCCGACGTCGCGGGGGTGAAAGGGAAGTCGGGAAAGAGGTGAATGAAGAGACGCGTGTTGGGGAATGAAGCGACACGCCTGGGGAAGCGTGCGCCACGTGTCGCAGCTCATCATTGTCTAGGGTGGCTACGCTAGGGTAGCGCAATCGATTGCCTAGGAGCCCTCGAGACTTGTGAGAGCCCCATAAATAGGGGAAACCCGTGTCATTTGCACGTTTTTCACTCTCCCTTTGCTCTAACTTTCCCTTCCTTCATTCTCCCTTCAACCGCCGTTCGTTTCCGTTCGCCGCCGCTGACAGCCGTACCGGAACCCTGCCGGAAGCACTTTTTGAAGTAAGTTCTCTCTTTTCCCTCTTTTTCTTGCATTTGTAGGGTGAATCTTATGGTGAACTGATGAAGTTCCCATGGAAATCACGAAATATCCGGCGAAAACGGCGGAATTTCATACTTTAGTTATTGAATCTCGCGGGGAGAGGCGATGAAATCCCCGAGGACACGAAGGATATCTCGGGGTCATGAGATGAACGTTTCTCAACTCTTTATTGAACATTCCGGGGATCAAGGACGGAATCCCCGGGGAGCCGACGCTTATCTCGAGGATATGGGTCGAATACCCCAGGGTCCCGCCCAATTTCGCTCCCAGCGGACCTGAGGACGGTCGCGGGTTCGCGTTCCCCGACTTTTCCTCCTCGCCCTTTCACTTGATCAGCGGTGGAAGGGGTGGATTTGATATGGGTCATCGAATTCACCATTTCCTTCTGCTTTTCAGGTAAATGGACGTATTGCCAGTGGCCGAGGGGTCTTTGGATATCTACGACGGGCCTGGTTCACTTATGGCGGAGACATCCAGCGCCGGGGAGAGGACGCCCGACGAGTGGGCCTGCGAGGAGACAGTGAACATGATATCCGAGTTTGTGAGGAGGGAATATTTTGTACCGTCGAGCACCGCCTTATAGGTTCACCGAAGTCGTGGAACGTGTTTAGGCCTTTGCCACACCACCGAATATGCTCGACATATAACGGGATGCGGTTCCCCATATATGAATTTATGTTCGACGAGGCGGGGTGGCGTTTACCCTTCACAGATTTTCAACAGGCAGTGTTCGTCTGGCTGCGTTTGGCCCCTTCTCAACTCCACCCCAACTCCCTCGCTTTCATCCGGGCTTTCGAGCTCGTGTGTAAATATCTGAAGATCGGGGCGACGGTGCCCCTATTTTTTTGTATTTTCCATCTTCAACGGCAGGCCGTCGACGACATGCACAGTTGGGTGTCCTTCAAGCAGGTGAGCAGCCTGTTTCACACTTATATGGACTCCGTACGAAATTTCAAGTACCGGTACTACCTCGTGAGGCCGGTCACACATGAGGCCGTAAATACCATGTACAATCGGGTCGTCAAAGAAGTAGATGGACGGCGAGAGGAGGCCTTTGTGCTCAAGTTCCCGTTGTTCTGGATTGAAAAACACTTCAAGAGGGGAACAGACAACTATATCGTCAGCCCCGACAAACTTTGTGAAGGGGATCGCTTGGCTCACGAGGCCATAGTCAAGTTCGTCAGTGGGTTTAACAAAGCTAAGCTCGTGATGCCAAACGGGGACTTCGTTCTGGGCGACGACGGGCAGGTCTTGACGAAGCGTTGACTGATCAATACTAGGGCTCTCCTCGAGACGTTTTCTGACGAGGAGGCTCTCGAGCTGTTAGGTGGGGTGGTCTCCCCGACCTGTCTTTCCCTTCGTCCTTCTTTTCTAATTATTGACCTCTTTGTTTTCTGTTTGCAGATAAGATGTCGAATGCTAAGGAGCGCTTCAAAAAGTTGAAGGCTAACCGCGCTGCGAAGAAAGGAGGCAAGAGTTGCGTCGAGCAGCTCCGAGTGCAGGAGCCCGTTCCCAACCCGACACCCAGGGGTTCCTCTGGCTCTCACCAGGACAATGATTCTCTCAGCCCTCAGGACTCCCCGAAGAGGCAACAGCTTGCAAACACAGTGGACATCGACCTTACCGAGCACGAGAGCCCCCCTGCCGTGAAATTTGTGCTCCCGCCTTGTCACACAAGGCCGAACTTCTTCATGGGGAATAATTCGCTATGCGTGGGTGCCCCCGAAGCTCAGGCCATCTTGGGCGTCGACAAAGCTTCTCGGAGAAGGATGCTGGTGGAGGATGTGTCTGCTGTGATACGAGTTTGCGCGGCTGCCTTGGTTCTGAACGACGAGGCGTGCCCCGCAAGCGAGCTGAACAAGTTGCGAGAAAGTTTCCAGTCCATCTTGGCCGAAATGGAGAAGGTGGGTAAGGAGCTGGCTGACTGCAAAAGCCAAAACCAGGCCCAAGTCGAGCTTCAACAGAAATTGGAGGAAAGGTTGAAGAGTGCTGAGGAGGAGCGGAAATGTCTCGTCGGTATTGAAGAGGAGAGGGATCGTCTCTTGGAGAGGAATGCTGAATTGGAGGAGGCTGTCCGCCCAACTGAGGAGGAAACCGAGGAGGACAGGTTGCTGACTTCGCGGGCAGCGCTGATAGCGAAGCTCCGGGAAGCCGAGGAAGACAATCTCGCGGTAACTGGCATAGGTTTTAAGAACGCCGTGGAGTAGCTTCGGGTCCTCAACCCCGACCTTTCGACCGAGAGGATCGACCCCGACTACGAGGTGGTCGACGGTCAGATCGTGCAGCCGATGAGAGTCGACGAGGTTCATGATCCCGAGCAGCCTGAAGGGACAGTCGCTGAGTAGGATTTTCTTCCCCGTTCTGTTCGGCATGCGAGCCATTTTTATTTATTGGGATATTTCTGCCCGGCCTGCGTGCCAAGGGCTTTTTGACATTTAATTGTAATATTTGTACAATGGGCTTCTGCCCGCTTTTATGCATTTTTGTTTATCTGCTAACGTGTTGTTTGTATGGTTTTAATTGTGTGTGATGTTATTGCTTTTTCAATACTTTGTTTATTTTTGTCTAAGTAATAAAGACTTTGGGATTTGCTCGACTTTGATAGTCCCTGACCGCGTGGAGAGCTGGCCGGGTGGTCAGAGACGTATTCCGACCTTCAACGAGGCTAAGAACTCGGTCGAGGTCTTAGCTTCGTGGCATGAACTTCCCATCGCGAGCTGGGTGTTCTGCCTAATTGGTACGACGACGCAGGAGCTCGATCGAGGTGTCCTCGTCGGATCAAAGTGCTCGTGCACACACAACGAAGCCCTTGACCATCGTGTTTCGTATAGGGGTGTCGCGCTTGTACCTTAGTGTGTCCCTGTGACCGCGATGCTAGCGTGTCGCGGGAAGTGCTTAACTGTAATATTGTTTTAGCTTTTCAGCGTTCCATGGTCGAGCAAGTTCTTCCCCGTGCAGATTTTCGAGGAAATAGGCTCCTGTCCCCGTTTTTGCGCGGACACGGTACGGGCCCTCCCAGTTCGCGGCGAGTTTGCTTTCTCGTGAGTCTTTCTGGTTCCTTTGTAGGACGAGGATGCCCACCTGAAAATCACGTTTGATAACTTTGTCGTTATAACGTAGTGTTATTTTCTGTTTAAGTGAAGCTTCTCGGAGAGAAGCGCCCGAACGTGTCTCCTCGACGAAGTCGAGTTCTTCTCTCAGGGCTTCGTCGTTCGCGTCCCCGTCGAGGAGGGCTTCTGTCCTCCTCGAGGGTTCCCTGATTTCCATGGGGATCACCGCTTCCATTCCGTAGGTCAGACGGAAAGGGGTCTCCCTGGTCGTGGAATGTGGGGTCGTTCGGTATGCCCAGAGGACGCTGTGTAGCTCCTCGACCCACCGTTGTTTGGCGTCGCCTAGTCGACGTTTAAGTCCGCGTAGGATTACTCTGTTCGCCGCCTCAGCCTGTCCATTCGTTTGAGGGTGCTCGACCGACGTGAAGTGCTGCTTCGTGCCTAGCTTGGAGACGAAGTCTTGAAAGTTCTTGTCGGTGAACCGGGTTCTGTTGTCGGTGACAATAGCCTGAGGCACGCCGAATCGGGCGAGGATGTTCCTTTTGTAAAAACGCAGTATGTTAAAGGCCGTGATTTTGGCCAATGCTTCCGCCTCAATCCACTTCGTGAAGTAGTCCACCCCGACGATGAGGTATTTATTTTGACATGACTCCTGGACGAAAGGTCCGAGGATATCCATTCCCCACCACGCGAACGGCCACGGGGAGGACAGTGTTTTGAGCTCGTTGGGAGGAGCAAGGTGCATGTCCCTGTGCCGTTGGCACCTGTCTCACTTCTTGACGTGCTCCTTGGCGTCCTGTTGCATGGTGGACCAGTAATACCCCGCTCGAAGCGCCTTACGGGCTAACGATCGCCCGCCGAGGTGCTGTGCATTGATTCCTTCGTGGATTTCCTGGAGGATGCCGGGGACCTTGGTCTCCTCGACGCACCTGAGGAGGGGGATAGAGAACCCTCGCTGGTATAGCTTGTCCTCGACTATCGTGTATGAGCATGCCCGCCGCTTGACTATTTCGGCTTCTTTGGGATCGTGAGGTACTCGTACACGGGGGTCATCCAGCAGTTGCTGTCACCAATGGCGTTTATGTCCGCCACCGGAGCGGGTTTGTCGATGCTCGGACGGGAAATCACTTCTTGTATGACGGATTTGTTCCCGCCTTTCTTCTTTGTGCTTGCCAATTTGGACAAGACATCTGCTCGGGTATTGTTCTCGCGAGGGATGTGAGTTACTTCCGCGGAGGTGAAATTTTTCATTTTTTCTTTCACCAAGGTCAAGTATTCTATGAGGTTGTCGTTCTTGGCCTGGTACTCTCCTCGGACTTGCGAGGCCACGAGCTAGGAGTCGGTGAAGAGTTTGACCTCCTTGGCACCGAGGTCCTCGGCCAGCCGAAGTCCTGCAAGGAAAGCCTCGTACTCCGCTTGGTTGTTCGACGTCAGGAAGGATAGTTCGAGGGATACCTCGATCAAGATGCCTTCCTCATTTTCGAGGATGATGCCCGCCCCGCTTCCCTTCGGGCTGGATGCCCCGTCGACATAGATCGTCCATTTCTGGGATCCGTTGGTCGAAGGTTCCGGGACGGTCATCTCCGCTACAAAGTCGGCCAATACCTGAGCCTTCAGGGCTTTCCTTCCCTCGTATTGGATGTCAAACTCGGCGAGTTCGAGTGACCACCTGAGCATCCTCCCCGCCATGTCCGGTCGTCCGAGGAGCTGCCTTATAGGCTGTTCGGTCCTTACGACAACGGTGTGGGCAAGAAAGTAGTGACGTAGCCTCCTGGCCGCGATAACGAGGGCCAGGGTGACTTTCTCTATCTGCTGATTCCTGAGCTCGGGGCCTTGGAGGGCTTTGCTCGTGAAGTAAATTGGCTTCTACCCATCCAGGGTTTCCCGAATAAGGACGGCGCTGAATGCTTCACTCGTGACCGCAACATACAAGAAAAGTGTCTCCCCGACCTCAGGCCGTGAGAGGACTGGGGGTTGTGATAAGACTTGTTTTAGGTGGAGGAGTGCCTGCTCGCATTCTTCGCTCCATTCAAACTCCGCTTTTTGTCAAAGAAGTATGAAAAATGGGAGTGCGTACTGTGCAGACTTGGCGACGAAGCAGGAGAGAGCGGTGAGCATCCCGTTCAATGACTGTATCGACTTCTTTGAGTCCGGAGTAGGGATCTCGGAAAAAGCCCTACACTTGTCGGGGTTGGCTTCGATTCCTCGCTCTGTGAGGTAAAAGCCGAGGAACTTACCTGCCCAAACGCCGAAGGTACATTTGTCAGGATTGAACCTCATACGGCACCTCCTCACTGTGTCGAACACCTTCTTGAGGTGCGCGGCATGGTCGACTTCTTCCGCTGATTTGACGATCATGTCGTCCATGTAGACCTCGAGCATGTCGTCGATTTCAGCCCGAAAAACCTTATTCATCATCCATTGGTAGGTCGCACCGGCGTTCTTCAGACCGAAGGGAATTACGTTGTAATAGTAGTTGCCTGACGCGGTCATGAAGGTCGTGTGTTGTTTGTCGACCTTGTCCATGGGAATTTGGTTGTATCTCGAGTAAGCGTCCATGAAGGATAGTAGTTTGTAACCTGCAGAATTGTCGACCAGCTGGTCGATGTTAGGCAAGGGATAACAGTCTTTCGGGCAAAGCCCGGTTAAGATCAGTATAATCAACGTACATCCTCCATTTTCCATTATTCTTTTTAACAAGTACAACGTTGGACAGCCAGGTTGTGTACCTGGCTTCCGAAATAAAATTTGCCTCTAGGAGGTCTTTTACAGCTTTTTCAGCAGCCTCCGCTTTCTCGGGAGACTGCCTACGCCTACGTTGAGCTATGGCCCTAGCGGCCGGATCTACTGCGAGCTGATGGCAAGCCACCTCGGGGTTAAGGCCAGGCATCTCGGAGGCGCTCCATGCGAACAGATCAGCGTTCTCCCGGAGGCATGCCTTCAGCTGCTCCTTCGCCAGGTCGGGGATTCCGGTGCCAATCTTCACGTTACGGTCTGAATCATCCCCGAGTACCACGAGCTCAAAGTCTCCGTCGGGGATGGGGCGCAGTGGGTGGAGAGGGCGCCCGTTGTTTTCTGCCTGGAGGTCGAGGTCTTCTGCCCCGTCTTCATCGGGTTCTCCTGGGAACCTTCTGTCGAGTTTGACCGCGTTGACGCGCGGAAGAGGTACCTGTTCCGCGTCCTGGGGTGGCTTGGCCACGGTCTTGGGTTTGGCGCCGATGGAACTCATGCCTTTGATGGCGGCGTCGAAGCATTTTCTGGCCGCGTCTATGTCCCCGTGCATCGTTACCACTCGTCCCCTGGCCGTGTAGTACTTCATTTTGAGGTGGACTATTGATGGCACCGCCGTAAGCTCGGCCAGGGTGGTCCTCCCGAGGATGCAGTTGTAAAGGGATGGGCATTCGACCACCAGGAAACAGATCTTCACCTGTCGGGCAGTGTCTTCGGCCCCGAATGTGACCATCAGCTCAATGTATCCCCATGGTCTGGTGGTGGTTCCGTTGAACCCCTGCAGATCTGAACCGACGTACGGGGTCAGATGTCTCTCGTCGAGCTGAAGGGTCCCGAACAGATGGGCATACATGATGTCAACCGAACTTCCCTGGTCGACTAGGATCCTTCGAACGTCAAAGTTCGCCATCTGTGCCCTGACTATGAGGGGAATAATGGCATTTGGCGCTCCCCCGGGGAGGTCCTCGAGGTAGAAAGTGATAGGGTTGGAGTTTCCCCGCACTTTCTCGAGAGTGGTTGTCTTCGCCGACGTTGCGGATTCCTGCTCATCAAATTCCCGCTTGATCGATCCGACAGACAACTTCTCGGGACCACCCCCGGAGATGACCATCGCTTTGGGGAAGCTTTCCAAGGTGCTCCGGGCAGCGACGGGGTCCTCGTGGGGGAAGGTCACCCACATGTTGCGAATTGCTTCTTGGCCTTCGATGATTGGGGGGACAAAGAAATCTTCGGGGTCGAGTGACACTGAGGGCGACCTGAAGCCGACTCTCGTCGGGAGAAGGTGTCGTCTCCTCGACGTTCTAGGCTTCCCGGGAGCTGGGACGAGGAGTGTCATTCTTCTGGGCATATTTCTTTAGGTGCCCTTCCTTGATCAGAATTTCAATCGCATCTTTGAGATGGATGCAATCTTCTGTGACATGCCCGTGACTCTGGTGGAACCTACAGTATTTCGACTTGTCAACGTTTGATTTGGGGGCAACGGGCTTCGGAAAGCGGACTCCTCCTTTCACAAATTCTGAGTTCTGGCACTCGGAGAGGATTCGCGCGCGGGGTGCGTTGAGCGGGGTGTATTTTGTGAACCGGCCAGCTGGTCCGCGCGGTTCACGAGTATCGCGGGGGCAATTGTCTATCTTTCTTTCTCCTCCTCGTCGGGGAGGAGAGTCTTCTTCTTTGTGGTCGCGGGGGCCTTATTTGCGTCTCGACTCAAGGGCGATTTGCGCTGCCTCCGATTCTCCGAGCTCGATGTACGACTGAGCCCGTTGGATGAGATCCTCCAAACGGCGGGGTCTATGGAGGTCCACGGATTTGGCAAAGTCAGATCCAAAACGTAGCCCGTGGATAATCAAATACTTCTTCATGTCGTCGATCGTATGGACCTCGACGGCTTCTCTGTTGAATCTCTCAATGTAGTTCCGGAGAGATTTGTTCTTCCCCTGGAAGATGCTTTCTAGGGTAGCTTCCGTCTTCGGGTGTCGACGAGATGCAGTAAAATGTTTGGTGAAGCGTTGTATTAGTTGCTTCCAGGATGTGATCGACCCAGGTGCCAGACCCTTGTACCAAGTCATGGCGCCCTTTCTCAAAGTGGTGGGGAAAAGCCTGCACTTGATGGCTCCCCTGACGTTTCTGAAGTCGAGCATGGCTTCGAAACTTTCGACGTGGTCGTTGGGGTCGGACAGGCTGTCGTAGTTCCCTAGCTACGGAGGTTTCTCCATGCCCGCAGGAATTGGGGCGTTCATGATCTCCCATGATAGAGGGGTCCTCTGGTCATCGTCGTCACTTCCTGTCGGGGACATCGAAGGGGATCGCTGATGCCGTGGAGGGGAATTCCTCGAACTGTGCCTCGGCCTCTCCTCGGTCTGCTTGGACTTCTTGGTGGTGGTGGAGGCCCTGGGTTCCTTCCGAGGTGGGGAACGAGGGCGTTTCTGGGAGACCGTCGGTTGGGGGCGCTCAAGACGTGGCCGACAGCCCTCGCGCACTGGCGAGGGGGTCCGAGATTCGTCTGAAGGAGTCCTTCGCGGGGAAGGGGAACGATGAGGCGACGGTGGACGGCGATGTCTTCACGGGGAAGATCGTCGTGCCCGCCCTTGCTCCAGCGCTTTAATTCTGGTATTCTGGTGTGCGATCAGCTGATTGGTCTGATTGATCAAGGCGAACAGGGCCACGGTGCTCGCGTCTGCATTGGACGGAGGAGCAACTGGCTGAAAAACGGCTTGCTGATCGTCTTGGTGGGCGGCGTTGTAAGCCACGTCTTAGGAGTATGGGGAGGCGGTCTGCCCGTCTCTCACATCGCCTTCTTCAACGTGGAGGGCAGCGGCGTCTTCGCGGTGGTTCCCGTTCTCGAGTTGCGCGAGGACGATGTCTAGAGCTTTGTTAGCAGACGGATTACCGGCCATGATGGTGATGAATGAGAAGATTGCTTTGGTTTATCAAAGGAAAAACGGGGAAGCAAAAGGTTTCCCACAGACGACGCCACTGATCGTACCTAGATCAGACAGTTTCTGGTGGCCAACAACGTCGTCTGGGCTTCGGCTCCGGTGAGGTTGAAAGACGGCCGGGGGGGGGGGGTGTACCTGCAAGGTACTCCGACGCTCAAGTAAGGTAACAGTCAGAGAATAATAGCAAGTACAGAGATGAGAGTAAGAAAGTGTGTGTAACTTGACCCTCTCAAGTGAGAGGGTATTTATAGAGAGCCCCCAGCGCGGGGCCAACGGTTACTTGCATTGGGTTGGATTGCCAGGCCCAATCCAAGTAACTTCCAGGGCTTATATGGCGTAGTGAAGACCAGTACGTGATCTTCGCCCTGGGGTAACCGTTCCTAGATCTCCGGAATCAGGGCAGACCGATTCCATCGGGAGTGGGTGGTTACATGAGAACGTGTCCTCGCGGGGAGGAGCCTTGCGTGTCGGGGAGAGATGTGTCCTCGCGGGGAGGACTCACTTGCGAGCGGAGATGGCTCCTCTCGGGGAGGAGCACATGAGCGTCGAGGAGAGGCGAGCCCGGGGAGGTTTAGAGCCTACGCCCGATGGTCCATGTTGTAAGTGCCGTACACACCCGAGGTTAGGCGTGTGTCCGATCCTGTGGAGGTGAGCCAGTGCTCGACAGTGGTCTTGCTAGGAGTCCTTATTGGGCCATCCCAGGCCTTGTGGGTTGGGCCTTCTCGACTGATGAGCATGCCCCGGCCCAGTCCAGAACATGTATGCATTAACAAAACCTTCCTTCAAACATTACCGCGAAGACATCAGATTGACACATGTAGATGCAGTAAGGTGGATCGACAATATTCCATTGGAGAAGTGGACCAGGGCATACGACAATGGACAAAGATGGAGCCACATGATAACAAATCTCGTTGAATCAATGAACTCTGTCTGCAAAGGCGTCTGAAACCTACCAATAACCGCTTTTGTGAGGGCAACCTATTTTAGGCTCGAGTCACTTTTTGATATCATACGTTCAAAATGAAGTTCTGTCTTACCATCTGGACAACTGTTCAATGATAGTTCGATAAAATTCATTAAGGAGGAAGCTGCCAAAGCTAACACACATGTGGTCACAGTGTTTGACTGTAATAAATGTTAGTTCATTGTTACTGAGTCAATGGATCACAATGAAGGGAGGCCGAGGGGCTTATACCGAGTGGAACTAGATGGAAGTTGGTGCGATTGCGGAAAATTTCAAGCCTTTCGTATGCCTTGCTCCCATGTCATAGCGACATGTTCAAAGGCTCACCAAGACCCTTCCATCTTATTGTCCCCTGTTTACCAAGTCTTAAATGTAACACTCTGTTTAATATATATCTAGAATAATACCATACAAGAGTTATTATTTGGTACTGACACCATCATAAGTGCCTATTAGCATAATTTACATACTTGACCATTTCTAAAACATAAAAGACAACCTATGGTACAAGATATGGAAAATAAAAAAACAATAAAAACTAAGATCTAAGTACAATATCCTTCATTGTACAAGATACACAATACACAATGCAGAGCAGAATAAGCATAACCTAAGCTTTTCTTGAAACATCCATGCATAACTCCACTTGTAAACTAAACATGCAAACAATACCTGAAAAACAACAACAATAATGAGGTGAGATAATAATCTCAGTGAGTTCCCCTATCTTATGGGTTCACTCGGCTCTACAAGGTTCTAGCCAATTCCTATCTCAAGTCAAAGGGAAAGGGATAAGACTTGAGTTCACACAATTTGCAATGTATGGAAACATGTCACTTGAGTCCATCAACTCAACAATCACTAGTTTGGAAACCTTACCAAGGCATCCCCTTTTCCCGTCCTCTCCTACGTCTAAAAGATCAGAACGAGTCATTGATCCTTGTAACGCACCTTGACATACAAAATGGATTCGAATCCACGGGCCATATAATCCACATGAATCGTCACTTCTCATGGGCCGTACTCCATCACAAGTCTCTTTACCCGTAGGCTCCATTCGTACTACACACGGGAATCAAATCTGTCAAGGTAATAGTGCGTACATCCTGGAAGAGATCTCTATATAAGCCTCCACTCTCGGAATGAAATAACTAAAGGGAAATCGGTTCCGACTACGTGATGAAGCATAACATAATGTCGAATGGATTCAAATTCTAAAGGACACATAACCGACCTTATGAACCGTCTCTTCCATTCACTTATGTAATCACTGAGGATAACATGATTGTATTCGACAATCACAAGGCATCACATTCGCCTTAACCATAAACAACACAAACCATACATGTTCCATACAAAGCTCTCCTCACAACTAGACAACTACTTGCCAATGATACACACCTAGGCATCCTTACACAAGCATTGTCATCTATGTTATTCATCATGTTCTAATCACCTTACTAATTCATTCCATTAATTAATGTCAAGGGTTGCTTCACCATTCTTATAGTCTTTTAAGCATGTTATCACACAATCACATTCATATATATCATGCAAAAACACATACGGTAAAATAGTATAATGCATCAAGCATAAACATCTCAAATAAGGCATAAAATCATCATTATTCCTAGACCGACATTCTCGGTTAATTTGTAATCACATAATAGATAGGTCTTTCAGAGCCAAGCCCGTCACCAAAGATCAACCAACCACATAGTGCTCAACACAATACTAGGTGTTCATCTTCACCTATTCACATAATATTCCACATTCTTTAAATTCAAAGCCTCGATCCAACATTTCTGACCATGCCTCGACCCGAGTTACAGTTCAAAAGTTATGAAAAAAAGGAAAAACTGCAGGGTTCGCAGTGCGAAGGCTAGGAGAGATTACTCGCTTTGAATTTGCTGTGCGAACTCTGGGCGAACCAGGAAAAATGATGACAGTAGAGAAAGGCCTCAGTGTTCGCAGTGCGAGGCCTGGGTGAACATTCACTTTCACTTCACTCCCAGCTCGCAGTGCCAACGTAGCAGGCTGACACTTTCGCTGGAACTCGCTGGAGTTCGCAGTACGAAGCTTGCGAAAATTGGGATTTTCAGCAACGTGAAGACACTGCCTCCCATGGACAACACCCCAAAATCTCAACACCCAAAACTCATTACACACATCCAACATTCATAGGAATACATAATAGCATGAACCTCATCAAAATTATCATATAAACAACATCAAATTCCATTTAGCATGCTTTCACACAAAACCATAACCCACAATATTCTCATATTTTCCCTCCAATGTTATACTATCTAATGGAACACACCTTGCAATTGGGGAAGAAGAAATTGTTGGGTGATGAAGATGGATGATGATGAGAACTTCCTCTTCTTCCTCTTCCATGAGCTCTTCCTTCTTTCTCTATTTCTCTTCTCTTTTCCTTTTTCTTTCCTTACTAACTTTCTTCTTCTTCTTCTTTTTTTTTCCTTTTCTTTCTCTCTTTCCCCAAATATATAATAAACATATTATATAATATTATCCAATGATATAAAATATCCTCAATTGATATTTTGACATCTAACACCAAATGACCAAATATTAGAGTTACCAAAAATATTCTCTCTTATACTCATTAATATTGGCCTGTCTCTTTTATCAATAATTGATCTCTTCAGAGTCTACTAGTTACTCTATTGGTCCCAATTGACGACACTTAGAGCACTTAAGAGTTTAAATAAATCCAACTGATACCCAATTGGGCATTTAAGGGAAATACGAGGTATTACACTAAACCAATGCAATGTCTACAACAATAGCTTTTCGGTGGTAGCAAAAGAGGACTATTGACCTGTATATGAAGGGGATATAGTCTGACACAATGAATTATGCGAAGAAATAAAAAGGGCCGCCCCAACAGCATGCATATTCAGACCGAAATGGATACGGCGAACAAAATGGTGAAATTGTGTAGTTCATGTCGTTAGCCCGGACACAATCCTACAAATTGTTCCAATGTTGGACCAAGCACAACAACATAATTTTAAATGTAACCGTTTTGATTTATATTAAAAGCAACTTTCATTTCATAAATAACATAACATTCGGTTACCATAATTTAAAAACAACGACTAAACAATAATTTAAACAAGGGTTAATAGTCATTTTGCTTCCTGCCATATAGGCGCTTTTCGAAAAATCCCCTATAAAAAAAAACTTGCAAAAAATACCCTAACATTTGAAGATTCTCTCAATTTTGACATTCATCACATCCAGTCACCAAAAAAACTGATGTGACAGCGTTTTTTTTTTAGTGATGTGGAAGGCCATGTTGGTTTTTTATTTTTATTTTGAATTATTTTAATGCCACGTTGGCATTTCGTTTTTCATTTATTTTTGATTTATTTTTAAAAATATGTTAAATGTTCAAAAAATATTGGAGATGGGAGTAAAACCCATGACCTCTCAAAACAAAGCACCACTCACTACCACTAGGCTAGAATGCTCATGTTGTAATCATGTTTCCATTAATTGATGTTAATACATATTTAGTTTTAATTTTTTTTAATGTTAAATATACGGTAGCAATTTTAGTTTATTAAAATGCTACAATTATTAATTTTTCAAATTAGTGTATTTTTATCTTTCGTTTTTTTGTGTATTTTAATTTCGTTTTTTAACATTAGTTTATTAATTTTTGTATTAGTTTCGTTTTTTGTGTAGCAATTTCGTGTTTAATTATATACTAATTTATTTCAAAATTATTTTAACATTAGTTTATTAATAAGTCCAGTTTATTAATTTATATTAATAATTTTTAATTTAGTTTAATTTAATTTATATTAAAACGTAAATATTAATTTATATTAATAACGTTAATAATTTAATTCCAGTTTATTAATTATTTTAAAATTAGTTTATTAATAATTCCAGTTTATTAATTTATATTAATAACGTTAATAATTTAATTTATTAATTTATACTAATTATTTACTGTAAATATTATTTAAATAGTTATAATAAATTATAAAAGTTACAGTAATAATATTTGTAAACTATTCTAAATTAATATTAATAACGTTTTAATAAGCTATAGTAATAGTTATTAATTTATATTAATAACGTTAATAATTTAATTCCAGTTTATTAATTTATTCTAAACTATTCTACTGTAAGTGTTCTAAACTATTTTACTGTAAATATTAATATTTGTAAAAATTATGTTTTATTCTAAACTATTCTATTTTATTAAACTATTTAATCTATTTAATTATTATGTTTTAATATTAATATTAATTTAATCTATTTAATCTAATTAAAATGTTAATTATTGTACCATATTAATATACTAAACTAATATACTAAATTAATATACTAAATTAACATACTAAATTAACATTTTATTACTAAATTAATATACTAAAACATTTTTAAACATTTTTAAACTAACCTAATTTTTAACATTTTAAAACTAAATTATAATTATTTTTTAACATTTTAACTATATTATTAATAGTTACAGTATATTAAGAAAAAAGATTAAATAGTTTAATAAAAATGATTTAATAGATTTTAGTTTAGTAAAAATCATTAACTAGTTAATTATGTATTATGTATATTATAGTTGCAAATAATATCATAAAACCCAACATAGCCTAGTGATAGTGAGTGGTGCTTTGTGTTGAGAGGTCATGGGTTCTATTCCCATCTACAACATTTTTTTTAACATTTAACATATTTTTAAAAATAAACCAAAAATAAATGAAAAACGAAATGCCAACGTGACATTAAAATAATTCAAAATAAAAATAAAAAACCAACATGGCATTCCACATCACTAAAAAAAAATGCTGTCACATCAGCTTTTTTGGTGACTGGATGTGATGAATGTCAAAATTGAGAGAATCTTCAAATGTTAGGGTATTTTTTGCAAGTTTTTTTTATAGGAGAGTTTTTCGAAAAACGCCTATATGGCAGGGGGCAAAATGAATATTAACCCTTTAAACAATAATTAAACAAAAAAACAAAGTAATACAACGACTAAATAACATAACCATGCGATTACATCCATCAGGACAATTTCTTGAGAACTATAAATCAACGTGTAAACATCTCCGCCGGTTTTAACATTCTCCTAGAAACAAACTTCCCAATTTTGGTTGAACGTGGTAACAAGCCTCTGAATTCTTCTGATCTTTTCACCCTTTGCAATGTCTCCATCTAACCAACGAATTAAGTTTCTGTTAAGATGTTCGAACGTCAGTGTATTCCAGAGTCAAATCTTCATCAGAGGCAATACGGTCGAATAAATTAAATCGACATTTTTCTTATGGATATAAGGACACATATATGAAGACATTTTGAAAGAAAAATGGAAGGAGTTTATAGAAATTGAAGGAAAAATTATAGAGGAATTGTGAAAAATGAAGTAGAGAAATGAAGAAGAGTGGTGCTGTACTTATAGAGAGGGTTTAGAAAGGGGTAACCATTTGAAATGGCGCATGCATGGGTGGTTGAAAGGGGGTCGCCATTTCATATGGCGCATGCATGGTGGGTTTGAAAGTATGCGCCAATTCATATGGTGCATGGTATATGTACAAGGCATATGAATTGGCGCATATGTTCATGTATGGAATGTGTTTAAACTGTAATACAACAGCAAGCAAAAAATAATTTAAGTAACCTAATTTTGTCGTATCCACAGGGATCAGTGCGAGGGAAAGAATGTCGTTCGACGGTCTCTATGTTTCTATGCTTATGGTTTAAAAGTTTTAGTTTAAAAGAGGAACCAAAATTAAATGCAGAAAATGTAAATACTGAAAATATAAAGTAAAGACTGAATTATAAACGGAGCCTTGTTGGAATTGGATCTCATCAATTGATAACACATACATTCTTCTAATAATTTTATACATAAATCACTTATTCGTCTAATATCATCATGTATCACTCACGACATACATATCCTCTCGGTCCCCACATGTGTGAGTGATTTTATACCGATCAACAATTGCTCTCGCACATTACCAATCAATACAAAGCATTTAAAACCTACATGAATGTTAAGCCTACATCCATTTCAGACATCAAGACTCAACATATATTACTATAACATCAACATCAAACTAATGAGTAATTCATATAAAAAGCCATGATCAGATTACGTACACATGATTAATCCTTTTTTACATGCATTCAACTAATTGGCCAAATGAATGTGAATATCATTCTTCATCACTATTATCATGCATCATCGCAATACCGTATCGATCCTACTCATTCTACTCATGCTACTTAATCAACACAATACAACAAAAGATACAATGAATATCAACTCACAAAACCATGTCAAAGTTTGTTCATTGATAGATGAAAAATATAAGATCAAGGATTTGAAATAGGTTTTGTCAAGACCCACAAATAAGCAATCAAAGACAATCAACAATAGAGAATCAAAACTAATTCACAAAATACATTAGATGAAATACATAAGGTATCAAAAGATTACATCCTTTCTCAACAAGAGCTTGAAGATCTTACCTTCTCCCTCTTATGGTTTGCGTTTCTATCCCTAAACTATGCTTGAAATGGAGAGAGATAAAGTTCTATGCTGAAAAATATCTAACTATCTCTAAAAAGTGTGAAAAATCTATTTATAATACATTCAGAATTTTCCATGTTCGCAAAGCGAACATTTTACTCGCACAGAGAATGGTGAAAATGGGCACCTGAGGTGCCTCTGCATAGTTAAACTGCCATAGAATTTCTTCATGATTTCACAATGCAAAGGATTATTCGCAAAGCGAACACTCGCCTTCAAGTTCGCAAAGCGAACTTTAGTGCCTTTTTCTATTGTCCAAGTCTGGGACCATTCCCTGGGGACTTCGCCAGAGTTCGCAAAGCGAACTTGCTGATGTTTTCCTCTGTTCTTTGACAGCTTGCATCACTGTCTTGTGTCTTACAACTTTGATCATTTAGTGCCTTTTCCTGCACAGTAGCACACATATTACAAGCACCAAAGGTATATTCTCAATGTTTGAAGAACAACAACAATCATGAGTAAAATCAATGAAAACATGAGAATTGAGTAGAAAAAGTGCCAAGAAAAATAATTCATTTTAAGGTAAAATCTGCACCTAACAACTCTCCCCAACTAGATTTTTGCTTGTCCTCAAGCAAAGTATGCCCCTCATGAAAACAAGAGGATTTTCTCAAGTATAAGATTCAACCAAAGTCAAGCATGAAAATGCGCACAAGCAACGTTCACCACTCAATAGAATCGAACAATGACAAAGAATGAAGTTCTTAAACAAATATCATGGAATGGTTCAAAGAACAACTAAATTTTCATACTTGAATCACTCTAACACTCCTCTTCAGAATAAGAATGAAGAAATTAACGCGTTTGCAACCGCAGGGAAATTTCACTCACCTGACAAACAATGCTAATAACAATCCAATTCATACATCATCTAACAATCAAAAATGAAAACATGGAAGCAAAAAGATCACTAAGGGCTTTAAGGATTGTAGCTTGGTCGGGTTTACAACAAAGGGACATTTCTAAAGGCCATTGAATCAAAATTGCCGATGCAAAAGGAAACATTCACTATACATGGTATTTACACATCACAACTTCATTCACCATTTTCATTCCTTTACCACAAACCTTCTCAAACTTCCTTATGCACAATTATTTCATTCTCTATTTTTCTTATTCAAACAAGCATTCTTTTTCTTTTGTTTTTCACATTCATATTCACACTTTTTCTTTTCATGCTTGCCTGAAATTTTTCAAAAGTTTTAGCAACCTACCATTCTTCTTTTTCATTCTCCCCAACTTGAATTCAACCAAACCTCAAGTGAATGTTCCTTACTTTTTAAGGCAAGGAAATCAATAAAACAAAGTTCAAAGGTTCAAGAAGAAATTTTTAGAACCTCACAAAATTCAATGATGAACTAAACTTTCAAATTATGTACATAAACCAAATTCATCACTAAAATAAGATCTAAACTGTTTAGGCTCAAAGGGGTTAACGAATTCTCTCAACTCACGGGTAAGGTACTTTTGGATACGGTTGTGCTCAATATAAACAAGTGCCTTTATCATTTCTAATGCTTCCACAAAATCACAATAATCAAAAGATAAAGCATGAATCAAATGAATTAAACAACGTTATCAGTCATCCTAGCATATAATAAACAATGGAGGTTTCTCACAATTTGTGGCTTTTGGACCTAAGTGAAACAAGCATTCAAACAAGTTGCCACATGAAACAAAAATACACATTTGCACAAAGCACAAAATTCTTAAATCATTCTAACATTCTATGAAGCGGTACAATTTACCTCGCATACATTCAAATCTCACCATCCAGACTCGATCGAAGCTTCATTGAATACTTTTATACAAATAGCAACCAATCTAGGAGTTCTCATCATTTCTAATCACACTAGAGAAAACATAAAAGAAAACAAATACATATAATATAAACAAATGTACAAAGCTCAAAAATATAGAAACTATCGCAATGTGATTCAATATCTAAACACCGATCCCCGTCAACGGCGCCATTTTGTTGAAACTGTAATACAGCAGCAAGCAAAAACTAATTTAAGTAACCCAGTTTTGTCGTATCCATAGGGATCAGTGCGAGGGAAAGAATGCCGTTCGACGGTCTCTATGTTTCTAAGCTTATGGTTCAAAAGTTTTAGTTTAAAAGAGGAACCAAAATTAAATGCAGAAAATGTAAAGACTGAAAATATAAAGTAAAGACTGAATTATAAACGGAGCCTTGTTGGAATTGGATCTCATCAATTGATAACACATGCATTCTTCTAATCATTTTATACATAAATCACTTGTTCGTCTAATATCATCATGTATCACTCACGACATACATATCCTCTCGGTCCCGCATGTGTGAGTGATTTTGTACCGATCAACAATTGCTCTCGCACATTACCAATCAATACAAAGCATTTAAAACCTACATGAATGTTAAGCCTACATCCATTTCTGACATCAAGACTCAACAGATATTACTATAACATCAATATCAAACTAATGAGTAATTCATATACAAAGCCATAATCAGATTACATACATATGATTAATCCTTTTTACATGCATTCAACTAATTGGCCAAATGAATGTGAATATCATTCTTCATCACTATTATCATGCATCATCGCAATACCGTGTCGATCCTACTCATGCTACTTAATCAACATAATACAACAAAAGATACAATGAATATCAACTCACAAAACCATGTCAAAAGTTTATTCATTGATAGATGAAAAATCTAAGATCAAGGATTTGAAATAGGTTTTGTCAAGACCCACAAATAAGAAATCAAAGACAATCAACAATAGAGAATCAAAACTAATTCACAAACATACATTAGATGAAATACATAAGGTATCAAAAGATTACATCCTTTCCCAACAAGAGCTTGAAGATCTTACCTTCTCCCTCTTATGGTTTGAGTTTCTCTCCCTAAACTATGCTTGAAATGGAGAGGGATAAAGTTCTATGCTGAAAAATATCTAACTATCTCTAAAAAGTGTGAAAAATCTATTTATAATACATTCAGAATTTCCATGTTCGCAAAGCGAACGTTTTACTCGCACAACGAATGGTGAAAATGGGCACCTGTGGTGCCTCTGCATAGTTAAACCGCCACAGAATTTCTTCATGAGTTCGCAATGCGAAGGATTAATCGCAAAGCGAACACTCTCCTTCAAGTTTGCAAAGCGAACTTTAGTGCCTTTTTCTACTGTCCAAGTCTGGGACCATTCGTTGGGGACTTCGCCAGAGTTTGCAAAGCGAACCTTCGCTGGCAAGTTCGCAAAGCGAACTTGCTGATGTTTTCCTCTATTCTTTGACAACTTGCAACATTGTCTTGTGTCTTACAACTTTGATCATTTAGTGCCTTTTCCGTGTAATACCCTATATTATTTAAATGCTCAATTAGATATCAGATGAGATCAGATGAGTGCCTTTGTGCTCTATCTTTGGATAATTGGATTAATGGAATCCTCTAAGTACTTTAAGTATTGACATTTGGAATCAATAGAGCAATTGGTGAACTCTGAAGAGATCAGTTATTTTATTAAAGAGACAGACCAATAATTATTAGTTTAAGAGAGGATTTTTAAGATAACTCTAATAACTGATCAATTGGTGTGAGATGACAAAATATCAATTGGAGATATTTTACCTTGTTGGACTGTATTATATAATAAGTATTATATATATATATAAAAAGAGAAATAAGGAAAAAGAAAAAGAGATAGTAAGAAGAAGAAGAGAAAGAAGAAGAAGAAGAAGAAGAGAAAGAGGAAAAAAGAGAGGAAGAACTTGGGAAGAAGAAGAAGTTCATGGATCATCATCTTCTTCAACCTCCTCTTCGATTATCAGGTGGGTTCTAGTTAGACACTTTAAGTTCTAGAAATATACGTTTGGAACTTAGGGTAGAAATTGAGAGAAAATGATTGAATTGATGAATCAATGAAATCTAACGGATGAAAATCGATATAAATTGCGTAGTGTAGTCGTAATATGCATGTGGTCAATTGATGATACTTTTTTTGATGTTTGGAAATGATCTGGTGTGGAAAGGGTGAGTTTTAAAGCCCTTGGAACCCTAAAAACACAGTTGTGAAATTCTGCTTCTGATACGCACCGCCGGGCAGCGCTTTGAGCGCTAGGCGACGCAAGGCTTGCGCCGCTGCTCCGCCGGGCGAAAACCAAGAGGCGCAGCTTGTTTTGATTCTGTAACTTTTGGGTTTTGGAATAGGATTTTACGCCGCTGCTTCGCCGGGCGAAGTATAGGCGAAGGGGGCACCGTCAGGCGAAATTTGTACCACCGGACGCTCCTGGGAGTTTTCAAATAAATTCTCTTTTCTTTAAAAATCCATAACTTTCGATTCATATACCCGATTTAAGCGTTCTTGGTACCGATGGAAAGCTATGAGAATGTTCTACCCGATTATGGGTATGATGTGGGATTAATTATTTAGTGGAAAATGAATGAAAATAATGCTTTTATGCTATGTTGAAAATCCATATCTTTTGGATCGTAAATCCGATCGAGGCATGGTTATAGCCGATGCAAAGCTATGAAAATATCCTACGGGATAAGAGTGAGAAATATTGATTTGATACCCGATTAAATGGTCGGAGGGAAACCCAGAGTTATGTAATTTATGATTGAATTATTATATGCGATTCTATTATGCAAATTGTAATATGCTTTGTCTAATATTGATGTTAAACATGATTGAGAGAATATGCATGCTTATAATGAATTAGGAAGAGTGAGGAAACCTTACCCCAAACAAATGGTATAGTTTAAGGTTGTGTCTTAGTATTGACTAAGATTGTGATAGAGAATCTAGATGGGATGCTCGTGCATTCGATGTATAGATGTGCATCCTTGACGAGTAATGGTCTAGAGGAGAGTGAGAGAATAATATGGAACATGTGTGTGAACCTTGTGTTCTTTGTGAAAGGCGAATATGGCCTTAAGGTGAACGTGGCCTTGTGATTGTCGAATACAATCATGTTGTGTATATGATCACGTAATCGTAACCATTTCTCTTGGGTTGCAGTTTCATGAGTCTCGAGCTCCTCTGAAACGTATGCATGGTACTTGGCAGGTTTGATTCCCGCGTGTAGTACGAATGGAGCCTATGATATGGGTAGAGACTTGTGATGGTTAACAGGCCATGAGAAGTGACGGTTCATGGTTAACAGGCCGATGTTCCCGAATCCATTTCGTATGTCAAGTAAATACAAGGATCCATGACTCGGGTCGACTTCTAGACGTAGAAGCGGACGGGAAGAAGGGATGACTTGGTAAGGTTATCGATTAGTTATATTGTGAGTTGATGAACTCATGAACATGTTTCCATATAATGTGAGAATTGAGATTGTGAACTCGAAGTCCTTTCCCTTTTCCCTTGGACCTGAGTTAGGATGGTAAGAACCCTGTAAAGCCGAGAGAATCCATAAGATGGGGAACTCACTGAGATTTAATATCTCACCCCACTATTGTTGATTATTTTCAGGAAGCAATTGTAGGTATGATTTAAAAGTGGAGCTATGCTTGGATGTTTCAAGAGAAGCTTAGCTTTAGTTTTTCCCTGTGTAATTTGTATATACAATTGAGGATATTGTATATTGATCTTAGATTTTATTATTTTGGCTAGTTTCCATATCTTGTACCATAGATTTTATTATGTTTTTAGAATGGGCAAGTATGTGAATTATGCCAATAGGCACTTATAATGGTGTCAGTACCAAATAAAACACTTGTATGGTATTATTCTAGATATATATTATACAGGGTGTTACATCCTGCACAATAGCACACATATTACAAGCATCAAAGGTATATTCTCAATGTTTGAAGAACAACAACAATCATGAGTAAAATCAATGAAAACATGAGAATTGAGTAGAAAAAGTGCCAAGAAAAATAGTTCATTCTAAGGTAAAATCTGCACCTAACAATGGAATGTATGCGCCAATTCAAATGACGATTTTTCTATTTCTCTTTCCTAAACATGGTTACTTCCGTAATTATTTTAAAAAGTTAGTTTATTTAATAATATATTTGAAAATAATGTTAGTTTAAAAAAAAATTCAAGGTATACAATAAGAAAAATGAATGTAAATGAATATGCGATGATGATTCTGAAGAAAATCATTGTCATTTCATGAATAAAAGGGGGAATTAACCTCATTTAGAGATGGTCATGTCCTACATTGAACTTCTTAGAGCATCCATATTCATCATCTCCATTTGGATTCTTTAAATGGGACTCACTCAATTTTTTATATTATATTATACCTTTTCATTTTTCAAACAACTCTACTACATTTTTCAAATATCCATACAACCTATCAAAAACTCTAAAATGGGTCCCACCAAATCTCAAACATACCCCACATATATATTATATAAAAATATAATTGAAACATTTTAATTCAAATATATCAAAAACATTAAAAAATTATACATTTAAAATAAATCAAAGTTATATATATATATATATATATATATATATATATATATATTAAAAAACACAATACATGACACAAATAATTTATTAAAAAAATACATTAAAAAACATAAACGTTAAAATAAATTACTAGCACAAAATACAAGAAAGCGATATATTTAAAACAATTTTTAATTGTTGTTATTCTCCTTCCCATAACGTTGCCATATACGCTCTATCAAATCTTGTTGAAGATGTCGATGAACTTGTTTATTACGAACGTCAAATCTTCTACATAGGAACTCTTGAAAATCAATATTAGAATCATTCGACAATATTGTCGCGTCATTACTCAAATGATCATAAGAAAAATCAAAATTTCCACCATATGTGGCACGTTCATCTTCAACAATCATGTTGTGTAATATGATGCATGTATTCATTATGTGCCGGAGTGAGTCTAAGTGCCAAGATTGTGTTGGGTTACGTATGATTGCAAATCGCGATTGGAGAACTCCAAATGCTCGTTCAATATCCTTTCTTGCACCTTCTTAATGTTGGACAAATAATTTTCTCTTATCACCTTGTGGCATCAAGATACTTTTCACAAACGTTTCCCATTCAGGATAAATACCATCTAAAAGATAATAGCCCTTGTTGTATTCAGTATGATTGATTGTATAATGAACCTCGGGAGCTCGTCCTTGCAGAACATCGTTAAAGACATTGGATTGGTTTAACACATTAATATCGTTGTTTGAACCCGCTACCCCAAAGAATGCATGCCAAATCCATAAGTCTTGTGAAGCCACTGCTTCAAGCATAAAGGTTGGTTTCCCATGACCGCCTTGAACGTACTGTCCTTTCAATGCAACTGGACAATTTTTCTATTCCCAATGCATACAATCAATGCTTCCTAACATACCTGGAAATCCTCGTGTCTCCCTTATTCGCATTAAGCGTTCAATGTCTTTAGCGTTTGGCCTTTGTAAATATTATGCCCCAAAGATGTTGATCACTTCTTTTGTAAACTTATCAACATATTTTAGTGTTGTGGTTTCACCAATTCTCAAATAGTCATCCACACTATCAGCAGATGTTCCATATGCCAACATACGGATAATAACAGTGCATTTCTGTAATGGTGAAAGACTTGACCTACCAGTTGCATCAACCATCATTCAAAAATACTCACCGTGTTGACCTAGAGCTTCAACGATACGAAGGAACACATGTTTCTTCATTCGGTACCTTCGACAAAATTATTCATTCGTATATACCGGAGTTTTAGAAAATTAATCATTGAACAATCGATCATGTCCCTCTTCACGATTCCTCTCTATATTCCTTCTTTGACGTTTAGGACTTTTAGAGCTCGAGGCTTCTTCTTTCATAAAAAGACTCAGAAGTTCTTCATCCATATCATCATTTATATAATCCATGAACATTTTTGCAATGTGGGAAGGATTGGAAGGATCCATGTAAAAAAAGTTTGATATTGAGTAGAAGATGATAATAAATTGTAGAGAATGAAAGAGGTAGACAATGAAAAGAAGTACTATGAAGCTCAGTGTGCATGTTAATACTATTTATAAGACTAGTTTGAATAATGGCTAATTTGACTTTGAATAACAGGTAGTTTGAATAACGACTAGTTTGAATAACGACTAGTTTGAATAAAGGCTAGTTTGAATTAAATCCAATTAAGTTCATATCAATTAAATCCAAAATACATATAATCATACTAATTAAGTTCATATCAATTAAATCCAAAATACATAATCATACTAATTAAGTTCATATCAATTAAATCCAAAATACATAATCATACTAATTGAATCCATATTTTTCTCTAATCATGTCACACAACATTTCATGTGCTTTTAGTTGTCTTGTATCCATATTTGATGTATCTTTTGAGAGTGTCTGCAGATCATTCATCTTCAATCTTTCCTCTTCACTCTCATCCTTCTTAATCTTTGGATCAACCTTTTTGTGAAGGGAAGATCTCTTTACACTTGATTTTAATGATGTCAAAACTATCATGCTTAGCATATATAGAATTCACATCAAGAATATCATATGCAATACACATTAGGTGTTCTAAGGATGTTTGATCATGTTGGCAATGTTCTAGGTGCATTAGATATGATTAAAAACCTTTGGAAAAGTCAAAAAGATGATTTTTGCATGTTTCAAGGGTGTGAGTTGACTCACAACCCTGTTCTGGTCGACCCAGATAGGTAGCATTTGTTAGTGTCAACTGCGGGAATGCTCGCGTCGACCCTCCGGTCGACTCATACATCCTGAGTTTAACATTGTCTAAAACTGGGAACAATGCGTCGACGTATACCCTGCTTAGGTCGACACATAGGCTGTTTTTCTGTGCAGATGTGCTGACTGCCTTGCTCAGGTCGACCTCCTCACCAGTATAGGTCGACCGTTCACTGTTTTGCACCGATTTTTTGATGTGTTGCTCACTTAAATTTTCTGTTATTCCTGTTATGTTTTCTAGGATAGTATATATATTATTTTAGCTCATTTTTTACAGACACAACAAGAAACGTGAAAATTGATACCAATCCTTCTCTTCATCTTCATCTTCAACCTTGAGTAAACAAACAATTACACATAATCATTTTTGTTTGTGTCATTCATTGTTTTGAAGTGATAACGTTTAGAATTTGGAAGTGTGTGATCTTTATTTCTGGGTTGAGAATTGGTAGGTGTTTCTTGAATAAAACCCTAGGTTTTGTCCTCCAAGAATCGACCGAGTGAAGGTGATTGAAGAGCTGCGGGTTCTTTCAATCTAGTAGCGTGAGACGGTGATTTTGGGGGTTTTTGCCCAAACTATTTTGTTCTACAAAGATTCAGTCGTGCGAAGGTAACCGAAGAACAAAGTACTCGTTTGGTTTAGTAGCTACAGTTGGAGGATCGTAGAAGAAAGGTTTGGGGATCAAATTGCGGAGGATCAAAGTTGACCGAGTGAAGGTGACTGAAGAACGGTGGTTTCTTGTAGTCTAGTAGCGTGGGACAGTGACTTGTTCAACCGAATTCGAGGCACTTGATTCGTCTTGAATCAAGGGGAGAGAAGACTCTACATCAACGATCAAAGACGTTTGAAAGTTTGGATGTTCATTGTTTTTCTCTTGTATAAACTCAATTGCAACGGTAATATATATATATATATATATATATATATATATATATATATATATATATATATATATATATCTCAATTCCATTTGTGGAATTGGGGGCAGAGGTACCCATAGCGAGGACGATTGGGGAACTGCCTAATCAAATCGTGTTTGTTCTCTCTTTCCCTTAACTCTTTACGTTTGATATCATTCGAATTTGCGAAGTTTAAATTGATCGAAATTTTTGAGCTAGTGTTATATTGAGCTGTTAAATTGTTTTGTAAATTTGATACAATCCCTTGGATTGTATTTAGGAACAGCTCAACATCACATTACTTTGAAATTTGCACTTAGTGTATTAACGCACACCAAGTGTTTGATAATTTTGTTTCAACGCAAAATCAAACGTATTCGCAATTAATTGTTTGTCGATTTACCTCGTTGGGTTGGATTAACTATCAAGCAAATAAAACATTGTTGATTGCGTTTAAATTGTGTTAATCAATCTGAATTTTTCTCATCCTTAATTCATTCTCAATATTGTCGTGCATATCCGATCCCTCTAGTAGAGGTTCGTTGTAGACGTAATTCAGTGGCCGCTTCCGTCAAACTTTTAAAACCAATTTTTGGAAAGCCATTTACGTGTAAAACTCGAAGGATCTATTCAACCCCCCTTCTAGATCCTAGCCATCATCTAACAAGTGGTATCACGAGCTCCGGTTTATCTGGTGCTTTGGTAAAACTTCTTGGAAGATGGAGAATGAACCTAAATGGGCTTATAATAGAGCTCTAGTTTTTACAGGCGAGAATTACAGCTACTGGAAGGATTGTATGCACGTCCATATAAATTCCATAGATCGGAAGGTTTGGAATGTTATTTTAAACGGTCCCATGGAAATTACAATGACCAATGCCGAAGGCATTGTCGTTCCCAAACCCGAAGCTCAATGGAATGAGGAGGACGAGAAAAAGTACAGCTATGACTGGAAGGCTCGAAATATGTTGATCTCCTCTTTGGGAGTTGACGAGTATTATCGAGTCTCTCATTGTGAAACGGCCAAAGCCATGTGGGATGCTTTAAAAGTAGCCCACGAAGGCACTAATGATGTTAAAATGGCCCGTATCAACACACTAACGCTAGAGTTCAATCTTTTTTACATGAAGCAAGGGGAAACCATTGCGGATATGCAAAAACGATTTACTCATATTATCAACAAATTGCATGTACTTGGTAAACCAATTCCAAATGAGGTTGCTACTAATAAGATTTTGAGGTGTCTTAATAGGGAATGGCAGCCGAAGGTCACCGTGATCAAGGAGGCCAATAATCTAGCTACTCTAGACCTCACCACATTATTTGGCAAACTCGATGAGCATGAGCAAGTGCTCATTAGCCTTGAAAAACATGAGAAGAGTATAAAGAAGGAGAAAACAAAAGATACGCAAAAGAAGTCGATTACTCTTAAGGCTTCTTGTTTAAAGTCCACATCTAAAGAGCAAAGTGATGATGAAACCAACAATGACGAAGATGATGACTCTGATGATGACATGAGTCTATTTGTGAAGAGATATAATAGATACGTTCGGAAGAATGAGATTCAACACTCGGATAAAAATCTAGTCAAATTTAGAAGGCAATCTAGAAATGAAGGCAACAAGAATGACAAGGTTAAAGGAACGTGTTACAACTATGGAAAATCCGGGCACTACAAGCTGGATTATCCATCACTTAAGAAAGACAAGGATAAGGATAAGAATCATCAATACAAAAAGTCAAACAAGTCTAGACGAGCATACATCGCTTGGGAGAGCGATAGCGAGTCGGAAAAAGATGACAGCTCAAGTGACGAAAGTGAATCCGTTAATCTATGTCTTACGGCACATCTAAACAAGAAGAAAAAGGTAAAACACTCTAAATACGATCACTCTAAAAGTATGTCTCATTTAGAATTACAAAAGGCTTTTGATATGTTGCACCACAAGGCTAAGGAAGCTTTTCAACGCTTAGCCTCGAATAAAAAGATTTTTAAATACTTGGAGAGAAAGGTTTCCAATTCCGAAAAGGAATTAGAAGCTCTTAAAAACTCCATGGTGGAAGCATCAAAAGCTAAGATTGATGAGAATAAGTCTCCATGGTTCAAGTTTGGGGGCTGTGATACTTGTCATATTTGGCAAAAAGAGGTGAGAACCCTTAAGGCCAAATTAGACAAGGCTCTTAAGCCTAAAGTTACGTTTGCTTTTGATCAATCACATTATCGAGAAAGTATGAATAATCTGTATCAAAAGTATACATATGTGATTCGAGATAGAGATAGCAAAGGTAAATTCCAAATGAACCGTGATTGCCTATATTGTCGCAAGCCTGGTCATACTATTGCTAAATGTCATTTTAGAAGATTTCTTGTTCCAAAAGGCATTTATCAATGGTTGCCCAAGTGCGATCTTGGTTTCACTCACCACAAAGGACCCAATGAGAATTGGTTACCTACTTTCCCTTGATTGACTATGTAGGTACAACATCTTGAGACCACTGAAAGAAGATGGGTTTTGAATAGTGGCTGCTCAAGACATATGACAGGAGACACATCTCTTTTCAGCGACTGTGTGGCGAAGAAAAAGGGGTTTGTTACCTACAGAGACAAAAACAAGGGACAAATGTTGGAAAAGAGGTTACGTATTATTGAAGAGTCGGTACACGTTACTTTTGAAAAGTCTTATCCGAAAAATGTCGGAGAAGGTAGTTCTTTTCATGGTGCAGGTGTATCTTCAGAAGACATACTCAAGGACACCGATAAAGGAACTGATAAGCCCGAAGCAATGCGTATTAAGGAGGAAAAGGATCACCAACCTGTCATACCCCAAATTTTGACCACTAAGATTTCCCATCATTGTGCAAATCATCATCACAATATGGATGAACCATTAGTCTCCCCAAAGATGGGTGAGCCTTCACTACAATCAGAATTAGGGTTTCAAGCCCTCTCTGAGTGCTTAGGAAAAGGTTCAATCAAGGAATGACATGATCTTCAACTTGTCTAACCTCTCAAACATCCACAAGGGATCAAGAGGACTCCCACTTCAAGGATTAAGCACAAGGCTGCAACATTCTGGGTGGATTAAGCCTCAAGATCGCCAGTGTCACCAAATTAGGGTTTGGTCGACCAGGGCCTCCAGATGGAAATTTTCCTCTGGGCATGAGTCAATGCTTCAAAGCATAACCTATGATGCTCCAAGGGACATCATGAACCCAATCATCAAGTCAATTTGACCTCAGGGGACGCATTCATAAAAGATCGGGAATTAGGGTTTCTTGACCTAATTCACCCCTAAGTTGACTTTTGAGGCAAAGCATGAGCCAAGACCTCAAGACATGATTTGAGGGTCTCTAGTAAAACACATTGATCCATTTGCAACAATGGATTGGTCCAAGAAGCTTGAGCAACAAGTTTCAATTTCATCTGAGCCACAATTAGGGTTTTGATGAAAAAGTCAACTGTGCCTTTGACTTTTGACCAAGACATGCTCCCAAACCCTGGGACATGATTTAATACACCCTATAACACCTATGAAATAAATCCATCAAGTTTGATTTAGGTCAAGGACTTGGTTTCATAGAGGATCACACAGTTTGGAATTCATCTGACAAAAAGTCAACTGTGCACAAAAGTCAAACTTTGACTTTTTGAGATTTTTCATAATTATGGTTCCTTAACCCTAAAATGATATTAATGTGTGATTTGAATCAATATTCATCAAGAAAAATCAAGAAAAGCGGGATAACTTGTAAAAGGGGTAACCATAAAAGTATCAAAACCAATTATGATCAAACAGTTGTTGTATCATATGAGGGCTTTCCAAAATGGCCAAGAACTCCGCCAAAGTCCACTTGAGCCATGAGATATGACAATGCCAATATGCCTTGCTGCAAACTGTCATGGCAAGGCAGATTTGGGAGTTTTGCTCGATTTGCTCAAATTTTGCAAAGGGAGAGCAATTCTATCCATCTGAACACCTCAAGGGGGGACCAAGGAGGAACCAACTCTGATCCCAAGCCTCCCAAGTCTTTGGAACCAAAAGTAGCATGCCAAACCTAGAAATGCCTAAAAGAGGGACAAGACTCCAATTTTGTTTTGGAGCATTCAATGGAAGCACCAAGGTGGCATGGACTGAGCCATTTCCAACTGAATTCAGTCAAGACTTATCCAAGACCAAGAGGACCAGCAGCCTGTGCCCTAACCTCTAGTCAATGGCTAGAGGAGACTTGGATTCTCATTGCTCAACATTGGCCAAACCTCTGCTGCAGTTGCCATTCACTATTAGAGCCAAAACAAACTTGCTCTACTATAAATAGAGCTCAATTGTGTTCAGTTTGAGTACACCAAAGCACTACAACGCTTGCTTTCCTCAAAATCTCTTTCTCTAGCCAAAAATACCTTCTTTAGCAAGGTAACTCTAAGTTTTTGAGTTAGAGAGCAATTCCACCACAGCTCATGATCCAAACACATCCAATATATTATATCTAAGCTGTCCAAACTCTCACAAGTGACTTGTAACACCAAAATCACAAAGTCACCTCTCAAAACCTCAAAATAGGACTTTTGTGCATTTTTCAAGCCATGTCTTGATTCAGTCACTTTCCAAACCAGATAAAACCTCAAACACACTCCAAATGTCATCCTTGAACTGTCCCAAATGGTTCCCCTCATCTGGAACACCATTTGAGAGAGTTGCTATTTTGGCCACTTTTGCCCCTTTTGCAAGAAAGAGCTCAAACTTGTTCCTGAGGTTTCCAGCTGATTCCAACCATCCTAAAAGCTTCTAAGAGATCATTTGAGCTTGTTCAAAGCATCAAATCATTTCTGGAACAACTGGCTTGGCAGATTGCACAAAAGCTCCAAAAAGAGGTAAGCATCACAACTTGGATTCTTTGAACCATGCTTTCTTTTGATGTCCACTGATCATGCATCTCATATACATGTTATATGTGTTGTCTTTGCACCAATTTATCATGTAATTCATGCTTGTACCAAGAGATGGCATAGAAAATGCAAATCATGGCATATTTCAAAACCACTATCGGGTTTTTCAATAGGAGCATGATCTGAAAAAAATACCACCACCATTGGATTCCTTGTGAAATTCTAAGCAGGATAGACCTAAATTTTGTCCCAATCCATGGAGAAATGAGAAAGTTATGGCCTTCACGTTTTCAACCAAAATCTTGCCTTGTCTTGCCTTGGGCCAGGCCAAAAACAAGGCAAGCCTTGTATATTTGTGGTTGTGTTTCTATCAACGGATGTATCACCACCCCAGTGGTAAGGCGCGCGCCCTATACACAAGAGGTCTGGGGTTCGAATCCCCCTCGCCCCTGATCCTCTTTTTACTATTTTTTCCACTTTTTTTATTGTTTTTCTTATTATTTTTAATGATTTGAAAAATTAATAACTCCCTCAATTTTAATTATTTTTTATTGGTTCTTTTTGCAAAAAATACAAAAATGTTGAAATATTTTATTCCACAAAAAAAAAATTATATTAGTTATTTAATATAATTAGTATTTTTGTGAATAAATTCCTTTTTAATTGTCTTTAAACATTTTAAAAGTGAATATTTACCTTGAAAATCAAAACCAAATGAGTTTTAATTTATCTTGTGATTAAAACCTCATTTTTCAAACCCTCAACAAAAACTCACAAGTGGTTTATTCAAACTTATTTGGTATTTTTATCATTTTTATTTGATTTTATTTAAATATTTACTTTTAAAAAAGAAAACAAATTTAGGGTTTCCTTGATTTTCACTCAAACAAAACTTTTAAACCCTTTGGGCCTACCCTCGTGTTATAAGCCCTATTCTTTAAAAACCATTGGGCCTCTAATAGAGTGTAAGACCCAGTCCCCTTTTAACTGAACCAATTTTGGGCCTCAGATATTGTATAAGTCCCTCTGCGTTAAAAGAAAACCTCGGCGCGATCGCCAGTTGAAAAATCAAACCCTTGGGCCTACCCTCGTGTTATAAGCCCCATTCTTTAAAAATCATTGGGCCTCTAGTAGAGTGTAAGACCCAACCCTTTTTGAAAACCAAAATAATTTGGGCCTCAGTGTATTGTATAAGTCCCGATACCATCAAAAAGTTCGGAGCGGTCGTCGCCTTTTAAAACAAAACCTTAGGCCTCTCCTTGAGCTATAAGCCCCACCACTTGTACAAAAATAAACCTTTGGGCCTCTTGAGAGAGTGTAAGACCCATCCCTTTGTACAGAAAACCTTTTTGGGCCTCAGTCACTTGTATAAAGTCCCTCTGTACAAATTCAAAACCACAGTGCAATCACTGATAAAACCTTGGGCCTCTCCTTGAGCTGTAAGCCCCAACAATCTTTTCAAAGCACTTTCTCCTTTAATTTTGAATATAATATTGTTATCAAAGTTTTCTTTGTTGAACAACTAACCAAACAGCATGGAAGCTCTACAACCGAGTAAGTGTTTACCCGCTTTCATATATATATATATATATATATATATATATATATCTGTATTGTGGGGCAGCTCAATGTAAGTCTTCTTTCACAAACTTTTATATACTCGTCAAATATACACTGTGTAATACTAGTATAGTTATTTAGAGTTTTCCCCGGCAACTACGTCTAGCACTAGGTAAAGCCCTGTTGGTCACTCTTAAATACAAACAAAACTAGATCCCCATAGGATTACCAGACACAGTCTTCCCTCCTCTTGGGGTTAAACAATATGGAGATGTGAAAGGCAGCATTCTCGGTGAACCCTTTCTCAGACTGTCACCCTTAGAAATTGTCAAAGAAACTCTAACTCCCCAGAGATGATATTTTCTCCGTGAATGGCATCTCTTGAGTTTCTTCCAAATTCTCAAACTTTCCTGGCTTGATCTATTCTCGGTGAATGGTATGTCTTGAACTTCTCGGGGTTTGGGGACCCACAGGCTTCTTAAAAGCATCCCCGCCTCCTATTGGTCATTGTACAAGGACCCTTAGGCTTCTTAAAAGCTCTCATGCCTTCTCTTGGGCTTAGTACAAGGACCCAGAGACCTCTACAGGTATAGGAACAGAACCTAGTCATCAATTTGCTAGAGCTGTCTTTCTGAGTCAAGTGTCAGACCAGTTAATGGGTTGACCTTCATCCCTTAACATACCAGCCTTCTCTTGGGCATCGTACAAAGGTCATTCACTATCTGAGAATCGATTTCTCAAAACACCCGTAGACTGGGACAGTCTCCATACCTTTTGGAATTTCCCATTTCCTTAAAGAACAGGAAATAACCCTGATCCTCCGATCAATCCCTGAGCACAACATTACCCATATAAGAATTGATTTTCTCTTTATCCAACATACTGGACCTGTCACTAAACTGAAACAGTGACCAACACACTAGCCTCCTCTTGGGCTTTGTACAATGATTCTCCCCAGCGGAGCTAACCTATTCACACTCTCTTGTTGAGTATAAAAGACTCTCTTGTTGAGTCACTTCCCTTTTTGCCTCCATCTTGGGCTTCGTATGAGATAAAAATCACTCTCTTGTTGAGTATAAATGACTCTCTTGTTGAGTCAAACATTTTCAGCCTCAATCTCGGGTTTCGTACGAGGTACAAAGACTCTCTTGTTGAGTCAAACACCTTTAGCCTCCATCTTGGGCTTCGTACAAGACACATACAAAAGCACTCTCTTGTTGAGTCAACCCTTTTAGCCTCTCTCTCAGGCTTCATACGAGACACATAAAAACACCCTCTTGTTGGGCCAATAGCCTCCTCTTAGGCTTTGTATAAGGAGACCCCTAGTTGAGTCAATCAACCTTTTAGCATCAAAAGTTGTGCCTCGTTCACAGTATACAAACATCAACAACTCCTTTTCCTTCATCTAATTGTTGTAAGCAACAAGCCTCTGGATTATTTACATCCACGCCACTGTCCTTCTTTTAGCATGAGAAATTCCTAAGGGAAGATGGCACTGCTCTAAACTGAGTTAAAAGTCTTCTCCTTCAGGTTAAAAATCCCCTATAAAGGAAATTATGGCATTGCTGGATTCACATATCCCAGTTAAAGTAATTCTTCTTTATAATCAGTCACCCAACAGTTGTGATAAACAGACCAAATATCCCCCTTTAGAGATGACAAATTCTCTCTAAAGTCAAAACCATTTAGCTTCACATCTTGGGCTTCGAACAAGATACAAATAGACCCTTCAACTTCACATCTTGGGCTTTGAACAAGATACAAACCACATTTAGCTTCACGTCTTGGGCTTTGAACAAGACACCAAAACAACCTTTTTCCTCCCATAGAATAGGAGGAACTACGATCGCTCTGATTTCCCTGTTTCGTTAAACGGGAATACATAGGCATAAGATTGAAAAATCTTAGCGAGCACACTAATCAAAAACCCAAAATCCCGTACCTTCATACATCAATTGAAAAGCATCATTCCTAACATCCTCACAAATAGTTCCGTCACTTCATTCTTAACAAAATAAGCAGAGAGAGGCCCACAATCTAAACCACATCTGTAAACCAGCAGTCATCTGTTTAAACTCAGTATGCAAGCAGGGTTAATTGGAGACATCTATTTCCCTTCCTTAGTCAGCTTAATAGGATAAAAAATGAATCGACCTGTAGTATCCCAGAGCGACAGTGCTTAAGAACCACGTCCAAAATCGCTCGCTACAGAAAAATGGCACCCACTGTGGGGCGTCGCAGGGCATTTTGTCCCTCTTATCTCTCTGGTTGAAACCTGAGTGCTCAAAATGTCACAGAAATGACAGCTCTGCTGAGGAGTCATTGTATGTATAGGATCATAAGACTAGAGGTCTAGGATGATTAAGACAAATATATATACTGCTTTTCCTAATTGATATCTGTGTTTATTTTTCTGCTAATGGGAATGCGCGTGATGCCGTATGTGGAAAGATTGAGTATACACCTAAGATAGGTGATGGCAATGCGGGTAATCTTACTGGGAGTGAATTCCAGTTAAGAGCCCCCGACCGACCATCAAACTCAGTGGAGACTCCCTTTGCATATACATTTCCTATACGACTTCGGTTGTTGAAAGTAGTGTGGTCGACTGGGTTATCTGAGAAGCTAAGGTTTTTAGTAGACTTAAGCCATTTTGTAGTGTGGAAGCTATTGGAAATAGTTGTCACGCGATACTACCCTCATTTGAGATCACTCCAGGATACATCAGCTCGCTGGCGATCCGCCTGCTGTTGTTATCCTAGAGGCGTCAATGATTTTGCGGACAGGTACAAAAAATCACCAGTATAAACCTTGGGGGGGGTAGAGCCTTGACTTCATGACACCGACCCTTTGACCCCATGTTTTTTCTATGTTTTTGTGTGCTGCATTCATGCATCCATTTAAAAAACATTAAAACAAAAAAAATATCTTCTCTTCTAGTCTCTCTTTTTCAAATTAAACTAAGACAATGATTGCAAATGTCAGAGAAAGGAGATTGCGCTAATGGATTCCGGTAGAAGGAAAACTCATAAGTACACCTTCAAGGTTCCAAAGTTGGAGGATTTGAGAGGTTTGGCGAGGATGATCACCAACCACGAGGCTTTCAGAGCCAAGTATGGAGGACTACTGTCCTTGTTAAGGGTCCACGTAATTGAAGGAATCATGTCCACACTAATCCAGTTCTACTCAGTTTATCACTGTTTCACATTTTCGTATTATCAGCTTGCACCAACGTTGGAGGAGTACTCTCACCTGACTGATTTACATATTACTGATCAAGCTCCCTTTTCTGGACTGGAAGAAATTCCAAAGGATCAGACCATTGCAAGAGCAATTTATTTGGACGAGTCAGAAGTCAGGACTCACATGACCACTAAGGGTAGAATCCAGGGCTTGCCAGCCCAGCTCTTGACAAAGAAAGCCATGTACTTTGCTAGTATAGGGAACGTGGCCGCTTTCGAGAGCATCTTTGTTTTGCTCACCTACGGGTTATTTTTGTTTCCCAACATCAATAACTTTGTAGATATCAACGCCATTAAGATTCTCCTGATCGGAAACCCCGTACCGACCTTACTCGCAGATGCATATCATTCGGTACATTTAAGGAATTTATACAGCGGAGGAATGATCACGTGCTGTGTACCCCTGCTATACAAATAGTTCACTTCCCATTTGCCCAAGTCTGCTGCATTTTGGGATCAAAAGAATACTTTACGTTGGTCGTAGAGAGTCATGTCTCTTACCAACTCTGACATCGATTGGTACAATCAAATCTATGACGGGATCAGAATCATCGACCGTTGAGTAAATTTCCCAAATGTACCCCTTATAGGAACTAAGGGGGGAATCAACTATCATCCAATTCTCGTTCGTCATCAATTCGGATACCCGATGAGGCATGTCCCGCGCAATGTCATTTGGAAGGTCTTTTCTTCAAGGAAGGAGAAAATGACAGGGCACTAAAGACGGAAATAGTGCACGCTTGGAAACATATTTGCAAAAAAGGACGAGAGTCTCTAGGAAAACCAGATTGTGTCTCGATGGAGCCTTATCTCCATTGGGTACAAACTAGAGCTCTCAAGCTGAGGATGCCTTACCCTCGTTAGGAAGTTCTTCCATTAAGGGAATCTGCCCTTTATTTTATGTCTGAGACGGAAAAACTTCAGGTTACTCTCAGCAAAGTTCAGCAGGAGAAGAGGTCTTGGAGGAACAAGTACCGTATTCTCAATGTGGAGTGTAAGAAAATACAGCAACTGTTAAGAGAAAAGGATGCTCTGATTGAGATTCTAGAGCAACATGCTGTAGAGAATCAGGATGACCAAAGGAATTTGCTCGCTCCTTTCACTTAGCAAAGGAATGACAACCCGACAACGGCCCAAGAGCCCCGGTCAAAGAAAAGGAAATCACCCAAACCAGCACCTGAGCTCTCTTCAGAGAGGACTCAGGATCCATTAGTTTAGATTTCCTTTTCCAGCACTTTGTAATCTACTGTATTTCCATTTCCACAATCCTTTGAATTCTATTGTATTTCCATTTCCGCAATCCTTTGAATTCAATAAAATGGGGTTTCCCCATTGTTTGATATTTGCAATCTAATTGCCGAAGTTTACTTTGAATAAACAAAAATAATTAATAATCATTGCATTCATCATTCTCATAAACGCATTCTTCTTACCTACGAATCTCACGTTTGCGTCTCGATTCTAGAGTCAAACTGTCTCATTCGTACAATACTCGGGCAAATCGTCAGAAAAAGATGGATGATCTCGAGGAAGAGAACAGAGAGTTGAGAGAAGCGATCGACACTCTGAAAGAGGATCTGAGAAAGCTTCATAACGACATGCAAGCTCTAGCAGAAGCTCAGATGCAACAACAAAGGACTGTGATCTCAGAGATCACATCAACGCCCATAATGGAGAAGTATGATCCTAGGTACAAAATGCCGAAAGGATATGTTCCACCGAATTGCTGAGGATCAGGGAACCGTAGCAGGAGCCGCTGGGCCTGAAGGTTACAAACTTCGGGAAAGCGAAGATGCCAGGGGCATGACAGCAACTCCTGAAGGTTACAAACTTCGGGAGGCACTGAGAGTCTCGGCCATAATGACTATACCACCACCCGTGGTACTCACTGTCCCGGAAGGACAAATTCCCAAGATATCTTTTGGTGGAAACGAAAGCATGTTCGACAGAATTAATGAGTTCCAGGAACAGTTCCTAGAAATGAAAAAGGAGTTGCAAGCCATTCGCGGTCAGGATCTATTTGGAAAGGATGTTGCGGACCTCTGCTTGGTCCCCAATGTGAAAGTTACACACAAGTTCCAAGTACCCGACTTTGAAAAATACAAGGGTAACTCTTGCCCTCAGAGTCATTTAATGATGTACGCTCGGCGAATGTCAGCTCAGACAAAGAACCAGGAGCTACTAATTCATTACTTTCAGGATAGTTTACCCGGTGCCGCATTAAAATGGTACATGGGTTTAAACCGCGCTATGATCGACACATTCAGAGATCTTGGCACTGCTTTTGTTCAACAATATAAATACAATTTGGACATGGCACCGGACAGAGATCAACTCAGATCGATGTCACAAAAGTACAAGGAAACCCTTAAGGAGTACGCTCAGAGATGTCGTGAAATTGCCGCCCAGATTTGTCCACCTCTTGAGGAAAAAGAGATGACAAAGATCTTCTTAAAAACCTTGAGCTCATTTTACTACGACAGAATGGTCGCCAGTGCGCCCAGTGACTTCACCGAGATGGTGGGCATGGGAGTTCGCCTTGAGGAAGCAGTCCGGGAAGGACGTTTAGTAAAAGACGCTGGATCATCAAGCAGTACAAAATGATATGGTAGTGCTCTCCCTAAGAAAAAAGAGCAGGATATTGGGAATATCTCTCTCGGAAAGCAAAGGCGACGTTACCAACCGGTAGCAGCTGTAACTCCTACTATCAATCCTGCGCCTGTTCCTACGTATCAACCTCAGGTTGCGCAGAGCCAACCAAATCAACAACAATTTTAGCAAAGGACACAACAGTCTCTTCAGCAGACTCGTCCTTCGTACAACAACAACCGTACAACGCGACCGCCAGGGTTCGACCCTATACCCATGTTGTACGCAGAATTGGTTCCATTACTACTAGTCAAGGGGCATGTCCAAACTAAGTCTCCTCTTACAGTACCGGAAAATCCGCCTTTTTGGTTCAAAGTGGATTAGACTTGTCCTTACCATCAAGGAGGACCAGGGCATAACATAGAAAACTGTCTCAGTTTCAAATCCGATGTGCAAAAGCTTGTTAGGAGCGGGGTCTTATCTTTCAAGGATACGAATCCTAATGTTCTCACAAACCCGCTGCCTCAACATGGGATAGATGCAGTCAATTTGATAGAGGGGGAGTCTAACAACATCTATCAAATTCATGATGTACTCTTATTAAGGGCCAACTTGGTCAAGATGCATTGTAGACAGAGTGGATATGGCCATGTGCCACCTCATAATTATCACCAATGTGATATCTACTCTAAGAACAATCAGGGATGTTCTGTGGTGCAATCAGCTCTACAGGAACAATTGGATCTCGGATGGATCCAAGAGCATCGAGTTCGTGGAGTCAACATGACCTATACGAATTCCAACATCATTCAGAACCACGACATCCGTGCAATGAATGTCAACTTGGTGGCGATGCACTCAAGGCAAGGCCAGTTTCATAATCTGCCTCGGCACGATTACAATTCCTGTCTGACGTGCTCAGTAAACAAATAGGGACGCTCTTTTGTATAAGAGGCCCTCCAGCGTTAGATGGATCTTGGGTGGATCCAGGACTACCATGATAGAAATCCTTATCAGATCAACATGATTCAAATCTTCGATATTCGTCTGATGAATATTAGCTTGGTGGAGTTACATGCCAGGCAGGTCCAACTCGATTTTCTCACTTCGCATAATTATCAGAACTGTAAAGGGTGTTGTGAGAGTAACCAAGGGTGCGCTCTCGTTCAGAGAACTTTACAACACTTGTTAAACCACTGGTGGCTTCCAATCTATATGGATGAAGACACGCAACAAATCAGTGTGGTTGATGGGAACCCTACTCGGCATCAAATTCAGGATGTCCGATCTACAGAAACAGATCTAGTGAGGTTACATTGCATTTAAAGCGGGTGTGGCCAGGTGCCACCACACAACTATGAACGTTGTAGAGTATGTGTGGAAAATAACCAATGATGTTACCTCGTGCGAGCAGTTCTCCAAGGTCAGTTGGATCGCAAGGAGACTCACCCATACCTAGCTTCGGGGTCCATTGAATGGATGCCAGACTACTTCGCTGATCAAATCAGAGACATGGTTGTAATCTCTGACCCTGAGAGGAACAAGGATGTTTGTACCATCATCCCTCTACTAGACGAATCAAAGGTTCTTAGCCAGGAACTGATTGAAGTTACTTACGACAGTCAAAAAAATCAGAAGGCTTCTGTAGTTATCTATCTACCGAGACCGTTACTGTATGAATCAGCTAAGGCGATCCCTTACAAATACGGTGCAACGATATTTGAGAATGGAAAGGAAATCGCATTACCCTCCATCGTGAATATTGCAGACATCAGTCGAGTAACACGGAGCGGTCGAATCTTAAACCGAGGAGTTGGAGAACCTAACAAAGAAAAGGAACGTCAGACAGAAGTTCCTAATCCACCAGTCGGTCAATCCAATGATACCGACCTTTCGAAAAATAATGATGAGATGCTGAAACTCATCCAAAGGAGTGAATACAACATCGTTGATCAGCTGTTACAAACTCCTTCAAAGATCCCAGTGCTATCACTTTTACTCAGTTCCGAAGCCCACAGAGAGGCTCTACAGAAAGTCTTAGAACAGACCTTTGTGGAACAGGATGTGCCAATACGACAATTCAATAGCATCATCTCTAACATCACTTCCTGCAACAACTTAGGATTCAGTGATGAGGATTTGCCAGAGGGGCGCAAAAGCCATAACATGGCGCTCAATATCACAGTTAACTGCCAGGACGATGCTTTAGCCAGCGTACTGGTAGACACAGGATCGGCCATCAACGTTATGCCAAAGTTCACTCTAATGTGACTATCATTCAAAGGTCCCCCGATGAGGGGCAGTGAGGTCGTCGTCAAAGCATTTGACGGGTCTCAGAAAGCAATTATCGGCGAAGTCGACCTTCCCATAACTATCGGTCTTCACACTTTTCTAATCACTTTCCAGGTCATGGACGTCCAGGCAGTGTACAGCTGTTTATTAGGAAGACCTTGGATACACCAGACTGGGGCAGTAACTTCGACACTGCACTAGAAACTGAAGTTCGTCAAGAACGATCAACTCGTCATGGTTTATGGAGAACAAGCCTTGCTCGTGAGTAACTTATCATCATCTACTTGTGTAGAACCCGAGGAGGTTGTTGGAACTCAGTTCCAAGAACTTTCGGTGAGCAATGAGAATCAATTAGAGAAAGGAACCTCGATTTCCTCATACAGAGATGCTCTCGAAGGGATAAAAAATAACAATACAAAAGGATGGGGATAGCTTGTCATTCCTACTGATAACAAAACAAAGAAGGGTCTTGGGTTTTCTGCAACCTGTACCCAGACAGCTGCTAACGATGAAAGTCTTCATCCCATTCAGGATTTCTTCCACAGTGGAGGTTTCCTTCACCCAGTGCCTCAAACAGTCCATACTATCAATGAGGGAGATCCATCCGATACGGATGAAGAGTGGAAGTCCTATCTCAACGAGGATGGTTATATGTCTCAGGGAGAGGTGCCTACGCCCTTTTGCTATCCCGCACAGAGTCCGAGATTTATACCGAGGTCAGATGGCAAAATGATATATAGAGATTGTGATTCAGAAGGATGTTGTGCTCCACCAAATTCATTAGAGGAAGATGCCCTGATGAAAGACAACTTTGACCACGACTATTATGGCCCAATGGATGGCCTGCCTATCTGGCAGCCGTATCCCGGAGACTTGGGACAAGAGAGTCAGCCGAACAATGAAAATTAGCTGAGCATCATTGAACAGAATACCTGTGTCCCCACCATGTCATGGGATCAACACTCAGGTCATTCAAAAAATATCTCGTACGACGATGAATTGGCAAAGCTTGCCGGACTAGAATTCATCAATTATGCTTTTCCTAAGGTCAACATCATCAAAAGGGATGACTCCTCCAGTTCCAAAGAAGTGTGGGACACCTTGGGACAACCAAGTGGAAAATTTGACTTCATGGTCAAGTACACCGCTCCTGAGAGCTCTCGTATTAGGCTCGAAGACGTCCGGCCAACTGGATGGGGAAATTTTCCTGAGAGCACAAATACTCTGCAAAATACAACTGAGGAATCCTCCTACGACAACTCTGCCTGGGAGACAGATTCCAATGATCCTGCTCCGTTAGAAATCAGTGTTATTTCTGAAGACAAATCAAGGAAAGTACCAGACTTTGTGATTCACCGAGGAGTTCGCCGCCAATGGGTTGCTGTCGATGTTCCGAAGATTCTTCATAAGTCTAAGTAATTGCCGTCTTAAACGTTTCACCCTGCCCAGGTGAAACAGATGTTTTGATAGGACTCGCTTTCTGTAATTATCCCTCTTCGCTTTGCCCAAAGCGACAGAGTTTTGTTTTATAGGGCTGTAGTTTCAAGAATCGACTTGTTCATAAATAAAATAACGTCGTTCTGTAATTTTTGCATTTATTGCTGTTTTCTCTTTGCTTTTTCCGAAAATGGTAATCCTAAAAAACAATTCAAAATAAACAAGCAGTTTTCAAAGAAAAAACACTGCACACACTTGCATTCTCTCTATCTCTTCTAAACACAAATCATCACGTCATGCAGATTGCTTGTTTAAAACCCCGTTGAAACATACGATCCGATGCCTTCTCCCGACTTTGAATTCCAGGTATTTGGGGCTGAAGAAGAAGTTGATGACGAAATTCCAGAAGAGATCTCTCGATTACTCAGACAGGAGGAAAGGTCCATTGAACCTCACAAAGAGTCGTTGGAAACGGTCAACTTGGGTTCGGAAAAAGAGAGAAAAGAAATCAGGATTGGGGCACTACTCAGTCCAACTGCCAAAGAGAGTCTGACAAAGCTTCTCAGAGAATTCCCCGATGTGTTTTCCTGGTCCTATTAGGACATGCCAGGGTTGGATACCAGTATCGTGGAACATCATCTACCATTAAGGTCGGAATGTCCGCCAGTAAAACAAAGGTTGAGATGGACTCATCCATACATGGCCATCAAAATCAAAGAGGAGATACAAAAACAGATTGACGCGGGTTTCCTCGCCACATTAGAATATCCTCAATGGTTAGCCAATATCGTGCCCGTTCCGAAAATGGACGGAAAGGTCAGAATGTGTGTGGATTACAGAGATCTAAACAAGGCTAGTCCAAAGGATGACTTTCCTTTACCACACATTGACATGCTGGTAGACAGTACAACAAAGTTCAAAGTTTTCTCCTTCATGGATGGATTCTCGGGCTATAATCAAATCAAAATGGCGCCGAAAGATATGGAGAAAACTTCGTTCATTACCCCATGGGGTACCTTTTGTTACAAGGTAATGTCGTTCGGTTTGAAGAATGCCGGGGCAACCTATCAAAGGGCCATGACTACTCTGTTTCATGACATGATACACAAGGAAATTGAGGTATATGTCGATGATATGATTGCCAAATCTAAAACAGAAGAAGAGCATGTGACCCACCTGTCAAAGCTATTCAAGCGGTTGAGAAAGTACAAACTCCACTTGAATCCCAACAAGTGCACCTTCGGTGTCCGTTCAGGGAAACTCTTAGGTTTCATCGTCAGCCAAAAAGGAATTGAGGTTGATCCTAACAAGGTCAAGGCCATTCAAGAAATGCCTTCTCCGGAAACTGAAAAACAAGTCAGAGGATTCCTGGGACGTCTGAACTACATTTCCAGATTCATATTCCTCATGACCGCGACGTGTACGCCAATCTTCAAATTACTCAAAAAGAATCAGGATTATGTTTGGACAGAAGATTGCCAAACCGCCTTCGACAGTATAAAGGAATACCTGTTGAACCCACCGATTCTATCACCACAAGTGGAGGGAAGACCACTGATCATATACCTCACAGTCCTAGAGGACTCAATGGGTTGTGTGCTTGGCCAACAAGACGAAACCAAAAGGAAAGAGTCTGCCATCTACTATTTGAGCAAGAAATTCACCGACTGCGAGACTCGGTACACTATGCTTGAGAAAACTTGTTGTGCTCTGGCTTGGGCGGCCAATCGCCAGTACATGATTCGTCACACTACTTGGTTAATCTCAGAAATGGATTCAATCAAGTACGTCTTTAAAAAACCTGCTCTCACGGGAAGGATAGCCCGTTGGCAGATGTTGTTATCAGAATACGACATCGAATACCACGCTCAAAAAGCCGTTAAAGGGAGTATTTTAGCCAATCATTTGGCTCATCAACTGATTGACGATCAGGAATCAATCGGGTTTGACTTCCCAGACGAAGATATCATGTATCTGAAAATGAAAGACTGCGATGAACCGCTACCCAGTGAAGGGCTAGAACCAGGTTCCCAATGGGGACTTATCTTTGACGGAGTTGTCAATCATTACAGAAACGGAATTGGGGCAATCATCATAACACCTCAGGGTACCCACATTCCTTTCACCGCCAGACTTACGTTCAAGTGTACAAACAACGAGGCAGAATACGAAGCTTGTATTATGGGTCTCGAAGAAGCAATTGATTTGAGGATCAAGAACTTGGATGTATATGGAGACTCAGCTTTGGTTATCAATCAGATCAAAGAAGATTGGAACATATACCAATCCGGATTGATTCCTTACAAAGACTATGCGAGAAGGTTGTTACCTTTCTTCAACAGAATCGAGTTTCATCATATCCCTCGTGAAGAGAATCACATGGCTGACGCCTTAGCGACCCTTTCTTCCATGATTAGTGTAGTTCAATGGACCGACTTACCTAAGATCGACATAATGCGCCTTGAATGGCCCGCTTACATCTTCACAGTTGAAGCAGTCATAGACGACAAACCTTGGTATCACGATATCAAATGCTTCCTTCAGAAACAATTTTACCCACCTGGGGCACTAAAGAAAGACAGAAAAACCCTCAGAAGAATGGCGGTGATACACTCTATAAGATAAATTTTGACATGGTCTTGCTCCGATGCGTAGACAGACCAGAAGCAAACATGCTGATAAAAGAAATTCATGAAGGATCCTTTGGCACTCATGCCAACAGACACACAATGGCGAGAAAAATTCTGAGAGCGGGGTACTATTGGTTGACCATGGAATCCGACTGCTATAAGTACATGAGGAGGTGTCACAAGTGTCAGATATACTCCGACAAAATCCATGTACCGCTAACACATCTCAAAGTTCTCTCTTCCCCATGGCCTTTTTCCATATGGGGAATCGACATGATTGGCATGATTAAGCCTAAGGCTTCGAACGAACATCGGTTCATCCTGGTAGCCATTGATTACTTCACCAAGTGGGTCGAAGCAGTATCATACGCCAATGTAACTCGACAAGTGGTGGTCCGATTTATCAAAAACAATCTCATCTGTCGTTATGGTGTTCCTAGCCAGATAATTACTGATAATGGATCTAACTTGAACAATAAGATGATAAAAGAGTTGTGCGCTGAGGTCAAGATCGAACACCATAACTCATCTCCCTACCGACCCAAGATGAACGGAGCGGTAGAAACGACTAACAAGAACATCAAGAAGATCGTTCAAAAGATGGTTGTAACCTACAAAGACTAGCACGAGATGCTACCCTTTGCTCTTCACGGTTATCACACATCTGTCCGCACTTTAACAGGGGCAACCCCTTTCTCTCTAGTGTATGGCATGGAAGCAGTGCTCCCCATCGAAGTAGAGATCCCATCAATCCGGATATTGATGGAAGCTAAGCTTACAGAAGCTGAATGGTGTCAAAGCAGACACGATGAACTAAATCTGATCGAAGAAAAGCGAATTACGGCACTATGCCATGGTCAGTTGTATCAGCAAAGGATGAAGAAGGCGTTTGACAAAAAGGTTCGACCTCGCGTCTTCAGGAAAGGAGACCTTGCGCTAAAAAAGATACAATCCTTTCTCACTGATTCCCGGGGTAAATGGACTCCGAATTATGACGGCCCCTATGTGGTCAAGAAAGCTTTCTCAGGCGGTGCCTTAAGATTTGCAACCATGGACGGAGAGGAGTTTGCCTACCCCACAAATGTTGACGTAGTCAAGAAATACTTGGCCTAAATAAAACAAAAAAGAAGAGAAAAAAAAACGTCTCGGTGGATTGAAAACTCGAAAGGGCGGTCCAGGAAAAAATTAGAGACATAATAAAAAAAATCATCCCGGTGGATTGGAAATCTCAAAGTATAATTCAGGCAAAAGTTAGGGATAATGGCAAGTAACTATGTTCAACAGGGGCAAGTCCCTCAGCAGCAGTAATGCCATCCATCGAAAGAAAACTCCAGTCAAGGTCATCTTCGACAGAAGCTCAGGATGCCCAGAATTCAAAGTTGGTAGAAGGATAATGGTCGTTATGTTTCAATGTAGCCCTTTTCCCTTAAATTACCATTTTCAAACTTTGTAAATACTCTATGGAATCACGCGTTTGGCTGACTTCCATCCTATAATAAAATTTGAGCCCTTGTGCTTTTGTTTGCAATTCTTATTTGTTTTAGCTTTACAGAACGACATTTTAACATGATTAACGATTCTTGAAATAAAACAAAAATGAATTTACTTGTCAAACTTTTTCTGCTTTTAATAAAGATGGCAAATTCTTTTGACTGTTGAACATCGAAAGAATATCGATTGCTTCTCCCAAAGGCGGTTAAGCTTCAAAGTGCAGAATCAAAGTATTCCTTCTAAAACAGTGCGCCTGAACGAAGGATTAGTTATGTCAGATGCGAATACTCCATTTGACATCTCCGACAGAGTTCTTACCTCCTAAGACCGATCAACGGTTGTTCCCCGCGGGAACTACTTTCTCCTAAGCAAGGCAGAATTGCTATCTTGAACCAACGGTACTTCTTCGTCCCAGCAGTGGCCGAGTATCCAGTCGTGTTCATCCGTCAGTTTGTATGTCGTGTCAGTTTTGTCAGCATATACATACATACATCATGCATTATTGATTTATATTCACATTCATATTGCATCACTATCACTCTAGTCGGTCTTGTCCCCTAGTGATAAAAGTCCTCTCAATCGAGTTGTTAGTTCTTTCCTAGTCAAGAAATGTCGCGTCTGAACAATCTCTCTCCTCCAGTTTATTTCTGGATTAGAATTGGCCCTTGACCACTTTGATAACTTGAACCTCTGAAAGACCAGAGAACCCTCTCCAAACGTCACTCTTCGCTATTGAAGATGATAGTTTCGCTTTCCCGGATTAAGGAAAATCCCCAGAGAAAGCCTCTTAATCAGAGATTCGGCAATACAACAGTTGTTTTTCAAAAAAAAATCCGCTGACGAAAAGGTCATCAGCACCTCAAAATTGGATCACATCATATGGCATTTCTCCGAGAAGATCCCGAGAAAAGTATGATGCATATTCCCAAGCGAAAGCAGTCTCTCAAGAGACTCGTTTTCCCAGTAGAATCGACAAATGAAGTCCCCATGAGAGAAGTTTGTACACCTCTACATCAGACAGATGGGTTCCCCAGCAAGTCTGACATCAAAAGTTTATCTATCAAATGGCATCTCCCCAGGAAAATTCGACGAGAAGTTTGAAGAAAACCGCTACGCATAGCGTCCCTTGTCAAGAAAGTTTATTGACAAAAGAAACTGAGACTAGTTCCTTGGTAGGAAACCAGGATCGAGGGGAAGTTTATTTCAGAAACTGAGACAAGTTCCTTGGTGGGAAACCAGGATCAAGGGGAAGTTCATTTCAGAAACTTAGACCCGTTCCTTGGTAGGAAACCAGGATCGAGGGGAAGTTTATTTCAGAAATTGAGACTAGTTCCTTGGCTGAAGACCAGGATCGAGGGGAAGTTTTTACCTTTTCTAAGCATCATTGCTTAGCAAAAGAAGAAGGATGCGTGAGCTGCCATTCTTAACCACCATCAAAATTTTGGGTATTCTGATATTTAATCCTCTTGCACCCCCGAATGCCCGAATACCTTCGCCATTCACACCTTCGGGTCCAAGAAGATTAAATAGGGGCATCTGTCATACCCCAAATTTTGACCACTAAGATTTCCCATCATTGTGCAAATCATCATCACAATATGGATGAACCATTAGTCTCCCCAAAGATGGGTGAGCCTTCACTACAATCAGAATTAGGTGTAGCGAGCAATTTTGGACGCAGTTCTTAAGCGCTGTCGCTCTTTGGGGTTTACTACAGGTCGATTCATTTTTTATCCTATTGTGAGCTGACTAAGGAAGGGAAATAGATGTCTCCAATTAACCCTGCTTGCATACTATATTTAAACAGCGGTCTGTTAGGTTATGAATGCTATATGGTAATGGGGCCTTTCTTTCTTCTTACTTTACTAAGGTGGAAAACTGGGACTATTCATGGGGAATTTGTCAGATTGGGTGGAGATAGGGGACTTTAGGTTTTTTGATTAGTGTGCTCGCTAAGATTTTTCTTTCAATCTTATGCCTACGTATTCCCGTTTACCGAAACAGGGAAATCAGAGCGTTTGTAGTTCCTCCTATTCTATGGGAGGAAATGGGTGTTTTGGTGTCTTGTTCAAAGCCCAAGACGTGAAGCGAAAGGTGATCTATATCTTGTTCAAAGCCCAAGATGTGAAGCTGAAGGTGGTTTGTATCTTGTTCAAAGCCCAAGATGTGAAGCTGAAGGGTCTATTTGTATCTTGTTCGAAACCCAAGATGTGAAGCTAAAAGGTGTTGTCTTTAGAGAGAATTTGTCATCTCTAAAGAGGGTCTGTTTGTCACAACTGTTTATAAAGGAGAATTACTTTAACCGGGATATGTGAATCCGGCAATGCCATAATTTCCTTTATAGGGGGGTTCCAACCTGAAGGAGAAGACTTTAACTCAGTGTAGAGCAATGCTATCTTTCCTTAGGAATTTTTCATGCTAAAAGAGGGACAGTGGCATGGATGTAAATAATCCAGAGGCTTTCCGCTTACAGCGATTAGATGAAGGGGAAGGAGTTGTTGATGTTTGTGTACTATGAACGAGGTACAACTTTGATGCCAAAAGGTTGATTGACTAAACCGGGGTTTTCCTTATACAAAGCCTAAGAGGAGGCTATTGGCCCAACAAGAGGGAGTTTTTGTGTGTCTCGTACGAAGCCCGAGAGAGAGGCTAAAAGGGCTGACTCAACAGGAGAATCTTTTATACTCAACAAGAGAGTGTTTTTGTATCTTGTACGAAGCCCGAGATGGAGGCTAAAGATGGTGACTCACCAAGAGAATCTTTTATACTCAACAAGAGAGTTATTTTGTATCTCGTACGAAGCCCGAGATGGGGGCTAAAAGGTGATTGACTCAACACGAGAGTCTTTTATACTCAACAAGAGAGTGATTTTGTATCTCGTACGAAGCCCGAGATGGAGGCTAAAAGTTTTGACTCAACAAGAGAGTCTTTGTATCTCGTACGAAGCCTAAGATGGAGGCTAAAAGGTTATTGTTTCAGTTGAGTGACAGGTCCAGTATGTTGGTTAAAAGAGAAAATCAGATCTTATATGGGTAATGTTGTACTCATGGATTTGATTTGAGAATCGGGATTGTTTCCTGTTCTTTAAGGAAATAGGAAACCCAAAGGGTATTTGAGACTGTCCAAGTCTGTGGGCGTTTCCTTACTTGAGAATGTCTCTAAGACTCAAGGAAATTAGACTGTCCAAGTCTAGAGTTTTATCTTTTGTACTATGCTTAAAGAAACAGTTGTAGTACGTTCACGGTAGAAAGATCTAGACTCTTTGAAAGACTGTTCTATTAAGATGACTAATTTCTATTCCTATACCTCTAGGAGGTCGTCGGGACAATTTGTACAAAGCCCAAGAGGAGGCTGGAAACTTTTAAGAAGCCGAGGGACAATTAGTATGAAGCCCAAGAGGAGGCTATCATTCCCGGAGGAAGAAATCATTTATACGAAGCCTAAGAGGAGGCTGTGAATACTTCTAAGAAGCCGACGGGTCCTTGTACAACGCCTAAGAGGAGGCGAGGATGCTTTTAAGAAGCCTGTGGGTCCCCAAACCCCGAGAAGTTCAAGACAGGCTATTCACAAAGAATAGATCAAGCCAGGAAAGTTTGAGAATTTGGAAGAAACTCAAGGGATGCAATTCACGGAGAAGAGATCATCTCTAGGGAGTAGAGTTTCTTGACAATTCCTAAGGAGGACAACCAAAGAGAATACTGTATCTGGTGCTCCTATGGTGGATCTAGTATTGTCTATTTCTAAGAATGATCAAAACAACTTTACCTAGTGGTAGACGTAGTTGCCGGGGAAACTCTAAATATCTATACTATTATTGCATAGTCGATATGAGTTTATGAAAGAAGACTTACAGCGAAACTGCCCCACAATACAATTATATGTATATGAAAGCGGTAAATGAAAGCATATAAACACTTACTCGGTTGTAGAGCTTCCATGCTGTTTGGTTAGTTGTTCAACAAAGAAAGATTGAAAACAACAGTATATTTCAAAATCAAAGGAGAAATTGCTTTGAAAGGAAAGATTGGGGCTTACAGCTCAAGGAGAGGCCCAAAGTTTTATCAGTGATTACATTATGAGTTTGAATTTGTACAGGGACTTATACAAGTGACTGAGGCCCAAGAAAGGTTTTTTGTACAAAGGGATGGGTCTTACACTCTCTCAAGAGGCCCAAAGAGTTTAAAAAGAATGGGGCTTATAACATGAGGGTAGACCCAGATGTTTTTTGCTTTGAAATGGCGATCACGCCGAGATTTTCTTTTAACACAGAGGGACTTATACAATAACTGAGGCCCAAAGTTGTTTTGGTTAAAAGGGGATTGGGTCTTACACTCTATTAGAGGCCCAAAAATGATTTTGAATGGGTCTTATAGCTCGAAGAGAGGCCCAGATGGTTTGTTTTAAACGGGCGATGATCGCGCCGAACTTTTGAAATACAACGGGACTTATACAATAAGTGAGGCCCAAAATAGGTTTGTATTTACAAAGGATTGGGTCTTACACTCTATTAGAGGCCCAAGTTGTATTTTAGGAAAAGAAATGGGGCTTACAACACGAGGGGAGGCCCAGATGATTTTCAGTTTAAAAATGGCGATCGCGCCGAGATTTTTAACGTATCGGGACTTATACAATAACTGAGGCCCAAAATATTTTTGTACAAAAAGGGTTGGGTCTTACAATCTATTAGAGGCCCGAGTGTTTTTGAAAAAAGATTTGTTAGGGTGAAAATCAAAGAAACCCCAATTTCATTTTTTAAAGGCATTTTTCAAAGAAAACTCAAGTAAAAAATGATAAAAATATCAAATAAAATCATTAATCATGTTATAAACAATGATTAAGGTTTATGAAAAAGTATTTTATCCACATGAATATTTAAAATTATTTTGGTTTTAAAAATCAAGAAAAAGAAATCATTTTAAAAGCATTTAAAACAATTTAAAACAATATTTTTAAATATATTAAAAATAATCTAAAAATAATATTTTTTTGTGGATTAAAATATTATGGGGTATGAATAAGAAGTGTGTAAAACAGAATTGGAAAATGATGATTTTTGCTATGTAAAAGAATTGGTTGAGTTTTGAAGATAAACTAAGAAAAAGAGGAAAGATGTCACAACATCACATTCGACATCTTTCATGAGTTTTGAAGATAAGAGAAAAAGGGAAGATGTCACAACATCACATTCGACATCAAAACTGCACCTTGGTTTTCAACATCTTTGCTTATCAAAATTCAAACATTCATAACTCTCTCAATTTTCAACGAAATTAAAATCCGTAAGAACCTATCTTGATCAATTTTTCGCAAGGAATCCAATGATATCACTCATACATACTGAAACTTAATTTACAACACACACAAGGAAAAAAACCAGAACTGCATGTTAATTTTAAACATCTTTGCTTATTAAACTTTCAACACTCATAACTCTCTCAATTTTTAACGAAATTAAAATCCGTAAGAACCTATCTTGACCAATTTTTCGTAAGGAATCCAATGGTATCACTCATACATACTGAAACTTAATGTACAACACACACAAGGCAAAAAACCAGATATGCACCTTAAGTTTAAAACAACATAAACTCCACATATGAACATGTTAAAGTGCAAACAGTAGGAGGATCATATCAAGGACTACATTTTTGCTTCAAGAATTATTCAATATGATGCATGTATGTGGACAACAAAGGAAAGCATGATTCAAAGAATTCAAGTTGTGAATTTTACCTCTTTTTTGGAGATTTTGTGCAACCTACCAAGTGCTTTGTTCCAGAAATGATTTGATGCTTTGGACACCCTCAAATGACCTCTTAGAAGCTTTTAGGATGCTTGGAATCAACTGGAACCTGCAAAAACACAAACTGGCCCTTTCTTGCAAAAGGGGTTAAAGTGGCCAAAATAGCAACTCTCTCAAATGGTGTTCCAGATGTTGGGAACCATTTGGGATAGTTCAAGGATGATATTTGGGAACCATGTTGGAAAGTGACTGAATCAAGACATGGCTTGAAAAATGCAAAAAAGTCCAATTTTGAGGTTTTGAGAGGTGACTTTGTGATTTTGGTGTTACAGGTCACTTATGATAGTTTAGATCACCTACATATGATGTTTATGAGGTGTTAGGATCATGAGATGTGATGGAAATGCTCTCTAACTCAAAAACTCATAATTACCTTACTAAAGAAGGCATTTTGGAGTGAAAGAAGTGATTTTGAGGAAAGCATCTGTTTGATGGCTTTGGTGTACTCAAACTGAGCACAAATGAGCTCTATTTATAGTAGAGCAAGTTTGTTTTGGCAGCAATAGTGAATGGTGGCTGCAGCAGAGGTTTGTTCAATGTTGGTCAATGAAAATCCAAGTCTCCTCTAGCCATTGACTAGAGGTTAGAGCACAGAGCTTTGGGCCCCTAAGTGTTGGAGGAATCTTGACTGAATTCAGTTGCAAATGTGTCAGTCCATGCCACCTCTAAGCATCTATTGAATGCTCCAATCCAAAATTGGAGTCTTGTCCCTCTTTTAGGGTTTTTTAGGTTTGGCATGCTACTTGTGGAATCTTGGACTTGGGAGGCTTATGGATCAGATCATCCCCCTTGGATTTGATCCTCAGATGTGTCAAAAATGATGACAAGGCTTGGAAATTCGTGTGGCACAAGAAATGTGCAAATCTGTCCTGAAACATTGATAACACGAATTTATATCATATTTTTACTTCGGTTTATGTTAGTTTCTTATTCCGTTTTTTGTCTAATATCCGATTTTCTCGAGATTATTTAAGTGTTTTTGCAGGTAATCACATTTTACAAGTCAAAGTATGCTAAGTGTGAAAAAGAACCAAAACATGCAAGAAAAGAGCAGAAAAGAGAAGAAAAATTGAAGAAACCAAAAATTGCTGATATCACGACCGTCATGGATACGCCACGACGTGGCAGCCTCAAAATGTATCACGACCGTCACACTTACTCACGATCGTCATGCGCCCAATATTACACATTGAAGCAGAAACGTGTCTACGAATTTTCAGAGAACAGTTTTCACACGATCACATTATTTCCCCGAAGATTACTAGGTTCAAGTGATGTAACCGTCAATGTGAGTGGCTAAATTCTCTCCAACCTCTACCTCAACTGAGCCTATAAATACAAGTCATTACGAAGAACAAAAGGTTGGCCAAATTTTCCTTTCAAGAGTACTGTCTTGCTGCCAAATTATTTCCAGAGCTTTTGTTTCGTTTTTACTTTGCATTTCCATTTCCTTGTCAATCATTACCGAACAAAGTAATAGTTTCTCACACTGAGGAACTATTACAACTTAGTTTTAGTTTTTGTTTCATTGCCTTCTACCTTGGTAATTTATTTTATTCAAGCAAGAACCAACCGACTTGTGGAGGGATTGCTGTTGCTATTATTACCGACTTCCAGGTTTCCGTTATTTAATTCAAAGCATTGTTTATTTATTTCTTAATTATGTCTGTGTTTACTTATTTCCTTGCCTTTGCGTTTAATTTCCTAATTATGTCGAGCTAAACCGATCTTATCGGTATGTAATGAAGTAACTAAAATGAATTAATTTTCTCTAAGCTAAAATCAATAATCAATCCTTCTTCTGGCTTCGATTTCTTAATTTAAAACCCAACTTTTATTACAAGAGTAAAAAAATAACATAGGTTAAAGTCGAGACCACGGGAGTGTGAGGCTTTACCCGGATAGCTGAAATCGGGCATTAGTTTTAAAAACAGCGGAAGCGCTTTAAAGTTAATTAGGTTTAACTAGTTTTCAAAAAGTATTTTTAACCTCATACGGGCTAGCGAGAGCAGACGTATTGACTTAGAAGTATAGTCCGAAGCAATAACCACTGGAGTGTGAGTTGAGGGCTTTTAAACCGGTTTTTCCTACAGATGAATAGGGTGATAAATCTTTATACGCTTAGGTTTAATTAACTCCACTTAGGTTTACTGAATTATATACCGATAACTTATTCATAACTAGTATTCCCAAATTTTAATTTCCCTTTAATTTCTCGTTTGAACTAAAAACCAAATTCTGATTAGCCTTAGATAAACATAGTAACGATAGATAACGGTGCGTTCGATTTCTAGTCTCTGTGGGATCAATAATCTTTTAAAACTATGCGATACGACTGTATACTTGCAGTTAGACCTATTTAGGCACACTAAATAGAGCGATCAAGTTTTTGGCGCCGTTGTCGGGGACTAATTAAGTCGACATCATGATTCCTTTGTTACGTCGTATAGACTAAGGCAAAAACCAAAATTCCCTTTCTGTTGATTGTATGCCAAGTACTCGCTCTTCTGGCGAAGACCTCGTACGACCGACAGACGAACCTGAACGTCTTCTTACCGTGAAAAGACGTATCCAAGAATACTGCTTAGCTCACGATATCCCTTTTCCTTTATCAGAACCTGAATATCAATCAGATCCTGAACTTGAATCCGAATCAGATTCCGAATCAGAACCAGACATGGCTGATCCACCGCAAAAACGACCTCTTAAGTATTATGCTGCCGCATCTCAACAAGAACCTCACAACAGCATTGTCGCTCCAGCAATCAACCGAAATGATTTCGAGTTGAAACCCTCGCTGTTATCTGCTGTGCAACAAAATCAATTTTCTGGAAACCCAACAGAAGATCCGAACGAACATCTGACCAAGTTTGTGCAGTACGCAGACACAGTAAAAGCGAATGGTGTAACCGCAGACGCCATAAGACTACGTCTTTTCCCTTTCTCATTAAGAGATAGAGCTTGGGATTGGTTGCAATCCTTGCCATCCAACTCTAATACTTCTTGGGAAGATTTAAAGAAGGTCTTTCTGGCACGATATTTTCCGCCGAGCAAAACAACTATGCTGAGAGCCCAAATCAACAGCTTCAGACAAAAAGACAACGAGTCTCTATATGATGCTTGGGAAAGATACAAAGATATGAGGAGGATATGCCCGCATCATGGTCTTGAGGATTGGTTAATTATCCACACGTTTTACAATGGTCTCTTGTACAATACAAGATTGATAATAGATGCCGCCGCTGGTGGTACACTCATGGATAAACCCTATGATGAAGCCCAACAACTCATCGAGAGTATGGCTCAGAATCACTACCAATGGGGAGGTGAAAGAACTCAAGTAGAGAAATCCCAACCAAAAGGAGGAATGTATGAAGTTTCTAGCCTAGATCACGCCCGTGCTAAGGTAGATGCAATCGTTCAAAAGATAGACAACTTGACCATGACACCCACAGCCACCGTGGCTGCTGTAGCGCCAAACTGCGAATTATGTGGAACAGCTGGACACGCTGCCACTGAATGCCAAGTTTTAGCAGGAGCCTCTACAGATCAAGTGAATTATGCTCAAGCAAAACCTTATACAAATACCTACAATCCTGGTTGGAAGAATCACCCCAACTTCTCTTACAAAAACAACAATGCACTGTATGCACCTGGTCAAGCACCCGCTGCACCACCAGGTTATCAAAAGGCTACAACAGCTGCTCCAAATGTTCCTAGGAAGTCTAACCTTGAACTGATGATAGAAAACTTCATAGCTACCCAGACTCAGACAAACAAAGAGTTCCTGAATCAAAACGTACACACTAGTGAACAGATTAAGCAGTTAGCAAACAAAGTAGACGCTTTGGCCACTCACAACAAAATGCTTGAAACACAAATTTCCCAAGTGGCTCAACAACAAGCACCTAGTGCTACTCCTGCTGGAACATTTCCTGGACAGCCACAACCTAATCCTAAAGGACATGCAAATGCTGTTATACTGAGAAGTGGAAAAGAGTTAGATGGACCTATTGATCCAAGACTCCAAAATCCAGCCATGTATCAAAAGTCTGCTGACGACACAATAACTGATTAGGAGAGTGAACCCAAGGAAAAGGAAGATAATGAACAAGAGGCCGTAAACAAAGAAAAACCTTATGTGCCTCCGCCACCTTATAAACCACCTATTCCGTATCCTCAAAGATTGAAAAATTCCAAAACTGCAGGGCAATTTAAGAAATTTGTTGAACTTCTGAAACAATTAAACATCACGATACCTTTTACAGAAGCCATCACCCAGATGCCCTCGTATGCTAACTTCCTAAAAGAAATCTTATCCAACAAGAAAAAGATTGAGGAAAACGAAACAGTTACACTTACTGCTGAGTGTAGCGCAATAATTCAAAACAAAATGCCTCCTAAGCTGAAAGACCCAGGTAGTTTCTCAATACCTTGTGTAATTGGGAAGTTCGTCATAGACAAAGCTCTGTGCGACTTAGGAGCCAGTATTAGTGTTATTCCCTTATCCATATGCAAGAAGCTTGATATGGGAGAATTAAGACCAACTAAGATGTCTATTCAATTAGCTGACCGCTCTATTAAATACCCAGTTGGTATACAAGAAAATGTTCCAGTTCGTATAGGAAAATTCTATATCCCTACTGATTTTATAATCATGGATATTACAGAAGACTCTACTACTCCTATCATATTAGGAAGACCATTCTTAGCTACTGCTGGAGCAATTATAGATGTAAAGAGAGGCAGGCTAACTTTTGAAGTTGGTGAAGAGAAGGTTGAATTCATTTTGACACAATTCTTACAAGCTCTGGCTATAGACGACACATGTTATTTACTAGATGTCATAGATGAGTGCGTAAGAGAAATAGAGATGGAACCGACCACATATTCAGATATTCTAAAAATTCCAATACCTCCGATTTTCGAAGATGATAACTGGCGTGAACCTTATCAAGATGATAGCCTAAGCGAATGCTTAGCACTTACACCAGATAATCTACCTTGCCCGAAGAACCCAGCCCTAGAACTGAAAACATTACCCAAAAATTTAAGGTATGAATTCCTAGACGAAGCTCTCGAACGACTTGTAATAGTCAATGCAAACTTAGGACAGGCCAAAATGAAGAAAATTTTAGATGTCTTAAGAAAATACCCAACTGCGTTAGGCTATAACATCGCTGACCTTAAAGGAATAAGTCCTTCTATTTGTATGCACCGCATTATGCTGGAGGAAGACTGTAAATCCTCTAGGGAACATTAGAGAAGGATTAACCCGATCTTGAGTATTGTAGTCAAGGACGAAGTGAAAAAACTTTTAGAAGCAGGAATTATATACCCGATATCAGACAGTAAATGGGTTAGCCCAGTACATGTCGTTCCAAAGAAGGGAGGTGTTACAGTTGTTAAGAATGAAAAAGGTGAATCTATAACAAAAAGGGTTGTAACTGGAAGTAGAATGTGCATCGACTATAGAAAGTTAAATAAAGCCACTCGTAAAGACCATTTCCCATTGCCTTTCATTGACCAAATATTGGAAAGATTGGCTAAACACTCATACTTCTGCTATTTAGACGGTTACTCAGGATTCTTTCAAATTCCTATTCATCCTGATGACCAAGAAAAGACGACCTTCATATGTCCCTATGGTACATTTGCTTATCGACGAATGCCGTTTGGACTATGTAACACACCTGCCACATTCTAAAGATGCATGATGTCAATCTTTGCTGATTTTATAGATGCCATTATGGAAGTGTTTATGGATGACTTTTCTGTATGTGGGCAGAGCTTTGAAGGATGTCTATCGAACCTAGAAATGGTATTGGAAAGATACGTAAAAGTTAATCTCGTATTAAACTGGGAGAAATGCCATTTTATGGTAAATGAAGGAATTGTACTTGGACACGTTGTGTCCGATAGAGGAATTGAAGTTGATAAAGCTAAGATAGAAATTATAAAAGATCTTCAACCTCCGAAAACCGTACGAGAAATACGAAGTTTCTTAGGACACGCCGGTTTCTACCGACGATTCATAAAGGATTTCTCGAAAATCACTAAACGTTTTACCGGTCTATTAATGAAAGACGCTGAATTTATCTTTGATGAGAAATGCCTAAAAGCGTTTGAACAGCTGAAAATAGCTCTTATTACCGCACCTATCATGCAACCACCAGATTGGAGATTACCTTTTGAAATCATGTGTGATGCAAGTGATTATGTTGTAGGTGCAGTTTTGGGACAGAGGAGGGATAGAAAACTTCATGCCATTTACTATGCAAGTAAAACCTTAGATTCCGCCCAAATGAACTACGCTACCACAGAAAAAGAACTTTTAGCCGTGATCTTTGCCCTTGACAAATTTCGTTCCTACCAAGTGGGAGCTAAGATCATCGTTTATATAGACCACGCAGCTATTAGGTATTTACTTAACAAGAAGGATGCAAAACCTAGACCGCTAAGGTGGATCCTACTTTTACAAGAATTTGATTTAGAGATCAAAGATAAGAAAGGAACCGAAAATGTAGTAGCAGACCACTTATCTCGATTAGAGGGCATTAAACCAGAGCCAGTACCCATTAATGAAGATTTCCCATATGAACGACTCATAGCCCAACTAGAAAGTGATATGTCTACTTTACAGTTGAATGACCCAAAGATGGAAGAAGTCGTGGAAGAAATTAACATGCATACAACCCTGCCATGGTATGCTGACATAGTCAACTACTTAGCAGCTGGAGTACTTCCACCAGACTTATCTTATCAACAAAAGAAAAAATTCTTTCATGATCTAAAACATTATTATTAGGATGAACCTTTGCTGTTTAAGAGAGGAGCCGACAATATCTTCCGTCGATGCGTCCCAGAAGAAGAAATAGAAAACATCATCTCTCAATGTCACTCCGCTCCTTATGGAGGATATGCTAGTACCTCAAAGACATGTGCTAAGATCTTGCAATCCGGCCTATTCTGGCCCAACCTTTGGAAGGATGTCCACATTGCAATACTAAACTGCGACCGGTGCCAACGCACTGGTAACATATCAAGACGCGATGAGATGCCTCAAAAGGGTATATTAGAAGTAGAAGTCTTTGATGTATGGGGGATTGACTTTATGGGACCCTTTCTGTCATCCTTTGGAAATAAATATATACTCGTAGCTGTCGATTATGTTTCAAAATGGATTGAGGCAATAACTTCTCCTACAAATGACGCACGAGTAGTCATAAAGCTCTTTAAAAACACAATATTTCCTAGATTTGGTGTGCCAAGACTTGTCATAAGTGACTGTGGTTCTCATTTCATATCAAAAATATTTGACAAATTACTATCAAAGTATGGAGTAAGACACCGCGTAGCAACACCATATCATCCAAAAACAAGTGGACAGGTTGAGGTCTCGAACCGAGAAATAAAACAAATTCTAGAAAAGACCGTAGCCACCTCTAGGAAGGATTGGTCATCAAAACTCAACGAAGCTTTATAGGCATATAGGACGGCCTACAAAACACCAATCGGAACCACACCTTTCAAGCTTGTCTATGGTAAATCTTGCCATCTACCAGTGGAATTAGAACATAAAGCCTATTGGGCTATTAAAACATTAAACTTAAGGTATGACTCCGCAGGCGAAAAACGTATCCTAGATCTGCATGAACTAGAAGAGTTAAGATTAGACGCTTACGAAAATGCTAAAATATATAAAGAACGAACAAAAAGATGGCACGATAAACGCTTATCTAGAAAAGAATTTAGTGTGGGAGACGTTGTACTCCTATTTAACTCAAGATTAAAACTCTTTCCTGGGAAATTAAGGTCTAGATGGTCCGGTCCTTTCGAGATTACAAAAATTCTACAAAGTGGAGCGATAGAAATAAAGGGGAGGAATAGTAATCCATTTTTAGTCAATGGACAACGTCTAAAACACTATCACAGCATTGAAAATAGAGATCATCTGAACTGCCTAAGACTTTTAGAGTTGCCCACCGAACCCCCTAACTAAGCATCAAATTGAATTCGTCAGGCTTTCGACGTTAAAAACAGCGCTTAATGGGAGGCAACCCATGATTTTTGTTTTTCTTGCTTTATATTTGTTATTCCTTTTTGTTTTCTATGTTTTTATTTTGCAAATTTTTAGTTTCATTTATATCGTCTGAAAATATTGTGCTGATCTTAAAATTGAAAAAAACTACAGGATTATAAAGTCTCTCTACTCTTTCTGTTCTCCTCTTCTGCTTACATTTTTGCAAAAAGTACTAACTAATGGCAAACGAGGATAACATGTCAGTAGAATTCAGAGATGGAGCACAGCGGCATCGCTATGAGGCTTTGTCCCTTAGACCTTTTGCCTTGACGAAATTCGCACACAGACCCACCATGACCGCCTTAGGTGTAGGTGAGAGCGTAGACTTTCTGTTTAGCCAGTTAGGTTGGGAGGGTTTTGCCAACAAGAAACATAAGTGCTACCGTAGGTTGACTTTAGAATTCCTGAGCTCTTTAAGCTATAACCCTCACTGTGGAAAAGGTTTAACCAGGGGAAGAATTACCTTTAGACTATTTGGATACAGCTTCCAGTTCACCATAAAGGAACTGTCAGATCTTTTAGGATTTCCTGAAGGACCCCATGTTTTCTCTGTGGTTCAAGAGGACTTAGTGTTGGTTGGAGAGCTGAGTGATTTTTGGGGTAGAATTTCAGGGAAACCTGATTTTGACATGGACCCTATGCTTTCAACAGAAATACATAACCCCTCTTTCCGTTACTTTCATATGATCCTGGCCTATACTTTATTTGGTAAACCTGAGAATGATAACACTGTTTCGAGGGATGAGCTTTTCATTATGTTTTGTGCTTCTCAGTCTAGAGAGGTTAATGGACTCACTTTTATGCTGAATAACTTTTGCAAACTTATTAATAATGATAACAGTCCAATTTTGATAGGTAGCCTAGTTACAAAAATAGCTGATGCTATGGGATTCAGAACCCGACTTTCTAAGATTAACCCCTTTGGAGAATTTAGACCCATGAATATCACCTTTTGCTTCAATAGGGCTATGATTAGGGACCAAGGTCCGAACCATTTCCAGCTTTTGATTAACAATGTTGTCGTACCACACTTTACACTTCCAAATCATGAACGCACAAGTGTGCACGATCAACATAATTGGCTATATGACCTTGATGAACCCGTGCCTGAACCAGAAGAAACCTTTCCTGAACCTGAGATCGACCCAAAAACACCCCCTCATCACCATGATCTTGACTATATGGAATTCCAAGAGAACATTGACATTCCTAAAGTTGATGCCACTAACTATGCTTCTAATCTGAATTCTATTCTAAAGACTATGGATGAGTATCATAAAGAAATCACTTAAGTAAAGGATGAGCTAAACACTATGCGTCAAAACATTGTTGGACTCATGGACTTGACCGTTTAACAATTTGATCATTTAAATCAAGCCATCGCATCTTTGAAGAAAAGCCTTGGCTAAATTTATGAAGCACCTTATTTTCAAGATTTTTATGCATTTTACTTTAGAACAATTTTACATTATTTCAGTTTTCATTTTTCATGTCGGAAATAATTTGATTTCATACAGTTTTGATACATTGCTAGTAATTTAACTAGCACCTTTTTGGTTTTAAAGAATAATTTCATTTGCTGCTGCTATTAACTCTTTGTGATTTCAATTTCATTCCTATTCTTTTAATTCTATATTAATTTATGTTGTAATGTTGCTTATCTCTGTGTATGCAATATACTGCTATTTCCATATGCTTCCCATAACCTGTTATTAAATTATTGTGTTTGGAATTGTGTCTGACATAAAACAAATTAACCACTCAGAATTTATGAACATCACGATCGTGACAACCCCGTGACGATCGTCACGCGGATTTGGAACAGATTCTGCGTAAAAACAGAACTGGTTCATTCGTTCCCTCTTCCTTCCCTCATTCAAACCCCAGCCGTCCACTACCTTTTGCCATTCCATAACCATTCCACATACACACATTTGACCCACATTAATCATTTTCCGTAACCATTCATCTTACCATTCTCACTATATAATCGAACGATACACCACCTCTTTTCACAAACCCTCAAATTCCACAACCTATTTTCTTTCCTAATTTCTCCATAACCAAACAATGGCACGTCAAATTCCAGACCTAGCTACATTGAACTTCAGAGATGGAGAGGCAGGAGAACGCCAAAGAGCCCGGTCCATCGATTTTTATCGTCGTTCTGTTCAACCGACCCGCTACATTAACGTTGCATGTTTAGAAGAACTCGGAATGCTTGAGGGAGTTCAATGGATGTTACAGAATGTCGGTCTTTAGCAGCTTTGCACTCAGACCCGGCCCACTTACGAAGACCTAACTTTAGAGTTTCTCAGCTCATTCACCTACATAACCCCTCCGGGAGAAACAAACCAATTAATCGGAGTCGCAAAGTTCCGCATGTTTGGTAAAGAGTACTCAATCGAACAAGAGCGACTTGCCGGAATGCTCGGTTTCCACCATGGTGAGGATGTGCACTGCCGGGTACCACAAGAAACTTTCTTTCAAGCAGCCTTTCAACTATGGAATCAGTTAACAGGAACCACAGTTGACAGCTGGGATAGCCTTAACGCGACTTTCATCCACAACCCAGCCGTCAGATACGTCCACCGCGCACTTGGAAGCACCATCTTTGCACGAGATAGTAACCATAAGGTGAATTCTAAGGAGTTATTTTTCCTTCATTGTATGTTTCATCCTGAGCTAATCAATGCCGCACCATTTTTACTAGCACACATACAATCAAACTGTGCTAGAGGCTCCAAACCCTTTTATTTTGGAGGGATTGTCACCTCTATTGCACTCAGTTTGAATTTGGAAAACGACCTTGCTAGACTACCCTCCTTGCCTCCAGTATTCCTTGATATAGATTATTGCAGAAACTCTCAGCTCATCAAGTTACGACGAGATGGGAAATACCATCCTATGGTCCGCGCCAAAACCGTAAGAAGTATCATCATGCCCTGCAGGAGTCGCATTGACCCTCAGAATATGGCCAATTGAATTTTTGATCTGAATGCTCCTGAGCAAAATGCGCCTGCCCCTGATGATCAAGAACATGGACCTGTTGATGAGATGGAGCACGAGATGGATAACGCCCCAGAAAACCAACCACCGCCGGCCAATGATGCTCCTTCGACCTCCAGACGTCGTCGCCGCCCTGACCAAGACCCAGTTACCAATGAAGAAATCTTGAGGGCTATATGGCAACAAACCCAGCAACAGAATGAAATGATGACCCTTATGCGTCAAATCCAGCAAGGGCAAGTTGACCAAGGTCAGAGACTTGATGGTGTCATCGAGGAGATGGGTGCATTGACACTGCGAGTGCAGAGCTTACACGAGTACATCCATCACGTGGGCATTCCTGATCACGTAGCGCAGCATGGAAGAGGATGCTCTAGAGGCAGAGGACGTGGTCCACCTTGATTTTATTTTGTTTTTCTATTTTGTTCTTCTTTTTAGTTTTCCTTGTTAATCCCCTTTATATCGCAACATTGAGGACAATGTCCGATATAGTATGGGAGAGTTAGTTTATTTCTGTTTTATTTCCCTTTCTTGTACTTTCTTTTTCCTTATCAAAGTTAATATATGAATACTTTCGTTCAGTAATCCAATTTCCCCATTTTATTCTGCCGTAACGAATTTTTTTTTACGATTAATGCACGTCGTGACATACCAAGCTTTAAACTATGTTAGGAAGTTGGGAAAGTGCTAACAAGATTGATACCGTCTTGACACCTTAGACCTCTTGCGTATGCGATATCAGTTTCGATACTTATTATACGATACCTCGAGTTCAGTCCTAAAGTAACCCCCTAGTAGTTTATATTAGCAGTCAGCACCGTCTAAATCACAAACCACGTGGGGAACCGATGAATATAAGTGTTTGATGCCCAATCAAAAAAAGAAAAAAATCTTTCTTATCTATATGCCGAGAAAAAAAATAGAATATGCAACAACTCTCGCAGTTGTGAAAATGTGTAAGAAAAGAAAGAAAAATCGTTGTTGGTTGGTTCAGAGGTACCTGATTCTGAACTTGGTAGGGCGAACTACTGTTCGATCCCCCGCAATCTACGAATGGGATGTATAAAGGGTTACCACACTTGTGTATCAGGCCCCGCGTGAGAAAATGGGATCAAAGTCATTAACCAGTTACTCCACTACGTGCGTGAATAAGGCAAAGGGCTTAATGTGATTGCGTTAGAATGAAACCGGGTGAAATAGATATGAAAACTTATGGATGAACTATAATATAATGATTTGGACTGGATTGTACAAAAGAGAGGTCTATGACAAGCTTGTTGCTTTGTGTCATCATTGTATCCTTAGTGTTTTAAACTAGTACCTGTCTAACTAACAAGAAACTCTTTTTCAACAACATTGGTATACCAGGCATGTGCACTTGATGAAGTTTGTCCGTTTTAATAGATTGATTGCTCGAGGACAAGCAAAGATTCAAGTGTGGGAGAGTTTGATAACACAAATTTATATCATATTTTTACTTCGATTTATGTTAGTTTCTTATTCCGTTTTTTCGTCTAATATCCGACTTTCTCGAGATTATTTAAGTGTTTTTGCAGGTAATCACATTTTACAAGTCAAAGTATGCTAAGTGTGGAAAAGAACCAAAACATGCAAGAAAATAGCAGAAAAGAGAAGAAAAATTGAAGAAACCAAAAATTGCTGATATCACGACCATCATGGATACGCCACGACCGTGGCAGCCTCAAAATGTATCACGACCGTCACACTTCCTCACGATCGTCATGCGCCCAATATTACACATTGAAGGAGAAACGTGTCTACGAATTTTCAGAGAACAGTTTTCACACGATCACATTATTTCCCCGAAGATTACTAGGTTCAAGTGATGTAACCGTCAATGTGAGTGGCTAAATTCTCTCCAACCTCTACCTCAACTGAGCCTATAAATACAAGTCATTACGAAGAACAAAAGGGTGGCCAAATTTTCCTTTCAAGAGTACTGTCTTGCTGCCAAATTATTTCCAGAGCTTTTGTTTCGTTTTTACTTTGCATTTCCATTTCCTTGTCAACCATTACCGAACAAAGTAATAGTTTCTCACACTGAGGAACTATTACAACTTAGTTTTAGTTTTTGTTTCATTGCCTTCTACCTTGGTAATTTATTTTATTCAAGCAAGAACCTACCGGCTTGTGGAGGGATTGATGTTGCTGTTATTACTGACTTCCAGGTTTCCGTTATTTAATTCAAAGCATTGTTTATTTCTTTCTTAATTATGTCTGTGTTTACTTATTTCCTTGCCTTTGCGTTTAATTTCCTAATTATGTCGAGCTAAACCGATCTTATCGGTATGTAATGAAGTAACTAAAATGAATTAATTTTCTCTAAGCTAAAATCAATAATCAATCCTTCTTCTGGCTTCGATTTCTTAATTTAAAACCCAACTTTTATTACGAGAATAAAAAAGTAACATAGGTTAAAGTCGAGACCACGGGAGTGTGAGGCTTTACCCGGATAGCTGAAATCGGGCATTAGTTTTAAAACCAGCGGAAGCGCTTTAAAGTTAATTAGGTTTAACTAGTTTTCAAAAAGTATTTTTAACCTCATACGGGCTAGCGAGAGCAGACGTATTGACTTAGAAGTATAGTCCGAAGCAATAACCACGGGAGTGTTAGTTGAGGGCTTTTAAACCGGTTTTTCCTACAAATGAATAGGGTGATAAATCTTTATACACTTAGGTTTAATTAGCTCCACTTAGGTTTACTGAATTATATACCGATAACTTATTCATAACTAGTATTCCCAAATTTTAATTTCCCTTTAATTTCTCGTTTGAACTAAAAACCAAATTCTGATTAGCCTTAGATAAACATAGTAACGATAGATAACGGTGCGTTCGATTTCTAGTCTCTGTGGGATCGATAATCTTTTAAAACTACGCGATACGACTGTATACTTGCAGTTAGACCTATTTACGCACACTAAATAGAGCGATCAAACATATCTTAAAAATCAGCTGCAGGAAGCCTTGTTGTAAAATCCATAACTTCTTGCTCAAGAATGATAAATGGCTGTTCCAGGACTCTATGGAAAGCTGAGATGACATACTTCAACTTTGATGTTTGACCCTAGACTTGGTTCAACTTGGATCATGGAGAAAAACATCCTTGAAGTTGGGACATTCTTGCTGGAAAATTATTAGTGATGTCTCATGAAATGTCAGAACATTGGACATCTTTGAACATTAATAATTCCAAACTTTAATCACTTGTATCTTTTAATCCACTATGATATTTTTAGTTAAATTGAATTGCACCTTTGATGCTTGTCCTGCATGGTGACAAAGCTTGAAAATTGTGTGGCACAAGAAAAAGTGCACAAAATCTGTCCAAAAAAACAGCTGCAGCAAGCCTTCTTGTAAAGTCCATAACTTCCTGCTCGAGTATGATAAATGGACGTTCTACAACTTTCTGGAAAGCTGAGATGACGTACTTCAACTTTGATGTTCAAGGTTTGTGAAGATAAGACTTATAAAGTTGTCAAAATTGACCTTGAACTTGTGTGATCAAATCTGTCCTAAAAGCTGTCATGAAAATTCTGTTTTATCAATGCCTTTTGTAGAGACCATAACTTTCTGCTCGAGAATGATAAATTAGCTTTCTAGGACTTTCTAGAAAGGTGAGATGACGTACTTCAACTTTCATGCCCATGGTTTTTCCTGAATCAATTTGGATCATGGAGAAAAACATCCTTGAAGTTGGGACATTCTTGCTGGAAAAATATTAATGATGTCCTATGAAATGTCAGAACATTGGACATTAAGAATTCCCCACTTTGATCACTTATATCCTTTAATCCTTATGATATTTTGAGTTGATTCCTTCTACAATGTTGAAGTATCAAATACCCTCTTTAAAAGTAGCTCTTACGCAAAATCAATGGATGATTGGATCAATAGTTACAACCTTGAAAAGTTGTGCACTTGAACATGATTTTAACTTAGAAAAAATTTCTAAGTTTCTTTCAATTTGATCAATTTTTCAATTTTGCATGATTTCTTGATTTATATTTGATCAAATTAAATCATCCATCATATTTTCTTGAGTAATGGCTTGTGAAGCTCAAAGTTGACCAAAAGTCAAACTTTGACTTTCTACGTCAATTGACTTTGTATTAGATGAACTTGAGGCTTGATCCACTTGAAATGTTGCACTCTTGTGCTTAATTCTTGATGTGGGAGTCCTCTTGATCCTTTGTGGGTGTTTAAGAGGTTAGAAAAGTTGAAGATCATGTCATTCCTTGATTGATCATTTGTCTAAAGGCTCTGAGAGGGCTTGAAACCCTAAGCTTGATTGTAGTGAATGCTCAAAATTCCTTGAGGAGATTGATGAGGCACAAAGGTACATCCATATTGTGATGATGATTTACACAATGATGGGAAATCTTAGTGGTCAAAATTTGGGGTATGACAGATGCCCCTATTTAATCTTCTTGGACCTGAAGGTGTGAATGGCGAAGGTATTCGGGCATTCGGGGTGCAAGAGGATTAAATATCAGAATACCCGAAATTTTGATGGTGGTTATGAATGGTAGCTCACGCATTCATCTTCTTTAGCTAAGCGATGATGCTTAGAAAAGGTAAACTTCCCCTCGATCCTGGTCTTTAGCCAAGGAGCTAGTCTCAGTTTTCTTTTGAAATAAACCTCCCCTTGATCCTGGTTTCCTACCAAGGAACTGGTCTTAGTTTCTTTTGTCAACTTCCCCTCGATCCTGGTTTCCTACTAAGGAACTGGTCTTAGTTTCTGATTTGTGAACTTCCCCTCGATCCTGGTTTCCTACCAAGGAACTGGTCTTAGTTTCTGAAGTAAACTTCCCCTCGATCCTGGTTTCCTACCAAGGAACTGGTCTTAGTTTCTGATTTGTGAACTTCCCCTCGATCCTGGTTTCCTACCAAGGAACTGGTCTTAGTTTCTGAAGTAAACTTCCCCTCGATCCTGGTTTCCTACCAAGGAACTGGTCTTAGTTTCTGAAGTAAACTTCCCCTCGATCCTGGTTTCTTACCAAGGAACTGGTCTCAGTTTTCGAAATAAACTTCCCCTCGATCCTGGTTTCCTACCAAGGAACTGGTCTCAGTTTCTTTTGTCAATAAACTTTCTTGACAAGGAACGTTGTTTGTAGCGGCTTTCCTTCAAACTTCTCGCCGAATTTTCCTGGGGAGATGCCATTTGAGTGGAAAAAGTTTTGATGTCAGACTTGCTGGGGAACCCATTCGTCTGAATTGTAGAGGTACACAAACTTCTCTGTTTGGAGACGCCATTTGTCGATTCTACTGGGGAAAGCGAGTCTCTTGAGAGACTGTTTCCGTTTGGGGGTGTTACATCATACTTTTCCTGAGGTCTTTTCAGAGAAATGCCATACGATGTACCCCAATTTTGAGGGGCTTTCTCAGGGGATTTTCCTTAACTCGGGAAAGCAAATATATCATCTTCAATGGCGAAGAGTGATATTTATTGAAAGTTTTCTTGTTTCTCAGAGGTTCAAGTTATCAAAGTGGTTAAGGACCGTCTCTAATCCAGAGATAAACGGGAGAGAGATTACTTAGATGATTCACTTCCTGATGAGGAAAGATCTGACAACTCAATTGAGAGGACTTCTATCACTAGGGGACAAGACCGACTAGAGTGATAGTGATGCAATATGAATATGAATGTAGATCAATAATTCATGATGTATGTATGTATATGCTGACAAAACTGACGCAACATACAGACTAAAGGATGAACACGACTGGATACTCGGCCACAGTGGGACATGTAGAAATATCGCTGGTTCAAGATAGCAATTCTGCCATGCTTGGGAGAGGTAGTCCTCGTGGGGAGCTACGTTGGTCGGGCTTAGGAGATGAGAACTCGGCCGAGGATGTCAGACGAAACACGGTATCTGACACAGTTGATCCTTCATTCAGGCGTAATGGTCTAGAAGGAGTACTTTGATTCTGCACTTTGAGGTTCGAACACCTTTGGAGACGTGATCGATGTTCTTTCGATGTTCAACAGTCAAAAGAAATTGCCATCTTTATTTTAAAAGCAGAAAAAGTTTGACAAAAAGATTCATTTTTATTTTATTTTCAAGAATCATTAGTCATGTTAAAAACATCATTCTGTAAAGCTAAAACAAGTAAGAATTACAAACAAAAGCACAAGGGCTCAAATTTTATTGATAGGATGGAAATCAGTCGAACGCGTGATTCCATAGAGTATTTACAAAGTTAGAAAATGGTAATTTACAGGGAAAAAGGCTACGTTGAAACATAACGACCACTATCCTTCTACCAACTTTGAATTCGGGACATCCTGAGCTTCTGTCGAAGATGACCTTGACTGGAGTCTCTGATGGATGGCATGACTGCTGAGGAGCTGAACTGATCAGACGTAGTTACTTGCCATTAATCCCTAACTTTTTCCTGGATTGTACTTGGAGATTTCCAATCCACCGGGATGATTTTTGATCATGCCTCTAATTTTTGCCTGGATCGCCCTTTCGGGTTTTCAATCCACCGAGACTTTTTTTTTTAGTTTAGGCGAAGTATTTCTTTACTACGTCAACATTCGTGGGGTAGGCAAATTTATCTCCATCCATGGTTGCAAGTCTCAAGGTGCCACCTGAGAAAGCTTTCTTGACCACATAGGGGTCATCATAATTCGGAGTCCATTTGCCCTAGGAATCAGTGAGAAATGATTGTATCTTCCTGAGCAGTTTGAAGATTGGCGCGCCTGTCGCGGTCTTGAGAGATATGAATCTGTAAATGTAGTTCAGACGTCCCAGGAATCCCCTGACTTGTTTTTCAGTTTTCGGAGAAGGCATTTCTTGAATGGCCATGACCTTGTCAGGATCAACCTCAATTCCTTTCTGGCTGACGATGAACCCTAGCAGTTTCCCTGAACGAACATCGAACGTGCATTTGTTAGGATTCAAACAGAGTCTATATTTTCTCAACCGCTCAAATAGTTTTGACAGATGGGTCACATGCTCCTCTTTTGTCTTAGATTTTCCAATCATATCATCGACATATACCTCGATTTCCTTGTGTATCATGTCATGAAACAGAGTAGTCATGGCCCTTTGATAGGTTGCCCCGGTGTTCTTCAAACTGAACGACATTACCTTGTAACAAAAGGTACCCCATGGGGTAATGAACGAAGTTTTCTCCATGTCTTTCGGAGCCATTTTGATTTGATTATAGCCCGAGAATCCATCCATGAAGGAGAAAACTTTGAACTTTGCTGTACTGTCTACCAGCATGTTAATGTGTGCTAAAGGAAAGTTGTCCTTTCGACTAGCCTTGTTTAGATCCCTGTAATCGACACACATTCTGACTTTTCCGTCCTTTTTCGGAACTAGTACGATGTTGGCTAACCATTGAGGATATTCAGATGTAGCGAGGAAACCCACATCAATCTGTTTTTGTACTTCCTCTTTGATTTTGATGGCCATGTCCGGGTGAGTTCGTCTCAACCTCTGTTTTACTGGTGGACATTCCGATCTCAACGGTAAATGATGTTCCACGATGCTGGTATCCAACCCTAGCATGTCCTGATAGGACCAAGCGAATACATCGAGGAATTCTTTGAGAAGCTTTATCAAACTCTCTCTGGCAATTGGACCGAGCAGTGCCCCAATCCTGATTTCTTTTCTCTCTTTTTTCGAACCCAAGTTTACCGTTTCCAACGGCTCTTTGTGAGGTTCAATGGACCTTTCCTCCTGTCTGAGTAATCGGGAGATCTCTTCCGGAATTTCGTCGTCAACTTCTTCTTCAGCCCCAAATACCGGGAACTCAAAGTCGGGAGAAGGCATCAGATTGTATGTTTCAACGGGTTTAAAATAAGCAATCTGCATGACGTGATGATTTGTGTTTAGAAGAGATTGAGAAAATGCAAGTGTGTGCAGTGTATTTTTCTTTGGAAAACTGCTTGTTTTTATTATTGAGTTGTTTTTTAGGATTACCATTTTCTGAGAAAAGCAAAAAGAGAAAACAACAATAAATGCGGAAATTACAGAACAACGTTATTTTATTAATGAACAAGTCGATTCTTGAAACTACAGCCCTATAAAACAAAACTCTGTCGCTTTGGGCAAAGCGAAGAGGGAAATTTACAGAAAGTGAGCCCTATCAAACATCTGTTTCACCTGGGCAGGGTGAAAGGTTAAAGATGGCAATTACTTTGACTGATGAACGATCTTTGGAACATCAACAGCAACTCACTAGCGGCGAACTCCTCGGTGAATCACAAAGTCTGACACCTTCCTTGATTTATCTTCAGAAATAACGCTGATTTCTGGTGGAGCATGATCTTTGGAATCTGTCTCCCAGGCAGAATTGTCGTAGGAGGATTCCTCTGTTGCATTTTGCAGAGTATTTGTACTCTCAGGCAAATTTCCCCATCCAGTTGGTTGGATGTCTTCGAGCCTGATGCGAGAGCTTTCGGGAGTAGTGTACTTGACCATGAAGTCGTATTTTCCACTTGGTTGTCCCAGGGTGTCCCACACCTCTTTGGAACTGGAGGAGTCATCTCTCTCGATGACGTTGACCTCGGGAAAAGCATAGTTGATGAATTCAAGTCCTGCAAACATTGCGAATTCATCGTCATGTTGATTAGTTTCAGGATAACCTGTGTGTTGATCCCATGACATGGTGGGGACGCAGGTATTCTGTTCAATGATGCTTAGCTGATTATCATTGTTCGGCTGATTTTCTTGCCCCAAGTCTCCTGGGCACGGCTGCCACATTGGCAGGCCATCCATCGGGCCATAGTAGTCGTGGTCAAAGTTGTCTTTCATCAGAGTGTCCTCCTCTAATGAGTTTGGGGGAGCACGCATCCTTCCGGATCATAATCTCCATATATCATTTCGACGTCTGACCTGGGTATAAATCTTGGACTCTCTGTAGGAAAGCAAAATGGAGTATGCTTTTCATCCATATAGATTGGAAGCCACCAGTGGTTCAATAAATGCTGAAGTGTTTCCTGGACAAGGGCATAACCTTGATCGTTTTCGCAACCCGTTTTGCAGCCCTGATAATCGTGTGATACCAGGAATCCGAGACGGACCTGTTCTGCGTGTAACTCCACCAGGCTGGTATTCATCAAGCGAATATCGAAGATTTGAATCATGTTGATCTGATAGGGATTCCTATCATGGTAGTCCTGGATCCATCCAAGATCCATCTGACGCTGGAGGGCCTCTTATACAAATGAGCATCCCTGTTTGTTTACCGAGCAAGTCAGACAAGAACTGTAATCGTACCGCTGCAGATTATGATACTGGTTTTGCCTCGAGTGCATCGCCACCCAATTGACATTCATCGCACGGATGTCGTGGTTCTGAATGATGTTGGAATTCGTATAAACTATGTTAACTCCACGAACTCGGTGCTCTTGGATCCATCCGAGATCCATCTGTTCCTGTAGAGCTGATTACACCACAGAACACCCTCGATTGGTTTTAGAGCAGATATCACACTGGTGATAATTATGAGGTGGCACATGGCCATATCCACTCTGTCTACAATGCATCTTGACTAAGTTGGTTCTCAACAAGAGTACATCATGAATTTGATAGACGTTGTTAGACTTTCCCTCTATCAGGTTGACTGCAGCTTTCTCGTGTTGAGGCAGCGGGTTCGTGAGAACATTAGGATTCACATCTTTGAAAGATAAGAGCCCGCTCCTAACAAGCTTTTGCACGTCAGATTTGAAATTGAGACAGTTTTCTATATTATGCCCTGGTCCTCCTTGATGATAAGAGCAAGTCTGATCCGCTTTGAACCAAAAAGGCGGATTTTCCGGTACTGTAAGAGGAGCCTTAGTCTGGACGTGCCCTTTGACCAGTAATAACGGAAATAGTTCCGCGTACGATACGGGTATAGGATCAAATCCTGGTGGCCGCATTGTACGGTTGTTGTTGTACTAAGGACGAGCCTGCTGAAGAGGCTGTTGTGTCCTTTACTGAAGTTGCTGTTGATTAGGTTGGCTCTGCGCAACCTGAGGTTTATACGTAGAAACAGGTGCAGGGTTGATAGCAGGAGTTACAGCTGCTACTGGTTTATACCGTCGCCTTTGCTTTTCGAGAGAGATATTCCCAATATCCTGCTCTTTTTTCTTAGGGAGAGCACTACCGTATCGTTTTGCACTACTTGATGATCCAGCGTCTTTTACTAAACGTCCTTCCCGGATGGCTTCCTCAAGACGAACTCCCATGCCTACCATCTCGGTGAAGTCACTGGGCGCACTGGCAACCATTCTGTCGTAGTAAAATGAGCTCAAGGTCTTTAAGAAGATCTTTGTCATCTCTTTTTCCTCAAGAGGTGGACAAATTTGGGCGGAAATTTCATGCCATCTCTGAGCGTACTCCTTAAAGGTTTCCTTGTCCTTTTGTGACATTGATCTGAGTTGATCTCTGTCTGGTGCCATGTCCAAATTATATTTGTACTGTTGCACGAAGGCAGTGCCGAGATCTCTGAAAGTGCTAATCGTAGCACGGTTTAAACCCATGTACCATTTTAATGCGGCACCGGTTAAACTATCCTGGAAGTAGTGAATCAGTAGATCTTGATTTTCTGTCTGAGCTGACATTCGCCGAGCGTACATCACAAGTGACTCTGAGGGCAAGAGTTACCCTTGTACTTTTCAAAGTCGGGCACCTGGAATTTGTGCGGAACTTTCACATTGGGGACCAAGCAGAGGTCCGCGGCGTCCTTTCCAAATAGATCCTGACCGCGAATAGCTTGCAATTCCTTTTGCATTTCCAAGAACTGTTCCTGGAACTCGTTCATTCTTTCGAACATGATTTCGTTTCCACCAAAAGGTATCTGGGGAATCTGTCCTTCCGGGACAGTGTGTACCACGGGTTGTGGTATAGTCATTACGGCTGAGACTCTCAGTGCCTCCCAAAGTTTGTAACCTTCAGGAGTTGCTGTCATGCCCCTGGCATCTTCGCTTTCCCGAAGTTTGTAACCTTCAGGCCCAGCGGTTCCTGTAGTGATTTCGGCACTCGATACCTAGGATCATACTTCTCCACTATGGGCATTGAGGTGATCTCTGAGATCATGGTTCTTTGTAGATGAGCTTCTACCATGGCTTGCATGTCGTTACGAAGCTTTATCATATCCTCTCTTAGAGCGTCGATATCTTCTTTCAACTCTCTGTTCTCTTCCTCGAGATCATCCATCTTTTTTTGACGATTGGCCTGAGTATTGTACGAATGAGACAATTTGACTCTAAAACCAAGACACAAACGTGAGATTCGTAGGTAAGAAGAATACGTGACGTGAGAATGATGAATGCAATGATTATATTAATTGTTTTTTGGTTTAATCAAAATAAACTTCGACAATTAGATTGCAAATATCAAACAGTGGGGAAACCCCGTTTTATTGAATTCAAAGGATTGCGGAAATGGAAATACAGTAAATTACAAGGTGCAGAAACAGAAACCTAAGCTAATGGGTCCCGAGTCCTCTCTGAGGAGAACTCGGGTGCTGATTCTGGTACTTTCCTTTTCTTTGACCGGGGCTCTTGAGCCATTGTCGGGTTGTCATTACTTTGCCAAGTGAAAGGGGCGAGCAAATTCCTTTGGTCATCCTGATTATCCACAGCATGTTGCTCTAAAATCTCGATCAGAGCATCCTTTTCTTTCAGTAGCTGCTGTATTTTGGTACACTCCATGTTGAGAATGCGGGTACTTGTTTTTTCAAGACCTCCTCTCCTGTTGAACTTTGTTGAGAGTAACCTGAAGCTTTTCAGTTTCCGTCATGAAGTACATGACAGATTCCCTTGGCGGAAGAACTCTGTGACGAGGATACAGAATCTTTAGCTTGAGAGCTCTAGTTTGTACCCAGTGGAGATAAGGCTCTATTGAGACACAGTCCGGTTTTCCTAGAGACTCCCGTCCTTTCTTGTGAACATGTTTCCAAGCATGCACTATTTCCGTCTTTAGTGCCCTGTCATTTTCTCCTTCCTTGAAGAAAAGACCTTCCAGATAAGCATTATGCGGGACATGGCTCATCGGGTATCCAAATTGACGACGAACCAACATTGGATGGTAATTGATTCCCCCCTTAGTTCCTATAAGGGATACGTTGGGGAAGTTTCCACAACGATCAATTCTCCTGATCCTGTCATAAATCTTATTGCACCAATCAATGTCAGAGTTGGTGAGAGACATGATTTTCTGTGACCAGCGTAAGGCACTCTTATGATCCCAAAAAGTAGCAAACTTAGGCAAATGGGAGATAAACCATTTGTATAGCAGGGGCACACAACACGTGATCTCTCCTCTGCTGTACAAATTCCCTAAGTGTACAGAATGATACGCATCTGCGAGCAAAGTCAGTACAGGGTTTCCAATGAGAAAAACCTTAATGGCGTTGATATCGACGAAGTTATTGATGTTGGGAAACAAAAATAACCCGTAGGTGAGTAAAACCAAGATGCTTTCAAAAGCAGTTACGTTCCCTATACTAGCAAAGTACAGAGCCTTCTTTGTTAAGAACTGGGCTGGCAAACCTTGGATGCCACCCTTAGTTGTCATGTGAGTCCTGACCTCTGACTCATCCAAATAAATTGCTCTTGCAATGATTTGATCCTTTGGAATTTCTTCCAGTCCAGAAAATGGAGCTTGATCAGTAATGTGTAGATCAGTCAGGTGAGAGTACTCCTCTAGTGTTGGTGCTAGCTGGTAATCCGGGAATGTGAAACAGTGATAGACCGGATCGTAAAACTGAACGAGTGCATCCATGATTCCTTCAATCACATGGATTCTTAACAGAGGTAGCAGACCTCCGTACTTGGCTCTGAAAGCCTCAGGGTTAGTGATCATCCTCGCTAACCTTCTCAAATCCTCTAGTTTTGGAACCTTGAAGGTGTACTTATGAGTTCTCCTTCTACCGAAATCCATGAGCGCAATCTTTTTCTCTGACATTTGCAATCATTGTCTTAGTTTAGTTTGAAAAAGAGAGACTAGAAGAGAAGATTTTTCTTTGTTTTAATGCTTTTTAGATGAATGCATGAATGCAGCACACAAAAACATAGAAAAAACATGGGGTCAAAGGGTCGTTGTCATGAAGTCAAGGCTCTACCCATCCCCCAAAGGTTTATACTAGTGATTTTTGTACCTGTCTCTCAAAATCATCAGTTCTTGTCGAGAAAACACCAGCGGGCCGGGAACCGTGCTAGGTGATGTTTTTTCGAAGAACCTTCAGAAGAGGGTGGTATCGCGTGACAACCATTTCCGATAGTTTCCGCACCACTAAAAGAGGTTTTTCCTAGGTGTATACTAAATCTTTCCACATGTGGCATCACACGCATTCCCATTAGCAGAAAAATAAACACATATATCAATTAGGAAAAGCAGTATATATATTTGTCCTAATGTCCTAGACTTTTAAGGAGCTATGAATCCTATGTTCCTGACAGAAAATGGCTCCCCGGCGGAGTCGCCATTCTCTGGTTCCTTCCCATTTTAAAGGTTTTGACTTAAGATCCTAGTGAAGTCAACAAAAGTATCATTCCCAGTGAAATTCCCAGTCTTTGGTTTCTACCCAAGAGACGAAATGAAAGGGCCCCACGGTGGGCGCCACTTTTCTGTGGTGACCACTGCCATGAAAAGGATTTGTCTAAGGTTCTCACCCTAAAGTGTAAGAAAAAAAGAAAGGGCCCCACGGTGGGCGCCACTTTTCTGTAGCGAGCGATTTTGGACGTGGTTCTTAAGCGCTGTCGCTCTTTGGGGTTTACTACAGGTCGATTCATTTTTTATCCTATTGTGAGCTGACTAAGGAAGGGAAATAGATGTCTCCAATTAACCCTGCTTGCATACTGAGTTTAAACAGCGGTCTGTTAGGTTACGGATGCTATATGGTAATGGGGCCTTTCTTTCTTCTTACTTTATTAAGGTGGAAAACTGGGACTATTCATGGGGAATTTGTCAGATTGGGTGGAGATAAGGGACTTTAGGTTTTTTGATTAGTGTGCTCGCTAAGATTTTTCTTTCAATCTTATGCCTACGTATTCCCGTTTACCGAAACAGGGAAATCAGAGCGTTTGTAGTTCCTCCTATTCTATGGGAGGAAATGGGTGTTTTGGTGTCTTGTTCAAAGCCCAAGACGTGAAGCGAAAGGTGATCTATATCTTGTTCAAAGCCCAAGATGTGAAGCTGAAGGTGGTTTGTATCTTGTTCAAAGCCCAAGATGTGAAGCTGAAGGGTCTATTTGTATTTTGTTCGAAGCCCAAGATGTGAAGCTAAAAGGTGTTGTCTTTAGAGAGAATTTGTCATATCTAAAGCTGTTTATAAAGGAGAATTACTTTAACCGGGATATGTGAATCCGACAATGCCATAATTTCCTTTATAGGGGGGTTCCAACCTGAAAGAGAAGACTTTAACTCAGTGTAGAGCAATGTTATCTTTCCTTAGGAATTTTTCATGCTAAAAGAGAGACAGTGGCATGGATGTAAATAATCCAGAGGCTTGCCGCTTACATCGATTAGATGAAGGGGAAGGAGTTGTTGATGTTTGTGTACTGTGAACGAGGTACAACTTTGATGCTAAAAGGTTGATTGACTCAACCAGGGTTTTCCTTATACAAAGCCTAAGAGGAGGCTATTGGCCCAACAAGAGGGAGTTTTTGTGTGTCTCGTACGAAGCCCGAGAGAGAGGCTAAAAGGGTTGACTCAACAGGAGAATATTTTATACTCAACAAGAGAGTGTTTTTGTATCTTGTACGAAGCCCGAGATGGAGGCTAAAGATGGTGACTCACCAAGAGAGTCTTTTATACTCAACAAGAGAGTGATTTTGTATCTCGTACGAAGCCCGAGATGGAGGCTAAAAGTTTTGACTCAACAAGAGAGTCTTTTTATCTCGTACGAAGCCCGAGATGGAGGCTAAAAGGTTACTGTTTCAGTTGAGTGACAGGTCCAGTATGTTGGTTAAAAGAGAAAATCAGATCTTATATGGGTAATGTTGTACTCATGGATTTGATCTGAGAATCGGGATTGTTTCCTGTTCTTTAAGGAAATGGGAAACCCAAAGGGTATTTGAGACGGTACAAGTCTGCGGGCGTTTCTTTACTTGAGAATGTCTCTGAGACTCAAGGAAATTAGACTGTCCAAGTCTAGATTTTTATCTTTTGTACTATGCTTAAAGAAACAGTTGTAGTACGTTCACGGTAGAAAGATCTAGACTCTTTGAAAGACTGTTCTATTAAGATGACCAATTTATGTTCCTATACCTCTAGGAGGTCGTCGGGACAATTTGTACGAAGCCCAAGAGGAGGCTGGAAACTTTTAAGAAGCCGAGGGACAATTTGTACGAAGCCCAAGAGGAGGCTATCATTCCCGGAGGAAGAAATCATTTATACGAAGCCTAAGAGGAGGCTGTGAATACTTCTAAGAAGCCGACGGGTCCTTGTACAACGCCAAAGAGGAGACGAGGATGCTTTTAAGAAGCCTGTGGCTCCCCAAACCCCGAGAAGTTCAAGACAGGCTATTCACAAAGAATATATCAAGCCAGGAAAGTTCGAGAATTTGGAAGAAACTCAAGGGATGCAATTCACGGAGAAGAGATCATCTCTGGGGAGTAGAGTTTCTTGACAATTCCTAAGGAGGACAGCCGAAGAGAAGACTGTATTTAGTGCTCCTATGGGGGATCTAGTATTGTCTATTTCTAAGAATGATCGAAACGGCTTTACCTAGTGCTAGACGTAGTTGCCGGGGAAACTCTAAATATCTATACTATTATTACAGTCGATATGAGTTTATGAAAGAAGACTTACAGCGAAACAGCCCCACAATACAATTATATGTATATGAAAACGGTAAATGAAAGCATATAAACACTTACTCGGTTGTAGAGCTACCATGCTGTTTGGTTAGTTGTTCAACAAAGAAAGATTGAAAACAACAGTATATTTCAAAATCAAAGGAGAAAGTGCTTTGAAAGGAAAGATTGGGGCTTACATCTCAAGGAGAGGCCCAAAGTTTTATCAGTGATTGCACTGTGAGTTTGAATTTGTACAGGGACTTATACAAGTGACTGAGGCCCAAGAAAGATTTTTTGTACAAAGGGATAGGTCTTACACTCTCTCAAGAGGCCCAAAGAGTTTAAAAAGAATGGGGCTTATAACACGAGGGTATGCCCAGATGTTTTTTGCTTTGAAATGGCGATCGCGCCGAGATTTTCTTTTAACACAGAGGGACTTATACAATAACTGAGGCCCAAAGTTGTTTTGGTTAAAAGGGGATTGGGTCTTACACTCTATTAGAGACCCAAAAATGATTTTGAATGGGTCTTATAGCTCGAAGAGAGGCCCAGATGGATGTTTTAAACGGGCGATGATCGCGCTGAACTTTTGAAATACAACGGGACTTATACAATAAGTGAGGCCCAAAATAGGTTTGTATTTACAAAGGATTAGGTCTTACACTCTATTAGAGGCCCAAGTTGTATTTTAGGAAAAGAAATGGGGCTTACAACACGAGGGGAGGCCCGATGATTTTCAGTTTGAAAATGGCGATCACGCCGAGATTTTTAACGTATCGGGACTTATACAATAACTGAGGCCCAAAATATTTTTGTACAAAAAGGGTTGGGTCTTACACTCTATTAGAGACCCAAGTGTTTTTGAAAAAAGATTTGTGAGGGTGAAAATCAAAGAAACCCCAATTTCATTTTTTAAAGGCATTTTTCAAAGAAAAATCAAGTAAAAAATGATAAAAATATCAAATAAAATCATTAATCATGTTATAAACAATGATTAAGGTTTATGAAAAAATATTTTATCCACATGAATATTTAAAATCATTTTGGTTTTAAAAATCAAGAAAAAGAAATCATTTTAAAAGCATTTAAAACAATTTAAAACAATATTTTTAAATATATTAAAAATAATCTAAAAATAATATTTTTTTTGTGGATTAAAATATTATGGGGTATGAATAAGAAGTGTGTAAAACAGAATTGGAAAATGATGATTTTTGCTATGTAAAAGAATTGGTTGAGTTTTGAAAATAAACTAAGAGAAAGAGGAAAGATGTCACAACATCACATTCGACATCTTTCATGAGTTTTGAAGATAAGAGAAAAAGGGAAGATGTCACAACATCACATTCGACATCAGAACTGCACCTTGGTTTTCAACATCTTTGCTTATCAAACTTCAAACATTCATAACTCTCTCAATTTTCAACGAAATTAAAATCCGTAAGAATCTATCTTGACCGATTTTTTGCAAGGAATCCAATGGTATCACTCATACATACTGAAACTTAATTTATAACACACACAAGGCAAAAAACCAGAACTGCATGTTGATTTTAAACATCTTTGCTTATTAAACTTTCAACACTCATAATTCTCTCAATTTTTAACGAAATTAAAATCCGTAAGAACCTATCTTGACCAATTTTTTGCAAGGAATCCAATGGTATCACTCATACATACTGAAACTTAATGTACAACACACACAAGGCAAAAAACCAGATATGCACATTAAGTTTAAAACAACATAAACTCCACATATGAACATGTTAAAGAGCAAACAGTAGGAGGATCATATCATACACATTAAGGTCTACATTTTTACTTCAAGAATTGTTCAATATGATGCATGTATGTGGATAACAAAGGAAAGCATGATTCAAAGAATTCAAGTTGTGAATTTTACCTCTTTTTTGGAGATTTTGTGCAACCTACCAAGTGCTTTGTTCCAGAAATGATTTGATGCTTTGGACACCCTCAAATGACCTCTTAGAAGCTTTTAAGATGGTTGGAATCAGCTGGAACCTGCAAAAACACAAACTGATCCTTTCTTGCAAAAGGGGTTAAAATGGCCAAAATAGCAACTCTCTCAAATGGTGTTCCAGATGTTGGGAACCATTTGGGATAGTTCAAGAATGATATTTGGAGTGTGTTTGAGGTTTTATCTGGTTTGGAAAGTGACTGAATCAAGACATGGCTTGAAAAATGCAAAAAAGTCCAATTTTGAGGTTTTGAGAGGAGACTTTGTGATTTTGGTGTTACAGGTCACTTATGATAGTTTGGATCACCTACATATGATGCTTATGAGGTGTTAGGATCATGAGATGTGATGGAAATGCTCTCTAACTCAAAAACTCAGAATTACCTTACTAAAGAAGACATTTTGGAGTGAAAGAAGTGATTTTGAGGAAAGCATCTGTTTGATGGCTTTGGTATACTCAAACTGAGCACAAATGAGCTCTATTTATAGTAGAGCAAGTTTGTTTTGGCAGCAATAGTGAATGGTGGCTGCAGCAGAGGTTTGTTCAATGTTGGCCAATGAAAATCCAAGTCTCCTCTAGCCATTGACTAGAGGTTAGAGCATAGAGCTTTGGTTCCCTACTTGTTGGAGGAATCTTGACTGAATTCAGTTGCAAATGTGTCAGTCCATGCCACCTCTAAGCATCTATTGAATGCTCCAATCCAAAATTGGAGTCTTGTCCCTCTTTTAGGGGTTTTTAGGTTTGACATGCTACTTGTGGAATCTTGGACTTGGGAGGCTTATGGATCAGATCATCCCCCTTGGATTTGATCCTCAGATGTGTCCAAAATGATGACAAGGCTTGGAAATTCGTGTGGCACAAGAAATGTGCAAATCTGTCCTGAAACATGTCTTAAAAATCAGCTGCAGCAAGCCTTGTTGTAAAATCCATAACTTCTTGCTCAAGAATGATAAAAGGCTGTTCCAGGACTCTATGGAAATCTGAGATGACATACTTCAACTTTGATGTTTGACCCTAGACTTGGTTCAACTTGGATCATGGAGAAAAACATCCTTGAAGTTGGGACATTCTTGCTGGAAAATTATTAGTGACATCCCATGAAATGTTAGAACATTGGATATCTTTGAACATTAATAATTCCAAACTTTAATCACTTGTATCTTTTAATCCACTATGATATTTTGAGTTGAATTGAATTGCACCTTTGATGCTTGTCCTGCATGGTGACAAAGCTTGAAAATTGTGTGGCACAAGAAAAAGTGCACAAAATCTGTCCAAAAAAATAGCTGCAGCAAGCCTTCTTGTAAAGTCCATAACTTCCTGCTCGAGTATGATAAATGGATGTTCTACAACTTTCTGGAAAGCTGAGATGACGTACTTCAACTTTGATGTTCAAGGTTTGTGAAGATAAGACTTGTAAAGTTGTCAAAATTGACCTTGAACTTGTGTGATCAAATCTGTCCTAAAAGCTGTCATAAAAATTCTGTTTTATCAATGCCTTTTGCAGAGACCATAACTTTCTGCTCGAGAATGATAAATTAGCTTTCTAGGACTTTTTGGAAAGGTGAGATGACGTACTTCAACTTTCATGCCTAGGGTTTTTCCTGAATCAACTTGGATCATGGAGAAAAACATCCTTGAAGTTGGGACATTCTTGCTGGAAAAATATTAATGATGTTCTATGAAATGTCAGAACATTGGACATTAAGAATTCCCCACTTTGATCACTTATATCCTTTAATCCTTATGATATTTTGAGTTGATTCCTTCTACAATGTTGAAGTATCAAATACCCTTTTTAAAAGTATCTCTTACGCAAAATCAATGGATGCTTGGATCAATAGTTACAACCTTGAAAAGTTGTGCACTTGAACATGATTTTAACTTAGAAAAAATTTCTAAGTTTCTTTCAATTTGATCAATTTTTCAATTTTGCATGATTTCTTGATTTAAATTTGATCAAATTAAATCATCCATCATATTTTCTTGAGTAATGGCCTGTGAAGCTCAAAGTTGACCAAAAGTCAAACTTTGACTTTCTGCGTCAGTTGACTTTGTATTGGATGAACTTGAGGCTTGATCCACTTGAAATGTTGCACTCTTGTACTTAATTCTTGATGTGGGAGTCCTCTTGATCCTTTGTGGGTGTTTAAGAGGTTAGACAAGTTGAAGATCATGTCATTCCTTGATTGATCATTTGTCTAAAGGCTCTGAGAGGGCTTGAAACCCTAAGCTTGATTGTAGTGAATGCTCAATAATTACTTGAGGAGATTGATGAGGCACAAAGGTACATCCATATTGTGATGATGATTTACACAATGATGGGAAATCTTAGTGGTCAAAATTTGGGGTATGGCATTAGGGTTTCAAGCCCTCTCTGAGTGCTTAGGCAAAGGATCAATCAAGGAATGACATGATCTTCAACTTGTCTAACCTCTCAAACATCCACAAGGGATCAAGAGGACTCCCACTTCAAGGATTAAGCACAAGGCTGCAACATTCTGGGTGGATTAAGCCTCAAGATCGCTAGTGTCACCAAATTAGGGTTTGGTCGACCAGGGCCTCCAGATGGAAATTTTCCTCTGGGCATGAGCCAATGCTTCAAAGCATAACCTATGATGCTCCAAGGGACATCATGAACCCAATCATCAAGTCAATTTGACCTCAGGGGATGCATTCACAAAAGATCAGGAATTAGAGTTTCTTGACCTAATTCACCCCTAAGTTGACTTTTGGGGCAAAGAATGAGCCAATACCTCAAGACATGATTTGAGGGTCTCTAGTAAACCACATTTATCCATTTGCAACAATGGATTGGTCCAAGAAGCTTGAGCAACAAGTTTCAATTTCATCTGAACCACAATTAGGGTTTTGATGAAAAGTCAACTATGCCTTTGACTTTTGACCAAGACATGCTCCCAAACCCTGGGACATGATTTAACACACCCTATAACACCTATGAAATCAATCCATCAAGTTTGATTTAGGTCAAGGACTTGGTTTCATAGAGGATCACACAGTTTGGAATTCATCTGACAAAAAGTCAACTGTGCACAAAAGTCAAACTTTGACTTTTTGAGATTTTTCATAATTATGGTTCCTTAACCCTAAAATGATGTTAATGTGTGATTTGAATCAACATTCATCAAGAAAAATCAAGAAAAGTGGGATAACTTGTAAAAGGGGTAACCATAAAAACTTAGAAATTTTTCTAAGTTATGGAACAAAGTGGCTAGGGTACCAACTTTAGAGGATCATAACTCCTAAACCACAAGACCATTTTTCCCCATCCAAAGCTGGATTTGTAGCTCTCATGGCACTCTACAAAAGCTTCAAACATAACTCATTCCAATTCCTCATGGATTTTGAGTTATGGAATGATCAAAATCACAAAAAGTGAAAATGTCACTTTTTTCCAACACCTAGTGAAATTTTCACTAAGTCAGAATTTGCCTTCACTTTTTTCCAAATGTAGGGGCATTTTTCACTTGGATCCAAAAAGTATCAAAACCAATTATGATCAAACAGTTGTTGTATCATATGAGGGCTTTCCAAAATGGCCAAGAACTCCACCAAAGTCCACTTGAGCCATGAGATATGACAATGTCAATATGCCTTGCTGCAAACTATCATGGCAAGGCAGATTTGGGAGTTTTGCTCGATTTGCTCAAATTTTGCAAAGGGAGAGCAATTCTATCCATCTGAACACCTCAAGGGGGGACCAAGGAGGAACCAACTCTGATCCCAAGCCTCCCAAGTCTTTGGAACCAAAAGTAGCATGCCAAACCTAGAAATGCCTAAAAGAGGGACAAGACTCCAATTTTGTTTTGGAGCATTCAATGGAAGCACCAAGGTGGCATGGACTGAGCCATTTCCAACTGAATTCAGTCAAGACTTATCCAAGACCAAGGGGACCAGCAGCCTGTGCCCTAACCTCTAGTCAATGGCTAGAGGAGACTTGGATTCTCATTGCTCAACATTGGCCAAACCTCTGCTGCAGTTGCCATTCACTATAGCAGCCAAAACAAACTTGCTCTACTATAAATAGAGCTCAATTGTGTTCAGTTTGAGTACACCAAAGCACTACGACGCTTGCTTTCCTCAAAATCTCTTTCTCTAGCCAAAAATACCTTCTTTAGCAAGGTAACTCTGAGTTTTTGAGTTAGAGAGCAATTCCACCACAGCTCATGATCCAAACACATCCAATATATCATATCTAAGCTGTCCAAACTCTCACAAGTGACCTGTAACACCAAAATCACAAAGTCACATCTCAAAACCTCAAAATAGGACTTTTGTGCATTTTTCAAGCCAGGTCTTGATTCAGTCACTTTCCAAACCAGATAAAACCTCAAACACACTCCAAATATCATCCTTGAACTGTCCCAAATGGTTCCCCCCATTTGGAACACCATTTGAGAGAGTTGCTATTTTGGCCACTTTTGCCCCTTTTGCAAGAAAGAGCTCAAACTTGTTCCTGAGGTTTCCAGCTGATTCCAACCATCCTAAAAGCTTCTAAGAGATCATTTGAGGTTGTTCAAAGCATCAAATCATTTCTGGAACAAGTGGCTTGGCAGATTGCACAAAAGCTCCAAAAAGAGGTAAGCATCACAACTTGGATTCTTTGAACCAAGCTTTCTTTTGATGTCCACTGATCATGCATCTCATATACATGTTATATGTGTCGTGTTTGCACCAATTTATCATGTAATTCATGCTTGTACCAAGAGATGGCATAGAAAATGCAAATCATGGCCTATTTCAAAACCACTATTGGGTTTTTCAATAGGAGCATGATCTGAAAAAAATACCACCACCATTGGATTCCTTGTGAAATTCTAGGCAGGATAGACCTAAATTTTGTCCCAATCCATGGAGAAATAAGAAAGTTATGGCCTTCACGTTTTCAACCAAAATCTTGCCTTGCCTTGCCTTGGGCCAGGCCAAAAACAAGGCAAGCCTTGTATATTTGTGGTTGTGTTTCTATCAACGGATGTATCACCACCCCAGTGGTAAGGCACGCGCCCTATATACAAGAGGTATGGGGTTCGAATGCCCCTCGCCCCAGATCCTCTATTTGCTATTTTTTCCACTTTTTTATTGTTTTTCTTATTGTTAGTTCTTGTATTGGCTGGAATTTTGGTAAAACAATGGTGTTGTTAATGATGTCATATGTCTGATGTCTTAACATGAGTTCTTAACATTGAGTTGATGTTAAGTTCAGAAGGGTTGCAGTTTTGTATGCTGATGTTAGACCTGATGTCTTTACATCAGTTGACAGAACATCAGAACATCAGTCTGATGTGTTTTGTTAGGGCTGCATTTGTATAAGTGTGTTTTGAGAGATCTGGTGGAGAGATTGCAGGCGAATATCTTGGTGAAGATATATTCTGGTGCAATCATATTTGGAGCAGATCTTGTTGTTGTTTTAAGGGCTGAAAGATATGAAAAGATTTGAAGATAAAATCTGTTTTAGATTCAAATCATATATGGTTTAATTTCATATCAAATCTGATATTTTCAAGGAGTTGATTTATTCTGAAGCAATCTTTTTCAGTTGTGTTGAAGATTAGTTTGTTGCTATTTTCATGCAAAAAGATATGGAGAATAATTAGATTTAATTATGAAGATTTGATTGAAGATTTAATTGAAGATCTATTTAGTAGCAGAATCTTTTGCAGATTTGTAGCAGAAGATTTGTTGTGATTTGAAGGCCCAAATCCAGTTGGGAAGTAGGTTATAAAAACAAGCATTGTAACCTAGTTTAAGGGGCCAGCCATCAGGTAGATTATAAGGGTTGTGTTGGTTGATGAACCACCCGGTTTGTGGGATGGTCATCGTGTTTATCTCGAAGCCTGTAGGTAAGAGACGTATTGTTCTCGGAGGAAGCTGTTAAGCAACTCTAAGTATTGTTCTTAGTCATGTGTGTCATGTCTAGGTATTGTCATGGAAGTGTGTCTTCTACTTTTCTGTGATTGAAGAGTTTTTGGAAATCAAGTTGTTGATGCAGTGACTGAGGTGTTGACTGCTAGACATCATTGCGATGATTGGGAATGAGATGGAGTCTCTTATCTAGGGAGCACTTAGATAGAAGGGTCATTGGGTAGTGATTAAGTTAGTGGATTATCAACTGGTTTGTTGAGTCTGTAATTTGATACTGCTAATAGTGGACTTCCTTCCTAGCTTGGTATGCCCCCAGATGTAGGTTGTTAGACCGAACTGGGTGAACAAATTCTGTGTGCACTTTCTGATTACTATTATTGCCTTGTTCATACAACAGATATTGATGTTGTGACATCGCACTTGACAACACATATCTGATACTAGAATTTCAATTGGTATCAAAGCAGGCATCCTGTCTGTTTCTGGATGAGATCTAGGGAAGATACTTTCTGGTTCATGAGCAAGGAAGATAGTTTTGTTGAGATGGTGTATGGACTTGGTCAGGTCATAGATATTTTTGTATGATCCCTTGAAGTGGAGGATGAACTGTTCATGACAGGGTGTGTATTAGACCTGTCTATTGTTATCAGGCTTATAGCTTTGGTGGTGAGCTGCTGTGTGGTTTGACTTATTTTCAAATCTATGTGCACATGGAGTGTCGTGTTTGTGAAAGGGTTATTATGTTTTGCCTGAAGGTTGTAGAGGAGTTTTCTAGTATGTGTTCCGCTGCATATATATATATATCTGATGGAAAATTCCTGGTGGTTTTGTGTTAAGGCTGCAACATTATGTTCTCCTCTGAAGATGTATCACATGGTGTGGTGATACTTGAGGATATCTTCAACTAGCTTGTTAGAGTTGCCAAAGATACTTGTGGTTCATCCCAAGTCCACTCATAAAGGAACTCTTATATGAGCTTGTTGAAAAGAGGTCTGAAGAAAGTTAGAAGCAATTTATTCTTGCCTCCAACCTTACAAGGTCAATCTCTGGGTTGTGTTAAAGGATCTTTTGGTGTGTTTCTTGTGAAGAGAACTTATGTCCTACCAGTTGTTGGAACATAAAACCAGTAGATTGTGCTGAATCGTGTTGGATAAAGGTATGGCATAACAGATGCTTGGGGGCTAAACAAATGTGTATTGATCACATCTGTTTGGAACCTACTCCTGGCTTGGAAGAGGAGGCATCTGGGTTGTGTGTCTAAGAAGTTTCCTTCAAGAAACATGTCTTAGATATGTATGTTGGTCAAGAGATGATCAATATAGTGTCACTCATTGGATTAGTGTATTGCTGATCCAAGTGAGTAGGTGTTCATAGGCTCTTTGTTTTTGTGGAGGTCAAGCTCAAATGTTAAGGAAATTTTCTCTGATATATGAAAGTTCTTTCTGATCAAAGCAGCCAGTTGTTTGCAATCTTGTTTATGGCCATGGAGCATATTCTGTTTGAAAGGAGTTATATGTGTGTACCAACCATAGGATGAGCATTTCAGATTTGTGCAAGGAGAAGTTGGTTTTTTTTACCAAAGGATTATGGTTCCCTGGTATCTGCATGAGAAGTTTCCTCTAAAGCTGGAGTTCAGTTATGTGGTGTCCTCACATAATGGAACATCTTTTTGTAAGGATTGAAGGGCATCCTTGTAGGTTAAAGTGTTGGGAGAAGCATACTTGTCTATGCTGTTTGTGATGATCAGTCAATGGTTTCTCTCCTTTAGGTACAGAAGGATGGCATCAAACATCTGAACATTAAAAGTTTGAAGATTCTTGAAATGTAGAGTATGTTGGTTCCTGTTTGTGTGTATGTTCTGGGTTTGAAGGTTGATCAGCTACTGATGGTCAATCCTCTTGTGTCCCTTGCAAGAGATGTGTGTGGATTACTATGGTTGTTGTCTCCAAAGCCATAGTAGATGTTTAGTGTGATTTACTATGATTGCTGATGTTGGAACTGATGTTGAAACATCATTTCAGTTCTTTGCTCAGGGAGGAGTGAAAGGTCAAGACACTGACCTAACCTGGAATGCTTTTGTGGTGTGAATGGTTGTCATGATGGTTTGTCAGCAGATGCCTGTTGTGTGAGAAGGTTACCTTGACAGGAGTTGAGTATTTGTCTACTCTTGATAAGGTTGTGCATTCAACTAATGACAAAATACATTGACGGGAGACTATGTATATGTCTGATGTAAAAGTGCAGGACTGTTGAAGTGTTGAGAATATACTTTTCTCTATGTGGCTGTTTAATTCCCTTCGTGGTGTGTTGGTGTGTGAGAACTCTGAGAAGCAATCATGATGGTAAGATTGTGTGTTCTATAATGTATTTAGAAGTGGCATTATTTGGTATAGTTTTGGGGTAGTCTTGGACTACTTATTTTCTGAAGATTCAGATCTGGTAGGTTTGAAGTCTTTGGAGTTTCTGAGCAGGATGGAGGTTGTCTACTCAAACTTGATTATTGAATCAAGTCTATGAGAGCATGAAAATCTGTTTCTGCAAAGGGAGGAGGTTCTTCTAAGTGGCAGAAGGAAGAGCTGAATTCAACAGTTGGATATCATAATGTTTTGACATCTAGCTTAACATCAGGAGTCTCAGCTAGTGATGTGGTACATCAGCTAATGATAGGGTGATCTACAGGAATGAACAATAGGATGCTTCAAAAAGATCGTTCTCATGGCAGTTTGCGGGAGCTGCAAGAAGGAGAAGATGTTACATGACCGTGGCTTAGGGAGTCTAAGTGTGTTTGCTTTTGAGCAAGTGGAACATGTGACTTGAAGATCAAGTTTTCTTGGTGGATCAAGATATCTTTGTGAGAGTTCTGAAAAACTTGAAAAAGGTCAAAATGTGGCATTTGGTTGTTTTCATATGAGGATTCATGAATGAGGTGATCAAGCTGTGGCATTTGGTTGATCTCAGAAGTGGATTCGAAGAATCAAGATAATCAGAGTGTGGCAGCTGGTTATTATTGAGGATTGTCTTGGAACAAGTTACTCTTGGGCAGAAGGGTGATGAGTTGAAGACTCAAGGAGATTATTCTTCTTGAAGGTGGATGAGAGTTTAATTCTCTAGTTCTTTGGATTACTATGCAATAGTAAGTCTAGTTGGTGGAGCATATCAAGAAACATGGTGATGATATCTTGGTGTGTGGTAAATATTCTAACTTATGTTGGGACATTATCTGGTTGAATATCCTTGGTGAAGGATGATTTTGTTCTGGTTTTGAAGCTTGGTGCATACATTATGCCTAAGGAGCGTCTACATAGTCATACGGGAGAATGATGAAGTAGAAGGTCTGCCTTGGATGGAGAATGTAGAGAAGACTGAAGTAGATCAGGTATTGATTGATTGGAAGTCTGGAGATGAAGAGTACGATAGGGAATGACTTCCTTTGGAGAAAGGGACAATGGTACCAAGATGCATCTGCTAAGCAAGTGTGCTCAAATGTTCATCTTCATCTAGAGCATTAGTACTTGTCTATGGATTTTGCTGCAAAGGTACATATATTATGAAGATTGCATGCTGATCAAGATTGGTTAAATCTTATGAGGATATAATGTCAGATAACATGTTATGACATTAGGCTGTTGGATGACATGTTGGTGTGGACATGAATGGTTCTAGCCATGTGAAGCTAATTGTTTGAATCATATGCGCACATGCTTCTGAGGAGAAGTCTGAAGGACAACTTTGGTTGTGCATGGGAGAATTTATTTTTCTCTGTAGATTTTGTAAGAGCTTTGTGAGGGTCCTTGTTGATGGGAGATGTCACACTTGTCTTGGTGTGTGTAAGAGGAATTTATTTAGAGTTCAGTGGAAGGCATTGTGTGTGTGCCTCAGAACTTGTGGATGATTGTGTGAAGCATTCTTGACTGGATGAATAAAGACTATGTCTGGGTTTTCCAAATGTTATGATATACTGGTCAAGGAGCACCATTTGTGAAATATAATGGGAGAACTTCTGTCTGTACTAGTGTGGTACTTGGATTGTTTGAGGATTAAGCATGTTGTGAATGCGTTCAGCAGGTGTGTTGAACAGAGGGTGCGCTCTTGAAGACATGAAGATGAGTCTTATGTTTTCCATTCATTTAAGGTGTTCTTCTTGCAAAGGAGCATTGGTTATCTTGGATAGGGAGAGTTGATCTTTTTTTGAAGAAGTTGTTTATCCAGATTGTAATGTCAGACAAGATGTCATGCCACTGTGTTACTGGTGAAGTTCATGGTGTACTTGACAGTTTAGACCTGATTCTATAGATTTGTGTGTCAATGGATTGAATCAGAAGTATACATTTACACCAATGTTTGTCAAAAATTAGCCAAAGGGAGAGAATGTACAGTAGTAGCTGTTGAGTCTGGAATTTGTTCTGAGTATGTTGGTTGGCAGATTCAGAGTTTGTCCAATTGTGGCTAAAAAGGGGGAGAGTTAGCCTAGCTATTGTCTAGTTGTCTGTTGTGGTTCTAGGCTTGAGGGGGAGTGTGTAGTTTGTGCAGCTGTTTTGCTGGTTGCAGTTTTGAGGGGGAGTTGCTGCTGCTAGTTGTGTGCTGATGTTAGCTGAGATTGTTTTAGCCAAAATTATCCAAAGGGGGAGATTGTTAGTTATTGTATTGGCTGGAATTTTGGTAAAACAATGGTGTTGTTAATGATGTCATATGTCTGATGTCTTAACATGAGTTCTTAACATTGAGTTGATGTTAAGTTCAGAAGGGTTGTAGTTTTGTATGTTGATATTAGACCTGATGTCTTGACATCAGTTGACAGAACATCAGTCTGATGTGTTTTGTTAGGGCTGCATTTGTTTAAGTGTGTTTTGAGAGATCTGGTGGAGAGATTGCAGGCGAATATCTTGGTGAAGATATATTCTGGTGCAATCATATTTGGAGCAGATCTTGTTGTTGTTTTAAGGGCTGAAAGATATGAAAAGATTTGAAGATAAAATCTGTTTTAGATTCAAATCATATCTGGTTTAATTTCATATCAAATCTGATATTTTCAAGGAGTTAATTTATTCTGAAGCAATCTTTTTCAGTTGTGTTGAAGATTAGTTTGTTGCTACTTTCATGCAAAAAGATATAGAGAATAATTAGATTTAATTATGAATATTTTATTGAAGATTTAATTGAAGATCTATTTAGTAGCAGAATCTTTTGCAGATTTGTAGCAGAAGATTTGTTGTGATTTGAAGGCCCAAATCCAGTTGGGAAATAGGTTATAAATAGAAGCATTGTAACCTAGTTTAAGGGGCCAGCCATCATGTAGATTATAAGGGTTATGTTGGTTGATGAACCACCCGGTTTGTGGGATGGTCATCGTGTTTATCTCGAAGCCTGTAGGTAAGAGATGTATTGTTCTTGGAGGAAGCTGTTAAGCAACTTTAAGTATTGTTTTTAGTCATGTGTGTCATGTCTAGGTATTGTCATGGAAGTGTGTCTTCTACTTTTCTATGATTGAAGAGTTTTTGGAAATCAAGTTATTGATGCAGTGACTGAGGTGTTGACTGCTAGACATCATTGCGATGATTGGGAGTGAGATGGAGTCTCTTATCTAGGGAGGACTTAGATAGAAGGGTCATTGGGTAGTGATTAAGTTAGTGGATTGTCAACTGGTTTGTTGAGTCTGTAATTTGATACTGCTAATAGTGGACTTCCTTCCTGGCTTGGTATGCCCCTAGATGTAGGTTGTTAGACCGAACTGGGTGAACAAATTCTGTGTGCACTTTCTGATTACTATTATTGCCTTGTTCATACAATAGATATTGATGTTGTGACATCGCACTTGACATCACATATCTGATACCAGAATTTCAATTGGTATCAAAGCAGGCATCCTATCTGTTTTTGGATGAGATATAGGGAAGATACTTTCTGGTTCATGAGCAAGGAAGATAGTTTTGCTGAGATGGTGTATGGACTTGGTCAGGTCATAGAGATTTTTGTATGATCCCTTGAAGTGGAGGATGAACTGTTCATGACAGGGTGTGTATTGGACATGTCTATTGTTATCAGGCTTGTAGCTTTGGTGGTGAGCTGCTGTGTGGTTTGAATTATTTTCAAACCTATGTGCACATGGAGTGTCGTGTTTGTGCAAGGTTATTATGTTTTGCTTTAAGGTTGTAGAGGAGTTTTCTAGTGTGTGTTCCGCTGCATATATATATCTGATGGAAAATTCCTGGTGGTTTTGTGTTAAGGCTGCAACATTATGTTCTCCTCTGAAGATGTATCACATGGTGTGGTGATACTTGAGGACATCTTCAACTAGCTTGTTAGAGTTGCCAAAGATACTTATGGTTCATCCCAAGTCCACTCATAAAGGAACTCTTATATGAGCTTATTGAAAAGAGGTCTGAAGAAAGTTAGAAGCAATTTATTCTTGCCTCCAACCTTACAAGGTCAATCTCTGGGCTGTGTTAAAGGATCTTTTGGTGTGTTTCTTGTGAAGAGAACTTATGTCATACCAGTTGTTGGAACATAAAACCAGCAGATTGTGCTGAATCGTGTTGGATAAAGGTATGGCATAACAAATGCTTGGGGGCTAAACAAATGTGTATTATTCACATCTGTTTGGAACCTACTCCTGGCTTGGAAGAGGAGGCATCTGGGTTGTGTGTCTAAGAAGTTTCCTTCAAGAAACATGTCTTAGATATGTATATTGGTCAAGAGATGATCAATATAGTGTCACTCATTGGATTAGTGTATTGCTGATCCAAGTGAGTAGGTGTTCATAGGCTGTTTGTTTTTGTGGAGGTCAAGCTCAAATGTCAAGGACATTTTCTCTGATATCTGAAAGTTCCTTCTGATCAAAGCAGCCAGTTGTTTGCAATCTTGTTTATGGCCATGGAGCAGATTCTGTTTGAAAGGAGTTATATGTGTGTACCAACCATAGGATGAGCATTTCAGATTTGTGCAAAGAGAAGTTGGTTTTTTTTACCAAAGGATTATGGTTCCCTGGTATCTGCATGAGAAGTTTCCTCTAAAGCTGGAGTTCAGTTATGTGGTTTCCTCACATAATGGAACATCTTTTTGTAAGGATTGAAGGGCATCCTTGTAGGTTGAAGTGTTGGGAGAAGCATACTTGTCTATGCTGTTTGTGATGACCAGTCAATGGTTTCTCTCCTTTAGGTACAGAAGGATGGCATCAAACATCTGAACATTAAAAGTTTGAAGATTCTTGAAATGTAGAGTATGCTGGTTCCTGTTTGTGTGTATGTTCTGGGTTTGAAGGTTGATCAGCTACTGATGGTCAATCCTCTTGTGTCCCTTGCAAGAGATGTGTGTGGATTACTATGGTTGTTGTCTCCAAAGCCATAGTAGATGTTTAGTGTGATTTACTATGATTGCTGATGTCGGAACTGATGTTGAAACATCATTTCAGTTCTTTGCTCAGGGAGGAGTGAAAGGTCAAGACACTGACCTAACCTAGAATGCTTTTGTGGTGTGAATGGTTGTCATGATGGTTTGTCAGCAGATGCTTGTTGTGTGAGAAGGTTACCTTGACAAGAGTTGAGTATTTTTCTGCTCTTGATAAGGTTGTGCATTCAACTAATGACAAAATACATTGACGGGAGACTATGTATATGTCTGATGTAGAAGTGTAGGACTGTTGAAGTGTTGAGAATATACTTTTCTCTATGTGGCTGTTTAATTCCCTTCGTGGTGTGTTGGTGTGTGAGAACTCTGAGAAGCAATCATGATGGTAAGATTGTGTGTTCTATAATGTATTTAGAAGTGGCATTATTTGGTATAGTTATGGGGTAGTCTTGGACTACTTATTTTCTGAAGATTCAGATGTGGTAGGTTTGAAGTCTTTGGAGTTTCTGAGCAGGATGGAGGTTTTCTACTCAAACTTGATTATTGAATCAAGTCTATGAGAGCATGGAAATCTGTTTCTGCAAAGGGAGGAGGTTCTTCTAAGTGGCAGAAGGAAGAGCTGAATTCAACAGTTGGATATCATAATGTTTTGACATCTAGCTTAACATCAGGAGTCTCAGCTGGTGATGTGGCACATCAGCTAATGATAGGGTGATCTACAGGAATGAACAATAGGATGCTTCAAAAATATCGTTCTCATGGCAGTTTGTGGGAGCTGCAGGAAGGAGAAGATGTTACATGACCATGGCTTAGGGAGTCTAAGTGTGTTTGCTTTTGAGCAAGTGGAACATGTGACTTGAAGATCAAGTTTTCTTGGTGGATCAAGATGTCTTTGTGAGAGTTTTGACAAACTTGAAAAAGGTCAAAATGTGGCATTTGGTTGTTTTCATATGAGGATTCATGAATGAGGGGATCAATATGTGGCATTTGGTTGATCTCAGAAGTGGATTTGAAGAATCAAGATAATCAGAGTGTGGCAGCTGGTTATTATTGAGGATTGTCTTGGAACAAGTTACTCTTGGCCAGAAGGGTGATGAATTGAAGACTCAAGGAGATTATTCTTCTTGAAGGTGGATGAGAGTTTAATTCTCTAGTTCTTTGGATTACTATGCAATAGTAAGTCCAGTTGGTGGAGCATATCAAGAAACATGGTGATGATATCTTGGTGTGTGGTAAATATTCTAACTTGTGTTGGGACATTATCTGGTTGAATATCCTTGGTGAAGGATGATTTTTTTCTGGTTTTGAAGCTTGGTGCATACATTATGCCTAAGGAGCGTCTACATAGTCATACGATAGAATGATGAAGTAGAAGGTCTGCCTTGGATGGAGAATGTAGAGAAGACTGAAGTAGATCAGGTATTGATTGATTGGAAGTCTGAAGATGAAGAGTACGATAGGGAATGACTGCCTTTGGAGAAAGGGACAATGGTACCAAAATGCATGTGCTCAGCAAGTGTGCTCAAATGTTCATCTTCATCTAGAGCATTAGTACTTGTCTATGGATTTTGCTGCAAAGGTACATATATTGTGATGATTGCATGCTGATCAAGATTGGTTAAATCTTATGAGGATATAATGTCAGATAACATGTTATGACATTAGGCTGTTGGATGACATGTTGGTGTGGACATGAATGATTCTTGCCATGTGAAGCTAATTGTTTGAATCATATGCGCACATGCTTCTGAGGAGAAGTCTGAAGGACAACTTTGGTTGTGTATGGGAGAATTTATTTTTCTCTGTAGATTTTGTAAGAGGTTTGTGAGGGTCCTTGTTGATGGGAGATGTCACACTTGTCTTGGTGTGTGTAAGAGGAGTTTATTTAGAGTTCAGTGGAAGGCATTGTGTGTGTGCTTCAGAACTTGTTGATGATTGTGTGAAGCATTCCTGACTGGATAAATGAAGACTATGTCTGGGTTTTCCAAATGTTATGATATACTGGTCAAGGAGCACCATTTGTGAAATATAATGGGAGAACTTCTGTCTGTACTAGTGTGGTACTTGGATTGTTTGAGGATTAAGCATTTTGTTAATGCGTTCAGCAGGTGTGTTGAACAGAGGGTGCGCTCTTGAAGACATGAAGATGAGTCTTATGTTTTCCATTCATTTAAGGTGTTCTTCTTGCAAAGGAGCATTGATTATCTTGGATAGGGAGAGTTGATCTTTTGTTGAAGAAGTTGTTTATCCAGATTGTAATGTCAGACAAGATGTCATGCCACTGTGTTACTGGTGAAGTTCATGGTGTACTTGACAGTTTAGACCTGGTTCTATAGATTTGTGTGTCAATGGATTGAATCAGAAGTATACATTTACACCAATGTTTGTCAAAAATTAGCCAAAGGGAGAGAATGTACAGTAGTAGCTGTTGAGTCTGGATTTTGTTCTAAGTATGTTGGTTGGCAGATTCAGAGTTTGTCCAATTGTGGCTAAAAAGGAGGAGAGTTAGCCTAGTTGTTGCCTAGTTGTCTGTTGTGGTTCTAGGCTTGAGGGGGAGTGTGTAGTTTGTGCAGCTGTTTTGCTGGTTGCATTTTTGAGGGGGAGTTGCTGCTGCTAGTTGTGTGCTGATGTTAGCTGAGATTGTTTTAGCCAAAATTAGCCAAAGGGGGAGATTGTTAGTTCTTGTATTGGCTGGAATTTTGGTAAAACAATGGTGTTGTTAATGATGTCATATGTCTGATATCTTAACATGAGTTCTTAACATTGAGTTGATGTTAAGTTCAGAAGGGTTGCAGTTTTGTATGCTGATGTTAGACCTGATGTCTTGACATCAGTTGACAAAACATCAGAACATCAGTCTGATGTGTTTTGTTAGGGCTGCATTTGTTTAAGTGTGTTTTGAGAGATCTGGTGGAGAGATTGCAGGCGAATATCTTGGTGAAGATATATTCTGGTGCAATCATATTTGGAGCAGATCTTGTTGTTGTTTTAAGGGCTGAAAGATATGAAAAGATTTGAAGATAAAATCAGTTTTAGATTCAAATCATATATGGTTTAATTTCATATCAAATCTGATATTTTCAAGGAGTTGATTTATTCTGAAGCAATCTTTTTCAGTTGTGTTGAAGATTAGTTTGTTGCTATTTTCATGCAAAAAGATATGGAGAATAATTAGATTTAATTATGAAGATTTGATTGAAGATTTAATTGAAGATCTATTTAGTAGCAGAATCTTTTGCAGATTTGTAGCAGAAGATTTGTTGTGATTTAAAGGCCCAAATCCAGTTGGGAAATAGGTTATAAATCAAAGCATTTTAACCTAGTTTAAGGGGCCAGCCATCATGTAGATTATAAGGGCTGTGTTGGTTGATGAACCACCCGGTTTGTGGGATGGTCATCGTGTTTATCTCGAAGCCTGTAGGTAAGTGATGTATTGTTCTTGGAGGAAGCTGTTAAGCAACTCTAAGTATTATTCTTAGTCATGTGTGTCATGTCTAGGTATTGTCATGGAAGTATGTCTTCTACTTTTCTGTGATTGAAGAGTTTTGGGAAATCAAGTTGTTGATGCAGTGACTGAGGTGTTGACTGCTAGACATCATTGTGATGATTGAGAGTGAGATGTAGTCTCTTATCTAGGGAGGACTTAAATAGAAGGGTCATTGGGTAGTGATTAAGTTAGTGGATTGTCAACTGGTTTGTTGAGTCTGTAATTTGATACTGCTAATAGTGGACTTCCTTCCTGGCTTGGTATGCCCCCAGATGTAGGTTGTTAGACCGAACTGGGTGAACAAATTCTGTGTGCACTTTCTGATTACTATTATTGCCTTGTTCATACAATAGATATTGATGTTGTGACATCGCACTTGACATCACATATCTGATACCAGAATTTCACTTATTATTTTTAATGATTTGAAAAATTAATAACTCCCTCAATTTTAATTATTTTTTATTGGTTCTTTTTGCAAAAAATCACAAAAATTTTGAAATATTTTATTCCACAAAAAATTAAATTTATATTAGTTATTTAATATAATTAGTATTTTTGTGAATAAATTCCTTTTTAATTGTTTTTAAACATTTTAAAAGTGAATATTTACCTTGAAAATCAAAACCAAATGAGTTGTAATTTATCTTGTGATTAAAACCTCATTTTTCAAACCCTCAACAAAAACTCACAAGTGGTTTATTCAAACTTATTTGGTATTTTTATCATTTTTATTTGATTTTCTTTAAATATTTACTTTTAAAAAAGAAAACAAATTTAGGGTTTCCTTGATTTTCACTCAAACAAAACTTTTAAACTCTTTGGGCCTACCCTCGTGTTATAAGCCCCATTCTTTAAAAACCATTGGGCCTCTAATAGAGTGTAAGACCCAATCCCCTTTTAACTGAACCAATTTTGGGCCTCAGATATTGTATAAGTCCCTATGCGTTAAAAGAAAACCTCGGCGCGATCACCAGTTGAAAAGTCAAACCCTTGGGCCTACCCTCGTGTTATAAGCCCCATTATTTAAAAATCATTGGGCCTCTAGTAGAGTGTAAGACCCAACCCTTTTTGAAAACCAAAATAATTTGGGCCTCAGTGTATTGTATAAGTCCCGATACCATCAAAAAGTTCGGCGCGATCGTCGCCTTTTAAAACAAAACCTTGGACCTCTCCTTGAACTATAAGCCCCACCACTTGTACAAAAATAAACCTTTGGGCCTATTGAGAGTGTAAGACCCATCCCTTTGTACAGAAAACCTTTTTGGCCCTCAGCCACTTGTATAAGTCCCTCTATACAAATTCAAAACCACAGTGCAATCACTGATAAAACCTTGGGCCTCTCCTTGAGCTGTAAGCCCCAACAATCTTTTCAAAGAACTTTCTCCTTTAATTTTGAATATAATATTGTTATCAAAGCTTTCTTTGTTGAACAACTAACTAAACAGCATGGAAGCTCTACAACCGAGTAAGTGTTTACCCGCTTTCTTTATCCGCTTTCATATATATATATATATATATATCTGTATTGTGGGGCTGCTCAATGTAAGTCTTCTTTCATAAACTTTTATATACTCGTCAAATATCCACTGTGTAATACTAGTATAGTTATTTAGAGTTTTCCCCGACAACTACGTCTAGCACTAGGTAAAGCCATGTTGGTCACTCTTAAATACAAACAAAACTAGATCCCCATAGGATTACCAGACACAGTCTTCCCTCCTCTTGGGGTTAAACAATATGGAGATGTGAAAGACAGCATTCTCGGTGAACCCTTTCTCAGACTGTCACCCTTAGAAATTGTCAAAGAAACTCTAACTCCCCAGAGATGATCTTTTCTCCGTGAATGGCATCTCTTGAGTTTCTTCCAAATTCTTGGACTTTCCTGGCTTGATCTATTCTTGGTGAATGGCATGTCTTAAACTTCTCGGGGTTTGGGGACCCACAGGCTTCTTAAAAGCATCCCCGCCTCCTCTTGGGCGTTGTACAAGGACCCTTCGGCTTCTTAAAAGCTCTCATGCCTTCTCTTGGGCTTAGTACAAGGACTCAGAGACCTCTACAGGTATAGGAACAGAACCTAGTCATCAATTTGCTAGAGCTATCTTTCTGAGTCAAGTGTCAGACCAGTTAATGGGTTGACCTTCATCCCTTAACATACCAGCCTTCTCTTGGGCATCGTACAAAGGTCATTCACTATCTGAGAATCGATTTCTCAAAACACCCGTAGACTTGGACAATCTCCATACCTTTTGGAATTTCCCATTTCCTTAAAGAATAGGAAATAACCCTGATCCTCCGATCAATCCCTGAGCACAACATTACCCATATAAGAATTGATTTTCTCTTTATCCAACATACTGGACCTGTCACTAAACTAAAACAGTCACCAACACACTAGCCTCCTCTTGGGATTTGTACAATGATTCTCCCCAGCGGAGCTAACCTATTCACACTCTCTTGTTGAGTATAAAAGACTCTCTTATTGAGTCACTTCCCTTTTAGCCTCCATCTCGGGCTTCGTACGAGATAAAAATCACTCTCTTGTTAAGTATAAATGACTCTCTTGTTGAGTCAAACATTTTCAGCCTCCATCTCGGGCTTCGTACGAGGTACAAAGACTCTCTTGTTGAGTCAAACACCTTTAGCCTCCGTCTTGGGCTTCGTATAAGACACATACAAAAGCACTCTCTTGTTGAGTTAACCCTTTTAGCCTCTCTCTCGGGCTTCGTACGAGACACATAAAAACACCCTCTTGTTGGGCCAATAGCCTCCTCTTAGGCTTTGTATAAGGAGACCCCTAGTTGAGTCAATCAACCTTTTAGCATTAAAAGCTATGCCTCGTTCACAGTATACAAACATCAACAACTCCTTTTCCTTCATCTAATTGCTGTAAGCGGCAAGCCTCTAGATTATTTACATCCACGCCACTGTCCCTCTTTTAGCATGAGAAATTCCTAAGGAAAGATGGCATTGCTCTAAACTGAGTTAAAAGTCTTCTCCTTCAGGTTAAAAATCCCCTATAAAGGAAATTATGGCATTGCTGGATTCACATATCCCAGTTAAAGTAATTCTCTTTTATAATCAGTCACCCAACAGTTGTGACAAACAGACCAAATATCCCCCTTTAGAGATGACAAATTCTCTAAAGTCAAAACCATTTAGCTTCACATCTTGGGCTTCGAATAAGATACAAATAGACCCTTCAGCTTCACATCTTGGGCTTTGAACAAGATACAAACCACATTTAGCTTCACATTTTGGGCTTTGAACAAGACACCAAAACAACCTTTTTCCTCCCATAGAATAGGAGGAACTACGATCGCTCTGATTTTCCTGTTTCGTTAAACGGGAATACGTAGGCATAAGATTGAAAAATCTTAGCGAGCACACTAATCAAAAACCCAAAATCCCGTACCTTCATACATCAATCGAAAAACATCAGTCCTAACATCCTCACAAATAGTCCCGTCATTTCATTCTTAACAAAATAAGCAGAGAGAGGCCCACAATCTAAACCGCATCTGTAAACCAACAGTCATCTGTTTAAACTCAGTATGCAAGCAGGGTTAATTGGAGACATTTATTTCTTTTCCTTAGTCAGCTTAATAGGATAAAAAATGAATCAACCTCTAGTACCCCAGAGTGACAGTGCTTAAGAACCACATCCAAAATTGCTCGCTACAGAAAAATGGCGCCCACTGTGGGGCGTCGCAGGGCATTTTGTCCCTCTTATCTCTCTGCGATGCCCCACGAAGTCCAAGGTGACGCACACAGACCTAACGGTCGATCGCTCGCTGCAAACTGTGAAAAATCCCTTAGACTTCGTGTATTTTGACCCATTTAAGTGTTTTTTATGCTTTTTATGATTCTTTTATTGGTCATTAACATTGCATGTGCATAGTATCAAGTCATTGTATAGTTTCACTCATCTCCTCCTCTTCCCTAAATCTTCTACAAACAAAACCCTAACTCCACCACTCTTACCAACGACATTTGGATTTCACACAACAATTGAAGAAATTGGTTATTATTCATCCTTCTCTAGCATCACCTTCAATGGCCTCTCGAAGAATCACCCGAAAAAGAGCCACAAGAGAGCCTTCATCTCAAGCGGGTCCTTCTCAACCTTCCCCAAATCAACCGGTAACACTTTCCTCTCTTGTATCTGATGAATTTGCTGATTTATATGAGAAAAAGTTGAGTAAATGGTCTATTATCAAGCAATTTGTTTACTATCGTCGAACCGTTGAAAGAATGCATTTAGAAGAAGTCATAGATTTATTGGATTTTCAGAATTTCAACGGGTTTTTGGAATGTGACACCAAATATAATGAGGATTTGATTAGGATCTTTTATTCTGGTTTAATGGGTAAATTTGATAGTTACATGTTTAATTGCAAGCTAGGGAATAAGGTTATTGCTATCAATGACTCTATTTGGAGAGATTTGTTCAATATGCTTGTGCTCAATGCTCAACCTACCGAGCATGCAACTGATGCAAGTCCTGTTAAAGATTATGATTTTAAGAAAGCACTGAACTCTATGTTGAAGAGACCATATTCTGATAGTGTTGTGGCGAGCAATTTATTTCCTAAATCAGTAACAACAGGGAAACTGACTCCCGTTGCAAGGATCTTGCAGTGGATCGTCTCTCATATTCTTAGACCAAAGAAAGGGGGCTACTCCAGGGTGGATCAGCCCGAAGTTCAGTTGATGTACATTTTGAAGAATAAAATAAGGATTAGCTGGCCTTAATATGTTGCAAGCAGAATGTATTCCCTACGGGACTCCAGTAGAGGGACTGCGTTATCCTACGCCTCCTTCATTCAAAAGGTGATCAACCATGCTGAGATTCGTGTTTCTGGTATTCCTTACAAATCGCTCACTATAAATCAAGAATTATGTCAGAAGACATTGACTATGATGGGTCATATTTGGGATGTCAAAGATAAAAAGTATAAGTATGTTGTGAAATCAAACACTGCTGTATTGGAAGAATTGGATGAAGAAGATGAAGATGAAGAAGAAGAGGAAGAAAAAGAAGAAGAGGAAGAACAAAGCAATGAAGAGGAAGAACAAAGCGAGAATGACCAAGGAAATCAAATGGATATTGGTGTTGAAGATAATAGTGCTTGGATGCCTCACTCATCTGCTATGGCGTCTGAGGAAGACCAAGTATGGAATCAATGGTAATCTACAGGTACTCATATGCCTCAATCTTCTCAAATGGAAGCTGAGATTGACCAAGGTTGGGGTCAATGGCAATATACTGACTGGACCACTCTTGGTTCTAACTATGTGCCATCAACTCAATGTTTGGAATATCAAGACTCTTATTATACTCCTCCATCACCTCCGCGTCCTCAACAAAACAAAGAGGATATTCTTGAACTCATGAGGAATATGCAGCTTGAACAATAGAGGTTTGCCACAGCTCAAGAGGAACGGTTCAAGTCTTTGCACGACGAGCTTCAAACGTACACTGACAACTTTGATTCTTTTGACACTAATGTGATGGAAAGATTCAACACTATGGTTGAGACATCTACTACTCAGCACCGTGCTCTTACAAACAGTTTCAACATTTTGAATCAAACCGTATTGGAGATGACTGAGCAATTGGATGTGCAACCTCCACCACCTCCTCATACTTACTAGTTTCGCGGAAGAGGCCACTCATTTAGGGGGAGGAGGCCTTGAGGATTTTTATTGCATCGCTCATCATATCTATTAGTGTTTTGTTTCTTGCATTGTCTTTTGTTTATGACTCTACTATGTTTCTTTTCGCTATGCTTGCTTCATTTTCGTAATTTCGTACTGCTACTTTATGGATTCTCTATGTCGTACCAATGTAATGTTCTAACCTTTGTGTTCCTTAAGAATTTTGGTTTGGTTGTTAGTATTGTGTCTCTATTTATCCTTAATTATGTTCATTAACCTACATTGTATGTGGATGTGCGTTAATGGTTACGCGTTGCAATTATGTAAAAAACTGTCGCTTTCGTTTTTTTTTATCCTTGATATGTTTATCTTTCTCTCTTTTTGATGTTGTCAAAGGGGGAGAAGAAACTGGAAATAACAGGTATTGAGAATGATCAAACAACGATGGATGCATAAAGTCAGGGGGAGGATGATACCTCAGTTTGACCTTGCGCCACAGTTTTTCCATCATAAAAAAAGGGGAGTATGTGAAGGGAAGATCTCTTTACACTTGATTTTAATGATGTCAAAACTATCATGCTTAGCATATATAGAATTCACGTCAAGAATATCATATGCAATATACATTAGGTGTTCTAAGGATGTTCTAAGGATGTTTTCATGTTTCAAGGGCGTGAGTCGACTCACAACCCTGTTCTGGTCGACCCAGACAGGTAGCATTTGTTAGTGTCAACTGCGGGAATGCTTGCGTCGACCCTCCGGTCGACTCATACATCCTGAGTTTAGCATTGTCTAAAACTGGGAATAATGCGTCGACGTATACCCTGCTTAGGTCGACGCATAAGCTGTTTTTCTGTGCAGATGTGCTGACTGCCTTGCTCAGGTCGACCTCCTCACCGTATAGGTCGACCGTTCGCTGTTTTGCACCAATTTTCTGATGTGTTGCTCACTTAAATTTTCTGTTATTCCTGTTATGTTTTCTAGGATAGTATATATATTGTTTTAGCTCATTTTTTACAGACACAACAAGAAACTTGAAAATTGATACCAATCTTTCTCTTCATCTTCATCTTCAACCTTGAGTAAACAAACAATTACACATAATCATTTTTGTTTGTGTCGTTCATTATTTTGAAGTGATAACGTTCAAAATTTGGAAGTGTGTGATCTTCATTTCTGGGTTGAGAATTGGTAGGTGTTTCTTGAATAAAACCCTAGGTTTTGTCCTCCAAGAATCGACCGAGTGAAGGTGATTGAAGAGCTGCGGGTTCTTTCAATCTAGTAGCATGAGACGGTGATTTTGGGGGGGTTTCGCACAAACCGTTTCATTCTACAAAGATTCAGCCGTGCGAAGGTAACCGAAGAACAAAGTATTCGTTCGATTTAGTAGCTACAGTCGGAGGATCGTAGAAGAAAGGTTTGGGGATCGAATTGCAGAGGATCGAAGTCAACCGAGTGAAGGTGACTGAAGAACGGTGGTTTCTTGCTGTCTAGTAGCGTGGGACGGTGACTTGTTCAACCGAATTCGAGGCACTTGATTCGTCTTGAATCAAGGGGAGAGAAGACTCTGCATCAACGATCAAATACGTTTGAAAGTTTGGATGTTCATTGTTTTTCTCTTGTATAAACTCAATTGCAACGGTAATATATATATATATATATATATATATATATATATATATATATATATCAATTCCATTTGTGGAATTGGGGGCAGAGGTACCCATAGCGAGGACGATTGGGGAACTGCCTAATCAAATCGTGTTTGTTCTCTCTTTCCCTTAACTCTTTACGTTTGATATCATTCGAATTTGCGAAGTTTAAATTGATCGAAATTTCCGAGCTAGTGTTATATTGAGCTGTTAAATTATTTTGTAAATTTGATATAATCCCTTGGATTGTATTTAGGAACAGCTCAACATCACATTACTTTGAAATCTGCACTTAGTGTGTTAACGCACACCAAGTGTTCGATAATTTTGTTTCAACGCAAAATCGAACGTATTCGCAATTAATTTTTTGTCAATTTACCTCGTTGGGTTGGATTAACTATCAAGCAAATAAAACATTGTTGATTGCGTTTAAATTGTGTTAATCAATCTGAATTTTTCTCATCCATAATTCATTCCCAATATTGTCGTGCATATCTGATCTCTCTAGTAGAGGTTCGTTGTAGACGTAATTCAGTGGCCGCTTCCGTCAAACTTTTAAAACTAATTTTTGGAAAGCCATTTGCGAGTAAAACTCGAAGGATCTATTCAACCCCCCTTCTAGATCCTAGCCATCGTCTAACACTTTTTTTCTCTCTATCTCGACTTTTTCACCCTCAACACGTGCATAGTCTCGTGCAAACATTGACATCAAATCAATTTTTTTTGAAGTCATCTTTCAAAGAATCATATTTAACATTGGGAGTAGAAGACATTTCCACAAGCTTTTCTTTCTCCTTCCTTTTGGCTGCCTTTTGACCAATTGGACGACGTGACATAGTAGGTGATGGTGGATTATATTCGTTGCTCGTTGGTGTTAGTGGATTATAAGATGAGGAATATGCTCCTGAAGTTGAATTCTTTGTTCTTTTTGCAGGAGCTTCTGATGAACCTGCGAGCCATTTAGGTTCATCTTTCAATAAATCTCCATGCAGCCTCAAATGTAAACTTTTCACCTTCATCATGGAAATAAATTTTATACGCAGCTTGTATGATATTATTCTTAGAGCTCCTGCTTTTATGCGTAGATACAACTTATTTGTAGCATCCAACAAACTTTTGAACAGATGAATTTATTTTATGCCATCTCCCTTTTAGTGCCATCGATTTCCTCTCTTTGTAATTGATGTCACGATGCTTGTTAAAAGCTTCGCCAATTCTCTTTCAAAAACTATCTCCTTTTTTTATTAACCCAACAATTGAATCCTTTGAAACGTTGAGCCATGACTGAATAAGAATTTCATACTCTTTTTGTTGGAACCTTTGTTTAGACGTATTCACAACCAGTGCAGATGCAACTTCTTCAACAAGGTTAGTATTTTCTATACTAACTTGAGTGCAAAATTGTGGTGTTTCATGTTCTTGATCATTTGATTGCACATCACTACTACCTATTTGAACCACACGAGGCATATTGGGGTTAATTGATTGAGATTGAAATTGTTGATATTGATATGGATAAGGTGGTGTATGATACGGGTAATTTCCAAAGTGAGGGTCATTTTGTGGATTTGGGATAAAAAAAGAGTTTTGAAAATTTGGATTATGGTTTGGATTTGGGATAAGAGATGTATTTACAAAATATGAGTTGTTTTGTTGATTTGGAATACTAAGAGGACTTCCATCATTTTGCATAAAATTGGACCAAGTGTTATTTTGATTGGGATTCATTGTGAAAAGAAATATGTAGACAAAAACTAAAATGAGATAAAATAAATTGATCAAATTTACACTAAATGTGAGTGAAATATTGAATGAAATGAGTAATTTATTTATACTAATAATAATTAAATGTTACCATTTGAAATTGAAATTTATTACCGTTAGATTTTAAATTTATTACTATATTAATATTGAAATTTGTTACCGTTTACTTTTATTACGTTGCAATATAACTAATGTTGCAGTTTTTTAAAATAAAAAATAAATAGAAATACACACAATAAATGATAAGAAACGTGGGTTAATACGAAAGCGAGCTACATATGAGAACCTTCATAATTGTGAAATATCTAAAAGCTTCTGACACCAGCACTTAAAAAACGGTGAATGAACGTTACAAACCATCCGATATTTATGCTCATATAAGATATACAATCAATTTAAAATTGCCATTTGTTTCATAACTTTGCTTCAAAATGGTTTTAACCAATTTCAGATCTAGAGGTGCATTAGTTTGAAGATGACATATTTGCTTTCTTAAAAGAGTGAATTGAGGACATTATACTGCGCAAAAGAACGATTTACAAGATGATTTGGAAGAAAATCAAATATTTATGTGGAGAATTTTTCTTTTCAAATGTGATCCACAAATCTGCACAAAACCCCAAGCGGTGGCATTGAGCTATTAATTACGAGTTAAATTTGTTAATTATATTGTTAGACTTGTTGACCGTTTTGAATTAGTTTCATAAATTATTTATTTTCTGTTTCTTTATAAATTATTTTTATTTTTCATGTAGATTAAGAAATATAATATAAATTTAAATAATTGAAAGAATAGAATATAATAAATATTTAAGGATATAATAAGAAAAATATCATTAATAATTTTTTAATATTGTAAAACTTATATTTTGATAAATAAATTTATTCCAAAACCATTTATAAAAAAAGGAGAATGTATCTAACAATGAAATAAATTGTCTAGTCCTTGTTGGAAATTTACAAATTTCGGTTCAAGAATTTCACCAAAACTTGATGAATTACGAACCAATTTTTGTTGAATAAGAATCAACGTTTCTGATTGATTACTCATCTTGTTCTTCACTCTTCACTCGAGTGAATCAACCAACATTGGTTGCAAGATTGTAGCACTACACAATGATTATATGAAAGAAGAAGATTGAATTGAGGAAGAAAGGTTTATGGTTTAACGAGAGTGGAAGAAGAAGAAGAAAAACTTGTTTTTGCAGAGTTTCTCTTTGCTCTCAAACTGAGAATTTTATTCAACTGTGCAACTGCACTTCTGTCGTGTTACAAGTTATAATCAATGATAGGGTACTTCCCTATTTATATATTGATATTGCTTGCAACCCAAACAATCTCTTAATAAACTAACTAACTTAGCTAAAACATAAATAAAGCCAAGTCTTACAAGTATGTCGAAGACACACATTTTGACATTTCAACAACCTGTCAAACAATCTACTTCGATACAAGGAATTTAAATTCAACACACCACTTAATTCATTGTGTTTAAGCTATCTACATTAATCATAGACCTTAATCTTTTGAACACTCCGACATGCATTCCTTTTGTCATAATGTATGAAATTTGATTCTCAGTTCTGCAGTGTTCTAAATTCAGCTTTGCTTTTGCCACTTGCTCTCAAAGATAATGGAACCTCATTTCGATGTGCTTGCTTCGTCCATGCACTATCATATTCCTTGTCAGATTGATGGCAGACATGTGGTCCATCTTCATGGTAATTACTCCATGATTCTTCCATGTAATTTCTTCGACCAAATTCACCATCCACTTTGCTAGGCATGCACATACATAAGCAGTTATGTACTCTTCATCGCACGACGAAAGTGTTACTACTGGTTCTTTTCTTGAACTCCAAGCAACTGGTGCACCACCTAGCATAAACACATAACTAGTTGTGGATTTTCTATCCTCAGCATCACTACACCAACTTGGGTCGGTGTATCCCACTAACTTGCATTCTTTTCCTTTATCAGCTACAGGAAACAAAATGCCATAGTCAAGAGTTCCTTTCAGATACCTTAGTATCTTTTTCGTCGCTGCTAGGTGTGATACCTTTGGCTTCTGCACGAATCTGCTCACTATACCTACACAATAAACTAAGTATGACCTTGTGTTACAGAGGTATTCAAGTGATCCAATGAGTCTTCAGTAGTATTGGATCAATATTATCTTCATCTGTGTCTTTCGACAGTTGCAATCCGGGCTTAGCCGGAGTCAAAGTTGGGTTACAATCTTACATCTCAAATCTCTTGAGTATTTCACCTGCATATCTTTTTTGGTGCATCATCAAACCTCTACTACTATTGTAGAATTCAATGCTAAGGAAATATGAGAGATTTCCCAAGTCTGAAATTTCAAACTCCTCACTTTAGTCACGTTTGAAGTCTTCAATCTCTTTCTTGCAACTTCCTGTTATCAACAAGTCATCAACATAGAGACATAGTATAAGCAATTCACTATTGCTTCTTCTCATATATACTTCATGTCTATTTGTTATAGATCCAAATACCTTCCGATGAATTAATCTAGGCTTGACACCAAACCAACATTCCTTTGGCGTGATTCCTTCTAGACTTTTCATCGAACATCTTTCAAAATATATGTTGCAGTCGACACAACTTCTCCCCATAATTCCTAAGGTAGACCCTTGCCTTTAAACATACTTATCACTATATTCATGATGGTTTTATTCTTCTTTTCAACAGTTCCATTTTGTTGTGGAGTGTAGGGTGGTACCACCTCATGCACACTCCCTTCTTTCTCACATAATGTGTCGAAGTCTTTCGACACATTTTCTCCACCACCGTCAGTCCTCAGAATCTTGAACTTTAGACCACTTTATCTTTCGACCATAGATTTAAACTTGACAAATACCTCGATCACTTCACTTTTCTTCTTGATCAGGTAAGTCCATAGTTTTCGACTAAAATTATCTATGAATGTGACAAAGTATATGTCACCTCTAATCGAATCCACCTGGATATGACCACATACATCATAGTATATAATTTCTAGAATTGCCTTTGACTTGCTTCTCGCATCCTTGCTGAATTTGTTCTTGTGTTGCTTTTCCTGGACACATTCCTTACACACTTCAGTTGGAATGTCGATTTCTGGTAACCCGGAAACCATATTTCTTCTTTTTCAGGTCTTTGATGTCTTTGAAGTTGAGATGACCAAGTCTATAGTGCCATATCCATTCATTCTTTCTAGCTACAATTGCAAGGCACTTGTGCTCCATCACATTAAGTTCAATCCTGAATGTTCTAATTTGAGACATAAGTGCCTTCAATATTAACCTTCCACCTGAGTCGAGAAATCTCATCATTTTATCTTCAATCGACACTTTGTAGTTCTTTTCAACCAACTACACTATGCTGAGCAAATTACTTTTCATACCTGATATATACAATACATTGGAAATTATTGACCTTTTCCCATCTTTCTTCATAATAAAAACATCACCAATACCTTCAGTTGCTAGAGTATTTTTATATGAAATTTCACCATGTTCTTCATCGAGGGTTTTATGTTGAAAAACCAATCTTTCCTACTAGTCATGTGTGTGTTGCACCTCAAAAAATCAAAATACAACCCTCGCGCGAAAGGCGCGGAAGAAATTGGTTTGACAGAGTCTCCATAGAACTTTATTTATCCCAAAGAGGGAAAGGAAAATATCGAGAAAACCTTTAAGAGATAAGAACATGGTCATCGCAAGCACATTCTGGGTTCGGGAGTCGGTTACGTAAGAGGAAGGTATTAACACCCCTTACGCCCATTGTACTCAACGGGAACCTCTTAGTTCGATTTGTGATGAATGTTAGCTAAGCTTATTTATTTTCTATTAAGCGAGATAAAACGAAAAGGTACAAGAAAAGGATTCGATGCTAAGGGGAAAATGGTTAGTTTTTATGAAAGGGTGCTCGCCAAGGATTGGGGCCCTTGTGCATACGTTTTCTCATTTGGACGAGAATGAGGAATCAGAGCTGTTGGTTCTTGGATTGGCTAGAATTTTGGTAAAACACAGGTGTTCAATATTGATGTCACATGGGTGATGTTTTAACATTGAGTCTTAACATTGGTTTATGTTAAGAAGTTAAGTTGCTGAAGTTGTGATGTCTGATGTTACATGCGATGTTGTGACATCAGGTCTGCAGAAGATTAATAACATCAGGTTTAGTGATGTTGTTAGGGTTTGCGTTTTAGCTGAATATTGGGAGAGCTGTTAGTCTCATTGGATGCGGATATCTTGGGATAGATATTCTCTGGTGCATAGAGATTTGATGCAGATTTGTAGGGAGGTTTAAAAGCTGAAGATTTAAGAAGATTTTGAGAGAGAAAATCTGTTTTGAAGATTCAGTTTTAAATAACAAATCAGGTCAGATATTGTAGCAGGTCCAAGCCCAATTCAAATAGTTATATAATGCGCATCATTCCTGAAGGAAAAGCAACGAAGAAAGAGAGCTAAAGACTGAGATTCGATTGAGTCTTCGTGTTTGTAACCATTCAAGTGTGAATTGGTATTGTTGTTTTGAGTTGTTCTTGATCAAAGCTGTGAAGCATAATCAAGTTGTGTTTTTCAAAGTGTGTGATCTTTGAATTTTGTTACTGAAGTGATTTAGGGATTGAGTAGTGTTCTCATAATTAAGTGGTCTCTTAAGTAGAAGGTTCATTAAGTAGTGATTAAGTTTAGGAGATGTCAACTGGGTTGTTGAGTCTGTAAATTAATACTACTGATAGTGAAATTCATCCCTGGCTTGGTAGCCCCCAGACGTAGGTAGTTAAAACCGAATTGGGTGAACAATTCATTGTGCTGATTTATTGTTGCTTTACATTGTCCATTGCAGAGTGAGTTATTGTGACATCACACGTAACATCACACATCTGGTACCAGAATTTCAATTGGTATCAGAGCAGGTATCCTGTCTGTCTCTGGGTGAGATCTAGGGAAGTTACTTTCTGGTGTAAAGATGGAAAAAGAAGTTGGAGGATTTTTCAACAGACCCCCTATTTTGGATGGCTCGAATTATGATTATTGAAAGCCAAGGATGATCACCTTTTTGAAATCCTTGGACATCAGGGCTTGGAAGGCTATCATTAAAGAATGGAAAGCACCTGTTGTGTTTGAAAAAGATGATGCTGGGAAAGATAAAGAGGGCACCTCAAAGCCGAAGCCTGAAGAAGAATGGACCAAGGAAGAAGATGAGCTTGCCCTTGGAAATTCCAAAGCTTTAAATGCAATTTTCAATGGAGTGGATAAGAACATATTCAGGTTGATCAATACCTGTGAAGTTGCTAAGGAAGCTTGGGATATTTTGAAGGCTACACATGAAGGAACATCTAGAGTTAAGATGTCAAGACTTCAGCTTCTAACATCGAAGTTTGAAAATCTGAAGATGAAGGAAGATGAGACTATCCATGACTTCCACATGAGTATTCTTGAGCTGTCCAATGCATCCAGTGCTTTGGGAGAAAAGATGTCAGAAGAAAAGCTTGTAAGGAAAATCCTTAGGTCCCTTCCTAAGAGGTACAAGATGAAGGTGACTGCAATTGAAGAAGCTCAAGACATCAGCAAAATGAGGGTTGATGAGCTTATTGGATCTCTTCAAACACTTGAGCTAGGGTTAAGTGAAGAAGAACCTGAGAAGAAGTCCAAGAGTATAGCTTTAGTTTCCAGTTCTGAAGAAGCCAAGAAAGAGAAAGTAGATGACTCTCAGGAGGAGCTGTCTCAGGCTATTGCTTTGCTGGGTAAACAGTTCAACAAAGTTATGAAGAGGATAAATAGGATTTATAATCCCAATGTCAAGAACATTACCTCTGACATCAACAGATCAGGAGAACAAGGGAAGAAGTCTAAAGATGAAGAAAAATCCAGTAATGACAAAGGGATACAATGCTTTGAGTGTGAAGGGTATGGACATGTCAAGAAGGAATGTCCTACTTTTCTAAAGAAGTAGAAAGGGTTATCAGCTTCTTGGTCTGACAGTGAGAGTGAATCTGAAGAAAATTCAGCTAAACTTGTTAGAGCTATGGTTGGGGTTTATGAGTCAGATGAAGAGTCTTGGAATGATGAAGTTACTTATGATGAACTTGTTGTCACTTATAAAGATCTTTTCATGAGAAGTGAACAAGTGTGTCTTGAAGGAGAAGAGTTGAAGAAAACCATAGTACAGTTAAAAGCTGAAAAGACTGACCTTGAAGCTGAAGTCAGTATACTTAACTATAAGCTGGACTCTATGACCAAAACTATCAGAATGTTGAACAATGGTACTAATGCGTTAGACAACATTCTTAGTATTGGGAAGATGGCTGGAGACAAATGTGGTTTGGGATTCACCAGTGATGCAGGTTCTATCACCCCAAAACCAGTGATGTTAAAACAGATGTTAAAACATCATGACAGAACTCCATCTAAGAAGAAATACAGACGCTGGAGGTGTCACCATTGTGGATGCTTTGGACACATTAAGGCTTATTGTTATAAGCTACATGGGTATCCACAGAAGGCTCATCAGGTTGTTCCCAAACAGAACTGTTATAAAGGAAGGAAGGTTTCCAAGCCTAAGAAGTAGTGGGTCCCTAAAGTTGAGGTTACCAGCTTGATAGCTCACATTTCTTTAAGGGTTTCTACCAAAGATGATTGGTACTTTGACAGTGGGTGTTCGAGACACATGACTGGAGTAAAGAATCTGTTGGTAGATGTGAAGCTTCATTCTTCAGGCTATGTTACATTTGGTGATGGGGTCAAAGGAGAGATCAAGGGGATTGGTAAACTAAACTGTACTGGTGCTCCCAGACTGGAGGATGTCCTTCTTGTTAAAGGACTAACTGCAAACTTGATTAGCATTAGTCAACTTTGTGATCAAGGATTCAAAGTAGACTTTACTCAGTCTGAATGCATTGTCAAAGATGATAAAGGAGAAGTCATTATGAAGGGAGCCAGGTCTAAGGACAATTGTTATCTTTGGGTGCCACAAGAATCAAATTCTTCCACTTGTGCTTTTGCTAAAGAAGATGATGTCAAAATCTGGCATCAGAAGTTAGGACATCTTCACTTGAAGGAAATGAAGAGGATCATCTCCTTAGAAGCAGTTAGAGGAATTCCCACACTTGATATTGAGGAAGGAAAAGTGTGTGGAGACTGTCAAAAAGGGAAGCAGACAAAGATGTCTCATCCGAAGCTTCAACATGACACCACCTCCAAGGTCTTGGAACTACTTCATATGGACTTGATGGGACCTATGCAGGTTGAAAGTCTGGGTGGAAAGAAATATGCGTATGTGGTTGTGGATGTCTATTCAAGGTACACCTGGGTGAACTTCATCAAAGATAAATCAGAGGTGTTTGAAGTTTTTAAAGATCTTTGTCAAAGACTCCAAAGAGAGAAGGAGAGTAATGTTATCAGAATAAGGAGTAACCATGGAAGAGAGTTTGAGAATAGCAAGTTTGAAGAATTTTGCTCTGCTGAAGGTATAAGTCATGAGTTTTCATCTCCTATTACTCCTCAGCAAAATGGAGTAGTTGAGAGGAAGAACAGAACTATCCAAGAGTCTGCTAGAGCTATGATCCACGCCAAGAAACTTCCCTATCATTTCTGGGCTGAAGCCATGAATACTGCCTGCTACATTCACAACAGGGTTACCCTGAGAAGAGGCACTTCATCCACTCTGTATGAACTATGGAAGGGAAGAAAACCTAATGTTAAATACTTTCATGTTTTGGGAAGTAGATGTTATATTCTGGCTGATAGAGAACAGAGAAGAAAATTGGATTCCAAAAGTGATGAAGGAATATTTTTGGGACACTCTACTAACAGCAGAGCATATAGGGTTTTCAACACTAGAAACAAGGTGATGATGGAGTCAATCAATGTGGTGATTAATGACAATGACAAGAAGGAAGATGATGATGTCCTAGATGATGTTGGAACATCAGTTGGTGAAGTTGCACCAGAAGCTGAAGACAGAAGTCCAACTCCTAGTATTGCTGCTGCTGAGCCTGAAACTGAGCAACCTCATAAGGATCCCTCAATCAGAGTGCAGAAGGACCACCCTAAGGAGCTCATTATAGGTGATCCAAGCTCTGGAGTGAGGACTAGGTCAAGAGATGTTATAGCAAGTTCATGTTTTGTCTCCAAAATTGAGCCAAAGAATGTCAAGGAAGCATTGACTGATGAGTTTTGGATAAATGCAATGCATGAAGAGCTGGAGCAATTCAAGAGAAATGAAGTATGGGAGCTTGTACCTAGGCCTGATGGAGTTAATGTGATTGGCACCAAGTGGATCTACAAGAATAAATCTGATGAACAAGGAGTGGTCACCCGAAACAAGGCCAGATTAGTTGCTCAGGGATACACTCAGGTTGAAGGAATTGATTATGATGAAACCTATGCTCCTGTGGCAAGACTGGAATCTATCAGATTACTCTTAGGTGTGGCTTGTAATTTCAAATTCAAGCTTTTTCAAATGGATGTTAAAAGTGCCTTCTTGAATGGCTACTTAAATGAAGAGGTGTATGTTGATAAACCAAAAGGATTTATTGATCCAACATTTCCTGACCATGTGTACAAACTAAGGAAAGCTCTATATGGTTTGAAGCAAGCACCAAGAGCTTGGTATGAAAGACTTACTGAATTCCTGGTTGTGAATGGCTACAGAAAATGAGGAATTGACAAGACCTTGTTTATTAAAGAGGAAGGAGGAAAACTGATGATAACTCAAATCTATGTTGATGACATAGTATTTGGTGGGATGTCAGATGCAATGGTGAAACATTTTGTGGAACAGATGCAGTCTGAATTTGAAATGAGTCTTGTTGGTGAGCTGAACTATTTTATTGGTCTACAAGTTAGACAAATGGAGGACTCCATATTTATTTCTCAGAGCAAGTATGCAAAGAACATAGTGAAGAAGTTTGGTCTAGAGAATGCTAATCACAAGAGGACTCCTGCTCCTACTCATCTAAAATTATCCAAGGATGAACATGGTGTTAGTGTGGATCAAAGTTTATATAGAAGCATGATTGGGAGTCTATTGTATCTCATAGCTAGCAGACCTGACATTGCTTTTACTGTTGGAGTTTATGCCAGATATCAATCTGAACCTAAGGCTAGTCACTTGAATCAAGTGAAAAGGATCTTGAAATATGTTAATGGCACTAGTGACTATGGGATGCTGTATAGTCATGGTTCTGGGACGGAGTTAAGGGGATATTGTGATGCTGACTGGGCTGGGAGTGCTGATGATAGGAAAAGCACCTCAGGAGGTTGTTTCTTCTTAAGGAATAATCTGATATCCTGGTTCAGTAAAAAGCAGAACTGTGTGTCTCTTTCTACTGCTGAAGCTGAGTACATAGCAGCAGGGAGTAGTTGTTCTCAACTTGTGTGGATGAAGCAGATGTTAACAGAATACAATGTCAAGCAAGATGTCATGACATTATACTGTGATAATTTGAGTGCTATCAATATCTCTAAGAATCCTATTCAACATAGCAGAACTAAGCATATTGATATAAGGCATCATTTTATAAGAGAATTGGTTGAGGACAAAGTTGTTGCATTGGAACATGTAGCTACAGATAAACAGTTAGCTGATATCTTCACTAAAGCATTAGATGCAAACCAATTTGAAAGTTTGAGAAGTAAATTGGGAATTTGCATTTATGAAGATTAAATGTGCTAGAGAGTGTATTATGCAGTTGTATTATTAAAAATTGATTTTATTCAACTGCTGAACGCATACAGGTTTGAAGTACATCATTAGTTACAGATTATCCCAACCCCCTGCATCTAGAAAAGCTTTCCAGTCTTCATCTCAATCATCATCAGCAGTTTGTTGTTGCACAAGAAGCTTTTTGCTTGGTTGCATAGTTGTTTCTGAGGTTCTGCCTGTCTTTGTGGATCCTGAAGGTGTTTCAGCTGTAGTTAGTGTTTTGCTCCTCTTCTGAGGTGGATCTGAAGTCGTGTTCTTCTGCTTGAAGTTCTTTGCTGCACCTTTGCTGTTTGACTGGCTCATTCTTGGTTGCTGAGTGGTGCTGCTAGAAGAAAGGCTTGTGTTTATAATGAAAAACAAGGAGCTTCATTTGTATCGACTGGACAGTCAATGTGTTGGAACTTGTGTTTTTGGGAAGCATGATGTTTGACCATGACTTTATGTCAGGACATTGTGTTTGGTAATTGTCCAATTGTGGCTAAAAAGGGGGAGAGTTAACCTAGGTGTGTAGAGTGTTCCCTATTTCTGGTGTGGTGCAGATGTTGAGGGGGAGTGTGCATGTTGAACAACTGGTAATGCTTGTTCTTGCTTTGAGGGGGAGCTTGCCCTATGCTGCTGATTAGTGCTTGAAGAAATGCTGAAGTATGTAGCAAAGTATTGGAGTGTGCATTATGAAGCTGTGATGAAGAAATGCTGCTGCGAAGGTTGGTAAAATATTCATATTTATCCGCTGCTGAAGTCTCTGATGTTGCAGAGATTGTTTTAGCCAAAATTAGCCAAAGGGGGAGATTGTTGGTTCTTGGATTGGCTAGAATTTTGGTAAAACATAGGTGTTCAATGTTGATGTCACATGGGTGATGTCTTAACATTGAGTCTTAACATTGGTTTATGTTAAGAAGTTAAGTTGCTGAAGTTGTGATGTCTGATGTTACATGCGATGTTGTGACATCAGGTCTGCAGAAGATTAATAACATCAGGTTTAGTGATGTTGTTAGGGTTTGCGTTTTAGTTGAATATTGGGAGAGCTGTTAGTCTCATTGGATGAGGATATCTTGGGATAGATATTCTCTGGTGCATAAAGATTTGAAGCAGATTTGTAGGGAGGTTTAAAAGCTGAAGATTTAAGAAGATTTTGAGAGAGAAAATCTGTTTTGAAGATTCAGTTTTAAATAACAAATCAGGTCAGATATTGTAGCAGGTCCAAGCCCAATTCAAATAGCTATATAATGCGCATCATTCCTGAAGGAAAAGCAACGAAGAAAGAGAGCTAAAGACTGAGAGTCGATTGAGTCTTCGTGTTTGTAACCATTCGAGTGTGAATTGGTATTGTTGTTTTGAGTTGTTATTGATCAAAGCTGTGAAGCAGAATTAAGTTGTGTTTTTCAAAGTGTGTGATCTTTGACTTTTGTTACTGAAGTGATTTAGGGATTGAGTAGTGTTCTCATACTTAAGTGGTCTCTTAAGTAGAAGGTTCATTAAGTAGTTATTAAGTTTAGGAGATGTCAACTGGATTGTTGAGTCTGTAAATTAATACTACTGATAGTGAAATTCATCCCTGGCTTGGTAGCCCTCAGACGTAGGTAGTTAAAACCGAACTGGGTGAACAATTCATTGTGCTGATTTATTGTTGCTTTACATTGTCCATTGCAGAGTGTGTTGTTGTGACATCACACGTAACATCACACATCTGGTATCAGAATTTCAAAAGCGTTCGTAGTTCGGACAGCGGGAAAATGTTTTGCTAAAGAAAAGAAAGGTTTACGCGAAAAGGTGAAAAAAAATAAAAGGTAGCTCGCTAAGGATTGAGGCCCTTGTGCCTACGTATCTTCATTCAGACGAGAATGAAGAATCAGAGCATTTGTAGTTCGTGGAACTACGACTTGTTGGTTTTTAGAGGTGACAATTGTCTACACACGAGTAAGGGAACTCGCACCCAAACAATTAAGGGAAAGCATCGAAGACTCTATCCCCCTCACTTCACCTTTAATGAAAGTAGTGTTTTGATAGTTGTTATGTGTTTTTGAAGTTTGCTTGCGAAAATCCACTTGATGTTGGATCAAGGGTTTGATTGAATTGAATTTTGAGTTGTCAAAAGAGATTGATTGCGAGGCAAAAGGCAATCGACTTACAAGTTTGTTTTGAAAATATGACTTGACGTTGAATAAAGGGTTTGAAAAAGAGGTGTGGATCGATCCTAGTCCATAAGGGTGCTTCTAGTAACGAAACCACGAAGAAACGGTACGAGTGTGTGCATTAGGTTGATGGCAATGCTAACGAGCAATCGACTTATAAGGGTGTTTTGAAAATGGCTCGATGATGAATCGATAATTAATTTGAAAATGGTTTAGTCTATGCTAGTCCCTAGGGTGCTCCTAGTAAACAAAACCACAATCAAAGAAAAACGAGTAAAGTGCGTACATCGAAAAGGGAGCGGGGTACATGTAAAGTACATAGGATTGCGAGAAATAAAGGGTATCATTGTCAGGTATCCCAAGAGGAAGCCGTGTGTGTGCGGGGTGTCCTAAACTAAGCCACGAACAAGAGTTCAGATAAAATCTCCTCTGCTAGGGTTTCTGTACACAGTCCAAACTCCAATGCTCGAGATAGTAACCACAGTCCACCAATTGAAAGTTTTTTAGGGTTTCGATAGTTTTATCGTGTTTTTGTGTTTTTTGAACAAGATAACAATAATATGATAGGATAATATGAACAATATAATAATATGAACAAATAATATAATGAAAAAAAGATCAAGGATAATGTAAACAGTGATATATTGACGAAAAAATAAAGCAAGAGTATATTGTACAGACATTAAAGTGAGTGATTAATTGTTAATCATTAATTGTCAATTGATCGGATGAATCACTTCCGAATTGGGTCCACTTTAGCGATAAGTAATTGTAGCACGATCTATGAGGAAGATCATGCTATAGGAGGCCGCTCAACAACGATATTTGTGCTAAAACCCGATAGGGAAATGATATGTAAATCGTTCTCAACGAATCGTGCCACACGAAAAGAAAAGCGAACGGTCTCATCTTAATCACAAACTTTTGTCGATTAATCAAAGATAACCTATCATGATCCCAAAGTATAGAAAATGATACAAAGGATTAATCCCTACAGATTTGAAATAATGACGGTTAAACAACCTCAACAATCAACATTCGCGATATTTAGACTTCATTGACCAATAATCAAAATCAAAACAAAAATCAAAATGAAAATAAAATTGAAAGGTAATCAAAAACAAGAAAATGGTACCATGAACCAATCCAAAATATTATAAAATAAGTATTTAAGAAAAATCAAAAGAAAATAAATAGGAGAAAAATAGAATAAAAAAATGGAATAAGAAGGGGGGTGTGGCACATGGAGTTGGTGTGTGAGTGTGGATCAAGGGTATGTGTGTACCAATGGATTCATCATGGGCTTTAGAAACCCCACTACCCAAAAACAAATAGAAACCCACGGTCATGACATCATCCTTTAAAGGAATACGCTCAGAAGAGACCAAGTTCTCTTCTTCATCATCGCGTGGGTCCAAACAAGAAAATGAAAGAAAGCAACACAATCAAGAATCCGCGCAACCCAACCTTCTCGCCTCTCGCTTGCTTCGTCTTCGACCAATCCTTCGCTATCAGGTTTGTATCATTCGCACGGTTTTGTTCTGTTCCTCCTCTTATCCTTTATGATTGGGTTTTGGCGTGTTGATTTGGGTGGTGTGTTGTGGTTTGAGTCGGTTGTGAAAGTGTTAGCTTGCAAGTTGTGGCGTGTGTACTATGATTTCACGTTGTTGTGGGGCCATGTACTGCTCTGAGCTGAAAATTTACGTGAGGTTATTTGAAATTGTGATTTCACGTAGTGCGTGAGGCTTGCGCTGTGGTTCTTGGTCATGGCTTTGCGTGTTGCGTTGATGCTGCTGAAGGTTTGTGAGTTTTGTGGCTTGGCTACTGTTAGAACGTTTGGCAAGGGGTAACAACGTTTTAGAGGTGGGTTCAAGTAAGAGTAAGGCAACTTTCCGGTTTAAAAGCTCGCAAAGTGATATTCCAAAACTGAAAATATTAGCCTTTAGATTATATGGCTTGTGTTCAATGACCTCAGGAGCCATCCAGTGGTATATTTCAGTTTCAGCTGTCATCAATCCAACTGAGTTTGTACTCTGGCGACCCCAAAATCAGCAACCTTGACCAATTCACTTTCATCCATTAGAAGATTGGCAATCTTGAGATCTCTGTGAATTATTTTGATGCAGATAGTTCATTCCCTTGGAAACATAAATCACTACTTTTATTAAAGATGGAAGTTTAACTCACCCCATTGTCTGTGCAAAAATTCATATAAGCTTCCTCTAGACATAAACTCAGTAACAAAGATTTGGTGGCCGAGTACATGCACCAATGAACTGAACAACAATCTTGTGTCGAATCTTCCGCATGATATAAACTTCCGGTGCAAACTCTTTCAGCATATCAGTATTTATGCGTTCTGGCTTAAGAACTTTCATATCTTGGCTACAATAAGTGCTTATGAATCTCTTTTGCTATTTGCAGAAGAATTTCAATTATTTCAGAGAAAGCTGGTCTCTCCTTTGGATCCTGTTACCGGCACCGCTCTTAGTAGTTCAGAAAGTCTTGGATGCGTATGTTACTTCGGGTGAATGAATGGTTTTTTGGCCGTTGTATCGTTAACTCATGGCGTTGGCTTGGTTGTGATATTGTGATGGCTTGTTGATGTGTGGTATGGTTTGATGTAGGGAAGCATTGGCTGCGCGATGACTTATGTTGTGTCGTGAAATTTTTTTGGCTGAAGTATCATGGTAGTGTGTAGGTACATGAAATGGCTTGGGATGGGGATTTATCCTGGTTGATCAATAACTTGTGTGGGCCGTGCTAGTCTCATGGCTTGGCAATTGTTCAATGTTACACTTGTTTGTCAATAGTTGTAAATTTGGTTTGGAAATATGTGGGTTGTGCATCTATATTTTGAAAATTTTACTTCATACCCCGACTTTTATCCTTATACCCCTGCATTTTATAAAAAATATCAATTTTACCCTTGTATATTTTTAACTAATGTATTATTCTATTTTTTAAATTTTATTTTGCATACCGGAAGACTTTGCAAAAGAGTTCCGGTACACAACATAAAAGTTAAAAAATGTTTCAGAAAATGACTTCCGGAACTCTTTTGCAAAGTCTTCCGGTACACAAAAATTGACTACCGGAACTCTTTTGCAAAGTCTTCTGGTACACACAAAAAAGTTTAAAAAAATGACTACCGGAACTCTTTTGTAAGGTCTTCCGGTACACAGAAATTGACAACCGGAACTCTTTTCCAAAGTCTTCCGGTACACAAAATAAAAGTTAAAATATATTTCAAAAAATGACTACCGGAACTCTTTTGCAAAGTCTTCTGGTACACAAAAATTGACTACCGGAACTCTTTTACAAAGTCTTCCGGTACACACAATTTTTTTTTTAAAAATGACTACCGAAACTCTTTTGTAAAGTCTTCCGGTACACAAAAATTGATTACCGGAACTCTTTTGCAAAGTCTTCCGGTACACAAAAAACAAGTTATAAAATGACTACCGGAACTCTTTTGCCAAGTCTTCCGGTACACGAAATAAAATTTAAAAAATATTTTAAAAATAAAATAATAAATTAGTTCAAAATATACAAGGGCAAAATTGGTATTTTTTTATAAAATATAGGGGTATAGGGATAAAAGTAGGGGTATAAGGTAAAATTTTCCTATATTTTTTGTGTGTAATTTCTTGTAATGGGAAAAGGACTTGTAGAATGAAATGGTAATGGGCTTTTGTTTGAAGAACTACTTGAAATCATCTCCTTCTTACTTTAAACCAATGGAACTTGACCCACAGATGCCAAATGAAACTTGAATTTCCATATTAAAATCATTCTCGTATTCAAACTAAGAATCACGCTTGAAATCAATTTCATCTTCACGAATTCTTCACTTTAAAAACCATCTCAAGATAAATGATCCATAGATGAAACAATTTTGAACTCAACCATTTGAACTTGAATTACTGAATCAAATTTGAACCATATAAGCAACACAAAGTTGTAGCACGAATGCACACAAACCCTACTTGAATGAAATTGCTCCTTGATGATCTTTAACTAAGAAGTACTTGCATTGGTACAACCTGAGAACTCGATTCATACACAGACGACTTGAATCAGCACAAAATCTTAATTGGAACCTCAGACACACATCACCTGAATCACGCACTCTTCCCTGGATGCCCTGGAATGAAGTCTGGACTTAAAATGAAAGCGGAAACAACATATTTTTGGATTTTTTGAATAATGGTTAGTGGACGGATGTACAAGTAAAGATAATATACAAGTGGAACAAATTTGGGGTATGACAGTGTGATGAGCATCCTAGGTCCAAGTACCATTGGTCCTGAAATCTTTCTTCATCTCTTGTTGTGACCATCAACAACATCTCTTATTCTTCATGCTTTGAAAACTTTACATCATTTTCTTGGTTCTTTTGTTTTTCAAGACAATCACTAGAGTAGTGATCATACTTCTGACAATTAAAACACTGGATATGACTTTTGTTAGGTTTTCAACCACCATCTATTCCTCTACCTGCAACACCACCTCTTTGGTTACGTTGGTATGAGTACTTTGTCTAATTTGACCAGCCTCCTTCTTGATGACTTGGACTAGTCGAATTGTTGTATCCTCCTCTACTTTTGTTGCCGAACCACTTCCCTTTACCTTTCTTTTCTTTTGCTGATTCCGTCTGCAAAGCCACATCACTCTTCGACTTGCTTGCTGCTCTTCCAGTTATTCTTTGTTCATGATATTCAAGTGTCCCTTAAAGATCTTTCTTTGTTAATGTTGACAAATCTTTCGACTCTTCTATGGCTACTAGCACATGGTCGAACTTTGGAGTCAATGACCTCAAGATCTTTGCAACAATTGATCTTGATGTCTACACTTTCTACGCCTTCAAATGATTTCTCTAGAATTTCCCATGCTTCTTTTGACAATTCTACATCACTGACCTTTTCCAAATTGTCTGGATCAACACATTGATGAATTATAAATAGAGCTTTAAAATCTTTCTTTTTCAATTCTTTGTGTGCAGCGTGTTGTTCATCCGTCACATTTTTTGCAAACGGCGTCACTCCCTCCTTCACAAGATCCCAAAGATTTTGATAACAGAAAACAACCTTCATCTGTTTACACCAATTCTAATAACTCCGACCCTTTAGAATTAGGAGACTCACTGGAAAATGTCCAATTGGATGATTCGTTGCCAATATGTTTTGCTTTTCACGAATCGTTCAGCCAGTGCTCTAGATACCAGATGTTGGAAATTCGCGAATTCCTGCTCAAGAATTTCACCAAAACTTGATGAATTTCGAACCAAATCTTGTTGAATAAGAATCAATATTTTTAATTGATTGTTCCTCTTGTTCTCCACTCTTCACTCGAGTGAATCAACCAACCTTGGTTGTAAGGTTGTAGCACTATACAATGATTATATGAAAGAAGAAAATTGAATTAGGGAAGAAAGGTTTAGGGTTTAACAAGAGAGGAAGAAGAAAAACTTGTTTCTACAGAGTTTCTCTTTACTCTCAAATTGAGAATTTTATTCAACTGTGCAATTGCACTTCTGTTGTGTTACAAGATACAATTGATAATATGGTACCTCCCTATTTATAGATTGAGATTACTTGCAACCCAAGCAATCTCTTAACAAACTAACTAACTCAGATAAAACACAAATAAAGCTAAGGCTGACAAATATGTCAAAGACACACATTTTGACATTTTGACAACTTCCTTGCTTCTGTCGAGCAGTCTACTTCGACACAAGAAATTACAATTCAACAATCCTTACCATTCAACTATTTTTTGAATTATTTTATAACTTACAATCAAATACAATAACCAATTTTTTAAGCGAATTGAAATTTGGACTCAGCCATTTAGTTTCATTAGTTTTGCCTTGCTTTTCGACAAACTTAAACATGACGATTTATAGTTGATATAGGTCTGATTATTTTTCCATCCCTAGTGTTAATTATGTGGAATGTTCTTTACACTCTTAATACATCTCACACCTTTAAAAATCCAAATATATCTTTCATAAGATTTGGAGATGAATCTTTGAATGCATTCAAAATTACACCAGACTTCTTTTTTCTATGATCGACCCCATATTGATTAAATGATTCAGAGATGCATCTCTGTATATTATTTAGGTGTATTCGGATATGCATCTCTGAAATTCTCCCTGTACTTATATATGGTGTTTTTATTCATTTAGCATATTTAATTAACGACTCAGTGATTGTCGTGGCGCGAAAAATATGATTTCAAACGCATCACATGCTCACGCATGGTAAATAGAGTTGCCACCGAACTTTATTTATTCAACAAAGGAAAGGGAAATAATCGATAAAACCCTCAAAAGAAAAAAAAGAAAATGGTCATCACAGCCAAATTCAGATTCAAAAGTCGATTATGCGAAGGAAAGGTATCACCACCCCTCACATCCGTTGTACTCAACAATAACCATTAAGTTAGTTTTGCGAATAAGTGTTAGCTTAAAAAATGTTTGCGTTCCTCAAGTTATTAAGGTTTGAGAAAGAGAGAGAAGGGCTAAAAATAAGTTTTTTATTAGAGTTCCTAACGAGACTTTGAATCTCGCTCCTACGTAGCTCTAGGTACGATGGAGAACTCAAGGCTACGTAGTTTTGGGTAGAAAATGTTTGTTTATGGGTTGATTTTAGTGAAATCTATTTTGTCGCAAATGAACGAAAAACAGTGCTTACCCAAAACAGTGGAGAAGGGAGTGTTTGCATCACGGTAGAACAAATATCAACCTTCGCGGGAAAACGTTGCTAGCTTACTCACATATATGTGGACGAAGTGTTGTTTTGCATCGTCTCAAGAAGAAACATCTTTCATTTAGAAAAGAGTTTGAGTTTGAAAAGCCAAAAGGCAAAAGGTTTGAATTTGTTGAATTATTTTTGAGTTGGAAGACAAGTGCCCGGACTTGCAAGCTATTACGACTTGTGTCCAATACTCAGGGATTAAGATTGAATACTACGTCAAACAAATCCTTTTTAATCCATTTTATTGTAAAAATGGTTAAAACATTTACAAATGTTATAAGCGGAAGACAAATACTTGAGCAGGAAAGCTATTACGACTTGTGCCTAAGTATTTGAGACTAGGATTGAACATTACACTCAACTAGTCCTTTTTAAACTATTTTATTGCGAAAGAAAAAAATTGTTTGATGAATTTTGGAGGAAGAGAAATACTCGAGCGGACAAGTTATTACGACATGTGCCTAAGTATTAGAGACTAGGATTGGACATTACTCCCAATTAGCTTTTTTTAATCCATTATTATTGAAAATGTTCAAAGTAATTAAGTTAGTCATTTTGGATTTTATTTGAGAAAATAGCTTGATGTTGGATCAAGCGTTTCAATTTGTGTTGCGAAATGAAATGAAATTATTTTTTTTTTTAAATGATTTGAAATTGTGGTGAGAAGTTATTATTATTTTTGATTTTTTTTATTTAAAAGGAAAAATGAAATTAATTAAAAAAAAAGATTATTATTTTAGTATTTTAGTTAATAAAAGAGTGTATGATAATGAGAAATTGGTATTGTTTGAAGAAATTAGGGTTTAAGGGCCCTTTTGATTTTTTTGGTTTTTATTAATTATTAATTTAAATGATCTAAAAGAAAATGAATACCATACATTTAAATATGTGAAATAAATATAAATCTTTCAATTTAAACATGTCAATATAAACACAAATGTCCATATATGTAAAAATAAAAATAAAGATAACAATATAAATAAATAAAATGGTAAAATTACCATATTAATAAAATATTATTCACAAATAAATATTAAGGTATAAATAAAATAGTAAACTAAAATAATAAAAACAAAACAATTAAAGAAAAAGGGTAATGGGATGAAAAACACAATTCAGGGGGGGTGCTTAATGCATAGGCGCATAGCCCAAAAATGGGTTGGGTCAAAGCCCAAATGCATAAGGAGAGGGTTGACTCTGGCCTCAACAAAATGTCTCATCAGGGGCCGTTAGATTAGATGACTAGATCATAGGCATTGGATTGACAAACAAAGGAGTAGTCAAAGAAATCCAGAAGCCTAAGAAGGAGGAGTAGGGCAAGGCGTGCACATATGATCCTATGTTGACTGCCTAAGTCAACTGATCAAGAGATCAGGACTCAGCCACGTGTTGTGTAATGCTCCAGTTTATTTAATTAATTTTTCGTAATTAAATTGTGTGATGTTTGTGTTATTTGATGTTTTAGGTGGTAGAGGAACCCTTTGGTGTAGGGTAGTAACCTTAGAAATGGTGAATTTAAGGTATTTGAGCAAAAGTGGAGAGACATTGGGTAGTGGGAAAGTGTCTTTTGTCACTATTATTTAATTAAAACTATTAAAATAAAATAATAGTAATAGTCATAATTAAATAATTATTTTATCTATTATTGTTATAATGATATTTATTTTAATTAGTGGGATGATATGGTAATTATAAAATAATATTGGAATAAAATAAGAAAATAAAAGAGGAATAGAGAGAAAACTGTCAAAACACGTGAAAGAGAAAGGAGAAAGGAGAAGAGTGCTAAGGCAAGAAGAGGTAAGAGTGAAGGTTCCAATTCATACTTTTTGCAAGGAAATTAAGGTAAGGATGGGAACTCCTTTTGTATAGGGTCTTGCATGATAACATGTGGATGCTTTGGGTTTTCTTAATTGAAGTAGATCTCTAAGCTTGAACATCGTAATTGTATGATTATGCTATTGCAGTGTGTGTTTGGTTGAATTGTGTGATGATGAATGGTGATGGTGTTGTTTGGAGTTAGGAACCAGATTGTGAATCATGAGTATATGAATTGGTATGAAAAATTGGGGTTTTGGGAAGGTTTGAGAACTGATTTTCGTATCAAAAAGTAGCAGAAAATTGCTTATGTCGCAGTGGTAACCGGTTACCACTTTTGGTATAACCGATTACACCTGAGACATCTTTTTTAAAAAGTTCTTTTTTAAGGTGTAACCGGTTACAGGTTTTGGTGTAACCGATTACACTATCTGCAAAACACGTAAACTGAGATTTTAAAAGGGGTGTACCTGGTTACTGATTTTGGTGTAATCGGTTACACTGAGAAGAAAATCAGAAACTTCAAAAATTCATAAATTTAGTTTCGGGTGTCCGTTTGAGGTGTCGTTCGAAGCGTTAGGAAGTTGACGCAATGAAATTTATTTTTAAAATAGTGTCAATATTTGGAAATGATTCTAAATGGTACGTGTCGTACCTCAAAAAATACGATCTTCGCGATACGCAAGACTAGGGCTTGCACGATCACAGATGGACTTATGAGAGTCGCCGCCGAACTTTATTTATTCTCACAAGAGGAAAGGGAAAATATCGATAAAACCCGCAGGGAAAAGGATAGGGTATGGTCATCGCAACAATGTTGGGTTCGGAACTCGGTTATGTAAGGAGAAGGTGCTAGCACTCCCTACATCCATCGTACTCGATGGGAACCGTCTAAGTTATCTAGGCATGAAGGGTGTTTGTTTTCTATTGCTTGCTAAGGGAAAGAGGATGAATACTTGAAGAAAAATGATAGCTTTTTATTATTGAGTTCGTCTAAGTTTTTAACTCAGTGCCTACGTATCCTAGAGGGAATCAGAACTCCGTAGTTCGTGTTGAAAGTGTTTTTGTTTGTTGTGTGCTTTTTATGGACGATGGTACGAAGTGTGTCCTTTTTGAAAAGTTTTAAACTGAAAATCCAAGTGGCAAAAAGGTTTGTGATTTGTGAGGTATTTTTTTAGATTTTTTTTTAAGAGAGGTTAGATATAATTAAAGTTTTTTTTTTTTTTTTTTGAGAAAAAGAGACTTTCATTTTAAGAAGGGAAATCTATCCTAGCTCTAAGATCCTAAGGTTATATTAAGGGGGGACTAACCTAATGTTATTATGCAACAAAGGGCTCTAATGACTATGGTCGATAGTGATCATAAATGACCGACTTACAGGGTATGAAAATGGCTCAATACGAATCGAAAATTTATTATTAAAAATATAGATTTTAGAGTTTATACACGTGGGAAAGAGATTATATACATCATGAAAATACAAGAGAACGAATATTAATTCTAAATCGATACGAACATTCAATTAATTAATCAGTAATATCACTCACTAAAAACTTAAAGTAAATTGATGATTGTATTTGTTCATGATTATATAAAATTAATTTCTAAAATTAAATATTTGATGAAAAAACTAAGAGAAACCATTTTTATTTTGGATTATTTAAAAAAAGGTTAAATCATAATATCTAAATATCCATTCTATATAAAAATAATTATCCTAATTTATTAAAAATATTCTTTTATTTTTTCTTTTTATTAAATAAAATTCCTTTTTTTTTTATTTTACTATATATTAATAGAAATTAAAATAACAAGACAGAAATCAATAGTTAGAAAGAATAAGAAGAGATGACTAAAAGAAAATAAAAAATAAAAAAAACTTTTAATAAAAAGGCAGTTTGATGTATACGTGCGTGATGTTTAGGAATATGTACAAAGGGTAATATAGTAGCATTAGAACAATTTTCGCAAACAAAATACAATGAATAAATCTTTTTAAAAGTGAACCATTAGCTAAATATCATCATCTGGCTCAAACAGCACACCAAAACATGATAGAGTTGAAAATCAACAAAAGGGGGGCCTCATATGGAAATCATCGGCCAAAGAAAAGAAAGAACCAATAGTTTTGAAAATAAGTTTTGAAAAAAGAATTGCAAAGTGAGTTTGTGAATGAAGTGTGAAAAGTTGAAAGTTGTGAAATTTGTGGACTGTGAGCATTCTTGATGTTGTGTGTATGTTGCTCTTTATATAAGCTCAGAATTTGAACTTTGATGTCCAACTTGAATGCAAGAATCTGACATGTTTGCATGTTGTTTTGGAAAGAAATAAAACTTTGTCTTGAACATGATTTTATGATGATTGAATTTCAAGAAAACATGTTTGTGGTTTGTTTTGGAAAGAATTCAAATCTGTCTGGGACATGTTTGGAGCATGTTTTGTGATTTTGAAAACTTTCTTCTTTCAATCAAACATGTCTGAATTATGTTTAAGACTTGTTTTGGAATGAATCTTGAATTGATCTTGAGATTTTTTGGGGGTTTATTTATTTATTTAATGCTTAAAATAAAGATTTAAAAATAAAAAAATAATTTTTTAAAACACTCCTAAATAAAAAACGAAAATAATAATTAAATAATGGAAAAATGATATTTTTACTCTTTTTTAATGAAAACACACAAAAAAGAAAATAAATACAAAAAGTAATGCAATGGGACTTGAGCCCGCGACCTTATGATTAAAGGTCTCACACATACCTTCTTACCAACTGTGATATCTCATTTATTTGAAATAAAAGTCACTCGAAAGCATATGAAGGGTGGACAAAATTGAGGTATGACAGATGCCCATATTTAATTAACTTGAACCAGAAGGTATGAATGACAGTGGTCTTCGTACATTCCTGGTGGAAGATAATTAAATACAGAAAGACCCCAAGTTTTGTCCTAAAAGGTGGACATGAAATGCAGAGATGAAATGTAGAAAGAGAAAGTAGTGAAAATGCAATGAAATAAAGGAAGAACAAGTTTATCGGCAAAGCTCTGCAGTGGAAAAACTCAGAGAAGACTTTTTAGGGTAACCTCTGCTTGGGGAGCAACAAAAGCGAAGATGATGAGGATTATCATTATCAACTACATGGTTGAAGAATGAATTGCCGGGGGATAGAAATTCCATGAGCAGGTGCGAAATATCAACTCCTTTCAGAGTAATATAGCCGACTTTGAAGGAGGTCCGAGATGCTTGCTGATTGATCCCGGATCCTATTATGATACGTCATTCCACTTTGGGTGGAAATGATATGCATTGCATGATGCATGAAGTTACTTATGAGGATGCAAATGTTGGGAATTCTTACGCATGAATGAATGTACATGATTTTGTTATGTTGATGATTGCCATGACTATCTTTGATGATTGTCTTATTTTGGGTAAGAATGTTATGCATGTCATGCATGTGACAATGCAAATGATGGAGTATGCTTGGAATAGGTCTCCCTTTGAGGGTGAGACCCTTTTGAATATCATTGGAGATTGGATTTAGGAATTGCCAAGTGAAATTGGACTTTAGGTTTTATGAAGGTGCCAACAAGGGTGGACTTTCGGGTAGTTGCCAATAAAAATTGGACTTTTGGGTTATGAAGGTGCCAACAAGGGTGAACTTTTAGATAGTTGCTGTCATACCCCAAATTTTGACCACTAAGATTTCCCATCATTGTGAAAATCATCATCACAATATGGATGAACCAGCATGCCTCATTAGTCTCCCCAAAGATGGGTGAGCATTCACTACTATCAAAATTAGGGTTTCAAGCCCTCTCAGAGTTCTTAGACAAAGGGTCAATCAAGGAATGACATGATCTTCAACTTGTCTAGCCTCTCAAACATCCACAATGGATCAAGAGGACTCCCACTTCAAGAATCAAGCACAAGGTTGCAGCATTCTGAGTGGATCAAGCCTCACGATCGACAATGTCACCAAATTAGGGTTTTGGTCGACCAGGGCCTCCAAATGGAGATTTTCCTCTGGGCATGAGCCAATGCTTCAAAGCATAGCCTATTATTCTCCAAGGGACATCATGAACCCAATCATCAAGTCAGTTTGGCTTTAGGGGATGCATTCATAAAAAAAATCAGGAATTAGGGTTTCTTGACCTAATTCACCCCTAAGTTGACTTTTGGGACAAAACATGAGCCAAGACCTCAAGAGGGGATTTTATGGTCTCAAATACATCATATTGATCCATTTGCAACAATGGATTGATCCAAGAAGCTTGAGCAACAAGTTTCAATTTCATCTGAACCACAATTAGGGTTTCGCGGGAAAAGTCAACTGTGCCTTTGACTTTTGACCAGGACATGCTCCCAAACCCTAGGACATGATTCAATACACCCTATAACACCTATGAAATCAATCCATCAAGTTTGATTTGGGTCAAGGACTTGATTTCAAAGAGGATCGCACAGTTTGGAATTCATCTGACAAAAAGTCAACTGTGCACAAAAGTCAACTTTGACTTTTTGAGATTTTTCACAAATATGGTTCTTTGACCCTAAAATGATGTTAATGTGTGATTTGGATCATCATTCATCAAGAAAAATCAAGAAAAGTGGGATAACTTGTAAAAGGGGTAACCATAAAAAACTTAGAAAATTTTCTAAGTTATGGAACAAAGTGGCTAGGGTACCAACTTTGGAGGATCATAACTCCTAAACCATAAGGCCATTTTTTCCCATCCAAAGCTGGATTTGTAGCCCTCATGGCCCTCTACAAAAGCTTCAACTACACCTCATTCCAATTCATTATGAATTATGAGTTATGGAATGATCAAAGTGGCTGAAAACATGAAATGCCACTTTTTCCAACACTTAGTGAAATTTTCACTAAGTCAGAATCTGCCTTCACTTTTTTCCAAATGTAGGGGCATTTTTCACTTGGATCCAAAAAGTATCAAAACCAATTATAATCAAACAGTTATTGTATCATATGAGGGCTTTCAAAAATGGCCAAGAACTCCATCAAATTCCACTTGAGCCATGAGATATGACAATGGCAATATGCCTTGCTGAAAACTACCAAGGCTAGGCAGAATTTTGCACTTTTGCTCGATTTGGAAAAATCAGATAATTCCAAGCCTTGTCATCACTTTAGACACATTTGAGGATCAAATCTAAAGGGAACAAACACTAATCCAAGCCTCCAAAGTCTTTGGAACAAGAAGTAGCATGCCAAACCTAGAAATCCCTAAAAGAGGGACAAGACTCCAATTTTGGATTGGAGCATTTAATGGATGCACCAAGGTGGCATGGACTGACACATTTGCAACTGAATTCAGTCAAGAATGATCCAACAACTAGGGAACCACATCTATGTGCTCTAACCTCTAGTCAATGGCTAGAGGAGACTTGGATTCCTATTGATCAACATTGGCCAAACCTCTGTTGCAATTGCCATTCACTATTGATCCCAAAACAAACTTGCTCTACTATAAATAGAGCTTATTTGTGCTCAGTTTGAGTACACCAAAGCCATCAAACAGATGCTTTCCTCAAAATCTCTTTCTCTAGGCAAAAATACCTTTTTTAGCAAGGTAACTCTGAGTTTTTGAGTTAGAGAGCAATTCCACCACAGCTTATGATCCAAACATATCCAATATGTCATATCTAAGCTGTCCAAACTCACACAAGTGACCTGTAATCCTTAAATCTCAAAGTCTCCTCTCAAAACCTCAAAATAGGCCTTTTTGTGCATTTTTCAAGCCATGTCTTGAATCAGTCACTTTCCAAACCAGATAAAACCTCAAACACACTCCAAATATCATCCTTGAACTGTCCCAAATGGTTCCCCCATCTGGAACACCATTTGAGGGAGTTGCTATTTTGGCCACTTTTACCCATTTTGCAAGAAAGAGCTCAAACTCATCCCTAAGGTTTCCAGCTGATTCCAACCATCCTAAAAGCTTCTAAAAGATCATTTGAGAGTGTCCAAATCATCAAACCATTTCTGGAACAAGAAACTTGGCAGATTGCACAAAAAACTCCAAAAGCTCAAAAAGAGGTAAGCATCATGACTTGAACTTTCCAAAATATGCAATGCTTTGAGGTCCACTGATCATGCACATCTTGTACATGTTATATGTGTTGTGTTTGCACTAAATTTCCATGCAATTCTTGCCTGTATCATGAGATAGCACAAAAATGCAATTGGAGGCCTATTTCAAAACCACTATCGGGTTTTAAAATGGGGACATGATCTTGGAAAACTACCACCACCATTGGATTCCTTGTAAAATTCTAGGCAGGATAGACCTAATTTTGTCTCAATCCATGGAGAAATGAGAAAGTTATGGCCTTCACGTTTCTGAGCCAAAACTTGCCTTGCCAGGCCTAGAAAACAAGGCAAGCCTTGTGTATTTGTTGGTTTGTTTCAATCAACGGATGTATCACCACCCCAGTGGTAAGGCGCGCGCCCTATAACCTTGAGGTCGTGGGTTCAAACCCCACCCAGACCATTTTGTGTTTTCTCACATTTTTGCTATTTTTTCCAATATTTTCATGTTTTATTAATTAATTGGAAAATTAATAACTCCTTCAATTTTAATTATTTTTTATTGTTTCTTGTTGCAAAAAACACAAAAATATTGAAATATTTTATTCCACAAAAAAATCAGATTTATATTATTTATTTAATATAATTAGTATTTTTGTGAATAAATTCCTTTTTAATTGTTTTTTAAACATTTAAAAGTGAATCTTTACTTTGAAAATCAAAACCAAATGAGTTTTAATTCATCTTGTAATTAATCCCTAATTTTTCAAACCTTAAACAAAAATCACAAATGGTTTATTCAAACTTATTTGGCATTTTTGTCATTTTTATTTGATTTTTCTTTAAATATTTACTTTTAAAGAAAAGCAAAATTAGGGTTTCTTTGATTTTCACCCTCACAAAACATTTTCAAACTTTGGGCCTCTATTAGAGTGTAAGACCCAACCCCCTTTGAAAACCAAAACCATTTTTTGGGCCTCAGTCATTGTATAAGACCCGCTGCGTTTTCAAAAAATCCCGGCGCGATCATCGCCCGTTTAAAACAAACCATCTGGGCCTCTCCTCGAGCTATAAGACCTATTCAAAATCATTTTGGGCCTCTAATAGAGTGTAATACCCAATCCCCTTTTGAAACCAAAAACTTTTGGGCCTCAGTCATTGTATAAGACCCACGGTGTTTTCAAAACCTCGGTGCGATCGTCGCCCTTTTCAAAATAAACCCCGGGCTTCTCCTTTAAATTTAAATTTGAATTAAAAACAAATCATATCTTGTTGTGGATATTCAAGGAGTAAATCAAATATCCAACAGATTGTGCAAAGATTCTGGACAAAAATATTTGAAAATCCACAAAGAAAAAACCCAAAGTTGTTTTCTATATAAGGAGATCAAAATGTGCATTGGAAGACAATCACTCCCATTGAAGATCTTAGAGTGTTTAGGTTTTGTGTCGTGTATTCAGTCTAAATATCTTGGAATATTATTATTTAATCTTTATGTACACCTCTATGTTTCAATAGCTTGACATAGAAGGTTTGTCTAGTTGAGTTGTAATCAACATCGTATATGTACATCTCTGTGTTTCAGTAACTTAACATAAAATGTTTGTCTAGTTGAGTTGTAACTTTCAAAATTCTTTATCTTGTGAAGATTGAAGTTGATCACTAGGGTTTAGTGGTTGTTTTCCCTTGTCACTAGAATTGTGGCAGAGAATAAAGTGAGTAGGTTCTCATATTTAGGGGGAGAATCTAAATAGAAAGTCATTAGGTTGTTAGGAAGCGATATTGAACAACATAGGGTTTGTTGTTGCTTTTAAGTCTAATTTTACTAAGCTACTAATAGTTAATTTCCTTTCTTGGGTTGTGGACTCAACCCCCTAGACGTATATGTAGTTTCCAGAATTGGGTAAATAGTTTGATTGTGTTCTTTATTGCTTTTCTGCTCTATCATCTATTACTAGTTAGTATATTATTTCCAGTGTTTCTTGATGCACCCGTTGTTGTAGCATCACCACTTGTAAATGGGGACTCTCACCATTATCAACCTTTAGACATTTACACCAGGCTTGATAGTACCATCCAAATTTCAATGATTTAAGTTTGTCGGTTACAACAACAGTGACACAAAAAGATAACTAGAAAATGGGAAAGAGGCCAATAAAAATAGGGGACGATTTAAATGTTATTGTCGGATAATCAATTATTTGAACATCAAGCTAGATTATTTCATCCAGAGGTAAACAACAACATTTGACATGAATTTGTCATGTGTAATGGGTTAGGAACCTCTAGAAGACTGAGATCATATTTTGGAATAATAACATATTTCTTGACTTGATGTTCCTTTAATATGCTCTTTTCACAACCTATTGAAATAAATAAATAATACAATTAAGTTATGTTTGCAAATGTCTTGTTACTAATTAAAGTAAACTGTTCTACATGACAATACCTACTACGAAATTTAATATATTCCAGCAACTCTTCATTTATATAGAGCATTGTGATATGGTATGTGTTTGAGACATATAATGGATATTTTCCTATAGGTTGACAAAATAAAGGAATATAGGTTGTAAATTTGTTAATAAAATAGGAATGTACACCAAAAAAGATAATTACAACCATAAATATACCTTCTACTTTTATATTTATAATGGAATACAACTATAGTAGGTCCATATTCTTTCCTTTCTTATTTGTAATTGAAGAATTTAACAGCATAATTTTCCCAAAGAGTGCAATCTAGTGTATTGTTTCTATGTTAGAAAAAATAAAAGTTGTTTGAGAAAACTAGCTGATAGCTGGTAGCTGTTAGCTGATAGCTGGTAGCTGGTAGCTGATTGCTTATAGCTTATAGCTGATGGCTGATAGCTGATAAGTTAATTTGAGTGTTTGGTAAATTAGTTGTTACACTAGCTGATAATTACAAAATGATTTAAAAGGACATTTTTAATTAAGAAATTAGTGATTTCATTATCTTACTATATTATACTATTAAATTAATTTTTATTCGATAAAATTAAATGTATTAATAACATGCAAAACAATTTTAATATAGATGAAAAATTGAAGATATCATCAAATTATATAAATTTGTATATAAGTTTTATGAGCTTTGTTATTTAGTATGAATATAGTGACAACGAAATTCAATGAATAAAAAAACCAGCAAACCATACATGAAGCAGAGGTATTTCATAAAGCCATTTATGAAGACATAAAAGTAAAACTAATCCTAATAACTACAATTTTTAGTCTGGTTAACTTATTCTTTCGTAAAATATAATTTTTTTTCCTAATTTTATAATGAAATTTAATAAAATATGTGAAATAATAATATTATAATTTTGAATTTAGTTATATTAATCTAAAATAATAACAAAAGTAAGTTTATCGTCTAATATTTTACAATAAAACTGTAATAATATTATGAATTTTCTTCACCTTTGTTGATTTTATTGATTCTCCTCCAGTATTTCACTAATTTGAGAATTATCAACATTATTTATAAATTAATTATATAATTTATATTTAATAAATAAAAATAATCTCTAATAAAGTAGAAAAAATAGTAAAAATCTTCTATAACATTCTTCAAAATCTCTCTAAATTCAATCTTTTAAAATCAATTTTTTAATAGTAAATATTATATATAGTTAAAATAATAAGGGTATAATTGGAATAAAAAGTAATAAGCTAAAAGCTACAAGCTCAAAAGCTACTTCAAATAGCTTTTGAAAAAAAACTAAAAGCTAGTTAAAAAGTTATAAGCTAAAAGCTAAAATGCAGTTATCAAACAAAGTTTTTTAATCAAAATGAACTGAAAAGCTAAAATCTATAAGTTAAAAGCTCATTTTTTTATCTTACCAAACAGACTCAAATTGACTTAGATGAGTAATATAGGTAATGGTATTTCCATGAATTATGGGATGTATTTGGTAGATAGCTTAATAAAAAAAGGTCTTATAATATAGGTAGTATTTATATATGTAGTAACAAAAACATAATAATTAAAAGAAGTAATTTAATTAGAATATTAATAGGGGTGTTTCTAGGGCTGACCCAACACATTTTGAGGCCCGATGCCAAATTTTAAATTAATATTTTAATATAGTACAAATATTTTTATTTTAGATTAATATATTTTTATTTTTTATTTTTTAGGATGTAAGATTATTAAATTATATATTTTCTTTTCAATCGATAATATAATCAACACATCTAAACACATTTCTTATCATTTTAAAAAATCATAATTGAAAAAACATTACCAAAGTTCTTTAAAAAACTTAAATTTCAAGTATTTTTTTTGCAAAAGAACTTAAAATTGCAAAGCGGACTATTGTACATGGTCCAAAAATATTGATTATTGTTAAATAATAACAAAATATAATATAGGTTAATTTTTCGTAATTAAACCATCATAAACCTATACACAACTTCTGAAAACTTAAAATGAATTTGATTTTTAAATTAACCAATTATATAATATACATTCTAAATGGTTGTTATTATTATAAATTTTTAATAGATACTATCAAATAATTGGTATAAAAAATAATTTAAAAATTTATTTTCAAAAATGAAATAATTAAAACTATATAAATATTATAAAAAAAAATGAGGCCCTAGGTGGTAGCCTTGATGGCTTACCCCTAGGGTCGGCCCTGAGTGTTTCTAGGTAATTATAAGGAACCATAAGCTTAAAGAATACGCTGCATACTTGTCTTGGAAATGGTTGATAATATGTGAATGTGAAAAAAATCCTCCCTATGATTTTGGAAGAGGATATTAATGTGGGAAGACTTGTGAAATTTGGAAATAACTTGTGAATAGTGGCTTGAATTCAATGTTGTACTCTTTTGATTTAAAATGAGTATAAATTCCAAATTGAACTTATAATATGGATGACCCAGTTTAAGATCAAGCAATTCAGTTCAATTGTATGGTTGATCAGTGGAAACTAAAGGGAAAATATTTGTTTAGTGAGGAAGTTATGGCCTGTAGCAATGTAATGCAATCGAACTAAGATAAATCTAATTAAAATTTAGAAAACAAATACGTGAAATACTCGTTGTTTAGTTAGATGGTAGTTGTAAAGTAAATGACATTTTGGGTGTTTACTCGCCCATTTATTTTCTTATATTATAGATTACTCATTATTTTCATGAAAATTTTCCTCCTCCACCACATATGCAAAAGAGTTATATAGCACTACTACCAATACTTCCAGGAACAAATGCCATTAACATTACCACATATGAGCCTCTTAAATTATGGGGCTGAAATAGTAGTCAAGGTTTATTATGACTAAATTTTTAGTAGAAACTTTCTAGTGAAAGGTCAAAACCCTAGGTAAGTATAATTTATACCTATGACTTTTTAGTTGTCACTATAATTATCTGTTGTAATATGTAAGTTTAGTGAAAATTAGTGCATATTTTAAAATCAGGGAGAAAAAGGTGTCACTACTATTATAATAGATATTCAGAGAGATGGGAGTAATTTTCCTAAAAAAGAAAATTAATGGTTATTTTGTTACAAGTAAAAATAGAGCAGAGTATAATAATACTATTTTTGGTCAAATAAGAAAACTTGTATTCATTGAATAAGCAATGTAGTTGAACTATTTATAGATTAAATAATTGGTTATTCAAAAATTCTAAAAAAAATTATAAATAAGACCAATAGATATAAGAAGTCATAGTTAAACATGCACAATATATTTATTAATTATTAATATGAAATATAGAAATAAATTATGAATGTAATTGTAATTCACATCTAAGTTCGTGGATTTTATTGAATCAAATATCTGACAAGAAACATTTTTATCAAAATTAAGGCAAACATCATAATTTATTGGTCTATATATACAAGAATAGAGGTCATTGTTGCTTGCAATCTAAACAAAGTAAATGCAACTGAATTCCTAATTCCTCTGATCATCCATTTATGCATATTTCCTTCCTCCATAACAAAACTAGCGAGAAAGAAAGAGGTAGCCAAAAAGAGGTAAACAAACATTTTCACAACAACAACAACCTTTTTCCCTTCTCTCGCTCTAAGCATTACAATTACTTAAGGAACATAGTTATATATATTATGAATTTCATTTTTTTTTTAATGTTGTTTATATAACATATATGTTATTAATCGTTAGTTATTTGAATTTTAAAATCAGACATAATGATTATGAATTTAATTTTTTTTAATATTGCTTATATATGCTATTAACTGTTAGTTGTTTAAATTTTGAAATCAGGCATAATGGTAGCCACGGTTAAACAAATGTCTTTGATTTTGTCAGCCTTTGGCATCATGTCATTCATTTTGGGGGTTATTGGAGAAAACAAGAAGGTAGCATCCAACACAAAAAAAATATTGTTGATTTTTATTTTTGTTACATATTTTATCTTAATACATGCATTCATGTTCATGTATAAATATAAAATTATTTTTTTCTTATTACAGCCTGCAGCTGGAAAACCAATACCTAATAATGATGGTGTTTCTGTTACGTGCCAGTATCCCTCTGATCCAACGGTTGTGTTAGGGTTTCTTTCTGCAGTATTTCTTATTGCATCAAGCGTGGTTGGGTATCTCTCTCTACTTTACCCTTACAATGGACAGGCTGTTCCACAAGGAACTTTGTTAAAACACACTTATTTCATAATATTCTTCAACGTCGCATTGTGAGTACTATTTCCTCGCATATTCATAGTAGTTACAACTTGTACTCGTTTATGATATTTTTGTGAAACGACATCTATTTACTTTAGGTTTACTACTGGATTAGCTGCAATGTTCATATTATGGCCAACAATCACCGAACATATTCACTTGACTCGCAATGTGCATCGTGATGTCAACTACAAATGTCCTACGACTAAAACAGGTCTACTTGGAGGTGGTGCATTTTTATCTCTTGATTCGTCTCTTCTTTGGTTGGTTACACTTATGCTAGCTTGTAATGCTCGTGAGGATTTTTTTGAAGAACAAGGAAACAAAAAGGAATCTAATATTGAAGTTGATGTAAGCGATTGAAGTTTGTTTCTATAGTAAAAGAATTAATATGTTGCATCTTGCATCATTACTTGTGTAGTTTACTTTAAATGGTGTTGAGCAATTCTGTGAAAATATGAATGTAAATGTTCCCTACCCCTTTTAATGGTTATTTTATTAGAATGAATGTACATGGTCTTAGGCAAACAAAGTTATTTACTACAAACACTAGAACATAACTTCTTTTGTCTAATTAAGAGGTGGAAACTCTATTTTAGGATTATTATATTTAAATTAACCTTTTTTTATTACAAATTTATTTATTATACAAACATGCCTATTTATTTTAACTGAATGTTGAAGGAGATGGAAATAATGAAATGACTAAATAATAAAAATAAATAATAATGATATGCAAACTAAATCGAAAGAAAAAAACAACATACTAGTAGAGTAAAATCTTTGAGAGAACCTGTAAAATGTAAAAATAAATGCATTCAAGTGGTTGTTATCACAACATTGCATAAAAGACTTATTGCATAATCAATTGATTTTAATTCAATCAAAATTCCGAATATTATACATACTAGCGTTTGTGCCCGTTTGTCTGCTTTTTTATTGCTCAGATGTGTGAAAAATATAAACATACTTTTATTTACTTTTGTTTTTAATTTAAATTTTTTGTGTGATAAAACATGTAATATGTATTCACATGTATAGTACATTTTGTTTAATATATATTACAAATTTAATATAGTACTATGTAATAGACACCTACAACAATTTAGAATAAGAGTCCTCTCTCTCTCTCTCTCTCTATATATATATATATATATATATAATGTTTCTTCTTTATCTATTGATTGTCATTTGTCAGGAACATTTTATTTTGTTCTTTACTCTTTAAATATTAGACTAAAGAAAAATAAAATTAGCCTTAACAAAAAGAACATTTATAATTAAGAATAGTAATGATAAAATGATTTTGGAAGAAAAATAGGTCGGTCCAAAATCACATACCCATTTATATATAGTTATAGATGATATGACTCAATTTATATAAGGATTAAGCCTAACTCAAATAAGGGTAGTTATAACAACTCAAACTAAAAGTAGTAAAACTAATAATACATTGTGTATAGTGTCTAGTATTCCCCTCAAGCTAGAGGACATATGGATCTTAAGCACAACTTGCTTATAAATCTATGGAGTGGGCCATGATCAAGTGGTTTGAGAATACATCGACCATGTGTTGTGCATAAATTGATGTTAATGAAAATGTTTTTGTTGTAGTTTTTCATGTACCACTTTTTTTTTTCTTAAAGACAATATTATAAATGAGGTAGAACACAAATTGTGTTCAAACCTGAAAATGAACACTGCCAGGAAAAAACAGAAGAAAAAACCAGCCAAGACAAGAGGAAACTACTCTCTTAAAGGGTCCATACAAAAAGCAAAGAAATCGGAGTTGGGATAATTATCACTCGACTTGTGCCATTTCCAAGCGTTTATCTTGATATTCCAACATAGATTATCCAAATTGAAAGTTTTGTTTTCGAAGATAATAGAATTCCTACAAGTCCAAATACTCCACACCGTTATAAGCCAAATTACTCCCAACTTCAAACTCCCTTCTCTAGACATTCCCAAACTGCACCAATCCAAGAAAAATTCGTGAATATTACCTGAGAAAAAACTGCCAAATCCACACCAGTCTCTAATTCTTTCCCAAACTGCCTTAATAGGATCACAGGCAAAGCTCATATGTTGAACGTCTTCGTCTTCCGCATTACAAAAAACACAAGAAGGGTTCAGATCCACCCCTCTCTTAATGAGTTCAGATTTCACAGGGATTCTCCCCCATAAAATTATCCAACCAAAACAGATGAGTTTAGGGGCAGCTTTGATTTTCCACAGCGTTTCGAAAACATTAATAATAGATGTAGGTTGAATATAATGAGAAAACGAATGCGAAAACAGAGAATAATCCTCCATTATTTTGTAGGCCTCCTTAACCTGAAATTTGTCAACCACCTGAGACTTCCAACCAACCTCGTCTGACTTGCCAAGAACAGGGAGAGATTCACCAATTAAATTCAGCAAGGCAGAAATTCTCTCACTATATTGCTGCTGAACTATAGAAGTCAGACCCAGAGAATTCCAAATCCAACCTTCAGAACCAGCCATGCCCATCTCAGAAACTACCACATCCTTTTTAGAGCTGAGACAAAAAAGGTCCTCAAAATTCTTTGAAAGAATAGTTCCGTTCGTCCAGTTCGCCGTCCAAAAAGGAATGGATGATCCATCTCCCAATTGAAACGTTACTAAATCTGCAAAACAAAAACCCTTGTTAGTGATAATCTTTTCGTTGCCAACAAGATCTTTCCACCATTGCGACGACGATTTAGGCGAAGAATGATAGTCTGTTAAGATGTGATGGTTGATTGGCCCGTATCTGGCTTTCAGAACCCCCTTCCAAAGAGCAGTTTTGTCTGCTGCGATCCTCCACTTCCATTTTGTAAGGAGGGCCAGGTTAAACTCTTCTAATCTTCTGATTCCAAGATTAATGTGTTTGATACATTCATGGAAAGAGGAGTTAGCATCAGTGTGTCAACTTGATTGGCTATCACAATATAGCATTGTTGTGGGAGATTTCTTAGAGTTTGAAATCTAGAAAAAGATAGATATTACTACTATAAATAATACAATTTATGAGAATACTTTCACCTCACCCAACGAAAAATCGAGATATAAGTCCTAGACGCACGATGTTTTTTTTCAAAAAAAAAAAACCATATATTCCCTTGGTTGTAGTAGATAACCGAGGGGTAAACTAATTCTGGGTACATGCTTCGAATCCCAACAACTGCAGTTTATATTTTATTTCTTTAAAAGTGATGTATTTTTTTATTTTTTTTATTTAATTGTTAAATAATTTGTTCCTTCAGTTAAACCCATAACCGAGGGGTATGATACACATATTAGACGCACGCTGTTTTTTTTCAACAAGAAAAACCCATATATTCCCTTGGTTGTAGTAGATAACCGAGGAGTAAACTAATTCAGGGTACATGCTTCGAATCCCAACAACTCCAGTTTATATTTCATTTCTTTAAAAGTGATGTATTTTTTTATTTATTTTTTATTTAATTGTTAAATAATTTGTTCCTTTAGTTAAACCCATTACCGAGGGGTATGATACACATATTTAACTATAAAAGGATTTTTCCACTAAATTTTGCACTAAACCTAATTCATATATAGCTGCTTCATACTCGTAAATGTCATTCTTTGGGACAGATTGTAAGACAGAAAAATTCTTTGGTTTTGTGTTCTTTTCCTAACACCAACCTTGAACAAAATATTTTTCTATTCTTGCAATCTATCTCAAATAATGTTGTTGTTGTTGTTGTTTCCACCTCTTGACAATGTTTAGTAGTAAAAGGAAATATTATTGTCAATCAAAGAAAATATTCTATAATATATTGCTTTCTTCGGTTGACAATACTGAGAAATGTATTTTTAATCATACTGCAGTTTATTTTGAATATAGTCTTTTGTTTGATTATTGCAACACACAAAAGAAATGAATAGTAAAAAAATTGAAAAAAGAAACAATACATGTTTCTTTCAATTTTTTCCATTCACCAATTTTTTTGCAATAAAAATAATCTTTTACCTCAAGTGAATTAGAAACCGAGGGAAAAAATCCCTATTTAATTTAAGGTTTATTTAAAAAAAGAAATAACATTTTAATTCGGTTTTGGCCTCAACTGACAGGTCATGTAAGCCAACTTTTCCTTCTATCTTTGATGATGAAGATACTATTTTATTTTCTTTGAGAGAAATCAGAAAGAATGAGAAAAATTGATGTTGATTTCCCAAATGTGCCTATTTTATAGACATCTTATTCCAACAGTCACATCACATTCCAATAGTCATGTCTCAATAACCATGAAGAGAGAGAAGAGAGATTTAAATTTTATTTTAAATTTCAAAATAAAAACCTTATTGCCTTGATTACACAATCAAACCCAAACAATCATTACATTTAGGTATCTTTTATTTAAAGCCAAATTTTATTTACATGAGTCACATTTGATGGATTAATAAATTAATCCAATAGTCTCCCACTTGAATCATGTAAATACTTGATGTTTCAATCTTATACCGTGATTGTGCAACATTCATTAAAAGTATCAAGTCATTATTTTTAATGAACTAAAATGATTGTATCATGGAGGTCATAAGTTATCAATCAACTTGATTCCTTCTATGCATCACGAATCAATCTAATACAAATAACCATAAGGGATACAATAATGTGTCTTTCATATCTCTTCAAATACACACATGTTATCACATATTAACAATAACATATACAACATAATATGGATAACAAAACTAAACAGAAACATAACCTTAATTGAATTCATAAGTGTCATACAATACAAACATTAAACTATACATGTATATATAATTATTATATTATAATGCTAACAAGGAATTTTACATAATGCTCATCCTTTCTACATGGCCAAGAAATGTCTTGGGCGACAAACATTTAATTAATAAAACTGCTATCATTAAATATGTATCAATGTGTTCAAATGACACTTTTATTTCTATGCTTCTTCTTTCAAAGATAAGTACTTCAATTTCATGTGTTTATCACCTTTTGAATACTCACCATTCTTAGAGAAGAAGACATCTGCATAATTATCACGATAAATCCTTAGAGGCCTAGCTATACTATTATTAATACCAAGTCCTAAGGTAAAATTCTGCAACCACAATGATTGAATTGTGACCTCAAAGTATGCCACAAATTATGCCTTCATAGTAGAAGTAACAATTACAAATTATTTTCTAGTCTTCCATAATATTGCTTCTTCAACTATAAGAAAGACATACCCAAATGTGGATTTCCTTGATTCGACACATTCCACGAAGTTTAAATCTCAGTAGCCAACCACTTCTATGTGATCTAGCCTTCCATATATGAGCATGTAATCTTTGATGCCTTGTAAGTACCTAAGAACCTTCTTTACAGTTTTCCGTGGCTTTTGTGAACAAGACTGAATCCTCATCAATACTCAAGTCACATTCATGCTCAAGTGAATAAATAATATAATCAATCGAAATAGCTGGTCTTCTTCATCTTTTAGACCTTCTTATTGCTATTTCATGTACTTCTTTTATCTTTGTTCATGCATATTATCAACCGGATCATCAACTATATGTTTATCTTGTGGGTTTTACATATTTATTTGATACTTATGTCTGCTGCATGATTGCAATACAACCAAAGGGATAACAACCTGAGAATATTCTTTAAGTGAAGAAGATTCTCCACGAATCTCGATAATATCCATTTTATGTGATTTCTCACTCCCACTAAACTGACCATTCTTTATAAACTGAGATTTACCATACTCAATTATTCTTGTGATATGATTAGGATAACAAGATATATACCTCTTTTTTCCAGCATACCCAATGAAAATATACTAATGGTTATTGCATTAAGCTTCTTTTCATGTGGATTGTACGCCCAAACAAGAATTTTTTTTTACTAGGTTTCCTTATGTTCCATTGTTCATAAGGAGTTTTAGAAATTGTCTTACTAGGAATCACATTCAGCAAATATGCAATGGTCCTTAATATGTGTGTCCATAATGATAATGGTATAATATTATAATTTAACATTGACCTAACCACATTCAGGAGAGTTTGATTATGCCTATCAATTACACCATTTAATTATGGTGTGCCAAGCATAATATATTGTGCACATTTTCCACGACTTTCAAGAAACTTTGCAAATGAACCTAGTCGTTGTCCTTTCTTATCAAGTTTAAAGACAACCTGTTAGGCTTTTCCCAAGTCTAAAAGAGAGACCTTTCACCTTCCATAATGTTGTTTGTAATGGTTCTCGGTTTCATCCATTATCATTGTCATATCTAAGTCTATAAAACATTACTAGTAACCGCAAACATTTAAAACTCACTCACAAGTTAATGCTTTGAATAAATTTTATGGATTCAAACTAATCATCTTTAATCATGTATTCAAATTCACCTTTGAGTGATACCTAAATACACTTCAATAAATTCTAGTGATACAAAAATAAAGATATTTTAATGGACAATAAAATCATACTTAAAACATACATATTTATCTTTGAATATACAGGCACTAAGTATGTAAACTAATACCTTATTTTCATCAATTATAAGCCATGATCCATCTTTGGATTATCTAAATATATTTTATAATAATTAATCTTATTGAACAAAATATCTTATTCACATAATCAAAATTCAATCGCATAATTTAGAATCACAAACTTAAATTAATTTGACCACTTTGGTGATTAACAAATTTTTAACTCAAACAATTCCAAATTAGACGTTATACTTTTCACTTCCAAATTAAATAATCGATTGAAGTTCATAATCAAAATTCAATTGTAAAATTTTAAATTGTAAACTGTTACAAATTTGATCACTTTGATGACTAACAAATTCTAGTTTTATTATTAAGCAATATAATTATGATAGTAAATTACACAAATGAATTAATATAATTTGAAACTATAAATTTTAATATATTTGACTACTTTGGTAATTTACAAATCTATTGTTTCAAATTTTCAAATTTTCAATTTCAATTAATTTTTCCATCAATTTACTAAACACGACACAATTATTATGCTTATGCAAATTAATTTTGGAAAATAAACAAAAACAACAAAAGTTTACGATCAAAACGTGTTTGAAAATTGATTACATTCCAAAATAATAATAATAATTATTATTATTATTATTATTTAAATTATTATTATTATTATTTATATTATTATTATTATAGGTTGTGTTATAGTTTGTTAAAGTAGGAGAGTGTGAGTTGTTATTCACTTGTAATCGGTTAACCTTAATTGAGAAAGTGAATACAAAAACCGTTATAACCATTTATCCTTTTCTCTCTATTCATGAATTAAATAGTTTTCTCTTCTCTCTATTCATGAATTAAATAGTTTTCTTAATTATTCAAGAACTCTCTCTTTCTCACTAATTTACTTTGCATTATGATACATATTAGTATGAATATGTCGTGAAGATATCTTGTAGATATCATTTCCATCATAAATATATCTATATAAGAGATATCATTGTACATAATAGCATCCACATTACATTAGAGGCACTTTGAAATTTATGCATAGTACATTTATGAAATAATTTCCATATTCATATCAATTAATAATTATCAGAAAATCTTAATATTATTAACCATTGCTCTGATATCAATTGTTAAAAAAAAGATTATTTATGATCTTGATATTATGATTTTCACGGTATTCTAATTTCTATGTATCTGGATCCATTGATTCAAATTCTTCTCTCCTCTCCTCCTTCTTCTTTTATGTGTATCTTTGATGATGAAGTTACTATTTTATTTTCCGTGAGAAATCAGAAAGAATGAGAAAAGTTGATGTTGTTGTCCCAAAGGCACCTATTTTATAGGCATCTTATTCCAACAGTCACACTACATGTCAATTGTAACAACCCGTATAATATACATCTAGAATAATATCATACAAGTGTTATTATTTGGTACTGACACAATCATAAGTGCCTATTGGCATCATTTACATACTTGACCATTTCTAAAACAATAAAGACAACCTATGGTACAAGATATGGAAAGTGCCAAAAATAAAAATTTAAGATCTAAGTACAACATCCATCATTGTACAATATACACATTGGAAGGAAAACACAATATAAGCTCCCCTTGAAACATCCATGCACAACTCTTCATGTATACTAAACATGCAAACAACACCTAAAAAATAACAACAATATTGTGGTGAGATAATAATCTCAGTGAGTTCCCCTATCGTATGGGTTGACTCGACTCTATAGGGTTCTAATCAAATTCTAACTCAAGTCAAGGGAAAATGAGATAAGACTTGAGTTCACAAAACTCGCAATGTATGGAAACATGTCTCTTGAGTTCATCAACTTAAAGAATCACTAGTTCAGAAACCATATCAGGCATCTTTCCCTGTCTGATCCTACGTCTAGGACTTTCGACACGGGTCACGGATCCTTGTATCATACTTTGACATACACGTGGACTTTGGATTCTAAGGGACTACTCAACCTTAAGAATTATCACTTCTTATGGGATTCCAAACTCATTCAAGTCTATACCCATATCAGATTCTAACCCACTTAGGGATCCAGCGTTTATGGGGACTCAAACCTGTCAAAGTAATGGTGCGTACATCCCAATAGAGCTCTATATAAGTGTCACTCTTGGGACGACACAATTATGGGGTTGTTTCCGACTACGTGATTAAATACAACATAACGTGATCGTATTCGACAATCACAAGGTGATTACATTCACCTTAATCACACAACAACATTACATGTTCCATACAATGCATCTCACTCGCAACTATGGTAAACATTCATCTATGACACTCACCTAGGTATCATATTGCATGAATGTCACCTTCTAGTGTTATCTAAATCATACTTGTAACCTAATTATCTTTTTAATCCATTTACGTAGTTAGAAGCCTAGGTTTCCTCACTCATCTTCATAATGTCTTAAGCATGTTATTTCACGATCAAAACATCTAATCCACACATACATCGTACATGCAACACAAATAGTAATATAAACAAGTCAAACATACTCCACATAAATAATTCACTTAAGGCATATAGTCATCACTATCATTTACTAAGCATTCATGGTTAGTTCATGGTCTCACAATAAATAGGACTTTCAGAGTCAAGCTCCTCACCAAATAGGACTTTTGGAACAAAGGTTACTCACCAAATATCAAACCAATTCTCATGGTGTTCAACAAAATGCTAGGTGTTCATCTTCACCCGTTCACATATTATTCCATATTCACTTCAATTTATTACTATTCTATCAATCAATAACATGTATCCATATTTCTATTTTCTATTAAGTAGAGCATTGGAATAGCTTTCTAACGCTTCCGACCGTGCCTCAATCCGAGTTACGGTTCTCAAGATATGAAAAACACACGAAACATAAATTTTGCATGTTGTCATGGCCACTCAGCGAGCAGCCAGCGAGGTTGACTCGCCTTTGGTTCGCCCGGTGAGGTCCAGACAGAACTGAATTTGCATCATGGTTGCCTGGCAATGCCATCAGAAAAACAAGTCGCCACGGGCTCGGCAAAGCTCGCCCGGCTACTCAAGCGAAACTCAGAATCCCAGCAACGCATTTGGAGGGTAAGCATGGTCAAAACCCTCAACCCACATGATCATGTAGCATCCAAACACCACAAATGACATAAATTAACATAGTATGATGTGTAATTCATCAAGATCATCAAGTATTAACATATAAATCACACTTAAACATGTTTTTCACACAAAACCTAAATTCTCAATCATGCATTTTCTTCCCTCCCAAAGTTAAGTCTAACTAAGGAACTCACCTTGTTGAAGAAGAAGATGAATCGATGATGGAGATGATGAATTCATGAGCTCTCTCCCATGAGTTTCTCTTCTTCTCCTTTCTCTTTTCTCTTTCTTTCTTTCCCTTTCTCTCTTCTCTTACTAACTTTCTTCTTTTTCTTCTTATTCTTTCTCATCCACTCATAACTTATAATATATATAATATGTAATGATATAAAATATCTTCATTTGATATTTTGTCATCTAACACCAATTGACCAATTATTAATGTTACCAAAATATCTCCTCACATGCTTATTAATATTGGTATGTCTCTTTTATTAATAATTGATTTCTCTTCAGAGTTAACTAGTTACTCTATTGGTCCCAAATGATAATATTTAAAGTACTTAGGAGTTTCAATTGTTCTAACTGACAAAAGATAAAGTACATAGGAACTCAGTTAATCTCAACTGACACTCAATTGAGGATTTAAGAAAAAATAGAATATTACATCAATAGTCATGTCTCAATAATCACAAAGAGAGAGAAGAAAAATTTAAATTTTATTTTGAATTTCAAAATATAAACTCAGTTTAATTAATTACACAATCAAATTCAAATAATCATCACATTTTGGTATATCCATCATGTGTTGGAAGGTTCGGAGTCAATAAGTTTAGTTTTAGATAAGAAGATTTCTTTTTACACCTCATAAGTTTCTTAGGCACCACGCGAATTTCTATTTTTGCCCCCAGTTTTCGGATATGCACATTCGGACGCACTATTTTTTTTAAAAACGTTGATTTGTTCCAGATGTGCATATCAGGAATAATTCCTAATGTGCAAATCCGGAAAAATAGCATAACTACTATTTTTCTTTGAGCTTTTCTACGTTGATTTGTACCCATGAAAAATAAAGTTCTGCTATTTTTCCGGATTTGCACATTAGGAATTATTCCTGATATGCACATCCGGAACAAATCAACGTTTTTAAAAATAATGGTGCTTCCGGATGTGCATATCCAAAAACTGGGGGCAAAAACGGAAATTCGCGTAGTGCCTAAGAAACATATGAGGTGTAAAAAGAAATACTCTTAGATAAAAGGTCCAAAATGGATTTTCTTTGGTATATGCGAATGCCTAGATTTGATATTGCTACTTATAGTCGGAAGAAGTACTCTTTGATCTTGAATGTTGAGGAATTGCTTGATAGATGTTCATGCACATCAACATAAATCAAAGTATCAGTAAATGAATGAATTTCAATTCCAATGGATTTTTTTGAAAAGAGAGTTGTGAAAAGTAGATTGAAAGTATCCTATAGATAGTAAGATAGTTAATAATTCATAAAATCATTATTTTTTGCTTTGCATTAAGCCATAGATGGATTTCAACAACTTATAAATATGATTAGGGTTTTTAGAATGGATGTCACGGATAACTACATATAGATTTCATATAAAAATTCCGGACATCTAAAATACGACACCAACACAGCAACATCGATAATAATTTAAAAAATAAATAAATTAAAGGTAATTATAAGTATTGGTATAAGTATCGGTGTCTGACACGAACACGTCATTTTTCAGTTTTCAAAGGTGTTTTTTGTTGGTGTACAAGGTGAATAATGGATGAAAAGAGAAGAATATATTATAGAGAATGACGGCTACAAGGATTACAAAAGGATTACAAAAATACTCACTACCACTAGTCTATTTATAAGCTAAAACTAGGGCTACAAAAGCAACAATAAAATACTAAAATACCCTCTAACAAACTTGGTCACCAAGTTTGTGAATATTAATTAAAATATAAATTATTTCTAATACCATTCCTTAATTTATATTTCCTCAAAACTAACAACTCTAATTCCATCCCTTAAGCGAAGGAATTGATCAGTCTTGATAGCCTTCATCAGAACATCTGCCAACTGCTTCTGGGTGCTACAGTGCAGAACTTCTAACACTCCACTCTGAACTTGACTTCTCAGATAGTGATACTTTGTCTCAATATGCTTGCTTCTCCCATGCAACACTGGGTTTCTGGCAAGATTGATTGCAGACTTGTTATCAATCATCAGCTTCAGAGGTTTGTCAACTTTGATCTTCAGATCCTCCAGTAAGTTCAGAATCCACACAGCTTGACATACAGTAACAACACCTGCAATATATTCAGCTTCACAGGTTGATAGCGCAACAACAGGTTGTTTCTTGGAACACCAAGAAATAGGGCCTCCTAGAAACTTAAACAAGTATCCAGAAGTACTTCTTCTATCAACTCTGTCTCCACACCAATCAGAATCTGAATAACTCAGAAGTTCTGATTCAGTCTTTCTTCCAGAAGGGAATAGCACTCCATACTTCAGAGTTTCCTTGATATACCTCAGAATCCTGACAGCAGCTTGGTAATGGGACCACTTAGGTTTACTCATGAATCTGCTAACCATCCCAACTGCATAGCAAATATCAGGTCTGGTATTACACAAATACCTCAGAGAACCAACCAACTATTTGAAGGTTGTAGCATCCACATCCTCACCATCAGAATCAGAATCTAGTTTCTGATTTGTATTTGTAGGTGTGATAGCAGCCTTACAATTATGCAGCTTAAATCTCTTCAGAAGTTCTCGTTCATACTTCAGCTGATGCAAAATGATACCTTTCTCAGAATATATGAACTCTATCCCTAGAAAGTATGTCATTTTCCCGAGATCAGTCATTTCAAACTCATTCATCAGCACCTTCTTGAACTTAGCTAATTCTTGTTTAGAACTTCCGGTCAGCAGTATGTCATCAACGTACAAACACACCAGAATCATATTTCCCTCAGAAATATGCTGAACATAAACACCGTATTCCATCTCACATTTTTGAAAACCCTGCTTCTTGAAAAATGAATCAATCTTCTGATTCCAAGCTCTGGGCGCTTGCTTCAATCCATACAAAGCTTTATGTAATCTGTACACCATCCCTTCCTGATTCTTTTTCACAAATCCAGGAGGTTGTGACACATAAACTTCTTCTTCTAATGGACCATTCAGAAATGCAGATTTCACATCTAAATGCATCAAAGGACAATTCCTGTTAGCAGCTATTGCAATCACCAATCTGATTGTTTCATGTCTCGCTACAGGTGCAAACACTTCAGAATAATCCAGCCCAGGTTTCTGCAGAAATCCTCTTGCTACCAACCTCGCTTTGTGTTTGCCAATTGATCCATCTGGCTTTAGCTTCTGCTTGAAAACCCATCTGACGCTGATGGCTTTTTTGTCCTTTGGAAGTTCTGTCAGCTTCCAAGTCTTGTTTCCTTCTATGGCCTCAAGTTCTTCTTTCATGGCCTTTAGCCAGAACTTCTGCTTGAGAGCCTCTTCTGTACTTACGGGTTCAGAGTCTACTAACATGGCACACTGAATAATTTCTCCTTCAGAATCCACTTCAGTGTCTTGCAATATGTCAAACTCTTCAAATCTTCTTGGAATGTTTCTGATTCTCTGTGGCCTCTGACCTCGTTCAGAACTTTCTCCGGATGCTTGAACCCCAGAAGTTATGTCCTCAGAAGTTTCTCCTTCAGAAGCTCTTGCTCCAGAAAGTTGACTTCCTCCAGAACCTTGACCACCTTCAGAGTCTGGCATATTCCCAGAGTCTGAATCACCACCAGAATCTTGATCATCATCAGAATCTGGATCATCAGAGTCACCTTCATCTTCTGAGTCTCCTTCAGAGTCAGAATCACCATCAGTTTCAGAAACTCTTATTTCTGACCTTTCTTCAGAAGTTCTCATATCAGAATCAGATTGAGACTTATCCCAATTCCAAACTTCTGATTCCTTTACAATAACGTCTCTGCTGAACTCAACTTTATTAGTTTCTGGACAATAAAGCTTGTACGCACCCGTACTGTGGTACCCCACCAGTAACATTACTTTGCTTCTATCATCCAGCTTCTGTCTTCTAGCTTCTGGAACATGTTTGTAACTGTAGCGAGCGATTTTGGACGCGGTTCTTAAGCGCTGGTCGCTCTCTGCGGTTAAGCTTAAACTACAGGTCGATTCATTTTTTATCCTATTGTGAGCTGAATAAGGAAGGGAAATAGATGTCTCCAATTAACCATGCTTTGCATACTGAGTTTAAACAGCGGTTTGTTAGGTTACGAATGCTATTAATGTGGGGGGCCTTTGTACTGGTTATTTGTATTTTCGCCAATACGATTTCTTTCTTTTTTACCTGGGCAGAAGGTTTCTGGCGGGGAACAAGGATTAGGATGTTAGGACTGATGCTTTTGAATTACTGCTTTTGATTGATGGAGATATGGGATTTGGTTTTTTTGTTGATTGCGCTCGCTAAGATCTTTTCTTTCGATCTTATGCCTACGTATTCCCGTTTACCGAAACAGGGAAATCAGAGCATTCGTAGTTCCTCCTATAGAAGGAAATTGGTTTTTGGTGTCTTGTTCAAAGCCCAAGACGTGAAGCGAAAGGTGGTTTGTATCTTGTTCAAAGCCCAAGATGTGAAGCTGAAAGGTCTATGTGTGTCTTGTTCAAAGCCCAAGACGTGAAGCTGAAAGATCTCAGCTTTAGAGAGAATGTGTCATCTCTAAAGAGGGGAGAAGGAGAATTACTTTAACTGGGATACGCGGATCCGAGCAATGCCATAATTTCCGAAGAAAGGGTTTTAACCTGAAGGAGAAGACTTTAACTCAGTGTAGAGCAATGCCATCTTTCCTTAGGAATTTCTCATGCTAAAAGAGGGACAGTGGCGTGGATATAGATGATCCAGAGGCTTGCCGCTTACAGCGATTAGATGAAGGAGTTATTGATGTTTGTGTACTGTGAACGAGGCACAGCTTTGATGCTAAAAGGTTGATTGGATCAACCAGTGGTTTTCTTATACAAAGCCTAAGAGGAGGCTAATTTCCGCTAGGAAAATCATTATACAAAGCCTAAGAGGAGGCTATTTTGTGTCTCGTACAAAGCCCGAGAGAGAGGCTAAAAGTTTTTGACCCGACGATAGAGTCCTTTGGTGTCTCGTACGAAGCCCGAGAGAGAGGCTAAAAGGGGTTAATCCTACAAGAGGATCCTTTATACTCAACAAGAGAGTGTTTTTTGTATCTCGTACAAAGCCCGAGATGGAGGCGATTGTTTGTTTGGCTCAATAAGAACCTTTTTGTATCTCGTACAAAGCCCGAGATGGAGGCTAAAAGTTTGACTCAACAAGAGAGTCTTTGTGTGTCTCGTACAAAGCCCGAGAGAGAGGCTAAAACGTTGTTTGACTCCGCTAGGGAGAGTCTTTGTACAAAGCCCAAGAGGAGGCTATGTCAGTTAAGTGACAGGTCCAGTATACTGATTTTGAAAGAGAAAATCAGTTCTTATATGAGCATCACTGTACTCGTGGGTTAGATCTGATGATCGGGGTTATTTCCTCTTCTTTGGGGAAACTGGAAATCCAAAGGGTATTGAGACTGTCCGAGTCTGCGGGTTTCCTTCCTATTTAACGAAGGGGGCTCTTGAGAATGTCTTTTGAGACTCAAGGAAGTTAGACTGTCCGTGTCTAGAGTTTTATCTTTTGTACTATGTTTTGAGAAACAGTAGTAGACTCTATGAAAGGACTGTTCTATGAGGATGACTAGGTTCTGTTCCTATACCTCTAGGAGGTCGTCGGGACAATTTGTACGAAGCCCAAGAGGAGGCTGGAAACTTTTAAGAAGCCGACAGGTCCTTGTACGAAGCCCAAGAGGAGGCTTTCATTCCCGGAGGAAGAGATCATTATACGAAGCCTAAGAGGAGGCTGTGAATACTTCTAACAAGCCGACGTGTCCTTGAATAATGCCCAAGAGGAGGCCGGTGCTTTTATGAAGTCCGTGGGTCTATCATTTCCTTTCCATTAGGAGAGATAACTCTTTTAAAGATAAAAACCACTGGTAAACGTGCGAGGTTTACTATCCAGTGACCTTTAACCTTTAAAGAGGGTTCCTTAGTTAAGGTCCAAGATTATGACCGTAGTGGGTACCCAAACCCCGAGACATTCAAGACAAGCTATCCACAAGGAATAGATCAAGTCAGGAAAGTTCGAGAATTTGGAAGAAACTCAAAGATGCCATTCACGGAGAATACATTCATCTTGGGGAGTAGAGCTTCTTGACGATTCCTAAGGAGGACAGCCGAAGAGAAGACTGTATCTGGTGCTCCTATTGGGGATCTAGGCGTCTATTTCTACGAATAAATGAAACGGCGTCACCTAGTTCTAGACGTAGTTGCCGGGGAAACTCGAAATATATATACTATTATTACACAGTAGATATGAGTTTATGAAAGGAGACTTCCAGTGAGCAGCCCCACAATACAGTTTATAATATGAAAGCAGTAAACGAAAGCGATAACCACTTACTCGGTTGGAGTGCTTCCATGCTGTTTGGTTAGTTGTTCAACAAAGAAAGATTGAAAACAACAGTATATTCAAAATCAAAGGAGAAAGTGCTTTGAAAAAGAAAGATTTGGGTCTTACAGCTGAAGGAGAGGCCCAGGGTTTTATCAGTGAGCGCACTGTTTGAATTTGTACAGAGGGACTTATACAAGTGACTGGGGCCCAAAATGGTTTTCTGTACAAAGGGATGGGTCTTACACTCTCTCAAGAGGCCCAAAAAGGTTTAAAGAAAAGAGTGGGGCTTATAACACGAGGGTAGACCCAAATGATTTTTCGTTTAAAAATGGCGATCGCGCCGAGGTTTTCTTTTAACGCAAAGGGACTTATACAATAAGTGAGGCCCAAAATGTTTTGGTTAAAAGGGGGATTGGGTCTTACACTCTAATAAGAGGCCCAAAGTGTTTTTGAATGGGTCTTATAGCTCAAGGAGAGGCCCAGATGATTTTTTATTTTTAAACGGGCGACGATCGCGCCGTTTACTTGTACAGAGGGACTTATACAATGAGCGAGGCCCAAAAAGTTTTTGTACAAGGGGAGATGGGTCTTACACTCTCTCAAGAGGCCCAAGAAGGTTTGAAAATGATTTATGAGGGTTGAATTAATCCAAAACCCTAATTTGTTTTCAAAATGTATTTAATTGAATAAAAATTCAATTAAAATGATCAAAAATTGTTTAACACATGGAAAACAAATTGTGATCTTGGATTAATGCTTCAAAAATTAAGTATTGACCTACAAAATAATTAGAAAGCATTAAAAGTTGCAAAATCAATGTAGAAAAAATATTTAAAATGCCAAAAACAATTAAAATATTAATTCTTTACAAAAATATCAATTATATGAAATAAATAATATTTTTGGGATTTTTTTATAAAATAAAATATTTTAACATTTTTGTGAATTATTAAAAAAAGAATCAACTCAAAATCATTAAAACTCAGAGAGAAATTAATTTTTGAATCAATTAAACAAAAATCACAAAATTCAAATATTCAAATATTCAAAAAATGGCGCCAAGAACACGCGCGTGTTCTGGGTTTGCCCAGATTTGCATTTTCTATCCAATCTCCATGAATACGTAATCATATCATGCAATCCACATATCATTATGCTCGCCTCAACCTCACGATCATGTCTATGTACTTTAATTTCATTTAAATTAAACATACAACAAGAAATCACGAAGAGACCTCAAGAACCCTAATTTATGCATGAAGGCTAGGATTTTTGATACACGATTCAAACAATGCAATTAATTGAGGGAAAACATTACATGCATGATTATGAACATATGGCCAAATTATTGTGCGAGGAAATATGCATAGATTGAGAGATGACCAAGTATGTGCTTACCTCCAAGTCGTGACAGCAAGTTCAAAATGATTTTTGATTTGGAGGTGTTACAGATGAGTGGTGATGATCTGAACAGCTTCCCTACACCCTATGGATTGTGTTTGGATGGTTGGACTTGATTGAAATTGGCTGGATTATTTTGTGGCACCTCAGTTGCACTTTGGTTAAAACCTTGAGCAACCAGCTGGTGATTTTGTGAAATTGATGTTTCAGAAGTAATCTAAGTGTTTGATCAGCTCATATGTGATGTATGTGAGGTGTGTGAGTGATTGGTTTGATTGGAATTGCTCTCAAACTCAAAACCAGATAGTGACTTGCCTTAGAAGGCAAAATTGGAGTGAAAGAAGAGATTTTGAGGAAAGCATCTGTTAGATGGCTTTGGTGTACTCAAACTGGCCACAATTGAGCTCTATTTATAGTAGAGCAAGTTTGTTTTGCAAGGAATAGTGCATGGCAGCTGGTAAGTAGGTTTGGCCAATGTTGGCAAATGAAAATCCAAGTCTCCTCTAGCCATTGACTAGAGGTTAGGGCACAGAGCTTTGGTTCCCTTGGTCTTGGATAAGTCTTGACTGATTTCATATGAGAATGACTTAGTCCATGCCACCTTGATAGTTCCATTGAATGCCTTATTCCAAATTTGAAGTCTTGTCCCTATTTTGGCCATTCTAGGTTCAACATGTTATTTCTTGTTCCATGGACTTTGGAGGCTTGGCTCAGTGATTGTCCCCTTTAGATTCAATCCTCTGAGGTGTCCAAGTGGATAGGAGCAATTGAATTTGGCTGATTTTGGCAAATCGACCAAAGTTGCAAATTCTGCCTTGCCTTGACAGATTTCAGCAAGGCAACTTGGCAATGTTGTATCTCATGGTGTAGGTTGAATTTGGCAATGTTCTTAGCCATTTTGGAAAGCTCTTACATGATACAACAACTGTTTGAACAAGTTTGGTTTTGATCTCTTTTGATTCCAAGTGAAAAATCCCCCTACATTTGACAAAAAGTGAGGCAGAATCTGACTTAGTGAAAATTTCACTAAGTGTTGGAAAAAGTGACATTTTCACTTTTCAGCCACTTTGATCACTCCATAACTCAAAATCCTTAATGAATTGGAATGACTTGTAGTTTAAGTTTTTGTAGGTGATAATGAGATCTACAAATCCATCTTTGGATGAGAAAAAATGGCCTTGTGGTTTAGGAGTTATGGTCCTCCAAAGTTGGTACCTTTGCCACTTTATTTTTAACTTAGAAAAATTTCTAAGTTTTATGGTTACCCCTTTTACATGTTATCTCACTTTTCTTGATTTTTCTTGATGAATGATGATTCAAATCATACATTAACATCATTTTAGGGTTAAAAAACCATTTTGGTGAAAAATCTCAAAAAGTCAAAGTTAACTTTTGTGCACAGTTGACTTTTTATCAGATGAATTCCAAACTGTGCAATTCTTCAGGAAATCATGTCCTTGACCTAAATCAAACTTGATGGACATGTTCCATGGGTGTCATAGGGTATATTCAATCATGTATTAGGGTTTGGGAGCATGTCCTGATCAAAAGTCAAAGTTACAGTTGACTTTTCTCTTAAAACCCTAATTGTGGTGCAGATGAAATTGAGACTTGTTGCTCAAGCTTCTTGGATCAATCCATTGTTCCAAATGGATCAATATGGTATATTAGAGACCCTCAAATCATGTCTTGAGGTCTTGGCTCATGGTTTGTCCCAAAAGTCAACTTAGGGGTGAATTAGGTCAAGAAACCCTAATTCCTGATTTTTGATGAATGCATCCCCTGAGGCAAAATTGACTTGATGCATGGGTTCATGAGGTTCCATGAAGTATATTAGGTTATGTTTTGGATCATTGCCTTGTGCCCAGATGAAAATTTCCATCTGGAGGCCCTGGTCGACCAAAACCCTAATTTGGTGACACTGTCGATCTTGAGACTTGATCCACCTAGAAGGGAGCAGCTTTGTGCTTAATCCTTGAAGTATGAGTCCTTTTGATCCTTAGAGGATGTTTGAGAGATTAGACAAGTTGAAGATCATGTCATTTCTTGATTGATCCTTTGTCTAAGCACTCAGAGAGGGCTTGAAACCCTAATTTTGATTGTATTGGATGCTCACCCATCTTTGGGGAGACTGATGAAGCATGATGGTTCATCCATATTGTGATGATGATTTTCACAATGATGGGAAATCTAAGTGGTCAAAATTTGGGGTATTACAGTAACAAACAGAACCAAACACCTTTAGATGACTAACACTTTGCTTTTCTCCCGTCCACTTCTGAATAGGAACTATTTCCTTCAGCTTCTTCGTTGGACATCTGTTGAGAATATATGCTGCGGTGGCAACAGCTTCTCCCCAGAAGTTCTGAGGAAGCTTCTTCTCCTTCAGCATGTTTCTCACCATATCAAGCAAAGTACGATTTCTTCTTTCAGCAAGACCATTGTGTTGAGGAGTGTAAGGAGCAATAACCTCGTGCTCAATTCCATTCTCCTAACAGAACTTCTGAAACTCTTTGGAGTTATACTCACCCCCACCATCGGTTCTGAGAATCTTCAGATTCTGACCACTCTGATTCTGAACCTTCATTCGGAACTTCTTAAATTCAGCAAACACCTCGTGTTTGAACTTAATAAGGGATACCCATGTCATTCTCGTGAATTCATCAACAAATGACACGAAGTATTTATTCCCTCCGATCGATGCTACTGGAAATGGACCACACACATCAGAATGTACTACTCCCAAGGCATGTTTTGCTCTTGGAGCAACTTCTGACGCAAATGGCAATCTTGGTTGCTTTCCTTCCATGCACACTTTGCATGACTTCTCAGGCTTCTTAATTATAGGAATTCCATGTACCAGCTTCTTCGAATTCAGATGTTCTAAGCTTCTGAAATTCAGATGACCAAATCTTCTGTGCCACAGCTCACTTTCTTTCACAACACTTGTTGCACTAAGACATTCAGAGTCAGAAGTTCTGACATTCACCTTGAATGTTCTATTTCTTCCCTGTTCTGACTCCAATATCAACTTCTGATTACAGTCATACAGCTTCAGAAGATTGTCCTTCATGGTAACTGAAAAACCTTTCTCAATTAATTGTCCCACGCTCATCAGATTGCTTTTGATGCCAGGTACATACCACACTTTCTGAATCAATGTTGTTTTCCCATTGTTCAGAACAACTCTGACATTTCCCATACCTTCAGCGTTAAGATATTTGTCATCAGCACATCTGATCTTAGTCCTCTTCTCAGAATCAAAATCAACCAGCCATTTCTTATTTCCAGTAAGATGATTTGAGCAGCCAGTGTCCATATACCACCAGTCTGTCAAATTCGTATCATCAAATTCAGAAGCCATCAGTAGCACAGATTCATCATCAGAACTTCTGGCTATATTTGCTTCTTCTAACTTCCTTTCTTTTTTTGACCAACAATCTCTAGCAAAGTGATCAAACTTCTTGCAACAGTAACATTGGATCTTCTTCTTGTCATACTTCTCTTTTCCCTTCTGAGTATTCTTTTGCCTATCAGAAGTTGAAGTTTCTGACTTCTGACCACCATCAGATCTTCTCCTAGCTTCTGACCAAGACTGCTTCTGATGCTTCTTATCAGAAACTGCTTTCAGAGCCTGCTGCTCTACTTCCCTTTCAGAAGTTCTCTCAGTCAGACGCAACTTTTGCGCTTCTAGACTGCTTTGCAGCTCTTCAATTCTCATGGTGCTCAGATCTTTAGAATGTTCTATTGCTACCACAATGTAATCAAACTGAGGAGTAAGGGATCTCAATACCTTCTCAATGATTACTTGTTCAGAAAGAGTTTCTCCACACGCCTTCATCTCATTAGTGATCAGAATCACTCTGGAGATGTACTCAGAAACTTTCTCATTGTTCTTCATGTTGAGATTCTCGTACTGCTTACGTAGAGACTGAAGCTTCACCTTCTTCACTGATGCGTCACCACCGTAACATCTAACCAGTGTGTCCCACGCCGCCTTTGCCGTCGTTGAATCTACAATCTTCTCAAACACATTCGCATCCACACACTGATGGATGTAGAACAATGCTTTCTGATCTTTCTTCCTTGTATCCTTCTGCGCGTTCTTCTGCTCCTCCTTCGCATCTGCTGCTACCGGAACATAACCTTCAGTGACAAGATCTAGAACATCTTGAGCACCGAACAGTACACGCATCTGAATCATCCAACGATTCTATTTTTTGCCATCAAATACTGGAAGCTTGGTGTTCATGCCGCCGTTGCCGTTCATCATCTTCAACCTTGTACAGTACACTCAGAACTTACCACACACAGTGTTTTCCAACCCACAGAATAAAAAAATTATGATTCTGATCAGAATTTTGTTCTAGATTCAACACAAATCAAGAACCAAAATTCAATCACACAAGAAAATCCTCACGTTTCAGTCGTGTTTCCCGTGTTTTCCCGTTGATCCGAACCGGAGCTCTAGATACCAATTGTTGGTGTACAAGGTGAATAATGGATGAAAAGAGAAGAATATATTATAGAGAATGACGGCTACAAGAATTACAAAAGGATTACAAAAATACTCACTACCACTAGTCTATTTATAAGCTAAAACTAGGGCTACAAAAGCAACAATAAAATACTAAAATGCCCTCTAACAAACTTGGTCACCAAGTTTGTGAATATTAATTAAAATATAAATTATTTCTAGATAAATTTATGCCTTCTATTTGGTTAAAACCATTAGTAAAACTAATCTACCTTTATGTCTTTTCATGGTTCCATCATACTTATACTTGATTTTATAGACTAATTCTCAATCAATGAGTTTCTTGCCAACAGAAAGATGGTAATGATCCATACTTCATTTTGATCAAGAGCATTTGAACACCAAACATACTTATTTGAGGATCTCAATAAATGTAATTTTAATATGAACCAATACCAAGTTTTCTAAGTGTTAAGGTTCAGTTCGAAGGCACGCACTCTTATAAAGAATCGCATTAAAATCCAGCAAAGTGCACAAAAGATCAGTATCAAAAATAATAAACACTTTTTACAAGATGAAAATTTCACACAAACAGCTAAATTATACAGATGACTTGTATTGTTACACAACTTATTACTGACATCCTGAATCTAAGACATGTGAATGCCCGGGTTCGGGTTCCAAACAATCGACTATATTACTTTTACATATCAGATATGCAGCACAACCATGTGTCTGTACTCAACTTGCCTCCCTCCCCACATCCATGTTCTTGCGGACGACCTCCTGCCCGTTGTCCTCATCGCCTCCCGCTGACCTGCAAGTTCTTGCGGACGACCTCCCGTGCCTTTCGCGGGTAAAAGGCAAAGGCCCTGAATCCTTATCCCAACTAATTCTGATCAAATGGGTAAACATGGAACTTGCAAACATTTTAAAGGACTTACTTCAACATGAAGAAACCATGTTTCTCTCATCCTTTGGAAAATATTCTTTATAGGAAAGAATCAGGCAGGTAGTAGAAGCATGATTTACGCCTCACCTAGCAGAATATGCAGCAATATGATCAACACAAACTCCTTGTAGCAGAAATACACAAAAACACATACTAAAAAGGAAAGCACATACCATTAATGCATGAACTTGAATCTCTCCTATGTTTGGTAAATAAGTGAAGTGCAATTTCTCAAAATCTCCTGCAAAACAATAATTGCATCAATGACCTTTCTTGACAAAACCTGATATCTCGTGCATTTTGCTCCTTTGAAAACGTAATTGTGTGCCTGAAAAATGGAAAATAAATAGCTGAAATCTGATTTATCTTGATGCCCTAGATAGTATGACCAAAACACACATTTATTATTCTTCAATCACCTTCAACTGAAGGACTTTCAAAATATACCCGCACTTTCGGCTGCTGCAAGAAGGTTACGCAATTTCACCCTATTTGCTCTTGCAAAAAGACCCTTACCATTTGACAACTGAGATGAATTATTTTCCGAATCCATGCACATCCATTAGATCTAGGACATAAATCTGATGACTAGGATTCACCACTTCGTGCCACATAGTCCTGCAATAAGACTGGTTACTTATGGACCACGTGAACTGACTTGGTAAATGGCCTAGACTATTCATTTTATCAAACGTACATAACGAACGCTTTTAATGCATCACCAGAATTTCCATAACTATCTATAATGCAATCAAAAGTAACAGACTCAGGATCGAGACTCATCCTCCACATGTGGTCCATAAAATACTCAGCTTCTTCAAGTAGGGGTATGCTAAATATCCGGTTGTCAGATCCAAATCCATAACCAAATCTAAATCCATTTAAAATATTCGAATATTATTAAATGGTTATTAACCAATTTAATTATTAATGGTTGGTTATCCAACTATGTTTTATTTTTAAATTCGGTTATAATCCGATTATTATCCAAAATTTAAATATTTTAATCCAATTATATATTTTCGAATAAAAAATTAAATTTTTAAAAAAAAAAATTGAAAAAAATTAATCTTTTTGGAAAAAATAATAATTTTTTCGAAAAGAAAAGTTAATGTTTTGAAAAAATAATAATTTTTGTGAAAAAATAATAATTTTTGTGAAAAAATAAATTAATTTTTATGAAAGAAGTCCCTTTTTCCATCTAAGAATTTTCAGTCATCTCTTTGGATAACACAAAATGCAAAATAATGAAGATACTCAACCATGAGAAGTGAAGAAATAATATAATGATGAGAGTAATGAAAAACATGTAAAATAGAAGCGGGCGATGTAATGTTATAAAGATATTGCCTTTCAAAAAAAAATGTTATAAAGATACAAAGAAAAATGGCCACGAAGAACTTCATATCTTCAAGCCTATTGTTCTCTGTTGACACACCATCATAAATGTTTAACAATGTCAAAAGCTCATGCATTTGTGTGTATTAAATAGTAGGGTTATCATTTCTCTGAACATTAAAAGAAAAGGATTGCTTTCAGAAAATTCTCTCAAAAATTCTGGCGACGAGATTAAAGAAGGTCATTGGCTCTATCATCTCCTTAGAGCAATCGGCGTTCATCAAAGGCCGAAGTATAGGAGACGGAATCCTGACTGTTAATGAGATATTAGACTATGCAAGTAGAACGAAGAAGGAGTGTATGATCATGAAAATCGATTTTGAAAAAGTTTATAATTGCGTGAGTTGGAATTACCTTAGATACATGATGATCAGGATGAACTTCGGTGAAACTTGGCTGAGTTGGATAGAAGCTTTGGTCTTCAAGGGCACGACGTCGGTTCTTGTGAACGGTAGCAACACTCCGGATTTCAAGATTGAAAAGGGTTGCGGCATGGCGATCCCTTATCTCCGTTTCTGTTCTTATTGGTGATGGAGGGACTTACGAGAATGATGAAGAAAGCGAGCGAGCGAGGGAGTGTTCAAGGGTTTCAAAGTTAATGACCGAGTCAGCTACAGCATTGTTCAGTACGCAGATGACACTATGTTAATTGGCGATTGCAGTTGGGATAATTTATGGAGTGTTAAAGCCATTCTCAGAGGCTTCGAACTGGTTTCCGGCCTTAAAGTCAATTTCACTAAAAGTTGTCTCAGCGGAGTTAACTTACCTCCTAACTTTGTTGCTGCGGCAGCTAATTTTCTGTTTTGCAGGGTTGGTGCGCAACCTTTCTCCTTCCTTGGAATTACGGTGGGGGGAAGCCAAGGAAAGTGAAGACTTGGTCGAAAGTTTTGAGCTGTTTGAGGAATCGTTTGTCGGTTTGGAAAGGTAGACATCTATCCATAGGAGGGAGGGTGGTGCTGATAAATTCAGTCTTGAATGCGCTGCCGGTTTATTCCCTGTCCTTCTATAAGGCACCGGTAGGTGTTCTTAAAGAGATTATTCGTATCCAGAGCAGTTTTCTGTGGGGAGGGGCTGATCGTAGTAGAGTTATCCATTGAGTGAGTTGGAATAAGGTGTGCCAACCTAAAGAAAAAGGCGGTTTAGGCATTAGAAACATTGTATTCTTTAACAAAGCCCTGCTATTTAAATGGAAGTGGCGGATCATGTCGGAGAAGAATGGGCTTTGGAGTGGCATCTTAGAGCATAGATACTCGCCTAAAAGTCTTCGTCTGGAAGTGAACAACAATGTAGGTACTAGTGGCGGGAAGAAAGGGTCTCTGTGGTGGAGAGACCTCTCGTCTATCAGCTACGACAAAGCCCTTGGGTACGATTATTTCGTAGACAATATCGTTTGCAACGTGGGCAACGGAGTGGACACCTCTTTCTGGAGCAGCAGATGGTTGGGAGACAAATCACTCAAAGTTGTGTGTCCAAATTTGTATGTGCAGGCCATTAACTCTAATTGGAGTGTTCGTGAGGCCATGGAATGCCTTGCTATGTCTAACAATAATCTGGAGGAGATTGTTCATCTCAGAGGTATCACTGGCATGATGGATGAGACAACAGCCTTGTCTTCACTGCTGTTGGAGGCTAAACCCTTGGAATATTTTGAAGGCTCTTTTGAATGGGGTGGAAATGCGACTGGAGCTTTCTCAGTCACAGACTGTTATCATCTTATTCAGGAGGTGTCTGGTTTGAGTCTTTATGAAGACATTTCTAATAGTGAGAATATGATTTGGAAGCTTAGCATTCCCTCTAAGGTCTAGGTTTTTCTGTGGAGGTTAATGAGAGATTGCATAGCAACAAAAGATCAACTTCTTCGAAGAGGGGTCCCTCTTGACATCGAAGATTCCTTGTGCCCGCTGTGCAAGTTAGCAGAGGAAAGTTCTGTCCACCTGTTTCTCCTTTGCGATTCCGTCGTTGCCGTGTGGGAAAGAATAGTTGAATGGTCGGGTGTCAAATTCAAGGCTGGGGATAGCTGTAAGGAAGCTTTCTCTTTCGCCTCATCTGCTGTGGGTAGGAAGTTTGACAAAAGACAGTTATGTCTATTTGGACGGCGACGGTTTGGTCGGTTTGGAAAATCCGTAAGGATGTTGTTTTTAACGCAGCAAGCGGCTCTGTCGAGGAAGTGGTTAGTTCTATTAAGAGGGTGTCTTGGCTTTGGATGGGTCCTTCCTTAGGGCATTTGGTTCTGTAGTTTTTGTTGCCACAGGTAGTCTGTTCTCTGTTTGTTTTTGCGTTTGTTATGTAGCTCAGTTCTTTTGTTTTATGTTGGGAGTTTTAGTGGCTGTGGTGTGGTAGTGTTGTGTAGTTAGGTTGGGTTTTTTTCTTTCAGGCTGTGGTTGGTGTTTTGTTGCCTTGCCGGTTATTATGCGTACCTGGTGGTGAGCAGGTTTCTCAGTTTTTCTCTTCTACTTGTAGCCTGCAGTTTGTTGTTTTTTCTGCTGTGGGGTTTTGTGTTAAGGGTGAGCACCCCTTGTGCTCTAGTTATTAATTCATTACTTTAAAAAAAAAATGTTGAGCTAATTGCCAAGGGTATGCATGTTAATAGATTGCATCCCGCACATGGAACTAAAAATCAAATACACCAAAATTAATTCCAAAATTAATTCCAATTATATAAACAATTAGGTTTTAAACTAAAACTAAAACAACAGAATAATAGTTGTTAAATTTGGAGGTGGATTGCAACCACTAAATTGCAACCTACATAGATAAGGCTCAAAAATGCAGTTGTTACTCGTATATCACCAACTTCCAAATAAATGAGAGGATTAATTATTCTCGGTGACATTAGATATTTAAAACCTATTGGTTTTGTAAGCAACCGGCCCTAACATAATATTTCAATATGTTCGTAATGATATCGACAAAAACAAACTAATTTACGATTCTCACATTTCAAGTCTTCCAAATAATTCACAAACATATAAATAATTCACATAACTTTGAAGTTACCTAATTTTTTCGAATAAATTAAATTAAATTTTTTGAAAAAAAAAAAAATTTTAAATAAGTATTTTGAAAAAAAAAAATTCAATTTTTCAAAAAAAAAATTCAATTAAAAAATTAATTAATTTTTGTGAAAAAAAATCAAATTTTTTTAAAAACTAATTAAATTTTTTGAAAAAAAAATTACTTTTTTCTTGAAAAAAAATATTTTTGAAAAAGAAATTAATAACCGGTTTAAAACCGGTTATATAATCATAACCAAAATTATAATCAGTTTTATAACCAATTTTAATTGAAATGTGGTTATGGTTATGAATCCAAACTATTTAATTAGTTTAAAAATAATTATGATTTGATTTTTAAAAGTAATTAACCATGCACATCCATATCTTCAAGTCTTTTGGATCTACAAAAAGTGGCAACCAACACATTACATGTAAAGTGATCTGAAACAGGACCATTGTGGTTCCTAACTACAAGAGCATTTAACGCCTCGTTTAGGTTTCCCATCTTGCAGTAGTTGTAGATCAATGTTGAATATAAAGTTGTTTGGCGAAAGTCTTGCTTTGTACATTTTACATATCATCTCCTTTGCATTATTTATCTTCCGCTCCCTAAGAAATCCATTAATGAGTAACGAAAATGTAACAACATCGGGATTGACATAAATTTTTGAGCTTACGCACTTACTGGATACTTCAATTCAAGTTCATTGTTTAGGGACTATAGAGGGACACGTACTGGAAATCTTAGCGTCTCTCTACTTAATATGGTTTTCTATCTGTAGTTTTGCTAACTCAGAATTATTAATTCATTGTTGTTTGTTCCTTTCCTCACTTCAAAGTCCATGTCTAGTACTCAAGTAAGTTTACAATTTTTTTTAAATTAGTAATATGAGTGGACAACCATCCCGTGATAAATAGGGAAGGCACAATGGGATGTGGTCTGTCGGGCCAATCTAAGCATTGTCAAAAAATGGTAAGTTGAGTCGAAATTTTGTATCTGTCTATCTGTTCAGTTTGTCCTGCTTAAAGCCCGTTAAAAAAATGACGAATTGATCTACCAGCCTAGGTATTAAACACTCAAAATATTTATTTTGATTGGTTGAAGATTAATACTTGAACTATAGTTTTGAAACTTTGATTGATGGTTTTATTTTAGGTGAAATTTCTTTATGGTTTTAAATTTTTAGTTATCATTTTAGTTAATTTTAGTAATTTCAATTCTTTATAGTTTTATTTTATACATTTATTGTATATATATGCAATATTTTTTAAGTAAAATTTGTTGAAAAAATGCTTTATAAAAAATTGTTATAAAAAATAAGTGAAAAATCTAATTAAAATGTAAAGAAATAAAAAAAAAAATAACAAAAAAAACTTATTAATCTATTAAAAAAATAAAAAATAAATAGTAGAAAAATAGGCGGGCAAGTCCGCAACCCGACAATCTGCCACCTTAGCGAAGCGGATTAGATTTTTAAGTTCAACTTCACTTTGCTCATCCCGCCTCTTTTTTGGAGGACTTAAGGCGGGGCAAAGCGGACGGTCCGTTTTGCCACCCCTAGTAATAAATGACCAATTCAAAGCATCAGTTTTGCATTCGGTCAGATTTAAACGGTTTTCAGATTGGACTGAGTGACTGTTTTGGATATATTAGGGTTGAGTCTGTTTGATTAGCATCATTATTCAGGGTCTGTTAGAAACCGAAGCCAACCATACTTATAATTGTTAATTAATTATAGTACTCTAACCCTAATACATTTCTCTCTCTCTCTCTCTCTCTCTCTCTCTCTCTCTCTCTCTCGTCCAAAAAAATTCATTCTTCTCTCACTCTTAACTTCCCTCTCACGGAAAACCCTAATACATTTCTCTCACTTGTCCTCTATGTCGCTTCCTCGAACATCTTAGTTAGCTCTTCTTTGTTACACTTTCATCTTCCTCTCTCATCGTTGTTTCATCATTCACTCATCTTCATCTCTATCTCGCTTCATATAGTCTTCATGCATTGTTTTGTTCTATGTTTTCCTTTATTATCATTAAGTTGATTTGATGTTATTAGAGGTGATTCTACCATTTTATTTGTGTTTTGAAAAAGTTGATATAGTGTTTAAGTTTTATTTTCTAAGTTTGATTAGAGAACTGTAAGATTTTTGTATCTCTTAATGTGATTTAGGGTTAGAGTAATTTTTGTGTCAACCCTATCTTTTGAATACTCAGAAAAGGTTAAACTTCTATGTATTTGTTCAACATTTTTAAAAAAATAAATAGTAATTTTATGATTTGTTCATTTGATCTATGAAAGGTTAATGTTTTATTTATTTTTTGGGTTACTGTTGGAAATGCTTTTTGATTTTTTATATTTTGGTAGATTCTAAGACTTTTGGAGGTTTTTAATGGATTTATTGTGTTTGTGAAACAGGACTATGAGGATTACTATGATATCTTATTCAAAGTTTTAATGTGATGTCTTATTCAAAGTTTTAATTCTTATTTTTAGTTTTTTCTTCTTGGAGGTTCTTAATGGATTTATTGGGTTTGTGAAACAAGACTGGAGTATTATAACAAAGCAAGAACTTTGAGTTAGTGTTATTGTGATGTCTTATTCAAAGTTTTAATTCTTATTTTTTAATTTTGTCTTCTTGGAGGTTCTTGAAGAATTTATTGTGTTTGTGAAACAGCACTAAAATGAATCTAAATTTTTGTGTCTTATTACTTCTCTGTTATATAAGGTAAAAGTAGTCCTATAGCCTATTGCATAAGTGGAAGATATTTTTCAAATGGTTGATTTAATAGAAACAAGGTAATTTTAACGAATATCAAATGCTCGTTGATTACTACATTGATGATTTGTTGTGATAATTTTCCAAAATGTTCCTTAAATAATATTGTAATGACAATGGTTGTTTATCAAAATTTGTTCTGAAAAACGATGTCGAAATAACAAAGTATAATCGGCTTCTTCATCAGCAAGAAACCCACAAGTATAGAAAAGAAGAACACAATGAAATTAATTATAAAATGTTATTCTTTACTTTCTCTTTGAAAAAAGATTACAAGTGTTACAGAATAGCAAAATAACATACATCACCCTAATTAGGATTTTCCTTATTAGAAAGTGAGAGACTAGCATGCTAATTATAAGAAAACTAACACACTAACCTAATGGACTTTTACACACAGACTCATTACACCAGCTAACTTAGAGAACAATCTAACTTAAAGAATTGGGCATAACAAACAGGCCCAATTTGACAAGTTAACACTCCTAGCATACTTAGACTACAGCATGTGAACAAACTTTGACGGCATGCTAAAATCTTGTCGAATTGTTAAACCAAAAAGCTACCATTCGACCATACTAGAGTTCGATCCAATATCTCACGAATCTCTACCTTGGAGAAAACTCTATAACATCAAGGGAACAAACTACCTTTCTTTATGCAGCTTTATCAACTACATACAGTGGAAAAACTTGCAACTTGGTAATCTCTTGGTGATCATATCAGCAGCATTGTGATCTGTCAAAACCTTCAGCACTTGGACTTCTCCACGCTCGATTACTCTTCTAACAAAATGCAACCTCACATTGATGTGCTTGGTTCGCTCGTGATAGGCTGAATTCTTCGATAGGTGTATAGCACTTTGACTATCACATTTAACAGTGATAACTCGACCTTGAAGTTTCAGCTCCTTAGCAAAACGTTCAAGTCACAATGCTTCTTTCACAACTTCAATTAGGGCAATATATTCTACTTCAGTGGTTGATAAGGCAGCAACCTTCTGAAGTGTTGTTTTCCAACTGATTATTGGGCCAAATAAAGTGAACACATATCCAAAAATAGATTTTCTAGAACCCATACAACTGCATAATCAGAGTCGACATACCTTTTGATTTTTGCTTTACTATTTTTACCACACGCTCCACCATAAATCAGGACTCTATTCAGAGACCAATTTATGTACCTTAGAATCCACTTAAATGCTCTCCAGTGATTATTTCCAGGATTCGCCATGTACATGCTTACAAGACTTACTACATATGCTATATCGGGTCTAGTACAGACCATAGCATACATCAAAGAACCTACTATGTTAGCATATGGGATGTTATTAATATAAGCTCTTTCGACCTCAGTACTAGGATACTAATATGTAATCAGTTTTAATTGAGGGTTTGTCGGAGTCACAACAAGCTTTAAATTCGACATATCAAACTTGTCGAGAATCTTCTGGAGGTATGTCTCTTGAGATAAGCATAATTTCGACTACTTTCTATCTCTCCGGATGTCAATCCCAAAAATTCTAGAGACAGCTCCCAAATCCTTTATGTCAAACTCCTTATTGAGTTTAGCCTTCACCTTCATTACATCCTCGTCATTGTTGTTTGCTATGAGAATATCATCCACATAAAGCAACAAAATAACAAGTCAATTTCCACGTTGAAATATGAAGTAAACACAATGGTCGAACTGACTTCTAATGAAACCTATGTGCGCCATGAACTTGTCGAATCTCTTATTCAACTGTCGAGGAGATTGTTTTAGTCCATATAAGGATTTATTCATCTTGCACATAAAATCTTCCTTTCCCTTTTCTGCATACCCTTCAGGTTGCTTCATCAGGATTGTTTCATCTAGATCTCCATACAAGAAAGTAGTCTTCACATCCATTTGTTCCAGATTTAGGTCAAATTGTGCCACCATGGCAAGCAGCATTATAATGGATATGTGCTTCACAACGGGAGAGAACACATCATTGAAGTCGACACCTTCTTTTTGAGTGAAACCCCTTTCGACCAATCTTGCCTTGTATCTCTTCGACGTCACTCCTTCGATTCCTTCCTTAACTTTGAAAACCCACTTACAGCCGACTGATTTAGCTCCAGCAGGTTTCTTGATCAGTTCCCAAGTGTGGCTATCATGAAGAGACTTCATCTCATCATCCATGGCATTTAGCCATTTAGCCATTCAGTCTTATTTTGACTCCTCAAAACTTTCTTATAGTCTCTAGGTTCTTCATCTAGAACCTCACTTGCAGAGATTAAGGCATAAGCTATGAGATCTACATACCCAAGTCTGTTAGGTGGTTTGATGACTCTTCTTGGCCTATCTCTTGCCAACAAGTAGTCATCAACAATTTTCCTAACTTCCTCAGTATCTTCAGCATCTTGTGCTTCTTCTTCGATTTGATCTGGGATACGCAATTCAGTATTGACATGCTCCACCTCAACAAGAATCTCTTCATGTTCCAGTTCTTCTTCAGATATCTATGCACTTTGACTGACGTCATCAAATTTCTTGAAAGCCATCTCAGCTTCATTGAAAACTACATCTCGACTGGTGATACACCTCCCATGAACATGCATCTCAAAGCTCTAGGTTCGAACTTGTCTTGCCTAATGCGAGCATAGGTTATGCAGCCAAATACTTTAAGTTTGTCAAGATATGGTGGATGTTCTTACCAAACTTCTTCGGGTGTCTTCATATCTAACTCAGTCGAAGGATATCTATTTATCAAATATGTTATTGTCGAAACAACCTCTGCCCCAAAACACCTTCTTTAACCTAGTACTAGTCAACATGCATCTAACTCTTTCCAAAATGGTTCGATTAAACCTTTCATCCAAACCATTTTGTTGGGGAGTACCTGTAGTAGTTTTGGGCTTTACAATACCAGAGCCTGCACAAGAATTGTCAAACGCCTCATTGAAAAATTCAAGGGTATTGTCGGTTCTCAACCTCTTGACCTTCATGCCAATCTGATTTTAGACCTGAGTCTTCCAACTTTTGAAATTCGAAAAAGTTTCATCCTTAGTCTTCTGGATGAATACCCATAACTTTCTGGAATAATCATAAACTATGGATAGAAAATACCTTGCTTCTGAATGTGATTGACACTTTGCATGCCCCCAAAGATCAGCATGGATGTAATCAAGGGATCCATGTGTTCTTTGTTTGCCTTTGTTGAACTTCACTCTGCAAGATTTTCCAAGTACACGAGTTCACAAATTTCAACTTTTCGACTTTGTCTCCACCAAGCAGATTTTGTTTCCCCAATTCGACCAGACCCCTTTCACTAACATGGCCCAATCTCATGTACCAAATTTCTGTCTTTGACAAAGGTTTCGTGGATGCAACATTTGTAAAACCACTTACAACTTCAACATCAAGGGTATACAAGCTTTTTTTTCACGCCTCTCAAGACTTCCTTCGACCCCTTCATGGCTCTTAGGATACTTTTCTCGCCTTCAAAAACATATCCTTTCTTGTCGAGTTCATCAAGAGAAATCAAATTTCTCTTCAAATCAGGTACATACCTGACTTCAGTCAACAACCTTATTGACTCATAATGGAGCTTGAATCTCACAGATCCAACACCTGCAATCTTGCAAGATTTATTGTTTCCAAGCAATACATATTCACCATCTTGATCACATAGTTCCTCGAACAAGTTTTTGTTTGGAGTCATGTGCCAAGTGCAACCTGAATCCATAATCCATTATTTTCTTGCGTCGCTGCTCGAAACCACAAGAACATCAGATGAGTCAAAATCCTCTTGAATAATGGTTATGTTGCCATTATCATTTCCTTCATTATCTTTCAGGTGTTCAGGGCACTCTTTTCTTGTATGAACCTCCTTCTTACAGTGATAACATCGAATACCAGATGCATCACCACTATAAGACTTCTGCTGATTTATACCCTTCTTCTTGTTAAACCAAACATATCTCTTTGTGAATTTTGCCTTAACCGGCAGGTCTTCACCAGTCGAAGATGGCTTATACTCCTTTTGTTCGTTCAAATCCTTATAATACAAGGCTGATTGAACTTTTTCAAAGGTCAGAGACTCTCTTCCATGCAAGAGAGTTTCTTCGAAGTGAGCATGTGATCTGGAAAAACACACAACAGCAACAGCGCTTGATCTTCATCCTCGATCTTGACATCGATATTTTCAAGATCAAGAATTAACTTGTTGAACATATCCAACTGTTTATCCTGAACTTTGTCTTCACTCATCTTGAATGAATACAGAGCTTGCTTCAGGTAGAGGCGATTGACCAAAGATTTGGTCATGTACAAACTTTTGAGTTTCATCCAAAAACCCGACGTTGTCGTTGTTGAACCCTAATTTTTACCCCTAAGATTTCGCACATTTCATTTTGCATCTCATACCACAAACAAGATCACAATCTTTGTTTCTCCCGAATATCTGTATATTATTCTTACTTGTTTCTATTTACTAACCTCTAACCAAAATACCAAAAATATGTTGCAGTTTGCTTGTTCTTCCCTTTCTGTGTGTTGTGCAGGTTTGTCAAGGCAAGGGCATAATTTCAAATCAAGTGTGGTTGTTCGTTCATGATCCAGTTCAAATGGATGTTTGACCTAATCTTGGTCAAATTATCAAGAGATTGCTTCAAGTGCAAGTTATCTGTTTCAGTTGGCTATTTCTCAAGCAGTGACTGTCAAGTTGTTGTGTGGGGATGTCTATCAAGTTCACCTGAGTTCATCAGTCCAAATTGTGTTCATATGTGGATTTATTTTCCCAGATAACTGATTCAGACAAATTCAAACAGATTCAAATGGTTGTTACTCAGTTGTGGCATGTTCAGTGGTAGCTATATGTTCGGTTTATCAGAGGCTTGTGAAAAAAATCAAAATTGGTTTTGGGCTAAAAATAAAGATTAGCTATCCATTTTTTTTATGTCCATTATTCCTTAAACCATTTCTTTTTTCTAAACCAATTCCATTTTTTTTCTAATTCATTAACCAATTATCCAAATTTGTCCAATTTTATCCATTTTTATATCCATTTTCATTTAGTATCCAAATTTATTCACTTCTCACATCCAAGTTACAATTCCAAATATCCATCATATCCAATTCATAAACCACATTTGTTTTCAAATATCCAATTCTCATATCCATTTTTCAAATATCCAAATCAATTAACCAATACCCATTTTCATTTCAAAACCAAATATCCATTTTTTATAAACAATTATCCAAATAACCATTTCCATTTCTAAATCCATTTTTTCCTAAATTTATTTTATCCTTTTCTCATTATCCATTTCTCCAATATCCATTTTTTTTACTTTGTCCAAGTTTCAATTTCCAAAAAGATATATATCATAAGCCCATCAACACATTTTTTGTTACAACAAACATGAAAAAAAAAAAGAAGGCCCATTTGCCAATAACAACCAAAACAATAGAAAAAAAATAGAAAAAGAACAAGTTGAGAAAACGATTCATCACAGCCCATAGAACAAAGGCCACCAAGCTTCATACAAGCCATGTCATCATTTGTAAGTCATTTAAGACAAACTTTTTGCAGCTTCAATAAGCCGTGCCAAATTGTAAGCATCTCACGTAAATCAATCTCACGCCGAAAACAAGTCACAAGAAACAAAAGTCCAGCCACTTTACCAAACTTTACAAGCTTCATACAAGCTTGCATAAGTCCAAATCCATGAGCTACAAAGCGAGCCGTAAATATAAGCTGAAGCCAATACTTTAATCCACGTCACGAGCTTCACTGCTACAAACACGAAACTACACAAAATGAAAGGAAAAACGCAGCCAGCCATCATCAAAAACGCACTGCAACACAAGCAAAACGCAACACCAAAGTCACGCACAAACAAGCAAGTTCCAAAACGCAGAAACTTCATTCAAATTCTCACCATATCCCTCTATAAATTCAACTCCTCTCATTCAATTATTCAAGCTTGAACATCCCCTTCAATCTCTGCACAAAAATTCCTCAAGCTTCAACCAAAATCATCTTCTAATCTCCAATCAATTCTTCACAGAAAAGTCACCAAAAACACTTTCAATCTTTAATTTCTCAAACCTTCACACAACTTCATAATTTCCATTCAATGCTATTCTTGAATCCTTGGGCTTAGAATTTGGACATCCAATGCAATTCTTGGAACCTTGGACTTAGACTTAGGACCTTTCTTCCTTTGCTTTGGAATTATGGTTCGAAGACTATGGAGCTTACTTGTGTGGTTAGGCTATTCTTATCCTTAGCTTTTACTTTATGCTTTAGGATAGTCACTTCTTCTCCACCCCATTCTTCAATTTTCAAAACTCTCTCCCTTTTTCAAAACTTTCTTGATTTCAAACTATCACCTCTTTCATAATCAAACCTTGACTTTGTCAAGTGATTTTACTCTTTTCTTTACATTTCTTAACAAATGCTAAACTACATAAGCATGTTGACACCTTTTTTTCAAAAGACTTTAAAAAACATCAAACTCATCACTCTCTTTTTGTGCCCTCGTGTGCTTTTTCCTTTAACTTTTTCATAAGCTTAGACATGATTCATTTCTTTAAGAGGAATTATTCGCTTGAAAATGACGACTTGTCTTTACATTTAAAAACAACCAAAACAAACAAATTTCATTCTTTGTACCACGAACTACGAGGTTTTGATCCTACATTGCAATTCGTGGGTACGTAGGCATGAGGCGATAAGTCTCTCCAAACACAAAAATCTTAAAAACAATTTCTCTTCTCATCTCCTCAATCACTTTTCAAGCAAATTTTTTTCAGACCAAAAGCGGTAGATATTTCAAAGGGTTACTATAGAGTACTATAGACGTTTTGGGTGCTAACATCTTCCCATTTCGTAACCAACCCCCCTTACCTAGTCTCTCTTCACTTGTTCTTGTTTAGAGCTTGTGTAGGTTTTGTTCGCTCTTTTTCCTTTCCTTTTTGGATAAAATAAAAGTATGGTGGCAACTCTTTCTTTTCAAGTTAAGTTAATCAATAGCTTACACTCACGATTTTGCCACTACAGAAAAGTGGCGACTCTGCTGGGGACAGATTGACCTCTTGCTGGTCCATCCCTTTGAGGGGTTTAGCCTACTTTGATTTATTTACTGCTTTTCGTCTGATTTGTTTATTACTTGTGTGTTCTGTTTGGGAATTCTTCTGTGTGGTGTGATAAGCCCAATACACAGGCTTGAGTGTACACCTAAGACTAGGGTGGAAAGTAGTGGGACCTACGCGCCGTCTTGGTACGTTTGGTGTTCACGAAATTCACATCCAGACGAGGTTTTCTTGGGAGATATTCTGACGTGCGTGTCTTGCGCATTTCGGGGTGTTGATCTAGAAAGCTGCCGACTCTGACGGTCATTCCCGAGGACTCAGTTGAGGCACTCCTCCCAAGAGGTAGTAATGGCAGACTAGAAATGGCAAACCCGTTATGCTTCTTGATCCGAGGACCCGAAGCTGAGAACTTTAGAATCCTTTAACCCATCTTGGCCTTATTAGGATGTGGTGCGATGGCTATTCAGGTGCAAACTTGAATCAGTTGTTACGTGATACCACACTCAGACGAGACTCTCTTGAGAATATTATTGACTACCAAGCAGTTGGAAAATTGATAATATCCGAAAGATGGGTTGTAGACTCTGGGAACTTCTTTAGAACCTTGTTCGGCAGGTGTTATACCCTTAGCACGTACCTTTTGTGGGTTGGTTTTTACCCTTGACTCCATGCTTGTGACTCAAACCTTTGAACCCGTGTGCTTTGAGTGATCTTGTTTGTGGTTGTTGCATCCATGCATTCTTGCATCCATGAGCATACATATGCATTCTTCCAAGTTGTCTCAGAAACTCATTTCAACTGTCTCCTTCTTCAGTTATCTATTCACCGTCAAGCTGTTTCCTCAACACAACTACAGAACTAGAGCTGCTGTCAGATTGAGAATGGAAAACCAAGAACAACACAACGCCGAAGTCAAAATGGAAATTGATGAGTTGAAGGCCAGCATGACCAAGCTCACAGAAATGCTGCAAGTTCTGATTGCTAAAGGTGAACCACCTCAGAGGACTGTGATTGTTGAAACTTCAACTGCTGTTGTTGACCCTCCACTGACTCAACAACCAGCTTCTACTTGGCCAAAATTTGGGTTACCTCCGAATTACTCACCACCCTTTGCAACTACTCTTGTGTTTGTCTAGCCAGTATCTTCAGCTCCATTATTCACTGAACCTCAGCCTGTTGTGCATTCTCTTGCTCAAGCTATTCCTGAGAATCCTTTTGTGTACCATGCTGTTGATCCACAATATGAGAGTCAGGGAGAACCTGGATACATTGAAGAAGTCAAAGAGCAATGGAAAACTCTGGATAAAAGGATAAGAGTCGTGGAAGGAAGCGATGTCTTTAATGCTGCCGCAATGGACATGTGCTTGGTTTTCGACTTGGTTATTCCTCCAAAATTCAAGACTCCTGATTTTAAGAAATACAAGGGGCACACCTGTCCCGGAACCCGCTTGGTGATGTACTGCCACAAGATGGCTGCCCATGCCAAAAATGACAAACTGCTCATTCACTATTTCCAAGACAGCTTGAGTGGGGCTTCAATGAAATGGTATATGGGACTTGATAAGAACTGTATCCAAAGCTGGAAGGACTTGGGTGATGCATTCTTAAAGCAATATAAGTACAATCTAGACATGGCACCTGATCGCTGTCAGTTGCAGAATATGTCTCAGAAAGAAAAAGAACCCTTTAAGGAGTACGCTCAGTGCTGGAGAGAACTAGCTGCTCAGGTGGAGCCACCTTTGGCTGAAAAAGAATTGACTGGATTATTCATGGACACTCTTCAGCCACTCTTTTGGGAAAAAATGATAGGCAGTGTATCATTTGGTTTTGCTGACCTAGTCGCTATTGGAGAAAGACTAGAAGAAGGTATCAAGAAAGGAAAGATTGCCAATGCTGAAGCCTTTAGTGGTGCTAAAAAGTATGCTGGGAATTTTCAAAAGAAAAAGGATGGTGATACCCATGCTGTTTCAGTTGAAGGGAAACCTCGTCACAGACAACAACCATATGTAGCTGCAGTTGCTCCTGTTGTCAATGCTCAAACAGTTCAAGCTCCTCGTCAGACTGTTAGACAAAATCAGAATCGCAATAAGGTTAACTTTGATCCTATCCCGATGTCCTACACTGAGCTATATCCATGTCTTGTTCAGAAAGGTTTGATTAGAACGAGGGATCTACCTCCTCCTCCAAATCCTCTCCTAGCCGGCTATAAGGCTGATCTTCACTGTGAGTTCCATCGAGGTTGTAACACCCTTTTCTACCCCACGAATAAACACGGCAAAATATATAATTTATCAGAGTAAAATCAAAAACTACCTCGAAGGGTGCACATTTCTCAATAAATTCAACTTAAACACTTGCTCCATAAACACGGGTTTTCCTCAAAAATACTCAAAAGCCTTCATATGGCAGCGGAACTCAATAATTCAAATAAAAAGGTTTTCAACAAAAGCCATCAAAGTTAGCAGCAGAACCACAATAACCACAATAATAAAAAAAGGCTTCAAAATAACCCATAGTCATCAAATATCACAAAACAACAACTCAACGATGGTTCAACTCAACAACCCAACCCGATGTTACACTATCAGAGCAAGGCCCTCTACATCGACCAAAAGTAAAATACAACTCCAAAAGTCCTCGAAGGCATCCACAGCTAAACCTGATCACATGCACGTTACCCATGTGGAGGCAACATTCAAACAGGCAGGGTGAGCAATCACAATTCATTATAATCAATATAAAAACAGGATATGCAAAATGGCGTCATCATCATATACAACAACATCAGGGTCATCATAAAGGAAAACATCAAGAATCACTATATCACAACATCACGTCAATGCCACATAAAATGCAATGCACAACAAGACTCATGCATGTGGTACCAATCATCACAAAAGATGGACACTAGGTCATCAACCCTCCACAAGGGAGCACGTCATAAACACATTAATCCACACAATGGGATTGAAGCCACCACTGGACCGAAGTCCTAACATCGTCACTGGAACGAAGTCCTAACATCATCAATAGACCGAAGTCCAAATGCTATGAATGCATGATGCACCACGTCCTAATCATCATTATCCACCAAAGTCATTACGTGCATCATCATCCATCAAACTCACATATTCATCATATCATCAAATACGTCATCAAAACATCATTAATCAGCATCTCGTAATCATCAATATAACTCATGGTAATTCACATCAAATAGTCATGCATCATCATCATAAAATCATCAACATATCTCATAGTAATTCACATCATCAATTATTCATCAAAACATCACAATATTATAATCTCATATTCATCAATACCATCATGGTAAATCATCATAAACATCACAGCATCAAAACATCAAAACAGCACAGTAACACAAAACAAATTCACGAACAGCAGATGTTCGCTCCAGGATTCGCTAGGCGAACCTATTCACTACAACCTTCGCTTAGTGAAGCGGCCAGCAAATCCCACGGACACCACACTCAACCCAGAAACACAATCATTTGTCATGCTCGCTGGTTTGTTCGCTTAGCGAACCCACTCGCTGATTCCTTCGCTTAGCGAGACTCCCAGCGAATCCCCACTTCCACTCCATAACCATCTCAGTACCTACACTCATGTTATCGCGCATTTGCTGCACTGTTCGCTTAGCGAACATTCGCCTAGCGAAGCGATGGTTCGCTTAGCGAACCTGCGATTACAGTAAATCGCTGCTATGCATCAGTAGCTCTATAACCTCAAAGGTACCTGCGATTACAGCTCCAAATGACCCAAAAACATCCCTACAGCAGTTCTAATGCATCACGGAAATTAAAGGCCTAAAACCTACGTCTTTTAGGTCGATTCAGGACACTACGGGAAACCTTAATTTCCCTAAACCTTCAAAACTCTCAAGCTTCCTATAAACTCCATAAATCCCTTTCACCACAAGGTCGAAACAACATTGACAGGGAAGTCATCCCCAAGGTCTATTTTATGGTTCAATTCGACATTATTAATCGATTCACAAAAATGCCCTTAAATTCATCAATTTACCTCAAAACCCATAAACCCTCACAATCCCCTTTTTCTACAAGGTCAAAACAACATCAAAGAAACATTAGCCTCAAAGGCCTAGTTTTACCCAATTCAATTCAACCCTTCATAATCATCATAAACCTACAAAACAACACCTAAATCATCAATATAATCATAAACCCATTGTTTACCTTGAAAATTGGTAAACAACCGCTGATCTTCTAAAACTATAATGTTCTAGTAACTTACAGGATCGATCAGATTGATCCTAGGACATGTGTTGTATGTGTATTTAGAATATTTCGCAATTTGATAAAGTATGCCTTTCGACAATGCACATAAATGAAAAATGGTTATTTGAAGTGTAAAGGAAAGCGATAAAGATAAAAGAAATAACTAAGTCGAACAATACATCAAAGAAAAGAACAAGGCTGAATGTAAAAGGTTTGATAAAGAAAAACTGGGGCTAAATGCTGGAAAGAAATGCCTAAAGATCTTAAAATGCAGAAAAGGTAAATGCTTGAAAATAAAGGCTTTTAATAAAAAACTGTAAAGTAAAGACTTGGTAATGTAAATAACTTGAAAGGTAAAAGTTCCTGAAAAGAGGTTTCAAAGTAAAGAATCTAAAACAGAAACTTCAAAGTAAATTACATTGCAATAAAGAACAATGGTGATTACAATCACGTACATTCTCACTTCACTGGTTTCTCGACACACCGGATACTTTGAGTGAATATAGAGTTACTTGTACAAATATGATTTTTTCACACTATTCTAACTCTAAGACTAACCTATTTATAATACTCTAATGTAACCACCCTTTGACGGTTTTATTCTTAGATTACGCCACTTGGCACTTCGCATGTCTTCACGATCTGGATCTTCGCCACCTGTCCTCTTTTCAAATTCAAATAGTGGAACTTCCCTCCACTATTCAGTTGTAACTGCAGCGCATTATCCATAGCCACTTCACTGTGTCGAATTGACTGCTTGGACTTAGCAATATTTGAAGTCCTAAAATCATTCTCTTCGACTCAGACATTCAGCAAACACGGTCGAAGGCCTTCTAGTCGAAGCCTTCTTTTTTAGCTTTATTATTTTAAAGAATAACTTCTTTTAAAGCCAAATTGTCTGAAATCATGTAGCGTCGAAATTAGGAGCTAACACCCACATAAACCTCAAAATTGGCCTTAAACACATCGAATCCCTATATTGAAAACAATGAAAGGTAATACTCCCCATACCTTAGATTGTCGATTCGAAGCTTTCTCTCTGAGCCTTCGGAAACCTTCTCGAATTCCTCGCCTCCTCCTTTTTCCTCAGAGCTCTCACCTTCTTCTTCTCACGGTTTACCAAAAAAAGAAACCTATTCTTAAATCCTCCTTTTATATTCAACCTAACCCTTGGGCCTCGAAATTGGGCTTTCTCCATAAAACCCTCACTAATCATCATCAAAAGTCCGTCTTACCCCCAATTCCTTTAATATTATTTAAAATAAATAATAATACATTATATCTCATAATATATACTATTATTTAATTAAATAACCAAAACTTCACAAAATCACCGACATCCACCCGAATCACCAAAATTCATGAATATAATATTTAAATAAATTAAATAAATATTCTTACGAAATTTGGGGTGTTACAACTCTCCCCCACTTAAAGAATTTTCGCCCTCGAAAATTACCTCAAGGAAACAGAGTCGGATACGACTCCCTCATCTGATCTCCACACCTCAAGTCCAACTTTCCTTTTTCTTAGATCTTCTTACCCTTTTCAGGTGTCTCCTACAAAATTTCAAGTCCGAGTACAACACTCTCGCCCGACCCATACCAACACAATGGAGTCCTACACCTCCTTCCACACAAAGCTTCATACAGCGTCATCCCAATACTAGCACGAAAATTATTATTGTAGGTAAACTTGATCGACTACAAATAACTATCCCATGGTCCTCCTTGGTCCAACACACAAGCTCTCGGCAAATCCTCTAAAGATTAGATAGTCCTCCATGTCTGTCCATCTGCCTGCGGATGATAGGCAGAACTCAACCTCAACTTAGTACCCAAAGCATCTTGCAAACTCTTCCAAAACTTCGACGTAAATCTCGGGTCTCTATCCGACACAACATTCGACGGTATCACAATTTCCTCAATATACATCTTAGTTAGCTTCTACATAGAATGATTAATCTTTATCGGTAAGAATGAGCCGATTTAATTAATCCATCCATAATCACCCAAATAAAATCACTCCCTTTCTTAGTTTTTGGCACTCCGACACAAAATCCACGACCATACTATCTCATTTCCATTCGGGAATACTCAACGATTGCATCATACCCAAGGCTTCTGATGCTCAATCTTCGACTTCTGATAAGTCAACTCAGCAATATCCTTCCTTACTAAATACTTTCCTCGATTTCTTGAACGTCTGGAATGCACACTCTATCTCGAAACCTCATCACACCATTCTCATCAATCTGGAATTCTCCTCCGTTACCTTGGTTAATCAATGTCAATTGGTCATCCAACTTCAAATCCACTTGCTGACCCGCTCTGATTTCCTCCAAAATACCACTTGTCAGCTTCAACATTCCTAACTTCACCCTGTCAGGAGTCTCTTCACACACCAAACTCAAATCTCGAAACTGTTTGATTAATTCCAATTCTCTCACTATAAGCATCAACATGTGCAATGACTTTCTGCTCAACGTGTCGGCCACTACATTTGCTTTGCCGAAATGGTAACTTAAATCAATGTCATAATCCTTCAATAATTCCAACCATCTTCTCTGCCTCACATTCAATTCTTTCTGATCGAACAAGTACTTCAGATTCTTATGATCACTGAACACTTCAACTTTAGAGCCAAAAGATAAGTCTCCAAATCTTCAACACAAACACCACAGCGGTAAACTCTAAGTCATGCATAGTATAATTCCTTTCGTGAACTCTCAAATGTCTCAAAGCATAGGCAACAACTTGTCCATTCTGCATCACTACTCCACCAAGACCCATCTTTGACGCATCACTGTACACCACAAAAGATTCACTCGGATTAGTCAAAACCAACACCGGAGCGGTCATTAATCTCTTCTTCAATTCTACAAAACTTCCTTCACAAGCTACATCCCACACAAAAGCTTGACTCCTTCAAGTCTACTGAGTCAAAGGTAATGCCGACTTAGAAAAACTCCAATAAATTTGTGGTAGTAACCCGCTAATCCTAGAAACTTCGTATCTCGGTAGCAGACGTCGGAGTCTTCCACTGTATTACAGCATCAATTTTAGAGGGATCAACAGCAATCCCACCACTTGAAATCACATGGCCAAGGAAACCCACTTCCTTTAACCAAACTCACACTTCGACAGCTTCACCTACAACTTCTTCTCTTCCATCACCTGCCACACAGTCCTCAAATGCTCAGCACGCCCTTCTTCAGGTTTAGAGTCTATCAGAAGATCGTCAATAAAACTCACTACAAGCTTATCCAAACTCTCTAGAAAATCTGATTTATATACTCCATGAACACCAGGTGCATTAGATACACCAAACGACATCACGGTATACTCATAGTCACCATACCTCATCCTGAAAGCTGTCTTCGAAATATCATCAGGCTTAGCACGAATCTGATGATAACCAGACCTCGAATCAATCTTGCTAAACCACAAGCGCCCACCAATTGATCCATCAAATCATCAATCCTCGAAAGTGGATACTGATTCTTGATCGTCACTTTATTCAACTGTCTATAATCTCATAGTACCATCTTTCTTCTTCACCGACAACACATGAGCACCCCACAGAGAAACACTCGGTCGAACAAACTTCATCCCAAGCAACTCTTCCAATTGTTTCTTCAATTCCCTTAACTCAGAAGCAGACATCCGGTAAGGAGCCATTGACATCGGACTCATACCTGGTATCAAATCTACCGCAACCTCTACCTCACGCTCTAGAGGCAAATCACTTACGTCATCAGGAAACACTTCCGAAATTTCACAAACAAAAGGCAAAACACCAACTTCTCCACCTTCACTAATACTCAAAGTTGCCATCAACGTAAACATCTCAGCACCATCCTGCATCGACTCATCAAAACAATCTGTAAGCACTTGGCTTAACTCCAAACATATCACTGCGCACACCACTTAAGCTCGCAAGACACGTCTATCACATCCAACATGATCCCGTCTATTATCAACAAGATATTAAGGGTGATCAATTCCTCAATCTGTCAATAACAGCAGATATCATGAGGCAGTATAAACTATCTCTACCAACTATCGCAGTGTCCAACACCACACTTAGCCAACGTTCCACACTCGAAGCACCTTGGAGAAGCACCATCTTCTCCCCCACTTGTTTCATTCCCAACCTGCAAATGGAAAACAAAATAAGTATCGACAGTGTTTTCACATACGTGTCGCACACTAGGGAATAAACAACATTAGACAACCTGGCCGGACGGACCGACCTGCTCTGATACCACTAATGTAACACCCTTTTCTACCCCACAAATAAACACGGCAAAATATATAATTTATCAGAGTAAAATCAAAAACTACCTCGAAGGGTGCACATTTCTCAATAAATTCAACTTAAACACTTGCTCCGTAAACACGGGTTTTCCTCAAAAATACTCAAAAGCCTTCATATGCCAGCGAAACTCAATAATTCAAATAAAAAGGTTTTCAACAAAAGCCATCAAAGTTAGTAGCAGAACCACCATAACCACAATAATAAAAAAAAGGTTTCAAAATAACCCATAGTCATCAAATATCACAAAACAACAACTCAACGATGGTTTGACTCAACAACCCAACCCGATGTTACACTATCAGAGCAAGACCCTCTACATCGACCAAAAGTAAAGTACAACTCCAAAAGTCCTCGAAGACATCCACAGCTAAACCTGATCACCTGCACGTTACCCACGTGGAGGCAACATTCAAACAGGCAGGGTGAGTAATCACAATTCATTATAATCAATATAAAAATAGGATATGCAAAATGGCGTCATCATCATATACAACATCATCAGGGTCATCATAAAGGAAAACATTAGGAATCACTATATCACAACATCACGTCAATGCCACATAAAATGCAATGCACAACAAGACTCATGCATGTGGTACCAATCGTCACAAAAGATGGACACTAGGTCATCAACCCTCCACAAGGGAGCACGTCATAAACACCTCAATCCATACAATGGGATTGAAGCCACCACTGGACTGAAGTCCTAACATCGTCACTGGACCGAAGTCCTAACATCATCAATAGACCGAAGTCCAAATGCTATGAATGCATGATGCACCACGTCCTAATCATCATCATCCACAAAAGTCATTACGTGCATCATCATCCATCAAACTCACATATTCATCATATCATCAAATACGTCATCAAAACATCATAAATCAGCATCTCGTAATCATCAATATAACTCATGGTAATTCACATCAAATAGTCATGCATCATCGTCATAAAATCATCAACATATCTCATAGTAATTCACATCATCAATTATTCATCAAAACATCACAATATTATAATCTCATATTCATCAATACCATCATGGTAAATCATCATAAACATCACAGAATCAAAACATCAAAACAGCACAGCAACACAAAACAAATTCGCGACCAGCAGATGTTCGCTCCAGGATTCGCTAGGTGAACCTATTCGCTACAACCTTCGCTTAGCGAAGCGGCCAGCGAATCCCACGGACACCACACTCAACACCAGAAACACAATCATCTGTCATGCTCGCTAGTTTATTCGCTTAGCGAACCCATTCGCTGATTCCTTCGCTTAGCGAGACTCCCAGTGAATCCCCACTTCTACTCCAGAACCATCTCAGTACCTACACTCATGTTATTGCGCATTCACTGCGCTGTTCTCTTAGCGAACCTTGGCGAACATTCGCCTAGCGAAGCGATGGTTCGCTTAGTGAACCTGCGATTACAGCAAATCGCTGCTACGCATCAGTAGCTCTACAACCTCAAAGGTACCTGCAATTACAGCTCCAAATGACCCAAAAACATCCCTACAGCAGTTCTAATGCATCACGGAAATTAAAGGCCTAAAACCTACGTCTTTTAGGTCGATTCAGGACACTACGGGAAACCTTAATTTCCTTAAACCTTCAAAACTCTCAAGCTTCCTATAAACTCCATAAATCCCTTTCGCCACAAGGTCGAAACAACATCGACAGGGAAGTCATCCCCAAGGTCTATTTTACGATTCAATTCGACATTATTAATCGATTCACAAAAATGCCCTTAAATTCATCAGTTTACCTCAAAACCCATAAACCCTCATAATCCCCTTTTTCTACAAGGTCAAAACAACATCAAAGAAACATTAGCCTCAAAGGCCTAGTTTTACCCAATTCAATTCAACCCTTCATAATCATCATCAACCGACAAAACAACACCTAAATCATCAATATAATCATAAACCCACAAAAACCTCAAAATCGGCCTTAAACACATTGAATCCCTATATTGAAAACAATGAAAGGTAATACTCCCCATACCTTAGATTGTCGATTTGAAGCTTTCTCTCTGAGCCTTCGGAAACCTTCTCGAATTCCTCGCCTCCTCCTTTTTCCTCAGAGCTCTCACCTTCTTCTTCTCACAGTTTACCAAAAAACAGAAATCTATTCTCAAATCCTCCTTTTATATTCAACCTAACCCTTGGGCCTCGAAATTGGGTTGTCTCCATAATACCCTCACTAATCCTCATCAAAAGTCCGTCTTACCCCCAATTCCTTTAATATTATTTAAAATAAATAATAATACATTATATCTCATAATATATACTATTATTTAATTAAATAACCAAAACTTCACAAAATCACCGACATCCACCTGAATCACCAAAATTCACCAAAATTCACGAATATAATATTTAAATAAATTAAATAAATATTCTTACGAAATTTGGGGTGTTACAACTCTCCCCCACTTAAAGAATTTTCGCCCTCGAAAATTACCTCAAGGAAACATAGTCGGATACGACTCCCTTATCTGATCTCCACACCTCAAGTCCAACTTTCCTTTTTCTTAGATCCTCTTACCCTTTTCAGGTGTCTCTTACAAAATTTCAGGTCCGAGTACAACACTCTCGCCCGACCCATACCAACACAATGGAGTCCTACACCTCCTTCCACACAAAGCTTCATACAGTGTCATCCCAATACTAGCACGAAAACTGTTATTGTAGGTAACCTTGATCGACTGCAAATAACTATCCCATGTTTACTTTCTTTATCAAGCTTTTGTTTATGCAAATATTGGAGGGAGGATGATGAAAATGAAATACCTAAAATTGCTAAACTGTATGCTTTCAATTTAAAACTTGGCTGATGATGGTCAGGCATTGTTTCAACTCCCAAACACTGGAGAAATAAGGAAGTTAATCCCTTGTCAACCCGTTCGAGCCTAGAAGTTGGAGTTTCTTTCTGTACGAAAAAATCCGCAATCTTAACCTGGGGATGGGTAGTTCTAGTTAATTTGATTGTGTATTTAAACACAAGAGAATCATTGCAATCACAAGCTTTCCTTCGTACACATCAAAGAAGTGTCGAAGATGTCTTTCAAATCAAAAGCCAATGATGGTTCACCGTAATCATTAAGCCAGGCAGTCACTATCTTTCAAAAATAATAATAAAAAATAATGAATAAAAAATCAAATAAAAGCCTGCTAAGTCAAAACCTATGAAGGAGACTTAGGCAAAAATTGGGGCATCCCGCTGACTGTAAGCTTAAATGACACAGTTCAGGCAAAAGTTAGGGATAACAAAAGAAAATCAAGAGGTTACCAAAATCCTCAAAAAGACAAAACGAGTTGACTAAGGTCCTCATCAAAAACAAGAAAATGTTGTAAGAAAGAGTGACTGCCATCTCAAAAATCTCTTGAGTCATCATCATAACAATGTTGCAATTCCAAAATCACTTGGAACCTGAATGCATAGTTTGAATTAACTGAGCATAGGGCTGAAGATCATCACGAAGAATGGGTTGGGTACAAATAAACTTTGAGCCTATATCCTTTGTTTCAAAAACTGTGAACCAGACCACGTTACAACCTTCAAAAGACCTAATTGAAGTCAGGTTTCTATTGAAAGCATACTACAACAAGGTTGCGTAAACTGACTCCTATGTTTGTTGCCAATCATTTTCTTCGATGTCTTACCTTTACTTTCTTTTTCATCTTTGCATGTCTAAACCGCCGTGTTTTGACAAGTGATTCATTTTGCTTTACATCAATAATATCATTCCAAAAATGACTTTTGATTTCAAAACTGCATTGAGCTTTGCATTAAAATTACCATGTTTGTTTGAATGATCTCATTTGCAGGCAGACTTTCCTCATCAAGAATTTCAAACAGTTGAGAAACTTGGTCCATGATCCTATCAGGGGCACATTACTTCCAAATCCTGTTGTGAATCAGTTCAAGATTTGTTGCTCAGTGCAAGTTATTCTCAGAACTGGTTAGCCAGAAGATCTCTTTCAAGACCCATACTGAGTTTAGCCTTCTCAACAGTCTTTTCAAGAATTGAAGTCATGATCAGTTCATCCCCTACAATAGTCAAGCTGAAGCCATGATCAGTTTATCCTCAGCATTCGTTTCAAGAATTGAAGCCATGATCAATCTTTTTCCCCTACAACAATCAAACTGAAGCCATGATCAGTTTACCCTCATCAGTCAATCAATCTGGAGCAGTCTTCTTCAAGAATCCTCAAGATGTCTTTCCTCAAAAGACCATCGGCCTGATACAATTCATAAGTGTGGCAGAAATGTGTTCAACATCTTCTCTCCAAGCAGAGTGGGCAGTGTTCCCTGTGTTGAGGAATCAGAGTTCCTTTCTTCCCTCATAAAAGAATCTATCTCAGTTGTCCCTATCATCTGCATTACATACATAAATCATTCATATATCATTGCATAGAAAGATTGTCATAGCTCAAAGTGTGCTTCGCGCTCATATGCATTTTTTTCGAGGTCCTGTTGATTCCAACATCTTACCTTGTGATCAAAGTTCAACTTACTTGGCACCTACCAAAACTTTTACCTGCCTTTTCATTCAGTGTCATTCTTGAATGTTGTCGTTTACTTGCCTTTTCATTCAGTGTCATTCCTGAATGTTGTCATTTACCTGTCTTTTCATTCAGTGCCATTCCTGAATGTTGTCGTTTACCTCTCTTCTTTCTTTCCAGTGTCATTCCTGGATATTGTCGTTTCCCTGTGTATCTTGTCCTGTTGTTAGATGTTTGTCTTCTTTCATTCCAGTGTTATTCCTGGATATTTGTTCTTCTTTCACTCCAGTGCCATTCCTGAACGTCTGTCTCTTTTGATTTCTAGTGCTGTTCCTGGATATCTTGTTCCTCTTGTTTCTCCCAGTGCTATTCCTGGAAGTTTTGTCTCTCTTCTGTAATCCCCAACAGATTTTCTGGGATATCTTTCAGTGTCATTCCTGAAAGTATTATCTGTCTATTCAATGTCATTCCTGGATGAGTTTTCTCCTTTTGCATTCAGTGTCATTCCTGGATGTCTTTCTCACTATCATTCAATGCCATTCCTAAATGTAGTGATTTACCTTTACCTTTCTGTGCCATTCCTGAAAGTTTTATCTGTTCATTCAGTGACATTCCTGAATGAGTTTACCTTTACCTTTCAGTGTCATTCCTGAAAGTTTTATCTGTTTATTCAGTGCCATTCCTGAATGAGTTTACCTTTACCTTTCAGTGCTATTCCTGAAAGTCCCTGCTCACTTTATTCAATGCCAAACTTGGATATTGTGAACTCTTTTTATCCAATGCCATTCTTGGATACTTCTGATATATTTTTCCAGAACTTTTCTCACTTCATTCAATGCCATTCTTGGATGTTGTGATTTCTTTTGTCCAATGCCATTCTTGGACACCTTTTCCCCAACCAAGTCCAATGCTATTCTTGGATATCTCTGTTGTTTAACCTTGCCATCCAATGCCATTCTTGGATGTCCCCAATGAAGTTTTAAATGGAATTTTGTGTCTATCCAATGCTATTCTTGGATGACTCTGATGTTTGATGTTGCCTCATTCAGTGCCATTCTTGAATGTTGTAGTTCCTTTTATCCAATACCATTCTTGGATATCTTATCCCCAATAGAGTGTTTTTCACCTTCATCTAATGCTATTCTTGGATGACGCTGTCGTTTTTACCAGAAGCTTTCTTGTTGTTGTCTAATGCCATTCTTGGACATCTATTAGCATACACTCTTTGTCTCGTTTGTAGTTTCCATCCAATGCCATTCTTGGATGCCACTACTTGTCTTCCCAGGGTCTTGTCCCTCTCTTTCCAACTATTGATGGATACTTCTTATCACCTTGACATATCTCCAGAAATAGCTTGTGTTCCCCGGCGTGTCTTTTCGCGTCGTTCTCTCTCAATTTACCTTATACCTTTTGTTTTAAGTTTCCCCGCAGTGTGTTTCATCCTTTGCATTCATATCATCATGTGACATCTTATGGCTAAAAATTTGGTTTTCTGTATTTAAGTATCTTCAATCTTGTCGAGACGAAGTTTTCAACCTTCATATCTCCTGATAGAAGAAACTTAAATAGGGGCAGCTGTTGAACCCTAATTTTTACCCCTAAGATTTCGCACATTTCATTTTGCATCTCATACCACAAACAAGATCACAATCTTTGTTTCTCCCGAATATCTGTATATTATTCTTACTTGTTTCTGTTTACTAACCTCTAACCAAAATACCAAAAATATGTTGCAGTTTGCTTGTTCTTCTCTTTCTGTGTGTTGTGCAGGTTTGTCAAGGCAAGGGCAAAGTTTAAAATCAAGTGTGGTTGTTCGTTCATGATCCAGTTCAGATGGATGTTTGACCTAATCTTGGTCAAATAATCAAGAGATTGCTTCAAGTGCAAGATATCTATTTCAGTGGGCTATTTCTCAAGCAGTGACTGTCAAGTTGTTGTGTGGGGATGTCTATCAAGTTCACCTGAGTTCATCAGTCCAGACTGTGTTCATCTGTGGATTTATTTTCCCAGATAACTGATTCAGACAAGTTCAAATGGTTGTTACTCAGTTGTGGCTTGTTCAGCGGTAGCTATGTGTTCGGTTTATCAGAGGCTTGTGAAAAAAATCAAGATTGGTTTTGAGCTAAAAATAAAGATTAGTTATCCATTTTTTTTATGTCCATTCCTTAAACCATTTCTTTTTTCTAAACCAATTCCATTTTTTTTCTAATTCATTAACCAATTATCCAAATTTGTCCAATTTTATCCATTTTTATATCCATTTTCATTTAGTATCCAAATTTATTCACTTCTCACATCCAAGTTACGATTCCAAATATCCATCATATCCAATTCATAAACCACATTCGTTTTCAAGTATCCAATTCTCATATCCATTTTTCAAATATCCAAATCAATTAACCAATACCCATTTTCATTTCAAAACCAAATATCCATTTTTTATAAACAATTATCCAAATAACCATTTCCATTTCTAAATCCATTTTTTCCTAAATCTATTTTATCCATTTCTCCAATATCCATAAACCCTTTCATTATCCATTTTTTTTACTTTGTCCAAATTTCAATTTCCAAAAAGATATATATCATAAGCCCATCAACACATTTTTTGTTACAACAAACATGACAAAAAAAAAGAGAAGGCCCATTTGCCAATAACAACCAAAAAAATTGAAAAAAAAAGGAAAAAGAACAAGTTGAGAAAACGATTCATCACAGCCCATCGAACAAAGGCCACCAAGCTTCATACAAGCGATGTCATAATTTGTAAGTCATTTAAGCCAAACTTTTTGCAACTTCAATAAGCCGTGTCAAATTGTAAGCATCTCACGTAAGTCAATCTCACGCCGAAAACAAGTCATAAGAAACAAAAGTCCAGCCACTTTACCAAACTTTACAAGCTTCATACAAGCTTGCATAAATCCAAATCCATGAGCTACAAAGCGAGCCGTAAATACAAGTTGAAGCCAATACTTCAATCCACGTCACGAGCTTCACTGCTACAAACACAAAACTACACAAAATGAAAGGAAAAACACAGCCATCCATCATCAAAAACACACTGCAACACGAGTAAAACGCAGCACCAAAGTCACACGTAAACAAGGAAGTTCCAAAACGCAGAAACTTCATTCAAATTCTCACCACATCCCTCTATAAATTCAACTCCTCTCATTCAATTGTTCTAGCTTGAACAACCCCTTGAATCTCTGCACAAAAATTCCTCAAGCTTCAACCAAAACCATCTTCAAATCTTCAATCAATTCTTCACAGAAAAGTCACCAAAAACACTTTCAATCTTTAATTTCTCAAACCTTCAAACAACTTCATAATTTCCATTCAATTTCCAAATTCCATCAATTCATAAATCGCGACATCACACAACATCAACAACGACGATCAACTCACTTCGCAACGCCACACACCATAAAATCGCAACAACACATCATCTTGCAACCGTGAGCAACATCAACGCGCATCAACAATAGCGCAACATCTCACATCAACAACAACAACTTCAGAAATTTACGTTTTGGAGAAGTGGAGAAAGGATTAGAAGCGTACTCACTTTAATTTGAAGGTAATTGGAGTTTGATGACGAAACTTTGCGGTTCCGATTCGATTCATTCAAGCACCGTTACATGAAATGGAAACCATATTTGAGACCTCTGCTTTGTTTCAATCACAACCGTGCAAAAAAAATTCTCCGTTGCTCCGCCGTTGATGAGTTTTGATTTCCACCTCCTTCCGTGAATAGTGTCGCCGGCGAAAGGAGGAAGAAGAGAAGATGACCTCACGTTTTCTTCTGATCCTATTTTCTTAATTTCTTTTATTTCTTTTTATTTGTTTCTTTTAAAAAAAAAGTAAAAAAGGATTTTAATTACAACTTTGGGCTAGGCCCGTTTCAATCACTACACACCACCATCATTCTTACATACACCTCCCACTCTTTTATTTTCTAAAGTTTTTTTTCCTTTTTTTAGAATTCTTTTATTTTAAATTTTTTACTATACTACTATTTTTTTGAAATTTTTTTAGAAAATCTTCTTAAAGAAATCGTAAAGAAAATTATGTGAATATTTTAATTCTTGATTTTTTTTATGCTATTTTGGATTCTCATTATTGTTGTTGGTTGTGTGGATCATAAATGTTAGATCCACTTTTCTTCATCTTTTTTCTTTTTGATCGATGAAAGTCTAAAAGATCTTGGAATTCCTTTGTTGAATTTCAATCAAGACTAGATCGTTACCATTTTTCTTTTCATGCGGTATTGCTTTTGGATGACGATTTACATATCGTTCATCTAGCATGCATTAGCACAAAGAGCTATTGACTGGCCTTATTTGTAGGGTAATTACTCCGTTAATTACTCGGCGATTGCTTAACATAGCGCAATATTTGTCCCGCATCGGAAAACTATCAAAAATAGTTGATTATTTGTCTTTTGGTTCAAAACTTATGAAACTTGTTGTTAGGAGGCTTTGGTCTTATCAATCCTCTAATGAGTTCTCATTAACCTTGACCTAAGTGCAATTATTCAATTATTATTGATCACTAACTCTAACAACTAATCACTAACTTACTAACAATACTATTGTACTAACTTTTTTACAATTCCTTCTCGCTCCCTATCTCTTTTAATTTTATGCTTCATTTTTATCATTTCATATCATGTTTATGCTTCCGCAATTTTTCCTTTGTCCGTTGGATACATGTTTATACTTATGCCTTTTTCTCTTTGTCCACTTGGACCTAAAACATTAATAAAGGCCAAAACCTCTAAAAAACTTGTGCTTCTAATCTTGGACTATGGTTACTACCCTTTGCAATGGACATGGAGTTTTGCACCAAGACCTTGGACTTCAATGCTATTCTTGAATCCTTGGACTTAGAACTTAGACATTCAATGCAATTCTTGGAACCTAGGACTTAGACTTAGGACCTTTCTCCCTTTGCTTTGGAATTATGGTTCGAAGACTATGGAGCTTACTTGTGTGGTTAGGCTATTCTTATCCTTAGCTTTTACTTTATGCTTTAGGATAGTCACTTCTTCTCCACCCCATTCTTCAATTTTCAAAACTCTCTCCCTTTTTCAAAACTTTCTTGATTTCAAACTATCACCTCTTTCATAATCAAACCTTGACTTTGTCAAGTGATTTTACTCTTTTCTTTACATTTCTTAACAAATGCTAAACTACATAAGCATGTTGACACCTTTTTTTCAAAAGAATTTAAAAAACATCAAACTCATCACTCTCTTTTTGTGCCCTCATGCGCTTTTTCCTTTAACTTTTTCATAAGCTTAGACATGATTCATTTCTTTAAGCGGAATTATTCGCTTGGAAATGACGACTTGTCTTTACATTTAAAAACAACCAAAACAAACAAATTTCATTCTTTGTACCACGAACTACGAGGTTTTGATCCTACATTGCACTTCGTGGGTACGTAGGCATGAGGCGACAAGTCTCTCCAAACATAAAAATCTTAAAAACAATTTCTTTTCTCATCTCCTCAATCACTTTTCAAGCAAACTTTTTTCAGACCAAAAGCGGTAGATATTTCAAAGGGTTCCTATAGAGTACTATAGACGTTTTTGGTGCTAACTCCTTCCCATTGCGTAACTAACCCCCTTACCTAGTCTCTCTTCACTTGTTCTTGTTTAGAGCTTGTGTAGGTTTTGTTCGCTCTTTTTCCTTTCCTTTTTGGATAAAATAAAAGTTCGGTGGCGACTCTTGCTTTTTGAGTTAAGTTAATCAATAGCTTACACTCACGATTTTGCCGCTACAGTCGTCTCCTTCGACACTTCTAAACAACTCTCATGAACCAGTAAGGCTTTCATCTTCAAGCGCCACAGACCGAAGTCGTTCACTCTGGTGAACTTTTCAATCTCATACTTTGTTGACGACATCTTCTCCATGCAAATCGCAACAATTTGTTGTGAAAAATGATGTTGGAATAACAAAGTATAATTGGTTTCTTGATTGGCAAGAAACCCATAATGGTAGAAAATAAGAACACAATGAAATTGGTTATAAACTGTTATTCTTTACTTTCTCTTTGAAACAAGATTATAAGTGTTACAGAATAGAAAAATAACCCCTCTCACCCTAATTAGGATTTTTCTTATTAGAAAGATGAAAGACTATCATGCTAATTATAAGAAAACTAACACACTAACCTAATGGGCTTTTACACACAGGCCTGTTACACAAGCTAACTTAAAGAATTAGACATAACAAACAGGCCCAATTCGATATACTAACGCTCCTAGCATACTTCGACTACAACATGTGAACAGATTTCGGCGGCATGCTAAGATCCTGTCAAATTGTCAAACCAAGAAGCTACCCTTCGACCATACTAGAGTTCGATCCAATATCTCACAAAATTAAAATCTTTTGACAATGTTGTTCTAATCACTCAATGTTTTTGAAATTATATTTTACAACACATGACAATCCAGTTGGAAGATGATACAGTTTTATAGAGGGTGAAAAGCTATTGAAGATCAAAGATTTAAGCTTATTGGAAGTATGAGTTTTTTCTTTAACACTATCTACATATGTCAGGTCTCATATTGGTCTTATACAATTTATGGTTATTGTCTTATGATGGAATGATTTAAGATTTTAATATTGTGTTTGAATTTTGTAGTTTTTTGGATTTTTAAAATTTTGGTTTATCAGCAATTGTCTAATATTGTCTTATTGCCTTATACAATTTTGACATTTTTAAGCTTTTAAAATTGAATTATGTCATATGTCATAACTAAACAATTCACATTACCTAAACAATTCACAATACATAAAACAACAACAAACTTAAACTATAATAACTATTGGTGTTATTATATGTCAGCAAAAAATTTTATGAGATATTTACTAATGATTGTCTTTTTTTTTTCAAATTTCATATTTATCTCAAGTTTTAGTTATACTTCGTATCTGAATATTTTGATAGTGCCTTTGAAGTTGAAGTTGAATTTGTAAATGGTTATGATATGGAAAGTAAAGTTGCTAGAACTTATGATCTTGTTGCTTTCAAGTGTTTAACATCTACCATACATATTAACTTTCTAGTATGGTAGGAATGAAAAAGCAAATGGAAAAAAAAAAAATGAAGGTCATTGAAGACATTATGCAGGTTCATCGAGGACATTAAGAGCTTTTATAAACTTTGCATACCAACTATTTGTGATAATAACTCATATTTTGGTTCATTAGAAGTTTTGGTAAGTTCTAAACAACATTAAATATATTTGAAATTTTCATAAATTTTGCATACCAGCTATTTGTGGTAATAACTCATTGACTTATGTTTTTTATTAAATATTTGTAGGCTTCGATGGTGTTTACTTTTCAAGATGATTCAAAACATTTACATTCAAATGCATGTGGAAAATTAAGTTGTGTGAAAATTAACCTATGCCTCTAAACCATGGAATTCATGAAGTTTTTATGGGAGGATTTTGATCCAAAATTAAATCTTATTTTGTTTTGCATTTAGGTGATTAAATATTTTCCGCTTCAATAATAATGTGGATAAAAATGTGTCAATATCAATGTTATTCATCTTGCAATTTCAATGATAAAATTAACTAGAATTAGCTCAATTTCAAAAAGATTAATGGAGTTTATAGAACCTTTTTTCTTAATAAAAATAATCTAGTTTTTTTACAGACAATTAAAAAAAAGTAACTTTAAAAAAATAAGTAAAATATAATATTAGTGTTGGAATTAACCCAAAACCAATGGGAATTCCGACTCTATCTTGATAAACAAGAAAAGTTCTTAGCGCAGCAATTAGAGTCGTCAAAATGGACTAGCCCACATAGGCCGGCCCACCAGACCCGAAGAACCATAGGGCTTGGGCCTTAAAATTAGAGTCCGTATTTTTCAGGGCCTTTTTAGCCCAGCCCTAAAAAATCCGCTACCCCTTAGGGCTAGCCCATTGGGCCGTGGGTAGCCCATTAGGCTCATATCACTATAAATTTTAAAAAATTATACTAATACTTATACTACCTCCGTTCCTTTTTATAAAAGACAACTCACTTTTTAGGTTCATTGAATATTTAATATATTTGGCCAGTTTATAGACTAGATACATTGATTATTCAATGAACTTAAAAAGTAAGTTGTCTCTTATAAAAAAGAACGGAGGTAGTATTATCTTACTCCAAAATAACACATTGATTTTTCTCACCTCACTAAATTTTATGTATATTATGTTCAATATTTCTCTTTTAAATATTATACATTAATACAATCAACACTCTTTTCTCGTATTCTATTAGTTTCTCTTATGTTAAATATTCGAGTATTATTTTATACAATTTAGACATGTATTGTATTTAAAAACACATCATGGTATTAATAAAAGATAATATAGTACTTAAAAATGTATTATAAAAATGTATTATGTTTAAAATAATATAATTTTATTTTTATTTATAATAAATATTATGTTATTTTATTTTAATTTTTTACTAAAAAAAGCCCATTTAGGGTCAGGTAGCCCAATGCCCATCTAGGGCCGGGCTCGGGTAGTAATCTTCGAGCCCATATTAGAAATGGTCTTTTTTTGCCCAACCCTAAAAAGCCCGAGCCCATCAGGGCCTACCCGTTTAGGACCAGGCAGCCCATTTTGACAGCTTTAGCAGCAATACCAAAGAAAAGAAGAAAATAGAGAAAGAAAGGAAATTATGATTCTAAGAGAATTTGGAGAAGAAGGTTGTTACCCACAAACTGTGGGATTTTTCTCTTTCTATTCACTTGCAATTGCAAACCGTGAATTACAATGTGTTGTGATTATTTACAAAAATAAGGGTTACTCCCTATTTATAGATTTAGGTTTACTTGTTCTCCAAGCCAAAGCCCAAAACTATAAAAGCCCAAAATACCTATTTTGGAACTATATCAAATCAAATCTAAATCAAATCTGTGTGAAACAACTGTTTCGACACACCCTTGCTTCGACACTTCGACTACTCCTTGTTTCTGTCGAGCTAAACTGCTTCGACACAAGGAATTATAACTCAATACACCACCTAATTCATTATGTCTAAGCTGTCTACATTCATCATGGCTCTTAGTCTTCTGAAAACTTCGACCTGCACTCCCTTCATCATGATATCTGCAATCTGATTCTCAGTTTTGCAGTGTTCCAAGTTCATCTTCCCTTCTGCTACCTGCTCTCGAAGATAATGGAACCTCATTTCGATGTGCTTGCTTCGACCGTGTGCTATTGGATTCTTCGCCAAGTTGATAGCTGACATGTTGTCGATCTTCATGGTAATTGCTCCATGACTCTTCCCTGTAATCTCTTCGACCAAGTTCACCATCCAGGTTGCTTGACATGCACAAAGAGAAGCAACTATATATTCTGCTTCGCATGATGATAATGCCATTACTGGCTCCTTTCTCGAACTCCAAGCAACTGGTGCACCACCTAACATAAACACATATCCAACTGTGGATTTTCTATCCTCAACATCACTACACCAGCTAGAGTCGGTGTATCCCACTAACTTGCCTTATTTCCCTTCATCAGCTGCAGGAAACAAAATGTCGTAGTCGAAAGTTCCTTTTAGATACCTCAGTATCCTCTTCGTTGCTGCTAGGTGTGATACCTTTGACTTCTGCATGAATCTACTTACCATACCCACATTGTATGCTAAGTCAGACCTTGTGTGACAAAGGTATCTAAGTGACCCAATAAGTCTTCTGTATTGGGTTGGGTCGACATCATCTTCATCTGAGTCCTTCGACAGTTGCAGTCTGTTCTCAGCTGGAGTCGAAGTTGGGTTGCAATCTTGCATCTCAAATCTCTTGAGTATTTCGCCTGCATATCTTCTTTGGTGCATCATCAAACCTCTACTAGTCTTGTAGAATTCGATGCCAAGGAAATACGAGAGATTTCCCAAGTCTGACATTTCAAACTCCTCGCTTAGGTCATGTTTGAAATCTTCGATCTCCTTCTTGCAACTCCCTGATATCAATAGGTCATCGACATAGAGGCATAGTATAATCAATTCATTATTGCTTCTCCTTACATACACTCTATGCTCAGTCGTACACTTCACAAATTCCTTCTCCCTTAAGAAGCTGTCGATTTTCTTATTCCAAGCTCTTGGAGCTTGCTTAAGTCCATACAGGGCTTTATGCAGCCTGTACACCTTTCCTTCTTTGCCTCGTTTCACATACCCAACTGGTTGTGGGACCTAAAATTCTTCATCTAAGGGGCCATTAAGGAACGCACACTTCACGTCCATATGACATGTGTGCCAATTGTTCATATTTGCTAGACCAATAATCAACCTGATCGTTTCGATCCTAGTAACAGGTGCGAACACTTCATCGAAGTCGATTCCTTCCTTCTGAAGAAATCCTTTCGCCACAAGTTTCGCCTTGTGTCGAGTTACTTCACCTCTAGGATTCACCTTCACCTTGTAAACCCACTTCACATCAATTGTCTTCTTGCCTTGAGGCAATTCAACAAGTGACCAGGTGTTGTTGACTTCGATGGACTCTAACTCGTCATTCATTGCTTTCACCCACTTCGAATCTTTCAATGCCTCAGCTGCATTGACTGATTCGACATCTTGCTAGAAAGCATAATGTATCAGTTTACCCTCTTCATCAACCATATCATCTGATGTAATTACACATTCTTGCAACCTTGCAGGCATGTGTCTTGTTCGTCTAGGTCTGCTTTGACCTGCTTCATCTATGACTGGTTCCTGTCGAACTTCTCTTTCGACTTCAGTGGCTGGTTCTTCATAAGATATTCTTACTGAATCCTTCTTGACATTCTCAGTCCAATCTCATTATTTAAGCTCATATATGATCACATCCCTGCTGATCACTACCTGCTTATTCACTGGGTCGAATAGTTTGTAACCTCCAGTCGAATGATATCCTATCAAGATCATCTGATTCAACTTGTCATCAAGCTTCCTTCTCAACTGATTTGGCACATGTCTATGTGCTATAGATCCAAACACCTTCAAGTGACTGAGGCTAGGCTTGACACCAGACCAACATTCTTCTGGTGTGATTCCTTCAAGCTTCTTCGTCGGACATCTGTTCAAAATATATGTTGCTGTCGAAACTGCTTCTCCCCATAATTCTTTGGGTAAGTGCTTTCCATTCAACATACTTTTCACCATGTTCATGATGGTTATATTCTTTTGTTCTGCAACTCCATTTTGCTGTGGAGTGTAGGGTGGCACCACCTCATGCACAATCCCTTCCTTTTTACATAATGCATCGAACTCCTTCGAAACATACTCTCCACCACCATCAGTCCTCATAATTTTCAACTTTCGACCACTCTGTCTTTCGACCATGGATTTGAATCTGGAAAATACCTCGATCACTTCACTTTTATTCTTGATGAGGTAAGTCCACAACTTTCGACTGTAATCATCTATGAACGTGACAAAGTATCTATTGCCACTAATCGAATCCACCTTGATTGGACCACATACATCAAAGTATATGACTTCCAGAATTGCCTTCAACTTTCTTCCTGCATCCTTGCTGAAGCTATTCTTGTGTTATTTCGACTGAACACACTCTTTACAGACTTCACTTGGAATGTCGATTTCTGGTAATCTTGAACCCACATTTCTTCTCTTCAGCTCTCTGATGTCATTGAAGTTGAGATGGCCTAGTCGAAAAATTCCATAACCACTCATCTCTGCTGGCTGCAGTTGCTAGGCACTTGTGCTCCATCACCTTGAGTTCAATCTTGAAGGTCCTATTCTGAAACATTGGAGCCTTCAAGATCAACCTACCACCTGCGTCGAGGACTCTCATCATCTTGTCTTCGACAACTACCTTGTAGTTCTTTTCGACCAGCTGCCCTATACTGAGCAAATTACTCTTCATGCCTGGTATGTACAACAGATTGGAAATTTTTGACCGCTTGCCATCTTTCCTCATAATCAGAACATCACCAACATCTTCAGCTTCTAGAGTGTTATCATTTGCAAACTTCACCGTGTTCTTCGAATCTTAGAATCTTTCTTCATCTCTTGTTGTGACCATCAGCAACGTCTCTTCTTCTTCATATTTCACCATCTTTGCATCAGTTTCTTGATTTTTCTTCTTTTCTGGACAGTCACTAAAATAGTGGCCATACTTCTGACAATTGAAACATTGAATGTGACTCTTGTCAGATTTTCGACCACCGCCTCTTCCTCTACCTGCAGCACCACCTCTTTGGTTGCCTTGGTTCCAAGGTTTTCTCTGATTCGACCAGTTTCCTTCATTCTGATTTCGACCAGTCGAATTGTTGTAGCCTTCTCTACCTTTTTTGCCATTCCAGGTTCCTTTTCCTTTCCTTTCTTTTTATGACTGTGCCTGCAAAGCCATATCACTCTTTGACTTTCCTGCAACTCTTTCAGCCATCCTTTGTTCATGAGACTCAAGCGTCCCTTGAAGCTCTTCCTTCATCAATACTGACAAGTCTTTCGACTCTTCTATGGCTACTACCACGTGGTCTAACTTTAGAGCTAATGACCTCAAGATCTTTGCAACAACTGATCTTGATGTCAACACCTCTCCACATACCTTAATTTGATTCACCTGCTTTGTAACTCTGGTGAAGAAATCTGTTATACTTTCATTGTCTTCCATCTGAAGCAACTCATAGGTTCTCTTGTGAGTTTGTAATCTCACCTCTTTCACCTTCTCTGCGCCTCCAAACGACTTTTCAAGAATCTCCCATGCTTTCTTCACTGACTCTACATCACTAATCTTTTCAGAGTTATCTGGATCGACACACTAATGGAATATAAAGAGAGCTTTATAATCTTTCTTCTTCAACTCTTTGTGTGTAGCCTTTTCTTGATCCGTCACGTTCTCCGCAAGCGGTGTTGCTCCTTCCTTCACAAGATCCCAAAGATCTTGATAACAAAAAACCACCTTCATCTGCTTGCACCAATTCTCATAATTATCTTTCTTGAGAATCGGAAGACTCGCCGGAAAGTGCCAGTTCGGATGATTTATTGCCATCACGATTTTCCTTCCTTGAATTGTAATCGGAGCTCTAGATACCATTTATTGGGGGAGTTCACTAGGGAGCATAAATACATAGTGTAGGATTAGACACCTTTGTGAGAGACACACCGCTTATCCACCTAAAACCTTAAGGTGATAGGTGAGTGGGTTCTCCCACTTATAAATGTTCAAGTCACCACATTCCTATCCAATGTGGGACTATTTCCTCACTTACTCACACTTGCTTATATTATTCCAACACTCCCCCTCAAGTATGAGTCCACAATGTTCCCTCTTTTTTTTTTTATACTTGTACCGCCGTTGACACCTTTTTCAAGGCACCTCTTATTAAGTATTTCGAATACACCTCTTCCTTGGGCGTTTCGATTTCAACGGAACACCACTTCTTGGGCATTTCGATACAAGTAAGTTGATCCCTTTCTCGAACCAAAGGCTCTGATACCAGATGTTGGAATTAACCCAAAACCTATGGGAATTCCGACCCTATCTTGATAAACAAGAAGAGTTCTTAGCGCAGCAATACCAAAGAAAAAAACAAAATAGAGAAATAAAGGAAATTAGGATTCTAAGAGAATTTGGAGAAGAAGGTTGTTACCCACAAACTGTGGGATTTTTCTCTTTCTATTCACTTGCAACTGCAAACCGTGAATTACAATGTGTTGTGATTATTTACAAAAATAAGGGTTACTCCCTATTTATAGATTTAGGTTTACTTGTTCTCTAAGCCAAAGCCCAAAACTATAAAAGCCCAAAATACCTATTTTGAAACTATATCAAATCAAATCTAAATCAAATCTGTGTGAAACAACTGTTTCGACACACCCTTGCTTCGACACTTCGACACTTCGACTACTCCTTGTTTCTGTCGAGCTAAACTGCTTCGACACAAGGAATTACAACTCAACAATTAGCAGCTCTATTAAGTTTTATATTTTTATATTTTGAACTACTCCAATAAAGCCCAATTCGTGATAAAAATGAAGATACTAAACAAATTGGCTATTTTTGTATTTTTGGACTTAATTTTGAATCAATTCATTTATTAAATAAACTTAAAATAAACTGGTAAATTTAAACGAATCGAAAAAATTAGAATTCAAAAAAACCAAAAAATAAACCGGTCGGAAGTTAGGCCTACCAATGCCACTCGTGGGTTGGTTTGGTTTGGATGTTTGGGCCCTAACCCGAACTGGCCTGAACTGATATCCACCCCTAATTAGTAGTAATAATTTCTCTATTGCTTTATATACTAAATTAAATGTAAGAGAAAAAACAAATAAATAGTATTTAGGGTTAAATATGTGTGGTATCTATAAATAATCTAAAATTCAGTTTTAGTCTTTTCCGTCCACAATTTTAGTCATGGCATCTATTTGGACTGACTGAAGCTAACGTGGCACGCCACGTCACTTAAGTTTAACATCTTACTTAACTGTGAATCTTTCCGAATACACCCATGCGAATTATATCCTTCTCAATATCCCTTTTCCCATACAACTGAAGATGCTTTCTCATTGGCATAAACCCTTCCTCATTGGCATGAGCTAAAGTTGTTATTGTTTAAAGAGGCATAATTTGATGTTCAAAATTTGTATGTTGCTCACAAACTTGGCCCTGGATAAAAACTCTAACATTATCTTGTTCATGATGTCTATGAACGAGGCATTGTAAAAATTACCATGGAGTTGTTGTTCGTTCAGTCATTTCATTGAATAATTTGCAAGTGTTCTCTGATTTTTTAGCCTGCTGACTATCATCTAAATGGTTCACTCTAATAGGGATCGTTTATTTATTTTTAAGGTGAATATTAGGAGGTCAAGGAAATTATAACAACAGGGGATTCTAACTCTTTTACCTTATATTATAGCATACATTTAGTGCATCTGTAAATCAATTTTCTTTCCTCCTCTAGTCCCCACTCCCCATTGTGTTTAGAAAATTTTGTTAATGTCAATATTCCCTATATTTTTTTTAAAGCAAGAGAATCTTTGGTATATCAGAGGCATAATATTTTGTCTATTGAAACAACAATGATGCAACTCAAAGGGTTGGAATGATATTGTTACCTTAGTCCAAGCTTTATAGCAAATGACATATTTTAGAGGTAGATTATAAGAGTATGCTTAACACTCTTCAAAGAAATAGTTCCTCATGTCATCATAAACGTTAAGACATAAGTAGAATTTTGGTCGTCGGAGCCACATATGCTACATTGTACAAGAGGATGATTGACTGCCTGATGTATTTGTTAGCTACAAGGCCAGACATGACCTTCTCAGTGTGCTTAGCAGAAAGGTACTTAGAAAGGCCTACTGAATTACATGTTGCTGCTGTCAAAAGGATTTTGATATACTTGAAGGGAACTCTGAATTTTGGCATCATGTACAAGAATGGAATTAATGGTGACTTGATGATGTAGGGCTGGACTAATTCTGATTATGTAGGTGACCATGATAATAGGAAAAACACCTCTGGTTATGTATTCACAATGAGATTGAGTGCAGTTTGTTGGTATTCCAAAAAGCAGCCAATTGTCACTTTGTCCATTATTGAAGCTGAGTTTGTATCAGTTGTCTCTAGTATATGTCAGTGCATTTGGATGAGAACTGTGTTGAATCATTTACATCATAAGCAAAATGGATGCACTACCATAAATTGTAATAATAATTCTTCTATCAAGCTATCAAAGAACCCCATTATGCATGGAAGATGTAAACATATTGATGTAATATGCCATTTTCTTAGGAAACTCAACAATGATGGAGTTATTGAGTTGAAATTTTGCAAGTTGCAGGATCAGTTGGGAGACAATATGACTATGGCATTGAAAGTTGAAACCTTCTTCAAATTAAGGGAGGGTTTGGGAATGTGTGACTCAAGCTTCATCAAGTGAATTATATTTTACTATTTAATTCAGGTGAATTGTATTTTACTATTTAATTCAGTTTTGTTTTTGTAGTTGTTAGTTGATCTAGTGTTGTATAGAGGTCAACTTAAGGGAAGGTTTGTTGGGTTTATCTTTCTGTCTTGGGCTTGTTGGGCTTGGTTAGCCTTAGGCCAACTCTTCTATATTGTTACCATTGATTATAGCCTATACAAGACAGAATGAATACTGAATGGAAGTTAGTTCGAGCCATTTTACCTAATAATTATCTGTTAGTATCTAATAGTATATGTTATATGACATTTGTATATGTTACAATCAATACTAAGTGATACATTTGTATCAACAGAGGTATTAGCCCTTCATTGTTTGTAGTTTATGTAAAGTCTACAACTTCTCAAACGTTATTACAATTGTATTTTTGGAAATTATTAGTACAATTAGTCTATTTTTGATATATAAAATAAATGGTTATAAAAGATTCACAATTATCCTTCACTATGGTAATTTTGGTAATGACTATGCTAATATATTATTTCTTAGCTTTATAATTCTATAGTTTTGTTATTGCTATTTCTAATTACGATTGTACGGACGCAACGTCTTATACCAATTGGGCACAAAAGGAATAACATATGGTGGTCAGATAATTTCATGCACACGTGTTTCAAATAATTTTGAAAATAGATGATATATGGAATTTTTTACGTAAATACCCCTAATTTTGGAAAAAATTCCCTAAATAACCCATGTTTAAAAAATATTCCCAAAATGCCTCCATTAGGGTTTTGGTTTGAACTATGTCGCCATTGGAATTGGCGACTCCCTTGTAGAGGTCTAACCATGTCGCCAATGCAACTGGAGACACCCTTCCAAGTCGCCAGTGCAATTGGCGACACAGTGTAATGGTTAAACCAAGTCGCCAATCCAAGTGGAGACATGGTGTGTTTTGTTTTTTTTTTAGTTTACGTTGATTTGTTTGCACAATGACATAAAATTTTCATTAATTTAATAAAATATTACATTAATTAATGTTCGTGACCGGGTGCATTCAACCGGCCACCAGTTCCACATCCCCTAGGGACCCTCACTTGTTGCACTCGTTGTACTCGGCCCCCTTGTTCCCCTTGTTGTTGATTCACGCCAGGTGTTTGAGGAGTCGAAGCCATAAGGATGTTGAGAAGGTTGATTGTGTTGGCTAGGGTATGATGTTTGGGCGTTTGGGCTATGAAAAGATGTTTGCCCAATTTGGCTATTGTATGATGTACCCTCGCTTTGGCTGAATCTTTGTGACATGTTGGGGGCATAGCCATATTGAGTCTCTTGATAATAATCATTTTGTTGAAGATGATATGGGGGACGCTCTTGGTATTGTGGTTGGGTGTATGGCATGTTTGGATGGATAATGGGTTGGTAATTTTGTTGGGTAGGGGGTTGTGAGTAACATGGCCTTGGAGGTGGGTTAGACGTTGAGGCTTCTTGTGTGTAGGTGGTCTGGCGTGGGTCATATAAATACCTGTCTTCGGAGACAAACCCAATTGCAACCGATTTGTACCAAGCCATGTAATTATTTGTTGGTATAGATGGGGTTGGCATCAACGGCTCACGTAAGACATAGTGGCTGCGGTTCATCCATTTACGACGCTTAGTCTTTGCAAAATCCTTCCAGTCCCTAAACTCCCATTGATCATTAACCCTTTTTAGATGCCATTTACTGATGTCAACAGGCGGATCTGGGATGTCTTGATGCATTCCAAATTGCAGTTTGACACGATAACTGTTGTGCAGCTCCACAGTTGTGAATCTAATGATCGGGACACATGCAGTCCAAATGGCAGCATCTTCGTTGCTGACTTCATGTAGGTCTTCCATGCCTAGGTATGGACGCCATATGAACTGCAGAATAGAAAAATATTAGATAGTAAAATATATGAAATAAAAGAAGAGAAATGTTTAGGCGGACTTACATCTACGGGTGTCAGGTGATCCAAAAGATTACGGTATTAAATGATACAATGTTTGGGACATCTATTATAACTCATTCCCTTAGCCGACCATCTTAAAAAAATAATTTTTTAGTTGAGAATGTTAGACACAATTATTTTTAAGGATAAAAAAAAATTAAGTTAATAACTTACTTTTGTGCAAACGGGAAGGAAAAGTCGTCGTCGTTGACAGGCACTATGGATGGCAATCTAGACCAGCCCCAAGCTTGTAGCAAAACAGCACATCCAAAAAAAGTAGAGGCATCTTTTTTGGCGCACTTACACAAAGAGATATACAAATAAGACAGACAAGCGGAATCCCAACTATACTGTCTTGTTTGATTTAGATCTCTCAATAAGGGTAAGTACATAACGTGCATAGAAGAACCAGTACCCTCGGGAAATAAAAACAAACCAATAAGAAGCATAAGGTAACACCTGGTTTTCTATAGTTTCATTTCTTCTGTAGACTCTTCAGTTAAAGTAAAACCGGCGTACTAAGCTTTTAGTTGCAAGAGGAAGAGACTTTGGCCTCTCGATGCAGCATCTAGCAAGTCGGCACCCAAAAGCTCCTCACAAATTGATGGGTCAAGGTTTGTACTTCCATTGACTGCCTTACCATCAATACGTAAACCGAGTAACATATACACATCTTATAGGGTCACAGTACATTCACCGGTTGGAAAAAAGAAGGTGCGTGTCTCCGGGCGCCACCTTTCTTGCAAATCTAGTATAAACTTAGCTTCTGGTCAAGTATACAATGAGAGCGTTATGAAATTGATGAAGGATGATGCTATCAAAGCTAGCACACATGTAGTTACAATCTTTGACTGACATAGGTAATCATTCAGTGTACAAGAAACAATGGATTTTAATGAGGGGAGACCCAATTTATCATATACTGTCAGGCTAAACAGAGGTTGGTGTGATTGTGGCAGGTTCCAGGCCCTCCGTGTACCTTGCTCACATGCCATTGCAGCATGTGCACATGCTCATCAAGATGCTTATGGCTATCTATCTGATGTTTACAAGGTGGTTAATGTTATGAATGTATACAGCAAAGGCTTCGCAGTGCTACCAATGGAGGATTATTGGCCTCCATACCAAGGTGAAATAGTTTGGCACAACGATGAATTGAGAAGAAAGAAAAAAGGGCGCCCAAACAGCAAGCGTATAAGAACCGAAATGGATATCGCTGATAAAATGATACGACTATGCAGTATCTGTCATCAGCCCGGCCACAACAAAAAACATTGTCCTAATGTTGGAGGAACATCTGCATCATAATTTATCTTATCTTTTCGTTTGTTGTAACCAAATGTTTTCATTAATGCATTTCTCTTTGTTATAACAATTTAAATAACATACAACAATAAGTTGATTGATACCTTGTATGTTCCAAAACATCATGTTGATCGGTGGCTTGTCTCGCGAAAAAATAACTTTACCCCAACGACGACGATACATTTTATGAGTAAAACAAAGTTGTGAGAAGAGATGTGGAACAAACCAAGCTTAACACCCCTATTTATAGTGAAAATTTTCAGTTTGAAGGGTGTCTCCACTTGGATTGGCGACTTGGTTTAACCATTACACAGTGTCGCCAGTTGCACTGGCGACTTGGAAGGGTGTCTCCAGTTGCATTGGCGACATGGTTAGACCTCTACAATGGAGTCACCAATTCCAATGGCGACATAGTTCAAACCAAAACCCTAATGGGGGCATTTTGGGAATATTTTTGAAACATGGGTTATTTAGGGAATTTTTTCCAAAATTAGGGGTATTTACGTAAAAAATTCTGATATATGTGCTAAGATAATTCTATGAGTAACGGATACTAAAAAAACTTAGTTTTTTTAATTAATTATAATTTTAAAAATCTCAATGGTTTTACCATTGTGATGCATTAATTTTTATTGATTTTGACCGTGAATCAAATACATTTCATAAAAAATTGTCAACTAGGAATCCAATAGAGAGAAATTATAGATAAGAAATTATGTATTTTTGATAAATTAGAAAAACATAAACATACATTTCTCGTGATTATTTTAATAAAAAATGAACTATTTTCCCGAGAATTTTATTCACCTAATTGTTTAACTTTTGCAGATGTTATTGGTGTTTTACAAGATGTTGTGAAGACGCAAATGGGAGGTGGTGGTAAGAAGTCTTGCGCCAATATCACATTGCGTGATATTGAAGGCAATGTTATCGAAGTTGCATTGTGGTATGATTACGGAAAGCAATTCATGAATTACAATAACCCTAACAAAGTTGTTGGTCCTACCATTATCATCTTGACACATGCTTGGTGCAAGACAAATACAGGTTTCAATTATTAGTTTATTCAGCCATGTTTCTCAACTATTGCATATCATAGACTTTTGTCCTTCCTAACTAGTAGTTTATCCAACATGTCACAGTTTCTGGATTACCAAGTCTATCAAACGCATGGAACGGTTCTAAACTTTTCATTAACTTAGATCATCCACAAGTTGAAGAATTCAAGTCCAGGTAATATCCTATGCATTCACTTCTTACACATTTATTATATCCCTTATTAAGATACATCTCTAATGCCTTAACTAATTAAATTACAGTTTTGGAGCAATTGACTTAGCAACTGCACCTGCACTTTCTCAATCTTTAACTTGTGATTCATCAATTCAATCCACTAACAAAAATTGGACTAGCCCCAATGAGTTCAAGAGTATCCGTGCTATCTATGAAGTCGGAAAGGTGTGTCTCTTGTCCAACTTATAAACATGATTTTGAATTCATTGTGAATATGTGCTTTTGTATTAAACCTTTAATAATGAATCTTGAACGCAATAGGATTGTTTCGCAACCACTATTGGCACTACCAAACGGTTCAAAGCTTCGAAGTTTGGATGATATTTTGAGACTTGCCCTGACTGTAAAGTTTCTAACAAGTCAGTCGGTGCAAAATTTGTGTGTTCCTGTGGACTTACCGATGTGGAACCTGTCATAAAGTGAGCCTGTGTTGTTTTTTACTACTTATATTTCAACTATCTCATTGTATAATTCTGAATTGACTTTTCCTATATTTGCTTGCGGTAGATTCAAACTTGAAGTTGAAGTTGAGTATGATAACCACAAAGGAACCTTTGTATTTTAGGATAAGGATTGTATTCCTTACACTAAGAAGACTGCTAAGGAATTACGACAAGTAATGAAGGCGGTGAGTTTTCCGGATCATAACTTTTACCATGTATTATTGTAAAAGACTGTCATGAATTTTAAAACCATTGCGAATGATGACTTTGTATATTGCGTAGTCTGGAGAGGACAATCCTAAAATTTGGCCTGCTCACCTAGATGTTCTGTTGAATAGAGAGATGGTATTTCGTATCAAGTATCAATCCTTTTACGAGCAATTCTCTATAGTGACCATACTTAACGAGGACAATCTTTACAACAAGTTTGACAACTAACTCACTCCAAATGAGGTGGAACATTTGTATTTTGAATATTCATTGTTAAATTATTGAAATCATGATTCAACATGTCTAATTTTTCTGTTTCACTATTTCCAGCATACTTCATATGTACCTGCTATGGAAATCTCCACTACCTCTCCAACCAATGAACCAAAACAAGTCATGGTATGCCCCATTATCTATAATGTAATTCATGATTCTAAATGATTTTCTATTATTCTCCATAGTTGTTTATATTTTCACTATGGCATATGTAGGGCCTTGACTCATCTGAATAATCCCACTCGGCAGAACCATCCTCTGCTGCAAACCATCCTTGGAGTCCTTCTGTAAGCTCCAGTAGTACACCTGCCAAGAGGGTTGCTATACCGAGTTCGGTAAATGATGTCATTCATGCTGAAGATCTTACTCCAAAATAATCCGCCACTAAGGCAAAGTCTGGAAAGAAGGTCAAGCATATAAAGAAGGAGTGAAATGGTTTACAACCTTCAAGAGAATTCTATTTTTTTATGCATAAACACTTGACACCCTTTTTGTATTGATAGATTCCAACTATTAACTCTTTTGTCGACTGTGTCGTGTCATTATGCATGTTCTATGCACTTTTAGTCGTACTTCAACACCTAAACTGATCATTTAAACGCCAGATTGTAATGAGTCTTTTAAGTTTATTTCCTAATCCTAATTGAATTATCTATATGGCCTATTTCCAATATATGAATCTGTTAAATTTATTTCCTAATCCTAATTGATGTGTCTATATGGCTTATGAATGCTTATTAAATAAGTTGCTGATGAATACATTATCCATATCGAACCCTTCCAATTTGTTTTAAATGTTCTGTTTCAAAGCAACTCATCTCCAATGATTCTATACAAATAATAATATATAACTTGGTGAGGGTTTTTAGACCAGGGGTGGTTGTTTATACTTGTGTCAGAAATCATACTCTTCCCATTCACAAACTCTGCTGCATAAACTTTTGTCCATTAGGCATCATATAAATAGTCTAACCAGCATCTTTAGTTTATCAATAGTTTATATAATCAAAGGGAGCATGTACACTTATGGATACATGAATTTACAAGTTTATAGAATCAGTTTTTGTATGAAAATATTTAGTAAATAACCCTTAATGTTTTAGTGGTTTTATCAAGATTTCATTTTAAAAACCTACTGTCTTTTGTGGTTTATGTAAAACTGCTTTTTGCCTGCACCTGGTATTAAAAACCATCAATCAAATGGAGTTTTATAAAGAGTTGTATATACAGCCTGATGTACGGTTGCATAGGGAACTCTCATTTTTTCGAATGTAACTTCAATATAGCCTACATTGGGAACTGCCACTAACATTAACCTGTACATTTTCCTACTACCGATCATAAGAGAGAGAATGATAAGTCCAGCATTTTGGGAATATATTGAGTATATGGTCACTTCAACCTTAAATGCATAAGACATGATGCTATGTATAGCCAGCCTGCAAATACTTTATCAAGGACATTTGTAAGCCCTTTGACAAGGTACATCCACTTTTACCATGGACTTTTTTGTGTAATGTCAGATTTTATAATTACTTATTGTTACTTTTCCCGTTGATGTAGCCGGTTAGCAGATTTCCTAAGTTCATAACAGTCTAAATATTGCTGAACCACTGTACCGTTATTGTTAACAATACAAGTTTATTTAAAATAGATAAATTAGTTAGTATAGTTGTTCTTCATGGTTTTAGTTATGCCTTCTAACTAGGAGCATTTTAGTTGGTGTTACTAATTAACTTTAAAAAATATTGGAGAACAGTCCTCAACTTATCCTAAAATTAACAACCCTTATACTCATTGAATAACAAACATTGAGTGCAGAAAAAAATATACCAAACCAATGTCATACCTGAGAATGGACAATGAAAATGGACAATGAAAATGGACAATGAGTGCTTAGCTGAGCAAGATAGCCAACAAATTTGTTGTTGTTAACCAAAAAATTTCTGCAAGAAGGTGAGTATATTTATTGTATCTATAAGTATATCTTTGTTGCATGGTTTTTATTAGAATCTCACTATAAGGTCATGTTTAACTTAAATTTAGATATATCTCTATATATCCACAAAAGTTGAAAAATTTAAGACACTTGAGATTACATAACATAGAACTAATGTTACCTCATTATATATGCTAGACATGATTCATAATTGCAAATATAATGGATTTCAAGAACATACCTTTGCATGAATATGTGCATAAGCAAATACAGGGTACACATAGTTTGTATCCATTTAGCCAATGTCTTAGAGTCTCTCCAATAGACAATCACTTTTATAGGAAAACGTATGATAATATAAGTTGGTTGTACTCATTTATGATGCAACACCTACCTCAATGGTGTTTCTATGGAACATGTTTTCTAATGATATAAGGAGCAGTAAATGATATTGTACTAAGAAGCTTTACCATTCATTTAATTATTCAACTAGACTGTAACCAATTTATGTTAAAAGGTTGGCAGCTCATTAAGTCATTACCATGTAAATTACACTTATTACACTTATAGTCTATTAAGTTGTGAATATCATTAATGTTGTTACACTTTTTTATACTTAACACTCACAATATGATTCTATAAGCTTATTTTTTGTGACAAGAATAGACCCTATTGACAACATTGGGTCAGGGAAAAAAGCAAGAGCAAGAAGATCACTGATAATGAAAGAAAACCGTTCAAAACGACAGAGACATACTACTCAACAGGTGCTTGATTTGGAGTGCAGTCATATTACTCCAAATGTATTCACAATGAGACAACCATTGTCGGAGCTGACTCTGTCGTTTCAAAACATTAAGCCTATTTCACATACAGATGAAGAGGGTATTATGCAAAGTACAGTTTTACTAGGTTCAGAACCAAGCCTATCAAGACGTGGTTTTAAATCAAATTTAAGGTCCTGTAAAATACAATCTTTGAGAACAAATTTATTGTCAAAATTTTCATTAGATTCTAAGGTCAATTCAAATGAATTTATTACGCCTTCAACAATCAATTATACGGAAAATGGATTGCCATTTCAGCATAACACCGTCATTGAGTTTGGAAGTTCTTCTCATAGAATCACGTAAGTTTCATAGCTTCATTTGAATCTTTATTTTTACAATTGTCTATGCCGCTCTATATTTAACTTTGTTTCATGGTAAATATTAATTAATTTTTGTGTATGGTAGTTGATCGTGAAGGCAGGATCAGATCCTGTTGAAGTGGGCCACCAAGTACGTCTGAGATGCTGGGCGTACGGAGAGGAGGAAGGGGGTGTACCTGCAAGGCACTCCGACGCTTAAGTAAGAAAGGGTCAGAAAAAAGGGGAAAGTACAAAGTATTAGTTCGTAGGGTGAATATTTGATACCTGACCCTCTCAAGTGAGAGGGTTTATATAGTGCCCCCAGCGCGTGACCAACGGTCCTATTTTTGGGGCGAAATAACTGTTTTCCCGAAGAATAGGTAACTGCCCAAACTAGCCGTTCTGTCGAGCAGGGTGCCCAAAACTAGCCGTTATGTCGGGCATAAGCATAGTTTCAGGCACATGCCCTTAGCTGTTCGGGGAGTGGAGAAGCCGTGCGGAACGAGCAGTTGTTCCGAGGAGGAGTGATTCATTCCTTGCCCGGTTGGAGGGGGAGAAAGGTAACTTTTGCCCTTTGTGGATTGGACTTAGGCAATTGGGCCGTTCTGGGAGCAGAAGTGGATTGGGTCGTGCCTGGCCATCGGTCCAGTCCAGAACAAGAGCCCCCCAAGTCGTTGCTCCCGAGCATGGGAGTGATGACTTAAGGACAGCTCGTGGTTCCGGGGAGCTAGCGTGAAGTCGTCGTTTGGTATCGGAGAAAGCTATCTCGTGGTGCCCGTGACCCCTGGTGTTTGTGAGATCCTTGGTCGTGACTGAACTGCTCGTCGTACGGGGAGGCTGACGGTTAAGAGGAATTGAAACGTTAGGGCGACACGTATGCCTCGAGCCTTGTGTAGCAGTTACTAGGCAATGATGGCTAGTTGATAGCCATCATGACCTACGAGGGCGTCCCTCGGTATAAAAGGGGGAGACCTGTTTCATTTTGAACTTTTTGCTCTCATTTCTCTTCGTCTTCTTTAGAGTTCTTGTCTGTTTACGCCGTCAGCTGTTCTGGCCACCGTATCAACTCCGGGAAACCAGTTTTAGTCTTCTTAGTCCAAGTAAGTTTGCTGATTTTGTGCTTTTTTTCATCCCTTTTTTATTATTGACATGGCGACAGGGCCACACAGGGAGATAATAATAGATTCGTCCGAGGAGGAAGCGAGTTCCTCGGAAAGCAGCAGCTCGGAATCCTCGAGTGTCCCTATCGAAACTGGGGAGGAGGAGGAAATGGAGGAGGATGCTATTGAAGATTCCGCAGAGGAGTGGCTGGTGGCTGAGCCAGCCGAGCATGTCTCCACCTTCGCGTCATATCTGGGGGACGTTTTCACGGTAGTCAGACCAGAGGGGGAGTGGAAGATGCGCTTTCCCTCTGAGGATGACCGGGTCTTCACAAATTTTGGGGAGCGTTTTACCATGTATGAGTATGCATTCAAGGAGCTGGGACTGAGGCTGTCATTCACTGATTTCCAGCAATCAGTGTTTGTGCACCTGAATTTGGCCCCGACGCATTTGCATCCGAACTCATTGGCCTTCATCCAGGCATTTGAGTTGACGTGCGACTTTTTGAAGGTAGGGGCTATTATTCCTTTGTTTTTCACCGTCTTTCATCTTCAATGGCAGCTGACGGGGAGGAGGTACGGTTGGGTTTCGTTGAAACAGCCTCGTAAGCTGCTCAAGCCCTTTTCAGAATCGATACGGACGTTCAAGGAGAGGTACTACATCATAGAGCCCGTCTCGGAAGCTGCCCAGGATAACACTTATGTCTAGGAAATCAAGGTTGACGAGGAGGGTAACGACCTGCGCGATGAGGCCGGGAAGTTCGTCGGAGAGAGACTGTTCAAGTTCCTTTTTCACTGGGGACCTGGCCATTTCACCAAGGCGCCCAATGAGTATGTTTTCCAGCCGCACAACTTAGTCGGGCAGGATACCGTTGCTTATGATATGCTGGTGAAGTACATTAACTCCTTTCGGCTTGCTGAATGCTGGACGAAGAAGGGTGACCCCATCTTTGAGGAGGATGATAGCCAGAGGGTGAAGTATCTCTTTATTAATACCAAGGCACTCCTGGAGTACAAGACCTCTGCAGAAGCTCACAAGCTGCTCGGTAGTTTTAGTTGTTTTAACTTATCCAACTTATGTTTTCTTCCTTGTTTAACATGTTTGTATTTTGTTTGTGCAGGTGAGATGCCTCTTGCCCATGAAAGAATGGTGAAGAATACTCTTGCGAGGAACAAGCCCGGGGCTGCTGCTCCTAAGACCCAGTTCTCCCAGCGTGCTCCTACTCCTCCTCAGCCTACTGCGGGAACCTCTTCTTTGGGGAAGCGGTTGTCGAGGTCAATGGAGTCGACCTAAGGTAGAGGCTTGGCTTCCTCAGAACTGCAGGGCAAGGCTGGTTTGTTCGAAACCTTTGGTTTGGACGTGATGGCGTTGAGTCCCTTTGTGGCTGCTTCAAAACATCATCGTGTGGCTGCGATGTCACCGTGGAGGGTGGCGACCATACCCTTTGAAGTGTAATACTTCATCTTGAGGTGGACGGTTGAAGGCACAGCTACTAACTTGGCCAATGTTGGTCTTCCGAAGATACACCGGTATAGTGACGGGCAATCTATCACCAGAAACTACACTTTGACGAACCTGGTCGTCTCTGTCGATCCAAAGGTTACGATCAGTTTGACGTACCCCCAAGGTTTGGTCACTGATCCGTTGAATCCTTGCAAATCAGACCCCATATAGGGGGTGAGGTGTGATTCGTCCAGCTGAAGTGTTCAAAACAGCTGGGAGTACATAGTGTCGACCGAGCTGCCTTGGTCGACGAGGATTCTGCGAACATCAAAGTTCGCCATGCGAGCTCTGATGAGTAAGGGTATGCTCGAGTTTGGCGACCCTCCGAGGAGCTCTTCCCTATAGAAGGAGATGGGGATGGAGCCCTTCTCGGCTTGGTTGAGCTTGGTTACCTTGCTGGAGCTCGTGCTGATTAGGTGCTCGAATTTCCTTTTCACGGAGCCCACTGTGACTTATTAAATCCCCCACCTGAGATGACCATGGCGGAGGGGAATGTTTCCCACAGGCTGTGGGCCGCGAAGTAGGCAGGAGCGCTGAGCTCATCTGGGACGTAGAAGTCCTCTGGTCGCGATACGGACATGGAAACCTGGATGCTGGCCTCTTCCGAGGAAGACACCTCTTCCTCTACCTTTTTGGACTCCTGGGCGTCCTGCCGGGGAGCATCTTTCTTCTTAGTGAACTGTTTCAGGTGGTCATCCCTGATCAGTATCTCGATAGCATCCTTCAAATGGATGTAGTCTTCGGTAGTGTGACCGTGACTCTTATGGAAATGACAGTACTTTAATTTTTCGGCGTTGGGTTTGATCGGTATTTGTTTGGGGAAGTGGACCCCTGCTTGCTTGAATTCCGAATTCACGCATTCGGACAGTATCTTCTCCCTGGAGACGGTCAGAGGGGTATAGTTGTGGAATCGTCCAAAGGGCCCCTTGCTGTCGCAGGAGTCCCGTGGACAGTTTTCGCACTTCCTTTCTCCTCGACAGGATGTCGAGGCTTCTTCGCCTCTGGAGGCCCGAGCGTTCTCTTGGAGGAGGAAAGCTCGGACGGAGTTGGCCATTTCCTTCTCCTCGTACTGGATGTGCAACTGTGCCTTGAGGAGGAGGGCATCTAGATTCCTCGGAGGTGCGAGGCCGACGGCTTTAGAGAATTCTGAGCCTGGGCGGAGCCCTTGCTCGAGTAGAAATTTTTTCATCTCTTCCGTTGTAGGGACCTGTACAGCTTTGATCGTGAAGGTTGGATCAGATCTTGTTGAAGTATGCCACCAAGAACGTCTGAGATGCTGGGCGTATGGAGAGGAGGAGGGGGTGTACCTGCAAGGCACTCTGATGCTCAAGTAAGAAAGGGTCAGAGAAAAGGTGCAAGTACAAAGTATTAGTTCGTAGGGTGAATATTGGATACCTAACCCTCTGAAGCGAGAGGGTTTATATAGAGCCCCCAACGCGTGGCCAACGGTCCTATTTTCGGGGCGAAATAACTGTTTTCCCGAAGAATAGGTAACTGCCCAAACTAGCCGTTATGTCGGGCATAAGCGTAGTTTCGGGCACATGCCCTCATCTGTTCGGGGAGTGTGAAGTCGTGCGTAACGGGCAGCATTTATGGGGAGGAGCGATGCAGTTCGTGCCCGGTTGGAGGGGGAGAAAGGTAACTTTTTCCTGTTTGTGGATTGGACTTAGGCAGTTTGGGCCGTTCTGGAGCAGAAGTGGATTGGGCCATGCCTGGCCATTGGTCCAGTCCAGAACAGGAGCCCCCCAAGTCGTTGCTCCAGGGAGCTAGCGTGAAGTCGTCGTTTGGTGATGGGGAAGGGTCTCGTGGTGCCCGTGATCCCTGGTGTCCATGGCATTCATGACCGTGACCGTGTTGCCCGTCGTGTGGGGAGACTAACGGTTAGTCAGAATTGGAAACGTTAGGGCGCTACGTGTGCCTAGAGCTCCGTGTAGCAGTTACTAGGCAATGATGGCTAGTTAATATCCATCATGACCTATGAGCGCGTGTCACTGCACGTGTCCCTCTGTATAAAAGGGAGAAACTCGTTCAATTTTGAACTTTTCGCTCTGATTTCTCTTCGTCTTCTTCAGAACTCCTGCCCGTCACCGTTGTCTGCTATTCCGGCCACCGCATCAACTTTCGGGGAACCGTTTGTCATCTTTTAAATCAAGTAAGTTTGCTTATTTTATGCTCTTTTACCCATTTGACGGTTGTTTGTAGTCTTGCATGCGGTTAGGTTTAGGTTTAGAAGATGAAGTAGATTAGTTTCCGGTGATTATTGGTGGTGGACGATGGTCGTGCCATTTTCTGCCGCCGATGAGGCCGCTAGGTTTTAGGATATTCTGGTGAATCGGGCAGTTTTTGATGTCATTGCGATGATGATGCCTGTGCAACTGCGGTGATTGTTCAGATTCAGAAGCAACGATGAAGTTTTCGGCGAGTTTTCCCAGTTTCCTGTGAAGCTTTGCAGTTATCGGCTGAGCTTCAAATGGAAACCGGGAAGTGGCTCGAGGAAGTTCCTCGTATGGAAACGGCTTGCTCCAGGCATTTCCTCGTGGGAGACTCTTAGCGTTTCTGAGTTTTTCTTTTGATGTTAGGGCTTAGGCCGGGGACGTTGTCCTCAGCCCTTTGCGCGCCCTTTCACTTGACTAGCAGTGGAAGGGTGGATTTGATCTATTGTCAAATTCACTTTTTTCTCTGCTTTTCAGGTGATCGATATGGCGACGGGGCTAGATGGAGAAATTATCTTGGACTCGTCCGAGGAAGAGGCTAGTTCCTCGAACAACAGTAGTTCGACCAGTGTTTTAAAAACCGGACCGGACCGACCGGTCGGACCGGTTAGACCGGGAACCGACCAGGTTCGCTTGTTCGATTGCCCATGTCTTCGAACCGGTGTGAACCGGTGCGAACCGGGAAAACCTGTGGTTTTCGCAAACCGGTGGTTCAACTGCTTATTTTTTTTTTTTTTTTAATTAATTTTTTTTATAATTTTTTTTACTCAAATACATATGAACTTTTCCCCAAGAATAATAGTGATCACTCATTTGATTCAAGTGATACACAAATTAAGTTTCGTAATATCCACAAAACTATTTTTACTATTTTATATTTATATTGATTGCAAAACCATCATACAAATATTTGTATAAAAATTTAAGAACACAGATTAAGAAACTAAATATAATATAATTTTAGACTTAACTGATTTCCATTATATATATATATATATATATATATTTGGAAAATTTATTATTTAGAATAATATTAATATTTGTATTGTTTTAATTATTAACATTAAAACTATGAATTTAAATTAGACTCTGTTTAATTTAGACTCTGTTTAAAATTTACAATTAGACTCTGTTTAAAATTTGCATTTAAATTATGAACCTGTGAATTTATGATATGATATTTTCAAAAAATTTAAGTGCTAGTTATATTTTTTAGAGACTGAATCATCCGGTTCGAGCGGTTTTATACCTATTATAATGACAGGTTTATTCAACTGAGTTATCCAATTTAATCTGGTTTGGTCATGCGGTTCGACCAACGACCCAGTGGTTCGACCGATAAACCAGTGACCCAGTACCCTCATCGGTTTGATGACCGGTCCGATTTTTAAAACATTGAGTTCGACGACTTCAAGTATTCCCAGCGAGGCCGGGGAAGAAGAGGAAATGGAAGATATGGAAGAGGACGTCGTCGAGGATTCTGCAGAGGAGTGGGAGGTGGTTGAACCAGCCGAGCACGGGTCCACCTTTGCCACGTACTTGGGGGATGTTTTAACGGAAGTCGGACCAGAGGGGGAGTAGAAGGTACACTTTCCCTCTGAGGATGATCGGGTCAGCACGAATTTCGTGGATCGCTTCACTATGTAAGAATATGCCTTCAAAGAGCTGGGATTGAGATCTTCGTTCACTGATTTTCAGCAATCAGTGTTTGTGCACTTGAAGTTGGCCCCCACGCAGCTGCACCTGAACTCATTGGCCTTCATACGGGCGTTTAAGCTGACCTGTGATTTCTTGAAGATTGGGGCTACTCTTCCCTTGTTCTTCACAGTCTTCCACCTTCAATGGCAGCAGTCGGGGAGGAAGTACGGATGGGTATCATTGAAGCAGCCACGTAAGCTGTTCAAGCCTTTCTCTGAATTAATACGGACGTTTAAGGAGAGGTACTACATCATTGAGCCCGTATTAGAAGCTGCCCAGGACATCACTTATCTCTAGGAGATCGAGGTCGACGAGGAGGAAAATGAGCTGTGCGACGAGGTTGGGAAGTTTATCAGGGAGAGAGTGTACAAGTTCCCCATCCACTGGGGACCTGGCCATTTCACCAAGAAGCCCGGCGATTACGTTCTTCAGTCGCACGAGTTAGACGGGCAGGATGCCGTTGCGTATGAGACGCTGGTGAAGTATGTTAACTCCTTCCTGCTCGCTCAATGCTGGACGAAGAAGGGTGAACCGATCTTCAAGGAGGATGGCAGTCAGAGGGTTAAATACCGCTTTATTAATACCAAGGCACTCCTGGAGTACAAGACTCTTGCGGAAGCCCAGAAGTTGCTCGGTAGTCTTAGTTATTTTGATTTGCTCGAACTATTTTCTTTTCTCGTATTTAACATTCTTGTATTCTGTTTGTGCAGGTGAGATGCCTCAGGCTCATGAGAGGGTGGTGAAGAATGCTCTTGCAAGGAACAAGGTCGGAATGGCTCCTCCGAAGTCTCGATTTGCCAATGCACGTGCTCCCACTCCTGCTCAGTCTGCTGCGGGGACCTCTTCTCCCACTCCTACTCCTAGGGGATCTCCCCTACCCTTGACCTTGTGAACCAAGCGGCGAGGGCCAACGACGCCGTGGATCTCAGCCGAACCCCAGAGAAAGGGAGGTTCGAGCTTCCTCCTTGCATACTTGATAGAAGATAATTTGAGGGGAACTCCCTGATCGTGCCGCGGGCCGAATCTCTTCGGCTGGAAAGTATGGACCGTCCGAGCAAGAGGGTGTTGGTGGCCCAAGATGCTTCTCCACTGGTCAAAGTTCTGGAAATGGCGGTCATATACGCTAAAGGGGACTCTGCAACTGAGTCTGAGCTCAAGGCTGCTCGGGCTACCGTGGCATCTCTCACGGAGGAGGTGAAGAGTGCTGACGATGCCCGGAAGAAGGTCGACGAGGAGGTGGCCAGGCTGAAGAAGGAGAATTATGTGCTGGCGGCGAAGAAGAAGGCGGCTGAGGAGCTGGTCCAGTAACTGAAGGCAGTCAATGCCCTGGGCGAAGATGAACCCGAGGATGTGAAGGAACTGAAGACAAGGTCCGAGTTAGTTGCTCGTATGTTGGCGGCCGAGGATGATAATATCGTCATTGTGGACAAATCCTTCAAGAATGTTGTGTCTCAACTGCGGGTGGTGAACCCCGGACTTGAAATTTCTACTGAGGGTACTCATTATCTGGCGCATGTTGAAGATGGCCGAATTGCTATGCCTGACGCCCTTCTTAAAGAGAATGCCGAGGATCAGCCCGCGGAGAACCAAGAGCCTCGGCTCGAGCCTGCCGACCAGATGGATGAGTGAGGGGTTTTCTTTTTGTTGTTGTAATTTGTCCGGCCTGCGTGGCGTGTATTTGATGTAACCTATTTTGGGGGCATGGCCCCTGGTCTATGTAATCCAGTACAATCATGGTCCTAGTGGCCATTTATCATACTTAAATCATGTGTCCGGTCCTGGTGGCCGGTTCTGTTATTTGCATGGTTTTACTTGCTTTTATTTCCTGCTAAGTGTTATACTCATGCTCGTTGTGAATGTATGTCTACCCGTGATAGGGAGTATTTGACTTATGTGAAGTTTCAGGGGATTGCTTCTTGTAGATGTGTTCGACAGTGAGGGGTACTGGTCGAACGGTTGGGGAATATCCTGGCGGGGGTGCGGAGCTCGGGTCGCGTTTGAGGCCTGAGTTCGCAGCGTGAACGTCCCATCGCGAGCTGGGGTTCTGCCAGTCATGGTACTTTGACGACGGTGATGCTCGATTGAGGACCGCTGTCGAGCAGATACTCGGTCGTTACTGAGTGGGGTTCTGCTTTATTGGTATGCGACGCTTGTACCTAGGCGTGCATAGTGGTCGATAGCTGATGTTCGTCGTCATGACGGGTCGAACCGAGAATTAGGGCCTTAGCTATAGTATTGTTTTAGCTTTTCGGCGTTCCATGGTCGAGCAAGTTCTTCCCCGTTGAGATGTTCTAGGTAATAAGCCCCATTCTCCGTTTTTGCTCGGACACGATAGGGTTCTTCCCAGTTTGCGGCTAGTTTTCCCTCGCGAGAGTCTTTGTGGTTTCTCCTTAGAACAAGGCTTCCCACGTGGAACTCTCGTCGTATCACCTTGGTGTTGCGCCTGATGGTAATTTTCTATTTTAATGAGGCTTCGCGGAGGGCTGCCCCAGTTCGGATTTCCTCGACGAGGTCGAGTTCTTCTCTTAATGATTCATCGTTCATCTCGTCGTCTAGGGGCGACTCTGTCCGCCTGGAGGGTACGTGAACTTCGACGGGGATTACAACCTCGATCCCGTATGCTAGACGAAAAGTTATTTCCCCGGTTGTAGAGTGTGGAGTTGTGCGGTATGCCCATAAGACACTGTGTAGTTCCTCGACCCAGGTCTTCTTTGTTTCGTCGAGCCTTCATTTGAGGCCTCGAAGGATGACCCGGTTAGCTGCTTCAGCCTGCCCGTTTGTTTGAGGGTGCTCGACAGACGCGAAGTGTTGCTTCGTGCCTAGTTGGGCAACGAAGTCTTGGAACTTCCTGTCTGTGAATTGTGTCCCATTGTTCGTTACTATCGCTTAAGGGATGCCGAAACTTGCGAGGATGTTTCGTTTGTAGAAATGTAGTATATTGAGGGTAGTTATTTTAGCTAGGGCCTCCGCTTCTATCCATTTTGTGAAGTAGTCTACGCCCACTATTAGGTATTTATTCTTATTTGATCCTGCTACAAAGGGTCCTAGGATGTCTAGGCCCCACCAGACAAATGGCCACGGGGAAGACATAGCCTTGAGCTCGTTAGGTGGAGCCAGGTGCATGTCCCCGTGCCATTGGCATTTATCGTATTTCTTCACGTGCTCTTTAGCGTCGCGCTGCATGGTCGGCCAGTAATATCCTGCTCGGAGAGCCTTTCAGGCAAGGGACCTTCCACCAAGATGTTGGGTGTTTATTCCTTCGTGGATTTCGCGTAAGATGTGTGTGACCATTTCTTCCTCGACACACTTGAGCAGTGGGATGGAGAATCCTCGCCTGTAGAGTTTATCTTCGACCAGGACGTAGGAGCAAGCTCTTCGCCTAACTACGTTGGCCTCTTTTAGGTCGGACGAAAGTTAGTCTTTAGCGAGATAGTTATAGACAAGGGTCATCCAGCAGTGGTTGTCGCCGATCACCTGTACGTCGAGGGTCGGGGAGGCCCTCTCGATACTGGGTCGAGGAAGTACCTCTTGTATGACCGACTTGTTTCTGCCTTTCTTCTTTGTACTGGCTAGTTTGGATAAAACATCTGCTCGGACATTGTGTTCGCGGGGAACATGTTTCACTTCTACCGTTGTGAACTTCGCCATTTCCTTTTTGACCAGGGCTAAGTATTCGGTTAAGTTGTCGTTTTTGGCTTGATATTCTCCTCGGACCTGAAGGGCCACGAGTTGTGAATCTGTGCAAATAACGACTTCTTCTGCGCCCAGGTCCTCGGCTAGACGTAACCCAACGAGGAAGGCTTCGTATTCAGCCTGGTTGTTAGAGGTTGGGAAAGACAGGGTGAACGACACTTCAACGATGATTCCTTCATCTCTTTCTAGTATAATGCCCTCACCGCTTCCTGCTGAGCTGGAGACGCCGTCCATAAAAATGGTTCATCTCCACGCTTCGCTCGCGGGGGAGTCTGCGAACGTCATTTCTGCGACGAAGTCGGCCAGAGCCTGGGCCTTGAGGGCTTTCCTGTTTTCATATTGGATGTCAAATTTGGATAGTTCAAGTGACCATTTGAGCATTCGACCGACCATATCTGGTCATCCCAGCAGCTGCTTTATGGGTTGATCTGTTCAAACCACGATCGTGTGGACTAGGAAGTAGTGTCTTAATCTTCTGGCTGCGTTGATGAGGGCCAGAGCCACTTTCTCTATCTGTTGGTACCTTAACTCTGGTCCTTGTAGTGCTTTGCTAGTGAAATATATGGGCTTCTTTTCGTCAGGTGTCTCGCGGATGAGAGCGGCGCTTACTGCTTCGGTTGCTACGGCGAGGTATATGTATAAAGTTTCGCCATTGTCCGGGCGAGAGAGGACCGACGGCTCTGAGAGCGCCCGTTTCAGATGGAGAAGAGCCTTGTCGTATTCCTCGGTCCATTCGAACGCTGCCTCCTTGTGGAGGAGTTTGAAGAACGGTAAGGCGTGTTGGGCAGATTTGGCCACGAAACGAGATAGTGACGTGAGCATCCCGTTGAGGTACTGGATGGATTTCTTTGACTTGGGCGTTGGAAACTCGGAGAATGCTCGACATTTATCGGGATTGGCTTCGATTCCTCACTCTGTTAAATAGAAGCCGAGGAATTTGCCTGCTCAGACACCGAACGTGCACTTCTCTAGGTTAAAACGCATTTTGTATTTTCTAGCCTGTTCGAAGACCTTCCTTAAACGGGCAGTGTGATCGGTTTCCTTGTGGGAATTTACGATCAAGTCATCTGTAGCGAGCGATTTTGGATGTGGTTGCGAAGCACTACCGCTCTTTGGTATCTACAGCTCGATTCATTTTTTATCCTATTGAAGCTGATGAAGGAAGGGAAATAGATGTCTCAAATTAACCCTGCTTGCAAACTGAGGTTAAACAGTCAAAACTGTTGGTTTACAGATGCTACAAAGATTCGGGGTCTCTATTGGGTTTATTTTGTTAAAAGTAGTGTTCGGTCGATGGGTGGGAGTTTAAGATGTTAGGACGGATGTATGGGAGTATGGGATTTTGTTTTTTTTTTGTTTAGTGTGCTCGCTAAGATTTTTTCTTTCAATCTTATGCCTACGTATTCCCATTTTTTTCCGAAACAGGGAAATCAGAGCGATCGTAGTTCCTCCTATTCTATGGGAGAAAGTGGTGTTTTGGTGTCTTGTTTAAAGCCCAAGACGTGAAGCTAAAAAAGGTAGTTTGTATCTTGTTCAAAGCCCAAGATATGAAGCTAAAGAGTCTATTTGTATCTTGTTCAAAGCCCAAGATATGAAGCTAAAAGTGTTTGACTTTAGAGAGAATTTGTCATCTCTAAAGAGGGGTTTGTATGTCACAACTGTTTATAAAGGAGAATTACTTTAATCGGGATGTGCGAATCCGACAATGCCATAATTTCCTTTATAGGGGGTTCTAACCTGAAGGAGAAGACTTTAACTCAGGTAGAGCAATGCTATCTTTCCTTAGGAATTTCTCATGCTAAAAGAGTGACAGTGGCATGGATGTAGATGATCCAGAGGCTTGCCGCTTACAGCGATTAGATGAAGAGGAAGGAGTTGTTGATGTTTGTGTACTGTGAACGAGGCACAACTTTGATGCTAAAAGTTTGATTGGATCAACCAGTGGTTTTCTTATACAAAGCCTAAGAGGAGGCTAATACGAGTCTCGTACAAAGCCCGAGAGAGAGGCTAAAAGGTTTTAACTCAACGAGGGAGTCTTTTGGTATCTCGTATAAAGCCCGAGATGGAGGCTATTTGACTAAACAAGGAAGTATTTTGTATCTCGTACGAAGCCCGAGATGGAGGCTAAAGTTGTTAGCTCCGCTGGGGAGAATCATTGTACAAAGCCCAAAGGAGGCTATGGTGCTGTTTCAGTTGAATGACAGGTCCAGTATGCTGATTTAAAGAGAAAATCAGTTCTTATATGAGTAATGTACTCATGGATTTGTTCCAAGGATCGGGGTTATTTCCTGTTTCTTTAAAGAAATGGGAAATCCAATGGGTATTGAGACTGTCCGAGTCTACGGGTTTTCTTCCTATTTTTGAAAGGAGCTTGAGAATGTCTTGGAGACTCAAGGAAATTAGACTGTCCAAGTCTAAAGTTTCATCTTTTGTACTATGCTTTGAGAAACAGTAGTAGACTCTTGGAAAGACTGTCCTATTAAGATGACTAATTTCTGTTCCTATACCTCTAGGAGGTCGTCGGGATAATTTGTACGAAGCCCAAGAGGAGGCTGGAAAATTTTAAGAAGCCAAGTGGTCCTTGTATGAAGCCCAAGAGGAGACTATCATTCCCGGGGGGAAGAATCATTATATGAAGCCTAAGAGGAGGCTGTGAATACTTCTAAGAAGCTGACTGGTCCTTGTACAACGCCCAAGAGGAGGCGGGGATGCTTTTAGGAAGCCTGTGGGTCCTTGAACAATGCCCAAGAGGAGGCCGATGCTTTTAAGAAGCCGATGGGTCCCCAAACCCCGAGAAATTCAAGACAGGCTATTCACGAGGAATAGATCAAGCCAGGAAAGTCCGAGAATTTGGAAGAAACTCAAGAGATGCCATTCACGGAGAAAATATCATCTCTGGGGAGTAGAGTTTCTTGACAAGTGCTTTTAAGAAGCCTGTGGTCCCCAAACCCCAAGAAATTCAAGACAGGCTATTCACGAGGAATAGATCAAGCCAGGAAAGTCCGAGAATTTGGAAGAAACTCAAGAGATGCCATTCACGGAGAAAAGATCATCTCTGGGGAATAGAGTTTCTTTGACAACTTCTACGAGTGACAATCTATGAAAGGGTTCACCGAGAATGCTGCCTTTCATATCTCCATATTGTTTAACCCCAAGAGGAGGGAAGACTGTGTCTGGTAATCCTATGGGGATCTAGTTTTGACTATTTAAGAGTGATCAACGGGCTTAATGCTAAACGTAGTTGCCGGGGAAACTCTAAATATCTATACTATTATTACACAGTTGATATGAGTTTATGAAAGAAGACTTACAGCGAAACAGCCCCACAATACAGTTATATGTATATGAAAGCGGTAAATGAAAGCATGTAAACACTTACTCGGTTGTAGAGCTTCCATGCTGTTTGGTTAGTTGTTCAACAAAGAAAGATTGAAAACAACAGTATATTTCAAAATCAAAGGAGACAGTGCTTTGAAAAAGAAAGATTTGGGGCTTACAGCTCAAGGAGAGGCCCAGGGTTTAATCAGTGATCGCACTGTCGAATTTGTACAGAGGGACTTATACAAGTGACTGAGGCCCAAAAATGTTTTCTGTACGAAGGGATGGGTCTTACACTCTAATAGAGGCCCAAAAGATTAAGAGTGAGGCTTATAACACGAGGGTAGGCCAGATGATTTTTTGTTTAAAATGGCGATCGCGCCGAGATTTTCTTTTAATGCAAAGGGGCTTATACAATATCTGAGGCCCAAAGTTGTTTTTGGTTAAAAGGGGATTGGGTCTTACACTCTATTAGAGGCCCAAAAAGTTTTGAATGGGTCTTATAGCTCGAGGAGAGGCCCAAGGTCATTTGTTTGAAAATGGCGATCGCGCCGAGATTTTTGAAAACGCAGTGGGTCTTAAACAATGCATTGAGGCCCAAAATGGTTTGGTTTTCAAAGGGGGTTGGGTCTTACACTCTAATAGAGGCCCAATGATTTTGAAAATGATTTATGAGGGATGAATTAATCCAAAAACCCTAATTTGTTTTCAAAATGTATTTTAATTGAATAAAAATTCAATTAAAATGATCAAAATTGTTTAACATATGGAAAACAAATTGTGATCTTGGATTAATGCTTCAAAAATTAAGTATTGAACTACAAAATAATTAGAAGTCATTAAAAGTTGCAAAATCAAGATGGAAAAAATATTCAAAATGTCAAAAAAAATTAAAATATTAATTCTTTGTAAAAATATCAATTATATAAAATAAATAATATTTTGGGGATTTTTTGGGAAAATCAAATATTTTAACATTTTTGTGAATTATTAAAAAAGAATCAACTCAAAATCATTAAAACTCAGAGAGAAATTAATTTTTGAATCAATTAAATAAAAATCACAAAATTCAAATATTTGAATTTGTGAAAATGGCGCCAAGAACAAGGGCAAGAACACGCGCGTGTTCTGAGTTTCTCAGATTTGCATTTTCTATCCAATCTCACTGAATACTTGATCATATCATGCAATCCACATACCAATCAACTCGTTTCAACCTCACGATCATGTCTATGGATATTAATTTCATTTAAATTAAGCATAAAACAAGAAATCACGAAAAATCCTCAAGAACCCTAAATTTTGCATGAAGGCTAGGATTTTTAATACATGATTCAAACAAAGCAATTACTTGAGGGGAAACATTCCATGCATGATTATGAACATTTGGCAAAAGTATTGTGCGAGGAAATATGCATAGATTGAGAGATGACCAAGTTTAGGCTTACCTCTAGGTCGTGACAGCAAGAGCAAATTGATTTCTGAGTTGGAGGTGTTACAGATGAGTTGTGATGATCTGAACAGCTTCCCTACACCCTATGGAGTGTGTTTGAATGCTTGGACTTGATGGAAATTGGCTGGATCACTTCATGGCATCTCAACTGCACTTTGGTTAAAACCTTGAGCAATTGACTGGTGATTCTGAGAAATCAGTGTTCCAGATGTTGTTTAAGTGTTTGATCAGCTCACATATGATGTATATGAGGTGTGTGTGTGATTGGTTTGAGTGGAATTGCTCTCTAATGAAAAACCCGATAGTGACTTGCTAAGAAAGGCATTTTTTAGAGTGAGAAGTGGATTTTGAGAAAGGCAAGTGTTGTAGGCCTTTGGTGTACTTAAACTGATCACAATTGAGCTTTATTTATAGTAGAGCAAGTTTGTTTTACAAGGAATAGTGAATGGCAACTGCTGAGTAGGTTTGGCCAATGTTGGCAAATGAAAATCCAAGTCTCCTCTAGCCATTGACTAGAGGTTAGGGCACAGGCTGCTGGTCCCCTTGGTCTTGGATACATCTTGACTGAATTCAGTTGGGAATGGCTCAGTCCATGCCACCTTGATGCATCCATTGAATGCTCCAATCCAAAATTGGAGTCTTGTCCCTATTTTGGGCAATTCTAGGTTTAGCATGCTACCTCTTGTTCCAAGGACTTTGGAGGCTTGGCTCAGTGATTGTCCCCTTTAGATTCAATCCTCAGATGTCTCCAAAGTGATGACAAGGCTTGGAATTGGCTGATTTTGGCAAATCGAACAAAAGTGCAAAAATCTGCCTTGCCTTGGCAGATTTCAGCAAGGCAACTTGCCAATGTCATATCTCATGGCCCAAATTGAATTTGGTGATGTTCTTGGCCATTTTGGAAAACTCTTATATGATACAACAACTGTTTGACCACATTTGGTTTTGATACTTTTTGGATCCAAGTGAAAAATGTCCCTACATTTGGAAAAAAGTAAGGCAAAATCTAACTTAGTGAAATTTTCACTAAGTGTTGGAACAAAGTGACTTTTCTTGATTTTGATCACTCCATAACTCAAAATCCATGAGGAATTTGGACATAGGTCAGTATGAAGCTTTTGTAGAGGGCAATGAGATCTACAAATCAAGCTTTGGATGGAAAAAAATGGCTTTGTGGTTTAGGAGTTATGATCCTCCAAAGTTGGTACCTTTGTCACTTTTTCTCATAACTTAGAAAAATTTTCTAAGTTTTTATGGTTACCCCTTTTACAAGTTATCCCATTTTCTTTGATTTTTCTTGATGAATGATGATTCAAATCATATATAAATATCATTTTATTGTTAAAAATCCATTTTTGTGAAAAATCTCAAAAAGTCAAAGTTGACTTTTGTGCACAGTTGACTTTTTATCCGATGAATTCCAAACTGTGCAATTCTTCAGGAAATCATGTCCTTGACTTAAATCAAACTTGATGGACATGTTCCATGGGTGGTATAGAGTGTATTGAATCATGTCTTAGGGCTTGAGAGCATGTCCTGGTCAAAAGTCAAAGTTAAAGTTGACTTTTCCCGCGAAACCCTATTTGTGGTTCAGATGAAATTGAAACTTGTTGCTCAAGCTTCTTGGATCAATCCATTGTTCCAAATGGATCAATATGGTATATTGGAGATCCTTAAATCCTCTCTTGAGGTCTTGGTTCATAATTGGTCCCAAAGTCAACTTAGGGGTGAATTAGGTCAAGAAACCCTAATTCCTGATTTTTTATGAATGCATCCCCTGAGTAAAAATTGACTAGATGATTGGGTTCATGAGGTTCCATGGAGCATATTAGGTTATGTTTTGGATATTTGGCTCATGCCCAGAGGAAATTTTCCACCTGGAGGCCCTGGTCAACCAAAACCCTAATTTGGTGACACTGGCGATCTTGAGGCTTGATCCACCTAGAAGGGAGCATCCTTGTGCTTAATCTTTAAAGTGAGAGTCCTTTTGATCCATTGTGGATGCTTGATAGGTTTAGACAAGTTAAAGATCATGTCATTCCTTGATTGATCATTTGTCTAAAAGCTCTGAGAGGGCTTAAAACCCTAATTTTGATAGTAGTGAATACTCACCATCTTTGGGGAGACTGATGAGGCATAATGACACACCCATATTGTGATGATGATTTGCACAGTAATGGGAAATATTAGTGGTCAAAATTTGGGGTATGACATCGTCCATATAGACTTCGAGCATGTCACATATCTCTCCCCGGAAGACCTTGTTCATCATTCTTTGATAGGTCGCTCCGGCGTTCTTCAGGCCGAAGGGCATTATGTTATAGTAATAGTTACCCGATTCGGTCATAAAGGCTGTGTATTTTTTGTCGGCCATCGCCATTGGAATTTGATTATAGCCTGAGTAGGCGTCCATAAACGATAAAAGTTTAAAACTGACAGAATTATCAACAAGTTTATCAATATTGGGGAGGGGATAGGCATCCTTCGGGCATGCCTTATTAAGATCGGTGTAATCAATGCACATTCTCCATTTGCCATTAGATTTCTTTACAAGTACAACGTTGGACAACCAAGTGGTGTACTTGGCCTCCGAGATAAATTTGGCCTCGAGGAGGTCCCTTACAGCTTTTTCTGCAGCCTTCGTTTTCTTCGGAGACTGCTTTCTCCTACGTTGTGCTATGGCCTTGACGGCCGGGTCAATCGTCAGTTGGTGGCAGGCGACGGACGGGTCCAAGCCGGACATCTCGGCGGCGCTCCAGGCGAAGAGGTCGGCGTTCTCACGGAGGCATGCTTTGAGCTGCTTCCTCGCGATGTCGGGCAGGTCTGCTCCAATCTTCACCCCCCGCTGAGGGTCGCAGCCGAACAAAATGAGCTCGAAGTTGCCATCTAGAATCGAGCGCATCGGATGAGAGCTGCTGCTGGACGAGTTGGTTAAAGCTGCTTGGTCCTCCAGTTGGTCTTCTTCGGTGAAGCGGCTGTCGAGGTCGATGGAGTCGACCTGAGGCAGAGGCTTGGCTTCCTCGGAGCTGCTGGGCAAGGCTGGCTTGCTTGATACCTTTGGCTTGGATACAATGGCGTTGAGCCCCTTTGTGGCTGCTTCGAAACACCGTCGTGCAACTTCGATGTCGCCGTGGAGGGTGGCGACCATCCCTTTTGAAGTGTAATACTTCATCTTGAGGTGGACTGTTGAAGGCACAACTACCAACTCAGCCAGAGCTGGTATTCCGAATATGCACTGGTAAAGCGACGGGCAGTTGATTACCAGAAATTGTACCTTGACGAATCTGGCCGTCTCAGCTGATCTGAAGGTTACGATCAGTTCGACGTATCCCCATGGCTTGGTCACTGATCCGTTGAATCCCTGTAAATCAGACCCCGCATAGGGGGTAAGGTGTGATTCGTCCAGCTGAAGCGTTGAAAACAGCTGGGAGTACATAATGTCGACTAAGCTACCCTGGTCGACGAGGATACTGCGAACGTCGAAGTTCGCCATTCGGGCTCTGACGAGCAAATGTATGCTCGAGTTTGGAGATCCCCCGAGGAGCTCTTCCCGGTAGAAAGAGATGAGGATAGAGCCCTTCTGGGCCTGATCGAGCGTGGTCACCTTATTGGAGCTTGTGTTGATCAGATGCTCAAACTTTCATTTCACAGAGCCCACCGTGACTTTGTTGAAGCGTCCACCAGACATAACCATGGCGGAGGGAAACGTGTCCCACGGGCTGTGAGCCGCGAAATAAGCAGGGGAGCTGAGCTTGTCCGGGACGTAGAAGTCCTCTAGTCGCGATATGGACATGGCGACCTGGATGTTGGCCTCCTCCGAGGAGGGTGCCTCTTCCTCTATTTTCTTGGACTCCTGGGCGTCCTGCCGAGGAGTGTCCTTCTTCTTCGCGAACTATTTCAGGTGGCTGTCCCTGATCAGTATCTCGATAGGACCCTTCAGATGGATGCAGTCTTTAGTAGTGTGGTCGTGACTCTTGTGGAAACGGCAGTACTTCGACTTGTCGGCGCTGGGTTTGGCTGGAAGTTGTTTGGGGAAGCGGACCCCTGCCTGCTTGAATTCTGAATTCGCACACTCGAACAGTATCTTCTCCCTGGAGATGGTCAGGGGGTATAGTCGTGGAATCGCCCGGAGGGTCCCTTGTTGTCGTGGGAGTCCCGAGGATGGTCCTCGCGCCTCCTTTCGTTTCGACAAGATGTTGAGGCTTCCTCGCCTCTGGAGGCCCGAGCGTTCTCCTGATAGCATGACGCTTGAACGTTGCTGTTGGCCTTAACCTTCTCTTCGTACTGAATATGCGATTGGGCTTTGAGGAGGAGGGCATCTAGGTTCCTCGGAGGTGTGAGGCCGATGGCCTTAGAAAACTCGGAGCCCGGGCGGAGTCCTTGTTCGAGCAAAAACTTTTTCATCTCGTCTGTTGTAGGGACTTATACTGCTTCTTTGTTGAACCTCTCGATATATGCACGGAGAGGTTCGTCCTTTTCTTGGATTATGCTCTAAGGGAGGCCTCAGTCTTGGGGTGACGGCGAGAAGCTGTGAAATGCCGCGAGAACATTCTGCCCAGTTGCCTCCATGAGGTAATGAACTCTTCGGGCAGCTGCTTGTACTATGTCATCACCCCTTTTCGGAGCGTGGTCAGAAATAGCCGGCACTTGATGGTGCCCCGTGCGCCACGGTAGTCCAATAGCGCATCGATGTTCTCGATGTGCTCGTCGGGGTCAGTAGTCTCGTCGTATGTGCCCAGTGACGGGGGCTTCTCCAGGCCCTTAGGGAGACAGATAGCTAAGATTTCCTGGGACAATGGGTCGCGAGGCTCATCGTCGCTGCTAGAACTGGTGAATGACGGGGACCGAAGGGTACGCTCGCGACGGCGGTTCCTTCGGGGAGAAGGTGGGTGGTTCCTTCGAGGAGACGGTGATTGGGCCCGACCTTTAGACTTGACCGGGAGTGACTGCTCGTTCCTTCGGGTCCTCTTATGTCCGGGAGAGTGCTGGTTACGTGGGGAAACCTGGTCACGCTTTCGGGCGGCGCGAGGGTCAGGTTCTTGGTGCAGTCTTCGGTCGATATCTCTCCGGGGCTGCGGGCTCCTAGATCGTCGTTGGTTCTTTCTCGGAGGAGGGGATCTTGGATGGTTGGACTCTTCTAACGCCCCGATCCTTTCGTTCTGCTATAGGATCAGGGTGTTGGTTTTGTTGATTGCCTCTAGGAGGGCTGCCACGGTCGGGTCGGCGTTAGACGGAACAGGAATGGGCTGGATGTCTAGCGAATGATGATTGTTGTTGCGGTCAGCAGGGGTAGAGGAAGGAGAAGCTGAGGCCCCGTCCCTCAGAAAATGGGCATCTCGGAGAAGAGATGATGGACCGTCAACGTCAGTCTTGTTGACGGGGAGAACAGCGGTTTGGAGAGCACCTTTGGCGTGATCTTGAGAGGCCATGGTGATGATCTTGAAATTTGCTTCGATCTTCAATTTCTGGGGAAAGAAAGATGGGGAAAACAATGATTCCCACAGACGGCGCCACTGATTGTGAAGGCTGGATCAGATCCTGTTGAAGTGGGCCACCAAAAATGTCTGAGATGCTGGGCGTATGGAGAGGAGGAGGGGCGTGTACCTGAAAGGCACTTCGACGCTCAAGTAAGAAAGGGTCAGAGAAAAGGGGAAAATACAAAGTATTAGTTCGTAGGGTGAATATTGGATATCTGGCTCTCCTAAGCGAGAGGGTTTATATAGAGCCTCCAGCGTGTGGCCAACAGTCTTATTTTCGGGGCAAAATAACTGTTTTCCCGAAGAATAGGTAACTGCCCAAACTAGCCGTTATGTCGGGCAGGGTGCCTGAAACTAGCCGTTATGCCGGGCATAAGCGTAGTTTCGGGCACATGCCCTCATCTGTTCGAGGAGTCTGAAGCCGTGCGTAACGGGCAGCATTTCCGGGGAGGAGTGATGCAGTCCGTGCCCGGTTGGAGGGGCAGAAAGGTAACTTTTGCCCTTTTGTGGATTGGACTTAGGTAATTTGGGCCGTTCTAGAGCAGAAGTGGATTGGGCCATGTCTGGCCATTGGTCCAGTCCAGAACACGCTTCTTTGTTGAACCTCTCGATGTATGCCCGAAGAGGTTCGTCTTTTCCTTGAATTATGGCCCCAAGGGAGGCTTCGGTCTTGGGGTGACGTCGTGACGCAGTGAAATGTCGGGAGAACATCCTCCCTAGTTGCTTCCACGACGTGATAGATTCTTCGGGCAACTGCTTGTACCACGTCATTGCCCCTTTTCGGAGCATGGTTGGAAATAGCTGACACTTGATGGCGCCCCGGACGCCACGGTAATCCAACAGCGCATCGATGTTTTCGATGTGCTCATCAGGGTCAGTCATGTCGTCGTACGTGCCCAGTGCTGGGGGCTTCTCCAGGCCTTTGGGGAGGCGTGTTGCCAAGATCTCTTGGGATAATGGGTCGTGAGGCTTATCATCACTGCTGGAACTGGTTGGTGACGGGGACCGGATGACTTGCTCGTGTCGATGACCTCTTCGGGGGAAAGGTGAATGGGCCCGACCCTTTGACCTGATCGGAGGTGACTGCTTGTCTCTTTAGGTCCTCTTGTGGCCGGGAGAGTGCTGGTTCTACGGGGCAACCTGGTCGCGTTTCTGAACATCACGAGATTCTGGTTCTTGGCACAGCCTTTGATCGACTTCTCGCCGAGGTTGCAGGCTCTTGGATCGTCGATGGTTCTTCCTCGGAGGAGGGGAGGATCTTGGTCGAGCAGATTCCTCCAATGCCCTGATCCTTTCACTTTGCTGAAGGATCAGGAGGTTGGTTTTATTGATTGCCTCCAGGAGGGCCACCACGGCCGGGTCGGCGTTGGGTGGAACAGGAACGGGTTGGATGGCCAACGAGGGCTGGTCGTCTTCGCGATCAGTAGGAATAGGGGAAGGAGAGGTCGTGTCCTCGTCTCTCAGAAAACAGGGATCTCCGAGGTGAGAAGATGGATCGTCAACGTTGGTCTTGTTGACGGGGAAAACAGCGGGTTAGAGAACACCTTTGGCGTGATCTTGAGAGGCCATGATAATGATCTTGAAAGTTTGCTTTGATCTTTGGTTTCCGGGGAAAGAAAGAAGGGGAGAACAAGCTTTCCACAGACGGTGCCACTAATCGTGAAGGCTGGATCAGATCCTGTTGAAGTAGGCCACCAAGTACGTCTGAGATGCTGGGCGTATGGAGAGGAGGAGGGGGTGTACCTGCAAGGCACTCCGACGCTCAAGTAAGAAAGGGTTAGAGAAAAGGGGAAAGTGCAGAGTATTAGTTCGTATGGTGAATATTTGATACCTGACCCTCTCAAGTGAGAGGGTTTATATAGTGCCCCCAGCGCGTGGCCAACGGTCCTACTTTTGGGGCGAAATAACCGTTTTCTCGAAGAATAGGTAACTGCCCAAATTAGCCGTTATGTCGGGCAGGGTGCCCAAAACTAGCCGTTATGTCGGGCATAGGCATAGTTTCGGGCACATGCCCTTAGTTGTTCGGGGAGTGGAGAAGTCGTGCGGAATAGGCAGTTGTTCCAGGGAGGAGTGATTCATTCCTTGCCCGGTTGGAGGGGCAAAAATGTAACTTTTGCCCTTTGTGGATTGGACTTAGGCAATTGGGCCGTTCTGGGAGCAGAAGTGGATTGGGTCGTGCCTGGCCATCGGTCCAGTCCAGAACAGTAGTAACATGGATGGTACTATAATCAGTTTAATCATTCAGGATTTTTAAAATATGATGAACATATATCTACATTTTTCAACCGCCTATTTGTTTATAATGAGTTTTATTTGATTGGAATGGTGTAAACAGAAATCCAAGCACTGCCAAAACAGGTCGGGGCAGGCCTAGGAAACAGTTGGGTATTCCAATTCGCGCGTTTAATTTTGGCATAAAGAGTCCTATTCAGACAAACACTCTAGTAACTGCTACTTCTAACACAACACCCAGATCAAACTCGCAAACTAGGTAAATGTTCATAAAATATACTGACTGTCATACCCTAAATTTTGACTGGGCGTTTTTATTTTTTCTCATTTCATCTGTTATATTTTTATACTGTGTCGTCTGCATACAATATCATATATTTTCTTCATGAATATTTTTTGAATTATCAGCCGGATTTAACGTATAAAATTTTCATGTATTTTTGGTCAAACTGAAAAGTCAACTGACGCAGAAAGTCAAAGTTTGACTTTTTGGTCAACATTGAGCTTCACAAGCCATTACTCAAGAAAATATGATGGATGATTTAATTTGATCAAATTTAAATCAAGAAATCATGCAAAATTGCAAAATTGATCAAATTGAAGGAAACTTAGAAAAAAAATTCTAAGTTAAAATCATGTTCAAGTGCACAACTTTTCAAGGTTGTAACTATTGATCCAAGCATCCATTGATTTTGTTTAAGGGCTACTTTTAAAGAGGGTATTTGATACTTCAACATTGTAGAAGGAATCAACTCAAAATATCATAAGGATTGAAAGATATAAGTGATTAAAGTTTGGAATTATTAATGTTCAATGTCTGATGTTCTGACATTGCATATATGACATCACTAATATTTTTCCAGCAAGAATGTCCCAACTTCAAGGACGTTTTTCTCCATGATCCAAGTTGAACCAAGTCTAGGGTCAAACATCAAAGTTGAAGTATGTCATCTCAGCTTTCCATAGAGTCCTGGAACAGCCATTTACCATTCTTGAGCAAGAGGTTATGGATTTTACAACAAGGCTTGCTGCAGCTGATTTTAAGACATGTTTCAGGACAGATTTGCACATTTCTTGTGCCACACGAATTTCCAAGCCTTGTCATCATCTTAGACACATCTGAGGATCAAATCTAAAGGGGATAATCACTGAGCCAAGCCTCCAAAGTCCTTAGAACAAGAAGTAGCATGTTATTCCTAAAAATCCCTAAAAGAGGGACAAGACTCTAATTTTGGATTGGAGCATTCGATAGATGCTTAGAGGTGGCATGGACTGACACATTTGCAACTGAATTCAGTCAAGATTCCTCCAACAAGTAGGGAACCAGCAGCCTGTGCCCAAACCTCTAGTTAATGGCTAGAGGAGACTTGGATTTTCATTGGCCAACATTGAACAAACCTCTGCTGCAGTTGCCATTCACTGTGGATCCCAAAACAAACTTGCTCTACTATAAATAGAGCTCATTTGTGCTCAGTTTGAGTACACCAAAGCCATCAAACAGATGTTTTCCTCAAAATCACTTCTTTCACTCCAAAATGCCTTCTTTAGTAAGGCAATTCTGAGTTTTTTGAGTTAGAGAGCATTTCCATCACATCTCATGATCCTAACACCTCATAAACATCATATGTAGGTGATCCAAACTATCATAAGTGACCTGTAATCACAAAATCACAAAGTCACTTCTCAAAACCTCAAAATAACACTTTTTTGCATTTTTCAAGCCATGTCTTGATTCAGTCACTTTCCAAACCAAATAAAACCTCAAACATACTCCAAATATCATCCTTGAACTGTCCCAAATGGTGCCACACATCTAGAACACCATTTGAGAGAGTTGGCATTTTGGCCACTTTAACCCCTTTTGCAAGAAAGGGCCAATTTGTGTTTTTGCAGGTTCCAGCTGATTCCAACCATCCTAAAAGCTTCTAAGAGGTCATTTGAGGGTGTCCAAAGTATCAAATCATTTCTGGAACAAAGCACTTGGTAGGTTGCACAAAATCTCAAAAAAAAAAGGTAAAATTCATAACTTGAATTCTTTGAATCGTGCTTTCCTTTGATGTCCACATACATGCATCATATTGAACAATTCTTGAAGCAAAAATGTAGTCCTTAATGTGTATGTTATGATCCTCCTACTGTTTGCACTTTAACATGTTTATATGTGGAGTTTATGTTGTTTTAAACTTAAGGTGCAGCTCTGGTTTTTTACCTTGTGTGTGTTGTACATTAAGTTTCAGTATGTATAAGTGACACCATTAGATTCCTTGCGAAAAATTGGTCAAGATAGGCTCTTCCGGATCTTAATTCCGTTAAAAATTGAGAGAGTTATGAATGTTTGAAGTTTGATGAAAAGATGTTGAAAATCAAGGTGCAGTTCTGGTTTTTATCTGATGTCGAATGTGATGTTGTGACATCGCCCTTTTTCTCTTATCTTCAAAACTCATGAGTGATGTCGAATGTGATGTTGAGACATCACTCCTCTTTTTCTTAGTATATCTTCAAAACTCAACCAATTCTTTTACATAGCAAAAATCATCATTTTCCAATTTTGTTTTACACACTTCTTATTCATACTCCATAATATTTTAATCCACCAAAAAATCAAAAAAAAATATTAATATTTGATATATTTTTAATATATTCAAAAATATTATTTTAAATTGTTTTAAATGCTTTTAAAATGATTTCTTTTTCTTGATTTTTAAAACCAAAATGATTTTTAATATTCATGTGGATAAAATACTTTTTCATAAACCTTAATCCTTGTTTATAACATGATTAATGATTTTATTTGATATTTTTTATCATTTTTTACTTGATTTCTCTTTGAAAAATACCTTTAAAAAATGAAATTAGGGTTTCTTTGATTTTTTATCTTTACCAAACATTTTCAAACCTTTTTTGGGGCCTCTATTAGAGTGTAAGACCCAACCCCCTTTTAACCAAAACCTTTTTTGGGCGTCCACTTGAGTATAAGTCCCTTTACTTTTGTTTCACCACACGATGCTTTCCCGTGTATGTTTATTTATCAACACGATATTCTTCCATGTATGTTTTATTTCACATGACGTTCTTCCATGTAAAATTGACTGTGATTTTATGGGCATCTCCTTGAGCTGTAAGCCCCAATTTTTCTTTCAAACTAATTTCTCCTTTGATTTTGAATATACTGTTGTTTTCAATCTTTCTTTGTTGAACAACTAACCAAACAACATGGAAGCTTTACAACCGAGTAAGTTTTTACCCGCTTTCATTTACCGCTTTCATATGTATATAACTGTATTGTGGGGCTGTTTCACTGTAAGTCTCCTTTCACAAACTCATATATATATATATATATATATATATATATATATATATATATATATATATATATATATATATATATATATATATATATAACTGTATTGTGGGGCTTTTTTGCTGTAAGTCTTCTTTCAAAAACTCATATCAACTGTGTAATAATAGTATAGATATTTAGAGTTTCCCCGGCAACTACGTCTAGTACTAGGAAAAGCCGTTTTGATTACTTGTAGAAATAGACAGCTAGATCCCCAATAGGATCACCAGATATAGTCTTCTCTTCGGCTGTCCTCATTAGGAATTGTCAAGAAACTCTACTCCCAGAGATGAATGTATTCTCCGTGAATGGCATCTTTGAGTTTCTTCCAAATTCTCGAACTTTCCTAACTTGATCTATTCCTTGTGAATAGCTTGCATTGAATTTCTCAGGGTTTAGGGACCCACGGGCTTCTTAAAAGCATCGGCCTCCTCTTGGGCATTGTACAAGGACCCACAGGCTTCCTAAAAGCATCCCCGCCTCCTCTTGGGCATTGTACAAGGACCCGTCGGCTTCTTAGAAGTATTCATAGCCTCCTCTTAGGCTTCGTATAATGATCTCTTCCTCCGGGAATGATAGCCTCCTCTTGGGCTTCCTACAAGGACCTCTCGGCTTCTTAAAAGCTTCCAGCCTCCTCTTGGGCTTCGTACAAATTGTCCCAACGACCTCCTAGAGGTATAGGAACAGAACTTAGTCATCTTCATAGAACAGTCCTTTCAAAGAGTCTACTGCTGCTTCTCAAAGCATAGTTCAAAAGATGAAACTTTAGACTTGGACAGACTAATTTCCTTGAGTATCCAAGACATTCTCAAGCTCCCTTCAAAAATAGGAAGAAAACCCATAGACTCGGACAGTCTCAATACCCTTTGGACTTCCCAGTTCCTTAAAGAACAGGAAATAGCCCTGATCCTCGAATCCAGTCCCTGAGTGTAAACATTACTCATATAAGAACTAATTTTCTCTTTAAATCAGCATATCTGATCTGTCACTCAACTGAAATAGTAACCATCAGCCTCCTCTTGGGCTTTGTACAAAGATGCTCCCCGGTAGAGCAAACCTCTTTAGCCTCCATCTCGGGCTTTGTACGAGATACCAAAAAGACTCTCTTGTTGAGTCGAACTCCTTTCAGCCTCCATCTCGGGCTTCGTACGAGATACAAAAAGGTTCGTATTGAGCCAAACAAAATTTGAGCCTCTTTCTTGGGCTTCGTACGAGACACACATAAAAGCACTCTCTTGTCGAGTCAACCCTTTTAGCCTCTCTCTCGGGCTTCGTACGAGACACACAAAACTCCCTCTTGTTGGCCTAATAGCCTCCTCTTAGGCTTTGTATAAGAAATCCCCGGTTGAGTCAAATCAACCTTTCAGCATCAAAATATGCTTTGCTCACAGCATACAAACATCAACAACTCCTCTTTGGAGATAAAAAACCCCTCTCAATTAGGACACATTTAGCTTCACGTCTTGGGCTTTGAACAAGACACCAAAGCAACCCTTTCCTCTTTTTTAACATCTGACGCTTTCCCGGATATTCCTTTTCTTTACATCTGACGCTTTTTCGGATATTACCTCTATTTTCATCCGATGTTTTTCCCGGATATTCATATTTCAATCTTTAATCTCTTCACTCTTTTCAATCAATTCCCATAAACACCCTTTTAGCTTCAATCTTGGGCTTTGAACAAGACACAAAATACTCAACCATTTAGCTTCATATCTTGGGCTTCGAACAAGATACAAATAGACCCTTCAGCTTCACATCTTGGGCTTTGAACAAGATATAAACCACCTTTAGCTTCACGTCTTGGGCTTTGAATAAGACACCAAAACACCATTTCCTCCCATAGAATAGGAGGAACTACGATCGCTCTGATTTCCCTGTTTCGTTAAACGGAAATACATAGGCATAAGATTGAAAGAAAAATCTTAGCGAGCACACCATATCAAAAACCTCAGGTCCCATACTCTCACATACTCATCAAAAACTCCACATTTAGCACCTGCACATATTAGTCAAGAAAAGCAAATCAGTATCCTAACCAAAATCCTCCCTAACAGACAAAACATTCCCTCCTTAAACAAAATAAGCCTAAGAAAGACCCCTCATCTCAGGTAGCATCTGTAAACCAACAGTCATCTGTTTAATCTTAGTATGCAAGCAGGGTTAATTGGAGACATCTATTTCCCTTCCTTAATCAGCTCACAATAGGATAAAAAATGAATCGAACTGCAGCCCAACGGTGTGACTCACAACCACAAAAACCGCGCTACAGAAAAATGGCGACTCTGCTGGGGAAAATCATTGTCGCTAGGATCTTAGGTCAAAACCTTTAAGGTTGGGAAGGTGCCACAGAATGGTGACTCCGCCGGGGAGCCATTTTTGTCAGGAACATAGGATTCATAGCTCTTTAAAGGTCTAGGACTTTAGGATAAATATATATACTGCTTTTCCTAATTGATATATGTGTTTATTTTTCTGCTAATGGGAATGCGTGTGATGCCGCATGTGGAAAGATTGAGTATACACCTAGGAAAAACCCCTTTAGTGGCGCAGAGGCTATCGAAAATAGTTGTCATGCGATGCCACCCTCTTCTGAGGACTCTTCAAAAAACATCACCTAGCACAGTTCCCGGCCCGCTGGTGTTTTCTTGACAAGAGTTGATGATGATGAGAGACAGGTACAAAAATCACTAGTAAACCTTTGGGATGGGTAGAGCCTTGACTTCATGACACCGAACCTTTGACCCCATGTTTTTTCTATGTTTTTGTGTGCTGCATCCATGCATTGCATTTACATCCCTTGCATATTTCATACATACGTCCCGGTCATCGTCAATTCATTCCAACCTTTTTTCTTTCAGCCATCTGTAAATCGTCAAACTGATTCCTCATCACCGATACAGAACTGAAACTTCAATCAACTTCAGCTCAGTTACTTCCCAAAGACAGGAGAGCTCATCCTTGTGTTTGATTAGTCACTGACCTTGTTTCTGTCTATTTTGCATTTTCCTTGTTTGTATCATAGTTGCTTTCAAGCTTGTTTATCTTTAAATGTCAGTTTTAATGAAATGAGCATGTACGGTATTTTGACTCAAATCATCTGTCTATTTACATCTTTATGCTTTCTCTTTCAAAAAACTTTCAAAAAAACAAAAACAAAAACATTCAAAAAACAAAAAACTTTAAAAAAAAAAATACACCTCTTTTTCAAATTTTTGACTATGCAAATATTTGTGGGAGGATGATAAAAACATAATACCCATAATTGATGTCGGTATGCTTTCGAATAAAAAACTTTGCTGAGGATGTAAGGCATTTTTTTCAATTCTCAAACACTGGAGATATAAGGAAGATAATCCCTCGTTAACCCCTTTGAGCCTTGAAGTAGGAGTTTCTTTCTTTATAAAAAACCCGCAATTTTAACCCTGGGCAGGGTAGTTCTCAGTTTAATTTGAGTTGTGTATTCAAGTTCGAAAGTTTACATACAATAAGCAGATATTGAAAGCGTCTTTCAAATCAAAAGCCAGTGATGGTCCGTCGTAATCATCAAATCTTGCAGACATTTTCTTTCTAATAAGAAATCAAAAATAAAAAGGCCCGCTAAGTTAAAAAGCTTAGGCAAAAACTAGGGCGTCCCGCTGACTATAAATTTCAAAAGAAATAGTTCAGGCAAAAGTTAGGGATAATACAGAAAAGAGGTCCTTAAACCCTCGATCTTCAAAAATCCACAAAGACGAAAAACAACTAAATGTTGTAAAGAAGTGGTAGCTGCTGTCTCAAGACTTCTGGACCATCGCCATCACTATCATCAGTACAATTACGAAACCTTTTGGAACCTGAATGCACAATTTAAGTTTAACCGAGCATAGGACTGGAGAACATCACGAAGTTGGGGTGGGCACAAATAATTTTGAGCCTTTATCTTTTTTTTTCATAAACTGTGAACCAGGCCATTTATAACCCTCAAAAGACCTAATTGAAGCAAGGTTATTTTGAAAGCATACCACAACAAGGTTGCGTAAATTGACTCCAAAATCATTTTTTGCAAATCATTTGTTTTGGTATCAAACCTCTGTTTTACTTTTCATTCAAAATATTTTAAACCGCCGTGTTTTTAACCAGTAATCCATATTACTGTGCTTTTTCTAAAAAAAAAAAAACAATGATTTTGTTTTCAAAATTTTTGCATGAACTTTGCATTAAATTTGCCCTGTTTAAGTAAACATTTTTTATTGCAACTAGCTTTCCTCTCAAGGAATTTTCAAAACAGTTTAGAAACTTGGTCAGTGATCCTATCAGGGGCAAGTTCTTTCCAGAGCCTGTTAAGAATCAGTTCGAGATTTGTTCAATGCAAGTCCTTCTCAGAATTGGTTTATTCATAAAAACTTTCAAGACTCATTACTGGGGCAAACCTTCATAGTATGCAGCATACAGTCATTATCATTCAAGATGAAGCAATAATCAGTTCATCTACAACAGTCCGTAAATCTGGGGCAAGTTATTTGGAAAAATCCCCAAGCAGGCTATCCAGCTTTCCTCCGAGGATTATAAACTTGATACAGTTTATCAGTATGACAAGGAGGTGTTTAACAAACGGTATTTTTAGTCCCTAAGAAATGGCAGTGATCTCCGTGTTGAGGAATCAGTCTTGTCTGTCACTCCCCAAAAGAGTATAAACTTGTTGACTTTTACTCCCCAAAAGAGTATAAACTTATTGATTTTCACTCCTCAAAGAGTCTAAACTTGTTGACAGCATTTTCATTTGCATTACATACATTTAATCATACATCATAACATTTTCATATATTATGCATTCAAGAGTGTTTTAATCCTCATTTGCATTCATCAGTGATCGTGTTATTATCAACATCTTACCTTTCTACAAAGTCCAACTTATCTGGCACATATACTTTTATGTCTTATCTGATGTTCTTCCAGATATAACTATGTGTCTACCCGATGTTCTTTCGGATGTATCTTTTGGTTTTGAAGTTTTTCCAAAACCTGTTCTGATGCTTTTCCAGAACGTTTCTCTGTGTTTATATCCGATGTTTTTCCGAATATGTCTGCCTGCTCTGATGCTTTTCCAGAACATTTCTCCGTGTTTACCCGATGTTCTTCCGGATGTATCTTTTGGTTTTGAAGTTTTTCCAAAACCCGTTCTGATGTTTTTTCAGAACTTTCTTTGTTTCTATCCGATGCTCTTCCGGATATGTCTCTTTTATTCTGATGCTCTTCCAGAAACTCCTTACATGTCTCTCTGATGCTCTCCCAGATATGATTTTCCTCATCTGATGCCCTTCCAGATGTAACTTTTGTTCTTATGTACTTATCTGATGTTTTTCCGGATATGTCCATCATTCGGCCATTTAACGATTTTCTAAATGTTTTGGATTTACCTTCAAAAGTTATTTCAATGCACATTCAACGCTTTTCTGGATGTCATTAGTATATCTTCAAGTTTGATCAACAACTCGGTCCATTGCTTTTCTGGATGCCTTCGAGTTTGTTTCTCTTTCATTGCTTTTTTAGATGTTACATATATGTTTTCCAGAGTGTGTTACTTCTTTCGCATCTGATGTTTTTCCAGATGTATGTATCTCTGTTCCAGGGTTTATCCCTCTCTTTCCAAATAATGCTGGATACCATTGTCGCATCGGCAAATTTCCACAATATCTTATATCCCAAGAAAATTCTGTTGGTCTGTCTCATGTGGTATCATTCCCCACAGTGTTCAAAAGTCTTTCATTCATCACCTACCAATTCATCTGCATTCACGGTCAAAATTTTAGGGACTCTAATATTTAATCCTCTTATACCTCGAATGTCTAAAACTCTTTTCTATTCATACCTCCAGGTCTAAGAAGATTAAATAGGGGCATCTGTCATACCCTAAATTTTGACCGGGCGTTTTTATTTTTTCTCATTTCATCTGTTATATTTTTATACTGTGTTGTCTGCATACAATATCATATATTTTCTTCATGAATATTTTTTGAATTATCAGCCGGATTTAACGTATAAAATTTTCATGTATTTTTGGTCAAACTGAAAAGTCAACTGACGCAGAAAGTCAAAGTTTGACTTTTTGGTCAACATTGAGCTTCACAAGCCATTACTCAAGAAAATACGATGGATGATTTAATTTGATCAAATTTAAATCAAGAAAAATTGCAAAATTGATCAAATTGAAGGAAACTTAGAAAATTTTTCTAAGTTAAAATCATGTTCAAGAGCACAACTTTTCAAGGTTGTAACTATTGATCCAAGCATCCATTGATTTTGCTTAAGGGCTACTTTTAAAGAGGGTATTTGATACTTCAACATTGTAGAAGGAATCAACTCAAAATATCATAAGGATTGAAAGATATAAGTGATTAAAGTTTGGAATTATTAATGTTCAATGTCTGATGTTCTGACATTGCATATATGACATCACTAATATTTTTCCAGCAAGAATGTCCCAACTTCAAGGACGTTTTTCTCCATGATCCAAGTTGAACCAAGTCTAGGGTCAAACATCAAAGTTGAAGTATGTCATCTCAGCTTTCCATAGAGTCCTGGAACAGCCATTTACCATTCTTGAGCAAGAGGTTATGGATTTTACAACAAGGCTTACTGCAGCTGATTTTAAGATATGTTTCAGGACAGATTTTCACATTTCTTGTGCCACACGAATTTCCAAGCCTTGTCATCATCTTAGACACATCTGAGGATCAAATCTAAAGGGAACAATCACTGAGCCAAGCCTCCAAAGTCCTTGGAACAAGAAGTAGCATGCTATTCCTAAAAATCCCTAAAAGAGGGACAAGACTCCAATTTTGGATTGGAGCATTCAATAGATGTTTAGAGGTGGCATGGACTGACACATTTGCAAATGAATTCAGTCAAGATTCCTCCAACAAGTAAGGAACCAGCAGCCTGTGCCCTAACCTCTAGTCAATGACTAGAGGAGACTTGGATTTTCATTGGCCAACATTGAACAAACCTCTGCTGCCGTTGCCATTCACTGTGGATCCCAAAACAAACTTGCTCTACTATAAATAAAGCTCATTTGTGCTCAGTTTGAGTACACCAAAGCCATCAAACTGATGCTTTCCTCAAAATCACTTCTTTCACTCCAAAATGCCTTCTTTAGTAAGGCAATTCTGAGTTTTTTTGAGTTAGAGAGCATTTCCATCACATCTCATGATCCTAACACCTCATAAACATCATATGTAGGTGATCCAAACTATCACAAGTGACCTGTAATCACAAAGTCACTTCTCAAAACCTCAAAATAGCACTTTTTTGCATTTTTCAAGCCATGTCTTGATTCAGTCACTTTCCAAATCAGATAAAACCTCAAACACACTCCAAATATCATCCTTGAACTGTCCCAAATGGTGCCACACATCTGGAACACCATTTGAGAGAGTTGGCATTTTGGCCACTTTAACCCCTTTTGCAAGAAAGGGCCAGTTTGTGTTTTTGCAGGTTTCAGCTGATTCCAACCATCCTAAAAGCTTCTAAGAGGTCATTTGAGGGTGTCTAAAGCATCAAATCATTTCTGGAACAAAGCACTTGGTAGGTTGCACAAAATCTCCAAAAAAGAGGTAAAATTCATAACTTGAATTCTTTGAATCGTGCTTTCCTTTGATGTCCACTTACATGCATCATATTGAACAATTCTTGAAGCAAAAATGTAGTCCTTAATGTGTATGTTATGATCCTCCTACTTTTTTCACTTTAACATGTTTATATGTGGAGTTTATGTTGTTTTAAACTTAAGGTGCATATCTGGTTTTTTACCTTGTGTGTGTTGTATATTAAGTTTCAGTATGTATAAGTGACACCATTGGATTCCTTGCGAAAAATTGGTCAAGATAGGCTCTTCCGGATCTTAATTCCGTTAAAAATTGAGAGAGTTATGAATGTTTGAAGTTTGATGAAAAGATGTTGAAAATCAAGGTGCAGTTCTGGTTTTTGTCTGATGTCGAATGTGATGTTGTGACATCGCCCTTTTTCTCTTATCTTCAAAACTCATGAGTGACGTCGAATGTGATGTTGAGACATCTCTCCTCTTTTTCTTAGTTTATCTTCAAAACTCAACCAATTCTTTTACATAGCAAAAATCATCATTTTCCAATTTTGTTTTACACACTTCTTATTCATACTCCATAATATTTTAATCCACCAAAAAATCACAAAAAAATATTATTATTTGATATATTTTTAATATATTCAAAAATATTGTTTTAAATTGTTTTAAATGCTTTTAAAATGATTTCTTTTTCTTGATTTTTAAAACCAAAATGATTTTTAATATTCATGTGGATAAAATACCTTTTCATAAACCTTAATCCTTGTTTATAACATGATTAATGATTTTATTTGATATTTTTTTATCATTTTTTACTTGATTTCTCTTTGAAAAATACCTTTAAAAAATGAAATTAGGGTTTCTTTATTTTTTTTATCTTTATCAAACATTTTCAAACCTTTTTTGGGCCTCTATTAGAGTGTAAGACCCAACCCCCTTTTAACCAAAACCTTTTTTGGGCCTCCACTTGAGTATAAGTCCCTTTACTTTTGTTTCACCACACGATGCTTTCCTGTGTATGTTTATTTATCAACACGATGTTCTTCCGTGTATGTTTTATTTCACATGACGTTCTTCCATGTATAATTGACTCTGATTTTATGGGCCTCTCCTTGAGCTGTAAGCCCCAATTTTTCTTTCAAAACAATTTCTCCTTTGATTTTGAATATACTGTTGTTTTCAATCTTTCTTTGTTGAACAACTAACCAAACAGCATGGAAGCTCTACAACCGAGTAAGTGTTTACCCGCTTTCATTTACCGCTTTCATATGTATATAACTGTATTGTGGGGCTGTTTCACTGTAAGTCTCCTTTCACAAACTCATATATATATAACTGTATTGTGGGGCTGTTTTGCTGTAAGTCTTCTTTCATAAACTCATATCAACTGTGTAATAATAGTATAGATATTTAGAGTTTCCCCGGCAACTACGTCTAGTACTAGGAAAAGCCGTTTCGATTACTTGTAGAAATGGACAGCTAGATCCCCAATAGGATCACCAGATACAGTCTTCTCTTCGGCTGTCCTCATTAGGAATTGTCAAGAAACTCTACTCCCAGAGATGAATGTATTCTCCGTGAATGGCATCTTTGAGTTTCTTCCAAATTCTCGAACTTTCCTGACTTGATCTATTCCTTGTGAATAGCTTGCCTTGAATTTCTCGGGGTTTGGGGACCCACGGGCTTCTTAAAAGCATCGGCCTCCTCTTGGGCATTGTACAAGGACCCACAGGCTTCCTAAAAGCATCCCCGCCTCCTCTTGGGCGTTGTACAAGGACCCGTCGGCTTCTTAGAAGTATTCACAGCCTCCTCTTAGGCTTCGTATAATGATCTCTTCCTCCGGGAATGATAGCCTCCTCTTGGGCTTCGTACAAGGACTTCTCGGCTTCTTAAAAGCTTCCAGCCTCCTCTTGGGCTTCGTACAAATTGTCCCGACGACCTCCTAGAGGTATAGGAACAAAACTTAGTCATCTTCATAGAACAGTCCTTTCAAAGAGTCTACTACTGTTTCTCAAAGCATAGTACAAAAGATGAAACTCTAGACTTAGACAGTCTAATTTCCTTGAGTCTCCAAGACATTCTCAAGCTCCCTTCAAAAATAGGAAGAAAACCCGTAGACTCGAACAGTCTCAATACCCTTTGGACTTCCCAGTTCCTTAAAGAACAGGAAATAACCCTGATCCTCGAATCTAGTCCCTGAGTGCAAACATTACTCATATAAGAACTGATTTTCTCTTTAAATCAGTATAACGGATCTGTCACTCAACTGAAATAGTAACCATCAGCCTCCTCTTGGGCTTTGTACAAAGATGCTCCCCGGTAGAGCAAACCTCTTTAGCCTCCATCTCGGGCTTTGTACGAGATACCAAAAAGACTCTCTTGTTGAGTCGAACTCCTTTCAGCCTCCATCTCGGGCTTCGTACGAGATACTAAAAGGTTCTTATTGAGCCAAACAAAATTTTAGCCTCTCTCCCTGGCTTCGTACGAGACACACATAAAAGCACTCTCTTGCCGAGTCAACCCTTTTAGCCTCTCTCTCGGGCTTCGTACGAGACACACAAAAATTCCCTCTTGTTGGGCTAATAGCCTCCTCTTAGGCTTTATATAAGAAATCCCCGGTTGAGTCAAATCAACCTTTCAGCATCAAAATATGCTTTGCTCACAGCATACAAACATCAACAACTCCTCTTTGGAGATGACAAAACCCCTCTCAATTAGGACACCTTTAGCTTCACGTCTTGGGCTTTGAACAAGACACCAAAGTAACCCTTTCCTCTTTTTTAACATCCGACGCTTTCCCGGATATTCCTTTTCTTTACATCCGACGCTTTTCTAGATATTACCTCTATTTTCATCCGATGTTTTTCCCGGATATTCATATTTCAATCTTTAATCTCTTCACTCTTTTCAATCAATTCCCATAAACACCCTTTTAGCTTCAATCTTGGGCTTTGAACAAGACACAAAATACTCAACCCTTTAGCTTCATATCTTGGGCTTCGAACAAGATACAAATAGACCCTCCAGCTTCACATCTTGGGCTTTGAATAAGATACAAACCACCTTTAGCTTCACGTCTTGGGATTTGAACAAGACACCAAAACACCATTTCCTCCCATAGAATAGGAGAAACTACAATCACTCTGATTTCCCTGTTTCATTAAACGGGAATACGTAGGCATAAGATTGAAAGAAAAATCTTAGCGAGCACACCATATCAAAAACCTCAGGTCCCATACTCTCACATACTCATCAAAAACTCCACATTTAGCACCTGCACATATTAGTCAAGAAAAGCAAATCAGTATCCTAACCAAAATCCTCCCTAACAGACAAAACATTCCCTCCTTAAACAAAATAAGCCTAAGAAAGACCCCCCATTTCAGGTTGCATCTGTAAACCAACAGTCATCTGTTTAATCTCAGTATGCAAGCAGGGTAATTGGAGACATCTATTTCCCTTCCTTAATCAGCTCACAATAGGATAAAAAATGAATCGAACTGCAGCCCAACGGTGTGACTCGCAACCACAAAAACCGCGCTACACTGACTAATACATCTTTGTTAATCTAATTAATTGGATGGTGACTGCATTATGTTCTTGGAAATTTCTCAATTATATGAGGTTTGTTTTATCGACATTACAGATCCGCCCAAACTGTCACACCGCCTTATGGGGTTTTTGGACTAAACATTGCACTACCAGAAAACATCAGCGTGGAAAAGAATGCACTTCCAGTTTAAAGTGATTCAGAGCCGTGCGAGATAAACCAATCACACTGTGCCGAAACTCAACCACAGTATGGTTCATATAAATGTTTTTTTTTGTCTCCAATAATACTATTACTTTTTCTCTTATTATGACAACTTTATTATCTTGATTTATTTAATGACATATATATGCTGCATCAAAACGTCTCCTGTATGTACGTAAAAAAACCTAATGGCTGTTTTATTAAAACAAATGTGAGTTGTTCTTATTGTGTAAACTGAATTCCAACCATAAACAAACCAGGTCGTGGTAGGCCTAGGACAGTTGGAGTTCCAAATATAGCGTTTAACTCGAGCAGAAAGTTTCCAATTGAAGCAAACAATCAACGGAATGACAGTTCTAAAGGAACACCCGGATCAAACTCAGAAACTAGGTACATGTTATTATAATGTAACAACTAATATGTTATAGTCACTTTAAGGATTTTGAATTAAACTTTCCATAATTCTTACTCATCATTGTAAAAAATGATTTTTGAAACAACAGAGTCCTTAGAAAGATTGTCCATGATCAGCACGTATCCCATGAAAATCAACAACCTGTTTTTCCTGTGGCTACACCAGTCTCACATTTCACAGATATTCCCAAACAAAGATCTGAGTTTCCATGTCCTATTTTTACACCTACAGTCAATTTGGATTTTAATAGCGACTCCGACAATGATTCCGACTATGACCCTTTTGCAAGTAAGTATAAGACTTCGTTAAGGACTGTCCTGACATTTTATTGAGTCAAATACTGTAATTAATCCAAACAGTCAATTATATGAATATTACTTTATTGTTCATAATAGCATATCTTTCCGAAGATGAGTTTGAATCAGAATCAGAAGACGTCGAAACACCTTTTACAATTCATGCCAATTCATCGAAACCTTCTGAAGGCATGTCATTGTTACACCATTTATTGTGATATTACACCATTGAGCTTCATGTTGAAATTCTGGCCAGTGATTGACAAAATCATTGCTTATGTAGATTATTACGACATCGGAGACCCTCTTATCGAATGTCCTTATTGTAATGCCATTATGTGGTATCAAGAGAGGATGCACAAAAGTAAGCATTCAGCTAATCTGAAGTTTATGTTGTGTTGTGGGAATGGCAAAGTTGAAATCCCAAAACTAAAACAACCTCCAAGAGTACTTGTAAAACTTTTGTTTGATCACGATAATGTAGTTAGCAGGAAGTTTCAGCAACAGATCTGAACTTACAATATGATGTTTGCCTTCACATCACCCGGGGCAAAGTTGGACAATCATTTTAACAATGGACGTGGACCTCCAACACTAAGGATACAAGGTCAGACGTGTCATCGAATTGGAAGTTTGTTACCTCCTGATGGTCAACCACCTAAGTTTGCTCAATTATATATTTATGACACGGAAAATGAGGTCCAAAATAGAATGCAAGGTTTGAGGTAAAGTTCTTTTATTGAACATTGTGATTTGTTATTCATAGTTCCCATCACTACAAACAATTATTACTATATAATCGTTGCTAACCATTATCATACACTTCTCATGTTTAGGAACACCAAGAACATTGATCCCTTAGTTGTATAATAATTGTCTGGAATGTTGTATGAACACAATCCTCATGCTAAGTGTTTTCAAATGGAAAAACAGTGGTTATATAACAGTGATACTCAAAACTTGAAGCTGAGACTCATTTTTGATAGATCCACGGATGAGAGAGTATATAATCAACCAACGGTTTTTGAAGTTACTGCCTTAGTAGTCGGTGATATTGACACGGCAGAAATGAGGGATATAATAATGCAAATAAAAGGAGGAGGACTTCATAGAATCAATGAGCTCCACGCGAGTTACATGGATTTCCAGTATCCATTGATTTTTTCGTATGGTGAAGATGGATATAGACCTAATATTGCTCATAGAGACAGACCGTTCCACGTGAATAACATAAGAAATAGGCTAACAATTAGAGAATGGCTTTCATATCGCATTCAAACCACGTTGAACGAAGCTAAGACTTTGTTATGTTCACGAAGGTTGTTCCAACAATTTCTGGTCGATGGTTACACAATGTTAGAATTAGAAAAATTAGAATGGCTTCGCAAAAATCAACCAAAGCTCCGGGTGTCCAAGTACAATTCTCTAAATGAAGAAGGCGATCAAAGTCAAACTCCGGGTTCAAGCATAGGTAAAAGAGTTGTTTTGCCCTCATCCTTTGTCGGCGGCCGTAGGTTTATGGATCAATTGTACTATGATGGGATGGCTATTTGTAGTAAAGTTGGATTTCCTGATTTGTTCATAACATTTACTTGCAATCCAAATTGGCCTGAGATTCAAAGAGTACTTGCACCTCTTCATTTGAAACCACAAGATCGGCCTGATATCATTTCAAGAGTATTCAAAATCAAGTTTAATCAACTTCTATCAGATTTAACCAAGAAAAGTGTATTAGGCAAAGTCTTAGCATGTGAGTTAATTTTTCCTCTATTCTAGGAATTTATTATACTACTGTCTGGAGTATATTTTAATTTTTTATGTACTTCCAATGCTAGATATGTACACCATTGAGTTTCAGAAGAGAGGATTTCCACATGCACATATCTTGATCTTTTTTCATCCTTCAAACAAGTATCCAGGACCTGAAGACATTGACAAGATAATTAGTGCTGAAGTTCCCGATCCCTTGAAACACCCTCGGTTGTACAATTTGGTTAAATCTCATATGGTTCATGGTCCTTGTGGTTTGAAAAATTTTAACTCTCCTTGCATGAAAGATAGAAAATGCTCCAAGTTTTTCCCAAAAAAATTTCAACCAACAACTATAGTGGACCAAGATGGCTATCCTGTTTATAGGAGAAGAAACAACAGACACACAATTGAGAAAAACGAGGTCATTCTACATAGTGGTCATATAGTTCCTCACAACCCAAGTTTATTATTGAAGTACGAAGCCCACGTCAACATGGAATGGTGCAATCAGAGTACTTCTATCAAGTACCTTTTCAAATACATTAACAAAGGTTCTGATCGAATTTCTGCTGTCATACAAGGTCAAGACAAAAATAACATTGACGAAATCAAGCAATATTTGGATTGTCGATACATCTCCCTGAGTGAAGCATGTTGGAGGATATTTTCTTATTCCATACACGGTAGAAAGCCAGTCGTTGAGAGATTGTATTTTTCACATGGAAGGTGAAAACTCGATTTACTACAAAGACTACGAGCAAGTTGGTAACATTTTACTCAAACCAAGTGTAACCGAATCAATGTTTACAGCTTGGTTTGAGGCAAACAAAACTTATGAAGAAGCAAGATTACTAACTTATGGTGACTTTGTTTCTAAATTTGTTTATCATAAGCGAAGTAGGAGTTGGAAGCCAAGGAAACAAGGGTATACCATTGGTCGTCTTATTTGGGTTCCTCAGAGTACGGGTGAATTGTTTTATTTAAGGATGATGCTAACTATCAAGAAAGGCCCTTTATGTTATCAAGATATCAAGAAAGTTGATGGTAAGCAATATAAAACTTTTAGAGGAGCATGCTTTGCTATGGGATTTCTACAAGATGATAGATAATTTGTTGAGGCAATTAAAGAGGCACATGTTTGGGGTTCCGGTTTCTTCTTACGTAAGTTATTTGTAACGATGTTGTCTTCCTCATCCATGAGTAGACCCGAACATGTGTGGAGAAAGACTTGGATGTATTTATCAGATGGTATTCTTTATGAACAACGATTGTTGACAAGAAATCAAGGTATCACAATTTTTACTATATTTATTTTTTCTATTCCATTTGTTTAAAACTTATGACACTTAAATTATGACACTGGCAGTAGACTTTTTTGCAAGTTAAAACCGTGTTTTTCGTGACCATTATACCGTGTTTGGTTTTAGATAAGAATAAGACTTTGTATCCTATGCTAGAAACTGCATCTATCTTCTACAAAATGTTACCCATGCTTTATTTAAATTTGTATTCTCATATAGAACCAATATTATTAGATAAATGCTTTATCTGGAGCGATATACAACACATGTAATTTTGATGATGTACTGTAGTTATGATAAGTAATGTAAATTAGCTTTGGGATATAGCTGTAAGTTTGTTACTTTGGCTCGTAATAAGCTTTGTTTTGGCGTGAGCTTTATTACCCATGCTAGCTACTTTTTCTTTTCCGTTTGTTCAAAAACAATTACCATATTATTGAGGAAAACATAATGAAAAACAAAGCATTAACATATATAACATGAAACAGTGAGTATAAAATAATATGATATAGTTTTTACATAAGAAGGTTTGAATTGAACTGACCTGAATTGTTGCTTGATTCAAGATTCTGGTTGGATAAGATTTGGAGATACAACATAGAGATGCTTCTACTTATAGAAAAGCAGCCTCTTTGACTTTAAATGTGCTATATGGTCCTAATGGCCTGAACTTTACAGTGTTGTGCTAAAGCAGGTTGGGGCTGCCTTAAGTTAATAAAGTGCCTTAAGTTAATTCCCTGAAACTTCTTTTTCTCCTCCTTCCCATCCAAAACCCGTTCTTCCCTGCAGCTAAGTTAATAAGCAAGCTGGGGTTGCCTTGTAATTTTTCTCAAATACAATTTTGCATTCTTTTATTTTTGTCGGTTTAGATTAAAATTGGGTTGCAAGAGGTTTCTACGCCGGATTCTTATGTGCTGTGTTAAATCCTTATTTTACTATAGGTTTGACACTGACTGATGAGGAGCTAAAAGAACTGACCCTGGTGGCAATTGAAAAACTGTTACAGAATAATAATAGAAGTATGAATGACTATAAGACAATGCCATATCCAAAAGATTATGTTGTTGTGGATGTAGGAAATAGACTTCTTTATGATGAGCGTCAATATGATCCTGTTTAAAATAACTCTTCTCTTACAGGTAATACGACGTTGCGATAAAAGTTGTTTAAAATAACTATTCATTTGCATCATATTGACATCTATATGAATCTTATCTTATTTGTAGATGAGCAAAGAGGCATTTTTAATGAAATCATGGATGCTGTAGAAAGGCAACAAGGCGGGGTGTTTTTTTTATATGGCTACGGTGGGATTGGTAAGACTTTTATGTGGAACACTTTATCAACAGCACTTTGGTCTAAGAAAAAAATTGTCTTGCCTATTGCCTCAAGTGGGATTGCAAGTTTATTGTTACCAGGTGGAAGAACAGCTCATTCTAGATTTAAGATTCCAGTCCCTACTTTAGAAACTTCTATTTGCAACATTAACAAAAAGGATAATCTTGCCGAGCTTCTAAAGATGACAGATTTTATCATATGGGATGAGGCTCCTATGGCTAACAGGTTTTGCTTTGAGTCTCTTGGCAAATCCTTAGAAGATATTATGAGTGGATTGCCAGATGCATCTAAAAAAATATTTGGAGGTAAGGTTGTTGTGTTTGGTGGTGACTTCAGACAAATTCTCCCCGTTATACCAAGAGGTACTAGATCTGATATTATCCATGCAACCAAAAATGCTTCTTATATTTGGGATGAATGTAGAGTCTTGAAGCTTACAAAGAACACGTGCTTGAAAACTGGTGCAACTACTTCTACAGTTGAAGACATAAGGAGTTTTTCTGAGTGGATTTTAAAAATTGGAGATGGGACCATGTGTGAGCCAAATGAAGGTTATGCTGATATTTGTATTCCAACAGAGTTTTTGATTTCAAATTTTTCTGATCCGATTAAGGCAATTATTGAGGATACATACCCTGATCTCATTCATAATTATCTTGATGCTGACTATCTTCAAAGTCGTGCAATATTAGCTTCAACAATTGAAGTAGTAGATGATATCAACCAATATATCACAAACCTTCTTCCAGGTATGCAACTCGCATTTTTTCAACCATACTTATGCTAATAGTAAAAAGTAGGGTTATATATGTTATGTAGTCATTAATTATATTTTTTCAATTGTTGTAGGAGATGAGAAAGAATACTTCAGTAGTGATTCTATAGATAAATCTGATGCTACTAACTTTGATGTATATGAGCATGTCACACCTGAGTTTCTAAATACTCTTAAAACTTATGGATTACCTAATCATTCAATCAGGTTGAAAGTTGGGGCAACAATAATGTTAAAGCGCAATCTAGATCAGTCTGAAGGGTTGTGCAATGGTACACGACTCACTGTAACCAGGCTTGCCAATCATGTCATTGAAACTAAGATCATTTCTGGTAAAAATATTGGCAACATCATTTATATTCTTAGAATGTCTTTGTCCCTCTCACAGTCACTATGACATTTTAAATTGGTGAGACGCCAGTTTCCAATAATCGTTTCCTTTGCCATGACAATTAACAAGTCTCAAGGACAATCTCTAGACAATGTTGGTTTGTACTTGCCAAAAGAAGTTTTTAGTCATGGCCAATTATATGTGGCTATCTCTAGAGTTAAATTCAAAAAAGGTCTCAAGATTCTTATTCATGACAAAGATAAAGAAGCATTGAGTACTACCACCAATGTTGTCTTCAAAGAAGTGTTCCAAAACATTTGAAAGGTATGTTTTTATGAGATTTTTTTTGTCATTCCATACAAACAATTTAAAACATTTGTGTACTTTAGAACCAACCTTGTTCTACCTTTCTTTTTCCCTTTTTCAAGTTCAAGCATTGACTTCATTTTAAAGATGTATGTTACAATCAAATTTCATAATCTTGGTAACACATCTTGAATTTCTTTTTTTACTTTTCATACAATTTAAGTGTTATGACATTAACACTAATTTATATTGTTATTTTAATATTATATAAATATAAATTAAATATTCTCATATTCTATATTTTTTTTTCGAAATTTACTCAATATCTTAATTAAATTATCCTTACGGGAGCACGAATTTCTTTATAATAACAAGAAAAAAAAAGTGCGTATTGCTAATTATTTAAGATAGAGCTCATATAAAATATTTGCAAATAAATTAAAGATTTACGTATATAACAAAATTTATATATTAAAACCGACTTCACTCCCCTCCCTCTCCTACTCGATCCCAAAACGCAGAATCAGAAAACCCTAAATTATCGCCGTCGCTCAGCCCCTCCCTCACCCCGTCGCATCTCCCTTGCGCCATCTTCTTCCATCCTCCATCCTCCAGGTATATTTTTTATTTTTATCTTTTCATTTTCTCTTTATTTTCCTCGAAAAAAACCATTGTTTGATGCTAGATAAAATTGAAGATGATGAATCACGTAGAACATACTTAATTTTGATTAATTGTGTTTATACTTGGGTTTTAACGATAAATTCGGTGTTCAATTCGTTAATTGCGTCAGATATATTTAAGATCTGAAAATTCTCGTTGAAATTAGGGTTTATAATTTTTTTTCTGGTTTCTGTTGCAGTGATTGATTTGTTGTGAACAATATGTATAACGGAATAGGGTTACAAACCCCAAGAGGTTCAGGTACCAATGGGTACATTCAGAGCAACAAGTTTTTCGTGAAGCCTAGAACTTCAAAAGTTGCTGAGAACATGAAGGGGTTTGAAGCAGATCAGGGTACTGCTGGGGTTACCAGAAAGGCCAACAAAGAGATTCTTGAGCATGACCGCAAGCGTCAGATTCAGCTCAAGCTTGTTATCCTTGAAGACAAGCTGATTGATCAGGGTTATACTGAGTCTGAGATTGCCGAGAAACTTGAGGAGGCTCGGATTAATTTGGAAGCTGCAGCTGATGAAAATGATGGATTGTCCAATTTGGATAAGTGAGTGTTTAGGATTTTGATATTTGTGTTAGGCTTGAATTATTTGATCTTTACACTGTTGAATTGTCTCTGTTCTCTGTGAATTGTTGATTAATGTCTGACTAATTATTTGATCTTTACACTGTTTGTTGAATTGTCTCCGTTATCTGTGAGTTGATGGTCACTATGATATTGTTTTTGTCTCTTGGTTTGATATAATCTTGTGGTTAGTATTCATGTTTTGGATAGTTTATGAATTGCTTAAATGAATTACAACTAAATGTACTGCACTCTGTTATTAAAATAAAAAGTTTGCATGTTAAATTATGTCTGTTTCAATTTGTATTTTCAAGAATGGTTGTAGTAGGAGATTTGGAATTGGATGCAATTAGACACTGCTTCAGGATAATGTTAAGGGGTCATTTGCTTAAGCTTGAAAATGTGATTTGTAGGTTGTTTTAAATCATGATTTATTTTTTAGGAATTTGTGTAAAGCTTATGTTTTTCATTTTGTTTGGTTAATACTTGCTACCCATTTTTTGTAATAATCAACTCAAAATCGTTTCCCAAAATCATGTAATCGTTTTTTTTTCATATTCCAATTTCAAAATTGTTTTAGTTAATGTCTGATTAATGATTTGATCTTTACACTGTTTGTTGAATTGTCTCTGTTCTCTGTGAATTGTTGGTTTGTCTCTGGGTTTGAAATAATCTTGTGGTTAGTATTTATGTTTTGGATAGTTTATGAATTGCATAAGTGCATTACAAATAAAATGTAACGTTTGCATGTTGAATTATGTCTGTTTCAATTTGTATTTTCAAGAATGGTTGTAGTGGGCAATTAGACGCTGCTTCAGGATAATGTTAAGGGTCCATTTGCTTAAGCTTAATACAGATACACAGAAAATAATTGTAGAATGCCTTTTTATTCATGAAAAAAACTGAAATATACAGATTCTCACTGCCCTATGTAAACGCAGTTACAAATAGGCTTACACTCATCACTATTTTTTTGAACTGTATTTGCAAAGTTAATACCTAGGTCTCACTAAAATAAACTCTTTTGTGAAATTTCAGGGTTTCTGATACAATGACTCATCAAATTGCTGCTAGAAAGGAAAAACAGATGGAAACACTGAAAGCTGCTCTTGGCATAGCTTCATCTGAACCCGGTGAATTGAATGCAGGTGGGAATGATGAGGAGACTGGAAATGAAAGGGGTGTATCTGTTCTGGATGCAAAACATATTTCTCAACATTCCTTTTTGGACAGAGATTTCAGTCGGAAGAAACAACCGGAAGAAGTTCTAAAAGAAGAAATTACTAAGAAAAAGGTTGTTAAAGACACAAAGCACCACCGGAAGGGTGGGACTCTCAAGAAAAAGCACAAGGATGATTCATCTGATTCAGACAGCAGTACGGATGATGACAAGACAGGTAGAAGGAAACACGGTAGAGTGAAAACAGACAGTGATGATGAATCTGATTCTGATAGTGATGCTAAGAGGAAGGTCAAGGCTAAAAAGAAGCAGAAGACATCTGTGCACCACAAGAAAGGCAGGGTCGAGGACAGTGATGATACTGATTTTACTTCTGATACTGTTGACAGCGACAGTGCAAGAAAAAGTAATAAAAAACCAGAAAAAGCAAGTAAGAAGCATGATTACAATAGTGATTCTGATCACCATGAAGGCTTGCCTAGGCATAGGACTAAAGAAGTGAAGGGACGTACAAAGATGAGCAAACGTCATGATTCTGAAGAGGAATCTGATTCTGATAGTGTGGCAGAGAAACACGGTAGACAGGATAAGCAGAAAATGAGGAGGTATGGTTCTATTAATGAGGATTCTGGTAGAGACGGTATTAGGCATGCTTCAAGACAAGACAAACGTGTTAAAAGGCGGTCATACTCTTCCTCTGATGATAGTGGCAGTGACAGTGATTCAGGCAGCAGTGATAGTGATCGCAGGTATGAAAGAAGTAGAAAAGGTGGGTTTGTAGCTAAGAGAGGTGGACTAAAGGAAGAAATAAGTGACAGAGGTATTGCTGCCAAAAAAGGGAAAAGTAGTGCTAATGCTGATGGATTGGATTCTTTAAAAAAATCATACGGGAGAGATTTTAAAGAGGATCCAAATTCTAGAAGTCAAGCAATAGCAAAGGGTGACAAGAAGATTGATGAAGATAGAGATAGGGAGACTATCAAACTGGCTAAGCATGATGGAGAGGGTAGGAAGTCTGAGTCAAAATCTCGAATTTATCAAAATGAAAATCCCGAAAAAGAGGGTTATTCTAAGTCAGCTAGGCTCAGGGGCAATGATATTGAAACTTCTGAGCAGAGAGGCAGAAATTACAACAAGGATGCTGAATCACAATCTATTGGACGAATTGATCGGAATAGGGAGGATTATGAAACAAGAAGGAAGGGAAGACATGATAATGATTATAAAAGGGATCAGGATGACCATGGAGAAAAAAAACATGGAAGGAATGAAGATGAGCGCACAGAAAGAAAGCACTTGAGGGACGAGGATGATTCAAGAGATGGAAAACATAAAATAGGCAGGGAAGTTCACCAAGAGAAAAATAGCTTAAGAGATGATGAAGATGGTCGTGGAGAGAGAAAACACGGAAAGGATGAAGATTTTCGTATAGGAAGAAAGCACTTGAGGGACGAGGGTGGTCACATAGAAACAAAGATTAGAGGGACTGAGGATGAACGTACAGGAAGAAAGACCTTGAGGGATGGGGATGATTATGAAGAAAGAAAGAAATTAAGGGATGATGATCGTCATAGAGAAGCACAAAACAAAAGGGATGAGAGTGGCATTGGAGAAAGAAAGAACTCAAGGGATGGGGACGGCCGTGGAGAGAAAAAGAGCTCTAGGGATGGGGATGATCATAGAGAAACAAAAATCAGAAGGATTGAGGATGATTGTACGGGAAGAAAGACCATAAGGAATGATGATGATTATGGAGAAAGAAATTACCTGAGGAATGAGGGCCGCCATAGAGAAGAACCAAACAAAAGGGATGGGGCTGACAGTGGAGAAGTAAAGAACTCAAGAGATGAGGATGATCGCAAAGAAAGAAAGAACTCAAGTGGTGAGGAGGATTACAAGGAGAGAAAAAGCTCCAGGGATGAGGATCTTCGTGAGGAAAGAAGAGAAGCACCAAACAAAAGGGATGGGGCTGGCAGTGGAGAAGTAAAGAACTCAAGGAATGAGGAAGATCGCAAAAAAAGAAAGAACTCAAGGGATGAGGATGATTATAAGGAGAGAAGGAGTTCTAGGGATGAGAATGTTCGTGAGGAAAGAAAGCACAGAGGAGGTGAGGATTATCATGGAGAAAGAAAGCGCAGAAGGGATGATGATGATCATGTGCATGGAGAAAGAAGGCATTATAGAAGGGATGATGACGATGGAGAAAGAAAGCACCGAAGGGAGTAGTTTGAGCCTGAAAATGAAGTTTATAAAAGGGATATCCATGTGAATTACTCCTAGAAAACCAAATTCAATGTATCTAGTTCAAGGGAGAGCATGAAAACCAAGTACTGTGGTCCAAGAATTTAGAATGCCTTTGAATGTGGACTCTAGTCTTTTTTGTTGTCTTAAGTTTCTGCTATTTAAAAGCATGTAATTTTTTTAGTGTTTGAACTATTATTCATGTTTGCTTAGATTTCAAGTTGAGTTATGGCTTGTCAGTTTTGTGTGTTTTTCCTCTTAAGGAAGCGTGAAATGAATATTTGCAAGAGTGGTATACTGAACCCTGCTATTTTCATGAAAGAAAGTAGGCATTTTGCTTAATGGGATGAAAAGTGAGGCAAGGCCACCGTACGATGATGGCAAAATGTTGATAAATTTCATAATGATAGATATGCCCAACTCAAGCGATTGGGTTATGGTAATTTGAATCATCTTAGGGCCATTGCTGTTGAGTATCTGTTTAACTGAAATGCTATATGACTGTCTGCTACAGTGAATCAAATATAGTTGTGGTGCGTTGAACCTAGCTCTCTTCTGCAGAAAATGAAATACAAACCTAATGGTTGTCTTCTTGGTTCAAACATAGAATATTAAAAACTAATCGTCACTGTTATCATTATCCAACCCTAAACTCATTCACCACACCAATTCATTTCTTCTCTCTGCTTCAAATCTCAGAACCCTCAGCAGCAGCATATATTTTTTAGAATAAAACTAAAAATATATATACTGAGCTAATAGCTTTAGCTAAAGTTTTGTAAGGTGATTTTCAACGAGTTGGCTCACGAACCGAAAGGTCGTGGATTTAACTTCAGTTTTGGACGATAGTGAGTCTAGTGTGAAAGTGTTTACCATGTTAAGGAATTTTAGACACATCAAGTCTGTGCTTAGAGGAACATTTGGGGGTTGCGTCTATTGATGGCATCTTGATGGACCTTGGAATGTCATCTATGCAGGTACATTTTTTGACTTTACCTAAGATACATTGATTGCTTTCTTGTGTTGTTGTGGTATATTCATGATTTTAAATTGCGGTTATGTTTGTTGTTTGAAAATGTATTGAATTGCCAAGTTTTGTGGTTGTAGAATGTGATTGAAAACGATGGTTATGTCTAATCTTATGGTGCTGGAATAGTGTCGAGTGTTTTGAATCTTTCGCTGTATATTGATGAAGTGATGTTTTCTTATTGTTTAGGTGGATGATCCTCAAAGAGGATTCAGTGTGCTTGGTGACGGACCCCTTGATATGCGTATGGATCCTCAGGTATAGTTTAGTGCATTTCAGAGTTCAATTTAAAATTTATGCTATTTGGAGAAAGAATGGATATGATTGTAAAGTGATTACTTGTAGAATGGGTGCAATTTGCTCATCGATTTGTAGCAGTGAAAACTGAAAAGTGGTGCTATCATGTGAATGTTGTTTAGTGTTGAATTTTTTCTTTACTTTGCAGTCTCTCTCTTTCGTTAATCTGGACGGTCCAACTCCAATCCCTTACCTGTATTGCTATTTCTCTAATACCTTTTTTGTGGATATACGGCCTGACTTGTGTATCTATCTAAATTCTAAGCTATGTTGGGAGTTTCTTTTGATGGCTTTCTTCAAATCTTTCTCGCTAATGAAACATGCCTATTTCCTTTTACACATCATTGCAATATACTTTTCGCGGAATCATATTTTTTAGCCAGTTTACCGCGGAGTAATATATGATTTTTGTTTCCGATTAAACTGATGGACAGGCCTATGACAGGCAAGCCTTAAAGCAGAAGACATACTAAATTCTTGGCCAGATACTGAAGTGGGCCGTATCCTAAGGGATTATGGGGAAGAAAGTAATTGGCGCACTCTGCAGAAGAAAATTGTCCAATCCCGTTTAGAGGGTGGATTACATTCCACTACCGACTTGCTGGATCTTATTAAGCGTGTGACTCCTGCAATGAAAGGTAGCTCGCCCTTCTACAACTTTCTATTGCAGCTCTATTTTTTTTTTCTAGGACTATAAGCCTCATTTATCATGCATATGCCATTTCTGATCGAACTACATTTTGATTCCACTGCAACAACAGGTGGAAGGCAAGGTTGGATAAAGACAGCAACCCGAGTATTTCAAGCATTGAGAATCGCGGTCAATGACGAACTGAAGACTCTCGAGGATTCTCTCTATTCTTGTTTTGACTGCCTTACACCTGGGGGAAGGCTCGCTGTCATATCATTTCACAGTTTGGAGGACAGAATTGTGAAGCAAACATTTCTTAATATAATTAAAGGGAATGAAGACATGGGCGAAGGGGAAAGCGGCAATAGTGATCTGAGGAAGATGATTGATGGAATCAAAGAAAAAGAAGCATGGATAAAACAAGTATTGCATGGATCAAATGGTATAGTTCTCACAAAAAGACCAATCACACCATCAGAAGAAGAGGAAGAATTGAACCACCGAAGTAGAAGTGCAAAGCTCAGGGTTATTCAGAAGCTTTGAAAATAAAGTTTGAGATTACTGTTTAGAGCTCTTAGAAATATCTGTATTTATAAATTTGTCTGTACCTTTGATGTCCTACATATCCATAAATTTAGAATTGTACTCAAACTTTTCATTAGTAGGAAAAAAAAGGTTTAAAGATGAAAAGCAAATTATCTGTTTTTATTGTGTGGGGTAAATTAGCTGTTTTTTTATTTTATCTTTTTATTTTTTTACTTAAATTGCCTATTTTTAATTTTTGGGTAAAATATATTTTAATGTCAATAAATTTATCAAATTTTATTTTCTGCAGAGGCTTGTAAAAAAACATTAAAAGTATATATTTTTTAGAATAAAATTAAAAATATATATACTGAGCTAATAGCTTTAGCTTAAGTTTTTGTAAGATGATTTTCAACGACATGGCTCACGAACCGAAAGGTCGTGGATTTAACTTCGGCTGTCGATGAAGACATCCTTGATGGGTAATCTGTAAGTAACTATGTAAATGTATTTTTGAGCTTAAGACCTCACTTTGGTGAATCCACGATGTTCAAGTCATATAACCTTTTATAACCAAAAAAAAAAGAGTTTATCTTGTACTATACGTGTAACCAACCAAAGTATAGAAAATAAATATTTATCTTATCTCTCTGTCTTCCCTATTTCTACCATAACAATTAACAAAAGAGTATTTGAAATTATACTGTTTATTATCACTACTAGCAAGAATAGAATATTCTTTTCAGTTAGAAGTGACAGTGGCATTTATTTCAACCTGTTTCCTTCTTCTTCTTTTCTTCCAACTACCAACTTTACCAGACAGATTTGTTGACAAATGGGTAACAAATGCTTTCTTTTCTTATCACTTCTTTTCTCTGCAACCAAAATTTCAAGATTTTTTTCTTTCCATTTTGAGCCGTGGGTTTCTGCTAAATTATTATTTCCTTTCCATTGGTAGCTGATGCTTTCTTTTTTGCAGCAAAATCAAATCTTTTGTGCAACAAATTGTATGGAAATGGAAAACACTTCTGGGCCACACATTCCTTTCATAATTTCACCCAACGGTTTGCTTACTCAACTTTATTACATTACATTGTACAAAGAAATATCTTATTATTAATATAGATAAGATAATTGAATTGTTTTTTTGTTTATTTTTTCTGATGGAACGTAGTCTCAATTCTTGTGAATTTCTAAGAGTTGCTACTTTTGTTCATAAATTTGATTTTTTAAGAAGAAAATGGAGATCAAGGTAAAGGCGACGACTTCTTCGGATTCAAATGTAAAGAAAGCAAATTTGGTTGCTACTAAAAAGGAAAGAGTTAATCTGCCAACATATGATGATGTTGTTGGAAGTAAAAAATACCACATCAGTGAATTTCTAAGCCAGCCTAGTGGAATTGCAGCAGTGCTGAACACAAAGGCATTGCAATCATTTCAATCCCTTGATGCTATACAGGTCTATCATTTCTTCAATTCTTTTATCGGTTTGGTTTGGAGAATGCAAATAGTTTCATTCATCTATGTATTGAAGTTGAATTAGGCTATGTTGGTGAAAATAGCTGATAGATGATAAGTTAGTTGATAGTTTATAGCTGATGACTGATAGCTGATAGCTTGAGATAGTTATCTTTCGTTGGTTGAGTTCACGTATAACAACAGTTTCCATTCGAGTATTGGAATGACACCTTTTGAAGCGTTGTATGGAAGAAGATGTCGAACACCTTTGTGTTGGCATGAATCTGGTGAGAGTTCGGTGGTTGGACCGGAGTTAGTTCAACAAACTACGGAAAAGGTGAAACTTATTCGTGAGAAAATGAAGGCTTCTCAGAATAGGCAGAAGAGTTATCATGATCGAAGGAGGAAAGATCTTAAGTTTCGAGAAGGCGATCATGTATTTTTGAGAGTTACACTGGTGACGGGTGTTGGACGTGCATTGAAGTCTAAGAAACTTACTTCTCGGTTTATTGGTCCTTATCAGATATCCGCGCGAGTGGGTGCTGTGGCTTATCGGGTGGCGTTGCCACCGAATCTTTCGAATTTGCATGATGTGTTCCATGTTTCACAGCTTCGGAAGTATGTTCCGGATCCGTCGCATGTGATTCCGATGGATGAGGTTGAGGTAAGGGAGAACCTTACGGTTGAGGCATTACCAATGAGGGTTTTGGATCGCGAGTTGAAGCGGTTAAGAGGCAAAGATATTGCGCTTGTGAAAGTAGCGTGGGGAGGCGCTGCTGAGGGCAATTTGACTTGGGAGTTGGAGAGTCGGATGCGGGAATCGTATCCGGAGTTGTTCGTCTCAGGTAATATTTTCGAGGACGAAAATTTCTAAGTGGGGGAGAGTTGTAACGCCCCGGTTTTTGTTAGATTTATTTAATCGAGTCGATTTAATTATTTTTGTTTTTATATTATTTTATGCTTGGTTTTTATTTGGTAAATATGTTATGTTTATCGTTATTATGTTTTATCGCGTTTGAGAGCGGTTGCGAGAAAATTGAGTGTATGGGTATTTTGGTTATTTTGCTTGGTTAGATATTATTGTTATTCATAAAATAGAAACATAGAGATTAGAAAGAGAGAAAAGAAAGAGAAGAGAAAAAGAGAGTGAGAAGAAGAAAAAAAGAGGAAAACTTGGAGTGTACGAAATCGATTCAACCGACACTTCAAAGCACGATTAATCGGGTAAGAGTGCGAAACTCGGTTATCATATGCTTGTGTATGAATATGTATGTGTGCGTTTGAATGTTCTCTTGCTTTTTATAGTTTTTTAATTCTAGGTTGAAATGAGAAAAATGAATAGAAATTGATGTTTTTACGGTCGGAAATCGATATGAATCGCGTAGTATGATCACACTATGCATATGAACATTTGTTGATACTTGTTATACTGTTTGGAACTGATTTGAGATGAAAATGGTGATTTTTGGGAAGGACTGTCGAAGGGTTTATTTTTCTGCACATTGCAGTGCGCGCTTAGCGCGGTCTGGAGAATTGGCAACCTCTCCAGGCAGTGAGGAGCGCGCTTAGCGCGGGGTGGAGCCCGCTTAGCGCGACCTGGAGCAAAAATAAAACTGTTTTTCTAAAATCCATAACTTTTGATCCGTAACTCGGATAGAGACGTTCTTAGTACCGTTGAAAAGCTAATACGATGTTCTTTCTTATAAAAATGGGTTTGAGGTTGGTGGCCGATTTAATTGTGTCGGGAATTTGGAAACGTGTCGTTTTGTCGACTTTTATCGTCGTAATTGTGTGCGATTGATGTGTTATCATGCGATATGTTTTTGATATATAACGTATAGCTTATGTGCTGTTATATGATGTGAATGCATGTGATGAAATGTTGTGATGATGGTTTGTGGCCTTATGGCAAATAAATGCAATGTTTTGGGTTTGATTGCAATGCATGATTATTGATGTTGAGATGGTTCACATGGTTATATATGTATATGCATTTGATTGTCATGAGTCATTAGTATGCCATGCATCATGGTATGCATCTTGTGATGTCATGTGCCCTTGTGGGGTGTGAGCGACGAAACGATTCCAGAGGGAATCTGCTGTAACGGTCGTGTGCCTTATACAAAGAGGACCTAAAGCGACGTTATAGACGATCGCGTGCCTTATACAAAGAGGACCTAAAGCGATCGGATCGTGTTCCTTATACAAAGAGGACCTAAAGCGATCCATAAACGTCGTGTGCCTTATACAAAGAGGACCTAAAACGACGGGAACATCGTTTGCCCGACAGGGAGTTACACTAAGTAACAAGCGATGATTCCAATAATTCCTGAGTGAATTAATGATGATGAGAATGATGGATGGAATGGTACCACATGCATAAAGTCGTTGTGTCGGTCTCTGTGCATTTACATAAGTCATGAATGGATTGATTATGTGTGGGAAATTGTGAATGAGATTGATGAGTTGATATATATATATATTGGTGATAAATGTGTTCAGCATGATTGATATGCCTTTGTGATGGATGCATTAATTACGAATTGTTTTGTTTTGTATTTGAACTATGGTGTACGTTGTGGTGAGAATGTTTTGCATGCGTATTTTATGTTATTACATAATTGTATGCAACTATATTATAATTGTGTTTCTCATCCTTCTGCTGTTTTGAATGCTCTATGAGGCATTGCAGATTAGATGCTGGAGGTCTTTTTGTGAAGATTATGTCTTCATTCTTTTGTCGGTCGGCTCTGATATGTAGCACCGGGTAGTCGGTGAGATCGTTATGTGATTATGTGTATATATATCTTTTTGGATTGTACATGTATGACTCTGTATATGACAGACAAACTTTTATGTTTATATATGAGATTTCAGTTGCAAATTTTCTGCTTTTATTCTGTATCTGAATTGTGGGTGTTAGGAACTGAGTTCCTCTGTTTATGTTGCTACCTGAATGTTGCATATCTATATGAGCAGGTTGTTATATTTCGTTACTTTGATGTGACGCTCCCGTCTATGCCATGAATGTTTTAATTATACTCTGATTATTTGTTATCGCTTTAATTATTCGGGGTATAGATTTGGGGTGTCACATTAAGTGGTATCAGAGCCAGTCCGTGTCGGTCATTTTGACCAAGTTGTTTGTTGTGCGACAATTGTGTTCTGGCGAGCTGATTGTTTAACCATAGTTACTGTTATTGGATATGAACAGAATATGGCTGGTAGGAATGATGCTGCTCTTGCTGCTGCTGTCCAAGCTATGGCTCAGGCTGTGCGGAATACACATAATTCTAGGGGGAATGATGAGTTCAGGAAGAACAAACCGCCTGTCTTAAAAGGAAGACATGATCCTGATGGTGCTCAGATTTGGCTTAAGGAGATTGAAAGAATCTTTCGAGTGATGGACTGTGCTGAGGAACAGAAGGTAAGACTGGGTACTCACATGTTGCAGGAGGAAGCTGATGATTGGTGGGTTAGTACGCGTCATGTGTGGGAAGCTACAGGTGAAGTTGTCACTTGGGCTTTGTTTAGCAGTGAGTTTTTGAGGAAGTATTTTCCTGAAGATGTTAGAGGAAAGAAAGAAATAGAGTTCTTGGAGTTGAAACAGGGTAACATGTCTGTTACTGATTACACTGCTAAGTTTGTGGAGCTTGTTCAGTTTTATCCACATTATGCTGAAGCAACTGCAGAGTTTTCCAAATGTGTGAAGTTTGAGAACGGGTTGCGTCCCGAGATCAAACATGCAATTGGTTATCAAAGAATTAGGAGGTTTTCAGATTTGGTGGATTGTTGTAGAATTTATGAGGAGGATAGCAAAGCTCGTTCTACTCATTATAAGAGTGTGAACGAAAGGAAAAGAAAGCAACCGTTTCGTGGTGGTCCTTATGTGGCACCAGCTGACAAGGGAAAGCAAAGGGATAATTTTGCTAAAAGGCCAAGTGGGGGAGGTATGTATAATCCTCCGAGATGTTTTAAGTGTGGTGACTTAGGACATCGTCAGTTTGAATGTAGAAAGGATATGAGGAAGTGTTCCAATTGCGGAGGTATAAGACATGTCGCAGCTGATTGCAAGAGGAATGTGGTGAAGTGTTTCAACTGTGGTGAACCTGGTCATGTTAGTACGAGGTGTCCGAAACCAAAGCAAGCTCAAGCTGGAGGGAAAGTATTTGAATTGGCAGGAACTCAACCTACTAGTGCAGGTCGTCTGATCAGAGGTACTTGTTTTATTAGTAGTACACCTTTAGTTGCTATTATTGATACCGGAGCGACTCATTCATTTATTTCGTCTGAGTGTACGCGGCGTTTGAATCTTTTGTTGTCGTCGTTGGGTGGAGAGATGGTTATCGATACTCCAACATTGGGGTCGGTAACTACTTCTCTGGTTTGTTTAAGTTGTCCTTTGACCATTTACGGTAAGGATTTTGCTATGGATTTGGTGTGTCTGCCGTTGGAAGGTTTAGACATAGTTCTGGGAATGAATTGGTTGCAGTTCAATCGAGTTCATATAGATTGTTATCGTAAGTTGGTAAGATTTCCTTCTCTTGAAGAAGACGAGGAATCGAGTTTCTTATCTACCAAAGAGTTGAAGAAACTTTTGGCGGATGAAGCTCAGTTGTTCGGGTTGTTTTCATCGTTGACTATGGATAGTCAAGTTGCGATTGATGTGTTTCCAGTCGTGTGTGATTTTCCGGAGGTGTTTCCGGAGGATATTTCTGATGTGCCGCCAGAAAGAGAGGTGGAGTTTTCTATAGATCTAGTTCCTGGTACTAGACCTGTGTCTATTGCACCATATCGTATGTCGGCATCTGAGTTGGTTGAGTTGAAGAAGCAGTTGAATGAATTGTTAGAAAAGAGGTTTGTGAGGCCGAGTGTATCGTCTTGGGGTGCTCTAGTTTTATTGGTGAAGAAGAAAGATGGAAGTATGCGATTGTGTATTGAGTATCGCCAGTTGAATAAGGTGACGATTAAGAATAAGTATCCTCTTCCGAGAATTGATGATTTGATGGACCAGTCGGTAGGTGCGTGTGTGTTTAGTAAAATTGATTTGAGGGCAGGCTATCATCAAATTAGAGTGAAGGAGGAAGATATTCAGAAGACGGCTTTTAGGACACGATACGGACATTACGAATATTCCGTGATGCCGTTCGGGGTTTCTAATGCGCTGGGAGTGTTTATGGAGTATATGAATCGCATATTCCATGAGCATTTGGATCAATTTGTTGTTGTGTTTATTGATGACATCTTGATTTATTCTAAGTCTCGGGAGGAACATACAGAACATTTGCGTAATGTGTTGCAAATTTTGAAGGAGAAGAAACTTTATGCCAAGTTGTCCAAGTGTGAGTTCTGGTTGTCAGAAGTGAGTTTTCTTGGGCATGTGATTTCAGGTAATGGTATTGCTGTGGATCCATCCAAAGTAGATGCAGTTCTACAATAGGAGGCTCCTAGATCTGTTACTGAAATTAGAAGCTTTTTGGGTTTAGCTGGATATTATCGAAGATTCATTGAAGGCTTTTCCAAGTTAGCACTTCCATTGACCCAGATGACTTGTAAAGGTAAGGCGTTTATTTGGGATATTCAGTGTGAGGAAAGTTTTAGTGAGCTGAAGAGAAGATTGACTACAACTCCGATTTTGATTTTATCGAATCCTAGTGAACCGTTTGTGGTGTATTGCGATGCGTCTTTGAGTGGTTTAGGTGGAGTGTTGATGCAAGAAGGTAAGGTTGTGACTTATGCTTCGAGACAGTTGAGGGTTTATGAGAAGAATTATCCTACTCATGATTTAGAATTAGCTGCGGTGGTTTTTGTATTGAAAATTTGGAGACATTATCTCTACGGTGCAAGATTCGAAGTCTTTAGTGATCATAAGAGTTTAAAATACTTGTTTGATTATAAAGAGTTGAATATGAGGCAACGGAGATGGTTAGAATTTTTGAAAGACTACGATTTTAGCTTGAATTACCATCCTGGTAAAGCTAATGTGGTAGCCGATGCGTTAAGCCGAAAATCCTTGCATATGTCTGCTTTGATGGTTAAAGAGTGGGAACTTTTGGAAGAATTTAGAGATTTGAGTTTGGCAAATAAATACAATGTTTTGGGTTTGATTGCAATGCATGATTATTGATGTTGAGATGGTTCACATGGTTATATATGTATATGCATTTTATTGTCATGAGTCATTAGTATGCCATGCTTCATGATATGCATATTGTGATGTCGTGTGCCTTTTTGGGGTGTGAGCGACGAAACGATTCCAGAGGGAATCTGCTGTAACGGTCGTGTGCCTTATACAAAGAGGACCTAAAGCGACGTTATAGACGATCGTGTGCCTTATACAAAGAGGACCTAAAGCGATCGGATCGTGTGCCTTATACAAAGAGGACCTAAAGCGATCCATAAACGTCATGTGCCTTATACAAAGAGGACCTAAAGCGACGGGGAACATCGTTTGCCCGACGGGGAGTTACACTAAGTAACAAACGACGATTCCAATAATTCCTGAGTGAATTAATGATGATGAGAATGATGGATGGAATGGTACCGCATGCATAGAGTCGTTGTGTCGGCCTCTGTGCATTTACATAAGTCATGAATGGATTGATTATGTGTGGGAAATTGTGAATAGGATTGATGAGTTGATATATATATTGGTGATAAATGTGTTGAGCATGATTGATATGCCTTTGTGATGGATGCATTAATTACGAATTGTTTTGTTTTGTATTTGAACTATGGTGTACGTTGTGGTGAGAATGTTTTGCATGCGTATTTCATGTTATTACATAATTGTATGTAACTATATTATAATTGTGTTTCTCACCCTTCTGCTGTTTTGAATGCTCTATGAGGCATTGCAGATTAGATGTTGGAGGTCTTTTTGTGAAGATTATGTCTTCATTCTTTTGTCGGTCGGCTCTGATATGTAGCACCGGGTAGTCAGGGAGATCATTATGTGATTATGTGTATATATATCTTTTTGGATTGTACATGTATGACTCTGTATATGATAGACAAACTTTTATGTTTATATATGAGATTTCAGTTGCAGATTTTCCGCTTTTATTCTGTATCTGAATTGTGGGTGTTAAGAACTGAGTTCCTCTGTTTATGTTGCTACCTGAATATTGCATTTCTATATGAGCAGGTTGTTATATTTCGTTACTTTGATGTGACGCTCCTGTCTATGCCATGAATGTTTTAATTATACTCTGATTATTTGTTATCGCTTTAATTACTCGGGGTATAGATTGGGTGTGTTACAATCAACACCAGGTAACATAAAACAAAGGTAATACATGTAGATGATACACTACAAACGAGAAACAAAGCAAAACTCTAAAGTTCTGTTACGGTCGCACAACGAGCAGCCAGCGAGCTCGCCTACCGCTCGCCAAGGCTCGCACAGCGACGCTAGTAGAATTCACCAAATGATGGCATTCAAGGGTCTTAACCATAAAGTCATACTTTATTCACCCACAAACAAACCTCAACACATAACCACTACATGGCACCACATTTGTCATGGACATATCATGTCAAGTACACAATCTCATACTCTTACTAGACTCCCTTGGTGAGAATCAAAACAACAAACTTTCTTAGTCCAACAAAAGGTAAATTCGGAATACTTCGATCATCCACAAATACGAAAAATCCTCCCACTCTTGACACCAAGATAATACCTCCTCCCGAAGAACCTTGACATCTCTCGCATGCTTATGGATTGGGATTCTCTTCCCATCCAATATTCATTGAACACTTCACTAAACCGAAACCACTTATTGAATGACTTGTAACCGACAACTCTTATAAACTACCTACAAGACCACTCGGTATAGTCCGTTCCACGATTTACACTTAGTCCGTACTAAATCTTGGTTTGCTCCTTGTTGCTTACCACAATCTCACTTCTTAGAACATGATCGTCACTGTTCAACAAAGAGGGCATGACTTCGCATCCGTCTCAAGACTAGGAATCCATTACATACACTTGTGACCATAATGTTACGACCACGTATCTCATAATACATCTTCCACTCTACTTCACGTGTCAAAAGTCTTCTTGAGTGAACAACCATCGAGTACACCTCCTTACTTAGCCTCAATAAAACTTAATAACTCCATTGTACATTCTCCTAAAATACATCCTATTACCATTTTCATATTGCAACGTTGGCCTCGTTCTCTATTTTGCGTTTGATTCGCTACCCCAGGCATTTTTCTTAATTCCAATTCCTAAAATCATCTTACTAGAGTTTCGTCAAATCCAAATTGCTTGTTCTATCTTTCATCACAAACCTCATTTGCCCATACCGTTAGAACTTCCGTTATTATAAAATACTTGTTCCTTCTATAACACATTATCTTATAATTGATCATTGGGTAACTTATCATTTCCATATTGCTCTCTCGCTGAATATTGATCTCCTAGTGAACTATCCTGAACTCGATCTCCCTTCGTATGCTGAATACACTTGATTTACATGCTACCATTCGTCTGGTGCGTACATGATTCACTTGGAACATGTAGTTGGGTCTTAGAGTCTCCTCTTAAACTTCACCACTACACTAGACTCTTACAGGGGTGTTCAACGTCGTCATCTCTCAAGTTCTCAACCATAGGGAAGGTACCATTCTAAGCGTGCTCCCTGAAATACTCTTGTTCTTTCCAAATATCATAAAGACCTTAGAGACTGAAATCCTGATAAACTACCTCATCTCTCGACTTCACGTCGTATGCTCAATAAAACATCATTCCTCCCCCACTGAATGGAATTACTTGAAATTCTTATCCATGCCAGTGGTCAATCCGATTTTACTAGCAAACCCTCATATTCTTCCATACCCTGAGCATTCATCCGGTAGAGATCTTCAACTTTCCAACTCCATCAATTCTAAAGGATTGCTTGAACCATTCACCTCCCTTCAATTCCATGTTACCAGAAGCACAACTTCTACTAAGACCTCAACTGAGTTGACCAGTTCTCCCTACTTCTAACTTTGGCTTGAGTCTACCCTCATAACACAAGTTTCGACAACACTTCGGAGTCCTCGTGGTCGCTCAACCATGATCCTATCTAACACATACATAGAATTAGGTTGATTAGGCCCAATACTACACAATATGATATTAAGAATCATGTTGGCAAGACACACTTATGAGGCAGGAATAGATTTACTTATGATGATTCAAGGCTAGGTCGAGGATACGACCTGCTCTGATATTAACTGTAACACCCTGTATAATATATGTCTAGAATCATATAATACAAGAGTTATTATTTGGTACTGACACCATCATAAGTGCATATTGACATAATTTACATACTTGACCATTTCTAAAACATAAAAGATAACCTATGGTACAAGATATGGAAAGTGCCAAAACATTAAAACTAAGATCCACGTACAATATCCTTCATTGTACGAGATACACAATACACAGCGGAATACACATAATCTAGTCTTCCCATGAAATACCCAAGCATAGCTCCACTTGCAAACTAAACATGCAACAATACCTGAAAAGCAACAACAATAATGGGGAGAGATAATAATCTCAGTGAGTTCCCCTATCTTATGGGTTCATCCGGCTCTACAAGGTTCTAACCAATTTCTATCTCAAGTCAAGAGGGAAAGGGATAAGACTTGAGTTCACACAATTCACAATGTATGGAAACATGCCTCTTGAGTTCATCAACTCAAACAATCATTAATCAGAAACCTTACAAGGCATCCCCTTTTCTCGTCCTCTCCTACGTCTAGGAGATTGTCACGAGTCATGGATCCTTGTAATGTATTTTGACATATGAGATGGATTCGGATCTAAGGGAAACATGGTCCAATAAATCGTCACTTTTCATGGAAACATGGTCCATCATAAGTCTCTTTACCCGTAGGCTCCATTCTTACAACGGGACTCAAACCTGTCAAAGTAATAGTGCGTACATTTCGGAGGAGCTCTCTATATAAGCCTCCACTCTCGGAAAAGCACATCTCAAGGGAATTGGTTCCGACTACATGATAAAGCATAACATAACGTCGAATGGATTCGGATTCTACATATAATCGACCTTATGAATCGTCACTTCTCATGGGACTTCCCCCATCACAAGTCTCTTTATGCGTAGGCTCCATTCGCTTATGTAATCACTAAGGATAATGTGATTGTATTCAACAATCACAAGGCATCACATTCGCCTTAACCATAAACAACACAAACCATACATGCTCCATACAAAGCTCTCCTCACAAATAGACAACTACTTATCAATGATACACACCTAGGCATCCTTGCACAAGCATTGCAATCTATGTTATTCATCATGACCTAATCATCTTACTAATTTATTTCATTAATTAATATCAAGGGCTTCCTCACAATTCTTATAGTCTTTTAAGCATGTTATCACAAAATAAGCATTCAATCAACATACATATATAGCATAACAAGTATAGTAGCATAACATAATACATCAAGCATATTGTTGCACCCCAAAATTTGCCCTCACATCTTTGAGACAAATTGATTCAAGAAGCTTCCTCACACTCCTAGGAGTCTCAAAAGCTCAAGAATACTCAAGGGTATCCTCATGTCAAGTCTCAAGCCTGGCTTCATAAGTTTGCTCAGTCAATTGCTCAAATGATCAACAGTCGATTGTATTGGACCAAAAGTCAACTTTGACCAATTTACAGTCAAACGTCATCATTTCTTGCCAACATCAATATTTTGAAGTCCCATTCATCATTTGATCAAGGGTTGATCATGATTCCTCAAGAAAATCAAGATTTACTCAAAAGTAAAAAATTGCCAAATTAGGGTTTTCTTAAGGAAAAGTCAACTGAACTTTGACCACGCACAACTTTCACACACTTCATCAGAAATTCCTCAACCAAAGCTCATTTTGAAGGAAATTCAATTCTCTACAACTTTGTCTCTCTAAGCTCAAGGCCAAAAATGCCTCGTTTGAGAGACATGGACCAAAACTTTATAGGTCATTTTGAAAGTCAACAAAAAGACACTTTTTTCGTCAAAGCAATTTACACAAAAATAAAGACTTCAAATGAAAAAATGATCAACACTAAAGTTGTAGGAGGCATCTTGAGGGTTCCAAAAAGTCTAAGACCACCTTCATATGACAAAAATTGAGAGAGTTACGATTGGTGCAAGTTGAGCAAAATTTGAGAAACGCATGAAACCTACATTGAACATTTTTGAGCTTTTGGACCAATGGGCCTATCTTTTAAGGTTGAATCATGTTTATGTCATATTCAAGGACCTCAAAGTTCACTTTGGTATTATTTTGATTTTGATTTTATTTTATTTTGATTTTATTCAAAGAAATAAACAAAATTAAATAAAACAAAATAAATCAAATAATAGTGGGCACATGGATCCTTTTAAATGGAGTTTCGAGAAGGTTAAAACATGTCATTCAAGGCCATCAAAACCCAAATAAAACCGTGGGAGAGAGTGAAGGAAACATGGTTTTCAAAAAAATTAAAATGGTTGGAAACATGTTCCTTGATCCTAGCTCTTCAATGATTCTTTGTCTACCATGTTTCTCCTATAAATACAAGACTCAAACACAAGAGAAAGGGGGCAAGAGGCTTCACAAAGGAAGGCTTCCAAATCAAATTTTTTTTTAAAAAAAAGAGGTGAAAATTCAAAACTCCATTTCCAATAATTCTCAATCCAAACCAAGGATTAAATACTCATCCTGAAGGTTCGATTTCCACCCCATGCAATTTCCTTTTAACCATTTTCTAATCCCTTTCTTTTATCATATTTCAATTAATTAATTTATTTCTTTTCAATTAAATTAAAACAATAAAAAAAAAAATCATAAAACCGTTAAAAGAATAAAAAATATAGTTTAGGTTATGTAATCATTTTTTAGGCATAGATTATTTTTATTAAAATTAATTTTTTAGACTCAGGCTTATAATTAATTAATTTTTGTACAAATAAATTAGAAATTAGGTTTATTTATTTTAAAATTATTTCTCAAAAATAAAAAAAAACGAATATTGACTTAGATATTTAAGACATTTAACTTGATTTTTAATCTGTAATTGCTTTTCGTTTATCATTTATTTTCTTAGAATAAATGTATAGGTTTGTGCATAAATTGTAATAGTGTAGTTTACATTTCTTGTACAATTATATTATGTAACTGTTCATAAGCCTTGTAATAGTGTAGTTTACATTTCTCGCACGATTGTATCATGTAACTGCCCATAAGCCATGTAATAGTGTAGGTATTTATTTTTCGCACTTATATTTTATTTGCTAGATAAATAGGCATGTATGGCAAGATTTAAAATCAAACGTTAGAATAACCTATAACTCAAGATAATATAATTGAATCAACGCACATTGCACACATTCACCTCTAGGGTAGCCTCTCTCTGTTGCCTTACGATTAAAACGGTCATGTCCCTCGAAAGTAGGGGTATTTTAGCAAAAGATGCTTACGAATAATATCATCATAGTCCCTTCGATATAAAGATCATAGTCCCTCGATGACCCTTCGAGCTGCCTACAAGAAAATGCTTTTGTCCCTCGACGACCCTATGGAAAAATGATGATAGTCCCTTCGCATTGCTAAGGTATCCTTACATGTTGTCTTCTATGACCATTCGGTGACCCTTCGCTGTCCCTCAACATCCAATAGACTGTACTACCTACCCATTAATGGTATGGATAGTACTATCTCTCAAGGAAAATGATAAGTACAAGAAAGACCTTACAAATTAGGGGTAAGTAACTTTTAAATGCTTGCTCACAACTCAAAAACAAATATTTTCATATCTCACTTTTCCAAAAATATTTTCAAAAAAAAAAAAAACAAACACTTTGTATACATTCTTACACGAATTATTACAAAGTCAAACTTTTACAAAATATTTTCAAAAAAACGTTCACACACATTCAAAAAGTAAGTAAAAAAAAGTGAACTAAGCATTTAAGAGCCCGTGGATAACCATGGATACAAAGGGTGCTAATACCTTCCCTTTGTATAACTTACCCCCCGAACTCAAAATCTATCAAGGTCTTTCCTGTTCTTTTCAGCCTTTCCTTATTGGATAAAAGAAAAGTCGGTGGCGACTCTTGCTAACCGCAACATGTTTTGCGAAAACAAAACAAAAAAAAAGTCAGTTCTCCCACCGTGTTACACATATATATCTCACGTAAGGCATAGAATTAACATTCCTTTACCGACATTCTCGGTTAGTTAGTGATCACATAAATAGTTAGGTCTTTCGGAGCAAAGCCCCTCACCAATTATCAACCAATCCTCATGGTATTCATCACAACACAAGGTGTTCGTCTTTACTTTTCACATATTTTATCATCATATATGTATCAAACAATTATTCATGGTAAACATTCATAATAATCCTCAATAATCATGTGAAACTATCCATAGCATCATAAGTCATGCACAAGAAGTAACCAAACAAGTAAACAAACAAAAGAGAACAAAACTGCCAGGCTCGCTGTGCGAGCTCTGGGCGAGGCCGCCTCGCTTTGAGTTCGTTGTGTGAGCTCTGGACGAGACATAGGATTTTGGAGGCAGTAGCAAAAAGTCTCAGTGGTCGTTGTGCGAGCTCAGGGCGATGACTCACCTACATCTTGCTGTGCGAGCTCTATTGTTCAATCACCTTAGATGTCTTGTTTTCTTTCCCCAGTGGAGGCCGTCTTTCCGGTTCTACCTTCATTGAGGATCTTTTTGTTCTAGAATGTCATCATGTCATACTTGAACCTTATGATCAATCATTCTAGATACCTTTATTGGAGCCCATCTTTTGGTTCTACTTCCAATGATGTTGCTTTATTTTGTTTAGAGTGTCGGCCAGTCATTGTTTGAACTTGTTGATCAACTACTCTGGATATTTCCCATTGGAGACCGTCTTTCCAGTTCAACTTCCAGTGAGGATCTTTTCTTCTAAAGTGTCAACCGGTCATGCTTGAACCTGTTGTTCAATCACTCTAGATGTCTTGTTTTCTTTCCCCAGTGGAGACCGTCTTTCCGGTTCTACCTTCATTGAGGATCTTTTTGTTCTAGAATGTCATCATGTCATACTTGAACCTGATGATCAATCATTCTAGATACCTTTATTGGAGTCTATCTTTTGGTTCTACTTCCAATGAGGTTGCTTTATTTTGTTCAGAGTGTCAGTCAGTCATTGTTTGAACTTGCCGATCCACTACTCTGGATATTTCCCATTAGAGACCGTCTTTTCGGTTCAACCTCCAGTGAGGATCTTTTCTTCTAAAGTGCCAACTCGTCATGCTTGAACCTGTTGTTCAATCACTTTAGATGTCTTGTTTTATTTCCCCAGTGGAGTCCGTCTTTCCGGTTCTACCTTCATTGAGGATTTTTTTGTTCTAGGATGTCATCATACTTGAACCTGATGATCAATCATTCTAGATACCTCTATTGAAGCCCATCATTTTGGTTCAACCTCTAGTGAGGATCTTTTCTTCTAAAGTGCCAACCGGTCATGCTTGAACCCGTTGTTCAATCACTTTAGATGTCTTGTTTTCTTTCCCCAGTGGAGACCGTCTTTTCGGTTCTACCTTCATTGAGGATCTTTTTGTTCTAGAATGTCATCATGCCATACTTGAACCTAATGATCAATAATTCTAGATACCTCTATTAGAGCCCATCATTTTGGTTCAACCTCCAGTGAGGATCTTTTCTTCTAAAGTGCTAACCGGTCATGCTTGAACTTGTTGTTCAATCACTTTAGATGTCTTGTTTTCTTTCCCCAGTGGAAACCGTCTTTCTGGTTCTACCTTTATTGTGGATCTTTTTGTTCTAGAATGTCATCATGTCATACTTGAACATGATGATCAATCATTTTAGATACCTTTATTGGAGCCCATCTTTTGGTTCTACTTCCAATGAGGTTGCTTTATTTTGTTCGGAGTGTCAACCAGTCATTGTTTGAACTTGTTGATCCACTACTCTGGATATTTTCCATTGGAGACCGTCTTTCCAGTTTAACCTCCAGTGAGGATCTTTTCTTCTAAAGTGCCAATCGGTCATGCTTGAACCTGTTGTTCAATTAATTTAGATGTATTGTTTTCTTTCCCCAGTGGAGTCTGTCTTTCCGGTTCTACCTTCATTGAGGATCTTTTTGTTCTAGAATGTCATCATATCATACTTGAACCTGATGATCAATAATTATAGATACCTTTATTGGAGCCCATCTTTTGGTTCTACTTCCAATGAGGTTAATTTTTTTTGTTCAGAGTGTCAGTCAGTCATTGTTTGAACTTGTTGATCCACTACTCTGGATATTTCCCATTGGAGACCGTCTTTCTAGTTCAACCTCCAATGAGGATCCCTTCCTTCTAAAGTGTCACATGGTCATGCTCAGACCTGTTGCTCAATCACTTTAGATTTCCCCAGTTCGTTACAGATTTCCTAGTGTTGTTGTCATCCCTAGGGAGTCGTTACTCATTGTGTTGAATCTGTTCTTGTTTGCTTTTGTTTTTGTTTTTGTCTACATTTTGCATTTATCATCATCATATCATCATGCTAGAGTTCATGGCATGTCAGCATTTGCATTGTTTCTTTTGTTCTTAGCATAACATGTCATTGCATCTAAGGGAAAAAATTTCGGTCATCTATATTTAAATACCTTTCACCATGATTTCATGAGGATTATCATCACTCATGTCATCTGGTAAAGTTATTTAAATAGGGGCAACTGTCATACCCCAAATTTTCCCCCTAGATTCATGGATCATTTACATATCATTATAGGTCAATCATTCATGCATGGCTAACTAATTATAAAGACATTTTTTGTTTGTTTATTTGTAAAATAGGGTTGCGCATCAAGAAGTTCAAGCAAATGATCAAATCAAGGAGTTGTGTGATTCTCCACTTCTCAAGAACCTCCACTCATTCATGGGGATAAAGAGTTTCCCTCCATCAATAATCAAGTTTAAGTGTGCATCAATTCAAGTTTACCAGGATATCATGGCTTAGAATGTGATTCAAAGGTTTCAAATGCATTTTTGTGGCCCATTAATGTGTTTAAGATGACTCGAGAAGTTTGATCTATTAATAGTCGAAGAATTTTAATTTAGTTGTTAAAATTCAATAGATACTCAAAGTCAAAGTTTGACTTTTGACATTTTTTTGGTCGACTACGGACTTTTCGAGTCAATAATCGAGAAAGTGTTCGAAATAATTGAGTTTGGTCAAGTTGAGTCGAGAAAATCGAAGAAAGAAAATCATATGTTTGAAAGAAACACAAAAATGATCAAAAAATAAGGCAATGGCAAAATTGTAATTACCAAATGGCATTTTTGTAATAACAAAAAAGCAGTTGAGGATCAGCGTGAGGATCAGCATCACTCAATGGCAAAATGGTAATATTTGTACATGCCTGGGGATCAAGTAAGGAATATACCATACGTGGGCACCAAGCAATGACAAAGTTGTAATTATCAAAAAGTAGTTAAGGATCAACGTGAGGATCAACATTGCTTAATGACAATTTTGTAAATAGTGATCTTCTCATTTACACTACTAATGGTAGTTTTGTAATTACTGGTGGCAAACTTGTAATTAGAAGCTGATACTCAGGGTAGTCTTGGTACTCAAGAATGGAGAGGATCAAGAATTATATATATAGCCCTTTTGTTTTCTTCATTAAGGGAGGATTTGGGGAGGATTGATTCAAGATCAATTCAAGAAAGATTCAAAGGAAATGGTCATGAAGTTCTTCCAAACATCATATTCTCACTAAAATCCATTGTCGCATAAAAGTCGAAACTTCGAATTTCCCGACTTTTCCACTTCCTTTACATCAAATATAACTCATCCAAGACATTAAAACCAAACATTCCAACACACTCCTGGGGGCTCAATGAAGCTGTAGACATCATCATATTTCACCCGGAAGTACTCTAGAAGGTGCATTGGACACACTCTAATAGGTAAACTTTCTTGATTTCAAACCCTCATTAAGGCTTTATTTTCATCCATTCAAGTTGCTATTGTGTTTGCTTAATATGTTGAGTGAAAACCCCATGAAAATAGGTATTGGTTGAGCATATATGGTATTAAATTTTATTTATTTCATTCTCATTTGTTTTAACTTGCATCTTCATTTTTAACAAAAAAAATCAAAAAGAACATTTTATTCTTTCTTTCCATTTATTTCATTCTCATGCTAAAAAAAAAACCAAAAATATTTGTACTCTTTCATTTATTTAGCTTTAGGTTTCTATTTATTTATTTTTAAAATGTACTTTGATGTTTTCTAAACATTGTGATTAACTTGTACATTTTTGTCGATTTTGTTTCGGACCTAATCTTTGATGAATCCATGATTGTTTCAAATGCTTAATGTTTGATATCTTGATGATCAATGATGGATCTATGTCTATACTCATATGATGTTACTTACATGTCTATATATCATATTCACATGCTATTGCTATGAGCACTCACTTTCCCTCTTATCCTAGCCTTAGGATTTGAGTCGCCGCACTCCATGTAAGTGTCATATTGATGAACACTTACATTCCCTGTTCAACTTAGACTTAGAGAGTTTTTGAACTCTATGTGAGTGTCTTGCCATGGATACTTACTTCCCTTTGGAACCTTGATCATTATCAAGAGTTCCTCAACCCTAGTTAGGAGAACTACGGAGGCTCTGATTCCTCATTTCTAGTCAAGATACGTAAGCACAAGATGTGATGTCTTGTCGAGCCCACTAACAACTAACAACTAACCTCCCTTATCTCACGCTGCCGTGTGATTAAAACTAGTTTACCTTACCCTTTATCCTAGCCTTAGGATTGGAGTCGCCGCACTCCATGTAAGTGTCATATTGATGAACATTTACTTTCCCCGTTTGATCTAACCTTAGATTCGAATTCGCCGCACTCCATGTAAGTGTCATGTTTATGAACACTTACTTCCCTCTAGAACCTTGACCATAGTCAAGAGTTCCTCACCCTTATTTAGGTGAACTACGAATGCTCTGATTCCATCCTAGTTAGGATATGTAGGCACGAGATGTGGTGTCTTGGCGAGCATAATTAGTAAATAAACCCCTAGGTCTTTCCCTTAGCACATTTTCCTTAGCAAGCAAACAATAACATAACACAAATACTAACAAGAGGTTCATGTAGAGTACTACAGATACTTAGGATGCTAACACCTTCCCTAGGTATAACCAACCCCCGAACCTTAGATCTCTTAGCTTTATTGTTACATAGCGCAATTAGGGTTTTCTTTGATCTTTACCCTTTCTTTTGGATAAATCAAAGCTCGGTGGTAAACTTCATGATTTGTGATTCAAGTTAATTAATAGCTTGATATCCGATTCTCACCGCGACAGAAAATGGCTGCAGAATGAGTGCAGATCAAAGGGGTTTCCAACCCCATCACAACCCCAATTCACAACCAACTTGCTATGAACAATTACCATCATATAACAACACAATTAACATGATTACCAATATTTTCATTCACTTCAACACAAGCCCTAACCCACAATTATTCTCATTGTCTTTCCCAATTCCTTACCCCAAGTTCCTAACTAATGGAACTCACCTTGAAGAAGAAAATGAGATGAATTGATGATGAATATGATTAATCCAAGCTCTTCCATGAGTTTCTTCTCTTCTTTCCCTTTCTCTTCTCTTCCTCTTTTCTTCTTTCTCTCTTAACAACTTTCTTCTGTCTCTTTCTATTTTCTTTTCCACCAAATATATATATATATATATATATATATATATATATATATATATATATATATATATATATATATATAACAATATTATGTCATGACATAAATATCTCAATTTGATATTTTGTTATCTAACACCAACTGACCAAATATTAGAGTTACCAAAATGTCATCTCTTATACTTACTAATACTGGTATGTCCCTTTCATCAATAATTTATATCTTCAGAGTCCAATAGTTACTCTATTGGTCCCAACTGATGACATTTAGAGCACTTAAGAGCTTCAACTATTCCAACTGACACAAGTTAGAGCGCATAGGAACTCAGTTGATCCCAACTGACACCCAATTGAGCATTTAAGAAAAATATAGGTGTCGCACCTCAAAAATTCATCGAAGACACGACCCTCGCGCGAAAGGCGCGGAACGGTTCGACAGAGTCGCCACCGAACTTTATTTATCCCAAAAAGAGGGAAAGGAAAATATCGAGAAAACCTTTAAGGGAGGATAAAAACATGGTCGTCGCAGCCACATTCTGGGTTCGGGAGTCGGTTACGTGAGGGGAAGGTACCCGCACCCCCTCACGTCCGTTGTACTCAACGGGAACCTCTTAATTCAAATCGCGATACTCGTTAACTAAGTTTGTTTGTTTTCTTCTCAAAAATAAATGCAAAATGGTAAGAGAAAAGGGGAAATGGGGTGGTTTTAGGTTAGGGTGCTCGGCAAGATCATCACAATCTTGTGCCTACGTATGCTCATTCGGACGAGAATGATTAATCAGAGTAATCGTAGTTCGACTACGGGGTTTGAAGGAAAAAGATGGTAGTGTGCTCGCCAAGATCATCGCAATCTTGTGCCTACGTATCTTTATTCGGACGAGAGTAAAGAATCAGAGCAGTCGTAGTTCGTGGTACGCCAACGAAAAGAGGAGTTGGTTTGTTTTAAAGAGGCGTCAATTGTTCACACACGAGTAAGAGAACTCGCACCCAAACAATCGAAGAGAGATCAAAGACTTGAACCCCCATTTTTCACCTTGAAAAGAGTTGCGATAGTTGTTAGTTGTTTTGAAGTTTATTGTGAAAATACGCTTGACGTTGGATCAAGGGTTTATTTGCATGCGAAGAGGTTAGTTTGAAAAAAAGAGTTTGGTCAGAGGTCGATTTGAAAATGGCTCGACGACGAGTCGAGGGTTTGGTTGAAAATGGGTTTATTTGAAAATGGCTCGACGACGAATCGAGAATTTGTTTGAAAATGGGTTGTCTATGCTAGTCCCTAGGGGTGCTCCTGGTAAACAAACCACAATCAAAGAAACAACGAATGCGTACATCGGAATAGGGTGAGGGGTACATGTAATATACAGGGGATGACATGAAATAAAAGGTCTCATTGTAAGGTAGCCCAAGAGGAAGCCGTGTGTGTGCAAGGTATCCTAAACTAAGCCTTGAGCAAGAGTCGGACAAAAGCTCCAAGTAAAGGATAGTAACCAACAATCCAACAATTAGTCTTTTAGGTTTCGATAATTGTTAGTGTGTTTTGATTAAAGGTATGTACAAAGAAATAAGAAGAGGGTTAGATGAATAAGTATGAATATGATATGAACAATGATAATAAGATAATATGAACAAGATATAATATTGGCATAAAAGTAAATCAAGATAATATTGACAGAAATGTAAAGTTAGTGGTTAATCGGATGAATCGGGTCCAATGTAGCGCTAAGCCATCGTAGCACAATCTATGACGAAGATCACACTATATGAGGATGCGCAATTTGATCTTTGTGCTAAAACACGATGGAGAAATGATATTGAGGATCATTCTCCAATGAAATCGTGCCACACTAAAAGAAAAGGTGACAATCTCGTCTTAATCACAAACTTTCGTCGATTAATCGAAGGTAACCTATCATGATCCCAAAGTATAGAAAGAGATCTCGATGATCACTCACTACAGATTTGAAATAATGAAGGTTAATTGCTTCAACAATCAACATTCGCGAATAGAAAGACTTCATCGATCGAAAATGAGAAAATAGAAGAAGATAATAGAAAATGAAATGGAAATAGAAAATAAATCGAAGTGGTCTCGCTTAATCAAGATTTAATCGAGAAATCGATAATCAACGATATTTGACTTTCATTGACCAAAAATGAAAAGAAAAGATAGAAATCGAAAATGAAAAGATATAATCGAAAATAAGATGGAAAAGGAAGAAAGGTCTCATCTTTACCAAGACTTTAAATCGATAAATCGATAATCTTCGGTTTTAGATTTTCATCGACCGATAAGAAGAGAAATAAATAAATAGAATATGAAATGAAAAGGAAATCGAAATTAAAATAAAATCGGTCTCGTCTTAATCATGATCTTAAATCGATAATCGATAAGCTACGATTTTTGACTTTCATCGACCGATAAAAAAAAAGTAAAATGAATAGGCCTCATATTAATCAAGATTTTGAATCGGTTTAAAAAAATCGACTACATCATGAGTTTTGTTATATCATTGGCCCATAAATGAAATCGACAAATGAAAAGGAAATGAAATAAATCGAAAAGAAACTATAATTAAAATAGAAATTAAAACTAAATAAGCATAATGAAATTTGGGTATATGTTCATGAGATTAAACAAAATTTAAAGCCAAAAATCAAAACAAATAAATAGAAAAAGAAAAATAAAAAAATAAAAACAAAAAGAGGACTATGGGGATGCGCTCAGGTCTGAGATGTGAGATAGGATCACTTGGGCCATCAAAGCCCATCATCTATCATAATAAAGGCACGGTTAATGAGCAACACAGTGTATTTTTGAAAACCAAAACTAGTTAATACCACCCTTTGTGTTCATCTGCACGGAACAACTTTGTCCACTTTTATCAAACAACGCACAATATACAAAAGAGAAAAAAAAAGAACAGTATCAACATTTGGGTCCTCGCGTACAACAACAACAGATTTCGCCCTCATCACCAACATTTCTCTCTCGTGATTCACTTTAATCTATTCGTTCCTCCTTTCACTCTCCATTTCGCTCTTCGTTTGCTCAATCCGGTTTCAGGTTTGTGTTCTGTTTCGGATTCATTCGGATTTGTCTCGATTTCTCTTCATCTCATTTTCTATTCAGTTTTGGTTCTGGTTTATGGATTGATTTGGGTTTAGGTTGAAAGGGTTGCTGTTGTTTGTGAGACTTGGATTGATTTGGGGTTTGTGAAGTGAGTGAAGCGATGAAGGTCGGATGAGTTGAAAGAGAATGAGGGGATTTTGGAGGTTTGAGTGTGGAAGGTTGAAGGAAGATTGAGAGGAGAGATGTGGGTTGATTTGCGGCTAGGGCTCCTGTTGAGAGAGTGGAGTATGTGTTTTATAGAGAGGATTCTGAGGGTGAAATGGGGAATTGGATTGAGAAAATGTGAGCTGGAAATTTGGTGACATAATCGTACGCTGCTGCGTTTTATAGGCTGTGAAATTGTTTTTGTAGTTTGTGTGATGTGAAGATTGGAACGGTTGGAATGGCTGCATACTGTGTGTGGATCACTTGTTGTAATTTGGCACAGTGGAAATAGTTTGTATATGAATTTTTTACTGTGTTTTACTCTTGAAGTTTGTTATGCAGGTTCAACAAAAGTTATTGTTGTGACGTGGTATTGGAGTGATTGTGCATTAGCTGGTGTACTGAAACCGAGATTTCACGTGAAGGTGTTTTGTGGCTCTTGTATCATGTGGTTTAATTGAAATGGCTTATGGCTTGAATTTGGTGTTTATGTGTTGCCTTTTGTATTGTGGTATGGTTTTGCTATGAAATGGATTTGGGTGATGATGCGAGTAAGTCCTTTATTGTGGATTAATGTGAAATTGAAAATAAGTCACTTATAAATTAGGCTTGGACTTTGATAGAATATGACCTTGGTTTTGGATAATGGGCTTTTTGTAACTTGAAATGGATGTATGGTTTTTTTTTGGATATTATGGAATTTTTGAGCTTTTGAAAATTGATTAGAAAAGATGGATAAAAATGGCTAAAAGATGAATGAATTAAAAGAGGTTTAGAAACTATAAAATGGATATTTTTGGGTTATGGATGTGGATGTGGAATGGATAGAAAATGGTAATGGATAATTATTTTAGGAAACAGATATTTAAGATAAACACGTGGATAATAGTTTGAAATGAATTGGATACTGAATGGATAAAACAACGTGAATGGCTATAAATTGCCCTTTTTAGATATTATCAATCTTAGTCTCACAAATCGACCTTGACGAACCTCACAACATGTAAACCTTGGTTGAAAACAGGCCAATCATTGATGATCCTCAGTCCTGAAATACTCCGCATAACATGATACCTTGACCCACACACAGATGAACTTCCTTGACACAACCCTACTTGCAACCTTACATGTAACACTTGAATCAAACAAATCCCAGCCTTGATCTTGAAACAAACCTTGCCTGACCGCGATTAGGTCACAACCAGCTGAATTTCAATCCATACCGCGCATACACAACTGTCTTGAATAGGCCCAAAACCCTAATTAAATCCTCAGTCACACCTCATCTGACTTTGTGCACCATGGTCTTGAAAAGAAAGCAACATATTTTTTTGGATTTTCTGAATAATGGTTAGTGGATGGATGTACAGATGACAATTATATACATGTAGGACAAATTTGGGGTATGACAGATGCCCCTATCTAATTGGCTTAGACCGAGTTAGATGAACTGCTATGGCGTTCATTCCTTCGAGGTAAAAACAATTAGATATGAAGAAGACCCTGAATTTGTCCGAAGGAAAGAAAATGCTTGGGAAGTTGGATAACATCTCAATGCCAACCCTTGAGTGGACACTGAAAAACAATGCAAAGGTCGTTATCACCTAAAGGATGATAACAGAAAATCTGACACCAAAAGGATGACAGACCTATCACCAAAAGGATGATAGTAACACACACACACAGACCCTTCAACCAAAAGGATAAAAATGAGGTCAAAGCCTGCTATTACCAAAAGGATAATATGGCACACACTCACACAGACCCTTCCACCAAAAGGATGAAAATGAGGTCAAAGCTTGCTATTACCAAAAGGATAATAGGGCACACACGCACATAGACCCTTCCACCAAAAGGATGGAAACGAGGTCACAGCCTGCTATTACCAAAAGGATAATAGGGCGCACACACACACAGACCCTTCCACCAAAAGGATGGAAACGAGGTCACAGCCTGCTATTACCAAAAGGATAATAGGGCACACACACACACACAGACCCTTCCACCAAAAGGATGGAAATGAGGTCAAAGTCTGCTATTACCCAAAGGATAATAGGGCACACACGCACACATACCCTTCCACCAAAAGGATGAAAATGAGGTCAAAGCCTGCTATTACCAAAAGGATAATAGGGCACACACTGTAGCACCTCAAAATTTCCCCTTTTGTTTTTGATACTAACTGGCTTATGTTTCTTTTCATTCTTGCATCATCGTCTTTGCATATCATTGGTTCTTAGCATGGGATCAAGGTACTTGGTTTAGCTCAGAGGAAGAAGAGGTTTTCAGGGCTTCAAGCAACAGTTCATGTGTATTGTCCAAGGGGCTAAGAGGAGAGAAAATTCTTAATGCTATCAATTCTTGAACCACAAATGAGCCTTGAGCCTAAAGGTGTTTTATTTGGTCCATCATCTCATCACAAGAGCAAGATTGGCAGGGGAATTCAAAAGAATCACACTCTCCTAACCTGATTTCCTAAATTAGGGTTTTGGAGATTCGGAGATCTAACCCTTAAATGAGAAAGCTCTTTGATTGTTTATCATCTCCAAGTGGCACATATCATCATTGGTGGACATGACACGCATCATACTCAGAGGAATGTGGATTTGGAGGATGTGCTGATTCCTCCTAAACTGAGGGCACCAAAACTAAGGTTTGCCATAAAATCAGTTTATTTCTGATTTTTTGGGCAAGATTTGATTCCATGGCATTCCTTATGTCCTCAAGTGTCTAGGGCTGGAGAATTGTCCATCAATTTGGTTCAGAAGGATTTCAATTGATCAGAAGGTTAAAAATCAGGAGAATTGGGAATAAAGTCAACTGTGCAGTGGGAAAGTCAACCCCTGACTTTTTGAGGTCAACATCATGATTTTCAAGTCAAATATGGTCCATGGACAAGATTTGGTCAAGGAATGTTCAAAGGTTCATAAAAAATCAAGAATTTGGGAAAGTTGCTAAAATTGGAAAATTAGGTTTTTAGAAACTTACTATTTTTAGTAAGTTTTTAATCACTTTCTAAGCCATTTTTCACCATGTCCAAGGCCTCATTCAAAAACCTTTTCCACATGGAAGTTGTAGATTGAAGTTTTCCCTTCAAAATGGATACAAGAACCATGACATTTGGTTTGTTTATGAAAGAGTTATGATGCTCCCAAGTTGGATGTTTTCATTCTTACAAAGTTCAAAAACTTAGAATTTTTCTAAGTGTTTTAGGACAGATTTTGAAACAACTTTCATGGAAAATTTCTTCATAGATCCCAGCTCCAATTCAAGATATAATCAACATGAGATATGTTCTTTGTCATGTGGGCTTTCCATAGAGCACAAATATGTCCCAAATGGAGCTATTTTCATCAAGATATGACCATGCAAAGTGAAGCTTTTTCAACCAATTTCAAAGCATGGCATGATCCAATTCCTTGGCATATTTTATCATTGGTGTTGCAGCATTCTTGTACTACCTAAACCACACGTTTCATCACCAATTACCTCACTACAACATTGCCTTATATGTCCAAACATACATCACATGCCATGCACATTTCATGCACTAAAATCCATCTTGTTTTGCCAAAATAGGAAAGGAAAATTTGCACACACTCTGACCATTCTTTCCTCTCTCGTGCTATGTACACCACCCCTCCTTTCATGATCCATTTTACACTAAAAAATCACACAAAAAACACCTACATGTGAGACAAACCGTACCACCCTCTTCTTTCTCCAATTTTTGCCAAAAAATTCCAAACACACATTTACCATCCTTAGGCCCATTACAAAGTTGACAACCCACCATATTTAAGGAATACAAACCCTAAACGTAAGGGAGAGCTCATTTTGGCAAGTTTCAGATCTGAAGTTTTCACCCTCACTCAAAAATTTGGAACTCTCGAATCTCATCTATCCAAGGATTTATCTGTATATTCTTGCTTCTTTATTCTTCCTGAACATTCTTAGCATCAAGAGAAGTGGTTTTCTGAAGGTTTTGATTCGTGTCAAGGTGCAACGGACAGTATTCCGTTAGGTAACATTCTTGTTCCGCTTCCTGGCTTGTTATATGTGTATGAAGCTTGTGATCCACGTTTCTGAAGTCCTCTGTATGTAGAGGCAAGTTTTGGATGTGTGTTGTGTTAGTTTACATGAGTTTTAGATTATGTGTTGATTTTTCATGCTCAGATTTCTTCATGTTAGAGTAATTTTTAGAAGAAAATAAGTGTGTATTTGGGTTCTACGTGAAATTTCCTTTTAAATGGTGTATGGCTTGTTTTGTTTTGAACTTATTGTTCCATGAGTGTTGCTACTTGTTGTTCATTTTTCATGACATTGGAGGCGAAATCTTGAAAAACTAAGTTTATTTTCGGAATCTACGCGAAAAATTGGAGGGGGGGGGGGTCAGTTTGCAAACATTTCCGGCCGCGCCAGCCGCTGTCGACGGTGGCCGGCCGGACTGGTTTTGGTTACCGGCGGTGAGTATCTGTTCACGTATGCAGGATGGTTTTCTGCATGGGAGAGTATAGAAGACGATGAGGTGGCACCTCACCATTTGTCCTTGTTTTTTTATTATTTTATTTTTATGCTATTTTGTTTTTTATGGTTTAGTGAATTGTTGACCAATTAACATGGATTCACATAGCATTACGTTACATTTATCTTTTATTTTTATTTTATTTTATTTTTTTATTTTTGTTTTTTTATTTTCTGAATTCAACCATGTTCTCTGGGCCTTGCGCCCTGTTTCATTTCCACACCCCCTCACGGCCCAATTTATGTGTCTGTTTTTCTAAATACACACCCTCTCATTTTCATACTTATTTTTTATTTTCCTTTTGATTTTCGTTTTATTTTTAATTATTAAAAATACTTAATTTTATTAAAAAATTCCAAAAAAAATCATGTTTGTTCCTTATTGTCTTATTTATTTTTTCATAAATTTTATTTTATTTTTAATTTCTTTTCAATATTTTATTTTGTTTTAATTTGAAGATGTGTTTCCAATGATACCCTTTCTCAAGGGTTAGGAACTTTTTTGACTTTTGTTCACATTTTAAGTCCAATCTCTTGTCCACTCTTAGAAATTGATATGAGGTTGTTTTGATCCTGGTTTAATGATGGTTTGAGTTAGTTTATATGACTTGCCATTCAACTTTTATGGACCCTCGATCTTGGTTCGGTTATGTGCACATCTTGACTTGTGGATCACTTTTAGACAAGCTCTTTAACCATTTTTGATCCAATATTTTTGCACATGTTGCTTGACTGAATTAGCTTATGTTTGATTATTTTTTGGGAATTTATTGATCCACTTTTATATTTTTTGTTGAGTTTTGTTTGTGATGCAAGTTTGATTGAAGCATACTTTGATACTTGACCTAGTTTGAGTGCATTTGCTTACTTGTGATGGAGTGATGTTTGATATGTTTATATGGTGTGATCATGTTCTGTTTGATCTTGTTTGTGGCTTTGGAATCATCCTCATTGGTTCATTTTCCTATTTGTTCTTAATTTTACAAGTTGACTATGTTTTGACTTGAATCCTTTGGTGTGTTTGACTTAATCTCGTGATTGCTTCTTTGTGTGAATCCATTCATGTATGAAACCTTTTGTTTGATTTGTATGGAATGCTAGAGGTTCTGACCCTCTTGGTTTAAGGTGCTCTATGTGACATGTTCTCACTTTTTGCTTCACATGTTTCTTTGCTTTGCTTGCATGAATGATAAGTGAATGTCTTTCTTAACTTTGATACATGCTTTGGATGTGTTGCTTGGTGATTAATCTTGTATGACTTAAGTTTGATCTTGGCATGATATTAATGTGTATGCTACTGCCCCTTGAGTTCATTGCTTGGTTTTCATCTCACTTTGTCTTCATGGTTTGAATTATGTGATGCATATTATCATCATTGGTTTTGTGGTTTCTTTGGCACATAATGCATCATAATATGAAACATTCTTGCATGTTTGTATTGGATGATCATGATGTGAATTAAATTCTGACTTGGTTTCACTTTCATCTTATATTTTTCATGTCATCTTTGTATGAGGCCTTAGTGTGTGAATTTGTGAATTTTAATTCAAGTTTACTTGCATCCTTTCTTGTGTGCTTTCACTTGTGTGTTTGAGATGTGTTTGTTTGATCATTAAAACATATTGATTGACTTGAGTTGGACATGATGATTATGATGTACTTGCTGCCCCATCTTGCTTCTCATCTTATTTTTCTCTTTCTTCTTCTTCTCTTTCACTCTTTCTCACCCCATGAATCTCAAGACTTGATTAAGTCTTGGATTCCTTCCCCCTTAGAGCTACCTAGTCCAACTTAATTTCTGATTAAGGTTGGAGTAGGATTAGCTTTAGGTCTTAGGTAGTTGCTTCTCTCCTAAACTTCACTAACCCTAGGATCTCCATGCATGATAACATTAGGACTCTTAGTATCCCTTTAGAGTTTCCTTTGTGTCTTCTCTCTTCTCATCTCAAAACTTCTTCAAAACACGTAATAAAAGTTGACGAGTATTGCGTCCGAGCCTTAAATGTAGGAAATGAAGAACGAGGGGTCCCCCCTCCTCTTCTAGAGTGTTTAGCATACGTTCCATTTGGGGGCGACCATGCGATTCAATCGTTCCCGCACGATAGACTCTGGTGCAATGCAAGTCACAAGCTAACTAAAAAAACACTTCTGTCTAAAAAACTCAAAACAAACAATAACGTCTTTCCTTCGGGAATTCTTTTCTCATCTCACTCACTCTCAGCATACGAATGCACTCCTACTCGTTCTCTTGCAAGACGGTAACGCCTAAGTCTCGATTCAGCGAGCTGCAACACCTGAGCTAGAACGTAAGCCGTTCCCTAAAAAACACAATCCACCCCTAGTGAGGGGAACTACGTCGCTCTGATTCTCATGCTCCCGATGAGATACGTAGGCAGTGGGGTAGGGCCCATGCGAGCACTTCTTTTATTTTCCCTACATTTGTTTCTTCGTTTCTTTCCGTTCTCGTTCTTTTTGTCGGTCCAGTAGCAGTGGAGTTCCAGTCGACGACACCCTTTGATGCAGACAACAAGCGTGGATCCCATCGAGTACGATGGACGTGTTGGGTGCTAACACCTTCCCTTCGCGTAACCGACTCCCGTACCCGTTCTCTTGGTCGCGTGACCGTGCTCTTTCCCTTCTTCCAGGTTTACGCAGTGTTTCCTTTCCCTCTCTTGGGATAAATACACTTTGTTGGCGACTCTGTGTTCTTTTGCGCCACTCTCGCGTTTGTACCGTTGGATGCGAATCCTTTCGGGAGCGACAGCTGGCGACTCTGCTGGGGACTCTGGTTGACCTCTTGCTGGTCCATCCCCTTTAGCGAGTCAATCCTAGCGCTTGTCTGTTTTTTTTCTGGGTGTTTGTTTTTATGGTGCTTTGCTTTGTTGTATATTACTGTATTGTTATTTACTGTATTTTTACTTTACTGCTTTACTGTTTTTACAGCTTTTATTGCATTGCATTTCATATTATTACTGTCATACTGGATATTGCTGTGCTGTTCTGCTGCTGGATTTTCTGTTTGCAGGGTGGTTTGGATTCATGAGAGAAAAGCCCAATACCAAGGCTTGAGCATACACCTATGATTAGCGTGGAAAGTAGTGTGACTTATTTGGCATTTGGCCAGACGAAGTATACATGAAAACTCCACATCCAGACGAGGTTTTCTTGGTAATATTCTGTCCTGTCCATTTGGGGCAGACGATGGAATATAACCTGGAAAGCTGTCGACTCTGGCGACCATTCCCGAGGACTCAGTTGTGGCACTTCTCCCGAGATGTGACAGTGGCAGCCCACGTTCTGTGGCAAACCCATTGCACATTCTCGATCCGAGGACCCAATGCTGGGAACTTGCTATAGGATTTCCCTTTTGTAGTGAATCAGCGGACGACCTCTTTGATTGGCGATAGCATTGTATCCTTCGGGCTGAATGTGCTATTGCTTCTCAAACCTCTGAAGCTGAGGATCTTTTGTTTTGGAGAATCGGTTGAGGCCTCCTCTTTTGATGATGATGCCAAACCAGAAATGGTGAACGTATCATCATTTCTCGACCTGAGAGCCCGGGATACTGAACATCCTAGTACCCACATGTGAGAGGGGATGGGTGTTTGCAGGTTTGCAGGTAACCGAGACCTTCAACCTACCTGGTTTCTGGGTTTCTCATCAGTGTACTATTATTATCCTGGCATTCTGGCAGTTTGATTGGGCTGTTATTTTGGATTTTTGGGTTTCTGGTATTCTGGGTCTTATTCAGTCAGCAGAACAGCAGCAGTTTGAGCATTTTGGATACCTTGATCCCATGCCTGCATTTTGCATCATCTTTTTGCATTCTGACATGTTTGTTCATTTGTAGGGTTGCATCCTAACCTTGATTCCGGTTGTCTGAAGACTGTCCATGATGAGTATTAGCACTGAAGAAAGAAAGAACATCATCCCGTACAAGTTCCCAGAGCTTCACCTAGATGCTGTGCACAAGATCTCGGCTATGGCAAAACCTGAGGTATTGGCAGATTTCAGAGGAGAATATGGGAGGATTCTGAGCTTCGCCCGGAATGTTACCAACTATGAGTTCAGGGCCTTGCACACTCTGGCACAGTTCTATGACCCTCAACTCCGGTGTTTTTTATTTGCTGATTATCTTTTGGCTCCAACGTTGGAAGAATTTGCTCTTATTTTGGAGGTTTCGGTCAAAGAGGGAGCTCCCTTCTATCCTTCTAAGGAGTTTCCTGATCTGGAAAGGGTTGTTGCTACTTTACGTTTGGATCAGTCACTGTTGAAGAAAAATATTGCTAGTAAAGGGGGTTATCAAGGTTTTCACACGAAGTTTTTGATCGAACAGGCTGCTACTTGTGCTAAGGCTAAGTGTTGGGCAGTGTTCAATGCAATTCTGGCTATGTGTGTTTATGGAACGGCGTTATTCCCTAATGTGAAGGATTTTGTAGATGCACATGCTGTCCGGATATTCACCACGAAGAATCCGGTACCTACCTTGCTTGGGAATCTGTATTATTCGATGCACTATAAGAATGAGAAAAGGAGAGGTGGACCTCTTTATTGTTGTGCTTCAATTTTCTATAAGTGGTTTGCTTATCGTCTTCCCAAATCTGGGGCATTCGAAGACACTAAAGGAACTTTAGATTGGGCAAAGAGATTAATGGGGTTAAGGGCTGACAACTTGGTTTGGATCAATCGTGATTTGTTGGGCCGAGAGATCCTGGTTAGTTGTGGAGGTTACCCAAACGTACCCTTAATAGGAAGGAAGGGGGGAATTAACTACAACCCCATTCTTGCTATTAGGCAATTTGGGTATACTTTAAAAGAGCCGCCAAAAGGCCAAGATGTGCAAGAGTCTCTATTTTTGGGTGAGGAAGCCAATCTGGAGGTGTTGAAAGAAGCTGCAAACGCTTGGAGAGATCGCCATAAGAAAGGAAAGACTTCTTTTGGAAAGTGTAACAACAAAGATTTTCCTGCATATGAAGACTGGGTTCAGAGCAGAGTAGAGAGTGTACTTTTGCCATTCTGCAGGGAACCTCCCTCTTACCCTTTGCTGATTGAACCTCCAACCATGATTGATATGGAGAAGTATAACCAATTATGGGCTGAAAAGGAGAAATTCCGAGAGGAGAAGCGTGAGTTGCAAAAGGAAATCTACCAGTTGAAACATGAGCGAGGTGAGGCTGTTCATATTGCCAAGCTGAAGATAGAACGTCTCGCTGAGAAAGAAAAGGAGCTGGTTGAAGAGATAGCAGCTAGGAAAAGGGTAGGACAAGCTCTAAAAGGCGTTTGCAAGACTCTCAAATCCAAGAAGGATGACTTAGCCAAGGCTTGGGCGAAGATTCACAGGTTCAATGCTTACCGAGATACTGCAATCACGGCCAACAAGCAGAAAGAAGATAAGCATTTGGAGCAGATTGAGAGTCTGAAGTTGAAGCTCAGGAAGAAGGACGAGGAGATCTTGTCAGGGACGTTCCGAAGACACGCAGTCGAGGAACGGCTCAAAGAAGCCATAGCAACCATGGAAGAGCTGAAAATACAAGCAGGAGTGAAGAGGTCTAAGTGGGAGTGCTCTAGCTTAGGCAGTGGCCCTCATACGGTGCAAGATCCTTGAAGGGAACTCTACTCAGTAGTTTGTACTTTGTTCTTTCTTTGTATTTTGGGTCACCACCAGAATTGTTGGCTGGGACCTCTGCTTATTTTTGTTTCAGGCTATTTTTTGGTACCTTGGGTTGTAATTTCTGACAGTGATTCACTCTGATTTATATGAGCAGCAGTTTCATCCTATCTTATCTTTAAACTGGAATCAAGGGGTGGATCGCCCTGCGAATATACAAACATGTTGCATTTGCATTTGCATAATCATAATCATTTTTGCATTGCAGGTTATCTTGGTTTCTCTGGTTTTCTTATGCTCTCTCTTTTTTCTCAGTCAGGATTGATCAACCAACTCATCGTTATTCTACCAGGCTCAATCAAAACAGAGTGATGGACAAAGTTCAGGCAGATATGGCCGCTATGCAAGCTCGCATCAATCAGTTCATGGAAATGATGCAGGGTGTGGTGCAAAGTCAAAATGAATTCAGAACTCTGGTTCAGCCATTGGTGGCGCAGGTCGACGAAAATGGTATCTTACACGGTGGTCTTCTTACCCGTAATATTCCTCCGGGCGGAGTTGGTGCTGGTGGACAGGGTGGTATTCCTACAGTGGTTGGAGAGGGAAGTACTGTTCGGGCTATCCATGGCCATCATTTTGATGATCAACAGGACGATGTCTTTTCAGTCAGAAGTTTAGATGCTGCCCTTCCTGTGGTCAGTGATGAAAGAATCCGTTTAATTGAAGCTCAATTAAAGGGAGTGGTGAAACAGGATGATTTGGGAATAGATTTGGACGACCTAGGGTTGGTCCCTGATATTGTTATTCCACATAAGATTCAGATTCCCACACTAGAAAAGTACAATGGTTCTACCTGCCCTAGAACTCATGTCAAGGCTTATACCAGGAAGATGGCTGCTCACGCCAAGGATGAAAAGTTAATGATGCATTTTTTTCCAAGACAGCCTGTCTAGCGCGTCTTTGGAATGGTACATGGGGCTAGAAAGTTGAGATGTCGTACCTGGAGAGAGCTAGCTGCAGCTTTCATCAAGCATTATCAGTACAACACAGACATGGCTCCCAACAGAACTCAGCTGTTGAGCATGTCCCAGAAGAATGATGAGAGTTTCAAAGAATACGCGCAAAGGTGGCGTGAATTGGCGGCTAGGGTGCAGCCACCAATGCTAGAGAAAGAGATGCTGGATATGTTCATGGAAACACTGCCTAAGCACTACTACGAGAAGCTTTTGCCTTGTTCTATAGGCAAGTTTGCAGATGTGATTGCTATTGGACAGAAGATAGAGGTCGGAATTAAGGCTGGAAAGGTTTCTAGTGGTGATGGATCGTCCTCTGGACAAGGAAAAAAGCTGTTTGATAATTATAAGAAGAAAGGAGAGACCAACGCTGTATCATCCCACAGGGGAAAAGGGAAACAGCGTCAGGGCAGTAATCAACAAGTAGCATCGGTAACCATCCCAGCAATGTTACCTCCACCACAGCAACAGAGGAACAATGCTAATCAGGGCCAGGCTCCGCGTCAGTATCAGCCAAGGCCTAGGCAGAACAGGCATTTTGATACCCCACCTCTACCTTATCCTCAGTTGTTTCAACATTTGCTACAGTTACAACTGGTACAGAAGAGAACTCTAGCTCCTCCCACCGGTAATCCACCTCCGGGTTATAACCCTAACGCCCACTGTGACTTTCACTCTGGAGCACCCGGACACTACATTGAGGACTGTAAAGTTTTTAAGCACACAGTTCAAGATCTTGTGGATTCCAAGGCTATCAACTTTGCCAATGATGGGCCCAATGTTGTACAAAACCCGATGCCTAATCATAATGGGCCGAAGGTGAATGCGATAATCGAGGAAGGTGAAGCTTTGAATTTAATCATGGATGTTGAAGAGCTGAAGACTCCATTGGCTGTGGTCAAGAACAGGTTGTTGAAAGGTGGTGTTTATCCGGGTTGTGATGAGAACTGCACAGATTGTTTGACAAAGGTTGATGGTTGTGACTCATTGAAGATGGGTATTCAAAGTATGATTGATGAGGGCTGGTTACAGTTTGACAGAGGTAATCAGCAAGAAGGGGTTGTTAGTGAGAAGGTTGCCACTATCACTATTCCATTCAAAACAATTACTATTTCTGGTCCAGCAAGACCACCTCCAGTCATTATCACAAGGGCTGGACCCATTCCATATGAGAGTTCTAAGGCCATTCCGTGGAATTACGGTGCAGAGGTGTTTGTCAATGGACAAAAGCAAGAGTTAATGAATACTTCACCAGTGGGTTCTAGTTCAGGGGTTAAAGTTGAGACTGATGTTATCACTAGGAGTGGTAGAGTCTTCATTCTGTCTGAGGATCAAGTTGGCAGTTCAAAACAAGACAGAGGTAAACAGATAATGGATGAATCGGTACAGAGGCAGGAAGCAAATACTTCTATGACAAAGCCAGGTGGGGATACCTTCTCAGAAGATGCAGAGGAGTTCATGAGATTGATCAAGAAAAGCGATTACAAAATTGTTGATCAACTTCACCAAACTCCATCGAAAATTTCCATCCTATCTTTACTATTGTGCTCTGAGGCACACAGAAATGCATTGCTGAAGGTTTTGAACATGGCTTATGTACCGCAGGAAATATCTGTCAATCAGTTAGAGGGGGTTGTGGCTCACGTGAATCCGGGTAATGGCCTGGGTTTTACAGATCTTGACTTGACTTCTGCTGGCAGGAATCATAACAACGCCCTGCATATTTCGATTGAATGTCGTGGCTCACTGATGTCACATGTGTTAGTTGACACCGGGTCATCTTTGAATGTACTGCCGAAGAAAGCTTTGATGAAGTTAGATACTCGTGGTTTGATTTGTACACCAAGTGACTTGGTGGTGCGAGCTTTTGATGGCTCGAAGAGATCTGTTTTTGGCGAGATTGTGCTTCCGATCAAGGTTGGACCGGAAATCTTTAATGCAACGTTTTACATTATGGATATTCAGCCAGCGTATAGCTGTTTATTGGGTCGTCCTTGGATCCATGGGGCAGGTGCTGTAACTTCCACTTTGCATCAAAAGCTGAAGTATATGGTTGATGGTCACATAGTCACAGTGTGCGGAGAAGAAGACATAATGATCAGTCAGCTGTCAACCTTCAAATACGTGGAAGTGGATGGTGAAATCCATGAGACGTTGTGCCAGGGGTTTGAGAAGGTGAAAGTTTCTGAAGAAGTTGTTCAGTCTGAAGCTATAATACAGCCCGTAATGGCAAATCAACCTGAGGGTTCCATGTCTTCGTTGAGAGACGCCAAAGCTGTGATTGAAGCTGGTAGCTCACAGAGGTGGGGCCAGGTGGTTGAAGTCCAGAAAAAGAAGGATACTTATGGATTGGGATATAAGCCATCCAAGAGAGACGAGGATCCCCCAAAATTCTATGGCCCAGTCCGTTTCACTAGCGCTGGAGTTTTCTTCGACAGAGTTAATGCTATTGAAGAAGAAGGAGACAGTGATTGTGACATGGATAGCTGGATTCGTCCTTGTGTCCCAGGGGAAAGTCTGCATAACTGGTCTTCCGAGAAAGTCATTCAAGTGACAGGCTTCGAGTAATTGCTTTGTTTTCCTATTTTGTTAATCCTACGTTCTGCCCAAGACGTAGTGATTCTGTTTGTAGGGCTTTTAACTATCGCATGTTTTGCTTTATCATCAATAAAGGACTTTTCACATTCAAATATTTTGATCTCTGTCTTTCTGTTTTTATTTTTATGCATTAAAAACCCACATCAAAATGGCAATGTGTTTCTTTTGTTGCATCATAATAAAACATACCTCATAAATCATTGCAGGTCTTTTTGTTCAGATGACACCGATCATGACTCAGCTATAGCTCGGTATGACTTTGACAATCCAATCTATCAGGCTGAAGAAGAGGCTGACGAAGATTGTGAACTGCCCGAAGAGTTGGCCAGATTATTGAAGCAAGAGGAGAGAGTCATCCAACCTCATCAGGAGGAAATTGAGATTGTGAATATGGGAACCGAGGACGCCAGAAAGGAAGTAAGAGTAGGGGCTGCATTGGAAGACAGTGTCAAGGGAAGATTGATTGAAATGCTCCGAGAGTATGTTGACATCTTCGCCTAGTCTTACCAAGACATGCCTGGGCTCGATACTGATATCGTCGTACACCGGCTACCACTCAAAGAAGGTTATGCTCCGGTCAAGGAAAAGTTGAGAAGAACTAAACCGGAGATGTCTGTCAAGATCAAGGAAGAGGTTCAAAAACAGCTAGACGCCGGTTTTCTTGCCGTAACAAATTATCCTCCATGGGTTGCTAACATCGTGCCTGTACCTAAGAAGGATGGGAAGGTCAGGATGTGTGTTGATTACAGGGATTTGAATAGAGCCAGCCCAAAGGATGATTTCCCGCTCCCTCACATTGACGTGTTAGTTGACAATACTGCTCAGTATTCTGTTTTTTCCTTTATGGATGGTTTCTCTGGGTATAACCAAATCAAAATGGCCCCAGAGGACATGGAGAAGACAACATTCATAACACCGTGGGGAACTTTCTGCTACAAAGTGATGCCCTTTGGATTGAAAAATGCAGGGGCAACTTACCAGCGGGCGATGGTGACTCTCTTTCATGATATGATTCACAAAGAGATTGAAGTCTATGTTGATGACATGATTGCGAAGTCACAGACGGAAGAAGAACATCTGGTGAATCTTCAGAAGTTATTTGAAAGGTTAAGGAAATTCAGACTGAGGTTGAATCCGAACAAGTGCACCTTCGGGGTGAGATCAGGAAAATTGCTGGGGTTTATTGTTAGTGAAAAAGGTATTGAGGTTGATCCTGCTAAGGTAAAAGCCATACAAGAAATGCCTGTGCCGAAAACAGAAAAAGAGGTTCGTGGTTTCTTGGGGAGATTGAACTACATTGCTAGGTTCATCTCGCATCTCACAGCCACGTGTGAACCAATCTTCAAGTTGCTAAGAAAAGATCAAGCGGTCAGGTGGAATGAAAATTGTCAAAAGGCGTTTGAAAAGATTAAAGAATACTTGCAGGAACCTCCGGTCCTTATGCCGTCAGTGTCAGGAAGACCTTTGATTATGTATCTCACGGTTCTTGAGAATTCAATGGGTTGTGTGCTCGGTCAACAAGACGAGTCAGGTAAAAAAGAGCACGCCATCTATTACCTGAGTAAGAAGTTTACTGACTGCGAGTCAAGATACTCGATGCTGGAGAAAACATGTTGTGCACTCGCTTGGGCCGCTAAGCGTTTGAGGCAGTATATGTTAAACCATACAACCCTTTTGATTTCGAAGATGGATCCAATCAAGTATGTGTTTGAGAAGCAAGCACTTTCTGGTAGAATAGCCCGTTGGCAGATGGTTCTGACAGAATATGATATTCAGTATGTTTCCCAAAAGGCCATTAAGGGAAGTGTGTTGTCAGAGTATCTTGCCGAACAGCCAATTGTGGATTATCAACCGATGAAGTTTGAGTTTCCGGATGAGCACATCATGTATCTGAAGATGAAGGATTGTGAAGAGCCTTTGCCTGATGAAGGACCTGAGATTGGGTCTCAGTGGAAGATAGTTTTTGATGGAGCCGTTAATTCATATGGTAACGGAATCGGGGCAGTCATTACGACTCCACAGGGTTCTCATATACCCTTTACTGCCCGATTAGCATTCATATGCACCAACAATGAGGCGGAGTATGAAGCATGCATCATGGGGTTGGAAGAAGCAATTGATTTGAGAATCAAGAACCTCGATGTTTATGGTGATTCTGCGTTGGTGGTGAATCAGATTACAGGTGAATGGGAGACTCGTCAAGTAAATCTCGTTCCATATAACAATTATGCCAGAAGATTGTTACCTTTCTTTGACAGAGTAGACTTCCATCACATTCCCCGGATAGAGAATCAGATGGCTGATGCGTTGGCAACGTTGTCATCAATGTATAAAGTGAATCTTTGGAATGAAGCTCCCTCAATCAGAATCATGCGCTTGGATAGACCTGCTTTTGTATTTGCAGTTGAAGAGGTATCAGATGGCAAACCTTGGTATCATGACATTAAAGTTTTCTTGAAGAGTCAGGAATACCCAGCTGGGGCATCTTCCAAGGATAAGAAGACATTGAGGAGGTTATCAGGAAACTTCTTTTTGAACAAGGATGATGTGTTGTAGAAGAGAAACTTTGACATGGTCTTGCTATGTTGTGTTGATGAACACGAGGCATGCCTGTTAATGGAAGAGGTTCACGAAGGTTCCTTCGGTACTCATGCCAATGGGCATGCTATGGCAAGAAAATTGCTGAGAGCGGGGTATTACTGGATGACTATGGAGTCTGATTGTTTCAAATACGCCCGGAAATGTCATAAATGCCAGATTTATGCTGATAAGGTACACATGCCGCCTACTCCTCTGAATGTTTTGCCGTCACCTTGGCCTTTTGCTACGTGGGGCATTGACATGATTGGAAAGATCGAGCCGACTGCTTTGAATGGACACCGTTTCATTCTGGTGGCTATTGATTATTTCACGAAGTGGGTGGAAGCAGCCTCATATGCCAACGTCACCAGACAAGTGGTAGCCCAGTTTATTAAGAAGGACATCATCTGCCGGTATGGAGTCCCGGAGAGAATCATTACTGATAATGGTTCAAATCTGAATAACAAGATGATAAAGGAGCTATGCCAGAGCTTTAAAATCGAACATCACAATTCTTCTCCTTATCGTCCGAAGATGAATGGGGCTGTTGAAGCGGCTAATAAGAACATAAAGAAGATTGTGCAGAAGATGGTAGTGACATACAAAGACTGGCATGAGATGTTGCCTTACGCTTTGCATGGATATCGTACTTCGGTACGCACCTCGACTGGGGCAACTCCTTTCTCACTGGTGTATGGCATGGAAGCAGTCTTGCCATTAGAAGTTGAGATTCCTTCTTTGAGAATTCTGACAGATGTGAAGCTTGATGAAGCTGAGTGGGTGCGTTCCCGGCTGAATGAACTGAACCTCATTGAAGAGAAAAGATTGAAAGCCATTGCGCATGGTCGGTTGTATCAGAGCAGGATGAAGAAAGCCTTTGATCAGAAGGTGCGTCCTCGGTGTTTTCAAGCTGGTGAATTAGTTCTGAAAAGGATCACTCCTCCTCAAACAGATCACAGGGGCAAGTGGACTCCGAATTACGAAGGGCCATATGTAGTAAGACAGGTTTTCTCTGGTGGAGCCTTATTACTCTCAACTATGGATGGCGAAGATTTTACGTCCCCTGTGAACGCTGATGTAGTCAAAAAATACTTTGCATAAAAAAGACCCGCTGAACATAAAAGGAAAGGTTCAGGCAAAAATGGGGCATCCTGGCGAACCATAAAAAGAAAAGGTTCGGGCAAAAATTAGGGATAAAAAGAAAAAGAATAAACCCGCAAGGTTGAAAACCTGAAAAGGCAACCTTGGCAAAAATGGGTATCCCGGTGGATTGAAAATCCGAAAAGGGCGATCCAGGCAAAAGTTAGGGATTTAAAAGCAAAGACTATGGTCCGCGTTCGATCTGTGATTGCTGTTCACACTTGGAAAGTCCGAAGGAAAGGAATCAGTCCAGTCAGTCTCTTCGAAGGCCAAAGTATCTGCGGATAAGCGAGTCATATGGGTCATAGCTGAGTCGAGTCATGGTGGATGTCTGTTCCCCACATTGCCGACATGTGTATTTTCTTTTACTTTTTGTGCAATTACCTCTTTTCAGGAATTGCTTCCAGATGTAAATGCCTATTTACAGGCCAATTCATTCAATAAAGTTTGCATTTCAGTCAAAGAGCTTTTGTTTTCTGTTTTATCTGTTTTGTTTGTGAAAATGTCCGATATTTTTGATAAAAACATTACATGCTAAAATGTTGATCTCTGTGAAACAAGTTGGAAAACATTAGTAATTGCTTAGGCGACAGTCACTATGATGATAACCAAAGTAATCATTTTTGCATGTAGACCATTATGTTGGTTTTGCAGGATGACAGGTGGGCTTCCCCAGTAGAGCTCTCCCCAACTTTGAAGTCTGATCGTCCTCAGCAGTTTATTACTCTTCCTCATCAGAGTGCAGAGGATCATTTCCCCAGCTAAAGTTGTGTTTGATTACTCCTTTAGCAGGCAGACAGGATTTGATGTTTCAGCATCCCCAGCAAGAGACTGACGGAATACCTTCTTTGGATAAAGATGTTATTTCCCCACAGAGTCTGAACACTCATTTTCCTCGGCTAGTCAGGAAGTGTTTTTTCTCATCAGCAATGGTGTGGTCTGATCTCCAGTAGATGAGTAGGCTCGATGGTATCCCCTAGCAGAGTTGACATCGTCGATCATTAAGCAGGCTAGCTAATAGTGGATGATGTTCCCCAGCAGGGTGAAGCTGTAGATGTCTCTCAGTAGGTGGTTGAGTCCAGTAACATCGCCAAGCAGGTTCAGTATTATTGACTCGTAGCTTTAGTATCAAGGATTGTTTTCCTCAATAGAGTATGAAGAAGTAATTCCCCAAACGGAGTCATTGAGGATCGTCCTCCTCAGCAGGATATAAGAGGTTTGCACCCAGCCGGAGTGTTAGTTTGGCTCATCTCTCCTCAGCAGGTTATCCCCAAGCAGAGTTTGTTGGCGGTTGGTATCCCCAGCATTTTCTCTTGAATTCAGGTTCTGAAGAATTTAGTGATCCCCAGCGAAGGAATCTCTACTCTCAGTATCCATCCCCAACAGAGAGGGTTTTTCTCTCGGAGTTTCGTCTATCTCCAGCAGAATTGGTGATTGTGATCTTCCCCAGCAGGGCGAAGTTTTCCTCAACAGGATTTCCTTGGTTTCAGTGGCAATTTAGTTTGTCATCCCCAGTGGAGCTGCCTTGGTCTTCAGCATTTATTTTGCTGGAATGCCTCTTTTGCATTGCATAAGCATTTTCTTTGCATGGCACCCTCCCAAATGCGTAGCATTTCCACTTCGTGTGGAGCATTACGGCAAAATTCAAACATATGCATTCGAAGCATAAGTCGGGTTTGTTAGCCTTTGCCGATTTCTTTCCCCAGCAGAAAGTAACATGATTCAGGAGATGTTGTTTAACATTACACCGCAACCAGTGGATTCGTCCTTCTTGTTGATCTTTCTTATACTTCCCCGCAGAGTTGTCTGTTTAGATTTCTCTGGTCCCCGGCGGAGTCATCTTTGTAGATCTGTCGATTCTATATATTGTTGTTTGAAAGTCCACCTTCGGCTTGGTCTTTCTTTTTCGAGTCCACCTTCGGCTTGACCTCGTATTATCCTTCATTTGAAAGTCTACCTTCGGCATAGTCTTTCTTTGAAAGCCCACCTTCGGCTTGGTCTTTCTTTTTCGAGTCCACCTTCGGCTTGGCCTCGTATTATCTTTCATTTGAAAGTCTACCTTCGGCATAGTCTTTCTTTGAAAGCCCACCTTCGGCTTGGTCTTTCTTTTTCGAGTCCACCTTCGGCTTGGCCTCGTATTATCCTTTGTTTGAAAGTCTACCTTCGGCATAGTCTTTCTTTGAAAGCCCACCTTCGGCTTGGTCTTTCTTTTTCGAGTCCACCTTCGGCTTGGCCTCGTATTATCCTTTGTTTGAAAGTCTACCTTCGGCATAGTCTTTCTTTGAAAGCCCACCTTCGGCTTGGTCTTTTTTTTTTTTTTTTTTTGAGCCCACCTTCGGCTTGGCCTCGTATTATCCTTTGTTTGAAAGTCTACCTTCGACATAGTCTTTCTTTGAAAGCCCACCTTCGGCTTGGTCTTTCTTTTTTTTTTTTTTTTTTTTTTTTTTTGAGCCCATCTTCGACATGGTCTCGTATCCTTTATTTGAACGTCTACCTTCAGCATAGTCTTTCTTTGAAAGTCCACCCTCGGCCTGACCTTTCTTTTTTCGAGCCCACCTTCGGCATGGCCTCGTATTACCTTTATATCCCCCAGTGTAGTCCGCCTTTGGTTGGTCTACTCTTTTCGAGTTCGCCTGCGGCCGTCCTCGTAAACCACTCTTTTTCATCATCCCCACAGGTTGCAAATTTCCAGGTTCTTTTGGTATTCAATCTCTCTGTATCCCGATTGTCCGAAAGCCGTTGCTTCCGTACCCTCGGATCCAAGAAGTTTGACTAGGGGCAGCTGTAGCACCTCAAAATTTCCCCTTTTGTTTTTGATACTAACTGGCTTATGTTTCTTTTCATTCTTGCATCATCGTCTTTGCATATCATTGGTTCTTAGCATGGGATCAAGGTACTTGGTTTAGCTCAGAGGAAGAAGAGGTTTTCAGGGCTTCAAACAACAGTTCATGTGTATTGTCCAAGGGGCTAAGAGGAGAGAAAATTCTTAATGCTATCAATTCTTGAACCACAAATGAGCCTTGAGCCTAAAGGTGTTTTATTTGGTCCATCATCTCATCACAAGAGCAAGATTGGCAGGGGAATTCAAAAGAATCACACTCTCCTAACCTGATTTCCTAAATTAGGGTTTTGGAGATTCGGAGATCTAACCCTTAAATGAGCAAGCTCTTTGATTGTTTATCATCTCCAAGTGGCACATATCATCATTGGTGGACATGACACGCATCATACTCAGAGGAATGTGGATTTGGAGGATGTGCTGATTCCTCCTAAACTGAGGGCACCAAAACTAAGGTTTGCCATAAAATCAGTTTATTTCTGATTTTTTGGGCAAGATTTGATTCCATGGCATTCCTTATGTCCTCAAGTGTCTAGGACTGGAGAATTGTCCATCAATTTGGTTCAGAAGGATTTCAATTGATCAGAAGGTTAAAAATCAGGAGAATTGGGAATAAAGTCAACTGTGCAGTGGGAAAGTCAACCCCTGACTTTTTGAGGTCAACATCATGATTTTCAAGTCAAATATGGTCCATGGACAAGATTTGGTCAAGGAATGTTCAAAGGTTCATAAAAAATCAAGAATTTGGGAAAGTTGCTAAAATTGGAAAATTAGGTTTTTAGAAACTTACTATTTTTAGTAAGTTTTTAATCACTTTCTAAGCCATTTTTCACCATGTCCAAGGCCTCATTCAAAAACCTTTTCCACATGGAAGTTGTAGATTGAAGTTTTCCCTTCAAAATGGATACAAGAACCATGACATTTGGTTTGTTTATGAAAGAGTTATGATGCTCCCAAGTTGGATGTTTTCATTCTTACAAAGTTCAAAAACTTAGAATTTTTCTAAGTGTTTTAGGACAGATTTTGAAACAACTTTCATGGAAAATTTCTTCATAGATCCCAGCTCCAATTCAAGATATAATCAACATGAGATATGTTCTTTGTAATGTGGGCTTTCCATAGAGCACAAATATGTCCCAAATGGAGCTATTTTCATCAAGATATGACCATGCAAAGTGAAGCTTTTTCAACCAATTTCAAAGCATGGCATGATCCAATTCCTTGGCATATTTTATCATTGGTGTTGCAGCATTCTTGTACTACCTAAACCACACGTTTCATCACCAATTACCTCACTACAACATTGCCTTATATGTCCAAACATACATCACATGCCATGCACATTTCATGCACTAAAATCCATCTTGTTTTGCCAAAATAGGAAAGGAAAATTTACACACACTCTGACCATTCTTTCCTCTCTCGTGCTATGTACACCACCCCTCCTTTCATGATCCATTTTACACTAAAAAATCACACAAAAAACACCTACATGTGAGACAAACCGTACCACCCTCTTCTTTCTCCAATTTTTGCCAAAAAATTCCAAACACACATTTACCATCCTTAGGCCCATTAAAAAGTTGACAACCCACCATATTTAAGGAATACAAACCCTAAACGTAAGGGAGAGCTCATTTTGGCAAGTTTCAGATCTGAAGTTTTCACCCTCACTCAAAAATTTGGAACTCTCGAATCTCATCTATCCAAGGATTTCTATGCATATTCTTGCTTCTTTATTCTTCCTGAACATTCTTAGCATCAAGAGAAGTGGTTTTCTGAAGGTTTTGATTCGTGTCAAGGTGCAACGGACAATATTCCGTTAGGTAACTTTCTTGTTCCGCTTCCTGGCTTGTTATATGTGTATGAAGCTTGTGATCCACGTTTCTGAAGTCCTCTGTATGTAGAGGCAAGTTTTGGATGTGTGTTGTGTTAGTTTACATGAGTTTTAGATTATGTGTTGATTTTTCATGCTCAGATTTCTTCATGTTAGAGTAATTTTTAGAAGAAAATAAGTGTGTATTTGGGTTCTACGTGAAATTTCCTTTTAAATGGTGTATGGCTTGTTTTGTTTTGAACTTATTGTTCCATGAGTGTTGCTACTTGTTGTTCATTTTTCATGACATTGGAGGCGAAATCTTGAAAAACTAAGTTTATTTTCGGAATCTACGCGAAAAACTGGAGGGGGGGTCAGTTTGCAAACATTTCCGGCCGCGCCAGCCGCCGTCGACGGTGGCCGGCCGGACTGGTTTTGGTTACCGGCGGTGAGTATCTGTTCACGTATGCAGGATGGTTTTGTACATGGGAGAGTATAGAAGACGATGAGGTGGCACCTCACCATTTGTCCTTGTTTTTTTATTATTTTATTTTTATGCTATTTTGTTTTTTATGGTTTAGTGAATTGTTGACCAATTAACATGGATTCACATAGCATTACGTTACATTTATCTTTTATTTTTATTTTATTTTATTTTTTTATTTTTGTTTTTTTATTTTCTGAATTCAACCATGTTCTCTGGGCCTTGCGCCCTGTTTCATTTCCACACCCCCTCACGGCCCAATTTATGTGTCTGTTTTTCTAAATACACACCCTCTCATTTTCATACTTATTTTTTATTTTCCTTTTGATTTTCGTTTTATTTTTAATTATTAAAAATACTTAATTTTATTAAAAAATTCCAAAAAAAATCATGTTTGTTCCTTATTGTCTTATTTATTTTTTCATGAATTTTATTTTATTTTTAATTTCTTTTCAATATTTTATTTTGTTTTAATTTGAAGATGTGTTTCCAATGATACCCTTTCTCAAGGGTTAGGAACTTTTTTGACTTTTGTTCACATTTTAAGTCCAATCTCTTGTTCACTCTTAGACATTGATATGAGGTTGTTTTGATCCTGGTTTAATGATGGTTTGAGTTAGTTTATGTGACTTGCCATTCAACTTTTATGGACCCTCGATCTTGGTTCGGTTATGTGCACATCTTGACTTGTGGATCACTTTTAGACAAGCTCTTTAACCATTTTTGATCCAATATTTTTGTACATGTTGCTTGACTGAATTAGCTTATGTTTGATTATTTTTTGGGAATTTATGGATCCAGTTTTATATTTTTGGTTGAGTTTTGTTTGTGATGCAAGTTTGATTGAAGCATACTTTGATACTTGACCTAGTTTGAGTGCATTTTCTTACTTGTGATGGAGTGATGTTTGAGATGTTTATATGGTGTGATCATGTTCTGTTTGATCTTGTTTGTGGCTTTGGAATCATCCTCATTGGTTCATTTTCCTATTTGTTCTTAATTTTACAAGTTGACTATGTTTTGACTTGAATCCTTTGGTGTGTTTGACTTAATCTTGTGATTGCTTCTTTGTGTGAATCCATTCATGTATGAAACCTTTTGTTTGATTTGTATGGAATGCTAGAGGTTCTGACCCTCTTGGTTTAAGGTGCTCTATGTGACATGTTCTCACTTTTTGCTTCACATGTTTCTTTGCTTTGCTTGCATGAATGATAAGTGAATGTCTTTCTTAACTTTGATACATGCTTTGGATGTGTTGCTTGGTGATTAATCTTGTATGACTTAAGTTTGATCTTGGCATGAAATTAATGTGTATGCTACTGCCCCTTGAGTTCATTGCTTGGTTTTCATCTCACTTTGTCTTCATGGTTTGAATTATGTGATGCATATCATCATCATTGGTTTTGTGGTTTCTTTGGCACATAATGCATCATAATATGAAACATTCTTGCATGTTTGTATTGGATGATCATGATGTGAATTAAATTCTGACTTGGTTTCACTTTCATCTTATATTTTTCATGTCATCTTTGTATGAGGCCTTAGTGTGTGAATTTGTGAATTTTAATTCAAGTTTACTTGCATCCTTTCTTGTGTGCTTTCACTTGTGTGTTTGAGATGTGTTTGTTTGATCATTAAAACATATTGATTGACTTGAGTTGGACATGATGATTATGATGTACTTGCTGCCCCATCTTGCTTCTCATCTTATTTTTCTCTTTCTTCTTCTTCTCTTTCACTCTTTCTCACCCCATGAATCTCAAGACTTGATTAAGTCTTGGATTCCTTCCCCCTTAGAGCTACCTAGTCCAACTTAATTTCTGATTAAGGTTGGAGTAGGATTAGCTTTAGGTCTTAGGTAGTTGCTTCTCTCCTAAACTTCACTAACCCTAGGATCTCCATGCATGATAACATTAGGACTCTTAGTATCCCTTTAGAGTTTCCTTTGTGTCTTCTCTCTTCTCATCTCAAAACTTCTTCAAAACACGTAATAAAAGTTGACGAGTATTACGTCCGAGCCTTAAATGTAGGAAATGAAGAACGAGGGGTCCCCCCTCCTCTTCTAGAGTGTTTAGCATACGTTCCATTTGGGGGCGACCATGCGATTCACTCGTTCCCGCACGATAGACTCTGGTGCAATGCAAGTCACAAGCTAACTAAAAAAACACTTCTGTCTAAAAAACTCAAAACAAACAATAACGTCTTTCCTTCGGGAATTCTTTTCTCATCTCACTCACTCTCAGCGTACGAATGCACTCCTACTCATTCTCTTGCAAGACGGTAACGCCTAAGTCTCGATTCAGCGAGCTGCAACACCTGAGCTAGAACGTAAGCCGTTCCCTAAAAAACACAATCCACCCCTAGTGAGGGGAACTACGTCGCTCTGATTCTCATGCTCCCGATGAGATACGTAGGCAGTGGGGTAGGGCCCATGCGAGCACTTCTTTTATTTTCCCTACATTTGTTTCTTCGTTTCTTTCCGTTCTCGTTCTTTTTGTCGGTCCAGTAGCAGTGGAGTTCCAGTCGACGACATCCTTTGATGCAGACAACAAGCGTGGATCCCATCGAGTACGATGGACGTGTTGGGTGCTAACACCTTCCCTTCGCGTAACCGACTCCCGTACCCGTTCTCTTGGTCGCGTGACCATGCTCTTTCACTTCTTCCAGGTTTACGCAGTGTTTCCTTTCCCTCTCTTGGGATAAATACACTTTGCTGGCGACTCTGTGTTCTTTTGCGCCACTCTCGCATTTGTACCGTTGGATGCGAATCCTTTCGGGAGCGACACACACACACACACATACATCTGACACCAAAAGGATGATAGACCTATAACCAAAAGGATGACAATAGACACAACTTACTACTACCAAAAGGATAATAGCAAGCAAAACGATAACAAAGGCTGTCACTCACCAAAAGGATGACATACAGACCAAGGGTTCACGGATCGGCGACACCAAAAGGATGACGGATCAAATAACACAAGTTGCTACCACCAAAAGGATGATAGGAACTTCCCACTTGCGAGGACCAACACCAAAAGGATGCAGGTTAGGTTGAAATGACATGAGTGGCTACCACTAAAAGGATGATAGTACATTTTGATTTTGAGAGGTACCAACACTAAAAGGATGAAGGTTAAGTTGATTTGACAGGGTTCGACTACCACCAAAAGGATGATAGTAAGGCAATTGACAAAAGGTCAAGTTTGTTGGGGATATGATGAGCGAGGCTTATTTGGAGACATCAACAAAAGGTTGAAGCAAAGAAGTCACTGAGGAACACCATCTTTGTCAACAAAAGGTTGAAAGGACCAACTCACTAGGGAACACCCAAGGACTTGGAGAAAGATGTTTACCGAGCTGAAGATAACAACTTCATCAACAAAAGGTTGAGGAACACAACTCAATGAGGAACACCCACTGACTTGCTTGGAGATCACAGCTTCATCAACAAAAGGTTGAAGTAATTTCATGAGGAACGCCCTTGAACTTGAAGAAGATGCCCCAGACTAGGCTGAAGATTGTCTTAAGCTTGATCAACAAAAGGTTGAAATAACTTCGTGAGGAACACCCACGTATTTACTGAGGATGCCCCTGACTGGGTTGAAGATGCTCTTATAGTCTTGAGCTTGATCCTGGATCTTGACTATGTATGTATGAATGCTTGATTTTGTAATGATGTGCAATGTATATGCTGACGCACGGCGATGCAAGTGCTGGGGAAGTATGATTTGATTGGTTTTTGGTATGCATATGATGCATATGATTACAGACGGGTGATTGGATATGTTTTGTAAGAGTGCCAACATGGTGGACTTTTAGTAGTTGCCAATGCGGATTGGACTTTGGGCGGTGGGAGGGATTGATTTCCTCGACACTCGGTTTGTTGAAGACATCATGATGGAAGTAGACAAAGATTTTCTCGAAGCCTCAAGTTTGATCACTTGATGATAAGTCGTTTCTGAGAAGACCATGACTCTGTGCTTGAGGGTCAGGATGGCCTGAATCTGAGCGTAGCGGCATGATCAACTCATGAAGACCGTGCCTTTGCTCTGAACCTGATGATTGCCAATGTTTGGAAGGATCTGCTTATCCAACTTGAAAGGATACAGAGAGGATATGCTATTTGTAATTGGTCTTGCCCCAGTCTGAACGTGGTAGTGGTCTGCCCCGGATTAACCAGTTCTTGACATAGTTGGATCTTTGGAAATCGAACTTTGATATGCTTTGAAATGTCTTGCCCCTGATTGAGGTGTTGAAGGAGTTTGCCCCAGACTGTGGGTTTTTAGGGAGTCTTGCTTCGGGTCGGCACCACTGAAAGTTCAAGTTCCTCTTTGATTGCCTCTCGTTGGAATTTCTTGGATGTTTAACACTGATTTGCAATTAAAATTGCTCATTTACAAATGGTAATCTTAATGCAATGCTCATGCAAGTTTTGAAAAATAGTCGTTTATTGGAGTGTCGTGATAGTGAGACGAATGAACCGTTAGTCCAGACACTATGCTGGTTTTGATGGTGTGAAAGATATAGCGAGGAGAATGACACCAATGCTGAAGATTAGAAAATATGGGGAGTCAGTTTACGCAACCTTGCAATAGTATGCTTTCAGAATAAACCTCGCCTCAATTAGGTCTTTCGAGGGTTGTAACCTGGTCTGGTTCACGGTTAATGAAACAAAGGATATAAGGCTCAAAACTTGGTTTGTACCCACCCCTTCTTCGTGATGACCTCCAGTCCTACGTTCAGTTAATTCTACACATGTTTGTATTCCAAAAGGGTTGACGGTGTAAGAGTGATGGCTCAAGGTTTGCTCCACCTGGCAGTCACCTTATTTTGTTTTTGATGGATGTCAGTGACCCTTTGGTTTTGATATGGTGGTCACTGGATCTTATTTTGTTTTTGTTGAGGATTCGAGGGCCTCTTTTGTTTTTTGATCCCTATCTTTTGCATGGACTGATTTTGCTTTTCGAGTCCATCAGGGTAGCCTTGATTTTTTGCCTAAATTTCCTTTGAGGTGTTTAACTTAGCAGGCTTTTGATTTTTTTGTTTTTGGTTTTGTTGGATGATTGTGACTGCCAAGTCACGAGTTATTAACGAACAACCGTAATGTCTTTTGGATTTCGTCTTGTGATTTGAGTGTGTAGTTGGATTAACTGAACACTACCATACCCCAGGTTAAGTGTAAGGTTTTATAGATCCGAAGTAAACTACTACTTCTCGGCTCGAAGTGGTTAGCTAGGGATTAACTCCTTGTCTCTCCAGTGTTTGGGGGTTGAAACAATGCCTGTACATCATCGACGGGATTCTATTCGAAAGCATATAGTTTACAATTATGGGTATTTCATTGTCATCATCCTCCCTCCAATCATTGCTAACAACAATTTGATATAGAGAGTGAAGTGGATAAGTGTGTCGGTGTTTTGCAGTAAATGGAAAAAATGAGTGAATACGACATAACTGATTCAAAACATGCATAATCACTACATTAATAAACCAAATATGAAAGGCAATGTTTAAAGCATACAATACTTAAACAAATAAAGACAAAATAACAAGAGTGCAAATGATGGAATGGCAACATGACTGCCTTCTTCGGGGAAACTTGAACTTGACTTGACTTAATTTGACTTGGCTTGTTGCTGGCACTAGCTTGTCGACGACAGAGGGTTTTTGATGACGTTTGGAGCCCTCCCATTGAACGTGAGATACTTTGAGTCTATCATGTCTTGAACCTTGTGTTTGAAAGCTCTGTAGTCCTCGATCGTATGCCCTGGAGCACCCTTATGAAACTCGCAATGAGCATTAGCATCATAATCTGGGGGAATGACAGTTGGAGGAGCTAGGTCCCTCAGAGCGATTGCCCTCTTCTCCACCAATTGAGCAAAGATCTGAGCATATGTCATCGACAGACGATCAAAGCCTCTATCTGGCCTCCTTGTCCTTTGTTGATTAGGCTGACGTTGTTGAGCAGCTCTCTGTTGTTGATGTTGAGGAGGATACTGATACCCTTGCTGGTTGTGTGATTGTTGCTGAGGAGCCTGTTGCTGAGGCATTGGAGCTTGAACAACTTGAACAGTTGGAAGATAAGGCATCAGAGCATATTGCGCAGCAGCAACATACAGATACTGGAAGTACGACACTTGAAAAGGCATTGGAGGGGGAGCTTGTTAAGCTTGCCCTTTCTGAGCAGAGACATCATTTGTTTCGCCCTCTTTCTTTTTGTATCCATTGAAGGGCTTCTTGACTGCAGACTGACTGCTAGAACCTCCTTGGATCTTTCCACTTTTCAGACCTTCTTCAATTCTCTCACCGACAATTACCAAATCAGAGAATCTGGCAGAAACATTACCAATTAACTTCTCATAGTATTAGACTTGCAAAGTACCAATGAAGATGTCAATCAGTTCACGGTCAACAAGAGGTGGATGCACCCTTGCAGCTAGCTCTCTCCAGCGTTGCGCGTACTCCTTAAAGGATTCGTTGTCCTTCTGAGCCATACTCTGTTGCTGAGTACGATTCGGAGCATGGTCAGTGTTCTATTTGTATTGCTTGACAAATGCATCAGCTAGCTCATCCCAAGTGCGCACATTGCTACGCTCCAGCTGCATATACCATTCGAGTGATGCCTCAAACAAACTGTCTTGGAAGTAATGAATCATCAGCTTTTTGTCTCTGGCATAGACAGCCATCTTTCGGTAGTACATCCTCAGATGAATGTGTGGGCAACTGAGGCCTTTGTACTTCGGGAATTCCTGTACCTTGAACTTGGGGAGGAATGACAACATCTGGCACCAAGCACATCTCCAGAGCATTCAAAGAAGTTGAGTTGCGCCCCTCCATGACTCGGAGTTTTTCAGCTAGATCACGACACATTTTGATGGCTTCAGAATCCTGAGCAGCAGTAGGATTGACAATTGGGATAGCAGCATGGTCGTTCTGGACCTCATCATACTGATCTAACAGATTTTCTTCAGTATGAGGAAAAGGAATCTGAGTGACAATAGGTTGGGCTTGCGAAATGCCACCAACAGTGACTCCAGGGGTTGGAAGTGGTTGAGGAGTGGCTCCTTCAGCGGCAGGAGTGAAGTTCATTGGTATCCCATAAGTGATTGGATTGGGAACAGGAACTGAGAGTCTTGAGGGTGACCTTTGCACAGACACATTGTTGTTGGCAGCAGCAACTTCACGCAGTTCTTCTTCTTTTTTGGCCATCATGATGGCTTCGAGAATCTGGTCAATCTTTCCTTTGATAGAGTCCAATTCTTCTCTAAAGGCAGCTTGCTCTTGTTGAATCTGCTCCATCATTCGTCTGGTATTGGCTCGAGTTACGTACTGGTGTCGAGGAATCAACTTGATTTACTGGAGAAGGAAGGAAGGTGAAGTGAGATTCTGAGGTTGAAATGAAATGCAAGATGTATAACTGATGCAATGCAATGCAATGACATGAGATGCAATGCAAGATGCAAGATCCAGGATCGCAGGATCAAACAACTTCAAACAGTTCTGAGGTTGGCCGGAGGAACGGGTCAAGAACCACAACTCAGATCAAAGAAAGCCCATGGGTAGGTTTCTAAGACAGGTAGGTGCCTAGAGTTATGGATATATTTCGACACATTATAACCAAGACGAAGAGACACCTGATTATAATATCCTCGAAATAATCTCGTCTAAGTGAGGTCTTCATTTCTTCCCCACGAGAAAGACTCCTCGGAGGCATCCACTACACAACCATCGACACACGGGTTCTATGTAGGTTCTCAGAATCCTAGATCGAGGTCGAAAATATTACTGTCAGGAAGTAATATGTTCGAGGGATCTCATCTGATTGGGGCGTTCGCATTAACCCACAAGGAGTTAACACTACCAACCACCATGGATAAATTGGTTAATGGTCCTTGGGATCAACGACTCACCTCGAAAATATTACCGCCATGGCAAAGATTCACCACAACAATAATATCTCCAAGGGAATCTACTCCAAGCGGGGTTTTCGCTTCAACTCACGCGGAAGAGACCACGCAAGCCTACACTACACAACCACCATCCTAATCCTAGGGTTTTTCTCGACTCGGGTGTAGAGCCATCTCACAAAGTTCCCAATGTCAGAATAACCCAACAAAGTCACGAAAGGTAACACAGATAAGGAAATAGGAAAACAAGTAAGTAAGCAAACGAGAAGAAAATAAACAAACAAAACTAACGAACTCGATATTCGAATCAAGATAGGCTTGACTCTCTCTTGCATGGAGCAAATGGTACCCAGCAGAGTCGCCAACTATCGCACCTCGAAAATTCATCGAAGACACGACCCTCGCGCGAAAGGCGCGGAACGGTTCGACAGAGTCGCCACCGAACTTTATTTATCCCAAAAAGAGGGAAAGGAAAATATTGAGAAAACATTTAAGGGAGGATAAGAACATGGTCGTCGCAGCCACATTCTGGGTTCGGGAGTCGGTTACGTGAGGGGAAGGTACGCGCACCCCCTCACGTCCGTTGTACTCAACGGGAACCTCTTAATTCGAATCGCGATACTCGTTAACTAAGTTTATTTGTTTTCTTCTAAAAAATAAATGCAAAACGGTAAGATAAAAGGGGAAATGAGGTGGTTTTAGGTTAGGGTGCTCGACAAGATCATCGCAATCTTGTGCCTACGTATGCTCATTCGGATGAGAATGAGTAATCAGAGCAATTGTAGTTCGACTATGGGGTTTGACGGAAAAAGATGGTAGTGTGCTCGCCAAGATCATCACAATCTTGTGCCTACGTATCTTTATTCGGACGAGAGTAAAGAATGAGAGCAGTCGTAGTTCGTGGTACGCCCACGAAAAGAGGAGTTGGTTTGTTTTAAAGAGGCTTCAATTGCTCACACACGAGTAAGAGAACTCGCACCCAAATAATCGAAGAGAGATCAAAGACTTGAACCCCCATTTTTCACCTTGAAAAGAGTTGCGATAGTTGTTAGTTGTTTTGAAGTTTATTGTGAAAATCCGCTTGAAGTTGGATCAAGGGTTTATTTGCATGCGAAGAGGTTAGTTTGAAAAAAAAGAGTTTGGTCAGTGGTCGATTTGAAAATGGCTCGACGACGAGTCGAGGGTTTGGTTGAAAATGGGTTTGTTTGAAAATGGCTCGACGATGAATCGAGAATTAGTTTGAAAATGGGTTGTCTATGCTAGTCCCTAGGGGTGCTCCTGGTAAACAAACCACAATCAAAGAAACAACGAATGTGTACATCGGAATAGGGTGAGGGGTACATGTAAAATACAGGGGATGACATGAAATAAAAGTTCTCATTGTAAGGTAGCCCAAGAGGAAGCCGTGTGTGTGCAAGGTGTCCTAAACTAAGCCTTGAACAAGAGTCGGACAAAAGCTCCAAGCAAAGGATAGTAACCAACAGTCCAACAATTAGTTTTTTAGGTTTCGATAATTGTTAGTGAGTTTTGATTAAAGGTATGTACAAAGAAATAAGAAGAGGGTTAGATGACTAAGTATGAATATGATATGAACAACGATAATAAGATAATATGAACAAGATATAATATTGGCATAAAAGTAAATCAAGATAATATTGACAGAAATGTAAAGTTAGTGGTTAATCGGATGAATCGGGTCCAATGTAGCGCTAAGCCATCGTAGCACAATCTATGACGAAGATCACACTATAGGAGGATGCGCAATTTGATCTTTGTGCTAAAACACAATGGAGAAATGATATTGAGGATCATTCTCCAATGAAATCATGCCACACGAAAAGAAAAGGTGACAATCTCGTCTTAATCACAAACTTTCGTCGATTAATCGAAGGTAACCTATCACGATCCCAAAGTATAGAAAGAGATCTCGATGATCACTCACTACAGATTTGAAATAATGAAGGTTAATCGCTTCAACAATCAACATTCGCGAATAGAAAGACTTCATCGATCGAAAATGAGAAAATAGAAGAAGATAATAGAAAATGAAATGGAAATAGAAAATAAATCGAAGTGGTCTCGTCTTAATCAAGATTTAATCAAGAAATCGATAATCAACGATATTTGACTTTCATTGACCAAAAATGAAAAGAAAAGATAGAAATCGAAAATGAAAAGATATAATCGAAAATAAGATGGAAAAGGAAGAAAGGTCTCATCTTTACCAAGACTTTAAATCGATAAATCGATAATCTTCGGTTTTAGATTTCATCAACTGATAAGAAGAGAAATAAATAAATAGAATATGAAATGAAAAGGAAATTGAAATTAAGATAAAATCGATCTCGTCTTAATCATGATCTTAAATCGATAATCGATAAGCTATGGTTTTTGACTTTCATCGACCGATAAAAAAAAAGTAAAATGAATAGGCCTCATATTAATCAAGATTTTGAATCGGTTTAAAAAAAATCGACTACATCATGAGTTTTGTTATATCATTGGCCCATAAAATGAAATCGAAAAATGAAAAGGAAATAAAATAAATCGAAAAGAAACTATAATCAAAATAGAAATTAAAACTAAATAAGCATAATGAAATTTGGGTATATGTTCATGAGATTAAACAAAATTTAAAGCCAAAAATCAAAACAAATAAATAGAAAAAGAAAAATAAAAAAATAAAAACAAGAAGAGGACTATGGGGGTGCGCTCAGGTCTGGGATGTGAGATAGGATCACTTGGGCCATCAAAGCCCATCAGCTATCATAATAAAGGCACGGTTAATGAGCAACACAGTGTATTTCTGAAAACCAAAACTAGTTAATACCACCCTTTGTGTTCATTTGCACGGAACAACTTTGTCCACTTTTATCAAACAACGCACAATGTACAAAAGAGAAAAAAAAAGAACAGTATCAACATTTGGGTCCTCGCGTACAACAACAACAGATTTCGCCCTCATCACCAACCTTTCTCTCTCGCGATTCACTTTAATCTATTCGTTCCGCCTTTCACTCTCCGTTTCGCTCTTCGTTTTCTCAATCCGGTTTCAGGTTTGTGTTCTGTTTCGGATTCATTCGGATTTGTCTCGATTTCTCTTCATCTCATTTTCTATTCAGTTTTGGTTCTGGTTTATGGATTGATTTGGGTTTAGGTTGAAAGGGTTGCTGTTGTTTGTGAGACTTGGATTGATTTGGGGTTTGTGAAGTGAGTGAAGCGATGAAGGTCGGATGAGTTGAAAGAGAATGAGGGGATTTTGGAGGTTTGAGCGTGGAAGGTTGAAGGAGGATTGAGAGGAGAGATGTGGGTTGATTTGCGGCTAGGGTTCCTTTTGAGAGAGTGGAGTAGGTGTTTTATAGAGAGGATTCCGAGGGTGAAATGGGGAATTGGATTGAGAAAATGTGAGCTGGAAATTTGGTGACGTAATCGTACGCTGCTGCGTTTTATAGGCTGTGAAATTGTTTTTGTCGTTTGTGTGATGTGAAGATTGGAACGGTTGGAATGGCTGCATACTGTGTATGGATCACTTGTTGTAATTTAGCACGGTGGAAATAGTTTGTATATGAATTTTTTTACTGCGTTTTACTCTTGAAGTTTGTTATGTAGGTTCAACAAAAGTTATTGTTGTGACGTGGTATTGGAGTGATTGTGCATTAGCTGGTGTACTGAAATCGAGATTTCACGTGAAGGTGTTTTGTGGCTCTTGTATCACGTGGTTTAATTGAAATGGCTTATGGCTTGAATTTGGTGTTTATGTGTTACCTTTTGTATTGTGGTATGGTTTTACTGTGAAATGGATTTGGGTGATGATGCGAGTAAGTCATTTATTGTGGATTAATGTGAAATTGAAAATAAGTCACTTATAAATTAGGCTTGGACTTTGATAGAATATGACCTTGGTTTTGGATTTGGGGACTTATAATTCAAATGGGCTTTTTGTAGAATTTTGTAACTTGAAATGGATGTATGGTTTTTTAGGATATTATGGATTTTTTGAGCTTTTGAAAATTGATTAGAAAAGATGGATAAAAATGGCTAAAAGATGAATGAATTAAAATAGGTTTAGAAACTATAAAATGGATATTTTTGGGTTATGGATGTGGATGTGGAATGGATAGAAAATGGTAACGGATAATTCTTTTAGGAAACAGATATTTAAGATAAACACGTGGATAATGGTTTGAAATGAATTGGATACTGAATGGATAAAACAAATGTGAATGGCTATAAATTGCCCCTTTTAGAAATTATCAATCTTAGTCTCACAAATCGACCTTGACGAACCTCACAACATGAAAACCTTGGTTGAAAACGGGCCAATCATTGATGATCCTCAGTCCTGAAATACTCCGCATAACATGATACCTTGACCCACACACATATGAACTTCCTTGACACAACCCTAATTGCAACCTTACACGCAACACTTGAATCAAACAAATCCCAGCCTTGATCTTGAAACAAACCTTGCCTGACCGCGATTAGGTCATAACCAGATGAATTTCAATCCATACTGCACATACACAACTGTCTTGAATAGGCCCAGAACCCTAATTAAATCCTCAGTCACACCTCATCTGAATTAGTACGGCATGGTCTTGAAAAGAAAGCAACATGTTTTTTTGGATTTTCTTAATAATGGTTAGTGGATGGATGTACAGATGTCAATTATATACAGGTAGGACAAATTTGGGGTATGACAATAGGGTATTACAATTTACTTGTGGTTTTATTTTTTACTTTTTCATTATAACTTCACACTACAGAATTCTATTTTTTTATAAACACAATATCTTTTTTGTGTATTTACAGAGACTAATTCTTTAAGTTGGAAAAGAGCATAATAAGCGACCATCATTATGTCTTTTTTATACATATTGATTTTACACATTTTTATAAAATATGTATCTATTAAAGTCTTTCAATTGAATTTTCACATACCTTCAATTAATTAATTAATTCAAATAATATTTTATGGTGGAACGAGATAGAGGAGATGTAGAGAGAGTGAACTCTTTTGATGCAGTGACAACAGTCTATGGTGCGATGGAACGAGGTAAATCTACTAGGTTAACATTTCAACGTCCAAGTGAGTGAAATAAGAGATGTGTAGTTTGTTGGATTGAGTATGAGAATATACATGTTATGGCGAGTGGTGGAGTTTATATATGGTAAATAGTTAAAATTGTTTTCGTCTGATCCAATGTGTTAAGCGAGGATTCGTCCAATCAGATCTAACGGTAGTCGATGCGTGAGTAATTGAGATTATGTGTTTGGCTCCTTGATAAGGTTTCACCTATTCACTAGCTTTCTGTGATGATACTCTGGGTCGTGCCCGATCTGTTTAAGTCTAATCTATTTGGCTTTTGATTGATCCAGAACAATTGTCTCCAAGTTCTTTCTATCACTAGTGTAGCAAGGATTGAATTATCGAATTCAAGGGTGGACTTTGGATTGTTCTTCATCATCGCCTTGAGTTTTCTAGTTAGGTCTTTGGCTTAGGGAAATGGAAAATTTTGGTGAGTTGGAGTAGGTGGCATAGGGAATATGCCCATTAAATGTCTGTCTTTGTGATTCTATGTGTTGTACAAGTTAAAGTCTTCTGAAATTTTGATGATGACAATTGAAAACGAAAAGTTAATTATAAGCTTCATGAAACAAGAAGCAGTCATAAAGCAAAGTTTTTCAAGTTCTAGTGTTTAGATCTAAACAAGACAAATCAATTTCAAATATCAACTTTGAAATGAACTGAAGACGCGAAAGCTTGTTTGATCTTTCACCTATTTTTCTTAATCATTTGTGATAAGTAGTATGTAATATAACTAAGATCAAGTCTTGAAGTACTATGGTAATGCACACACACTAAAACCATTTTAATCTCTTCATCTATTTCTCATTTTTGCTAAAAATTAATCCTAGAAGTGTTAATCAATTAATAAGAAATTCTGATCAATAAAAAAGTTAAACTCGTTGCCTAATCGATTAAAACTCTCTTCTAATTGATTAAAGAGCATTTTTGACTCCTAATCAATTAGGAAGACATTTAATTAATTAAGGTATAATTATGATTAAATTTTTCTTTTTTAACTTAGTCTAAGCTATTAGACTGTCGTCTCTAATCTTAGAAATGCGCCCAAACCCATAGATTATTGCATTTTTAGCTAAAATTCTTCCTATATAAAGGAATGCTCTGCTCCCTTCTATAGCATAAGTTTTGTGAATTATCTACTCTCCTAACTCACTCATTCTCCTTATAAATTCATTTTTTCACTAGAAAATGTCTTTGTGCTGAGAGAGTGAAAAGTAATATGAAAGTTGTGTATTTTTGTTGTTATGTTGAATTTGTATATTCAAAAGTTTAGTTTTTTGTGTATTTGTAATTGACTTAAAGGTTGCAAGCTAAATCTGTAAAAAAACTTGGTGTAAAGAAGGTTGTTAGGTTAAACATGTGTAAAAACTCAAGTTGTTGATAGTGGAAATTTCGAGAAAACTATTAGGAATTGGAGTAGGCAGCGTGGTTAAAGGCAGAACTAAGATAATTTCAGCTGTGATATCTCTAAACTCTATCTCTTTATTTGATGTATTTTATTTTTATGCTACTTAATCCCTGCTTCTACCATATTCTTAAAGTCAATCAACTTAAAATTAACATTTTTTAAATGTTTTCTAAAATCAACTAACACAATTCACTCCCTTTTGTGTTTGGAATCGCTTGCTCAATAGTTCAGTCACTAAAACATTTCGTGGCACCAATCTTACACGTTGGCCTAGGTTCCTAAGGTATGGAGGGTGATACCTCTTAGAGAACTCAAGTTTCATTTTGATCTCAGATTCAATCTTAATCATTGTTTTTATCGCTTGAACTTCCCTATATTTTTTACAATACATTTGTCCCATTCGCTTGCACGTAAAAATGGAGTTTCTTACCACAATTAATCTTTTTGTCTCTTTCTTCATTCGCCTTGCATTTAATACATTTCTAATTGTCTTTCTTTATTTGAGTTCAAGCGATATTCCTGTTGATTTGTTCGTCAATTTCCCTCCTTTTGATTTTTATTCTATCGTTGCTCTTAAGTTTCTAATAATTTTTTCCAGATCTTGTTCGTCTCCACTGAAGCTGGGGAGTCCCAGCTAGCCAGGAAACAAGAAAAACGAGGTGAAGCTCAAGAGCAAGGACTCCCCAGTAGTGTCGCCAGCTAGCCAGGAGACAAGCAAAACGAGGCGAAGCTCAAGAGCAAGGACTCCCCAGCAGAGTCGCCAGCTGAAGTTGGGGAGTCTCATCTAGCCAGGAGACAAGCAAAACGAGGCAAAGCTCAAGAGCAAGAACTCCTAGCAGAGTCGCCAGCTGAAGCTAGCGGGATTATACCTGAGTGAATCGCACACTCAAAGATACAACAGAGTCGCCACCGAACTTTATTTAGTCCCAGAGGACAGGGAAAATATCGATAAAACCCGAGGGGAAGAGAAACAGGTCAGGGGGTCGGTTATGTGAAAGGAAGGTACTAGCACCTTACGCATCCGTCGTACTCGACGGGAACCATTTCACTTGCTTCTAGGCTTGGATGGGTTATCTATCTAAAGGCTTCTAGCTAAAAGAAAAGGGGAGAGAGAAGAGAAAAGAAAGAAAGAAAGTGCTTGAGGAGGATTAGGGCCCTCGTGCCTACGTATCCTCATAGTGCAATGAGGAAATCAGAGCGTCATAGTTCATGGAACTAGGGACAGAGAAGAGGAATGGAAGAAGGTGGAAGTGTGCTCGCCAAGATTTCACAATCTCGTGCCTACGTATCTTACATTCGAATGAATGTAGAATCATAACTTCCGTAGTTCATGGAACCAAGACGGAAAAGGAAAATGAAAGTAGTGTCAAAACCAAGAGCGAAAGAAGTAGAGAAAGATCCGTTGGGGATGTAAAAATAATTGGTGTCAGAACCAAGAAAGAAGTGCAAAGGAAAGAATAGTGACCGTGCTGAGGATAAAGTGCAAGAATGGTGTCGAAAACAAGAAGATAAAGGAGCAAAAGAATAATAGAGGCTCCACTGGGGAGTAAGATAACAAAGTGATTGTGCTAGGGATCAGAGGGTTAACGACCCTGCTAGGGAACAAAGATATGGTGTCAAAACCAAGGGAGTAGAGATTCGGTGTTAACTGACTGGCAGTGGTTAACCAAAGAAAAAGAGATTAAGACTCTGTGTGAAAAAGGGTTTTGGTGTCAACAGACAAACACTCATCAAGATCATGGATCAAGTAAGGGCATAATCAATTCACACACAAAAAAGCATCGAAACTACATCGCGAATGATACGAAAATGTTCGAAACAGTAAAATGAGCAAAGAAGGACCAACCTTGAAGGATGAGATGTGCCTTGGATGTTGTTACAAATAAATCTTGATGAAGATAATCAAAGAAAACCAGAGGAATCTTCAATTGTAGCCGAATCGTATCGAAACCGAGCAAATTGCGACGAAATATCCAAAATACGAATTCGCACCGTAGAATCTTGAAGCAAACACTTGAGATGAATCCAAAAGCTAATAAAACTCCAGAAAATCAAGTATAATTACAAGGTGATGAAGGTTAAGCTCAAGAAATAATCACTTGCAAGGTGAAAGTGATCATTCTTCAATGGTGAAGAGCTATAGTGAGGTTTGGGAAGAAAATGGAGATGAAGAAGTTGCAGAAAAATTCAGAGAAAATGTGAGAGAATTGAGAGTGAAGTGTGAGAAATGTGTGAAATGGTTGTGTATCCCTTGTGAAATGGTGGAGCCTTGTTTATATAGAGTTTTGGTTTGGAGTTGATAGGTTTGGAATATGCTTTGGAGTTAGCCTTGGAGCTAGCTTGGGAGTTAGTTACACTTGACTCACCGAGTCAACGGTTAGCTTAGTTAGTTAGGTAGTTAACTCGGTGGAGCAATCCCAATGTAAATCCAAATCAATGGCTCATATGCTTGGAAATTAAGTAACATGGTGCACTTAATTTAAAATGATGTATTGGAATAAATGTAAGTGGAGTGTCTTGAATGATCATGAATTTTCTAGAATATTCCACACAATGCTAGAACCAAGTAGAACACAAGTGAATAGAGAGTGTAAAGTTGTTGTCCAAAAAATGCAGCAGGAATTGCAAAACTGCACAGGGTAATCGATTACCTTATTTTTTCCTAGAAACAGAGTAATCGGTTACTCTAGGCAAAAAGTGCCCAAATTGCTTAGGAAAAGGTGTTGAAGCCTCGGTTTGGTTTTTCCACCTCTTGTTTTGAGGAATAGGCATAGAAACCATTGTTTTGTGCTTGTTTTGACGATGTGATGACTTTGTGAGGATGCGATTAATCGGGCTTGGAGAACCTGAATATTCCTGCAACAAAAAAACATAGAGAAAAAGTACGAGTGCTTACGCCAGCGATGTGAATGCATATGCTTATGCAAAAAAGGAAAAAGAAAAAAGGAGGTAAAATTTCGAGTTACGACATCCACCTTTGCAGATTCTTTGAGATAATATTTATTTCTTTACTTCATTATTCATCTTCGCATTTTTTACTTAGCTATAGCAAAAAATTCAAGCATGAAATTCGTGGACTTATCTAACAAAGGTGACATAGGTGACGCTAATTCGCGTATAGATAATATGGTTAATTCTCATATATTGGATGTGGTTTCTCCTCCTATGAATCTATAATACAATAAAAGTAGTTGTTCTGGTTATGACCATCCAACCCTTGCTCTAGCTTCCGTCATGTGTCCAAAATAGGGGCATTTTTTGTCCAAAATTTACTTTTACTACCTAAATGTCAGCTCCAATTCTTCCCCAAATGCTTTGTTTCTTCCATCTATCCTTTTTAAGTACTTTCTTTTTACAATTTATGTTTTTCACAATTAGAGGTCTGATTGGTTCCACTCAAACTAACCTCAATATACTATTTCCCTCTATCTTTAAAATTTGAATTTCAAATTTCAAATATCAAACTTCTTACATGCACTTCTTTGATTTTTTTTATAAAAACAAATTTTCCCCATCATATCATTCACTCACTTTCATCCTTGCATTTTCTTTTAAGTATCTTCCTCTTTCTCCCATTCTAATCTAACTCTACCTCTCCAACATTTATATTTGGTTTGTAGAAATGTTCTTCTTTATAATAAACAAAATATAAAAATCATTGGTAAGTAATTAAATTGTATTGCTTATTCTTTTATTTTTAACTTCTATTAAATTATAGAATTATTTTAAGATATTCTTGAAAAAAAATATTATCTTATTACATCTGATGGTATTAAAATATATCTTTTGTTTTATTCCTTAAATCAAAATTTGTTTATAAAAAATTAGTCATACATAATAACCATAAAAAAATAGATAGATAAAAAGGAATAATGGTACTATAAAAGAAAATAAGGTAGAAAAAACAATACCCACTTATTATAATTTAAAGTATTGGTTGAATCTTATTGATATATTGAATTTGGTTTTATAAGACTGTGTTTGGATTTTTCATTATAAATAACACAGTCAAGCTGAAATAATTTTTTTTACATAATTTTAAAAAATGGGAGGAAAGCAATTAAAATATGATGATGTTGTAAAAAAGATAAATAAAAAAATATATAATTTTTTTTTATTTAAATATAAAAAAGACTATTTTTCTAATAAAGTTAAAAGCAAAGGACAAGAGAAAGATTTTTATTGAAATTGAGATAGTATGGTGGGATCAGCCATGAGGGTTAGGGATGATGATTAGGGTTCAAAGTTTGTGGGTAGAGTTAGGGTTAAGGTTCGATGTATGAAGAAATGAAAGGGTTTGGATGTAGAAATTGTGGAAATAAGATAAATTTGTGGGTGAGAAATCAGTTCAAATAGATTTGATTTGTTGATTTTTGGATGAGGTTAAAGATGGGATTCATGAGGAGATGGAGTTCTGAGTTTGATTTTCTGAATTTGTTGGTTGTTTGTTGAATGAAGTTGTTAAAAAGGATTAATGTGTTTGTAATTTCTGTTTCGGTCTTAAATGTCCTGGATTTGGGGATGAAGGTCGTGATTTTGATGTTTTTGGATAAAGATCGAGGATGAGATTCTTGAAGAGTTGGAATTTTGGGTTTGATTATTTGAATTTGTTGTTGTGTGTTGAAGGAATTTATTAAGAAGGACGATTGCATTTCGAAATTTTGGTTGAAGTTCTTATTTACCCGGGATTGTGGATAAATGTGTTTAAAATGTGGTTAGAATTTTGGTTGTTGTTCTAAATGTTTCTGGGAAATAAAATAGGATGGATACTTATGAACTTCTGGAAATGGTGATGAATGTAGGGTAAGAGGATTTGATTCTAGAGAGGGGAAAAAAGTGAAGAGAGAGAAAGAAAATGTGAAGAAATTATAGCGCGGTTTTTGTGGTTTCGAATCACTATCGCTTTGGTACTACAATTCGATTCATTTTTTATCCTGTGAAGCTGATTAAGGAAGGGAAATAGATGTCTCCAATTAACCCTGCTTGCATACTGAGGTTAAACAGTCAAAACTGTTGGCTTACAGATGCTATCAAAATAGGGGGGTCTGTCTTTAGGTTATTTGCTTTAAGAACGAAGTGCCGTGACTGTACAGGAGGCTTTTGGTAAGGTACTAGGTCTGGTGTATGGAGGTACTGGACTTTTGAGTTTTTGATTAGTATGCTCGCTAAGATTTCGCAATCTTATGCCTATGTATTCCCGTTTAACGAAACAGGGAAATCAGAGCGATCGTAGTTCCCTCCTATTCTATGGGGGGGAAAGAGATGTTTGGTGTCTTGTTCAAATCCAAAGATTGAAGCTAAAAGTGATTTGTATCTTGTTCAAAGCCCAAGATGTGAAGCTAAAGGGTTTTGATTGAGAGATAATTTGTCATCTCTAAAGAGGAACTGTTGATGTTTGTATGCTGTGAGCAAAGCACAAATTTGATGCTAAAAGGTTGATTGACTCAACCGGGGGTTTCTTTATACAGAGCCTAAGAGGAGGCTGGAAGTTTGACTTTTCCAAGGAAAATGTTCTTTCTGTCTTGTACGAAGCCCAAGATTGAGGCTAAAAGGGGTTTTTGACTCCGTTGGGGAGGTTTATATGTATCTTGTACAAAGCCCAAGATGGAGGCTGAAATGAGTTTGACTCAACAAGAGAGTCGTTTATACTCAACAAGAGAGTGTTTTTTTATAAGTCTTGTACGAATCCCAAGATGGAGGCTGAAAGTTGATTCAACAAGAGAATCTTTTATACTCAACAAGAGAGTGTTTTTTATATGTCTTGTACGAAGCCTAAGACGGAGGCTGAAAGTTGATTCAACAAGAGAATCTTTTATACTCAACAAGAGAGTGTTTTTTATATGTCTTGTACGAAGCCCAAGACGGAGGCTGAAAAAAGAGTTGACTCAACAAGAGAGTCTGAAAAGGTTAGCTCCACTGGGGAGAATCATTTGTACAAAGCCCAAGATGAGGCTGACTTACTGCCGAGGATTATTGAGATCCCGAAGCGGGTCCAAGTATGGGGAACTCTCATGAGAGAGACCGGGTTTCTGCTTATGTGTAGAAGGAGCTTGAGAATGTCTTTGAGACTCAAAAGGCTTAGACTTTCCAAGTCTAGAGGTTTATCTTTTGTATGATGCCCAAGAGGAGGCCCGGGCATTAAGGAATGAGAATCAACCCTAAAATGGCCGGTAGTTTTGACACTGGAAAGACTGCTCTAGCAAAGGATAACTAAGTTCTGTCTTATACCTTTAAGAGGTCGTCAGGGTCCTTGTATTAAGCCCAAGAGAAGGCATGAGAACTTCTAAGAAGCCGAAGGGTCCTTATACAACGCCCAAGAGGAGGCGGGGATGCTTTTAGGAAGCCTGTGGGTCCCCAAACCAAGAGAAATTCAAGAAATGCAATTCACAGAGAAGAGATCATTCCAGGAAAGTTTGAGGATTTGGAAGAAACTCAAGAGATGCCATTCACGGAGAAAAGATCATCTCTGGGGAGTTAGAGTTTCTTTGACAATTTCTAAGTGTGACAGTCTGAGAAAAGGTTCACCGAGAATACTGTCTTTCTCTTTGTTCCATATTGTTTAACCCCAAGAAGAGGGAAGATTGTATCTGGAATCCTACGGGGGATCTAGTTTTGTTTGTATTTAAGAGTGACCAACAGGGCATTACCTAGTTCTAGACGTAGTTGCCGGGGAAAACTCTAAATAACTATACTAGTATTACACAGTGGATATATGACCAGTATATAAAAGGATGTGAAAGAAGACTTACAGTGAAACAACCCCACAATACAGTTATATACATATGAAAGCGGATAAACACTTACCCATTGTAGAGCTTCCATGTTGTTTTGTTAGTTGTTCAACAAAGAAATTAAAGAAAGTTTTGATAACAACATATATTTGAATTCAAAATCAAAGGAGAAAGTGCTTTGAAAAGATTATTGGGGCTTACAGCTCAAGGAGAGACCCAAGTTTTAACAATGATCGTACTGTTGTTTTGAAAACTGTACAGAGGGACTTATACAATATGTGAGGCCCAAAAAGTTTTTATGTACAAGGGGATGGGTCTTACACTTTATTAGAGGCCCGAAGATCATTTTTGTACAAGTGATGTGGCTTACAGCTCAATGAGAGGCCCAGTTGCTTTTGATTTAAACTGGTGATCGCACCGAGGTTTTTTAAAAATGCCGTGGGTCTTATACAATGACTGAGGCCCAAAAAGGTTTTTCAGAAAAAAGGGGTTGGGTCTTACACTCTATCAGAGGCCCATGAGTGTTTGAAAATGATTGATGAGGCTTGAATTAATCAAAACACTAATTTTGTTTAAAAAGGAATTAATTTGGTTAAAAAATTATGGGTTAATTATATGAAACCCCCCTGCCATTAGGGCGAGATTTGATATTGCCCCCCTGAAGTTTTTTTTTTTTTGAACCACCCCTTATAAAACCCAAAACCTGCTTTTACCACACCCTTTTACTATATTGCTGACTGGGCCTGCTGACCGTGCAAGTTTGACTATGATTTTCTGACCACTTTATCTTCCACAAAGTACTCTCCACTTTATCTAAAAACATGCTTCATCTTCAACCATCCAAACATCACCTTCAACAAACACTAAACACCACCGCCGGCTTTGATAAGAAGAAAAAGAGAAAAGCGTTTTTTGCAGCATACTACCCTTTTCATGTTTCACAAAGAACCGCCTACCTCTGCCCTGCAACATACTAAACCATTAACTCCGCCTCTGTTTCCAGACGCTAAACACCTCACACAAACCGACAACCGCGTCGCGACATCGCCGACACCAACACTTGATCTGCAACAACCTTTGAACAACTCACAGACACAAAATCAAAACAGATGAGATTCGTTCATCTTCTTCACTTTCCAACCGCATAACACTCACTGTTTCTTTGTCTTCTTCACGTTGGAACTCGCGGGCGACGGGAGAGGTTGGATGACTGTGGTGGTTGTAGGAAGGACCGAATTGGATAACAAAAAAGTGTTGTTGTTTGTGTCGTAATCGTGGGAGCCTAACAAGTCCATGAATCCAAAAGAGGAATCCAGATCGAGAACCATGAATGGGGTAAACCTAAATCCTAAATTGATCAGGCCAAGCATGCTCAAGTGAGAAATTGGGACCAGGACATGGTGAATAACTTACTATGAAGCAAAAACGCCATTAATTTAAGCAAGAACTCGCAAAATACGTACTGATGTGAAGCTCCGGCACGGTGATTCTGCTGCTCCGACGACGGCGACCGCTTCTTAGGTTAGGCTTCTCCCTTCCTCCTCTTTGATTCTCTTCTTATTTCCGTTTCTTCAATGTGATTCCACTTCTGCATTGTTGTTGCGTGCGTGAAACTAATGAAAGTTTGGGAGAGAAAATATTGGGATGAAGCTTGAGAGCAGAGAGAAAGCGGTAATGAAAGTTGACCACTTGACCAGTATTATTATACAGTCAGCAAACCACAAGGAAAATCAAATTGCCACCTAAGCAATTAATTAATGCCTAGTCAGCAACACAGTAAAAGGGTGTGGTAAAAGCAGGTTTTTGGTTTTATAAGGGGTGGTTAAAAAAAAAAAACTTCAGGGGGGAAATATCAAATCTCGCCCTAATGGCAGGGGGGTTTCATATAATTAACCCAAAAATTAATAAAAAGTATTGAAAACGTGTGAAAAATGAGTGGTGATCTTGGATCAATGTTTCAAAAATCATGTTTATATCCATAAAATGATTGGAAACCAATTAAATTTGGAAAATCAAGGAGGAAAAAATATTTTAAATGTTAAAAAACAAATAAAAGATTAATTCTTTGCAAAAATATCAAGTATATGAAATAAATAATATTTTTGGGATTTTTGGCAAAATAAAATATTTTAACAATTTTGTGAATTATTAAAAAAAGAACCAACTCAAAATCATTAAAACTCAGAGAAAAATTAATTTTTGAATCAATTAAATAAAATCACAAAATTCAAATATTCAAATTTGTGAAAAAGGCGCCAAGAACATGGGCCAAGAACACGCGCGAAGGGAGTTTTGCTCAGATTTGCATTTTCTATCCAATCTCACTGAATACTTGATGAAATCACACAATCCACCTATCAATCTGCTCGTTTTCACCTCATGATCATGTCTATGGTCTTTAATTTCATTTATTTTAAGCATGGAATAAGAAATCAAGACAAAACCTCAAGAACCCTAAAATTTGCATGAAGGCTGAGAATTTTGATACGCGATTCAAACAAAGCAATTAATTGAGGGGAAACATTCTATGCATGATTATGAACATTTGGCAAAAGTATTGTGCGAGGAAATATGCATAGATTAAGAGATGGCCAAGTTTAGGCTTACTTGAAGGTCGTGACAGCAAGAGCAATGTGATTTTTGAGTTGGAGGTGTTACAGATGAGTTGTGATTATTTGAACAGCTTCCCTACACCATATGGAGTGTGTTTGAATGCTTGGACTTGATTGGAAATGGATGGATCACTTCATGGCATCTCAGCTGCTACTTGGTTGAAAACATGAGCAACTGGCTGGTGATTCTGAGAAATCAGTGTTACAGTTGTGTGTTTAGTGTTTGATCAACTCACATATGATGTTTATGAGGTATTAGAGCAATTGGTTGGAGTGGAATTGCTCTCTACTGAAAAACTCGATAGTGACTTGCTAAGAAATGCATTTTTGAGAGTGAGAAGATGATTTTGAGAAAGGCAAGTGTTGTAGGCCTTTGGTGTACTTAAACTGAGCACAAATGAGCTCTATTTATAGTAGAGCAAGTTTGTTTTGCAAGCAATAGTGAATGGCAACTGCAACAGCTCATTGTCCAATGGCATCACTTTGGAATCTTTAGTCTCCTCTAGCCATTGACTAGAAGTTAGAGCACAGGCCTTTGGTTCCCTAGTTCAGAGATCATCCTTGACTCATTCAGTTGGAAAAGGCTCAGTTCATGCCACCTTGGTGCATCCATTGAATGCTCCAAAACAAAATTGGAGTCTTGTCCCCTTTTTAGGCATTTTTAGGTTTGGCATGCTACTTTTAGTTCCAAAGACTTGGGAGGCTTATGGATTAGTGTTTTTCCCTCCTTGGTCTCCCCCTGAGGTATTCAGATGGATAAACTTGTTTGTCATTTGCACAATTTGATCAAATCGGCCAAAATGCACAAATCTGCCTTGCCATGACAGTTGCAGCAAGGCATATTGCCACTGTCATAACTCTTAGCTCAAATGAAATTTGATGGAGTTCTTGGCCATTTTGGAAAGCTCTCATATGATACAACATATGTGTGATCATAGTTTTTCTTGACACTTTTTGGATCCAAGTGAAAAATGCCCCTACATTTTGAAAAAAGTGAAACAGATTCTGACTTAGTGAAAATTTCACTAAGTGTTGGAAAAAGTGACATTTTCATGTTTTTGTCATTTTGGTCACTCCATAACTAAAAATCCATAAAGAATTGGAATGCGGTGTAGTTGAAACTTTTAAAGTATGCCATGAGATCTACAAATCCATCTTTGGATCAGCCAAAATGGTTGCTTGGATCACAAGTTATGATCCTTGGAAGTTGGTACCCTAGCCACTTTGTTCCATAACTTAGAAAATATCTAAGTTTTTTATGGTTACTCCTTTTACAAGTTATCCCACTTTTCTTGATTTTTCTTGATGAATGATGATTCAAATCACACATTAACATCATTTTAGGGTTAAGGAACCATAATTGATCAAAATATCAAAAAGTCAAACTTTGACTTTTGGGCACAATTGACTTTTTATCAGATGAATTCCAAACTGTGCGATCCTCTATGAAATCAAGTCCTTGACTTAAATCCAACTTGATGGATTGATTTCATAGGTGTTATAGGGTGTATTGAATCATGTCCCAATGTTTGGGAGCATGTCTTGGTCAAAAGTCAGAGGTACAATTGACTTTTTCCGCGAAACCCTAACTATGGTTCTGATGAACTTGAAACTTGTGAATCAAGCTTCTTAGATCAATCCATTGTTCCAAATGGATTAGTTTAGTGTATTAGAGACCCTCAAACCATGTCTTGAGGTCTTGGCTCATGTTTTGTCCCAAAAGTCAACTTAGGGGTGAATTAGGTCAAGAAACCCTAATTCCTGATTTTTGGGTAAATGTATCCCCTGAGGTTAAATTGACTTAATGATTGGGTCCATGAGGTCCCTTGGAGTATCTTGGGTTATATTTTGAAGCATTGGATCATGCTCAGATAAAAATTTCCATCTGGAGGCCCTGGTCGACCAAAACCCTAATTTGGTGACACTGGTGATCTTGAGGCTTAATCCACTTGGAATGTTGCAGCCTTGTGCTTGATCCTTGATGTGGGAGTCCTATTGATCCATTTTGAATGTTTGAGAGGCTATACAAGTTGAAGATCATGTTATTTCTTGATTGATCTTTTGCCTAAGTGTTCTGAGAGGGCTCAAAACCCTAACTCTTGTTTGTAGTGAATGCTCAATCATCTTTGAGGAGATTGATGAGGCATAAAGGTACATCCATATTGTGATGATAATTTGCAAAATGATGGGAAATCTTAGTGGTCAAAATTTGGGGTATGACAAATTCCCCTATTTAATCTTTTTGGACCCGAAGGTGTGAATGGCGAAGGTATTCAGGCATTCGGGGTGCAAGAGGATTAAATATCAGAATACCCGAAATTTTGACAGTGGTTATGAATGGTAGTTTACGCATTCATCTTGTTTTGCTAAGCGTTGATACTTAGAAAAGGTAAAAACTTCCCCTCGATCCTGGTCTTCTACCAAGGAACTGGTCTTAGTTTCTGAAATAAACTTCCCCTAGATCCTGGTTTCCTACCAAGGAACTGGTCTAAGTTTCTGAAATAAACTTCCCCTCGATCCTGGTTTCCTACCAAGGATCTGGTCTCAGTTTCTTTCGTCAATAAACTTTCTTGACAAGGGACGCTATTTGTAGCGGATTTCCTCAAACTTCTCGCCGAATTTTCCTGGGGAGATGCCATTTGATGGAAAAAGTTTTGATGTCAGACTTGTTGGGGAACCCATTCGTCTGAGCTTTAGAGGTGTACAAACTTCTCTATTGGAGACGCCATTTGTTGACTCTACTGGGGAAAACGAGTCTCTTGAGAGACTCCCTTTGCTTGGGGATATTACATCATACTTTTCTTCGAGACCTCCTCGAAGAAATGCCATACAATGTACCCCAACTTTGAGGTACGGATGACTTCATTAACATTGATTTTCTGGAGAGAAGAACCACTGTATTCTTGAGAGTCTTTAGTTGCAAGGCTTTCTTTGGGGATTTTCCTTAATCCGGGAAAGCGATAACATCATCTTCAATAGTAAAGAGTGACATTCATCGAAAGTTTTCTTGCTTTTCAGAGGTTCAAGTTATCAAAGTGGCCGAAGACCGTATCTAATCCAAAAATAACTGGAGAGAGATTGCTTAGAGGATTCACTTCCTGACGAGGAAAGAACTGACAACTCGATTGACAAGAGGACTTTTATCACTAGGGGATAAGACCAACTAGCGTGATGGTGATGCAATATGAATATGAATGTAAATCAATAATGCATGATGTATGTATGTTTATGCTGACAAAACTGACGCGATATATAGACTAGTGGATGAACACGACTGGATACTCGACCACCGTGGGGGACGAAGAAATACCATTTGTTCAAGATAGCAATTCTGCCTTGCTTAGGAGAAGTAGTCCCTGTGGGGAACAACCGTTGGTCGGGCTTAGGAGATAAGAACTCTGCCGGGGGTGTCAGATAAAACATGGTTTCTGACACAACTGATCCTTCCTTCAGGTGTACTGGTTTAGAAGGAGTACTCTGATTCTGCACTTTGAAGCTTAACCGCCTTTGGAGAAGCTATTGATGTTCTTTCGATGTTCAACAGTCAAAAGAAATTGCCATCTTTATTTTAAAAGCAAAAAAAATTGACAAGTAAATTCATTTTTTGTTTTATTTCAAGAATCATTAATCATTTTAAAATGTCGTTCTGTAAAGCTAAAACAAATGAGAATTGCAAACAAAAGCACTAGGGCTCAAATTTTATTGATAGAATGGAAATCAGCCAAGCGCGTGATTCCATGGAGTATTTATAAAGTTAGAAAATGGTAATTTAAGGGAAAAGGGCTACATTGAAACATAACGATCACTATCCTTCTACCAACTTTGAATTCTGGACATCCTGAGCTTCTGTCGAAGATGACCTTGACTGGAGTTTTCTGATGGATGGCATTACTGTTGCTGAGGATTTACCCGTGTCAGACGTAGTTACTTGCCATGAATCCCTAACTTTTACCTGGATTGTACTTTGAGATTTCCAATCCATCGGGATGATTTTTTTTGCTTGTGTCTCTAATTTTTGCCTGGACCGCCATTTCGGGTTTTTAATCCACCGAGACGTTTTATTTTTATTTTATTTATTTATTATTTATTTATTTATTATTTATTTAGGCGAAGTATTTCTTGACTACGTCAACATTCGTGGGGTAGGAAAATTCCTCTCCGTCCATGGTTGTGAGTCTCAATGCGCCTTCTAAGAAAGCTTTCTTGACCACATAGGGGCCGTCATAATTCGGAGTCCACTTGCCTCGAGAGTCAGTGAGAAAAGATTGTATCTTTTTGAGCACAAGGTCTCCATTTCTGAAGACGCGAGGTCGAAATTTTTTGTCAAATGCTTTCTTCATCCTTTGCTGATACAACTGACCATGGCATAGTGTCGTTATTCATTTTTCTTCGATCAGATTCAGTTCGTCGTGTCGACTTTGACACCATTCAACTTCTGTTAGCTTCGCTTCCATCAATACCCGGATTGATGAGATCTATACTTCTATAGGGAGCACTGCCTCCATGCTATATACTAGAGAAAAAGGGGTTGACCTTGTTGAAGTGCGGACAGATGTGCGATAACTGTGAAGAGAAAAGGGTAGCATCTCGTGCCAGTCTTTGTAGGTTACAACCATCTTCTGAACAATCTTCTTGATGTTCTTGTTAGCTGCTTTTACCGCTCTGTTCATCTTGGGCCGGTAGGGAGATGAGTTATGGTGTTCGATCTTGAACTCAGCGCACAACTCTTTCATCATCTTATTGTTCAAGTTAGATCCATTATCAGTAATGATCTGGCTCGGAACACCATAACGGAAGATGAGATTGTTTTTGATAAAGCGGACTACCACTTGTCGGGTTACATTGGCGTACGATGCTGCTTCGACCTACTTGGTGAAGTAGTCAATGGCTACCAGGATGAAACGATGTCCGTTTGAAGCCTTGGGTTCGATCATACCAATCACGTCGATTCCCCATATGGAAAAAGGCCATGGGGAAGAAAGAACTTTGAGATGCGTTGGCAGTACATGGATTTTATCGGAGTATATCAGACACTTGTGACACCTCCTCATGTACTTGTAGCAGTAGGATTCCATTGTCAACCAATAATACCCTGCTCTCAGAATTTTTCTTGCCATTGTGTGTCCGTTGGCATGAGTGCCAAAGGATCCTTCGTGAATTTCTTTTATCAACATGTTTGATTCTAGTTTGTCTACACATCGGAGCAAAACCATGTCAAAGTTTCTCTTATAAAGTGTATCATCGCTCATAAAGAAACTGCCAGTAAGCCTTCTGAGGGTCTTTCTGTCCTTTCTGGATGCCCCAGGTGGGTACTCATGTTTCTGAAGGAAGCATTTGATATCGTGATACCAAGGTTTATCATCTATGACTGCTTCAATCGCGAAGATGTAAGCGGGCCTTTCTAGGCGCATTATGTCAATCTTAGGTATGTTGTTCCATTGACTTACACTAATCATAGAGGAGAGAGTGGCTAATACATCAGCCATGTGATTCTCTTCACGAGGGATGTGATGAAACTCGATTCTGTTGAAGAATGGGAACAACCTTCTCGCGTAGTCTTTGTAAGGAATCAATCCTGATTGGTATGTGTTCTAATCTCCTTTGATCTGATTGATAACCAGGGCTAAGTTGCCATATACATCTAAATTCTTGATCCTTAAGTCGATCGCTTCTTCGAGACCCATGATACAAGCTTCGTATTCGACCTCGTTGTTTGTACACTTGAATGTTAGTCTGGTAGTGAAAGGAATATGGGTACCCTGAGGTGTTATGATGATTGCCCCAATTCCGTTTCCATAATGATTGACAACTCCGTCAAAGATTAGTCCCCATTGGGAACCTGGTTCTGGCCCTTCACTGGGTAGTGGTTCATCGCAATCTTTCATTTTTAAATACATGGCATCTTCGTCTGGGAAGTCGAACCCGATTGATTCCTAATCGTTAATCAGTTGATGAGCCAAATTATTGGCTAAAACACTTCCTTTTACGGCTTTCTTAGCGTGGTACTCAATGTCGTATTCTGATAACAACATCTGCCAACGGGCAATTCTCCCCGTGAGAGCAGGTTTTTCAAATACATACTTGATTGGATTTATTTCGGAGATTAACCAAGTAGTGTGACGAATCATATACTGGCGAAGACGTTTGGCTACCCAAGCCAGAGCACAACAGGTTTTCTCAAGCATAGTATACCGAGTCTAGCAGTCGGTGAATTTCTTGCTCAAATAGTAAATGGCAGACTCTTTCGTTTTCATTTCGTCTTGTTGGCCAAGTACACAACCCATCGAGTCTTCCAAGACTGTTAGGTAGATGATCAGTGGTCTTCCTTCCACTAGAGGTGATAGAATCGGTGGGTTCAACAGGTATTCCTTAATACTGTCGAAGGCGGTTTGACAGTCTTCTGTCCAAACGCAATCCTGATTCTTTTTTAGTAATTTAAAGATTGGCGCACATGTCGCGGTCATGAGGAATATAAATCTGGAAATGTAATTCAAACGTCCCAGGAATCCACTGACTTGTTTTTCAGTCTTTGGAGAAGGCATTTCTTGAATGGCCTTGACCTTGTCAGGATCAACCTCAATTCCTTTTTGGCTGACGATGAACCCTAAGAGTTTCCCTGAACGAACACCGAAGGTACACTTATTGGGATTCAAGCAGAGTTTGTATTTTCTCAGCTGCTCGAATAGTTTTGATAGGTGGGTCACATGGTCCTCTTCTATTTTAGATTTAGCAATCATGTCATCGACATATACCTCGATTTCCTTGTGTATCATGTCATGAAAAAGAGTAGTCATGGCCCTTTGAGAGGTTGCCCCGGCATTCTTCAAGCCGAACGACATTACCTTGTAACAAAAAGTGCCCCATGGGGTGATGAACGAAGTTTTCTCCATATCTTCCAGTGCCATTTTTATCTGATTGTAGCCCGAGAATCCATCCATGAAGGAGAAGACTTTGAACTTTGTTGTACTGTCAACCAGCATGTCAATGTGTGGTAAAGGAAAGTCGTCCTTTGGACTAGCCTTGTTTAGATCTCTGTAATCCACACACATTCTAACCTTTCCGTCCTTTTTTGGAACTGGTACGGTGTTGGATACCTGTAGCGCGATTTTTGTGGTCCTGAGTCACGATCGCTTGGGTACTACAGTTTGATTCATTTTTTTATCCTGTTGAGCTGATTAAGGAAGGGAAATAGATGTCTCCAATTAACCCTGCTTGCATACTGAGTTTAAACAGCGGTCTGTTAGGTTACGGATGCTATTAAGATGTGGGCGTTTTTTTGGTTTATTTTGTTAAGAACACAGTGTTTGGACTATTTGTGAGGTTTTAGGTAATATGTTTAGATTTGATGCTTTTGGGTTGATTTGGTGGAGATACGGGATTTTGGGTTTTTGATTAGTATGCTCGCTAAGATTTTTGCAATCTTATGCCTACGTATTCCCGAAATAGGGAAATCAGAGCGATCGTAGTTCCTCCTATTCTATGGGAGGAAAGAGGTGTTTTGGTGTCTTGTTAAAAGCCCAAGACATGAAGCTAAAGGTGGTTTGTATCTTGTTCAAAGCCCAAGATGTGAAGCTAAAGGGTTGAGAGATAATTTGTCATCTCTAAAGAGGAGTTGTTGATGTCCGCATGCTGTGAGCAAGGCACAACTTTGATGCTAAAAGGTTGATTGACTCAACCGGGGTTTTCTTTATACAAAGCCTAAAAGGAGGCTAGAAGTTGACTTTTCTGGGGAAAATGTTCTTTCTGTCTTGTACAAAGCCCAAGATTGAGGCTAAAAGGGTTTGACTCAACAAGAGAGTCTGTCATACTCAACAAGAGAGTTATTTGGTGTCTCGTATGAAGCCCGAGACGGGGGCAAAAAGGGAAGATGGACTCAAAGAGAGAGTCTGAAAAGGAGATTGACTCAACGAGAGAGCCTGAGAGTTTATTGACCCAACAAGAGAGTGTTTTGATGTCTCGTACGAAGCCTGAGATAGAGGCTAAAAGGACATTGACTCGACAAGAGAGTCTGAAAGTTAATTGACCTAACAAGAGAGTCTTTTATACTCAACATGAGAGTGTTTTATATGTGTCTTGTATGAAGCCCAAGACGGAGGCTAAAAGTGATTGACTCAATAAGAGAGTCTTTTATACTCAACAAGAGAATGATTTTCTATCTCGTACGAAGCCCGAGATGGAGGCTAAAAGTGATTGACTCAACAAGAGAGTGATTTTCTATCTCGTACGAAGCCCGAGATGGAGGCTAAAAGTGGTTGACTCAACAAGAGAGTCTTTTATACTCAAAAAGAGAGTGATTTTCTATCTCGTACGAAGCCCGAGATGGAGGCTAAAAGTGGTTAACTCAATAAGGGAGTCTTTTATACTCAACAAGAGAGTGATTTATATGTCTTGTACAAAGCCCAAGATGGAGGCTAAAGGTAGATTGACTCAACAAGAGAGTCTTTTATACTCAACAAGAGAGTGATTTTCTATCTCGTACGAAGCCCGAGATGGAGGCTAAAAGTGGGTGACTCAACAAGAGAGTCTGAAAAGGTTAGCGCCGCTGGGGAGAATCATTTATACAAAGCCCAAGAGGAGGCTGTCTTACTACCGTGGATTCAAGAGATCCGGAGGTGGGTCCAAGTATGGGGAACTCGGATGAGAGAGACCGGGTTTCTGCCTATGTTTGAAAGGGAACTTGAGAATGTCTTTGAGACTCAAGGGTCTTAGACTGTCCAAGTCTAGAGTTTTATCTTTTGTACAATGCCCAAGAGGAGGTACGGGCGTTGAGGGATGAGTATCAACCCTACAACGGCCAGAGTTTTTTGACGCTGGAAAGACTGCTCTAGCAAAGGATGACTAAGTTCTGTCTTATATCTTTAAGAGGTCGTCTTGGTCCTTGTATGAAGCCCAAGAGAAGACATGAGAACTTCTAAGAAGACGAAGGGTCCTTGTACAATGCCCAAGAGGAGGCGGGGATGCTTTTAGGAAGCCTGTGGGTCCCTAAACCCCGAGAAGTTCAAGACATACTATTCACCGAGAATAGATCAAGCCAGGAAAGTCCGAGAATTTGGAGGGAACTCAAGAGATGCCATTCACGGAGAAAAGATCATCTCTGGGGAGTTAGAGTTTCTTTGACAATTTTTAATGGTGACAGTCTAAGAAAGGGTTCACCGAGAATGCTGCCTTTCACGTCTCCATATTGTTTAACCCCAAGAGGAGGGAAGACTGTATCTGGAAATCCTATGGGGATCTAGTTTTGTTTGTATTTAAGAGTGACCAACATGACTTTACCTAGTGCTAGACGTAGTTGTCGGGGAAAACTCTAAATAACTATACTAGTATTACACAGTGGATATTTGACAAGTATATAAAAGTTTGTGAAAGAAGACTTACAGTGAAACAGCCCCACAATACAGTTATATATGCATGAAAGCGGTAAATGAAAGCGGATAAACACTTACCCGTTGTAGAGCTTCCATGTTGTTTTGTTAGTTGTTCAACAAAGAAAGCTTTAATAACAATATTATATTCAAAATCAAAGGAGAAAGTGCTTTGAAAAGATTGTTAGGGCTTACAGCTCGAGAAGAGGCCCAAGGTTTTATCAGTGATTGCACTGTTGTTTGAATTCGTACAGTGGGACTTATACAATATGTGAGGCCCAAAAGGTTTTCTGTATAAAAGGATGGGTCTTACACTCTCTCAAGAGGCCCAAAGAGTTTAAGGAAAAGAAACGAGGCTTATAACACGAGGGTAGGCCCAGATGATTTGTTTTTGAACTGGCGATTACGCCGAGATTTTTCTTTTAACGCGGAGGGACTTATACAATGTCTGAGGCCCAAAAGGTTTTGGTTAAAAGGGGGTTGGGTCTTACACTCTATTAGAGGCCCACAAGTGTTTTAAGAAAAAGAATTGGGACTTATAGCTCGAGGAGAGGCCCAGGGTTATTTGTTTGAAAACTGGCGATCGCGCCGAGGTTTGAAAACACAGTGGGTCTTATACGATGACCGATGCCCAAAAGGTGGTGTATTTACAAAGGGGTTGGGTCTTACACTCTATTAGAGGCCCAAAGATTATTTAAAAAAGTTTTGCTTGGGTGAAAATCAAGGAAACCCTAATTTCATCATTTTAAAAGTAAATTCTCAAGGAAAATTAATAGAAAATGATAAAATTCCAAATAAGTTTGAATAAACAACTTGTGATTTTTGGTTGAGATTTGGAAAATGATGTTTTAATCACAAGATGAATTAAAATTCATTTAGTTTTGATTTTCAACATGAGAATTCAATTTTAAAATGTTTAAAAAACAAATAAAATAAATTTATTCCCAAAAATACCAACTATATTAAATAAATAATATAAACTTGATTTTTTTATGGAATAAAATATTTCAATATTTTTGTGATTTTTTACAAAAAGAACCAATAAAAAATAATTAAAACTGAGGGAGCTATTAATTTTCCAAACTATTAAAAATAATATGAAAAATAGTAGAAAAGTGGAAAAAATAGCAAAAAGAGGGTCTGGGGCGAGGGGGATTCGAACCCCAGACCTCTTGTATACAGGGCGCGCGCCTTACCACTAGGATGGTGATACATCCGTTGATTGAAACACAACCACAAATATACAAGGCTTGCCTTGTTTTTGGTCAGAAACATGAAGGCCTTAACTTTGTCATTTCTCCATGGATTGGGACAAAATTTAGGTCTATCCTGCCTAGAATTTCACAAGGAATCCAATGGTGGTGGTGTTTTTTTTTCAGATCATGCTCCTATTGAAAAACCCGATAGTGGTTTTGAAATAGGCCATGATTTGCATTTTCTGTGCTATCTCTTGTTACAGGCATGAATTACATGATGAATTGGTGCAAACACAACACATATAACATGTATAAGATATGCATGATCAGTGGACATCAACGGAAAGCATGGTTCAAAGAATTCAGGTTGTGATGCTTACCTCTTTTTGGAGCTTTTGTGCAATTTTCCAAGTGCTTTGTTCCAGAAATGATTTGATGCTTTGGACACCCTCAAATGATCTCTTAGAAGCTTTTAGGATGGTTGGAATCAGCTGGAAACCTCAGGAACAAGTTTGAGCTCTTTCTTGCAAAAGGGGCAAAAGTGGCCAAAATAACAACTCTCTCAAATGGTGTTCCAGATGTGGAGAACCATTTGGGACAGTTCAAGGATGATATTTGGAGTGTGTTTGAGGTTTTATCTGGTTTGGAAAGTGATTGAATCAAGACAAGGCTTAAAAAATGCACAAAAGTACTATTTTGAGGTTTTGAGAGGTGACTTTGTGATTCTGGTGTTACAGGTCACTTGTGAAGGTTTGGACAGCTTAGATATGACATATTGGATGTGTTTGGATCATGAGCTATGGTGGAATTGCTCTCTAACTCAAAAACTCAGAGTTACCTTGCTAAAGAAGGCATTTTTGCCAAGAGAAAGAGATTTTGAGGAAAGCAAGTGATGTAGTACTTTGGTGTACTCAAACTGAGCACAAATGAGCTCTATTTATAGTAGAGCAAGTTTGTTTTGGCTGCAATAGTGAATGGCAACTACTGCAGAGGTTTGGCCAATGCTGATCAATAGGAATCCAAGTCTCCTCTAGCCATTGACTAGAGGTTAGGGCACATGTTGTTGGTTCCCTAGTTCTGGGATCATCCTTAACTGAATTCAGTTGGAAGAGGCTCAGTCCATGCCACCTTGGTGCATCCATTAAATGCCCCAAACCAAAATTGGAGTTTTGTACCTCTTTTAGGCATTTCTAGGTTTGGCATGCTACTTTTGGTTCCAAAGACTTGGGAGGCTGATGGATCAGTGTTTGTCCCTCCTTGGTCCCCCCTTGAGGTGTTCAAATGGATAGATTTGCTTGCCCTTTGCAAAATTTGGGCAAATCGAGCAAAATCCCTAAATCTGCCTTGCCATGACAGTTTACAGCAAGGCCTATTGGCATGACCATATCTCATGAATTAAGTGGAGTTTCATGGAGTTCTTGGCCATTTTGGAAATCCCTCATATGATACAACATATGTGTGATCATAGTTTGTCTTGATACTTTTTGGATCCAAGTGAAAAATGCCCCTACATTTTGGAAAAAGTGAAACAGATTTTGACTTAGTGAAAATTCAGTAAGTGTTGGAAAAAGTGACATTTCATGTTTTCAGTCATTTTGATCATTCCATAACTCAAAATCCATGATGAATTGGAATGAGGTGTAGTTGAAGCTTTTATAGAGGGCCATGAGAGCTACAAATCCAGCTTTGAATGGGGAAAAATGGCCTTGTGGTTTAGGAGTTATGATCCTCCAAAGTTGGTACCCTAGCCACTTTGTTTCATAACTTAGAAAATTTCTAAGTTTTTTTATGGTTACCCCTTTTACAAGTTATCCCACTTTTCTTGATTTTTATTGATGAATGATGATTCCAATCACACATTAACATCATTTTAGGGTCAAAGAACCATAATTGTGAAAAATCTCAAAAAGTCAAAGTTGACTTTTGTGCACAGTTGACTTTTTGTCAAATGAATTCCAAACTGTGCGATCCTTTGTGAAATCAAGTCCTTGACCTAAATCAAACTTAATGGACATGTTCCATGGGTGTTATAGGGTGTATTGAATCATGTTCCAAGGTTTGGGAGCATGCCTGGGTCAAAAGTCAAAGGCACAATTGACTTTTTCCGCGAAACCCTAACTGTGGTTCTGATGAACTTGAAACTTGTGAATCAAGCTTCTTGGATCAATCCATTATTGCAAATGGATCAATGTAGCTTATTATAGACCCTCAAATCCTCTCTTGAGGTCTTGGCTCATGTTTTGTCCCAAAAGTCAACTTAGGGGTGAATTAGGTCAAGGAACCCTAATTCCTGATTTTTTATGAATGCATCCCCTGAGGCAAAATTGACTTGATGATTGGGTTTATGATGTCCCTTGGAGCATATTAGTTTGTGCTTTGAAGCATTTGGCTCATGTCCAGAGGAAAATTTCCATCTGGAGGCCCAGTCGACCAAAACCCTAATTTGGTGACACTGGCGATCTTGAGGCTTGATCCACTTGGAATGTTGCAACTTTGTGCTTGATCCTTGATGTGGGAGTCCTCTTGATCCTTTATGGATATTTGAGAGGTTAAACAAGTTGAAGATCATATCATTTCTTGATTGATTCTTTGTTTAAGAGCTCTGAGAGGGCTTGAAACCCTAAGTTTGATTGTAGTAGATGCTCACCCATCTTTGGGGAGACTAATGAGGTATGATGGTACATCCATATTGTGATGATAATTTGCACAATGATGGGAAATCTTAGTGGTCAAAATTTGGGGTATGACAGATGCCCCTATTTAATCTTCTTGGACCCGAAGGTGTGAATGGCGAAGGTATTCGGGCATTCAGGGTGCAAGAGGATTAAATATCGGAATACCTGAAATTTTGATGGTGGTTACGAATGGTAACTTACGTATTCATCTTCTTTTGCTAAGCGATGATGCTTAGAAAAGGTAAAACTTCCCCTCGATCCTGGTCTTCAGCCAAGGAACTGGTCTCAATTTTCTTTTGAAATAAACTTCCCCTCGATCCTGGTTTCCTAACAAGGAACTGGTCGCAGTTTCTGGAATAGACTTCCCCTCGATCCTGGTTTTCTACCAAGGAACTGGTCTCAGTTTCTACCAAACCATCTGTACCCAATACTTCCATTATTAATTGTAAAGTGATTCCTAAGCAAGCCATATGGCACTTTAGATTGGGTCACTGCTGAAGCGGTAAAGCGGCAAGCAACAAAAGTTTTTGGAAGTATTTTCCCGGGAATTTATCGTGTCCACAGAGATCGGTGTTATTGAACTTCCGTTCAACAATTTCCTCAATTCCGAGTTTGGTTTAAAATGTTTCAAACATAGAAACAGAAAAGTAAATATTAACACAAAAAGAATTCATTCTTCAGAGAGAAGAAACTTATCTAGCATGCATATAATCCACTCGTCATAAACTTAAACCTATTGACCAGTTATACTCAACCTACAATACTCCTCAATATCATCCAGCATCGCTCACAACAGTGTCCATCTCTGACACACTGAGCTGAGAGACAACTGTATTACTCTCGTCGCCGCTCTCGCACCCGACTCAAACAACACGGAGGCATTAAGCTCTGATACCCCATAAAGATTGTTAGCTCTAAATCTATCTCTAGCATCCAGAAACTAACAGATAATCATCCCTAATTAAGGTTTGTGATGTTTATCTCTAACACAACCCCAAACCCCGAGCATAAGCAAAATATCAAGGACAATCACCGATAAAGATTTGTAAAGCAGATTTTATACAACACCATGGGCGATAAATATACATAAGATCAAAGTAAATACATATACAAAACCCAACAAATGAAGAATACATAAAGAAGAAGAGAAATGAACCAAAAATCTCCCGGTTTGTCGGCGCCGATCGATGATTAATCCAACCCGGATCATCCGTGTGCAAGCTCCATAGTTGTTTTCTAAGCTAATCCTATGAAAAAATGATGTTTGATGGAGTGGGAGCAAAAAATACCCAAACCATAACCTTAAAAATGTTGAAAAGTGACTTAAATAGGGGTTGAAAAGATGTGAACCACGCTATGAGGGCGCTTAGCGCCATCAGCCAAACCACAATTCTTGTTTTCTTCATAACTTTCGAACTGTAACTCTGATTGACGCGCCGTCGAAAGTGTTGGAAAGCTTATTCAATGCTCTATACAATATTGACAAAATATAATTGCTTGAATACCTACAAAAAATGAAATAAATTAAAATTAGAAAAAAAACAAAATTTGTTACAACCGCGCTAAGCGCGCTCAAATCGCGCTAGCGCGATCTCTCCTATTATACACTTAAACTGCCTTAAAGCGCGCTAAGCGCGGTCAAGGAACCTTAGTTACTGCCTCTACATCAAAATTGCGCTGTGTAACACCCTTCTAATCCCCGCATAAACATACAATAAACCAAAGTAAATAATCATGCTATTCATTTAAGGGTGTCACACATAATCATAAAACATCATAAAACACCTGTCATGCTCATTAACACTTTAGTAATTTCATACTTTTCAAAAACTTTCACATTAGCATGTAGCAGCGGAATCACTTTCATTAAGAATCTCATCACATTCAAGTCTTAAATAAATTTCCTTCATTAAATCAACTTAGGCATAAAAAGCCACTTCACTGTAAAATTCAAATAAAATTAACAAATAAATAGAGTATACAATCGTATCTCTCAAAACATGATCAAACGTTCCCCCAGCGTTACATAATCAGAGCACGACTCAACCCAAAATAAATAAGGAAGCTAAACAAGCTACTCCAAATAGCTATCCTCGTACTAGCAAGCAACTCTAATCTTCAGTACCTGAGCGATGTCGTATAAAACATCATTCCAACAGAAGGGTGAGAATTCACATCAATATTGAAATTATAAGATAATGATTATTGTAAAACATATAAACACAAATAATAAATAATCTCACACTTCAATATTCATCAACAAGTATCACTCAAGTATCCACACAATTCATATCAAATTCCAATACTCAACAAGTCACAATCACACACATACTTCCATATAACAATTATATATGCCATGCGACTCGATGCAAACTCAATACAACTCATGCCATGTGGTACCAACACTTGTTTTTTTTTTTCGGTTTTTACATTTAAACCGGGTCCGTCCCCTAGACCAATAACAAAACAAAAGCCCGTCCCCTAGGCTTTCAAACCTCATTCGGCGTTAGGTTTGGGACAAGTCAATAATTCCCACGGAATTACCAAACATTGCCTCTTGACACAAATGATGCGTATGCAATCAATAACAATATGCAATTAAGACCATTCCCTAATCTTAATATCATGCATATTTCAAATAATTCATCACACTTGAATTATCACACAATTGCACACACAAACACATTTTCATAATTAAAGTATTCATACTTTAAATGTCATCGCCACAATCAACAATTAATACATAAGGACTAATTAGATCCAATTACAACTCACAACCACCAATTACCGATTAGATATAGACTAATTAATCAATCTCCAATAATTGAATCCAATATCCAATAAAACATCACTATTCAATAAATAATAATCACTATTTAAATAAATAAACATTATCTAAATAATTAATTAATATTTAAATGAATAATCCATATTTAACAATTAATCAATAATTAAATAACTAATCAATATTTAAATAAATAAGCAATATCTAAATAAGTAATTAATATTTAATTAAATAATCCGTATTTAATAAATAATCGATAACTAATCTTCTAATCAATAATTAAATGGACTATTCAATAATTAAATTATTAATCAATAATTAATAAATAACTAATATTTAATAAAGTTCCATTTATTTAAATAGACATTTCAATATTTTACTAATGTTCAAATTCCAACTAAAACCTTCCACTGCAGCATATAGTGAAATGAAAGGGTCACTCTCATTCTTAATTTTCTACCGCCACAGTACTTACGGGATGTATCACTACCATCCCTTCATATTTCTATTTTTTTTTTCTTTTCCTGCGCTATGAAATGTGAATGGAGGGTTACTTGTCATTTCCAATTTCCTTGAATATTACTTAATTGTTGGTGGGCTACATGAGCTCTAATTAAATAGAACAAGAATAGCTCACTAACAGTAAGGGTCTACACACCATAAGTTTCATGCGCATGAATTCTAAATGAGGGGTGGGTGGCTACTTCCAAGCCACATAATAATTAAATAGCATTTAATATACAAAACTTACATTTCCTCACAATAATGGTTAATGCTAAGAGCCACTTGTTTCCATCATTCCATTCATAAAATATACTATAAAGATTCATTGTCTAATTTAATGAAATACTGCTAGTTACTAGTCTCACATTCCTCACACTATTCTAATGTTTGAGGAGCAAATATTTTTCAGATACTTCTTTATTAGTTGCAAGAGGGAAAGTGTTGATCTGTTTTGTGTGGTAGTTGTTTAAAATGATAAATTCTACTAAATTCCTACCAAAGAGGCAGAACTGATTTTCACACCTTAGAAGCGGGATAGATTTTCTAGAGCATTAGCAAACACTGGAAGATAATGTAAGAAATATTTTTCAAGAAGCAATTTTTTCACCCAGAATATATTTCCCAATCATATCCTCCAATCAGCAGTATTGTATTCATCTTAAGTTGGAAGCTGCTTTAAAACATATTTCACATAAGCATTATTCATTTCACAGGATCCGTGAAATATTTACGCAACAAATACAATTTTGTCTTAAAATATGCACACCAATTTTACAACAATATATGTGTAATATGGCTGTGAGGCTGGTCTAGCAGTTGATGCTGCTATATGAGAACTAACATAAAACAGTGAGCAAATTAACCACACAACATGGATATGATGTGATATAAATTATAGAGGAGTGTTAGTGCATTACCTATCCAATTAAATGCTACTACTACAAATTAATATTTATTGAGGCTACATGAAAGTACTTCATTAAATAGAACAACATTAGCATATCAGTAGTAGTTCCTGCGCACATTTCCATGGAAACAGGGGTTGGTTCATTCACTCTTATTAAAACTATACTATTTTTAGAATTTGCAACTTCAATGGGTACCCTAAATATTAAATGGGTCTCTAAACTATTATCAAAATCAATTTCTAAACACCCAAAAATTGATAATTTCAGAAATAATCATTAATCTAATTAATTTCAATTTCATAAAAAAAATTTGGGAATTTTTCACTAACTCCATTTCTACTCAATAATCAACACCCAATAGTTCCAATAATGAGAGAAACCCACCCTTACCTTGAATTTCTTGATGAATTTGTTCCTTGGTCTTTGAGTTCCTCTCCTCTTTCCTTTCTACTCTCCCTTCTCTTCTACTCTTCTAATTTCTCTTCTCCAATTTTTTCTTACTAACTTTCTCCTCTAAAACCCTAACTATTCATAAATCAAATGAGCCTAACCCAACCCATTACTCTTAATATTAACACCTCACCTCAAAGCCCACTAATTTCCAACAACTATAATATCATATAAAATATAATAGATTAAAATTTTTACTAAATACTAACAATCTAATTAAAATAAATAATTAGATAAATTCAACAATTCAATTTATTTTCAAATAATAAATTAAGTCACACATTTCAATTTAATTAATTAAATCAATTAATTCACTTAAATCAAATAATTCAAATAAATTAGATAAATCACATAAATCAAATAATTCACAAAATCACTCAATAATTAATATAAATAATTAATTACTAAAAATCGAGGTGCTACACGCTGAACCCGCGCCAGAAAGCGCGCTAAGCGCGAGATACCGACACGAACTCTCGAAAATTAACTTTTAGGCCTTCTTTCCTTCACCAATTGTTCCTGTCATCAAATATAAGCTAGAAGGTCTGTCAAAGAGCGTCAAAATGATCAATATTCACAATATTTACAATAAAATCGGAAACTTTCATATTTACACTAAAACTAATAGATTTACTACTAAAATATCAAGGAAACCATTGAAAAGGGCCACAAAATACTATCTAAAATATGCACAATTTGGCACTTAACAACTCTCCCCAACTTAAACTTGTTTGTCCTCAAACAAGAATCAAACAACTCAAAGAAACAAAAGTAACAACCAAAGAATCATGAATCAACAGGTTTTGAAAAACGGACAAATGAATGGTTTAACACGAAAACGTACATGCAAAGCAAAACTTACCACTAAACTATAACGATAACATAACCACGAAACAAATACTAAATACAAAAATCATGCCAAACATTCCAAAACAACACGAGTTCAATCATGAATCACACCTAGCAAAAACAATCATCGGTAGATGAAAAACACAAAATGAGGTATTATTCACTCACACAACAATCTTGCAAACAAAAGACTAAATTATGCACTCATCCAAAAAATCATATTGAAAACATAAAAGCAAGAATCACAAGGGCTTTCAAGGTTGTGGCGTGGTCGGGTAAACAAACAAGGGGAAATTTCTAAAGGTAATTGAAACAAAAACTTGCTTAAACCTAAGGGAGTGATCAATTCACAAAGGCTCAAACATAAAATTCCAATCAACTTCTTCCAAAATCCCAAGTGTTACACAAAACACAATACTTATTTAGCAAAATTATTTGAACTCTTTTTGTTTCCTTTCTCAAGGATTTTCTTTTTCTTTCTTTTTGTTTTTCTTTTCTTTTTCATATTTTTCTCTTTTTTTCTTTTCTTTTTCAACCTCATAGAAACCAACCAATGAGTAAACAATCATTCTCTCCCCAACTTGAATTCAACCACATCATCATGTGAATACTCCCTACTTTCTAAGTCAAGGTAAAAATTCATACAACAACACAAAGTTGAGGGTTCAAGAAAAAACAATCAATCAAAATCCATACAAAAAGCGAATTCAATACTCATAGACAAGCATTAAGTTCAAACAACATGGATAATGATAGAAAGGCACAAAGGGGTTATGAATGATCTCACACTTACAAGGTGAATGACTATTTGGCTAGGTAGTTGTGCTTAAAATGAAACAAAATGCCTTGATCCTTTTCATGATTTCATATAATCAACACAAACAAAAGATTAAGCATAATAAAATCCAGTAAGAATAAGAATTTTGGTACTCCGCGCATATATGAACAATGGAAAACTACCTCACAAAAAAGGGTGGGAACTAAAGTAATTCACATTAAAAACAAGTATACAAAAGAATGAACGGCATGGAAGTTTGTAAAAAAACCTAAGTATCATGAATATGCTAAAGTCTAGAAAGAGATAAACACATACCTTGGACGTGTACAAAACTTAACAATATCATCACCATACATTCGCAAGTTGAAACGATTAAACTTGGAAAATCACAAAATGCATCCTCAAGCTAATCAAAAACAAACTTGAGAGCAAACACAAAATTTTATTCTAATGACCTAACAAAATTGAATTAAAACTAACTAAACACGAAGACCAAAATTGGTGAAAGCGGATGGAAAATGAGAGATTTTTCTTTGCAAAACAAGGCGCGCTAAGCGCCCTCTGCGCGCGCTAAGCGCGGGCAGGAAAATTTTGTTTTTCAAAATTGGTTCTTTCTCTCATTCACTTCATCCATTGTCACTTTATATTAACTATACTACTAAACATAAAACTGTACAAACTCAAGAATTATTAATATAAACATACTAAAAGGCCGGGTGAAATTGGATTAAACAAGTTGTAAAGTGAAGATTTGAGAATTTTACGAACAATCTGAGTACAACTTGTTTAATGAAAGTTCACCACACTACCTAAGCTAGAATGAAAAAGTAATAACGAAACAAAAACGATAAAACATGCTTGTTTACGTCGTAAGCTCGACGCCTTTACTGTGCTTAGCTAGTAACTTCCTCCCTTCATGCCATGGTGATGCCTCACCGCGCAAACCAAAAGCAAGTGTCCTAACCAAACAATTGAACAAACGTTACGGGAACAAAATGTATACAACACTTGAACAAACATAATGGAAAATAAAAGCAAAACAAGTATCTATACAAGCATATATACAATATAAACAATTATGTACAAAGCTCAAAAACATCGAAACTATCACAATGCAATTCAATATAAACACCAATCCCCGACAACGACGCCATTTTGCTGAAGCGGTAAAGCGGCAAGCAACAAAAGTTTTTGGAAGTATTTTTCCGAGAATTTATCGTGTCCACAGAGATCGGTGTTATTGAATTGTCGTTCAACAGTTTCCTTAATTTCGAGTTTAGTTTAAAATGTTTCAAACATAGAAACAGAAAAGTAAATATTAACACAAAAAGAATTCATTCTTCAGAGAGAAGAAACTTATCCAGCATGCATATAATCCACTTGTCACAAACTTAAACCTATCGACTAGTTATACTCAACCTATAATACTCCTCAATATCATCCAGCATTGCTCACAACAGTGTCCATCTCTGACACACTGAGCTGAGAGAGAACCGTATTAATCTCGTCGCCGCTCTCGCACCCGACTCAAACAACACGGAGGCATTAAGCTTTGATATCCATAAAGATTGTTAGCTCTAAATTTATCTCTAGCATCCAGAAACTAATAGATAATCATCCCTAATCAAGGTTTGTGATGTTTATCTCTAACACAACCCAAACCCAGAGCATAAAGCAAAAAATCAAGGACAATCACCGATAAAGATTTGTAAAGCAGATTTTATACAACGCCATGGGCGATAAATATACATAAGATCAAAGTAAATACATATACAAAACCCAACAAATGACGAATACACAAAGAAGAAGAGAAATGAACCAAAAATCTCCCGGTTTGTCGACGCCGATCGATGATTAATCCAACCCGGATCATCCGTGTGCAAGCTCTATAGTTGTTTTCTAAGCTAATCCTATGAAAAAATTATGTTTGATGGAGTGGGAGCAAAAAAATACCCAAACCATAACCTAAAAAATGCTGAAAAGTGACTTAAATAGGGGCTGAAAAGACGCGAACCGCGCTATGAGGGCGCTTAGAGCCATCAGCCAAACCACAATTCTTATTTTCTTCATAACTTTCGAACTGTAACTCCGATTGACGCGCCGTTGGAAGCGTTGGAAAGCTTACTCAATGCTCTCTACAACAAAGACAAAATATACTTGCTTGAATACCTACAAAAAATGAAATAAATTAAAATTAGAAAAAACAAAAATTGTTACAACCGCGCGAAGCGCGATCTCTCATAATATACACTTAAACCGCCTTAATGTGCGCTAAGCGCGGTCCTGCCCGCGCTAAGCGCAGTCAAGGAACCTTATTTACTGCCTCTATATCAAAACTGCGCCAGAAAGCGCGCTAAGCGCGAGATGCCGACATGAACTCTCGAAAATCAACTTTTAGGCCTTCTTTCCTTCACCAATTGTTCTTATCATCAAATATAAGCTAGAAGACCTGTCAAAGAGCGTCAAAATGATCAATATTCACAATATTTACAATAAAATCGGAAACTTGCATATTTACACTAAAACTAATAGATTTACTACTAAAATTTCAAGGAAACCATTGAAAAGGGCCACAAAATACTATCTAAAATATGCACAATTTGGCACTTAACAGTCACTTATCTCATGATAGGCTCTCTAAGATGTCTTAAATGTACCTTAATATTTTCAATGATAATAAAGCAGTATGTGATGTCTGTCATTTTGCTAGACATAAGAAACTTCCATATAGTTTGAGTCATTCTATGACTACACAAAAATTTGAATTTTTGCATTTTGATATATGGGGTCCAGTTTCTATTAATTCCATACACAACCATAGATACTTCCTCATAGTAGTTGATGATTATAGTAGATTTGTTTGGATCATTATGCTTAAAACAAAATTAGAAGTATCTAACTATGTTCAACAATTCATTACTCTTGTAGAAAACCAATATCAAACTTACCCCAAATCTGTCAGGTCAGACAACGAACCTGAATTTTTAATCTCAAAGGGAATTGTATATCAAAGATCATGTGTAGAATCTCCCCCAACAAAATGCTAGGGTTGAAAGAAAACATCAACACCTTCTTAATGTAGGAAGAACATTACTTTACCACTCAAACTTACCTAAATCTTATTGGTCTTATGTAGTCAGTTATGCAGCATTTGTTATCAATAGAGTCAACACACCCTTAACAATCAACCACCTTATCATATTCTCTATGAAACATTACCTGACATAAACCAGATCAAAGTTTTTGGGTTCTTTATGTTATGCATCTACTTTGTCCAGTCATAGAACCAAACTTGACACTCAAGCTAGAAAATATGTATTTCTAGGCTATGCATATGGATATAAAGGTTCCCTTTTACATGATTTACATTCCCATAACATATTCATTTCAAGAAATGTCACACATCATGAACATATTTTGCCTTACCATAGACACCCCCCTTCTATCACACAAAATTGGGAGTATTTTAATACCTTAGACCACAAGTCAGACCCTAATACATCTCAATTTCATGATGTTCCTATATCCATCCCTAATATCTCACCTCCTGATCAACCTACATCCATTTCTTCTACATCTGACCAACCAATTCCTATCCCATCTACTTCTGATCCTACCATCTATCATGATATCTCACCCATTCCTCAAACTCATGCCACAAACCAACTTCATCCCACATGTGTTTCTTTAAGAGTAAGGCATCCACCATCCCATCTTAAGGATTATGTATGTGCAACCTTCAATGATTCACAAACACAATCATCTTCAGGTACTCCTTACTTTATCTCTAATTTTCTTTCATATTCTAATCTATCTCCCTTCCAATATCATTTTAGTTTCTCTATTTTCACCAATCATGAACCTAAAACATACAATGAGGCATGCAAGTTTGAATGTTGGAACCAAGATATGAAACTTGAGCTTGATGCTCTTGAGAAAACCGGTACTTGGAAGCTTATAGATCTTCCATCCAATGTGAAACCAATTGGTCATCGTTGGGTTTAAAAGATTAAGCATAAATCTGATGGTAGCATTGAGAGATTCAAGGCACACCTTTTTGCAAGAGGTTATAACCAGATTGAAGGCCTAGATTACTCTGATAGTTTCTCACTAGTTGCCAAACTCACCACAGTTAGACTTGTTCTAGCATTGGCCTCAATCCATATCTGGCATCTTCATCAGCTTGAAGTAAAAAATGCATTTTTGCATGGCGATTTGCATGAAGATGTATACATGATAATCCCTCCTGGTGCTCAAACATCCAAGCCAAATCAAGTTTGCAAGTTGATCAAATCTCTATATGGCTTAAAACAAGATAGCAAGCAATGGTTTGAAAAGCTTACTTCACTTTCTAACTTACCATGTATACACACAAGCATCATCTAATTATTCCTTATTTGTCAAGAAAACACAATCTTCATTTACAATTTTACTCATGTATGTTGATGATTTTATTTTGCCAAGTAACTCTATGAAAGAATTCCAATTCTTGAAAAACATTCTGCATCAAGCCTTCAAGATAAAGGATCTTGGCACACTCAAATATTTTTTAGGCTTGGAGATTACACAATCAAAACAAGGCATTTCCATTTGTCAAAGTAAGTATTGTCTTGATCTCCTTACTGATTCAGGTTTCCTAGGATCTAAACCAGCCAACACACTATCTGATCCTTCCATCAAACTATGTCATGACAACAACACTGATTTTGAAGATATTCCATCTTATCGAAGACTCATTGGTAGACAGATTTACCTCAACACTACTAGACCTGATATTACATTCATAAATCAACAACTAAGTTAATTTCTTTCAAAACCCTCCACCATACATTATAATGCTGCTTGTAGGCTGTTGAGATACTTGAAACAATGTCCAGGACAAGGTTTGTTTTTCCCTTGAAACTCATCCCTCCACATCATTGGTTTCTCTGATGCAGACTGGGCTGGTTGTGTTGATCCTCAAAGATCTGTGTCAGGCTCTTGTTTCTACCTAGGAAACTCTCTCATCTCGTGGCGAACCAAGAAACAAAACACCGTTTCTCGTTCCTCATCTGAAGCTAAATACCGCGCCTTAGCTGCAGCAACATGTGAGCTTCAGTGGACTTTAATTACTCAGAGACATGCACATTGAATGTTCCAAAGTTCCAGCCATATTTTGTGATAGCCAAGGTGTTCTCCATATTACTGCCAATCCTGTGTTTCATGAATGGATAAAACATCTTGACATAGATTTCCATATTATTCGAGAAAAGTTCTTGGCTGGTGTGATGAAACTTCTCCCCGTGCCGTCCAACAACCTGCTTGCTGATTTTTTTATCAAGCCATTCCAATCTCTCATGACCAAGTTGAATATGATAAATATTTACCAAAGTTCAACTTGTGGGGGGCTAATAGATGATAAAACTGAATAGTTAGTTGGGAAGTTATTTGAGTTTATTACATTAAGATCAAGTTAGTTACATTAGCTAGTTTACTTGCACCTTAAGCAACTAGCTTGTATTTTCACTTGTATATATACTTCATCAACTCGCTATCAAAGACATGAGAACTATTCTTCTCCATTCTCATCTTCTTTACATTGCTTTCCATATGCTTCATGTGATTATTCATGCCATCATTCATGAAGCATAATACCACTAGTGATATAAAAATTAGTGATTGTTCCAAAATATTTTTACACTTTACTTTAGTCATTTCAGATTCATATCCATCTTGAGCTATTGTTAAAAAAGAGAAAAGTTGGGGAATATTCCATGAACTAAAAGGAAAGGCATGGTTCATATGTCACTGTTAATTACTACTAGTGCAAGCATGCAAGTGAGTATCTAAATTAAAGAGTTTTTTATTACCTTTCTTGTAACTTCTCAATTAATCTTTCTTCGATATCAATGCTTCACCTCTTGAATCTTACTAAAATCCTTTTAAAAAAATTATTAAAACTCTAGTAGTTTGTTTGGTTAAGATAATTGAATTTTTTTTTATGAATTTAAAATTTTAAATAATTTAATTGAAAATTTTTTTTGGAAGAAAGCAAACTTTGATTACTCCAAAATACAAACAAAACAAGGCGATCGCTAGGATTCAGTCCGCAAAAACGACAAACTACCACAAAAAAGAGATAGCTAAAATATCATCAATCTAGCTATGTGTTTCCTAATTTTCCCACTATACCACCCTCTAAACACAATCATATCAATAATTTTCTCCCCTAAGTTGGTGTTTTCCACACTTTGGCCAAATTTTTTTTCATTCAGAGAGTTCCAAATTATTTACCGTGAAAATTGGTAAACAACCGCTGATCTTCCAAATCTAACTTTGGTGACTCACAGGATCGATCAGATTGATCTTAGGACATGTGTTAACCATTGATCTAAAGTAAATTCTAAAGAACTAAACACTTCGACAATGTTCATGAAGAAAGGTTTGTCGAAAATATAATTTAAAAGAAGTTTTAAAATGTTAAGTTAAAAGGTTGAAAATGTAAAGGAAAGAGTCGAAGGTGTACAGTAAAGGTCGTAAGTATGAAAATTAGACAAAGTGCAGAAACATAACTTGCGTTAAATAAAAGATAAGTTCTTAATGAAAGATTGAAGTAAATTGCATTGAAAAGATAAGTGGTGTTTACATCACGTACATTCTCACAAGACTCTTTTCTCTACACGCGGATACTTTGAGTAAATTTGGAGTAACTTGTACAAAGTGAACACAACATACCAAATCCTATTGCTAGAACCCTTATTTATAATACTAAAACTAACTGCTGTCAACTGCCTTAAACAATCAACATATGACAAGTGTCGCGCTGCATGCTTCTGTCCCTTGGATGTACGCCACTTGTCTTTTTCAGGAGCGAACAAAAGTAACTACTCCCTCCTTTATTTTAATTTGAATTTCTTAGCGTCGGACATCATCAGTATTCTCGGTCGAAGGTGACTTCCCCAACTCTTATAAATATCTTCTAAGTCCCAAAAGTATCCTTTCCTTATGTGAGCACCTTCGACTTAAACATATCATAAAGATCCAGTCGAAAGCTCCTTTAAACCTCTTCAAGAGTTTAAGATTCCAATCAACACTTCCAACTTAATATGGGCGTCGAATTTATGAGCTAACAAATTGCCCCCCAAAAATGTCCTTTTCGACAGTACTGAAGAAAAGGTCATTTTTTGATAGTGTCCTATTCGACGCCATCTTTCGACCCCACATAGGTGTCAACATAACCGATCAACCCACGTCTCAAGAAACTGTTCAGTTTCTTTTCAATCACATTTATGACGTCATGGCCAATTATGAAAAATAACTCCTCGGAAATCACATCAAATCCCAGACCATCATCACCTCTCATAGGGTCTAGGAGATCGTGGGCATAGGTAACAACTGCCACCGCCCCTACTTTTGCTCCTAGGAGGACACGTGTCCCACTAGCTTTTAGCTCCTTAATGATGATTAGTGACCTTTTAGTGCTTCCAAATACTTTATAAATAGTTTCTTCAGAAACTATTTTTACTTTTCCAACTCCCAAGTACTCACTACGCACTTTCTTCTCTCTCAAAAGCTTTCAATCCTTCACCTTCAGTAAACCCATTTTCTTCAAGTATTCAGCAATGGCATCTTCAAACACTACCGCTCAAGACCCAAAGAAAAGCCAGAAGTTCAAAGGGCCAAGGAGCATGCCACTACTTCCTCCCTTCGCTACATTGAATGGGCCCAAAGTGGTAAAGAACCAGCAATTCATCCCTGAACCTCTCAAGGAAGAAAAAAGGCATATTTACGAATCCCAGGTATTGATTCCTGTTACCGTTTCTGGCAAACCATTAGCTTTATCTGGTCCTTTGTCTTCTTTAGGTGCAGATTATGCAACCATTAGTGATTTCTTCCCTTCATATCGTAAAACTAAACCCTTAGGACAAAAAGATAAGGCTAGGGTAACCGCTGAGCCTCATGATAATGTAGCCCTAAAAAACATAGATTTAAAGTACTTGAATAATGGGTCTAGGTTGTTTAGAGCAACCCCATATTTTAAAGACGCTGATCTCTATTTGAACTGGTTGACTAAAGTAGAGAAAGTCAAAGCAGAAACTTGGAAGAAAATAGGGATTTATGACCTGATTATGATGTCGAAGACAGGTCCTGCTTACTGTCTGACTCTGTTAGCTTCGTCTTTGTATTTCTTGGATAGTACCCATTATACATTCCATCTCCCTTGTGGGATGATGACACCCACCCTCTTCGACATCGCTGCTATCACAGGTTTAAAACCACACAGACTAGTTTATGACCCTGAGGTAGATGCTCAAGACACCATAGGGTTTTCAACCACCAAACATACTTACACTCACTTTATGAATCATTACCATGACAAACAAACTGACACAGTCAAAGATCAAGAGCACATAGCATTTCTGGCTATGTGGCTTTCTCGCTGTGTATTTTGCACCAAATCTCTGCAAGTGGCTAGGAAATACCTAACTCTGGCCAACCAATTGCACCTTAATCGAGGCATTTTCCTAAGTGAAATGATATTGGCTAGTTTGTATGAGTCTTTAAGTGAAGGTGTTGGTCGACTGAAAGACCAAGAAAACAATGGGAATCTCCTGCTATCAGGACCCTTGGCTGCTCCAGCTTTGGCTTAATGCCACATTTGAAACTAGTCTCCCTAACAAAGGGACTGTCAACGAGGAAGCTACAGAAATCAAGGAGAGGCGAGTTGAATGGACTCGCCTGGTGAAGATAACCCCTAGCGAAGAAGGGCAGACACTTAGGGCGTCCTTCTCTGGCTTCATCAAGATGTTTGCCAAGCGATATGAATTTACACCAAGAATGGCCCCATTTGCAGAAAGAAAGTATGGTCCTGAATGGTTCACTAGGGCCTTCCCTCCTGCATTCAAGAAGCATGAGGCAGAATCGAAGCTTATTTGGGAGGGCTTTCTAATCCCTCGACTCATTGTTCATCGACTCAACCTTCTAAGGGGCCAAACAGCTTTGATGGCCTACCAACCGAATCTTGTCTCTCGATAATTTGGCCTGGTCCAAACTTTGTCCAAGTGTCTGTATGAGAAGAAGTTCCGTGTGATCCTTCCCCACACCATCTATGACTCCCTAGAGAGTTCGACTCACCTGGCTCGACATGCTCACAGATCACTCCTCACTCTTGTCTACTTCGAACCTTCTCACCTCTGTACTCAAGAGTTCTATGACTGGTGGTTGAAACATTATAATGAAGAATTCCTTGATGTTTTGAGCTTCTCCCAGTTGATTGACCAAGCTTTTGTTGATGGGTAGGAGAAGATCAAGAAAGGTAAATCTACCCACATCAAAGAAATCCAAGCTTTCCAGAAATACTCTGAAACTGTTTATCGACCAGATGACATTAGACGAACCGTCCACGACGCCGCAGTTACACTGAAGGAAATTTTTTTAAAGAAAATTGAGAGTTTGAAAATCCCTTCATACGTTCCTCCTGAGAAACGCTATGCAGTGGCTTTCGAACTATTTCCTCCAAAGACTCCTCGACTGCCATCTGCTGATTTTGGAGTGGCTCTTACCCCTCCATTTCCAAATTGGTTCATCTGTGGGGATTCTATAAAGATCCTTCGCCAGCAGTCGAAACCCAAGGCTCAACGGGTGGTTCCGACTAAGCATACGCTAGACAGTTTCAAAGGACGCCTTCATATCGGTATCGAAGATGTTCGCATCGAATCCGAAATACATGAAGGTTTGGATTCTTCAATTTTATGTTCCTTCATTTGAATTTTATCATTACTAACTTGTGGTAACTTTGTTTGTTTTGCAGTTGTACCCAAGAAAGGCACACCTCAGCAGCCGGTCGAAGCAAAGGGTGAAGGAAGCAAGGTACGTCACACACCTTTTCTTTTCGTTGATTAGTCTTTATTTCCCCTAATGCTTCTCGCTATTTTAGGCTTCCCGCAAACTACCTCCGACACCTCAGAGGAAGTCGAAAAGGGGCACTTCCCGAATTGTCATTGATTCAGAGGATGATAATCAATCTCCTCCCGAAGACTTAAAGACAAAGAAGAAGAAAAGACTAATCCTGGGCACAGATGCTGCTGGTGGCCAATCTGAGCCTAAAACGGCTAAGGTTTCCAAAAAGACACCCACTACCAGTGGTGCTGCGGAAGCCTCTTCTAATGCTGCCTCTAAACCTGTCGCAGATCATGCTGAAAGCAATAATTCTAGCCCTGATGCTGAAGGTGTCAAGGTAACTTATCAATTCAATTTTTTAAAATGCCCACTTATTTACCTTGTTTCCTTTTATTCTGAGTTGCTTCAATTTGATTCAGGCTGATGCAAGTGGCTCAAAGCCACCAGTGGATAATCCTTCTTCTCCAGCCACTCTTCTGAATAGCCAAGGTGAGCCTACATACCATCCCACTTATGATTTGGGCTCTGGAATGAGTTCACTAGGTGAAATTAACAAACCTGGCTTTGAAATAGCTCCCCCTTCGCCAACAAAGACTACGACCCAGTAGTCTCAAACAGATGGCTCCGACCATGAGGAAGACGACAGTCAGCAGAATCTTGAAACAAAAAATCCAAGGACCGTCGCCATGGATGCAGATACAACCTTAGTCGATGATGATGATGGCTCACCAGTGGACGAGACTGTTGGTGCTGAAAATGCTGAACCAGAGGGGAGTGAAGAAATGGAGGAGGATGATAATGAGACAATGCACCAATACGAACTTGATGGCAATGATGATGACAAAGTGGATGAGGATGAAGAAGAGGAAGGGAAAGGTGAGGAGAAGAAGATTGACGAAGGACCTGTTAAAGAGTTGATCCCTGTCGACACCACCACTATTCCAGCAACTAATGTTGCTCCTGAAGTTAAGGCAACCTTGACTGTGTATGGGGGAGGCCTTTCCGAACAAGAACTTGATGCTCTGAAGACAAGCAACCCTTGACAGTACATAAAGATCCTTCTTGGTAGTCGAGGGAGTTCTTATGACAAGACTCTTAGTGCATCAACTGCTTATGGAAATCCACCTTTGAGCAAGCCTGAGGACAACATCCTCTTGAAGATCAAAGAGAAGATCTTTAAAGGTGACCTTTTCACACTCCTACAGATGGACAACGTCACTCATATCTCCCTGAAGAAACTCCTTTAATAGGTCGACATCCACGCTATTTCTCCAGAATCTGCCAGCATCATCCTAGAACTTGGCACTATGCTTGACCAGGTCAATGCTGATCTCAAGCGCCTGCCTCAAATTGAGAAGGCAATTTCCACCAAGTGTGGAAGTGAGGCTGCTGCTTGGGCTGCTGCCACTGACTCTGAGAATAAGGTAGCGGAACTGAAGGCAACCAAAGAAAAGAACAAGCAGGAGATTGCCTATAATGATCAAAACATTGCCACCTGGGAGCAAAAGATCAAAAAGCTTCGAGCCAAGATTTCAAAGGCCAAAAAGCGCAATGTTGCATTGTCTGTCTTTGATGATTCAGGCCTATCGAAAGAGCTGGAAAATGCCATAACTTTTGCTGAGGAAGCTCAACAACTGGAGAGAGAGGTTGTGCGCCTAAAATTTGAGAAGGCTCTGTGTGAAAAGCGACTCGAACTCCAGAAGTCAAAGTACTTGAAGATGAAAGAGAATCTCCCTTTTTAGCTTGTTAATTTCTTTGTAATTTTTCTTTTAAGCATATTGTTCCATAGCCCCTTTAGGCTTTTATATAATGACTCTAAGCCATTTTGGCATTTCATGAATACCATTGTTGGCTCCGCCTTTATTTTTTACGTCGAATTATTCTTTAGCAATTTTGATTTCTTGAAGTGCTGGTTTATATTTTTTCAAATACTTGCCATTTACTTTCAAGATTCTTTTATCCTCGTCAATTTCTTCGACTTCATAAGCCCCATTAGAAAATACTTGCGTAATTTGAAATGGGCCTTCCCACTTTGGGGACCACTTACCCAAGGCTCTGACCTTTCGATCCATAGGCAGGATTACCTTCCAAACTAAATCTCCAGGAAAAAAAGGTCTTGGTCTTAACCTTTTTGTTGTTAGACTTCTCGGCTCTTTTCTTTTGCCTCTTTAACAATTCCAAAGTGCTAAACCTCTCTTCGTCTAAATCCACCAACTCATCTAGCATCATATTCCAATAAGACTCAGAAGGGATTTCATGATGTCTTTGGATCCTCGTTGATTGAAGGTAAATTTTGATAGGTAACACTGTATCATGACCAAAAGTTAATCGAAATGGAGTAGTGTTAGTGGCTTCTTTGGGAGAGGTTCGACATGCCCAGAGGATCTGGTCCAATGTCTTATGCCAATTTCTAGGCTTCTTTCCCACATGTTTTTTAATCAAACCAATCACCACTTTATTAGCTGCTTCGACCTGACCATTAGCCTGAGCATAATAAGGTATAGAGGTTAAGAGTTTGAAACCCATCTCTTTAGCAAACTCCTGCAACTTTTGACTAGTAAAGACTGATCCTTGATCTGTTGTGATTGTTTCTGGGATTCCAAACCTGTAAATGATATATTTTTGAATGAATTTGATCACATCTTCTTGATCCACATTCGGTAAAGGTATTGCTTCGATCCACTTTGTGAAATAATCAATACCTACCAAAATGTATCTCTGGTTTTTGGATGATGTTGGTCGAATCTCTCCAATTAAGTCCAAAGCCCAACCTCTAAAAGGCCATGGTTTCACTATGGAATGCAGCTCGCTTGCAGGGATATGTTGTATGCCAGCATGAACTTGACATTCCTGGAAGCCCTTGGCGAATTCAATGCAATCCTTTAGCATAGTAGGCCAATACATGCCTTGTCGAAACAACAACCATTTCATCTTATGACCTACTTGGTGTGCCCCACATGCTCCACTATGGACAGTCGAAAGGGCAAGATATGCCTCTGATTCACTTAGGCATTTAAGTAAGACTCCCTCAGGGGTCTTTTTAAATAACTCATTACCTAGAAGTACATAACTTAGAGCTTGATACCTGACTTTTCGCTCTGTGGATGCTGTTGGATTCTGTAAGTATTCGACTATGGGCTTCCTCCAGTCCTTGTCCGTCAAGCTGTCTATTGCAAAAATCTAAAAATTTCCATCATCAGCGTATCCAAGCTTCGTCACTTCTAAATCTGATGGGCACAATCCAACAGCCACGACTTTACCTCTAGCTTCGATTGCCTCTTGTAAATTTTCCCTTGAAACCTTTTACCCATAAGCAATCTGAGCTAAGTCATAGGTCACTTGATTCTCTAGTCGAGGTATGTGTTGAATGCTTACTACTTCAAATTTCTTCAGTAGTCTGTTGGCTATTACAAAGTACATGATAAGATTTTCCTTAACACATTTGTACTCCTTTGTAATTTGTTTTATGACCAACTCTGAGTCTCCCATTATTTCGACTCGAGTTGCCCCCAATTCTCACAAAATTTCAAGCCCATCTATTAAGGCTTCATACTCAGCCACATTGTTGGAACAAAGTCCTTCGACCTTGTACTTGAATTTTGTTGGCATTTTTTCAGGCGAAATAATTAGCACACATGTTCCATCTTTGTGGCTAGAGCCATCGAAGTATAACCTCCAAGGTTCCAGTTCGACGTAATTCACAGTGCTTTCATTTATGGAGTGGTCGACTATAAAGTCTGCTACTACTTGTCCTTTAACTGCCTTTAAAGGCTCATATGTTAAAGAATACTCAGTCAATGCTAATGCCCATTTACCAATTCGACTATGCAAGATAGGTTTAGACAACATATGTTTAATAACATCAAAATGAGACGAGACATACACATCAACTGGCTTTATATATTTCTTTAATTTTGTACAAGAAAAATACAAGCATAAGCATAATTTTTCGATCATGCTATACCTAGTTTCTGCATCATTTAAAACTCTACTAAGGTAATAAATGGCCCTTTCGACGCCATTCTCATCCTCTTGAGCCAACATGCTCCCTAAGGTTTTGTTTGACGCAACTATGTACAATCTCATACTCTTATTCCTACAAGGTGGTGAAAGAATTGGAGGATGACTCAGGTATTCCTTGATCTTGTCGAAGGCTTCCTGCTGATCCTGCCCCCAATTAAACCCATCTTTGTTGGATCGAAGTAATAGTGAAAAGGCCTGCATTTTTCCGCTTAGGTTCGATATGAATCTTCTCAGGAAATTAATCTTCCCCAACAGTGATTGCAACTCCTTTTTTGTTGATGGTGCTTTCGCTTCCATGATGGCCTTGGTCTTATTCTGGTTGAACTCGATCCCCTTTTTGTGGACCACAAAGCCTAGAAAATCCCCTGCCTGCACACAAAACGCACATTTAAGAGGATTCATTTTAAGACCATATCTTCTCATCCTTTCGAAGGACTGTCGAAGATGGCCCAAGTGACTCTTCCCTGAAACAGACTTAACCACAATATCATCAATATATATTTGCATGAAAGTCTCTATATAATCATGGAAGATTGAGTTCATTGCTCGTTGATATGTTACCCCAGCATTTTTGAGGCCAAAAGGAATCACTACCCATTCGTAGGTGCCTAAGGCTCCAGGACATCGAAAAGCTGTTTTGGAGACATCATCTTTAGCAATGAATATTTGGTTATAACCAGAGTACCCATCTAACATACTAAGATACTCATGTCCTACGAAGGAATCGACTAGCATTTTTGCCACAGGCATAGAATACTCATCCTTTGGAGTTGCAGAATTTAGGTCTCTAACGTCTTTGCAAACTCTTAAAGAACTATTCTTTTTAATAACAGGTACAATATTAGCTAACCATTCGACATACCTGGCAGTACGAATGAATTTGCATCGAAGGAGTCTTTCGACTTCCTCTTTTATCTTTGAAAGAATTTATGGGGCAAACCGTCTTGGATTTTGTTTTACTGGCTTCTTCCCAGGCTTGATCGACAACTTATGTTCGACCAACTCTCTACTCAAACCAGGCATCTCATCATACTCCCAGGCGAAACAATCTTTAAACTCCTTTATCAACTGGGTAACTTCGACCTTGAGTTGTGGATCGAGGTTGGAGCTAATGTACGTTGGCCTTCTGGTTTCCCCCTCTCCTAGGTCAATTTCTTCTAATGGATCCTGCGCTAGCATCTTAATGTTGTTCGCCAGCGGATCCTTTTCAAACCCCAAAGGCTCATAATCATAGATGGCATCAAGCCTCTGGCCTTGGTCTACACCCTGAACCTTATCAGGTGGCTCTGGGTCGAAGTCCTTACCAGGACCTTCTTGGTGGAATCCGGAATTGGCTTCGACAACCATGTATTCATTGGTAGCTTCCAAAGCCGCTTGTAGTTTGGTTTCAGCCACATAGGCCGAAATTCTTTTCAATGCTTCGAACTTAGTCATTGTCACTGAATTCACTTCCCCACCCTATGGGGTCTACTGCAGGCTCACTAAGATACGGGAGCCTTTCTCCTGGCACCTCCTTATCCCAACGAAATCCATCGATGGGATGTAAGTATAATGAGCAAAATGTTTCATCATCTGGGACAAACTCAAAATCTGTTGGGCCACAAGGGGCAATATAAGCCAGGTGCTTGTCGAACTGTCTTCTATCGACATGATTTATTGGTGCCTTAAAATACCCCTGATCAGCTTCAATGTTCTCGACTATGCCATCTGGCCTCCAAATGGTGATTCGTTGATGCATTGAAGATGGCACTGCACCAATGCCATGTATCCACTCTCGTCCTAAGAGCAGATTGTAGTTGGCTTTTGTTTCCACTACCATGAAGACAGTAGGCCTAGTGATTGTCCCAACTGTTAAGTCAACTTGTATCACACCCAGTGTAGAGCCAACTTTTCCTTCGTAATTCGAAAGAACCATATTATGTGGCTTAGTATCAGTGTCATACTTGCCAATCTTGTTCAATAAGAAATGTGGCATCAGATTTACTGTTGCACCACAGTCCACTAATATCTTGTTCACTGGTACATTCTCCACCTTCCCAGTGATGTAGAGAGGCTTTAGGTGACCCTTTATCGCCTCTGTGGGTTGCTCGAAGAAGGCGTTCTGCTCTTCAACACACCCATTATTTATAATATAGTAGCACACAGGTTTGTGTGTTGCCATCTCTGCTTCAGTGCAAGCATCCAAATCTTCGACCTCTATAATTTTGTCGAACTCCCTTGGCATTACAAACACTACATTGACTATGATGTCGAGAGACGCATCAGACTCGGAGTCGAAGTTGTCTGTCATTTCTTCATCATCTTCGACAATCTTTTCATGTTTGTCCTCTTGAGAGGAAAACAATTTTTGCCCCACAGGCACTTTCTCAGCAGTCTTTATTTGATTCCCTCCGTTATTATCAGTAGGGATATTAGTACTGGATTCTCCTTGGTCCTTCGACTGATCCTCCCTGGGAGCCTTCCTTCTACGTTGCTCTCTCCTCCATTGAGATCGCGACATCATGTTCTTCCCTTTATAGTTTTCAGAGACATAAGCCGACCTATTGGAAGTCTAAAACTCTTTTCGATACTCTATTGAAGAGCCTCTGTTCACATCAAACTTCTACCATTTTTTCTGACCTTTTTCCTTTCCTTCGACAGGTTTCATCCAGCTTCCCACTGGCGCATTACTTGTTGGTTTGAAGGTGTTGGGTCTGGCCCCTGGGAACTTTGTTTTTCCTCCCACTTATTTTGAAGTAGACCTTCTAGGATCTAAACTCCTTTGACCCTGAGATGTCCTTTGCTCCCTTCTTTCTTTAGCCTTCGTAACCCCCTCAAGATTATGGGCAGCTTTCTGGTCGAAGATTGTACTGCATCTAGGGCATAGCATGACACCTGATCCTTTCTTTTGGCAACGGTAAAGGAATTCAATGATAGTCTCTTCCTGTTTTGGATACGCCACTTTGTTACGCTCTTCTTGGCAGCTTGCTTCATCAACCTCCATGGTCTTATGTTGTGTAATCTCGACCATATTTATGTCCATGTCAACATCAACACTAAGATTCAGATTGCAGAAGTCTACATCAAGGCCTTCAGCAGCCTTGTCCATCTCAACAAAACTATCAGCAGTTTCTTTGGTAACCAGCATCATATTGGAATCCTCAGTGATCCCATCATCTAAGCCATCAGTAGCTTTGTCGAAGCCGTCAGCGGCCTCGCTCATGAGTTTCTCCATGGTATCAATGTCAAGGTCTTTAGTAACCTTGGCTAAAACAGCATCATTGGCGAAATCTTCAGTAATTTCCACCATCTTGATTGGACAGTCGAAGTCATCAGCAACTTCAACCATATGTACTTCTGTGGGCTCAGCATAATGGGCATCCATTGCTTGCAATGGGTTAGAGTCAATTTTCATTTAACCTTTGGTCTTCTCCCCGAATTTCAGCCCGCCCTCCTGAATAGCGTTTTGCACCAAATCCCTGAAAAGAAAACACTAAGAAGTTTTGTGACCCAGAAAATTATGGTACTTACAAAATCCTCTCTTTTTTCTTTGTTCTAAAAGTGGTATTTTAGCGCCAGCAGGCACTATCATTTGTCCATCTTTAACAAACAAATAAAAAATTTCGTCACATTTAGTGATATCGAAAATATATGTTTTCTTTGGAAACTTATCATCCTTTTCAGATTCGACATAATTTTTTCCATTCGAAGGAGCTAACATTTTACAAGCATACGGAGGACATTGCTTTAATTCAGCAACATCTATCTCATTTTCGTCGAAATACAATGGTTCATCATGTAAACCTTCGACATCCTCATTATATTCAACATAGGCTACCTTTTTACTCTTATTAAACTTAGCCTTTTCGTCTTTCAGACGTTCTAACTGTCGAACTCTATCAGCTAGTTGGGCCATATCTCTTAGATACTGGGTATCCAACTTCTTTCTAATAGAGTAATCAAGGCCACCAGCGGCCATTTCGACCAATTCATGTTCTGTCACTTGAGTAAAACATCTAGCCTTAAGTAATCGAAACCTATTTAGGTAATCGTCTATTGGCTCAGTAAACTTTCGTTTTATGCTAGCCAATTCCTTCAAACTAATCTTGGTTTGTCACATATAGAATTGTTCATGGAATAAACGTTCCAACTGGGTCCAATTACAGATTGAGTTAGGAGGTAGGGTTGTAAACCAAGTAAAAGCATTTTTGGTGAGAGAACTTGGAAAATATTTTATCCTAAGACTTTCGTCATTTGCAATCTCTCCAGCCTCGATCATATACCGGGTTACGTGTTCGACAGTAGATTCAGTGGTATCTCCTGAGAATTTGGTAAACTTTGGGACCATCGTCCTAGGAGGTAATTCTGACTGGAGAATGTAATATACTATTGGTGATGTATAGTTTGGCCTAGTAAAACCAAAATTTACCCTTTTCGAGCCATTATCCTTTCGACCATGGCTGCTAGGTTGTTATCTACTGCAACGTAGTTACGTCGAACCTGTTGTACAACATGGTCAACATCTTGGTTTCTATTTACTATAACTACCTCTTGTTCCCTCTCTACAAGAATTGGAACTTGGTTCCTAGGTGGTTCGACTCTAGGAGGTTCGAGTCTAGGGGGTTCGACTATCCCCTGGTTTTCTAGATACGCCTCAGGTATGTTCCCTAGGTTCCGCCGTGGAATGTTCTCCACAACAGTTGCACCTTGCACAGGGGCTGGTACACCCATAAATTCTGCCATGCGTGCCAATTGCGCTGCTAATTGTTGGTTAGTTTGGGTAGTGTTCTGGATCAAGGGCTGGAAAATTTCCCCCATAGTTTGGGACAAGGTTTGTACCATTTGTAGGTTACTCTCATCCATTTGTTGTCTTAAACATGCTATAGAAGTATTTGTCAGACTAGGACCTTGAGTGGAATATCCCACACCTACACTTTGACTGTTTCGCCCCACATTTATCCCAGATCCTAACCCTTGTAATGGTGAAGACATTACATTTTCTGAGAATACTGGGGGGCATTTTGGAGGCTTTGCATTACTGACGTTGGCATTCCATAAGGTGGATTCCTTGGTAATGGTTGTGAAAATCCTGGAGGGGGAAAATGCCTAAACGTCGAAGTTCCTCCTGGTGGAGTTTAGGGATTAGATGCTTGTGGCCCAATGTACTCCAAAATAGGTTGAGTGTAAGCCCTTATATATGTCGACCCTGAATCTGCCATTGATGGAATTGGTTCAAACATAACAAGAGGCGGTATGGGCTTTCTTGTCGAAGGGACTGGGGGTGGCACTACCTCGTTCCTAGACACATTTTGAGGGTTAGTGTCACTAGGCTGAGTATTTGAATTACTTGATTGAGGATTAGAACCACTCCCTCGAGGGTTTGGATTGTTTAGCTGACTAGTGTTCGTCGCCATTTTCCTAGTGTATCTTCTCCTTGGTCTCTCTTCGTTTGTAGTGGCTACTTTTCCACTTCTCAATAACATGCAACGAAGTTTTCTCAAAGAAAAGACTAATAAACGCAGATTTTCAAAACTTAGAAAAATTAGCATTGCCCCACTGGGCGTGCCAATTTGTTTACCTTGAAAATTGGTAAACAATCGCGGATCTTCCAAATCTAACTGTGGTGACTCACAGGATCGATCAGATTGATCCTAGGACATGTGCTAACCATTGATCTAAAGTAAATTCTAAAGAACTAAACACTTCGATAGTGTTCATGAAGAAAGGTTTGTCGAAAATATAATTTAAAAGACCTTTAAAAATGTTAAATTAAAAGGCTGAAAATGTAAAGGAAAGAGTCGAAGGTGTACAACAAAGGTCGAAAGTATGAAAATAAGACAAAGTGTAGAAACATAACTTGCGTCAAATAAAAGATAAGTTCTTAATGAAAGATTGAAGTAAATTGCATTGAAAAGATAAGTGGTGTTTACATCATGTACATTCTCACAAGACTCTTTTCTCTACACGCGGATACTTTGAGTAAATTTGGAGTAACTTGTACAAAGTGAACACAACACACCGAATCCTATTGCTAGAACCCCTATTTATAATACTAAAATTAACTGCTGTCAACTGCCTGAAACAATCAACATATGACAAGTGTCACGTTGCATGCTTCTGTCCCTTGGATGTACGCCACTTATCTTTTTCAGGAGCGAACAAAAGTAACTACTCCCTCCTTTATTTGAATTTGAATTTCTTAGCGTCGGACATCATCAGTATTCTCGGTCGAAGGTGACTTCCCCAACTCTTAGAAATATCTTCTAAGTCCCAAAAGTATCCTTTCCTTATGTGAGCACCTTCGACTTAAACCTATCATAAAGATCCAGTCGAAATCTCCTTTAAACCTCTTCAAGAGTTTAACATTCCAATCAACACTTCCAACTTAATATGGGCGTTGAATTTATGAGCTAACACAAATAACATAAATAGTTTCTGGAGCTGCAAGTTTGAGAATGGATGCCCTCCAACCTTTACCTTTACTATAGTCCACAAGCCAATGCATTTTATCATTCCAAACCTTAGGCACATGAGTAATTTGAATCGAACCAAGAACCCGCCTCCATAACTTGTTCACCTCAGCACATTCAAAAAACATGTGGTATATAGTTTCCATACCATCACAAAAACAATAATTGGTGTTATTCATCATGCCAAACTTTTGGAGCCTATCTTTGGTGGCTAATTTATCATGACAGGCCAACCACATCGTCATGATTGCTTTAGGGCGGGCAACATTACCATAAAACAAGTTCCTCCAAGCAACATCTTGTACATCTTCTCGCAGCTTTTCATACATTACTTTCATCCAGAATTTTGTTTTGCCTAACATGTGATCCCAAAGCTGTTGAACCTGTGGGATAGAGTCTCGTTGATGCAAGACCGTTTTCATTATCCAAGTACTATTAGGTTTGATCTTAACTTTCATCACATTTTTGTTTTTGAAGTAATAGGTGTGGACCCATTTAACCCATAAGTTGTCTAATTTTCATCTAAGATTCCAGAGGAGTTTCATCATGGTAGCTCTGTTCCAAGTATCCAAATCTATAATGTTAAGGCCTCTTTGCCTGCTAGGTCTGCAAACAGTTTTCCAAACAATGGGGCTTTTCCTAGTGATGTCAGCACCACCTGTCCACAAGAAGGATTTGCAAATGGCATCAATTTTCTTCAGCACAAACTTTGGAAAAGGGAAGCATAGCATCCAATAATTTGCAATGGCAAAGGTTATGCTCTTGATCAATTGCACTCTACCCGCATAACTCAACAGTTTGGAGCTCCAATGCTTTACTCTATAAATAATCCAGTCAACAAGGATCATATAATGGTGAATGGAGAACTTCTTATAAGTTAAGGGGACTCCCGGGTATTTGAAAGGAAGATTACCCTCTTCATAAGAGGTTAAGCTCTTAATGGTCTCCTTTGTGTCTTCATCAACTCCTCCAAAGAATGTATGACACTTTCGAGGATTAACCTTCAGACCAGTGGAAGAGGAAAAGAAATGAAAAGCATTGAGCATTAATTCAATAGATCTTCGGTCACCTCTAGAGAAAAGCAACAGGTCATCTAAAAGGCCAAGTTTGTGATTTGTAGTTTCTCACACTTAGCATGATGATAAAAATCAGGGATCTTTTGCATTTTATGGAGGACTTTATTCAAATATTCCATAACTAGGACAAAAAGGAAAGGGAGATAGGATCCCTTTGCCTAATACCTCTCCTGGCTTGCATAGTCCTTGAGTACTCACCGTTGATGCTGAATCTTTAAGAGACTATGGTCACAGTGAGAATAATCCATTTTATGAATTGATGGGGCACGCCAAATTCCTGCAGGATGCACTTTAAAGCTCGCTAATCAACTATATCATAAGCTTTTTGTAAGTCAATTTGCATCACGAACTTTGGAGGGCCAACCTTTCTAGTACAACCCTTGATTATCTCATAGGCAAGAAGAATGTGGTTGTGGATTTGCTGTCCAGGAACAAAAACGGCCTGATAGTCCCCTATAATGCTCCCAAGAACCATTCCTAACCTTGGTATCAACACTTTAGAAATAATTTTGTACACAATGGTACAAACAGAAATTGGTCTATAATCTTTCATGTATTTAGCATCGTCACTTTTGGGGATGAGAGATACCATAGTGCATTTGAAAGCTCTATGCAGTCTTTCTTTCCCATAAAAACTCCATGACTGCTGCTACCAAATCATCTTTGACAATGTTCTAGATGGACTTGAAAAACCTGGCACCAAAACCATCCAGACCTGGGGATTTTAATTCATTGATACCATTTAAAGCCTTATATATCTCCTATTCAGAAACAGGCTTGATAAGAAAGTCTTTTTGCTCCATAGAAAGCTGAGTTCCAGCTCTCATGGCTTCAATATCAATGTGATGTAAATTTGTATCCCTCTTGCCCATAAGCTCTTCATAATATTACAAGATAAACTCTTCAATCTCTTCATGAGTGGACACAGTAGTATCATCATCCCTGTAAATATTTTTCATGCTTTTAACCTTATCTTTTGTCTTAATTGAAGCATGGAAATAAGAGTTGTTTCCATCCCCCAATCCTAGCCACTCAATCTTTGCTTTTTGCTTTAGAATGTCTTCTTCTATCTCATTCCCTCTTATGATTTCCTTTGTGTAGTGCTTTACCTTTTTTATCTTGTGGCTATTCATTCTTTCATGAATGAGATTATTTTGCGCATGCTCCAGGTCTGATCTGGCTCTGGCAATGCTCTGCTGAACATGGACAATGGGGTTACTCAAGATTCTCAACACAGGTTGAAGTCTCTTCAACTTTTTCCACAAGAAAAAGATAGGTCTCCCATCCATTGGATTTTCTAGCTCCTAGAAAAAGTAGCCTCATAACCATCCATCTTAGTCACACAGTTGATGAACTTGAATTTGGTCTTCTTAGGCCTGCTTTGGTCCAGAGCGGTTAAGAGGAGAAGTGCATGATCAGAGGCATTTGGGGGTAAGATCTATAGGGAAGTATCCAGGTGATCCTGAAACCATCTCACATTCCCTAAGACTCTATCAATCCTGGAGTAGATAGTACCCTTTATGTGCTTATTTGACCAGGTATAATAATCTCCCGTGTTGTCCATCTCAAATAAACTAGTTTGAGCCATCATATTGTGCAGATAAATATACTCATCCTCAGTCACTATGCTGCCTCAAATTCTATCCTGAGCCTTGGTGACATTGTTAAAATCAGCTATTAAACACCAGGGCCCCTTATGTTGCCGATGAATGCTTTCAATATCTCTCCACAAAATTTTACCCTGATCTAGTTTGTTAAGAGCATATATAGCTATTAACCAAAACTTAAAGTCACCATTATTGCCAAAAACACCACAGTGAACCATCTGACTTATGCTTCTAACATGTTTAATCTCTAACTTATTATTGTTCAAAGCAACCCAAATGCGACCATTATCATGGTGTTGATAATTGTCAATATAAAGACTATTAATGTTGAGCTTGTTTCTAATAATCTTAGCTTTATCATACTTCACTCTTGTTTCTATCAGAATACTGATGTCAGGCCTAAGCTCTAGGAGACGGGAGCTAATCTCCCTGAGCTTACCTGTTTTATTTATCCCCCGCACTTTCCATGCTGCAATCATGTCCCAATGCCAAGTGCATCTAGTGGATCATTCAAAATCCATAGAGCCATGAAACCATTTAATCTTTGGATTTGGTCAGGTGGGTCTTCCATAAGAATCCCTTTACCTCGATCTCTGTTACCTTTGTTGACCTTGGTCAATACATGTTGTTTCTTATCAGTTTGTAGAGTAATCTTTGATTAATCCCCCTCTTCTGTTTTAGGTGCCTTCTTTGCTACTTTAGAAGGTTTAGATTTTGGTCTCCATTGCTTTTTCTCCCTTGGTTTTTCCCCATCACATTTGTGCCCCATTTTTTTGACATTTCCTACAAAACAATGGTTTCCACTCATATTCAACCACCTGCTTGAGCCTGTTCCCTTCATTATCTTTGATGGTAATATCTTGTGGTAGTTCTTGGGTGATATCAACTTCCACCAACATTCTTGCATATGACACACGACGTTTATTTGCAGTGCATTCGTCTGTAACTAAGGGATTACCTAGAGCACTATCTATCTTGCTTAAGTTTTTAGCTCCCCATAGGTAAAGAGGGAGTCGAGGGAGTTTGATTCACAAGGGTAAAGTTTGCAGCATGTCTTTTTTTAAATTGAAATCTGGTTTCCATTCACGCAGCAAGAGAGACATGTTCCTGATGGTGTAAGGCCTTTTCATCGTCACTTCATCCCTTTCCTTGAATGATTTAAATCTGAGGAGGAAGTAGCCTTCATCATGATAGTACATATCTGACATCGTTACAAAGTTTCAATTCTTGATCATGAATTGCTTAACGATAGTCATGCTTAGGTCCGCTCCCAGTACGTACAAAATCAAAGCAGTATTCCAAAACTTGACATCCGATTCAATATTTTCAACTTCTATTTCTACGTCAATCTCCCAATTGGAGTGACAAATTCTATAACCATACCCTTCGTCGGATTCCTATTGTCATTGAGAACATCCACCCAAAGTTTTTGTTGCTCTTTTGGCTCCTTAGTGATTAGGGTTTTGACTTCAATCTTCTTCGTAAAAGCTTTGACTTCGTTCATTCCAGTTAGACTAGCTTCTTTTAGGTTTGGTTGTTCAATTAGTTCATCTGGCTCTTGTTATTTTGTCACTGGCATCTGGTTTTCACGAGTCTTCGGTGACGGTGGAACCGTTTTTCTCAGACGCTCTCGCCCCCTGGAGGAACCCATTTGGTTAATTAATTTTTTTCATTTACTAATAATTTTTTGGTTTTTTTAAATAAAATTAAAAAATTAAAAAATAGGAACTTATTTACAATTTTTGAAAATTTAAAGAGATTGAATTTAAATTTTCGGTCCCGTATCTTAATTAATCTCGGAATTCATTTTGGTTATGTATCTTAACTTCGGAGTTCATTTTGGTTTTTTAACTTAAAAAAAAAATCATATTGATATCTTAATTCTTCAAAACGTACCATGTTAGTCCTTTTTGTCTAATTAGCGACGAAAAAATTTAAAAATCGATCGTTAAATTTATCGCTAATTTGACGAAAAAGACTAACATAATCCGTTTTGAAGAGTTAAAGAATTAATATGGACATTTTTTAAAGTTAAATGACCAAAATAAATCTTAATGTTACGTTACAAGAATAAAAAAGAATATTAAACCAAAAACTATTTAAAAGTATAGAGTAAATTTAAAAATTTTAATAAATTTGGCGATCAACTTACAAAATTAGAAAGATTAATAATAACCCGATTAATATTCACAAAATATAAAGTGAAAGAGATTTTAAATTTTTACTTTTAGATAACATTTGAAGTTCTTAATTTTAACTTTAAGAAAATATTTCCTAAATTTTGTCATTTATTCAAACAATAAATTTTGATCAAATTTCAAAAAATTATTTTGACTAGTTAAAATGTCTCATGTTTCCTTTGCCCCTTATTGCATTTGATGAAGAATCACTTAGTTTAGCTTTATAATCTAAATCACTACCAGCATTATAATCTAACCCTTATTGCATTTTCTTTCTCTAACCATTCATTTTCCAAAATCACCAACACATAACTTTCTGCTGCCATTTTGCTTTCTCAAATTCTTCATACTTTTCTCATTCACTAGGGAAAAGCCAAAACAAGAGAAAAAGGAAGAGCCTAAACCACCATCACCATGTGTGCTTGCAAAGAAGATTCAAACAAGATAGTTGATTATGTCTATAGAAGAAACAAAACATACATCTACCAAACCTCATGCTTAAAACTTAAATGAAGCATGGACTCTGAAAGCACGACGACACTGACACATCGATACATTAATAATTTGAAAAAATAATAATTTAAATATAATCACAAGTGTTGGTGTTGATTTCAAACACACGATACTGACACACCTTTTTTTAGAGGTGTCGGTGCTACGTAGTAAAACTTACAAAAGTTTCTTCCTCCCCCTCTTGTCCCTACTATATAAATAAGCTTAAACAATTTTTCCTTAATTAGAAGATTCATTTAGGCAATAAAATTGCTTTTGAACCCATTCATTATAATCTTGTAGCATCTGCTCAAGTAGCAGTGGCACCAGCTTGTCCACCAAAGCTTGCATCATTCTGCATCACTCAAATTTGGTCAAAGTTGTCATTAACTTGTTACATTGAGATAGTTGTAAGATTATGAATTAAATCACTCACATATTTCCAGGACCTTCAACCGCTGAAATAGGCATCATGGTAAACGGGCGTGTATAGATCTGCAAAACCGAACATTTTTTTAAGTTGAAAGGAAAATGCAAAAGTACAGCAATATCATACTGAACCATAGTTAGATTAGATACTAATAGTAATATCTTTTATTAGAAGATGTTTGCTTTATATGCAAGGATTAAGGAAGAATCAGATAAGAATGTGACAGTATATGCTCTATTTTTTAGTTTGAGTATATGAACAACCTCAAGTGTGAGATTCAACTTCACATCAACTTCCAAAAATGATTCAGCATCAGCATCACTCCATGTCATGTGATTTATCATGAACGCTACGAATTCATAGAAATGGTTAATAAGCATTGCTGTGACACAGAAAAACTACAATGGATACAATACAGATACCTGAAAAGTGGTCGTTTTGCTCTTCAATGATTTCTGAACCCTCGAACTGCGAAAAAAACAGTGAAATATCCAAAAATGAAATGGAATAAGTGACTAAGAATGTTGAAAAGATGCATATTCAATAAAACTAAGGTTCATAATTTCATATCATGTTTATGAAATATTAGGACATTAGCTAAATAAATATATACTTATCCATCAATCAGTACCATTTCTATCAAGCAATCTCACAAGTAATATACTAATATTGATTTTGATTTTCACTGATTATCACGCGAGTGTATGTGTGTGTTCCATCTATTGTTCGCTCTACTTAAAAAATAGTGTAAAATCCTTTAAAGGAAACACCTTACAAGAAATCATTTCAACCAAGCAATCTTCATCTGTTGAGGTAACCCGCAGATCTATGAAAGGGGAAGCTTCAAAGTTCAAAAGTCTAAGTTTAGGAAGTTCACACCTACAAACCAATTAGGTATAAGTTAGTATTTTCTCCTTCACCGGAGTGTGAACCTCAGTTCCCATAATTCATATGAGTTGAGCTACCCAACCCGCGACAATCAATTGTAAACTGGTCCTTAACATGCCTTAGTTCAACTTCAATACATTGATAAATGAAACTATCAGTCATCAGCTATAAACTACCAGCGAACTTATCACCTATAAGCTACCGGCTAACTTATCACCTATCAGCTATTTTTACCAAACATAGCCTAATTCAACTTCAATACATAGATGAATGAAACTATTTGCATTCTCCAAACCAAACCGATAAAAGAATTGAAGATATGATAGACCTGTATGTGTTAGCATCAAGGGATTGAAATGATTGCAATGCCTTTGTGTTCAGCACTGCTGCAATTCCACTAGGCTGGCTTAGAAATTCACTGATGTGGTACTTTTTACTGCCAACAACATCATCATCATATGTTGGCAGATTAACTCTTTCCTTTTTAGTAGCAACCAGATTTGCTTTCTTTACATTTGAATCCGAGGAAGTCGTCGCCTTTACCTTGATCTCCATTTTCTTCCTAAAAAATCAAATTTATGAACAAAAGTAGCAACTCTTAGAAATTATCAAAATTCACAAGAATTGAGACTACGTTCCATCAGAAAAAATAAACAAAAAAACAATTCAATCATCTTATCTATAGTAACAATAAGATATTTCTTTGTACAATGTAATGTAATAAAGTTGAGTAAGCAAACCGTTGCGTGAAATTATGAAAGGAATGTGTGGCCCAGAAGTGTTTTCCATTTCCATACAATTTGTTACACAAAAGAATTGATTTTGCTGCAAAAAAGAAAGCATCAGCTACCAATGGAAAGGAAATAATAATCTAGCAGAAACCCGCAGCTCAAAATGGAAAGAAAAAAATCTTGAAATTTTGGTTGCAGAGAAAAGAAGTGAAAAGAAAAGAAAGCATTTGTTACCCATTTATCAACGAGTCTGTCTGGTAAAGTTGGTAGTTGGAAGAAAAGAAGAAGGAAACAGGTTGAAATAAATGCCACTGTCACTTCTAACTGAAAAGAATATTCTATTCTTGCTAGTAGTGATAATAAACAGTATAAATTCAAATACTCTTTTGTTAATTGTTATGGTAGAAATAGAGAAGACAGAAAGATAAGATAAATAATTATTTTCTAAATTTTGGTTGGTTACATGTATAGTACAAGATAAACTCTTTTTTTTTTGTTATAAAAGGTTATATGACTTGAACATCGGGGACTCAATAAAAGGTTATATGACTTGAACATCGGGGACTCACCAAAGTGAGGTCTTAAGCTCAAAAAGACATTTACATAGTTACTTACAGATTACCTATCAAGATGTCTTCATCGACAGCCAAGGTTAATACTTACAGATTACCTATCAAGGATGTCTTCATTGACAGCCAAGGTTAAATCCACGACCTTTCGGTTCGTGAGCCAACTCGTTGAAAATCATCTTACAAAAACTTAAGCTAAAACTATTAGCTGAGTATATATATTTTTAATTTTATTCTAAAAAATATATACTTTTAATGTTTTTTTACAAGCCTCTGCAGAAAATAAAATTTGATAAATTTATTGACATTAAAATATATTTAACCCAAAAATTAAAAATAGGCAATTTAAGTAAAAAAAAAATAAAAAATAAAAAATAAAATAAAAAAAATAAAAAAATAAAAAAATAAAATAAAATAACAGGTAATTTACTCCTCACACAATAAAAAAACAGGTAATTTACCCCACAATAAAAACAGATAATTTGCTTTCCATCTTTAAACCTTTTTTTTCCGACTACTGAAGTTTGAGTACAATTCTAAATTTATGGATGTGTAGGACATCAAAGGTACAGACAAACTTATAAATACAGATATTTCTAAGAGCTCTAAACAGTAATCTCAAACTTTATTTTCAAAGCTTCTGAATAACCCTGAGCTTTGCACTTCTACTTCGGCGGTTCAATTCTTCCTCTTCTTCTGATGGTGTGATTGGTCTTTTTGTAAGAACTATTCCATTTGATCCATGCATTACTTGTTTTATCCATGCTTCTTTTTTTATGATTCCATCAATCATCTTTCTCATATCACTATTGCCGCTTTCCCCTTCGCCCATGTCTTCATTCCCTTTAATTATATTAAGAAATGTTTGCTTCACAATTCTGTCCTCCAAACTGTGAAAGGATATGACAGCGAGCCTGCCCCCAGGTGCAAGGCAGTCAAAACAAGAATAGAGAGAATCCTCAAGAGTTTTCAGTTCGTCATTGACCGCGATTCTCAATGCTTGAAATACTCGGGTTGCTGTCTTTATCCAACCTTGCCTTCCACCTGTTGTTGCAGTGGAATCACAATGTAGTTCGATCAGAAATGGCATATGCATGATAAATGAGGCTTATAGTCCTTGAAAAAAATAGAGCTACAATAGAAAGTTGGAGAAGGACGAGCTACCTTTCATTGCAGGAGTCACGCGCTTAATAAGATCCAGCAAGTCGGCAGTCGAATGTAATCCACCTTCTAAACGGGCTTGGACAATTTTCTTCTGCAGAGTGCGCCAATTACTTTCTTCCCCATAATCCCTTAGGATACGGCCCACTTCAGTATCTGGCCACGAGTTTAGTATGTCTTCTGCTTTAAGGCTTGCCTGTCATAGGCCTGTCCATCAGTTTCATAGGAAACAAAAATCATGTATCACTCCGCGGTAAACAGGCTAAAAAATATGATTCCGCGTAAAAGTATATTGCAATGATGTGTAAAAGGAAATAGGCATGTTTCATTAGCGATAAAGATTGAATTTGAAGAAAGCCATCCAAAGAAACTCCCGGCATAGCTTAGAATTTAGATAGATACACAAGTCAGGCCATATATCCACAACAAAAAGGAATTAGAGAAATAGTAATACAGGTAAGGGGTTGGAGCTGGACCGTCCAGATTAACGAAAGAGAGTGCAAAGTAAAGAAAAATTCAAAACTAAACAACATTTACATGATAGCGCCACTTTTCAGTTTTCACTGCTACAAATCGATGAGCAAATTGCACCCATTCTACAAGTAAACACTTCACAATCATATGCATTCTTTCTCCAAATAGCATAAATTTTAAATTGAACTCTGAAATGCACTAAACTATACCTGAGGATCCATTCGCATATCAAGGGGTCCATCACCAAGCACACTGAATCCTCTTTGAGGATCATCCACCTAAACAATAAGAAAACATCACTTCAGCAATATACAGTGAAGCGAAAGATTCAAAACACTCGACTACTATTCCAGCGCCATAAGATTAGACATAACCATGGTTTTCAATCACATTCTACAACCAAAAAACCTAACAATTCAATACATCTTCAAACAACAAACATAACCGAAATTTAAAACCATGAATGCGCAACAACAACACAAGAAAGCAATCAATGTATATTAGGTAAAGTCGAAAAACATACCTGCATAGATGACATTCCGAGGTCCATCAAGATGCCATCAATAGACGCGACCCCTAAGTGTTCCTCGCCAGTTCCTCTAAGCACAGACTTAATGTGTCTAAAATTCCTTAACATGGTAAACACTTTCACACTAGACTCACTATCGTCCAAAACTGAACCGATCCGCGATTTAGCTACGTCGCTGGCCACAGGGTCCACATCAATCCCAACAAAATACTTCAACTCTGGATGTCCTCTAATCACCTATTCCATCATTCATTCAATACATATCAAATTAAATTCACTAAATTCGCTACTTTGAGTTTACAATTAGTTGCGACCCTACATACAAATAGAAAGCAATAACTTGCAAAGAAATTGGAGAAATTGAATGATATAATACTAACATTGGTGGAGTGGCCAGCGGCGCCAAGAGTGCAATCAACGAAAGAGGTTAAGGTGCAATTTGAGAAGACATCCAAGACTTCGGAAAGCATAACGGGAATATGAAGATGAGAGTTGTTGTTATAAAGCTCAATGATTGTGTCCTTGTCGAGTTCTTTGTCGGAACGAGTTCGTCTCTTTTCCTTGGCAAGTGCTGCTTCTGTCTTCTTCTTTGTGAGTCTCGTGGCGATGTTGCTGCTGCTGAGGGTTCTGAGATTTGAAGCGGGGAAGAGAAAGGAATTGGTGTGGTGAATGAGTTTAGGCTTGGATAGTGATAAGAGTGAGGATATCTTTGAAACCGTTGCCATTTTTTGTGTTGTGTGCTGTAGACCTAACTAGCTGTGAGTAGTAAGGTCACAAACAGTGTTTCATTTCTCTGGTAGACAAGGAAAAATTTTATTTTATTAATTATAATCATATTTGTTTTAGTATCTACAATACAAATTAAAAAAATATATATTATTTTGTCTTTTTTTACAATTTATCATTTTATTTTATTATCCATAAAATTGATTGAATGTGAGATTGACTGACTGCGAGAAGCTATGTGTGGTGGTGTTTATGGTGGTTTGGAGGGCTTGCTCACGTGAGGTGAGAGACTCTATATCAGCGTGATGTTTTGTGTTAATTTAGGTTTAAGTTATGATTTTTTTGTCTCAACCCTTTAGTTGAGGTATTTATAAAGGCCAATGGGCCTAAGGTTTATCAAACTCGTATTCGTAGGGGGTAACTATGGGTGAAAATAGGCCAAGATAGCAACCTGACCTATGATAAATTTTTAAGACCGGAGTTTAGAAATAGGCTGTTTTTTTGCAAGGTCTATCATTTTTTTAAAGTCTGTCCTAATTTGAAAGTCTATTTAAAAGCATGTTTAACATTAAGGCTTTTAAATAGTTCATTTGACTTACAAAACCTTATAGGTCGGTCTATATATGCATAAATAGGCCGACATGTTTAGCCTATTTACTAATATACATGCATATATAGGTCAACCTATTTAGCCTATTTTCTAATATATATTTATATATAGGTCGACCTATATATGCATAAATAAGTCGACATGTTTAGCCTATTTTCTAATATACATGTATATATAGGCCAACTTATTTAGTTTATTTTTTAATATATATTCATATATAGGTCGGCACATATATTCATAAATAGGCCGACATGTTTAGCCTATTTTCTAATATATTTTTATAAAGGCTGGCCTATAAAGCTTCATAGATTTTTTTAATAGCCTAAGCCTAACCTAATTAATTAAATATGCTTTTTCAAAAGTGTAAGTCGGACCTTTTGATTAAATAGACCAGGTTAGGCCAAACCTTAAATAGGTCAGGCCATAAGCCCTTGTAGGGTGGTCTGGCCTATTCTCATCCATAGCGATAATTGTTCCCTTATAACTAGGAAGGGATTGTTGACCACCTATTCTCTAGAGAATTGTTGTGGACTCATTCCCTTCTGACTAATGGGGGATAACTGTATTTATACACGTCATCAATTCTCAGGGCGAGCCCCCTTGTTTTATAGGGATGTCTCCCAAGCGACAACACACTTAGGCGGGAACACCAGGGCCTCCCTTGTCTAGGACCTTTACAAATATAACACTACATAGTCTTTTAAGCACGAGAGTTTTGTTAAGGGTGAAGTTTTTTCAAGGCGTCTTCCATTTGAGGCATGTCCCTTGTCTTAAGGGAGGGTCCTCAATCTACATGTGACCTTTTATTTTAAAGAGGTGAGTCCCTCAACTAAAGGCGGCCTTTTATTACCAAGAGGCGAGTCCCTTAGCTGAAGGCGACCTTTTATTACCAAGAGGCGAGTCCCTCATCTTGGGACGAGTCTCTCAACTGAAGGCAACCTTTTATTACAATGAGGTGAGTCCCTCAGCTTAGGACGAGACCCTCAATTGAAGTCAGCCTTTTATTATTAAGAGGCGATTCCATCTTCTTGGAGTGAGTCCCTCGACTGAAGGCAACCTTTTATTACCAATAGGCGGGTCCATCAACTTAGGGCGAGTGTTTATTTCCATGTGAATGTCTATTATTGGTCTAGATGGTTGAGGGATAAACCTAATATCATTTTTATTAGACTTTAAGATGTCAAAATATCAATTATTCTTGAATGCTTGAGTATTTTAGTGGGAAACACAATGTGAGTGACATTTAATGTACCTCATGATGAAGTTCTTTGAGAAAATCAATTTATCCTCTTTTACTTAAAAGTGTCTTCCAGGTGTGGGAACTTTCCCGCTTCTCGTGGAAGTTACCCCATTATGTGGATATATGACTTGTACTTATTGAGTTTCCCCTATATTGTTTAAAAATACATTTCTCTTATTCTTCTTTCCTACTTCTCTTTTTCTAGAAACACATACCAGTCGAGGGGAAAGTAAATAAACCGCTCTATTTCTTAGGGTAAAAACATTTTATCTCCTATTTTTCTACCCAATATAACAATGGTAAAGAAAGTTAAATGTATTCAAGTTTGAGACATTGTGTCCCTGTATTCTAGTGTGGATATGACCAACGGGTTTCGTCATGGCATCAAGTTTTCCAGCGCGGGACGTAAGGAGGATGTGATTATGGAGACTTGTTCAGGGAGAGAGAGGGCCAACATGGATACCTTCAGCGAGTCGTCTGCTCCCTATTTTTACATCCACTTTCCCATTATTCATGAATTAATGGTTTTAATTTCATTCACTTATTTTAAAGTGGATATTCAGACGGCGATCAATGTCTCCCCCTCTCATATTACCTGAAACATGTGGGATATACTCAAAGCTTTTCAGATGTTCTGTTGCAACTTTGGTGTGTCCCCTAATGTGAGGGTGTTCCTTTCCTTCTTTATAATGGGGATTCTTTCCAACAACGGTTGGGTGACGTTGCGCCATTTATCGGGTGGATATCTATTGAAGCCCTTCGCGATCCCTTATAAGGATTGGAAAGACAAGTTCGAGCGAGTAAGAGGGTGAGGTGATGCTTCTTTAGTTATTGTAGGGGCTATGGGTGACCCTTTCTCCCTTTATCATGGATGTCGTATCCACATATTACTCAAAGGGTATACCTAAGTGTTCTTTCCCCTCTTGATCATGAAATAATAAATATTTTGAGATGTTTCTGCTCTATGGAATCTCATACCCTTATTATTAGGAACCGTGAAGATAAAGATGGGGTATAAGTGTGCTTAGGTATGAAAGAATACCCTTTTCGACTTGCCCAGGCATTTATTACTTATATGTCCTTACAACATTCCTTTCTTTGCAGGGGATATAGCGGAGACCTCCCTTGGTCAGAGAAAAGAGCGATTGGTGAAGATGCAAATTACATAGTAGCAGGCGAGCCTTCCGCCACCCCTCCTGCAGAACATAGTTTTTGACTGGGGGCAAGGCAGTGTGAAACCTCTCGAGCCGGTGAGGCCCACCCTTCCTAGATTCCACGACGAGAGGAGAGCCCCTCCAATCCATCAAGGAACCATGAGGTAATAGAACGGGAGGAAAAAAGTGGGGATGAACTTATCCCTCCTGAACTATCTTTATGGAATAATCTCGCCTTTAACACGGTGGAGTTTTTTTATTGCCACTTCTTTTTCTCGAAAAACTTTCTAGGTGAATATTAGTCTGTCATTGGCATGTCCTCTGTTAAGCCATTTGATATACTGGAAATCCAAATTTTGAAATGCCTTTTAGTGAATAAAGTTAATAGGGATTAACATTCTCGCACCATCCGAGGACTACAGTCCAAGGTGAACCATGCAAATAGGAGTGCTCATGAAGGTAGGAATGTAATAATACTACTGAAGGAGAAACAGGATGTTGTGAAGGAACTTACAAAGGAAATGGCCACTAAGGCTCTTTCCCAGTTTAAAGAGGTGGGGGAGCGTTTATCAATCGCTCAAGGGGGGCCGAAGCACCATTGAGGGTTTGGAAGGGAGAGTCTCGCTACTCAAGATGAAGTTATGGCGACCTTTATCCATCATTTTGAGAGGGCGGGAAAACAAATTAATTTCCTTTATCTTGATCTAGATTTAAGCCTAATGGATCCATTTCAGGTGGTTCGAGATGATTAAGTAATGTACGACGAATATTTCCCCTTGCTTTGACCTTTTTGTTGTATTTCTTTGCCCCATCAAGGGCTTTTTTTAATTGTGATAACTGGTGAACATCAACGGTCCTTGGGCGCTTTTTGTGTTAATTTCTTCTTATTAATATTCTCTTTTGTAGCTATTTTTGTATCATTAAGCCTCTAGCTTTAGGCTCGGGGTTTTTACCATCATTGATCCCCTTGCAAAAATTTGACTTCATTAAGAACTACAAAGAGACTCAACATTTTATACCTCTTAAGAGTTGGCAAGAATCCTATTTAGGGATCCAAAGTTTTCAATCATCTCTCCAGGCAGCAAGGATTCCAATTAGGGATCCAACATTTTGATCACTTATAGGGTGATAAGTATTACACTTAGAGATCTAGTGTTTTAATCGCCTCATAGGGCGACAAGGATTCCGCTTAGGGATCCAACATTTTAATCTCCTCCATGGGTGGCAAGGATTCCACTTAGGGATCCAGTGTTTTGATCATCTCATAGGGTGCAAAAGATTCCCCTTAGAGATCCAACGTTTTGATTGCCTCCATGGGCGTCAAAGATTCCACTTAGGGATCCAGAGTTTTGATCGTCTCATAGGGCGACAAGGATTTCACACTACTACAAAATACACCTTCGGTAACATAATACTACTGCAGTCATGCTTTCCATCGTTGTAATATCACAAACTGGATGCGCCTAATATACTTTTTTATTTTATTTTTTAAGTTATTTAATCATTGTTGAGATAAACAATCGTGGTGATAAAGTAAGTATTACAAGCTTTGAATCCTAGCAACTACATTTTTTTCCATTTTTCCTATTATAAAAAACGCGTGTCACTTAAGTTTATAAATAAATAAATAATTGAAAACTATTTAACCACAGTTTTACTATTCAACCATTATAATAAGATCTACATTTCACCGCGGTTGGATATAACAACCGTGGTTAAAGGTTTTCCTGATAAACTTAAAACAAAACAGATTCATTATTTTCTTCATAACATGCCCTAAGCGAACTAGCGAACCATCGAACCAGAGCTGACAGCGATAGCGATAGCGGAATCTTCATATTCACAATCTTCGTTCATTTGAATCTTCATTCTTAATAATCTTCACTATCTTCATTCTTGGTCTCTTCCTCTTCGAAGTACGATATGTTTCGTGAAAACTTCAATCTCTTCCGCATCTTCTTAATTCTTAATAATCTTCACTATCTTCATTCTTGTTTGATTTTGTGGTTTGTTTTGTGGAAATTTCACATGCTTTATGTTTTGTTGTTAGATTTAGCAGTGAACAAAAATATTTTAACTTTGCTACAATAAATATCCATATGCTTAAGATTTAGAGTTGTATTATTGTTATGAATATGCTTTAGTTTTTCGATATGCTTTAGGTTTAGATTTTTTTTGTGTCATTCACAATATTGTTTTGATATAAATTTCAAAATTTATTATGGATCATAGTTGGATGAAAGCTGATAGATTAGGTTCGGTATATGAGAAAGGAGTTCTTGAATTCCTTGAATACGCTGATCAAAATCTACCTGACAATAATGGTATCTTTTATTGTTCTTGTGTTAATTGCGGGAATATAAATAAAGGTAAAAAGAATGAGATATTCCATCACATATGTTGTGATGGTATATGTCAAAATTATACAATATGGACGTGGCATGGTGAGGTGAAAAAAAAAAGCGAAACAGGGCATCACAAAGTCACAAAGTTGATGAAGATGAATATATGGATGATTGACTAGAAGATATTTTCAGTGATATTGGAGAATCTTCTTTTAAGAAATCCCATATTTATGATACTTTATGTAGTGATAAGGACACCCCTTTATATAAGGGGTGCACAAGGTTTACACGATTGTCTGTTGTGTTAAAATTGTTTAATCTAAAAGTAAAAAATGGGTGGTCGGATGAAAGTTTCATGGAATTGCTTTATTTGCTAAAACATATGCTACTAGAAGATAACAATTTGCTTGTTGTTGTTATGATGCCAAGAATATATTATGTCCAATGGGTTTGGAGTATATCAAAATACATGCATGCCCTAATGACTGCATATTATATAGGAAAGAGTATGAAATTTTAGATCAATGTCCGAAATATGGGGTGTCGCGTTATAAGCTGAAGGATAACAATGGTGATGACAATGACAATGACAATGTTAGTAGGAAGAGTCCTCCTGCTAAAGTGTTATGGTACTTGCCAATAATTTCAAGATTCAAGAGATTTTTTGCTAATGCGGATGGCCAAAGAGTATTAGATGGCATGCATATGAAAGAAAATGTGTTGGAAACATATGCCATGTAGTTGATTCTTTGCAATGAAAGAAAATTGATTCATTGTTTCTGGATTTTGGCACTGAGCCAAGAAACCTTAGGCTTGGGCGTTCCACCGATGGAATGAACCCCTTTGGTAACCTGAGTACTAACCATTCTCCGTGGCATGTTCTTCTCACGATTTACAAACTATCTCATTGGTTGTGCATGAAGCATAAGTATATGTTGTTAAGTATGATGATTTCTGGACCACGACAACCTGGAAACAATATATATGTTTATCTAAGTCCATTAATTAAAGATTTAAGAAATTTGTGGGAGGAAGGCATTGAAGTTGATGATGCATATTCTAGTGAAAAGTTTAAGATGCGTGCAATGTTATTTTGCACAATCAACGACTTTCCTGCATATTGTAATTTGGTTGGATATAGTGTTAAAGGACACAAAGTGTGTCCTATTTGTGAATCTAATACATGTTATCACCAACTTGAGTTTGGAAAAAAAATCGTTTACCTTGGGTATCAAAAATTTCTAAAATCCTGTCATTTTTATCGTAGATTGCGGGAGGCTTTTAATGGAGAGCATGAATTTGATATCGCTCCTAAACCTTTAACCGGGGATGAATTTTATCAACGACAGAAACACATTATGTTGTATTTGGAAAGAGAGAAAAAGAAAAAGGGTCGGTTGAGAAAAATATATGGAAAAAGAGGTATGTGTTCTTTGATCTTCCGTATTGGTCAAGTCTCGATGTAAGACATTGTCTTGATGTGATGCATGTGGAGAAAAATGTGTGTGATAGTTTAATTGGAACACTTCTAAACATTCCAGGTAAGACTAACGATAGTAAGCAATCACATCTCGATATGGAGACGATGGGTATACGAAAACAATTGGCTCCAATAGAAAAAAGGAATAGAACTTATCTGCCTTCGCCTTGTTACACTCTATGTAAAAAGGAAAAGAAAAGTTTTTGCGAGTGTTTGCATGGTATCAAAGTTTCCCAAGGTTACTCATCAAACATCAAGAAACTTGTATCAATGAAAGATCTCAAGTTAATTGGTTTGAAATCTCATGATTATCATGTCTTGATGCAACAACTTCTACCAGTGGCTATCTGTGGCATCCTACCAAAAAATGTGAAAGTAACTATAATCGGATTGTGTTTGTTCTTCAATGCCATATGTAATAAAGTTCTTGATTTTAGAAAATTAGATGAATTAGAAGATGAAGCTGCCATAATGTCATATGTAAAAAAGTTCATAATTATAATGTCTCGTCATGCTGACACTGAAGGTAGAGGTATTCAAGGTTTAAATGTTAAGTCAATGGCTCGGGATGTGGTTATTCAGGTACATTTCTATATATTGAATAATCTTGAAGAAGTTCAACCTTACGTGATTACTCACAAACTACTTTTGAAGAAAAGATATCAACGAATGAGTGACAAGTTGTTGTTGATCGAGCATAACAAGAAATTCCTATATTGGTTTAATAAAAGGATACCAAATGATCATAGTGCATCCGAGACAATTAAATGGTTGTCGTACATGCCAAAATTTAATGTGATAATTTGGACTGCATATGAAATTGGTAATTATACCTTTTATACAAAATCAAAAGATGATCATAGTACAATGCAAAATAGTGGGGTTATGGTTGAGGCTGAATCCATGTATTTCTCTAGTTTGAAAGATAATAATCGAATATTGGCAACTAGTGAGTTCTTTGGTGTCATTAAGGAGATTTGGGAGATTGATTATTGATCGTACCTGATCACAAAGTAGATTAGTGGCCAACAAACGTCGTGAGCTCCGCTACTCCGGTGGTGATGAGACGGTAGGGGGTGTACCTGCAAGGTACTCCGATGCTAAAGTCAGGAACGGAGCAAGAAAATACAGAGAATGAGAGTAAGAATTAGAATACCTGACCCTCTAGTGAAAGTTGGTATTTATATTGTGCCCCCAACGCTGGGCCAGCGGTCGTCTCCACTAGGTTGGGTTGCTAGGCCCAATGCAGACAACTGACAAGGCTTACATGGCATAGGGAAGACCAACACGTGGTCTTCGCCCTAGAGTAGCTGCCCCGAGATCTTTGGAGAGTGGGTAGACCAACTCTTTCGAAAGTGGGTAGTCACCTCATGACGTGTCCCCGCGGGAGGAGCACGTGGAGTACGCAGGGAGGATGCTCATTCTCTCCCCACTCCAGTAGTGTCTGCTCGACAATGATGGGGTCTGGACATGCCCGACGAGGAAGAGGATCGAGCCTTAATGGGTTGCGTAGCATGATATTGGGTTGGGCCTGCCCGAGTGATGGGCAGGCACTGGCCCAGTCCAGAACATGAGCCCTCCAAGTCGTTGCTCTGAAGTGTCGAAGTAATGACTTAAGTGGCAGCCCATTTGTTGGGGACCTGTATAGTAGGGAAGCATGCACGGAGTGCCAAGCTGATGGGAGATGTAGGAGGTCAGGAGCAAAGATGTTCGTCAGGCAGGAGTCGTGGGGCTGATGCCCTTCTGGTTACTTAAAGGCCACTTCTGGTCGACCATTCGGGGAGATGAAAGGAGACGGGCGTGTATGTCACGTGGGCACAAAGGGAAATGAAAAGACGTACACGGGGTCTCGAGTGCCACTTGTCACTCGCCATCAATGCCTAGGGACACCTCGAGTCCTCTGGTGGCCCTATAAATAGGAGTCGGGTTCATGCCATTTGCACGTTTCCACTCTCTCCGCTCCCAACTCTCTCTCTCTTTTTCTTTCGCTTCCGCCGCCATCCTTCCACCATACGCCGCCGCACCGGAGATTCCCAACTTCCGTTACAAGTAAGTTTCTGGCTCCTACTTTCTTCTTAGTGCTTTCTACGGTGGTTTCTCCGGCAAACTGATGAAGTTCTCGGGGAGGCCACGGAGTTTCCGGCGAAAACGGTCGGGCTTCTATAGACTTCCGGTGAATGCCCTGAGAAACTGGGATGAATCTCCCGAGGACCTGATGAAGGTCCCAAGGATACAGGATGAATGTCCCGGGGAACTGGGATGAAGAAGTCGGGGACCTGATGAAGGTCTCGGGGACGTTTGTTGAATACCCCAGAGGACGTTGGGTGAATGCTACGGGGCGGTGGGATGAAGGTCCTGAGCATATCTGTGTGTGTCCTTGAGCTTCATGTCTCGAATCTTTGCTAATACGGGGAGGTCCAAGGGGTGAGCACCCTCAGTAACCTTGGTCGGAGGAACGTTCCCCTAGTGCGGGATGTTCCCCATATCCTTTCTTCGCCCTTTCACTTGATTTGCGGTGGAAGGGTGAATTTGATCTGAACTATCAAATTCACTAATTCCCTCTGCTTTTTAGGTAAAATGACGACCATGGCCACGGGAATCATAGAGATCGACGATGATCCCGACTCCCCGTTGGCGCCGACCACCGGTGATGAGGAGCGGATGCCTGAAGACTGGGATGGCGAGGAGCCTCTGGGTGTCCCATCCCTATTTGCTACAGACTCCCATGATGCCTTCGCCACTGTCGAGAATCGATGTGAGGGATCCTCGAAGAATTGGCTGGTGTACAAACCTCTAGCACACCACCGCATCTGTTCAAGATTTAAAGGGATGAGATTCCCTATGTATGAATTTACTTTCGACGAGGCGGGCTGGCGCCTACCCTTCAGTGGTTTCCAGCGAATGGTGTTCACTTGGCTGCGTCTGGCACCTTCGCAACTTCACCCCAACGTTCTCGCCTTCATTCGCACATTCAAGCTAGTCTGCCAGTATCTCGGCATCAGGGAGACTATACCTTTGTTCTTCTGTATATTCCACCTACAAAGGCAGGCGATTGATGGAAGGCACAGTTGGGTATCCTTCAAACAAGTGAGCAGGCTATTTTGAACTTATATGGACTCTATCTGCCACTTCAAGTCCCGGTATTATGTCGTAAAGTCAATCTCATTCAAGGCCGCGGAGACAGTGTACAACCGGGTGTTCAAAGAAATAGACGAGCAGCGAGTAGAGGTCCTCGAGGAGAAGTTCCCCCTGCAGTGGACGGAGGAGCACTTCAAGAGAGGCACAGACAGCTATATATTTATCCCGGACGCACTGACCAAGGATGACCGGCTAGCCTACCAAGAGATAGTCAAGTTCGTCCCTGGTTTTAAGCCTGTGCAGCTCGTGACTCTGGACGGGAAATTTATCTGCGACGACAACAGGGAGATTTTAGAGGAGACTTGGTTGATTAACACGAGAGCCCTCCTCAAGACATTTTCCGACCAAGACGCTCTCCTGCTGTTAGGTGGCGAGCAACCCCTGTGCTTGGCTCCCGTGTCCATTTTTGTCGTTGGTCTCCTGACACATTTTTTCTTTTGTAGGTAAAATGTCTAGTATAGAGGAACGCGTTAAGAAGTTGACTGTTGCCCGAGGCTCGAAGAAGGGTGGAAAGGGGGGAGTCGATCAGATCAGCCAGCAACGGCAAGGCCCCGTCCAGACCTCGGGGACTCCTCCAGCTCCCCACAGTATAGCCAATCTCCTAATTCGTAGGGGTCCCCAAAGAGACAACGGACCAGCGAACAGGTGCATGTCAACCTCACTGCAAGCCCACCCAACGAGAAGTTTGTGCTCTCGCCCTGTCACCTGAGGCCTAATTTTTTTCTCAGGGGCCAACTCCCCGACCGTTAGTGCATCTGAATCCCAAGCCATCTTAGGCGTTGATCGGGCTTCAAGGAGAAATGTCTTGGCAGAGGACATGGCCACGATGATGCAGGTTTTTGCTACAGCCCTGGTCCTAAACAATGATACCTGTCCATCGGCGGAGCTGATCAAACTGCAGGATAGCTTCACGTCTGTTGAGGCCGAGATGAAGAAATTGGGCAAGGACCTCGCGGAGTGTAAGAAGCAGAATGAAGCCTAGGATGAGCTCCAGGGGCAGTTGGAGGAGAAGCTGAAGAATGCCGCTGAGGAGAGGAAAAATCTCTTGGCGAAAATTATTGAGCTGGAGTAAGCTGTCCAACCTGCTGAAGAGGAAACTGAGGAGGACAAGCTGCTGACCTCTCGGGCCGAATTGATCTCAAAGCTCAGGCAGACCGAGCGGGATGTCCTTGGGACTGTCGAGGTGGGCTTTGCTCTTGCCGTGAAGCAGCTCCATATTGTGAATCTGGGTGTCGAGCTCATTACTGAGGGTACCGGTGGTTGATGGTCGGATTGTCCCACCGGAGCCCGAGGAGGATGACGACGACGAGACCATGAAGGACGGGCAGCCTGAGGAGACCGCAGCTATTTAGTTTTTCTTTTGTCTATTTTGTTTGGCCTGCGTGCCAGTTTTTATAATGACTTTTTCCCGGCCTGCGCGCCAGGGGCTTGTGATATTTTGTACAAACTCTTTGAACAATGGGCTTCTGCCCGATTCTAATGTATTGTCTTTTCTTATCTTGTGTGTGTGATGTTTGTATGTTGATTATATATTTGTTCCATTTTTGTCTAAGTATTTTGGGGGTTTTACTCGACTTTGTTAATCCTCGACAGTGCAGGGAACTGGTAGAGTGGTCGGAGCTGTATTCCAAACTTTGATAACCTTTGATGAAGCTAAGAGTTTTGTCTAGGCCTTAGCTTCGTGGCGTAAACTTCCCATCGCGAGCTGGGTGTCTTGCCTAGTTCATACGACGACGGTGGAGCTCGGTCGAGGTATCCCCGTCAGATCAAGGGTCCTCGCGCACACACAACGCGGGCCCTTGTATTCTTATTTCAAAGAGGGGAGTCGCGCTTGTACCTTAGTGTGCCCCCGTGTTAATGACACAAATGGGTCGCAGGCAATGTTTAATTGTAGTACTGTTTAAGCTTTTCAGCATTCCATGGTCGAGCAAGTTCCTCCCTGTGTAGATTTTCGAGGTAATAGGCCTCTGTCCCTGTTTTTGCGCGGACGCGATAGGGGTCCTCCTAGTTCGCGACGAGTTTGCCTTCACGCCAATCTTTCTGGTTCCTTCGTAGGACAAGGGTGCCTACCTAAAAATCACGTTTAATAACTTTTTTGTTATAGCGTAAAGTTATCTTCTGCTTGAGTGAGGCTTCGCGGAGCGATGCGCCCGACCTTATCTCTTCGACCAAGTCAAGCTCCTCCCAAAGGGCCTCGTCGTTCATCTCCTCGTCGAGGAAGACTCAGTTCTTCTCGAGGGTTCCCTTATTTCTACTGGGATCACCGACTCAGTTTTGTAGGTCAATCGAAAGGGGGTTTCTCTGGTAGTGGAGTGCGGGGTTGTTCTGTAGGCCCAGAGGATGCTGTGTAGCTCCTCGACCCACCTTTTCTTGGCATCACCCAGTCTACATTTCAGTCCTCGCAGGATCACCCTGTTCGCAGTTTCATCCTGACCGTTTGTTTGTGGGTGCTCGACCGAGGTGAAGTGTTGCTTTGTGCCCAGCTTCGTGACGAAGTCCTGAAAGTTCTTGTCAGTGAACTGTGTCCCGTTGTCAGTGACAATTGCCTGGGGCACATCGAACCGGGCAAGTATGTTCCTCTTGTAGAAACGTAGTATGTTGTGGGTTGTGATTTTGGCCAGGGCTTCAGCTTTGATCCACTCAGTGAAATAGTCGACGCCAATGATCAGGTACTTGTTTTGGTATGATCCCATGATGAAGGGTCCGAGGATGTCCATCCCCCACCATGCAAACGGCCACGGGGATGAGAGCGTTTTGAGCTCACTGGGAGGGTCCAGGTGCATGACCCCGTGTCGTTGGTATCTGTCGCACTTCTTGACGTGCTCCTTTGTGTCATGCTGCATTGTGGGCTAGTAGTACCCTGCTCTTAACGCTTTACGGGCTAGCGATCGTCCGCCGAGGTGTTGTGCGTTGATCCCCTCATGGATCTCCTGGAGTATTTGGGGGACTTGGAATCCTCGACGCACGTGAGGAGGGGGATCGAGAAGCCGCGTCGATACAACTTATCTTCGACAATCGTATAGGAGCAGGCACGTCACCTAACAACTCTGGCGTCTTTTGGGTCGTCAGGTAGTTTGCCCTTGCTGAGGTATTCGTACATCGGGGTCATCTAGTTGTGGCCGTCTCCAATGGCATTCACGTCAGCCGAGGGGACGGTTTTCTCGATGCTCGGACGTGGGAGCACCTCCTGAATGAAGAACTTGTTCTCGCCTTTCTTCTTCGTGCTAGCGAGCTTCGATAGAACATCTGCTCGAGTATTATGTTTGCGCGGGACGTGATTCACTTCTACCGAGGAGAACTTCTTCATCTTTTCCTTCACCAGAGCCAAGTATTCGATGAGGTTGTCGTTCTTAGCTTGGTATTCTCCCCGTACCTATGAGGCCATGAGCTGGGAACCGGTGAATATTTTGACCTCTTTGGCGCCGAGGTCCTCAGCTAACCATAACCCAGCGAGGAAAGCCTCGTATTCGGCCTGGTTGTTCGACGTCGGGAAGGATAACGTGAGGGATACTTTGATCAAGATACCTTCCTCATTTTCAAGGATGATGCCTGCTCCACTGCCTATCGAGTTGGATGCCCCGTCGACGTAGATCATCCACTTTTGGGATTCGTTGGTCAAAGGTTCTGGGAGAGTCATTTCTGCCACAAAGTCGACCAGCACCTGAGCCTTCAGGGCCTTTCTCCCCTCGTATTGGATGTCAAACTCGACGAGTTCTAGCGACTATCTGAGCATCCTCCTCACCATGTCTGGCCGGCCGAGGAGTTGTCTCACTGGTTGCTCGGTCCTCACCATGACCGTGTGGGCTAAAAAGTAGTGTCGCAGTCTTCTGATCGCGATGACGAGGGCCAAAGCGACCTTTTCGATCTTCTGGTATCTAAGTTCAGGACCTTGGAGGGCTTTGCTGGTGAAGTAAATCGACTTCTGTCCATCGGGGGTCTCCCGAATTAGAATCGCACTGACTGCTTCGCTTGTGATCGCGAGGTATAGGAATAACGTCTCTCCGCCCTCTGGTCATGAGAGAACCGGGGGTTGCGAAAGGATTTGTTTGAGGTGGAGGAGCGCCTGCTCGTATTCCTCGGTCCATTTGAACATGGCTTTCTGGCGTAAGAGTTTGAAAAATGGAAGTGCGTACTGTTCCGACTTGGCCACGAAGCGAGAAAGAGGTCAACATCCCGTTCAGCGATTGTATCGATTTCTTCAAATTCGGCGTCAGGATCTCGGAGAATGCCCTGCACTTGTCGGGGTTCGCCTAGATTCCTCGCTCTGTGAGGTAGAAACCGAGGAACTTGCCCGCCCGGACGCCGAAGGTGCATTTCTCGGGGTTGAACCTCATCTTGTATTTCCTCGTCGTGTCAAAGACCTTTTTGAGATGGGCAGCATGGTCAACTTCTTCTACAGATTTGACGATCATGTCGTCCATGTAGACCTCAAGCATGTCGCCGATCTCTCCCCGGAAGAATTTGTTCATCATCCGCTGGTAGGTCGCGCCGACGTTTTTTAGGCCGAAGGGCATCACGTTGTAGTAGTAATTGCCCGACTCGGTCATGAAGGTGGTGTGTTGCTTGTCGGCCTTGGCCATGGGGATTTGATTGTACCCCGAGTAGGCGTCCATGAAGGACAATAGCTTGAAACCTGCAGAATTGTTGACCAACTGGTCGATGTTAGGCAATGGATAAGCATTTTTCGGGCATGCTCGTTTAAGATCAGTATAGTCCATGCACATCCTCTATTTTTAATTATTTTTCTTGACAAGTACAACGTTGGACAGCCAGGTTGTGTACTTGGCCTCCGAAATGAAATTTGCCTCTAAGAGGTCTTTCACAGCTTTTTCAGCAGCCTCCGTTTTCTAGGGAGACTGCCTACACCTATGTTGCACTATAGCCCTAGCGGTTGAATCTACAGTAAGATGGTGACAGGCCACTTCTGGGTCAAGGTCGGGCATCTCCGACGCGCTCCACGCGAACAAACCAGCATTCTCCCGGAGGCAGGCCTTCAACTGCTTCTTCGCCAAGTCGGGGAGCCCGGTACCAATCTTCACATTCTTGTCTGGATCGTCTCCAAGGGCGATGAGCTCAAAGTCTCCATCTGGAATGGGGTACGTTGGGTGGAGAGGCTTCCTGTTGCCTTCAGCTGGGAGGTCGTTGTCCACTGCTACCTCTTCTTCCTGCTTGCCGGGAAAACGACTGTCGAGGTCCACCGCGTTGATGCACGCGAGCGGCTTCTGCTCTACGTCCGGGCTTGACTTCTCTTCGGTCTTGGGCTTGACATTGATCGAGCTCAGACCCTTGGTCGCAGCTTCAAAACACCTCCTTGCAGCTTCGATATCCCCGTGGAGGGTGACGACCCGACCTCTGGTGGTGTAGTACTTCATCTTCAGATGCACTGTAGATGGTACCACCGTAAGCTCGGCCAGAGTTGTCCTCCCCAGGATGCACGGGTACAGGGAAGGATAGTCCAGTACCAGGAAGCGGGTCTTGACTTGTCGGGCAATGTCATCACTTCTGAAAGTAACCATCAGCTTGACATAACCCCATGGTCTGGTGGTTGTGTCGTTGAAACCCTGGAGATCTAAGCCCATGTAGGGGGTCATATGTCTTTCATCGAGCTGGAGGGTCTCGAAGAGGTGGGCGTACATGATGTCCACCAAACTCCCTTGGTCGACCAGGATTCTGCGGATGTCAAAGTTCGCCATCTGCGCCCTGATCAGGAGATGGATGGTGAAGTTAGGGGAGCCACCTGGCAGTTCCTCGAGGTAGAAGGTGATGGGGTTCGACTTCCCTTGTACCTTCTCAAAAGTGGCAGTCTGTGCCGAGCTCGCGGATTCCAACTCGTCGAACTTCCGCTTGATCGACCCTATGGAGACCTTGTTGAATCCTCCGCCGGATATAACCATCGCCGTAGGGAAACTCTCCCACGAGCTGCGAGCAGTCACAGGGTCCTTGGGGGGAAGACTCTCCCACAGGCTATAAGCGAGCGCGGGGATCTCGGGCTCATCGGGGACGTAGAAGTCCTCTGGTCTGGTGACTCTCAGAGCGACTTGCAGCCTGTTCTCTCTGATGGGAGGGGTCGTCTCCTCGACCCTTTATGTTTCCTGGGCATCCTGTTTGGGGGGTCATTCCTCCTCGTATACTGCTTGAGGTGCCCCTCCTTGATCAGAATTTCTATCGCATCCTTAAAGTAGATGCAGTTCTCGGTGATATGCCCATGGCTCCTATGGAACCTGCAGTACTTGGATGCAGTCCTTAGTGAGTGGCGTGTACTCCGTGAACCGGCCAGCTGGACCTCTCAATTCACGAGAGCCTCTGGGACGGTCCTCTCTTCTTATATCACCCCCTCGTTGGAGAGCGGTAGAGTCTTCTTTCTTGGAGCTTTAGGGGCCCTCTTGGTGCCGCGAGTTGCGGGCACAATGGGCAGCCTCCAGCTCCTTATACTGAATGTATGCTTGGGCCTTGAAGAGGAGCTCTTCCATGTTACGAGGCCTCTGGATGCCCACCGCCTTGGCGAACTCAGTGCGAGGTCGTAATCCTGGATCGATAAGAAACTTCTTCATGTCGTCGGTAGCGGCTACCTCGATAGCTTCCTGGTTGAATCTCTTAATATAGTCTCTGAGAGATTTGTCCCTCCCTTGAATAATGGCTTTCAGGGAGGCCACCGTCTTCGGGTGGCGTCGAGACGCAGTGAAATGCCTGGAGAACTGTCTCTTCAGTTCCTTCCAAGCAGTGATGGACTCCGGTGCGAGGCTCTTGTGCCATGCCATGGCACCTTTTCGGAGGGTGGTTGGGAAAAGCCTGCACTTGATATCTCCCCGGACATTCCTGTAGTCGAGCATTACCTCGAAGCTCTCGACATGGTCGTCCGGGTCGACAGTGCCGTCGTACGTCGCCAAAGGTGGGGGCTTCTCCATCCCGACGGGTATAGGCGTCTCCATAATTTCCTTGGACAACGAGGGTATGCTGGTTGTCTTTGTCACTCCTAACTGGTGACTGCGAAGAGGAGTGATCGCCACGACCGCGTCTGTTTCGCCGGGAAGGACTCCTTGGTCGGCTCTTTGGCTTCTCGCCGTAGCCGTCAGCTTTTCTCCTCTTTTGGACAGAGGAACATCGTTGCTCCTTTAGAGCAGGGGACTGATTGTGCTTCTGCGCGATCACTGGTTGTGGCCGTTCCAGACGCGGGCGGCGCCCCGCAGGTTTGGGGGAAGGAGTCTGAGAGTTGTCTCATTGTATCCTCCGCGGGGGAGGAGAAGGGTTGTGAGATATGGGGCGACGATGTCTCCACGGGGGAGATCATTGTTGTCGCTCCCTTTCGAGCGCTTCTATCTGCACGTTCTGTTGGGAGATCATTAGGTTGGTCCGATTGATGAGTGCGAACAGGGCCACCATCCAATGTCCATGACGCCTGTCACAACTCCAATGACGACCGTCACAAGTTTTGTTCCTATGAAGACCGTCACACATCACATGCCGACCGTCACACATTCAGAATGCATGACCTAAAGCTTGATGCAACATTTGCACCGTCATACTGCCTGTGACGACCGTCACAGTTTCCATGACGACCGTCACGCTTGTTATGACGATCTTCACGCTAACGAAAATGGAAACTGTCACACTAACAGAACGCGTGACTTTTGATCGTAAACCTCTTTGACGGCGCAACCCTTGTACCGTCATAAACCTTGATGCAATAATTTCATACCATCAAAACACCATGATCAATAATTCAGTATGATTGATCCGTATGTTATCGCTTCACCATACTAAAGTCGGATTCCGAAGCAGATAACCACAGATCGCTCAATCGAATGATAATCATTACATGATTTGAACTAACGAAATAAAATAGTATATCCAATATACCATATTTGCATCAAAGTTAATCATATCACATATGAATTAGATCGATCATATATGTGTAACTTATGGACGATTGACATATCGCTGCTTCACCATACTATTGTCGAATTCCAAAGCATAGTCAATATCAATCATCCAAACCGTACACAATTTGATGCCAAAAATTCAATATCTGGACTTGATTTAATTTTTACGTGTTTTAATCCAATTAAAACAAAAATGACAGAAAATAAACAATTACCAGACTCATGGTTTCGTAAGTGGCTCTGATACCACTGAAGGGAAATTTGCGATCTTAACGCAGCGGAAAACAAAAATTTCCCTTTAGAGATCCTTATGAAAGATCATGATCTATGATAGAAAGGTTACCTTTTGTGGCGATGAAACCTTTGATTCCAAATCTATGGATGATCACGAGCGTTGTACGATGAACAGCGCCTCTACTCAGTCCACACGAACAGCTTCCTTCAGTCACAGTGCTAGCTGATTACGATTGAAGGTTTTGAGTGAGGGAGAGGAAAAATAGAATACGGTCAGGGTTTCAACAACTACTACTTTGAGCTTTTGCATAAGGGTTCTATTTATAGAACTACTTGTGTGGGCTACAAGCTAAAAGCCCAACTCAATATTATTATATTATTATAATAAATATAATTGTATTATTATTATAATAACTATAAATATAATTTTTTTATTATTATATTATTATAATAACTATTATTATAATAAATATAATTTTATTATTATTATATTTTATAACTATTATAAATATAATAATAACTATTATTATTATATTACATGGTACCTTACCATATTCCGTATTCCATTCAAGTGCACCGTACCTTACGGTGTTCCTTATTTACTCTATCTCTTCTCCAACTGTCCTTATGTGTGTGACCCTGTAGGATTTCGCGACGTTGGCAATTATATTAAATCATGTATTTAACATAATAAACAGTGAGCGGTATCTAGCAATACATCACTGCTACCCAAGTCACAAAATTGTCATGTGATCTGACAAAACCTTTTGTGATAGTACTTGTGTGTACAATTACCCTTTTGCCCCTATGTCTATATTGAACACAAGGCATATACCGTGTCATCCTTGTGCAGTTCAATATTGGGCCCTTAGACATATATCTTGTTATGCAGGATGGGCAAATTCCATCTAGGCTACTCATGTCCCTCAGCATGCTTTGTGAAGTACCCATCAACTGTCTTTATGATCATCCAGTTACGGACAATGTTTGATCAGTAATAAAGTACTTGACTCTACATCTAGGGTACATAGTAGTTTCAGGTCGAAGGGTGGTATACACCACTATCACCATGAGAGTAACTTATGACACTTTGCATAACATTCTATGTAGTACTCTCATAGTGGGTCAATCCAGTATAAATATTACTCCTAATATTCATACCTATGTCAAGACTTGATAACTCCTTATCCATGATCCATGAGATGTGATCATCAGTCTATCTACATAATAGTCTTAATGCTTTAAGGCTATCCCATTTCACATTAAAGCTCGACTATGGATGCTTTAAGAATAGTGTCCTTATGTTTAATGGAATCTCATGATTAAGTCATACTTAATGTTTCATTAAACGAACTAGCTATTCTAGGGACTTTATCATTTTTGGAAAAACAAACATAATAAAGAAATGCCTTTTATTATTAATAAATAATTCGATACAAGTACAAAAAGTATTGGCCTCTAGGGCTTACACCAACAATCTCCCACTAGCACTAGAGCCAATCAGGCATACCCCTAATACCCATAGATCTAGTATGACCATCATGCTTCAGCTGCGCAAGAGGTTTTGTTAGTGGGTCAGCAATATTGTCAAGTGTAGGTACTCTGCATATTTTCACATCTCCATGATCTATTATCTCTCGAATGAGATGATAACGCCTAAGTATGTGTTTGGATCGTTGGTGAGATCTAGGCTCCTTAGCTTGTGCGATAGCACCATTGTTATCACAATAGAGATCAATGGGGTCCACAATGCTAGGGATTATGCCAAGTTCACTAATGAACTTCTTGATCCAAACAGCTCCCTTCGCTGCATTTGAGGCAACAATATACTCGGCCTCGGTTGTAGAATCAGCAACTGTTTCTTGCTTTGAACTTTTCTAGCTCACAGCGTCACCATTTAGGCAGAACACATAACCAGATTGAGATCTAAAGTCATCCTTATCTGTCTGGAAGCTAGCATCGGTGTAACCAATTACCGCGAGCTATTCCTGACCTCCATATATCAAGAATGAGTCCTTAGTCCTTCTCAAGTACTTAAGGATATTCTTGACAGCTACCCAGTGAGCATCACCAGGATCAGATTGGTACCTACTCGTTGCACTTAAAGCATACGAGACATCTGGTCGAGTACATAACATGGCATACATGATAGATCCTATTGCAGATGCATATGGAATCTTATTCATGCGATCCCTTTCTTCCTTTGTTGAAGGGGATTGTGTTTTTGATAGACATAGGCCATGTTGCATAGGTATGAATCCTTTCTTGGAATCATGCATATTAAAGCGTCTCAACACTTTGTCTATGTATGTACTCTGACTTAGACCTAGCAGTTTTGTGATCTATCTCTATAGATCCTGATTCCTAATATATAGGCTACTTCACCAAGGTCCTTCATAGAAAAGCATTTCCCTAACCAAGCTTTTACTTGTTGCAAGGTAGGGATATCGTTTCCAATGAGTAATATGTCATCTACATATAATACCAGGAAAATGATTATGCTCCCACTAACCTTCTTGTAGACACAAGGCTCATCTTCATTCTTTATGAATCCATATTGTTTTACAGTTTCATCAAAATGAAGATTCCAGCTTCAGGACCAGTTATGGCCTCTTGATAGGTTACAGGCTCATCTTGATCCATGAGTAATACTTCACCTTGATCATTTATGAGATATCCATATCTCTCTGGTTGGTGACGTATCCTGCTCGGCCTACGCTGGTCTTGTTCTACTTGAGCAGGTTGCTCTTCCATAACTACTTGTGGTTCCTGCTCTAATTCCTACATAGGTGTATCAATGCTTTGTGATTCTTGAATTTCTTCAAGCTCTACTTTCCTCCCACTGGTTCCTTTAGAAATAAAGTCCCTTTCCAAGAAAACTCCAGTTCGAGCGACAAACACTTTGCCCTCAGAAGGATTGTAGAAGTAATACCCTCTTGTTTCTTTAGGATACCCCACAAATAAGCATTTGTCAGATTTGGGCTCAAGCTTAGTTGAAATTTGTCGTTTTACATAAACTTCACAACCCCAAATCTTCATGTAAGACATATGTGGTTTCTTACCACTCTATATTTTATATGGTGTCTTTTCAACCTTTTTGGATGGAACACGGTTAAGTGTGTAAGCTGTTGTCAGTAGTGCATGTCCCCAAAAGGAGTTTGGAAGATCGGCATGACTCATCATGGATCGGACCATGTCTAACAAGGTTCGATTTCTTCTCTCAGATACACCATTCCATTGTGGTGTTCCAGGAGGAGTGAGTTGGGATAGAATCCCACACTCTTTTAGATGATCATCAAACTCTAGGCTTAAATATTCACCGCCTCGATTTGATCGAAGAGTTTTAATATTCTTACCTAGTTGGTTTTGTACTTCATTCTTAAATTCCTTGAACTTTTCAAAGGATTCAGATTTGTGTTTCATTAAATAGACATAACCATATCTACTGAAATCATCAGTAAATGTGATGAAGTATTGAAAACCTCCTCTGGCTGGTATGTTCAGTGGTCCACATACGTCAGCGTGTATGGGGGTCAAAAGATCATTAGCCCTTTCACCTTTTCCTGTGAATGGGGATTTTGTCATCTTTCCAATTAAACAAGATCTGCATGTATCATATGATTCGTAATCAAAAGAGTCCAATAGTCCATCTTTATGGAGTTTGGAGATGCGTTTCTCATTTATATGGCCTAAGCGACAATGCCAAAGGTAACTTGGATTTAACTCGTTAAGTTTCATCCTTTTAGTATTAATGTTATAAATTGACATTTCAAGATCAAGGACATATAATCCATTGTGCAGTAGCATAGAATATATCATTCAAATAAATAGAGCAACAATTGTTCTTTATTATAAATGAAAAACCAAACTTGTCCAAACAAGAAACGAAAATAATATTCCTGCTAATTGCAGGTACATAATAACAGTTCTCTAACTGAATTATTAAACCACTAGGTAAAGTCAAAACATAAGTTCCTACGGCTAAAGCAGCAACCTTTGCTCCATTTCCAACTCGTAGGTCAACTTTACCTTTTGCCAAATCTCTACTCCTTTTTAGTCCCTGTACATTGGTACAAATGTGAGAACCACATCCAGTATCTAATACCCATGATGCAGAAGTAGATAAATTTATTTCTATAACAAAAATACCTGAAGTCAGAGTCACCACTCCATTCTTCTTATCTTCCAGGTACTTTGGGCAGTTTCTCTTCCAATGTCCGGTCTTACCGCAATAGAAGCAAGTGCCCTCCTTTGCGATACCTCCACTAGGCTTCAAAGCAAGGGTAGTATGTTTGGGTTTGGCAACTTCCTTGCCTTTCCATTTACCAACCTGCTTGGTGGGCCTTTTGTTCTGTTTCTTTCCATTACTGACCATCAGAATGGATTTCCCTTTTGTCTTTAGGTTTTGCTCAGCAGTTCTTAACATGCTTAGCAATTCAGGAAGAGTTTTGTCCATGTCATTCATGTTGAAATTAAGGACAAATTGACCGAAGCTTTCCGGCAATGATTGCAGGATCAAATCAGTCGCAAGCTCCTTTTTTAGGGCAAATCCCAATCTTTCAAGATTCTCCACATACCCAATCATCTTGAGTACATGGGGACCTACTGGGGTTCCCTCAGAAAGCTTGGCTTGAAAAAGGGCTTTTGAAACTTCAAACCTTTCATGCCTTGCCTGCTCTTGATAGAGCATTTTCATATGTTCGATCATATCGAACGCTGCCATGTTTTCATGTTGCTTTTGCAATTCAGAATTCATGGTAGCCAGCATGAGGCAAGCAGTTTCATTGGCATCATCGACATGCTTCTTATAAGCATCTCTTTCAGCCTTAAGAGCAGAACTAGGAGGTTCCTCATCAGGAACATGTGTTTCTAAGACATACAGCTTTTTGTCATGTTTGAGGACAATCCTCAGATTTTGGTGCCAATCCAGAAAATTTGTCCCAGACAATTTTTCCTTATCCAGGATTGTTCGCAAAATGTTATTAGATGTGTTTGTTGTCATGGTAATCTACAAAATGGAATGGAAAAATATAAGTATCATAACATATTCAATTAGGCCTTTAATTAAATATGCTCCCACTATTTTACCTAAACTAAATGACCCTCATCATTTGATTCGGAAAATCCCGTTGGAAGATTTTCTAGTGGATCGAGATCCATATTTCACTTTGTTTTAAGTCAACGTTAGGCTGATTACACAAAACTTAGCTATTTAGGTAGGAACTCCTTCCAATTATATCCAATACAATTCTCGAATATTTCAGTTGGGTGAATAACTCCTTATTCCAATCCATCATATGGACTATTCCCAACTCTTGCTTCTAAACGCATATAATCTTATTATATTTTGTTTGGTTAAGTTTGACCCATTATTTTAGAAATTGGATATTACAATTATCCCATCGCACCTTACTAATATAGAACATGCACCTCGCGTTAGGCGAAACCTACAATATTCGATACTAGTCTTTATGAGTTCTAAAACTTGGAAAGCAAAAACTTAATATTTTGTTTTGAGGGATTTTTAATTAGTTTGATCTCACCGGCTTATTTATCATATAAATCATTCCTCACACATGCATACAATATATATCAACATACATACATACAAATGAAACAGTTATGGCCCCTAGCGCAATTGTTCTCCCAAGCCAATGAAAGAACTTAAGCTAAACCTAATAACGATCTTCACTTCTCCAAGCAAGATCTCCAAGGCTGTCCTTCTTTGTTTTGTAGTCTTCTCTTTCTTTATAACAATACATTACATAAAGGAAACTCGTTTTACATACGAGGGAGTAAGATGAGAAAAGAAGTTACATGATGAGAATATGAGAGAGGCACGACACGCAGGTCGTATTTATAAAATACGAAACAAAGAAAAAAAAACTAAGGCCATAACTGATCACCACAAGAAAAATAAATAAATTTTATTATTATTAATTTAAATCCTATTAATTAAATAAATCAAATTAAATTTTCGGCAAAATAATAATAAACACTTTTATTATTACTGCAGACATCATTGACGCAACCCTTGCGCCGTCCAATGTCCATGACGCCCGTCACAACTCCAATGACGACCGTCACAAGTTTTGTGCCTATGACGACCGTCACACATCACATGCCGACCGTCACACATTCAGAATGCATGACCTAAAGCTTGATGCAACATTTGTGCCGTCATACTGCCTGTGACGACCGTCACAGTTTCCACGACGACCGTCACGCTTGCCATGACGAACGTCACGCTAACGAAAATGGAAACTGTCACGCTAACAGAACGCGTGACTTTTGATCGTAAACCTCTTTGACGGCGCAACCCTTGTACCGTCATAAACCTTGATGCAATAATTTCATACCATCAAAACACCATGATCAATAATTCAGTATGATTGATCCGTATGCTATCGCTTCACCATACTAAAGTCGGATTCCGAAGCAGATAACCACAGATCGCTCAATCGAATGATAATCATTACATGATTTGAACTAACGAAATAAAATAGTATATCCAATATACCATATTTGCATCAAAGTTAATCATATCACATATGAATTAGATCGATCATATATGTGTAACTTATGGATAATTGACATATCGCTGCTTCACCATACTATTGTCGGATTCCAAAGAATAGTCAATATCAATCATCCAAACCGTACACAATTTGATGCCAAAAATTCAATATCTGGATTTGATTTAATTTTTACGTGTTTTAATCCAATTAAAACAAAAATGACAGAAAATAAATAATTACCAGACTCATGGTTTCGTAAGTGGCTCTGATACCACTGAAGGGAAATTTGCGATCTAAACGCAGCGGAAAACAAAAATTTCCCTTTAGAGATCCTTACGAAAGATCATGATCTGTGATAGAAAGGTTACCTTTGTGGCGATGAAACCTTTGATTCCAAATCTATGGATGATCACGAGCGTTGTACAATGAACAGCGCCTCTACTCAGTCCACACGAACAGCTTCCTTCAGTCACAGTGCTAGCTGATTACGATTGAAGGTTTTGAGTGAGGGAGAGGAAAAATAGAATACGGTCAGGGTTTCAACAACAACTACTTTGAGCTTTTTCACAAGGGTTCTATTTATAGAACTACTTGTGTGGGCTACAAGCTAAAAGCCCAACTCAATATTATTATATTATTATAATAACTATTATTATAATAAATATAATTGTATTATTATTATAATAACTATAAATATAATTTTTTTATTATTATATTATTATAATAACTATTATTATAATAAATATAATTTTATTATTATTATATTTTATAACTATTATAAATATAATAATAACTATTATTATTATATTACATGGTACCTTACCATATTTCGTATTCCATTCAAGTGCACCGTACCTTACGGTGTTCCTTATTTACTCTATCTCTTCTCCAACTGTCCTTATGTGTGTGACCCTGTAGGATTGCGCGACGTTGGCAATTATATTAAATCATGTATTTAACATAATAAACAGTGAACGGTATCTAGCAACACATCACTGCTACCCAAGTCACAAAATTGTCATGTGATCTGACAAAACCTTTTGTGATAGTACTTGTGTGTACAATTACCCTTTTGCCCCTATGTCTATATTGAACACAAGGCATATACCGTGTCATCCTTGTCCAGTTCAATATTGGGCCCTTAAACATTTATCCTGTTATGCAGGATGGGCAAATTCCATCTAGGCTACTCATGTCCCTCAGCATGCTTTGTGAAGTACCCATCAACTGTCTTTATGATCATCCAGTTACGGACAATGTTTGATCAGTAATAAAGTACTTGACTCTACATCTAGGGTACATAGTAGTTTCAGGTCGAAGGGTGGTATACACCACTATCACCATGAGAGTAACTTATGACACTTTGCATAACATTCTATGTAGTACTCTCATAGTGGGTCAATCCAGTATAAATATTACTCCTAATATTCATACCTATGTCAAGACTTGATAACTCCTTATCCATGATCCATGAGATGTGATCATCAGTCTATCTACATAATAGTCTTAATGCTTTAAGGCTATCCCATTTCACATTAAAGCTCGACTATGGATGCTTTAAGAATAGTGTCCTTATGTTTAATGGAATCTCATGATTAAGTCATACTTAATGTTTCATTAAACGAACTAGCTATTCTAGGTACTTTATCATTTTTGGAAAAACAAACATAATAAATAAATGCCTTTTATTATTAATAAATAATTCGATACAAGTACCAAAAGTATTGGTTGTCGCAACCACATTCTGGGTTCGGGAGTCGGTTACGTGAGGGGAAGGTACGCGCACCCCCTCACGTCCGTTGTACTAAACGGGAACCTCTTGATTCGAATTGCGATACTCGTTAGCTAAGTTTGTCTATTTTCTTCTCTAAAATAAATGCGGAAAGGTAAAGATAAAAGGAACAGATACTAAGGAGAAATGGGATGTTTAAGGATAGGGTACTCGGCAAGATCATCGCGACCTCGGGCCTACGTATGCTCATTTGGATGAGAATGAGGAATCAGAGCAATCGTAGTTCGACTACGGGGTTTGACGAAAAAAGATGGAAAGTGTGGAAAAGCTGGAAAAAGAAAAAAGGTAGGGATGCAAACGGGGGAAAAAGAAAAAAGTGTGGACGTAAACGGGGGAAAAAGAAAAAGGTAGGACGCAAACAGGGGAAAAAAGGAAAAGTGTTCTCGCCAAGATCGTCGCAATCTTGTGCCTACGTATCTTTATTCAGACGAGAATAAAGAATCAGAGCAGTCGTAGTTCGTGGTACGCCCACGAAACAAGGGAGTTGGTTTGGTTTAGATGACGATTACTTGAACTTAAGAAAGATTCCTCGAAAAAAGAAAAAGGTAGCTCGCCAAGATCATCGCAATCTTGTGCCTACGTATCTTTATTCGGACGAGAATAAAGAATCAGAGCAGTCGTAGTTCGTGGTACGCCCACGAAACAAAAGTTAGAGTTGGGTTGGTATAGATGACGATTACTTGAACTTAAGAAAGATTCCTCAGGCCCAAGTAATCGGGAGAGTGAGTCAAAGATTTGGCTCTCTCTCTTTTTCATCTAAGGTGGTTGAGTTTTAAAAGAGGCGTCAATTGCTCACACAAGAGTAAGAGAACTCGCACCCAAACAATCGAAGGGAGATCAAAGACTTGAACCCCCATTTTTCACCTTAAAAGAGTTTTGATAGTTGTTAGTCGTTTTGAGGTTTATTTGTGAAAATCTGCTTGACGTGGGATCAAGGGTTTATTGTATGCGCTTGGTTATTTTGAAAAGGATTTGATTTGTTAAAAGAAGAGGCATCAATTGCTCACACACGAGTAAGAGAACTCGCACCCAAACAATCAAAGGAAGATCAAAGACTTGAACCCCCATTTTTCACCTTAAAAGAGTTACAATAGTTATTAGATGTTTTTGAACTTTGATTATGAAAATTCGCTTGACGTTGGATCAAGGGTTTATTTGTTTATGAAAAGAATTTGATTGAAAAGACTTGAGGTTTGGATGTTGATTTGAGGTTGATTTAAAAATGGCTCGACGACGAATCGAGGGTTTGGTTTAAAAAGAGGTTTGTTGGAAAATGGCTCGACGACGAATCGAGGGTTTGGTTTGAAAATGGGTTGTTTGAAAAATGTCTCGACGACGAATCGAGGTTTTGGTTTGAAAATGGGTTGCCTATGCTAGTTCCTAGGGGTGCTCCTAGTAAACAAACCACAATCAAAACAAAATTAAGTGCATACATCGGAATGGGGGAGGGATACATGTAAATTACAAGTGTTGACAGAAATAAAGGGTCTCGTTGTAAGGTAGCCCAAGAGGAAGCCGTGTGTGTGCAAAGTGTCCTAAACTAAACCTTGAGCAAGCATCGAGCAAATGATCATAATCAACAGTCCATTAGTTAATTGTTTTTAGGGTTTCGATATTTATTAATTGTTTTCGATTAAATGGTGAGTAAATGAAATGAAAATGAATATGATACAATATGATGACAATATTTACAATATAAAATGGACAAGATATAATGTGGATATAAAATCGGTCTCATCTTAATCGCGATTTAATCGGTAAATTGATAATCGGATTTTTGACCTTCATTGACCCAAATGAAAATAAAAGAATATAAAATGACAAAAAGGAAATTAAATCGGAAATATGAATAAAGGCATAAAGGTCTCACCTTTATCGAGATTTAATCGAGAATTCGATAAATCGATCGATACTTGGTTTTCATCGACCAAAATGAACAAGAACAACAATGAAATAAAATCGAGAAAATGACTATGAAGGATAAAGGTCTCACCTTTATCGAGATTTAATCGAGAAATCAATAAATCGATCGATATTTGGTTTTCATCGACCTAAACTAGATGTAAATGAATCAAAAATGATAAAAATTGAAAATGACATGAAAAATAATAAAGGTCTCACCTTTATCGAGATTTAGTCGAAAAATCGATAAATCAATCGATATATGTTTTCATTGACCGAAAATACTAAAAAAAAATCTAAATAAATAAAATGATAAATACAAAATAAATTGAAATAAATGAACTAAAATGATTAATATTACATAAATCGAAATAAAAGTGAATAAAAAAAATGGTAGGCCTCATATTAACCAAAATCATAGATCTACTTTCATAAATCTAATTTATGGTGGTTGTTATGTCATTGGCCCTAAAACTAAAATACAAATCAAGAAATCAAAATGGAATGGAATAAAATTATTAAAGAAAATATGCTATATTATTAAAGAAGTTCACTAAAATACTTAAAAAGTTAAGGAATAAAAAACAGAAATATTTATTTACAAAATGGTAAAACCAATTAAAAATAAATAAAAAGTAAAATAATAAATAAAAAAGAGAGGGGGAGGCGCAGGATATAGGGGTGTGTGGAGAGGGGAATCAACATGGGCTTTCTCAAGCCCATTCATCCACTAAAGAAAATGCTGATGAAACAAAAAAGGGTGGCAAAAAACAAGAACGGGCCTTGAGGCCCAAAATCCATAATAAGGCTTTTTTGAAAAAAACAAACAAAGACCACCATGTAATGGCTCGGTGGCATTCTAAAACAAGGATCCAGGATGAAAAGAAACAAAACAGGGGAAGGGGAAGAAACAATGTCAAAGGTCAAGCGCATCATCGATGAAAAAACGTATCCACCATTCCTCATCAAGAGCAATCCACGCAGAAACAGGATTCGTCGCCGCGAGTTAAACTAAAACGACGAAAAAAGGAACAAGATTCTGCAACCAACCTCCGGCTCCGTTTCAATCGTTCTCGGTCCACCTTATTCACAGGTTTGTATCTCGTTCACTCTCTCTTTCGATCTATTTTTGCCCAGGTTCACTTCAGGTTTGTGATTTTGTTTCGGATTTGTACGGATTTGGTTCATTCTCCTTCATCTCTTTCGATTTTCCGGTTCTGGTTTTCTGGGTTTTCAATCTCTGAGTTGTTATTATTTCAGGGGTGGGTTTGTTGATTCGAGATGTTGGGTTTGTGTTTCTAAGGTGATTCGGATTTATGGGTGTTGAAAGGTGTTTCACGTGATGGTTCGCAGGGAGAGATGGAGTGGGTTGAGGTTTGTAAGACCCATAGCTTTTGAATAATTTTAAGTATTAGGTTGTTTAATTATTAAGAGAGTTAGGGGTGGCCGACCGTGAGTCCGAGGTTTTTGTCGATAAATAATACTGTGTTACTAGGGCCAGGTCGGGAGTGTTATCAGAAACTTTACTGGGAGTGGCGTTGTTCTCTTATTTTAATTATCTATACTAATTATCTTTTTATTTCGGAATTAATTAAATATAAATTTACCGGCTGACCGGTCGAAATAACTATATTTATGAGTTTTATCATTTCCAGTCTGTTTTCTATAACTTCGTCACATATAATTTATTTTAATATGTTCAAATTTTATTTTTGATGAAAACACGATTTCAGCTGTTTTTCGTTCGAGTCTTTTTTCGACACTTGTAGGGTAGTTAGAAAATATTTTATTTCAGAAAAATAAAATAAAGTAGTACATTAGTTATTTTTGGGGTCATTGTCGAAAAAGTAGAATTCTTATAATTTTATGTATTAACTAAGGTTGGAAAAAAATAAAAAAATAAAAGACTAAATATCATGATATTTTGGGAAGGGTGATGATTGTTTTTCCACGTGACAAGTAGAAGGCGGTTACTATTGCCTTGCTGAGACAAAAATATAATTGTGTTAAAGTTGTGGTTGATTCTTTTCCTTAGAAGTTTGTTCTCTCTCAAAGAAAATTGGTCTGTTCTAGTTAGACTCCATTCTTTTCATTTCAAGGAAAAAGCTTGCTATTTTGGTAGGTTTTTTTCTTCATGTTATATTTACACATTAACATGTTTTACTTCCTTTAAGTCATTGCATGATAGATATACTGGTTTGGGTTCAAAACTGTTAGAACTAATAATTAATATGTTTTATTTCCATTAATATAGTATGATTCATATATAGCTTTGTTGGTTGTTTTAAGACTGAGAGAAAATTATCATGTTATATTTTGTAAGCTTGCAAGAATTACTGGTAGTGTTGGCTGGATATAATATTAATTGGTTTAATATATATATAATTAATATATATATATATATATAAATATATATATATATATATATATATATATATATATATATATATATATATATATATATATTTATAGAAAGGAAAAATAAAAGAATGGAAAAAAAAAAGAAACCGGCCATTACGACCGTCACCCTCCCAGCTTGTTTTTCTTTTCGTTAATTTTTGAGTTTTCTGTTTGTTTTATTATTTTATTATAGTTTAGTAGTGGGATTTTATTAGTATGTTTAGGATTTATTTAATTATTGATTAATGAAATAGAAATTAATAAAGAAATAGTGGGTGGCGGGACCCACCCTTTATATCTTTGTTTTTGGGTTACGATTGTCACTTCTTTTGTGTGACGGGCGCCATGCCCATTTCTATGGTGGGCGCCCGCTGTTTTTACTTTCGGTCTCGTAATTTTCATTCCGTTTGATATTTTTTTATCCCGGTTTTTTTTTAACTGAAAGAATAATTATTTATTTTTATTTATATATTTTTAGATAATTATTTTATTTTTTAGAATTTTCCGGATACGTTCGGAATAGTATGTTAAAGTACGATCTGTGTTGATTTTTGGTACCGTTGAAAAATTGTTAAGAAGTTTTGATGTCGAAATATTTTTATATCCAAATAATTTATTTTGAAGAGAAAATATTATTTTATTCTAAATTATAATTTAGAATATTATTTATTTTGGTATATTACTTAGTTATCTATATTGGTTTTCATTAATTTTATTCCTAGTATGAGAACCGAGATGTCGAGTTTTGAGTTTTTCGAAAACGGTAAATAGATTAGTAGTTATCGGGAATGGTTATATTTATGAGTTAGAACTGAGAGGGAATAAAATACCTTATTTAACGGTAAATATTACGTGGTTTAGGACGTGATAGTACCGGTACGTGGGAAGAAGGAAATTATCAGGAAGCGTGCGAAGGTAAGGGCACCTTCTAACGATATTATATAGTACTGAATGCGTATGTATTTGTATGAATGATTGTGTGCCCACTTGGGGTCCTTGTGAAAATGATGTGCTGATTGAGTTTGTTAAGGATAAATGTGTGAAATGCTTTCATATGATTTGTGCGAAATATATGAATTGGCATGTGGTTATGATTACCTGAGACGAGATTATATAAATTGTTGCATTTGCATTTGTGTGTGCATGCATATCATAGTTGCGTGTAGGTAGTTGGTGCCGAATGGGCCAGGGTGATGTGACTGAGCCGTCACCTAATCTCGAAGGGATTCTACTGCACTAGGTGATGTGACTGAGCCGTCATCGACCCTTTGAGATCAAATTGAGTCAGGTGTCTGCAAGGGCGGCACTTTTTATGTCTGCAAGGCAGCACGGTTAGTGAGGACCCAAGGGGGGTATCACGACTCTCTGCGGAGAGGTAAAATTCCGGGATTCATGCATGGTGAGGGTACCCGACGAATTGGGACCACCAATCCATATAGAGTCTGCATTTAGGATATATGTGCATTTACTTTGTGGTGTTAAATTGTGTTTTCAATTATATCATGTTATACCTGTATATGTGTATTCTTTTCTATATGCTAGTTTTGGAAAAGTGACCCTCTACTATTATTATGATGTGGTTAACGACCACCCAGACTATGGGAGAGCCACAGGTTCCACCGATCGTGTTGGGGACTGTGACCACCTGGGATTTCATTAACCAGGATCGGCCCAGTGCTTGGAGGATTGACCCGGCTTCAAGTACGGCTTACTACTATGGGCAGATAGTGATCACGACTAAACATGACACCCTGCAGATACAGCAGAGCGTGATTTGGCAGACGACCCCGTTTCCAGTTCCCATGTCGGGAGCAGGGGGAGTTCCAGGAGTAGCACCTACGGATCCTCAGCCGAGGGCGCAGAGGAGTTCAGAGGGAGAGACTGTACCTCGTGGTGGATTGGGAGCCACTACTTGTGGAGGATTTGAGGTGGGAGGACCTTCTGTACCTGCGAAGGTGCAGGAGGAGGAGGTGTCTGGAGCAGCGACTGCTGCTAGACCTGGACCTTCAGGGGATCCCGCGGTATCTCGCCCGGGTTATTCCCCTAGAGTTTCTTTGGAGGGGGATAGTTGCTTTGAGATTCCAGCCCCTTCAGTAACCCCGACCATGTGGGTTGACTTGATCACCAGGGAGTCCGGGGATGTGTATAGCGCTGAATTGTATGATGTGACGTCACGAGCCAGAGCCCCTGCCGAGAGTTCTTGCTTGGTCTGTGGCGAGCACCCTTGCATTTGCCCGCCTTAGTTCTTTAGCTGGTGGTTGTATAGTCCTATCCTGTGCTGATCGCGTTTTCGTAGATGTGGGCCCGTCTTAGTTTAGTTTTGGATATCTTTTTGGATGACTGTACCGTATACTATGATACTTCTAGGAGCAGTTATTGTTATATTTTGGCTACGGTATGCCCTATGTTCATGGTACCCTTATGGTTATAGGTCATGAACTAGGTGCTGTATTTTGGGTCATTGTATTGTACAGGAACTTACACTTTGCTCCTTCGAGGAGTTACTATTGATGCATATATATATTATTATTTCAGTTTCAAAACAGTTGTTTCCATTTTGAAAAATATGCGTTGTAGTTTCTTCGGATATGTAGAGCCGGCTGTGCATTTGAAAGTAACATACTCCGTCGTTTTGGAATTCGTTAAACAATTGACTCTGATGTTTTAAAAAAAAAAATTGGGGTGTTACATTTTTGGTATCAGAGCACGACTTTAGATCTTCAAAGGGAAAGTGTTTTAGGAAGTCATCCGTCTAGAGTCTTCTGTTTAGTTGTCCAGTCAGTTCTAGAGCTTGAGTAATTAAGTTTACGATAGTAAGTGGTTGACATGTGATAGTGTTGGAAAGCTCAGGAGAAGGTTCTAATCTAAATGTTGGGTTTTGCAGGAAGAAAATGCCTCCCAGACGTGTGCCTCCACCCCCTGAGACTAATGATCGCACCATTGGACAAATGGCTCATGCAATGAATGCTATGGCAGCTGCTGTGACTGCGCAAACCAATGCTAAGATACAAAGCGATGCAGAGAAGAGAGATCGAGAGATTCATGCTGCTGGGACTCGTACTCTCACTCAATTCCGTCACCAAGACCCACCTCAGTTCCGTGGGGAAGGGGGTCCTGATGCGGCTTATTTATGGCTTCAGGAATTGGAAAAGATATTTGGAGCAATCCATTGCCCTGAGATAGAAAGGGTGACTCTGGCCACCTATCAACTACTAGGAGATGTTGAGTGCTGGTGGAAGAACACTAGGCTGATTATGGAAGGTGCACACGAGGAGATAAACTGGGAAACCTTTAAACATAAATTTCTGGCCAAGTACTTTCCAGAGACAGCTAGGGAAAGGTACGGTGAGGAATTCCTAAAACTACGCCAAGGAGGTATGACCATTGAGGCTTATGCGACCAAGTTTGAATCCCTATCAAGGTTTTTCCGTTTCTTCAGAGATGGTGTCGATGAAGCTTACATGTGTCGTCGATTCCAAGAAGGGTTGAGATATGAGATGCAGGATGCAGTGATACCTCTGGGTATCAGACAATTTCAAACACTGGTGGAGAAATGTCAAGAGATCGAGGATATGAAAAATAAGAGGGTAAACCGTGGAGGAAACTATACTGCTGGGGGACCAAGTCGTCCAAATAATCCTAATCGTGGTAGACAGGGAACGAAGCCTTATCAACCTTCCCAGAATTATCGTGGACCAACTCGTTCTACAAATGTCACTCAAGGGAATCAGATGAGGGGGAAACTGGTGTGTTACAACTGTGGACGGGAAGGACATTTTGCGAAGGATTCCAGAACAAATACACTTACTTGCTACAACTATAAGAAACCAGGTCATCTGCCCCGAGATTGCAAGGTTCCAAAGGTGGAGTCAACATTAAATGCGACAAAGGGAGCCCGACCTACTGCAAAGGGACGTGTCTACGCTATGGGTGCTGAGGAGAGTGTCCAACCCAGTAATGCAATACATGAGAATTGTCAAGTTGCAGGTAACTCCTTAACTGCATTGATTGATACTGGTGCAACCTATTCATTCATTTCCTTAGATTGTGCAAATCGTTTGAACATAAAGATATCTCCACTGCTTTTTGATTTACAAGTCTCTACACCTGCCAAGAATTTAGTTGTGAACTCAGCATGCTTACACTGTTTAGTAGTTATCCATAATAGAGAGTTTTTGGTCAATCTAATTTGTTTACCCCTACCGTCACTCGAGATCATACTCGGGATGGACTGGTTATCCTATCACTATGTCATCTTGGACTGTGCTCGCAAGATGGTATTTTTCCCTGAACCCAGAGTTGTTAAATACTTGTCCGCAAACCAACTTAGAGTGGCCTTGAGGGATGGCACTCTAGAGTTTTTGTCACTACATAGTGTGGAAGTAACCTCAGACACTCACATTGAAAACATATGTGTGGTTCAACAATTCCAAGATGTGTTTCCATTGGAGATTCCAGGATTTCCCCCGGTACGCGAAGTAGAGTTTTTTATAGATTTACATCCTGGAACAGGACCGGTTTCAGATCCTCCTTACCGGATGGCGCCGGTAGAATTAACTGAGCTAAAGAGTCAGGTCGAGGACCTACTCGCGAAAGGATTCATCAGGCCAAGTGTATCCCCTTGGGGAGCGCCAGTTCTTTTGGTAAATAAGAAAGATGGACGTTCACGCTTGTGTGTGGATTATCGGAAACTCAATAAGGTAACTATTAAGAACCGGTACCCCTTGCCACGAATTGATGATCTGATGGATCAATTGAATGGAGCTGCCATTTTCTCAAAGATTGACTTGAAGTCAGGCTACCACCAGATCAGAGTAAGGGAGGAAGATATTTCAAAGACGGCATTTCGTACGCGTTATGGGCATTATGAATACCTTGTGATGCTGTTTGGAGTGACGAATGCACCCGCTATTTTTATGGACTACATGAATAGGATTTTCCATCCGTTCTTAGACCGATTTGTGGTAGTTTTCATTGATGATATACTCATTTACTCAAAAAATGAAGAGGAACATGAAGAGCATCTTCGTTTGGTCTTACAAGTGTTGCGTGTTAAGAAGTTGTATGCTAATCCCTCTAAGTGTGAGTTTTGGCTAGACAAAGTGAATTTTCTAGGTTATGTCATATCAAGAGAAGGGATAGCAGTGGATCCTAGGAAAATTGAGACGGTACTTGCATGGGATCAGCCGAAGACGGTTACAAATATACGAAGTTTTATCGGTTTAACTGGTTATTACCGCAGATTTATTGAAGGATTTGCAAGGATTGCGGCACCAATGACGTAACTTACAAGGAAGGATCAACCCTTTGCTTGGACCGAGAAGTGTGAAACCAGTTTCAAATTGCTGAAAGAGCGATTGACGACTTCACCGGTGTTAGTTTTACTGCAACCAGAGGAACCTTATGAAGTTTTTTGTGATGCTTCTCATCAAGGACTCGGATGTGTGCTGATGCAGCATAAGAAAGCAGTGGCGTATGCATCACGGCAGTTAAGAACTCATGAAAAGAACTATCCCACACATGATTTAGAGCTTGCAGCGGTGGTTTTTGCCCTAAAAATCTGGAGACATTACCTGTATGGGTGCACTTTTGTTGTTTTCAGCGACCATAAAAGTTTGAGATACCTTTTTGACCAGAAGGAACTAAATATGAGACAGAGAAGGTGGATGGAGACGCTCAAAGATTTCGATTTCACACTACAATACCACCCGGGAAAAGCGAATGTTGTGGCAGATGCGTTAAGCAGGAAGAGTGTTTCCGCATTGTCGACCATCATGGCTAATCAACAAAGGTTGTTAGAAGTATTTCGAGACCTACATCTTAACGTGGAATTTGTACCAGGAGCTTTGAAATTGGGTATGATTAAAGTATCAAATGGATTGTTGGAAGACATTGCGAGTTGTCAGGATGACGACTTGATTGCAGAAAAAAGGAATCTGATTATTCGAGGAACCGTCACGGAATTCAAGGTAGGAGGAGACAATATCTTGAGATGTAATGGTAGAGTGTGTGTGCCCGATGCAAAAGAACTGAGGAAGACGATCCTTAAGGAGGCTCATAAGAGCAAATTGAGTATTCACCCAGGGGCAACTAAGATGTATCAGGATCTAAGGCAGGATTTTTGGTGGCCAGGTATGAAGAGGCATATAGCTGAGTATGTAGCGTCATGTTTGACCTGTCAAAAGGCAAAGGTAGAGCACCAGAGGCCTGCAGGGATGTTACAACCGTTGGATATACCAGAATGGAAGTGGAATAGCATTTCGATGGACTTTATCATAGGGTTACCAAAGACGAAAAGGAAGAATGACTCCATATGGGTTATAGTTGACCGGTTAACGAAGTCTGCTCACTTTCTGCCTGTCAAGACCACTTATACAACAGAGAAGCTGACTGAGATTTACATAGCTGAGATTGTGAGGCTTCACGGAGTACCCGCAAGCATTGTGTCAGACCGGGATCCAAAATTTACCTCTCATTTTTTGGGAGCACTACATGTCGCATTGGGTACTAAGTTAAGGTTAAGTTCGGCATATCATCCGCAAACGGATGGCCAGACGGAAAGAACTAATCAGTCCTTAGAGGATCTATTAAGAACTTGTGTGTTAGACGACAGAGGAAGTTGGGATGATGTCTTGCCATTGATAGAATTCACCTACAATAACAGTTTCCATGCAAGTATTGGAATGGCCCCATATGAGGCTCTCTATGGAAGGTGGTGTCAGACACCGTTGTGTTGGTATCAAGATGGGGAACATATGATAGTGGGACCGGAGATGGTGCAACAGACTACGGATAAGGTCAGGAAGATTAGGCAAAGGATGAAGGCTTCACAAGATCGTCAAAAGAGTTATGCAGATAAGCGTCGTAGGCCGTTAGAGTTTAAGGGAGGGGAGCATGTATTCCTTCGAGTTACACCAACCACTGGTGTGGGAAGGGCCCTAAAGGAAAGGAAGTTGACCCCTAAATTCATTGGACCGTATCAAATCACCGAGAGAATTGGGAAGGTTGCTTATCGAATAACACTACCACCAGAATTATCCCGAATTCATGACGTGTTCCATGTGTCTCAACTAAGGAAGTATGTTCCGGATCCTTCACATGTGATCACGCCAGATGATATTCAGTTAAAGGAAGACTTGTCATTTGAAGTACCACCAATAAGGATTGGAGATAAGAAAATGAAGAGCCTTAGGAACAAAGAAATACCCCTGGTTAAAGTAATATGGAACGAAGCTACAGGAGATGCAACTTGGGAACTAGAAAGCAAGATGAAGGACCAATATCCTGAGCTTTTCGATGTCGTCTAAGTTTCGAGGACGAAACTTCTTTTAGGGGGGAAGTAATGTAAGACCCATAGCTTTTGAATAATTTTAAGTATTAGGTTGTTTAATTATTAAGAGAGTTAGGGGTGGCCGACCGTGAGTCCGAGGTTTTTGTCGATAAATAATACTGTGTTACTAGGGCCAGGTCGGGAGTGTTATCAGAAACTTTACTGGGAGTGGCGTTGTTCTCTTATTTTAATTATCTATACTAATTATCTTTTTATTTTGGAATTAATTAAATATAAATTTACCTGCTGACCGGTCGAAATAATTTTATTTATGAGTTTTATCATTTCCAGTCTGTTTTCTATAACTTCGTCACATATAATTTATTTTAATATGTTCAAATTTTATTTTTGATGAAAACACAATTTCAGCTGTTTTTCGTTCGGGTCTTTTTTCGACACTTGTAGGGTAGTTAGAAAATATTTTATTTCAGAAAAATAAAATAAAGTAGTACATTAGTTATTTTTGGGGTCATTATCGAAAAAGTAGAATTCTTATAATTTTATGTATTAACTAAGGTTGGAAAAAAAATAAATAAAAGACTAAATATCATGATATTTTGGGAAGGGTGATGATTGTTTTTCCACGTGACAAGTAGAAGGAGGTTACTATTGCCTTGCTGAGACAAAAATATAATTGTGTTAAAGTTGTGGTTGATTCTTTTCCTTAGAAGTTTGTTCTCTCTCAAAGAAAATTGGTCTGTTCTAGTTAGACTCCATTCTTTTCATTTCAAGGAAAAAGCTTGCTATTTTGGTAGGTTTTTTTCTTCATGTTATATTTACACATTAACATGTTTTACTTCCTTTAAGTCATTGCATGATAGATATACTGGTTTGGGTTCAAAACTGTTAGAACTAATAATTAATATGTTTTATTTCCATTAATATAGTATGATTCATATATAGCTTTGTTGGTTGTTTTAAGACTGAGAGAAAATTATCATGTTATATTTTGTAAGCTTGCAAGAATTACTGGTAGTGTTGGCTGGATATAATATTAATTGGTTTAATATATATATATATATATATATATATATATATATATATATATATATATATATATATATATTTATAGAAAGGAAAAATAAAAGAATGGAAAAAAAAAAGAAACCAGCCATTACGGCCGTCACCCTCCCAGCTTGTTTTTCTTTTCGTTAATTTTTGGGTTTTCTGTTTGTTTTATTATTTTATTATAGTGTAGTAGTGGGATTTTATTAGTATGTTTAGAATTTATTTAATTATTGATTAATGAAATAGAAATTAATAAAGAAATAGTGGGTGGCGGGACCCACCCTTTATATCTTTGTTTTTGGGTTACGATTGTCACTTCTTTTGTGTGACGGGCGCCATGCCCATTTCTATGGTGGGCTTCCCGCTGTTTTTACTTTCGGTCTCGTAATTTTCATTCCGTTTGATATTTTTTATCCCGGTTTTTTTTAACTGAAAGAATAATTATTTATATTTATTTATATATTTTTAGATAATTATTTTATTTTTCGGAATTTTCCGGATACGTTCGGAATAGTATGTTAAAGTACGATCTGTGCCGATTTTTGGTACCGTTGAAAAATTGTTAAGAAGTTTTGATGTCGAAATATTTTTAGATCCAAATAATTTATTTTGAAGAGAAAATATTATTTTATTCTAAATTATAATTTAGAATATTATTTATTTTGGTATATCTTAGTTATCTATATTGGTTTTCATTAATTTTATTCCTAGTATGAGAACCGAGATGTCGAGTTTTGAGTTTTTAGAAAACGGTAAATAGATTAGTAGTTATCGGGAATGGTTATATTTATGAGTTAGAACTGAGAGGGAATAAAATACCTTATTTAACGGTAAATATTACGTGGTTTAGGACGTGATAGTACCGGTACGTGGGAAGAAGGAAATTATCAGGAAGCCTGTGAAGGTAAGGGCACCTTCTAACGATATTATATAGTACTGAATACGTATGTATTTGTATGAATGATTGTGTGCCCACTTGGGGTCATTGTGAAAATGATGTGCTGATTGAGTTTGTTAAGGATAAATGTGTGAAATGCTTTCATATGATTTGTGCGAAATATATGAATTGGCATGTGGTTATGATTACCTGAGACGAGATTATATAAATTGTTGCATTTGCATTTGTGTGTGCATGCATATCATAGTTGCGTGTAGGTAGTTGGTGCCGAATGGGCCAGGGTGATGTGACTGAGCCGTCACCTAATCTCGAAGGGATTCTACTGCACCAGGTGATGTGACTGAGCCGTCATCGACCCTTTGAGATCAAATTGAGTCAGGTGTCTGCAAGGAGGTAACACCGGGTGTCTGCAAAGGCAGTACTTTTTGTGTCTGCAAGGCAGCACGGTTAGTGAGGACCCAAGGGGGGTATCACGACTCTCTGCGGAGAGGTAAAATTCCGGGATTCATGCATGGTGAGGGTACCCGACGAATTGGGACCACCAATCCATATAGAGTCTGCATTTAGGATATATGTGCATTTACTTTGTGGTGTTAAATTGTGTTTTCAATTATATCATGTTATACCTGTATATGTGTATTCTTTTCTATATCCTATTTTTGGAAAAGTGACCCTCTACTATTATTATGATGTGGTTAACGACCACCCAGACTATGGGAGAGCCACAGGTTCCGCCGATCGTGTTGGGGACTGTGACCACCTGGGATTTCATTGACCAGGATCGACCCAGTGCTTGGAGGATTGACCCGGCTTCAAGTACGGCTTACTACTATGGGCAGATAGTGATCACGACTAGACATGATACCCTGCAGATACACCAGAGCGTGATTTGGCAGACGACCCCGTTTCCAGTTCCCATGCCGGGAGCAGGGGGAGTTCCAGGAGTAGCACCTACGGATCCTCAGCTGAGGGCGCAGAGGAGTTCAGAGGGAGAGACTGTACCTCGTGGTGGATTGGGAGCCACCACTTGTGGAGGATTTGAGCTGGGAGGACCTTCTGTACCTGCGAAGGTGCAGGAGGAGGAGGTGTCTGGAGCAGCGACTGCTGCTAGACCTGGACCTTCAGGGGATCCCGCGGTATCTCGCCCGGGTTATTCCCCTAGAGTTTCTTTGGAGGGGGATAGTTGCTTTGAGATTCCAGCCCCTTCAGTAACCCCGACCATGTGGGTTGACTTGATCACCAGGGAGTCCGGCGATGTGTATAGCGCTGAATTGTATGATGTGACGTCACGAGCCAGAGCCCCTGCCGAGAGTTCTTGCTTGGTCTGTGGCGAACACCCTTGCATTTGCCCGCCTTAGTTCTTTAGCTGGTGGTTGTATAGTCTTATCCTGTGCTGATCGCGTTTTCGTAGATGTAGGCCCGTCTTAGTTTAGTTTTGGATATCTTTTTGGATGACTGTATCGTATACTATGATACTTCTAGGAGCAGTTATTGTTATATTTTGGCTACGGTATGCCCTATGTTCATGGTACCCTTATGGTTATAGGTCATGAACTAGGTGATGTATTTTGGGTTATTGTATTGTACAGGAACTTACACTTTGCTCCTTCGAGGAGTTACTATTGTTGCATATATATTATTATTTCAGTTTCAAAACAGTTGTTTCTATTTCGAAAAATATGCGTTGTAGTTTCTTCGGATATGTAGAGCCGGCTGTGCATTTGAAAGTAACATACTCCGTCGTTTTGGAATTCGTTAAACAATTGACTCTGATGTTTTAAAAAAAAAAAAACGGGGTGATACAAGTTTGTTGTTGTTTGTGTTGTTTGATGGTGGTGAATGGAGGTTCGGGGTTGGTGGTGATGAACGGAGGTTCGTAGTTGTTCTCAGAGATGAGATTGAAGGGTTGAAAAAGGTTGAGTCGTCGAAGGTTTAGTCACGTGTGTTTGTGTTTTTCGGTGGAAGGTTGAGGAAGGTGTGTTCGAGTGGGTTCGCGGCGGATTGAAGTGAGTGGGAAAGGAAGAAGAAAGGGTTTGTGATGGTGGCTGAAGGTGGTGGTGTACGAAGAGCAGTTCGTGATGATGAAGGTTTTTCGATTGAAGGTCCGTTTTTTCTCCCTCTTTTTGTTACTCCTCTCCCCCTTCCAGTTTCTCTACCTCTCCTCCTTTTAAAATAAAAATGAAAACTTGTTTGCTAAGTTCAAAATTGTCCTGTTGTTTTGTGGTGTTGCTCTCAATGGCAGGTTGTGCAGGTTTTATTGGTTCTTGGTGTTGTTCAATTGTTTTCATCACAGGTATGGCAGGTAGTACCTTGTGGGCAGGACGTAGCAGCAGTAGCAGCGGGTCATGGCATTGTTTGCAGCAGGTTGTCATAAGTGGTTTTGAAGTGTTATGGTGTTTGAATATGTGCAGGCTGTTGAAATTTGAACATGACGTGGAAGGCGGTGCAATATTTGTATCTCTTTTTTTAAACCACTTTGATTGTTGTAAACATAACATGGACTTGTAAAAATGATATGGACTTTATGACCTTTGTATAATTTGTAGAAGCACCTTGTATAAATGGACTTATGGTTTTTGTGTAGAAATGAAAACAACTACAATACCAAAAAGGATTATGGATGAAAAAGAAATGGTATATAGGCATATGGACATAAAATTGGTTATTTGACCATTAAAATTTTTGGATTAATTTGGACTTTCAAATGGCTTAGAAATGGACAAAATAAAAAGTGTGAAAAGATAATTGAATAAAATGGATTTTGATGGATTTTTTAAAAAAGGATATGAATTGGATAATGTATCATGAATTTTGAAGTTTGAGTTTGAACTTGGAATTTTGAGATTTACACTTGAAAACTTGAAAAGAGATAGAATTTGAAAATTAGAACTTTAGTCTTTGAAATTGAAATAAAAATTGAATTTGGACTTGAAATAGAATTGACAATTGAATTGAATTGGAATAAAATTGGTTAATGAGTTATGGATATATTGGTAAAGAAAAATGGAATTGATTAATAAAATTGGATAATGTGTAGTGAACCAAATGGATTTTTATGGAAAGAAAATGGATTTTGGAATTGAATTTGAAATATGGAAATTGGTTAGAAAATAGGAAAGATAATTGAAAATGGTTATAAATGGATGCTTGGATTATGGATAAATATATGGATGGATAAATGGTAAAAAAAATGGTTAAAAACTAGAGATGACTTAAAAATAAAAATGGATAAAAACAAAAGAGGGATGAACATATTTTTTGGATTTTTCTGAATATGGTTAGTGGATGGATATACAAATGAAAATTATTCAAGTAGGATAAATTTGGGGTATGACAGATGCCCCTATCTAATTGGCTTGAACCGAGTTAGATGAACTGCTACGGCGTTCGATCTTTCGAGGTAGAAGATAATTAGATATAAAGAAGACCACGAATTTGTCTGAAAGAAAGAAAAGGGATGGGGAAATTGGAATAAATGATCAACGCCTGCTATTACCGACGAGATAATAGGGCACACACACACAGACCCTTCCACCAAAAGGATGGAAATGAGGTCAATGCCTGCTATTACCGACGAGATAATAGGGCACACACACGCACACAGGCCCTTCCACCAAAAAGGATGGAAATGAGGTCAAAGACTGCTATTACCGACGAGATAATAGGGCACACACACGCAGCCTGCTATTATCGACGAGATAATAGGGCACACACATAGCCTACTATTATCGACGAGATAATAGGGCACACAACACAGCCTGCTATTATCGACGAGATAATAGGGCACACAACACAGCTCGCTATTATCGACGAGATAATAGGGCACATAACACAACCTGCTACTATAGACGAGATAATAGGGCACACAACACAGCCTGCTATTATCGACGAGATAATAGGGCACACAACACAACCTGCTATTATCGACGAGATAATAGGGCACACAACACGGCCTGCTATTACCGACGAGATAATAGGGCACACATACACAACCTGCTATTACCGACGAGATAATAGGGCACACAACACAGTCTGCTATTACCGACGAGATAATAGGGCACACAACACGGCCTGTTATTATGGACGAGATAATAGGGCACACAACACAGCCTGCTACTACCAAAAGGATAGTATGTCACACAACACAACCTGCTATTATCGACGAGATAATAGGGCACCCAACACAGCCTGCTATTATGGACGAGATAATAGGGCACACAACACAGCCTGCTATTACCGACGAGATAATAGGGCACACAACACAGCCTGCTATTACCGACGAGATAATAGGGCACACACACAGCCTGCTATTATCGACGAGATAATAGGGCACACAACACAGCCTGCTATTATCGACGAGATAATAGGGCACACAACATAGCCTGCTATTATCGACGAGATAATAGGGCACACGACACAGCCTGCTATTATCGACGAGATAATAGGGCACACAACACATAGGTTGAAGTAAAGAAATCAACGAGGAGAGCCCACGAAAAGGAAAGGGAGATAGTGAAAAATAGAGAAGGTAAATAGAAAAAAACAGGAGAAGGTAACCCGCCAAGATTTACGCAATCTTGTGCCTATGTATCTTTACTCGGACGAGAATAAAGAATCAGGGCAGTCGTAGTTCGACTGAAGAAAAGATTCAATGAGGAACGCCCACTGACTCGGAGGAACGTTTATTGGTTAGGATGAGGATGACAACCTCAGCAACAAAAGGTTGAGGAAAACAACTCGATGAGGAATGCACGCTGACTTGCTTGGAGATCACAGCTTCATCAACTGAAGTTTGAAGACTTTCATGAGGAACGCCCATGAACTTGAAGCAGATTGAAGAAGATGCCCCTGGCTGGGCTGAAGATCGTCTTGCAGTCTTGAGATTGATCCTGGATCTTACGTATGTATGAATGCTTGATTTTGTAATGATGTGCAATGCAAATGCTGACGCGCAGAGATGCAAGTGTTGGGGAAGTATGATTAGGGTTGGGTATGCATATGATGACGAATTCGATGCGTATGATGCATATGATTGCAGACGGGAATTTGGATATGTTGAAGAAGGTGCCAACATGGTGGACTTTTGGTAGTTGCCAACGAGGATTGGACTTTTGGGCGGTGGGAGGGATTTGATTTCCTTGACACTCAGTTGAAGACGTCGTGATTAAAGTGGACGAAGATGCTCTTGAGCTCTGAGTTTGATCGCTTGATGATAAGTCGTTTCCGAGAAGACCACGACTCTGTGCTTAATGATCAGGATTGCTTGCTGCAATGAGTCTTGCCCCAGTCTAAACATGGTAATGGTCTGCCCCTGATTAACCAGTTCTGGAAATTGATCCTTGAATGTTGAGCTTTGATGTGCTTTGATATGGCTTGTCCCTGATTGAGGTGTTGAAGGATTTGCCCCAAACTGTGGGTTTTGAGGGAGTCTTGCTTCAGGTCGGCACCACTGAAAGTTCAAGCTCCTCTTCGATTGCCCCTTGTTGAAGTGTCTTGGATGTCTAGCACTGATTTGCAGTTAAAATTGCACATTCACAAATGGTAATCTTAATGTAATGCTCATGCAAGTTTTGAAAAAGAGTCGTTTATTGGGGTGTCGTGATAGTGAGACGAATGGACCGTTAGCCCAAACGTCTGCTGATTTTGGTGGTGCGAAAGATAAAGCAATGAGAATGACACCAATGCTGAAGATTAGCAAATATGGGGAGTCAGTTTACGCAACCTTACAATAGTATGCTTTCAGAATAAACCTCGCCTCAATTAGGTCTTTCCAGGGTTGTAATGTGTTCTGGTTCGCGGTTTAAGAAACAAAGGATAATAGGCTCAAAGCTTGGTTTGTACCCACCCCTTCTTCGTGATGATCTCCAGTCCTACGTTCAGTTAATTCTGCACAGGTTTATATTCTAAAAGGGTTGACGGTGTAAGAGTGATAATCCAAGGTTTGCTTGACATGGCAGTCACCTTATTTTGTTTTTGGTGGATGTCAGTGACCCTTTGGTTTTGATATGGTGGTCACTGGATCTTATTTTGTTTTTGTTGAAGATTTGAGGGCCTCTTTTGATTTTGTTTTGATCCCTATCTTTTGCATGGACTGATTTTGCTTGTCGAGTCCATCAGGGTTGCTTTGATTTTTGCCTAAGTCTCCTTTCGAGGTGCTCGACTTAGCAGGATTTTGATTTTTTGTTTTTTGTTTTTGTTGGATGATTGTGACTGCCAAGTCATGGGTTATTGATGAACAACCGCCATGTCTTGTGAAATTTGTTTGTGATTTGAGTGCGTAATTGGGTTAACTGAACACTACCCTGCCCCAAGTTGAGTGTAAGGGTTCGAATATCCGAAGGAAACTACTACTTCTAGGCTCGAAGTGGTTAGCTAGGGATTAACTCCTTGTCTCTCCAGTGTTTAGGGGGATTGAAATAATGCCTGTACATCCTCGGCGGGATTCTATCCGAAAGCATACATTTTGCAATTATGGGTATTTCGTTGTCATCATCCTCCCTCCAATCATTGCTAACAATAGTTAATAAAGATAGTGAAGTGGATAAATGTGTCGGTGATTTGCAGTAAATGGAAAAAATGAGTGAATACGACATAACTGATTCAAAACATGCATAATCATTACATTAAGAAAACCATAAACAAATGACAATGTTTGAAGCAAACAATACTTGAACAAACAAAGCAAAAAAACAAGGATGAAAAATGATGGGACGGCATTATGACTGCCTTCTTCGAGGAACTGATCTTCCTGTCTTGACTTGATTGGTGCTTGAACTGACTTGTTCAGAGGTGGAGACTGTTCTGCTTGTCTTCGACAACCCCCTCAATGTCTGATGGCTTAAACTGACATATGGCGGCATGGTCTTGTTGAATATGATTGATCATTCATCTGCTTTTGGCTTGAGCTGCGTACTGGTGTCGAGGAAACAACTTGATTTGGTGGAGAAGGAAGGAAGTTGAAGTGAGATTCTGAGGTTGAAAATGCGATGCAAGATGCGCAACAGATGCAATGCAATGCAATGACATGAGATGCAATGCAAGATGCAAGATCCAGGATCGCAGGATCGGACAACTTCAAACAGTTCTGAGGTTGGCCGGATGAACGGGTCAAGAACCACAACTAGGACCAAGAAAACCCAAAGGTAGGTTTCTAAGACGGGTAGGTACCTAGAGTTATGGATATATTTTGAAAACATTATAACCAAAACAAAGATTTGTCCGACTATAATATTCTCGAAATAATCTCGTCTAGGTGAGGTCTTAGTTTCTTCCCCACGAGAAAGATTCCTCGGAGGTGCCCACTACACAACCATCGACACACAGGTTCTAAATAGGGTTCTCAGAATCCTAGATCGAGGTCGAAAATACTACTGTCAGGAAGTAATACGTTCGAGGGATCTCATCTGATTGAGGCGTTCGCATTAACTCACATAGAATTAACGCTACCAACCACCATGGGTAAATTGGGTTAATGGTCCTTGGGATCGACGACCCACCTCGAAAGTATTACCACCATGGCAAAGATTCACCACAACAATAATATCTCCAAGGGAATCTACTCCAAGCGGTGGTTTTCGCTTCAACTCAGGCGGAAGAGACCACGCAAGCCTACACTACACAACCACCATCATAATCCTAGGGTTATACTCAGACTCGGGTATAGAGCCATCTCACAAAGTTCCCAATATCAGAACAACCCAACAATGTTACAAAAGGTAACACAAATAAGGAATAGGAAAACAAGTAAATAAGCAAAGGAGAAGAAAATAAACAAACAAAACTAACAAACTTGCGATTCTAATCAAGATAGGCTTGACTCTCTCTTGCATGGAGCAATATGTCCCCAGCAGAGTCGCCATCTATCGCACCTCGAAAATTCATCGAGAAATATAACCCTCGCGCGAAAGGCGCGGAAAACGGTTCGACAGAGTCGCCACCGAACTTTATTTATCCCGAAAGAGGGAAAGGAAAATATCGAGAAAACCTTTTAAGGAGCGGATAAGAACATGGTCGTCGCAACCACATTCTGGGTTGAGGAGTCAGTTACGTGAGGGGAAGGTACGCGCACCCCCTCACATCCGTTGTACTCAACGGGAACCTCTTGATTCGAATCGCGATACTCGTTAGCTAAGTTTGTCTATTTTCTTCTCTAAAATAAATGCAGAAAGGTAAAGATAAAATGAACAGATACTAAGGAGAACTGGGATGCTTAAGGATAGGGTGCTCGGCAAGATCATCGCGACCTCGGGCCTACGTATGCTCATTCGGACAAGAATGAGGAATCAGAGCAATCGTAGTTCAACTACGGGGTTTGACGGAAAAAGATGGAAAGTGTGGAAAAGGTGGAAAAAGAAAAAAGGTAGGGACGCAAACGGGGGAAAAAGAAAAAAGTGTGGACGTAAACGGGGGAAAAAGAAAAAGGTAGGACGCAAACAGGGGAAAAAAGGAAAAGTGTGCTCGCCAAGATCGTCGCAATCTTGTGCCTACGTATCTTTATTCGGCGAGAATAAAGAATCAGAGCAGTCGTAGTTCGTGGTACGCCCACGAAACAAGGGAGTTGGTTTGGTTTAGATGACAATTACTTGAACTTAAGAAAGATTCCTCGAAAAAAGAAAAAGGTAGCTCGCCAAGATCATTGCAATCTTGTGCCTACGTATCTTTATTCGGATGAGAATAAAGAATCAGGGCAGTCGTAGTTCGTGGTACGCCCACGAAACAAAAGGTAGAGTTGGGTTGGTATAGATGACGATTACTTGAACTTAAGAAAGATTCCTCGGGCCCAAGTAATCGGGAGAGTGAGTCAAAGATTTGGCTCTCTCTCTTTTTCATCTAAGGTGGTTGAGTTTTAAAAGAGGCGTCAATTGCTCACACATGAGTAAGAGAACTCGCACCCAAACAATCGAAGGGAGATCAAAGACTTGAACCCCCATTTTTCACCTTAAAAGAGTTTTGGTAGTTGTTAGTCGTTTTGAGGTTTATTTGTGAAAATCCGCTTGACGTGGGATCATGGGTTTATTGTATACGCTTGGTTATTTTGAAAAGGATTTGATTTGTTAAAAGAAGAGGCATCAATTGCTCACACACGAGTAAGAGAACTCGCACCCAAACAATCGAAGGAAGATCAAAGACTTGAACCCCCATTTTTCACCTTAAAAGAGTTACGATAGTTATTAGATGTTTTTGAACTTTGATTATGAAAATTCGCTAGACGTTGGATCAAGGGTTTATTTGTTTATGAAAAGAATTTGATTGAAAAGACTTGAGGTTTGGATGTTGATTTGAGGTTGATTTAAAAATGGCTCGACGACGAATCGAGGGTATGGTTTAAAAAGAGGTTTGTTGGAAAATGGCTCGACGACGAATCGAGGGTTTGGTTTAAAAAGAGGTTTGTTGGAAAATGGCTCGACGACGAATCGAGGGTTTGGTTTGAAAATGGGTTGTTTGAAAAATGTCTCGACGACGAATCGAGGTTTTGGTTTGAAAATGGGTTGCCTATGCTAGTTCCTAGGGGTGCTCCTAGTAAACAAACCACAATCAAAACAAAATTAAGTGCGTACATCGAAATGGGGGAGGGATACATGTAAATTACAAGTGTTGACAGAAATAAAGGGTCTCGTTGTAAGGTAGCCCAAGAGGAAGCCGTGTGTGTGCAAAGTGTCCTAAACTAAACCTTGAGCAAGCATCGAGCAAATGATCATAATCAACAGTCCATTAGTTAATTGTTTTTAGGGTTTCGATATTTATTAATTGTTTTCGATTAAATGGTGAGTAAATGAAATGAAAATGAATATGATACAATATGATGACAATATTTACAATATAAAATGGACAAGATATAATGTGGATATAAAATCGGTCTCATCTTAATCGCGATTTAATCGGTAAATTGATAATCGGATTTTTGACCTTCATTGACCCAAATGAAAATAAAAGAATATAAAATGACAAAAAGGAAATTAAATCGAAAATATGAATAAAGGCATAAAGGTCTCACCTTTATCGAGATTTAATCGAGAATTCGATAAATCGATCGATACTTGGTTTTCATCGACCAAAATGAACAAGAACAACAATGAAATAAAATCGAGAAAATGACTACGAAGGATAAAGGTCTCACCTTTATCGAGATTTAATCGAGAAATCGATAAATCGATCGATATTTGGTTTTCATCGACCTAAACTAGATGTAAATGAATCAAAAATGATAAAAATTGAAAATGACATGAAAAATAATAAAGGCCTCACCTTTATCGAGATTTAGTCGAAAAATCGACAAATCAATCGATATATGTTTTCATTGACCCAAAATACTAAAAAAAAATCTAAATAAATAAAATGATAAATACAAAATAAACTGAAATAAATGAACTAAAATGATTAATATTACATAAATCGAAATAAAAGTGAATAAAAAAAATGGTAGGCCTCATATTAACCAAAATCATAGATCTACTTTCATAAATCTAATTTATGGTGGTTGTTATGTCATTGGCCCTAAAACTAAAATACAAATCAAGAAATCAAAATGGAATGGAATAAAATTATTAAAGAAAATATGCTATATTATTAAAGAAGTTCACTAAAATACTTAAAAAGTTAAGGAATAAAAAACAGAAATATTTATTTACAAAATGGTAAAACCAATTAAAAATAAATAAAAAGTAAAATAATAAATAAAAAAAGAGAGGGGGAGGCGCAGGATATAGGGGTGTGTGGAGAGGGGAATCAACATGGGCTTTCTCAAGCCCATTCATCCACTAAAGAAAATGCTGATGAAACAAAAAAGGGTGGCAAAAAACAAGAACGGGCCTTGAGGCCCAAAATCCATAATAAGGCTTTTTTGAAAAAAACAAACAAAGACCACCATGTAATGGCTCGGTGGCATTCTAAAACAAGGATCCAGGATGAAAAGAAACAAAACAGGGAAAGGGGAAGAAACAATGTCAAAGGTCAAGCGCATCATCGGTGAAAAAACGTATCCACCATTCCTCATCAAGAGCAATCCACTCAGAAACAGGCTTCGTCGCCGCGACTTAAGAAAGCGAACAAGAAAAACTTGAAGGAGGTTGGACCGATCGTGCAGTTTTTTTGCATAACTCGTTTTTCCTCTTCGATTTCTTTTAAGAAGATTAGGTTGAAGGCACTTTTGTTTTGTTTAAAGTTGACCGTGTTGTTGTTGCTATGAATTTGATGGTGTTTTCTTATCTTTTTGTGAAAATGATTATATTTTCTCTTGGGCTTTTGAAGCCCATTTGGAATTTCTTGCTAGCACACCCATTATGATTTTTAACGCACACCATATCTTGATTTATTTTGTTGAGAAACCTTCTTCCACTCTTGGTCGCGTGGGCTTAGTCCATCTTATTTCATTTCCTAGCACTGCCATGTGCTATACATACACCTTTGTAATTCTGTGCACCCCCTCTTTGTTAGTATGTTTTAAAAATCAATTTAAGTTGTTTCTTCTATTTTCTAATTATTTAGTTCTTAGTATGTTTATGTTTTTTTTCAAACTAGCCTTATGGATTTCAATTTCAATTTTCCTTTTTTTGTGGGCCAATGATATCAAAAACATCTTGATATTGGGTGATTCTTTAAAATCGGTACCAAATCTTGATTTATATGAGGCCTACTATTTACTATTTATTTATTTCGATTTATTTTGTCATTACATTATTTTTATTCATTTATTTTGGGTCAATGAAAACCAAACATCGACGATTTCTCGATTTCTCGACTTAATCTCGATAAAGGTGAGACCTTTATTCTTTTTCCTATACCTTTTCGATTTAATTTCATTTTTGTCATTTTGTCATTATTTTTATTCATTTTGGGTCAATGAGGACCAAATATCAATGATTTACCGATTTCTCGATTAAATCTTGATAAAGGTGAGACCTTTATTCTTTGTCTTCACATTTTCGATTTAATTTCCATTTCCATTTAATTTTCGCATGTTCTTTTATTTGGTCAATGAAAGTAAAAAATCGTTGATTATCGATTTGTCGATTAAATTCCGATTAAGACGAGACCAATTTTATTTTATGTCAATATTATACCTTGTTCATATTATCTCGATTATATTATTCATACTCTTATCATATTATTCATATCCATATTCATATTTATCTAACCATTTTCATTTGTTCACCATTAATAAAAAAAACACTAAAAATATCGAAACCTTAAAACAATAATTGATGGACTGTTGTCGCTTGGAGATTTGATTCAAGGCTTAGTTTAGGATACCTTGCACACACACGACTTTCTCTTGGGCTACCTTACAATGAGACCCTTTATTTCATGTCATCCCTTGTACTTTACATGTACCCCTCTCCCATTCCGATGTACGCAATTAGTTTTGATTGTGGTTTGTTTACTAGGAGCACCCCTAGGGACTAGCATAGGCAACCCATTTTCAAACTAATTCTCGATTCATCGTCGAGCCATTTTCAAACTAACTCTCAATTCGTCATCAAGTCATTTTCAAACAAACCCATTTTCAACCAAACTCTCGATTCGTCGTCGAGCCCATTTTCAAATCAACCTCTAACCAAATCCTTTTTCAAAACCAAACTCTTTTCATAACAAATAAACCCTTGATCCAACGTCAAGCAGATTTTCATAATCAAACTTAAAAAATAACTAACAATTATCGCAACTCTTTCAAGGTGAAAAATGGGGGTTCAAGTCTTTGATCTTCCTTTGATTGTTTGGGTGCGAGTTCTCTTACTCGTGTGTGACCAATTGACGCCTTTAAAACACATCCAACTCAACAACCATCCGTCCAACCATCCAAAACACTTTTCAAACCATCAAACCTTTTCAAACTCAACCACCTTAGATGAAAAAGAGAGAGAGCCAAATCTTTGACTCACTCTCCCGATTACTTGGGCCCGAGGAATCTTTCTTAAGTTCAAGTAATCGTCGTCTAAACCAACCCAACTCTCCCTTGTTTCGTGGGCGTACCACGAACTACGACTGCTCTGATTCTTTATTCTCGTCCGAATAAAGATACGTAGGCACAAGATTGCGATGATCTTGGCGAGCACACTTTTTCTTTTTCCACCATTTGCGTCTACCTTCCCTACACACTTTTTTCTTTTTTTCCCGTTTCCACACTACCTTCCCTTCATCTTCCGTCTTCCCTCTATCCCTTCCCGTAGTCGAACTACGATTGCTCTGATTCCTCATTCTCGTCCGAATGAGCATACGTAGGCCCGAGGTCGTGATGATCTTGCCGAGCACCCTATCCTAAAACCACCCCATTTCCCTTAGCACCCGTTCCCTCCTATCTTTACTTTCCCGCATTTATTTTAGAGAAGAAAATAGACAAACTTAGCTAACGAGCATCGCGATTCGATTTAAGTGGTTCCCGTTGAGTACAACAGACGTGAGGGAGTGCGCGTACCTTCCCCTCACGTAACCGACTCCCGAACCCGGAATGTGGTTGCGACGACCATGTTCTTATCCTTCCTTAAAGGTTTTCTCGATATTTTCCTTTCCCTCTTTTGGGATAAATAAAGTTCGGTGGTGACTCTGCCAAACCATTTTCCGCGCCTTTCGCGCGTGGGTCGTGTCTTCGATTAAGCGATTTTTTTTAGGTGCGACAGCTGGCGACTCTGCTGGGGATAATTTGCTCCATGCAAGAGAGAGTCAAGCCTATCTTGATTCGAATTGCAAGCTCATTAGCTTCGTTTGTTTCTTTTTCTTCTCGTTCGCTTATGTATTTGTGTTTCTTATTCCTTATTTGTGTTACCTTTCGTGACATTGTTGGGTTGTTCTGATATTGGGAACTTTGTGAGATGGCTCTACACCCGAGTCGAGAAAAACCCTAAGATTAGGATGGTGGTTGTGTAGTGGAGGCTTGCGTGGTCTCTTCCGCGTGAGCCAAAGCAAAGACCCCGCTTGGAGTAGATTCCCTTGGAAATGTTATCATTTTGATGTTACTTCGTCACGATGATAATGTTTTCGAGCTTGAATCGTTGATCCCAAGAATCATTAACCCATTTACCCATGGTGGTTGGTAGCGCTAATTCTATGTGAGTTAATGCGAACGCTCCAATCAGATGAGATCCCTCGAATGTATTACTTCCTGACAGTAATATTTTCGACCTCGATCTAGGATTCTGAGAACCCTATTTAGAACCCGTGTGTCGATGCTTGTGTAGTGGGCGCCTCTGAGGAATCTTTCTCATGGGGAAGAAATGAAGACCTCACCTAGACGAGATTATTTCGAGGATATTATAGTCGGATGTCTCTTTGTCTTGGTTATAATGTTTTCGAAATATATCCATAACTCTAGGTACCTACCCCGTTTTAGAAACCTACCCGTGGGCTTTCTTTTATCTGAGTTGTGGTTCTTGACGCGTTCCTCCAGCTAACCTCAGAACTGTTTGAAGCTATCTAATCCTGCGATCCTGAATCTTGCATCTCATGTCATTGCATTGCATTGCATCTGTTACGCATCTTGCATTGCATTTTCAACCTCAGAATCTCACTTCAACTTCCTTCCTTCTCCAGTAAATCAAGCTGATTCCTCGACACCAGTACGCAACTCGAGCCAATACTAGACGAATGATGGAGCAGATTCAACAAGAGCAAGCTACCTTTAGAGAAGAAATGGACTCTATGAAGGGAAAGATTGATCAGATTCTTGAAGCCATCATGATGGCCAGAAGAGAAGAAGAACTGCGTGAAGCCGCTGCTGCAAACAACACTGTGCCTGTGCAAGGGTCACCCTCAAGGCTCTAAGTTCCTATTCCTAACCCTGTCAATTATGGGATACCAATGAAATTTACGCTTGCCGCTGAAGGAGCCATTTCTCAACCACCTCCAACATCTGGAGTCGCTGTTGGTGCTATTTCGCAAGCCTAACCTGTTGTCACTCAGGTTCCTATTCCTCATGCCGAAGAAAATCTGGTGGATCAGTATGATGAGGTATAGAACTACCATGCTGCTATCCCAATTGTCAATCCTACTGCTGCTCAGGATTCTGAAGCTATCAAAATGTGTCGCGATCTAGCTGAAAAACTCTGAGTCATGGAGGAGCGCAACTCAAAATCTCTGAACGCTCTGGAAATGTGCTTGGTGCCAGATGTTGTCATTCCTCTTAAGTTCAAGGTATAGGAATTCCCGAAGTACAAAGGCCTCAGTTGTCCCCACGTGCATCTAAGGATGTACTACCGCAAGATGGCTGCCCATGCCAAAGATGAAAAGCTGATGATCCATTGCTTCCAAGACAACTTGTCTGGGGCATCACTCGAATGGTATATGCAGCTGGAGCGTAGCAATGTGCACACTTGGGATGATCTAGCTGATGCATTTGTCAAGCAATACAAGTACAACACTGACCTTGCTCCGAATCGTACTCAACTTTAGAGTATGGCTCAAAAGGACAACGAATCCTTTAAGGAGTACGCGCAATGCTGGAGAGAGCTAGCTGCAAGGGTACATCCACCTCTGGTTGACCGTGAACTGATTGACATCTTCATGGGTACTTTGCAAGGCCAATACTATGAGAAGTTGATTGGTAATGTTTCTGCCGGATTCTCTAATTTGGTGATTATCGGTGAGAGAATCGAAGAGGGTCTGAAGAGCGAAAAGATCCAAGGAGGTTCTAGTAGCCAGTCTCAAGCCAAGAAACCTTTCAATAATGGATTCAAAAAGAAAGAGGGCAAAACAAATGTTGTCTATGCTCAGAAGGGGCAAGCTCCACAAGCTCCAGCTCCAATGCCTTATCAAATGCCATACTTCTAGTATCCATATGTTGCTGTTGCGCAATACGCTCCAATGCCTTATCAGCCAACTGTTCAAGTTGTTCAAACTCCAACGCCTCAGCAACAGATTCCTCAGCAACAATCATACAACCAGCATGGGTATCATTATCCTCCTCAACATCAACAACAGAGAGCTGCTCAACAACGTCAGCCTAATCAACAAAGGACAAGGAGGCCAGATAGAGACTTTGATCGTCTGCCGACGACATATGCTCAGATCTTTGCTCAATTGATGGAGAAGAAGGCAATCGCTCTGAGGGACCTAGCTCCTCCAACTGTCATTCCCCCAGATTATGATGCTAATGCTCATTGCGAGTTTCAAAAGGGTGCTCCAGGGCATACAATCGAGGACTGCAGAGCTTTCAAACACAAGGTTCAGGACATGATCGACTCAAAGTTTCTCACGTTCAATGGTAGGGCTCTAAACGTCATCAAAAATCCGCTGCCGCCGCCACGCTAGGGCCAGCAGCAAGTCAAGTCAAGTCAAGTTTATTCCCCGAAGAAGGCAGTAATGTTGCCATCCCATCATTTGCATTCTTGTATTTTCGTCTTTATTTGTTTAAGTACTGTATGCTTTAAACATTGTCGTTTGTATTTGGTTTTCCTAATGTATTGACTATGCATGTTTTGAATCAGTTATGTCGTATTCACTCATTTTTTTCGTTTGCTGCAAAACACCGACACATTTATCCACTTCACTCTCTATATCAAACTGTCGCTTAGCAATGATTAGAGGGAGGATGATGAAAGCGAAATACCCATAATTGCAAAATATATACTTTCGGACAGAATCACGTCGATGATGTACAGGCATTATTTCAAACCCCAAACACTGGAGAGATAAAGAGTTAATCCCTAGCTAACCACTTCGAGCCAAGAAGTAGTAGTTTCCTTTGGATATTTAAACCCGTACACTTAACCTGGGGCAGGGTAGTGTTCAGTTAACCCAATTACGCACTCAAATCACAAAGCTAAATTCCACAAGACAAGACGATTGTTCATCAATAACCATGACTTGGTAGTCACAATCATCCAACAAAACAAAAAAAAAACAAAAAATTAAAAGCCTGCTAAGTCGGGCACCTCAAAGGAGACTTAGGCAAAAAATCAAGGCTACCCTGATGGACTCGACAAGCAAAATTAGTCCATACAAAATATAGGGATCAAAAACAAAAACAAAAGAGGCCCTCAAATCCTCAATAAAGAGCCAGTGACCACCATATCAAAACCTAAGGGGCACTGACACCCATCAAAACAAAATAAGGTGACTGCCAGTTCGAGCAAACCTTGAGTCATCACTCTTACACCATCAACCCTTTTGGAAGAAAAACATGTGCAGAATTAACTGAGCGTAGGACTGGAGATCATCACGAAGAAAGTTTGGGTACAAATCATACTTTGAGCCTAATATCCTTTGTTTCATAAACCGTAAACCAGACCACGTTACAACCCTCAAAAGACCTAATTGAGGCGAGGTTTATTCTGAAAGCATACTATTGCAAGGTTGTGTAAACTGACTCCCCATATTTGCTAATCTTCAGCATTGGTGTCATTTTCCTTACTATATCTTTCACACCACCAAAATCAGCACACGTTTGGGCTAACGGTCCATTCGTCTCACTATCACGACACTCGAATAAACAACTCTTTTTCAAAACTTGCATGAGCATCACATTAAGATTACCATTTGTAAATGTGCAATTTTAACTACAAACTAGTGCCAGACTTCAAAGACATTCCAACAAGGGGCAATCAAGGAGGAACTTGAACTTTTCAGTGGTGCCGACCCGAAGCAAGATTCCCTCAAAACCCTCAGGCTGGGGCAAATCCTTCAACAGCTCAATCAGGGGCAAGACATCTCAAAGCACATCAAAGCTCAACATCCAAAGATCAAGTTACTTCAGAACTGGTTAATCAAGGGCGAACCATTACCATGTTCAGACTGGGGCAAGATCCATTGCAGCAGGCAGATCCCTTTGTATCTTCAAGTTGGTCAAACAGGCTACCCTGACCATCAAGCAGAGTTGTGGATCTCTCAAGAGTGAACCCACAATCCATCAACAAGTCATCAAACTCAAGGCTTCAAGAGCATATTCGTCTGCTTCAATCATGACGTCTTCAACGAACTGAGTGTCGAGGAAATCAAATCCCTCCCACCGCCCAAAGTCTAATCCGCATTGGCAACTACCAAAAGTCCACCATGCTGGCACCTCTCCAAACATATCCAAACACCCGTCTGCAATCATATGCATTGCATTCGATATCATAGACATCATGTGCATCATGTGCATACCAAACCCAATCATACTTCCCCAGCACTTGCATCTCCGCGCGTCAGCATTTGCATTTCCATTTGACACGAAGCATCATCAAGCATACGTGCATGGCAAGATCCAGGACTAATCTCATGATTTTAAGATGATCTTCAGCCTAGCCAGGGGCATCTTCAGCCAATCCGTGGGCGTTCCTCACAAAGTTATATCTCAAGAATCCAAGAGCATCCTCAGCCCAGCCAGGGGCATCTTCTGCAAGTCCGTGGGCGTTCCTCACGAAGTTGTTTCAACCTTTTGTTGATCAAGCTCAAGCAATCTTCAGCCTAGTCAGAGGCATCTTCTTCAAGTCCGTGGGCATTCCTCATGAAGTCTTCAACCTTTTGTTGATGAAACTGTGATCATTCCTCCAAGTCAGTGGGCGTTCCTCATTGAATCTTTTTTCTTCAAGTCGAACTACGACTACCCTGATTCTTTATTCTCGTCCGAGTAAAGATACGTAGGCACAAGATTGCATAGATCTTGGCGGGTTACCTTCTTCATTTTTCACTGTTTCCCTTTCCTTTTCACGGGCTCTCCTCATTGATTTCTTTACTTCAACCTTTTGTTGATGTCTCCAAATAAATCTCATCACATCCCCAGCAAACTTGACCTTTTGTCAATTGCCTTACTATCATCCTTTTGGTGATAGCCAAACCCAATCAACTCAATTCAACCTACATCCTTTTGGTGTTAGTAACCCTCAAATAAAAACTTTTCTATCATCCTTTTGGTGATAGCCAAAACCATGTCAATTCAACCTTCATCCTTTTGATATTGGTCCTCACGAATAAGAAGTTCCTATCATCCTTTTGGTGGTAGTAGCTTGTTTTGATCTGTCATCCTTTTGGTGTCGTCGATCCATAAACCCTTGGTATGTGTGTCATCCTTTTGGTGAGTGACAGCCTTTGTGTGTGTTCCCTATTATCCTTTTGGTAATAGCAGGCTGTGTTGTGTGCCATACTATCCTTTTGGTAGTAGCAGGCTGTGTTGTGTGACATACTATCCTTTTGGTAGTAGCAGGCTGTGTTGTGTGCCATACTATCCTTTTGGTAGTAGCAGGCCGTGTTGTGTGTCATACTATCCTTTTGGTAGTAGCAGGCTGTGTTGTGTGCCATACTATCCTTTTGGTAGTAACAGGATGTGTTGTGTGCCCTATTGTCCTTTTGGTAATAGCAAGCTTTGACCTCATTTTCTTCCTTTTGGTGGAAGGGTCTCCGTGTGCGTGTGTGCCCTATTATCCTTTTGGTAATAGCAGGCTTTGACCTCATTTTCATCCTTTTGGTGGAAGGGTCTGTGTGCGTGTGTGCCCTATTATCCTTTTGGTAATAGCAGGCTTTGACCTCATTTTCATCCTTTTGGTGGAAGGGTTTGTGTGCGTGTATGCCCTATTATCCTTTTGGTAATAGCAGGCTTTGACCTCATTTTCATCCTTTTGGTGGAAGGGTCTGTGTGCGTGTGTTTGCCCTATTATCATTTTGGTAGTAGCAGGCTTTGACCTTATTTTCATCCTTTTGGTGGAAGGGTCTGTGTGCATGTGTTTGCCCTATTATCATTTTGGTAGTAGCATGCTTTGACCTCATTTTCATCCTTTTGGTGGAAGGGTCTGTGTGCGTGTGTGCCCTATTATCCTTTTGGTAGTAGCAGGCTTTGACCTTATTTCCATCCTTTTGGTGGAAGGGTCTGTGCGTGTGTGCCCTATTATCCTTTTTGTAATAGCAGGCTGTGACCTTATTTTCATTCTTTTGGTGGAAGGGTCTATGTGTGTGTGCCCTATTATCCTTTTGGTAATAGCAGGCTGTGACCTCATTTTCATCCTTTTGAAGGGTCTGTATGTGTGTGTACCCTATTATCCTTTTGGTAATAGCAGGTGTTGACCTCGTTTTCATCCTTTTGGTGGAAGGGTCTGCGTGCGTGTTTGCCCTATTATCCTTTTGGTAATAGCAGACATTGACCTCATTTTCCATCCTTTTGGTGGAAGGGTCTGTGTGCGTTAGTGCCCTATTATCCTTTTGGTAATAGCATGCTTTGACCTCATTTTCATCCTTTTGGTGGAAGGGTCTGTGTGTGTGTGTTCCCTATTATCCTTTTCGTAATAGCAGGCTTTGACCTCATTTTCATACTTTTGGTGGAAGGGTCTGTGTGCGTGTGTGCCTTATTATCCTGTTGGTGATAGCAGGATTTGACCTCATTTTCATCCTTTTGGTGGAAGGGTCTGTGTGCGTGTGTGCCCTATTATCCTGTTGGTGATAGCAGGCTTTGACCACATTTTCATCCTTTTGGTGGAAGGGTCTGTGTGTGTGTTCACTATCATCCTTTTGGTGATAGGTCTGTCGTCCTTTTGGTGTCAGATTTCTTGTATTTCAACTTCCCAATCCCTTTTCTTTCTATCAGACAAATTTGTGGTATTTTTATATCTAATTGACTTATACCTCGATAAGACTGAACGTCATAACAGTTCATCTTACTGGGTCCAAGCCAATTAGATAGGGGCATCTGTCATACCCCAAATTTGTCCTACCTGTATATAATTTTCATCTGCACATCCGACCACTAACTATATTCAGAAAAAAATCCAAAAAAATATGTTGTCTTCAACTTCATCCCTCTTTTATTTTTTATCCAATTTCATTTTAAGTCATATCTATCTTTTAACCATTTTTATCCTTCATCCAATTAAAATATCCATTTCTTTGTTTAACCTTATTCCATTATCCATTTTTATTATCCATAATCCATATACATTTATCCATTTTTTTAAAATTCTCAATTCACAATCCATTCATGTTCTAACCATTTTTTCTCTTTTAATCAATTATCTACTTTAATTCCCACATATTCAATCTAAATCATTTTTGTCATAAACTATCTCTTTGTTTTTTTTATGACCATTGTCCATATAAGTCCATCATTCAATATAATCCATACATTGTCTAAAGCCCATGAAGCCAAGAGCCCATTACGTTTTTTTTGTTACAAAGAGTCCATTACAAGAATTGAACGCCCGTGTTCATTATTACAACCAAATCCACATTCCAAAATGGCAAACAAAAACAATGTGGCAAATATTGACTTTAAGACTGATTTTTTCCAAGCCTACATTCTGCGAACTGCTCACAAGACATGTTGCCATCATGCTGCACCAATCTCCCTCATAGCATCATAAACCGTACCAGCCCCTGCACGTTCTGCAAAACCACAACCAAAACCTGCTCTCTACACTCCAAAAATGTACACCTGCAATGAAAACGATTGAACAACACCAACCAACAAAGCCTGCAATCCTGCAAAAATTGAAAATGAATCATTAACAACACAACAAGACAACTTGTACTATGAAACTTAATGAATACGTTTGAATTGGTTTTAAAAAGGAGAGAAGGCAAAAATCGGATGGGGGGAGGAAGAAAATTTAAAAAGCATACCTTTTGGAACCAACTCTTCAACCTCACATCAAGTAGAAAAACAACAATATCACAAACCTCCATCAACTCACCCACGATCCTCTAATCTCTTCATCAACCCAACTACCATAACACCACCCGAACGAATGAGATCTCCTCTCCAAGAAAAATCAGGAGCAAAAACTCACAGTCAATCCAACATATAACCGCCCTTAACCATCTAACCACCCTTGAGTCTTCTCTGATTCGCCGCCCTTAACCACTATGAGATACCAATTCCTCCGCCGTTCCCTCAACTTCCAACCTCTAACCTTCATAAACCCCCTCCGACCAACCACCGTGGCAACTCCTTCAATCCGCCCTTAACACCATTAAATCACCCCTAACCTTAACCGTCACATCAGTTTCCAACTGCTCAAAAACCATTGTTCCACCTTGAACCTCTCTCGACCGAATCCTTCCCTAAACCGCGATCTAAAATCCTTTTCAAGCCTTCAAACCATTCACCCAACCTCTTCGAAATCTTCTTCTACCATCAACCACCTCAATCCGGCGACGGTAACAAACACAACCACCAAACTCAAACCTTTCCATTAATATTAAAAAAAAAACCCAAAACAGTCCCAAACAGAAACCCGATTCAAACTATTTCGAACTAGAAAGCAGAGGGAGATGAAGAGAGTGTTTTGAATCGAAACCTCTGAAACATTTCCAAATGAAATCATAAATGGACCTGGCTTGAACGGATCGAGAGTCTGAGTCCGATTTTGATCGCGAGCGAGAAAGAGAAATGAGAGTGAAGGCGAATCGAGTGAGAGAGACGATCTAAAGAAAGCAAACAAGAAAAACTTGAAGGAGGTTGGACCGATCGTGCCATTTTTTTGCATAACTCATTTTTCCTCTTCGATTTCTTTTAATAAGATTAGGTTGAAGGCACTTTTGTTTTGTTTAAAGTTGACCGTGTTGTTGTTGCTATGAATCTGATGGTGTTTTCTTATCTTTTTGTGAAAATGATTATATTTTCTCTTGGGCTTTTGAAGCCCATTTGGAATTTCTTGCTAGCACACCCATTATGATTTTTAACGCACACCCTATCTTGATTTATTTTGTTGAGAAACCTTCTTCCACTCTTAGTCGCGTGGGCTCAGCCCATCTTATTTCATTTCCTAGCACTGCCATGTGCTATACATACACCTTTGTAATTCTGTGCACCCCTCTTTATTAGTATGTTTTAAAAATCAATTTAAGTTGTTTCTTCTATTTTCTAATCTTTTAGTTCTTAGTATGTTTATGTTTTTTTTCAAACTAGCCTTATGGATTTCAATTTCAATTCTCCTTTTTTTGTGGGCCAATGATATCAAAAACATCTTGATATTGGGTGATTCTTTAAAATCGGTACCAAATCTTGATTTATATGAGGCCTACTATTTACTATTTATTTATTTCGATTTATTTTGTCATTACATTATTTTTATTCATTTATTTTGGGTCAATGAAAACCAAACATCGACGATTTGTCGATTTCTCGACTTAATCTCGATAAAGGTGAGACCTTTATTCTTTTTCCTATACCTTTTCGATTTAATTTCATTTTTGTCATTTTGTCATTATTTTTATTCATTTTGGGTCAATGAGAACCAAATATCAATGATTTACCGATTTCTCGATTAAATCTTGATAAAGGTGAGACCTTTATTCTTTGTCTTCACATTTTCGATTTAATTTCCATTTCCATTTAATTTTTGCATGTTCTTTTATTTGGTCAATGAAAGTCAAAAATCGTTGATTATCGATTTGTCGATTAAATTCCGATTAAGACGAGACCAATTTTATTTTATGTCAATATTATACCTTGTTCATATTATCTCGATTATATTATTCATACTCTTATCATATTGTTCATATCCATATTCATATTTATCTAACCATTTTCATTTGTTCACCATTAATAAAAAAACACTAAAAATATCGAAACCCTAAAACAATAATTGATGGACTGTTGTCGCTTGGAGATTTGGTTCAAGGCTTAGTTTAGGACACCTTGCACACACACGGCTTTCTCTTGGGCTACCTTACAATGAGACCCTTTATTTCATGTCATCCCTTGTACTTTACATGTACCCCTCTCCCATTCCGATGTACGCATTTAGTTTTGATTGTGGTTTGTTTACTAGGAGCACCCCTAGGGACTAGCATAGGCAACCCATTTTCAAACTAATTCTCGATTCATCGTCGAGACATTTTCAAACAACCCATTTTCAAACTAACTCTCGATTCGTCATCAAGTCATTTTCAAACAAACCCATTTTCAACCAAACTCTCAATTTGTCGTCGAGCCCATTTTCAAATCAACCTCTAGCCAAATCCTTTTTCAAAACCAAACTCTTTTCATAACAAATAAACCCTTGATCCAACGTCAAGCGGATTTTCATAATCAAACTTCAAAAGCAACTAACAATTATCGCAACTGTTTCAAGGTGAAAAATGGGGGTTCAAGTCTTTGATCTTCCTTTGATTGTTTGGGTGCGAGTTCTCTTACTCGTGTGTGAGCAATTGACGCCTCTAAAACACATCCAACTCGACAACCGTCTGTCCAACCATCCAAAACACTTTTCAAACCATCAAACCTTTTCAAACTCAACCACCTTAGATGAAAAAGAGAGAGAGCCAAATCTTTGACTCACTCTCCCGATTACTTGGGCCCGAGGAATCTTTCTTAAGTTCAAGTAATCGTCGTCTAAACCAACCCAACTCTCCCTTGTTTCGTGGGCGTACCACGAACTACGACTGCTCTGATTCTTTATTCTCGTCCAAATAAAGATATGTAGGCACAAGATTGTGATGATCTTGGCAAACACACTTTTTATTTTTCCACCATTTGCGTCTACCTTCCCTACACACTTTTTTCTTTTTTCCCCGTTTCCACACTACCTTCCCTTCATCTTCCATCTTCCCTCTATCCCTTCCCGTAGTCGAACTACAATTGCTCTGATTCCTCATTCTCGTCCGAATGAGCATACGTAGGCCCGAGGTCGCGATGATCTTGCCGAGCACCCTATCCTAAAACCACCCTATTTCCCTTAGCACCCGTTCCCTCTTATCTTTACTTTCCCGCATTTATTTTAGAGAAGAAAATAGACAAACTTAGCTAACGAGCATCTCGATTCGAATTAAGAGGTTCCCGTTGAGTACAACGGATGTGAGGGGGTGCGCGTACCTTCCCCTCACGTAACTGACTCCCGAACCCGGAATGTGGTTGCGACGACCATGTTCTTAGCCTTCCTTAAAGGTTTTTTCGATATTTTCCTTTCCCTCTTTTGGGATAAATAAAGTTCGGTGGCGACTCTGCCGAACCGTTTTCCGCGCCTTTCGCGCGAGGGTCGTGTCTTCGATTAAGCGATTTTTTCAAGGTGCGACAATGTCGTCTAATGCTATGGACGTCATCCTTCAGTGTCTGGTTATGACAGTGTAACTCATCCATGGCATCACGCATCTTCTATAAGGTGTTGGCATCACCGTTACCAATGGTACCTTCTAGCATAGGGTATGGAGCTTTCCTATTAACCATGGTTGGAAGTTGCTAGGTGTTGGAATAGAGGGTAACAATGATTAGGGTGATGGTGATAAAGGAGGTGTGTCCCAGGTTAGTTTTACCGGGGCCCCACGGTGGGCGCCACTGGTCAAAATGTATAGGTGTGCATGTTCCTTCTGGAAGGGTGGGGGACTCAGGCCTTTAAAGGTATATACGTTGTATGGTGGTTAGGGTTCATACCTACGAGAAGCCATGTGCGGTGGTGTTTATGGGGGTTTAGAGGACCTACTCACGTTAGGTGAGAGGCTATGTATCAGCGTCATGCTTTGTGTTAGCTTAGGTCTGAGTTATGATATGTCTTTCTCAACCCTAGAGTCGAGGTATTTATGGAGGCCAATGGACCCAAGGTTTATTAAACTCGTAAGGGTTGTAACTATTAGAACAAGATTTGTTCATGACATATATTTCTTAGGTTTTGATGATAACAAAGTATTTAAAGAACAATGGTTATATTTGGTGTGTGTTTCTTATATGCAGGTTCTAATACGTGTAAATATTTATATACAAAATCTGATATACAAAGGCACACTTGAGAGAAGTTGAATTGCTAGCTTCTGGTGGTACAGAATCTGAAGAACACTTGATAAGTGATGTCTAGCGTAGACTCTGAAGCTGAAGGCCTCAGCATCAGAAGAAGCAACATAATTGTCTCTACACTTGGTGATTGTAAATTAGCTTTCGGTATCCTTCAGAGTTGATGATAAAGTTGAAGTTGTCCTTACTACATAAAGCAAGCTGCATTGTCAAATCAGTTTTTCAGCTGGAGTCTGAGTTCACAAGGCTCAAGAAAGGTTGACATGCTTTATAGGTATCTACTCTCAACAACTCTATAGTACAAGATCTTCTTGAAGACTCAACGGTTAAACATGTTACACAATGGATCAAGATCTTTAGTGTATCTATCTTCAACGGCTCTTGTACTATGGAGTAAATCAAAGACACTTGATCAAGTTATCTCTTTCAACGGCTAGTCTGCTGCAACTACTATATAAGTGGCTGAAGGTTTAAACTGAATCTTTAACAAGGATTGACCAGAATAAGGAGTAATAAGATCAACAATTATCAACTCTATTGTATATGAAGATTTTCTGTTGTAGGTTGTAGTTGTAAAAGCCTTAAGATTTCTTATACATTGAATATCTTAGAAATATTAAGAGCTTTAGGTCTTTGTTATGTTGATTTCCCGTACCTCTGATATTAGTATCAAGTACACCTTGTTCTCTATTCTGCTGAACTTGCTTAGCAGTTTATATTAAGTCTCTCCCCAATATGCTTGAGCCATGTAAGTTTCTTGCTATGTGCTTGAGCAATGAAAGTCTTAATCAAGTGGATTGATTGAGTAAAAGTCTTGTATAATTGGGATACGTGCAAGGAAGTCTCTCGCCAAGATGCTCGAGTCATGTAAGTCTTTTGCTATGTGATTGAGTAACGAAAGTCTTAATCAAGTGGATTGATTGAGCAGAAGTCTTGTATCATTGGGATAAAAGCAAGGAAGTCTCTCGCTAAGATGCTTGAGCCATGTAAGTCTCATGTTATGTGCTTGAGAAATGAAAATCTTAATCAAGTAGATTGATTAAGCAAGGTTGCTTGGTTCGTGAAACTTGGAGCATGAAGGCTTGTTTCATGTAACTTGGAAGCAAAAGTCTTGGGCTAGTATGGCTTGAGTAGGATGGCTCAGGTTGTGGAACTTGGAGCATGAAGGCTCGTTCCATTGAACATGGAGCAAAAGTCTTAAGTCTGCAGGACTTGAGCAAGAAGTCCTAGACCTAGGGTCTGAGCAGTGTAAGAGACTTATCCAGAATGCATAAGCGATTATAATCATGATTTAGTGAAAATCTCTTGTGAAGCAAGGGGACTGGACTACTCTCTCTTGGGAGGAACCAGTATAAATCTTTGTGTCTTCTGCTATTATTTATTTGCTTCTGTTAACATCCGCTGCTAATTATAATCAGAATCTGAACACCAGTTTATCTTCTGAACTATGATCAGACGCAAATTAAGAAAACTGAAAACACAATTTAACCCCCGTTTCTTGTGTACTTTTCTCACCTTCAATAATTGCTCCCTTATAACCAATAAGGGTTTGTTGACCACCTATTCTCCATGGAATCGTAGTGGACTCCTTCCATTCTGACTAATGGGGGATAATGGTGTTTATACACATCATCAAACCTTAGGGCGAGCCCCCTTATTATGTGGGAATTTTGCCTAGGAGAAAGCACCATTAAGTGGGAACGCTAGGTTCACCCTTATTTAGAACCTTTACAAATATAATACTACAGTCTATATCGGATACGGGGTCAAGCATGGTATACATTTAATTCATTTCAAGATCGTACAAATGTGTTACGAATATGCATCATGCAATTAATTTGTTTAAGCCGTATCAAAATCACATAAATATGTTAAGTCTGTATCGAATACAGAATTATGGATTTCCTCTTTATTCCCTCGGTCTTAAGCATTCTAGAAACAAATAATCATGAAACATTGGAACAAATAGAAGATTTATATATATTTATATTAATAATGAATTGAATTTATTATAGAGAAACAATGAAATTGTTAAGTCCATGCTTTTGAGGTTGGCATTAATTTTGGTAAAACTAACTTAGCATAAAGATGTTGGACAAGATGTCCTAACATGTTGAACTTACTGCGGGTGAAGATGTTAGACAAGATGTCCTATCAGGAGGATTCGACAACTTTGTCCGTTACAGTATTGTACTGACTATTTGTGGTAACAGGTGTGATTGGAATTTGACTAGGATTCCAGGTGGCACCTGAGATTGTGGAATCAAAAATTCTGATTCTAAATGAATTTGCGATTTTCGTGTGAAGGAGACATTTTTGGTAACTTGGGATTGAAGAAAGAATTAGGTTGTTAATTCTGAGGAAGATATCTACTGTACTTTTGAAGCCCAAGTCCAACTGTGGTTTACAATATAAATAGGTTAGAGTTAACCTAGTTTGGTGTGGATTATTGCAGCTGTTTTAGAAGTATTAGGGTTTGTACTTTTTGTGAGCCTCTCGTGTATTGTGTGAATACTTGAGAATGACTGTTTATTGAGTTGTAATATTTTCAGCCACTGCTGTGATTGGAAGGGAATTGAGAAGGGTCTCATACCTAGGAGAGTCTTAGGTAGAAATCTAGGAAGGGTAGTTTCTAGGTGCTAAGTTGTAAACGTTGGAGTTTAACTTAGAACCAATTCTACTTAGTGATTTCATTTCTGGCTTGGTAGCCCCCAGACGTAGGTGTTATTGTTCACCGAACTGGGTTAATAATTTCTGGTGTTGTTTACTTTCTGCTGGTTACATTTGTTCTTCCTTAGATCCTTGTGAGAAGCAGAGATCAAGTGTCACGACATCTTGTCTTACATCTTCGTGATCTGCTTAACCAGAATTTCAATTGGTATCAGAGCGAGCATCCTGCTTTGTATATGGGTGAGATTCAGGGATGATACTTTCTGGTTCGATGGATAAAGAAGGAGGAAATCTAAATAGACCACCAATACTGGATGGTTCCAATTATGATTATTGGAAAGTTCGCATGATGGTGTTTATCAAGTCTATGGATGGAAAGGCTTGGAAGTCTGTTATTAAGGGGTGGGATCCACCAAAAATCAAAGACAAAGATGGGAAGCTAACTGAGGAGCCAAAACCTGAAGAAGATTGGGATGATGAAGATGATAAGCTTGCTCAAGGAAACTCCAAATCCTTGAATGCCTTGTTAAATGGGGTGGACAAGAACATCTTCAGACTCATCAAGAATTGCACTGTTGTAAAGAATGCGTGGGAAATCTTGAAGACTGCTCATGAAGGCACCTCTCGTGTCAAATCCTCAAGACTTTAGCTTCTCACTACTAAGTTTGAGAACTTGAGGATGGGAGAAGATGAAAGTATACATGACTTTCATATGAATATTGTTGATATTGCCAACACATCTAGTGATCTTGGAGAGAAAATTCCTGAAGCCAAGTTAGTCAGGAAAATTCTAAGATCTCTCCCCGAGAGGTTTGATATGAAAGTGATGGCTATTGAAGAAGCTTAAGACATTAATACCATGAAGGTAGATGAGCTTATGGGATCACTACAAACCTTTGAGATGGCAATTAGTGAAAAGGATGAAAAGAAGAAAATTCTTGCTCTGGTGACCAACCAAGAGAAGGGAGACACCAAAGAGGATTTGTCCAAAGCTGTAGGGTTCTTGGAAAAAGAGTTGCATCAACTGGAAAAGCAATTGGATGAGACGCCTAAGACAAATGTCAAGGCTCAGAATTCTGACATCTACAGATCAAGAAATTTTGGAAGAAGACCTAACTATGATAGGCATCCCAACCGATGTAAGGGAATTAAGTGTCTTGAATGTGAAGGGTTTGGACACACCAAATGGGAGTGCCCTACCTTCCTCAAGAAAAATAAGAAAGGTCTCCATACATCCTGGTCAGAAGATGATTCTGCTAGTGATGAGGGATCACCAAAGCAAGTATCTGCACTCACAGGAGTGTTTGGCACTCAAGTAGGGTCAGTCATTGGAAATCTATCCCATGATACCTTGGTCAATTCTCACAGGGAGCTGTACACAAGAAGTGCATAATCTACCAATCTGGAGAAGATCAACAGAATATTATCATGCTTTTTGAGATTGAAAGATTGAAGCATCTTGGCATCATATCTGATCTTCAAGAGGAAATTGCCTTGCTAGAATCCAAACTCGACAATGATGGAATGATCAACAACAGATCTGATAAGATACTGCAGGTTGGAAGAAATACTAAAAGCGCCAAAAATCTTGACTGCACCAAGAAAGAACTGTTAAGAAAGAAAAGAAATTCAAAAAGGGGGAAGATGTCCAACCAAGTGTCACAACATCATCACAGACATCAGAGAAGACAAGACTGGAAATGTCATTACTGTGCCAAATATGGTCACATCAAACGATACTGCTACAAGCTACATGGATATCCTAAGGGTAGGTTCGTTGAAAAGAAAAAAAAGATCTGAGCATGAATCTGTGGCTCTAATAGCTCATTCTTCACAAAAGAAGTACACTGGAGAAAAGTGGTACTTTGACAATGGATGTTCAAGACACATGACTGGTGCCAAGAACTATCTGGTGGATATAAAGGCTTATTCCTCCAACTATGTCACCTTTGGAGATGGATCCAAAGGAATGATTAAAGGGGTTGGGAGAATGGTTCAAACTGGAAACCCTAGACTTGATAATGTGTTGTATGTAAAAGGGCTAACTGCGAATCTTATTAGTATCAGTCAACTCTGTGATCAGGGTCTGAAGGTTAACTTTACACAATCTGAATGCCTGGTTATAAATGCTAAAAATATGGTTCTCATAAAGGGTGTCAGATCAACAGATAACTACTATGTTTGGACTCCTTTACTGACAGAGCTCTCCTAAATAACAATCAAGAAGCATCAGTAAAGTCTCTCAGAATTAAACCTTGGTCAATGGAAAATTGAAGAGTTAACTAAAGCGACACATCGAAAGACTATCTCAAGAATACAAGACCTTCCTCATAAGACAGTTATGAGAGATGATCTGGAGGGAAGAAGATGTGCTTTTGTGGCCACTATTGACTCAGCAACAAGGGACAATGTCACAAAGGATGTCGTGACATTTTCTCATAATAACCCGAGTACTCTTGATATCCTTAAAAATAAGCTTGGAAAACTAAAAGACAAATTGGGGCTTTATCTTAAGTGGGGCCTAAACAGATTAACCGGGAAGGACGCTAGTCAGGAATGTGCTAGTTCTCCATAAATTAAAGGAGGGTTTCAAAAGAGATCAATTCAAATCGACAGAAATCGCGCTAAACTTACTTTCGTCTACTCAGCAACCACGATTTCACAGTATGAAGAAAAATCCAACCTTGTTCTTCCCATGATGTCGCACCAACAAAGAGGAATTAAAGAAATTTCTACATCTCCCGCTGCTAGGTCAATATCCAGAAAAATGTCAACTGAAGATGCGATTGATGTCGTTCCTCTGTCGATGGTGCCATGCAAGCCTGAGAAATTTCCTATTCGAAAAGCTAAAATCTTCCTTGCAGGTAATATGTCTGAATCTATTAACCCTCATTTTGATCCAAGAAGTAAGAAAGCAATTGATGTTGAGACTGATAAGAGATTAAGAAAACTAGTTGCTAAGGAACTGAATATAAAATGCAAAGTGAATACTGATAGAAATGCACCTGTCACATTGGCTCCTAGTAAGGAACAAGTGGGTGATAAAATTACAAATGAAGGGATTGAGTTTAGCAACAAAAAGGGTGGACTTGAACAAAAACCACCTTTATCCCTAACAAAGTCATTAGAACAGACACCGGAGAACATCAAGGTAGAGAGAAAAGATACAAAAACCAACCTGGATAAATCTTCTTCTGATGATGAAATCATTGCTAATGTTGTCAAAAAGCTGAAAACAAGAAAAAAGAAAAATAGGGATACTGAAAGCAAGGTTGACAAAAGAAGCAATAAAATTGTTGTTGGACCGCAGAAATCTTGGACCAAGGTTGCAGTTGTGTCTAATAAAAGAAAGGTGGCGTCGAACACTGAGTCAGACTATGTTATCACAGATGATAGTCAGGACATGACACACACAAAGGATCCAAGTTCAAAGAAATAAACTGTCAGTATTACCAAGGCCCCTCTAGACAATATCTCTTTTCACGCACCTGAGTATGTTCACAGATGGCCATATGTGTACCAAAGAAGGGTGGCACTGGAAAGAGAACTTGGAAATAATGCTTTAGAGTGTCTTGAGGTAATGAAACTGATCAATGATGCAGGGTTGAAAAGGATAGTGACCAAGCTTGGAAAATGTTATGAAAAGCTTGTGAAAGAATTCATTGTGAACATTCCTGATAATTACAGTGATGCAAACAACATGATAGTATATGTTAGAGGAAATGCTGTGACATTTTCTCCCAGAATGATAAACAAGTTTTCAGAAAGATGTGAAGGTTCTGAACCTGAATGTGAAGATACTGATGACCAAGTCTGCAAAGAGCTTACTTGCAACAATGTTGAGCAGTGGCCTAAAAATGGAAAGCTTTCAGCTGGGAAGTTGAGTGTGAAGTATGCAATTCTGCATAGAATTGGCACCATAAAATGGATACCTACCAATCATACTTCAACCATTTTTGTCAGTTTAGGCAGATTTATCTATATGATTGGCAAAGGAAGACAGTTTGACTTTGGAACCCACATCTTCAATAAAATTGTTAAACAATCTACATCAACTGCTGTAAAATTTCCTATATGCTACCCTTCGCTTATCTGTGGGATGATTATGGATCAGTACCCAAAAGCTCTAGATTATACAGATCAGGTAATGAAAAGAGCATCTCCCTTAACTCTACACTACAAACTATTCACTGGAAAGCATGCTCCAGACATTGTCTCAACATCCACTCCAACATCAACAGCTACAGTCTCAGAAGAGGACGCCATTGATCAGCTAAAAACCACCTGCAAAGAGCTTGATGATATCATCAGGATAAGCACTGCCAGAAAAGGGAAGCTCGAAAGATTGATACAAGCTCTGGCTGCTAAGCAAATCAAAGACACTGAAGTCCATGTGGGAGATGCTAAGAAGGGTGATGAAGAAAACAGTGGTGCAGAAGAGGAAGATGCTGAAAATGATGCTGGGAGTGCAGGAGAAGAAGAGGATGAGGAGGAGACTGAAGATGACCTCTGAGAGTTGTCTTCACTTTAATGTTTTTGGTTTTATTGTGTGTTTTGTTTTTCTTTCGGTTGTGTAAGGGCTGAATTCCCAGTATATTTTTCATTTCAGTTGGGTGTGTATTTTTATTACTCTGAACTGGTTATTGGTTTTTGAGTTAGTCCTTCTAACTTTGTCATATTGTGGCTAAAAAGGGGTAGAATTACTAACATCACTAACCACTAATGACTGCTGATTGTCTACTAACCGCTGAGGGGGAGTAGATCTGAACTGATTGAGGGGGAGACATGTTGTGATTCCGCTGCTGCTCTAATAGTTGTCTCCCTGATATGTTTCTGCAGGTTAATGGAAGTTATTTTTAGCCAAAATATGCCAAAGGGGGAGATTGTTAAGTCCCTGCTTTAGAGGTTGGCATTAATTTTGGTAAAACTAACTTAGCAGAAAGATGTTGGACAAGATGTCCTAACATGTTGAACTTACTACAGGTGAAGATGTTAGACAAGATGTCCTATCAGGAAGATTTGACATCTTTGTCTGTTACAGTTTTGTACTAACTATTTGTGGTAACAGGTGTGATTTTAATTTGACTAGGATTCCAGGTGGCACCTGAGATTGTGGAATCTGAGATTCTGATTCTAAATGAATTTGCGGTTTCTGTGTGAAGGAGACATTTTTGGTAACTTGGGATTGAAGAAAGAATTAGGTCGCTAATTCTGAGGAAGATATTTGCTGCGCTTTTGAAGCCCAAGTCCAGCTGTGGTTTACAATATAAATAGGTTAGAGTTAACCTAGCTTGGTGTTGATTATTGCAGCTATTTTAGAAGTACTAGGGTTTGTACTTTTTGTGAGTCTCTCGTGTATTGTGTGAATACTTGAGAATGACTGTTTATTGAGTTGTAATATTTTCAGTCACTGCTGTGATTGGAAGGGAATTGAGAAGGGTCTCATACCTAGGAGAGTCTTAGGTAGAAATCTAGGAAGGGTAGTTTCTAGGTGCTAAGTTGTAAACGTTGGAGTTTAGCTTAGAACTAATTCTACTTAGTGATTTCATTCCTGGCTTGGTAGCCCCCAGACGTTGGTATTGTTGTTCACCGAACTGGGTTAACAATTTCTGGTGTTATTTACTTTCTTCTGTTTACGTTTGTTCTCCCTTAGATCCTTGTGAGAAGTAGAGATCAAGTGTCATGACGTCTTGTCTGACATCTTCGTGATCTGCTTAACCAGAATTTCAGAAATGAATAGGTAGATAAACCTTCAATGGAGACTCTGGTATGGTCAGACGTCGTCTGGAGTCTTTAGTATTTGTCCTTTCCTAGGACTCCGGGGGTAAAAGATCCTCCTTTTGGGTTCTAGGATGACTCTTCCTTCTTAAAGGTATCCCTTTTGATTGTACGAGATGTCGAAGTAATTCGCTTTGTATTAGTTAGCTGATGTATAATTAGAAGGTCGCCTTCTCTAGGGATGTAACTTGAGGAGTAACGTTGAAACCTCTGAACCGGGAACTGAATTTGATGAAATACTATAACGGGTGTGTCGCACCCGAATTTTTGACCCTAAGATCCTCGCTCTCCCCTTTGCATAACATATTAGGTCAATCATTCTTGCATAACTAACCGTTTCACCTAGTTGTCTGTTTGTTTCATTTATGTGAGACAGGTGCTGTTGCAGAAGGTTCAAGAACTTGAAGGTTGTGTTGTGTGTGTGGTTTGTGGAAGTTCTCTGGTCTCTGCAGGCTTGTGTTAAGTTCCTGTGTGATTGTGTCCTTATCCTTGGTCCCTAATTCACTACCTAAGTCCTTACCCCTCTGTAAGCTCCTCAGATTCCAGAACATGTAGAAATTGATGTCAATATTTCCTACAAATTTCCAAATATAAAGGTCAAGCAAGACTTTGTTCGCGTTCATAAGCTGGTTTTCTTGATCGTAAAAGTTTAAACTTTCTAGTTTACGACCATTATGGGTTGAAGTGCTAAACTCCATTGAGATGCGAAATTCATAATCATTTTCTTTAGGACTGCATTTCAAGTCACCTTCACTTTAATTTTTCGGGCCTTATATAAGTTTTTTATTAAACATGGAAACGTATTTCTACAAGTGATGACTCATGTGCTCAAGTATTTGAAATATATCGCAAAACCCGCCACTTGCAAAAGGCTTTGAGATTTTGATTCTCAAGAAAATCATTTGTTCCTATATTAATCAATTACAAAGACTCATTTTAGTACATTGACCTGCTTCACCTTGGGTTCTTCTATAGCATTCGATTTCTGGAATATACCAAAGAAAAAAACTTCAAAAGGAGATTATATCACAAACCTTCAAGATTTTTGACATGATTAAATTTAAAGATTAAAGCTACCACAAAACTTCAAGATCTTAATTTCAAGTTTTTAAGGTGTACGGTTCATGCTCTACATAAGTTGAAACTCAAAATCCAAGTTATTATGGAATTCAAGGGCTTTCAAGAAATTTATGATTTTAATTCAAAATTTGAAGTTGAACTCATAAGTTAATTGTCTCTGCAAGACAAGCTCCAATTGTCCCCACAAATATTCATAATGTACAAAATTGATTTCAAAGTCAAAAGTCCTTTACAAAGTACAAGTATTATTTACAAGATTCAAGTTGAAATGCAAGAGAGGATTCCAACACTTATACAACCATATTAATCAAGAAGTGTGTAGGTATTCCTAATAAGAGGAGATTTAACGGTGATGTTTATCGCCAATCATCGCAAGTGGCATAATGAGGTAGTGATGAATTTGTGGGTTATAATTTTCGTTTGTACTTGTATTCTTGGATAAGCTTCTGCTGCACATGTTATGGTTTCCTGTTGTGTGAGCTTCATTGACAGCAGGCACCGTTTTGCTCTGAACTGCCACCATGTCGGTGATCATGCCTTACACGTGCATGATCCATACGAAATACAAGGATATTCGGACATCATTGATAAGGTTTGATTACTCTCGCAAACAGAAGCAACAACCTGCAGTCATCATCAATTGTAAGGCACTATCATACGTATTTGGTCAACAAAAAAATCAGAACATTCCCAAATATGTTCAAGACATTAAAATCCAAAGAATCAAAGGTATTCAATATTTGATATCATGTTCAGACACAATCACAACGACATTTCTGTATCCAAGATAAGGATCAAACATATTAAATTGGTTTCCAAAACATCAGCAGCCATCTGAAAGTGGGAATCACCATCACTGACAGCCAATAGAATATCTGCAACCATGCACAAAGATAAAACAGTAACAAGTTATAATTTGCAATCATCATCGTAGATAACAGGAACTTGTCAAAACCAAACCTAAACGAGAATTTGCTGTCAAACGATCAAAACCATGTGAAATCAAGTGTAAAAATTCGAACATTGGCGAATTGAAGCCGAATCTCATCAAAGACCAAAGTGATTTGAATATGGATTCTAAAAGTAAAACCAATATCAAACTCACCCGAGAACGGATTCGAATTCAAAACCCAATTTTGAGCTTACTAGTCTTCGTACTTCAGGGAGGACCAGTTTGGATTAGTCTTGATTGCCAAGGCAGTTGAAGAAGGGATATCAGTCAAAGAACCAAAAAACCTGGATTCCAAAAAAAAAGCTTTGCGTTAACACCGTCGCAGCAGAAGGATATTTGGGATTAAAATGCTTTCATGATCATTTACAACTTCAAGGCTGCACACCAAGGATGTGGTATTCTTACAACAACCGTAAAGCATCAATTCCAAAAGTAATGGCAGTGAGAGAATTCACCAACGCAGTCTTGAAAGTCGGGAGACTCAACAAGCTTGGTCTCGTGACCTTTTTAGGTGTCTGGCATTAACACGTGGATACAGCCTTCAAGTCTGTTTCAAACATTTGACAGCATTAAAACCAAATATTCAAGAAGGGATTAATTGGAATTAGGACATGCCCAAATAGGTTTCAGTCAAAACGGAAATAATATCACAATCAAGACGATTCCTATTTTCTTTCCAAAACAAGATTTAGACCCAATTCAAAGCATTCCAAACATGTCCAACTAGAAATGGAAAGGACCATCACACAAGATCAGCAGGCTATTCAATTTCGAAATCAAAATTCAATGCCCTCAAGCCTATAAATTAGACGCATTTCATAACAATCAGGAGATAGAAATCATCACACATCATTATACCAAAAACCCACCCTCACATAACCATACCAGAAACTCACTCACACGAAGCATTTACATCAGGAAAGAAACCCAAAATTGAAAGCAACCCAGAATCAACATATACATGTAAACCAGTTCCAGAGCTACACACACAATATTTCAGAGCACCAGTTACGCAAGTACATACCTTTGGCGTCATTGACCTTGAAGCTGCATCCGTATCTGAGCACAAAGAAATCTCTTTGGCGTCATAGACGGTCTCCGGAGCCACCACACCACACAACCTGCAACGCGAAAAGGAAAGGAATCCTAGACTTATCCGTGGACGAAGACGCTTGGGATCCTGACCGTTGTTCATTATTTTCCTCGCCCCCTTTATCGCATTTCTTCTTTTCTTTCGCAAAGTCGATTTGTAATATGTAAACTTCTCAAAATATAGTGGATTGGGGCTGGGATTTTGTGGGATTTAGGGTAGTTAAGGTTATTGTTTGGTTAAGCGAGAGAGAAGAGTCGCGAGCGAGAGATGACACGAGAGAGATAAGGTGAGGAGTGAACGGAGGAGAGTGAGAAGGTTTGCTTTCACGGTGGAGTTTAGGGTTAAGGGTGGCTGCGATTTCTTTTGATTTAGGATTTCAAACCCTTTTGGCTGAGATTCTGAACGAGAGAGGAAAGAGAGACGATTGGGTTGAGAGCTTCTTTCTGAGTTTACATTGACCAAATAATCACATATGCATACACCCACATACATTATCGTGCACCACCACTCCGTTGGCCAATCTGTTTTTTTATTAATCTTTTGATAACCTTTTTTTCTTAATAAACAATCATAATTTTATTACATTTTAAAATAGTTTTTTTTTAACCTTTTATAAACATGTTATTATTAAATTTAACTTTTTTAAAACATAACCTTTTTCTATATATTATTATATAACCTTTTTAATAAAATATAACTAAGTTAATAATTTAAAATCTTCATAATAAAAAATTTTACACTAAAAAAATAATATCTTCTCTAATTAGTTAATAAAAAAACTTTTTTAATAACTTTTTCTTTTTAATATAACTTTAAACTAAAAATAATAATAAGAAGAACTTTTAATAATAATTAAAAAAAAAAAACCCTTTTAAGAAACTTTACTAGCCTTTAGTATAACTCTAAAACTAAAAACTCATAATAAAAACTTTTATTTATAAAATACTAAAATTAAAATCTTTTTTTAACTTAATAAGAAACTCTTTCTTTAATTCTTCTTTTTCTTAATTAACTTTTATCTTAAAAGAAATAAAAAAACAATAAACCTTTTTACTAACATAATATTAAAACCTTTCTTAATAAGAAAACTTTATTAATTGCTAATATAACTTTAAAAAAAACTAAAATAAAAACTTTAAAAATGATTAAAATTCTTTTTATTATTAATAAAAATCTTTAACCCCTTTTATTATTAAAGTAATCCTTAACTTAATTCTTAAAATAATAAACCTTAAGAATTCAAATTCTCTCTTAACGAATTGATCCCCATTAGATCCTTGAGTGTCCGTCTGTGTGCTTCTATAGTATTTGTGATCATACCTTGTTTATGCTACTTGATTGTTTGCCTTTATTTGCTTATCTTGATGTTTACATTATTGCATGTCAAAACCTTTTCAAACTTATAAAAAAATCCTCGATCCAACGTCGAGCCAATTTTCTACCTATGTAAGTCGATCGCCTTAGGGCATCGCATTCGACCTTTTGATCACAAGACACAAGTCTAGCATTACTTTGCTAGCACCCTCGACTAAATAACAATAATTTAATCGCAATAATATCCAAGGGAAAATCCCATGCATGATAACCATGTTATTGTGCATGATGCACATCATTTGCATCATAATCGACACCTTAAGATAAGTCAATTAGACAACTTAGGATAGATTTCCTAGGTTAGTCCCCCCTTAATTTTGATTTTTAAAATCAAACTTTAGCCTACCTAATTCTCCACACAAGAGAATTAGATGTTAATCATCTCAAAGAAAGGGACATACAATCTCATACCCCACAAAATACAAACATTTTCAAAACTGTGGTGGTTTTTCTTAAGATGATGACTCATCTTCTCTCCTAAACCTTTAAAACATTTTAGTATCCTTAATAAGGAACTACAAGTGCTCTGATTCCCTCCTGACAGGATATGTAGGCACAAGGTGCGATATCTTGTCGAGCACACTTAGGATAAAAAAATAAATCACCTACCCTTAAACCCTTAGCAAAACAAATAACAAATAACATAATTAATTAAGAGGTTCCTGTAGAGTACTACAGATATATAGGATGCTAACACCTTCCCTAGGTATAACCAACCCCCGAACTTAGAATCTTAGTGCATTTGCATTGCATTGTGGGTATTCGGTTTTTCTCCCTTCCCTTGGATAAAATCAAAGACGGTGGTGACATTAAAAATATGCGATACAAGTTAACTAATAGCTTGTTATCCAATTTTCACCGCGACAGAAATGGCGACTTCACTGGGGACTCTCATAAGAGGGTTCCCCCTAACTTGAATCTTTTTTATCTGTTATATATATTTGTTTTGCTGTTTGCAGGGTTATCTTTGAGTGGTGAGATAAGTCCTAACCCGGACTTGAGAGCACATATAAGATAGGATCGTGGGTATAATCGAGGAGATTTCGAGGGAGTAATTCCAAAGAAGTCGATTTGATTCCACACTCAGTTGAGGCCCTCTCGAAGGTGGTATTTGTTGAACGAGCTATCGTGAATACATTACTACTTTCGACCTAGGAGCCCGGGATATTGAGAATCGTAGTTACCTTTAACTCAACTTGGCCTTTTAGGATGTAGTGCGATGACTATGAGGGAGTAATTCCAAAATGGTTGATACGCGATACTACACTCAGACGAGATTCTCTTGAGAATATTGTTGACTACCAAGTAATTGGGAAATCGATAATATCCGAAAGATGGATTGTAGACTCTGGGAACTTTGTAGAACCCGTTCGGCAGGTACATTTGAAACCATAGTACACACCTATTGGGATGGTTAGACCTTGGCTCCACGCTCATGGCCTTTCAAACCTAGGACTTCTTGTCTGTCTGTTTGCTTGCTTGTGTGTGCTTTATCTGTGTGTTTGCATACATGCATTCATGAGCATCATATCATAAAGTTTCATGGAACTTAGGTTTGTTTGTAAACATCGTAGGGATATCATGGACTCTAAAAAAAAAGAGCGTTGAAGTACACTTACAAGAGTCATGATCTGGACGATCTAAGGAGATTGAAGACCTTGGTAACAGACAAAGAAGGATTCAAGAGTATATATGGGAAATTATTATCTTTGTTGAGTATGAAGAGTGATAAGGGGCTTCTCGCTACTCTACTTTTAGTTCTACTTCTTTCTACTCTACTTTATTCTACTTAGCTTGGAAGAAGCCCAATTGGAAGAAAAATTCAAGCGACTCAAGAGAAGATCGTTGGAAGAGTCTCCTTAGATCCATCATTACTAGCTTTTATTTAGCTTGTATATCATGATTCTTGTAAGGCGTATGGACGCGTTGTAATCAATTTTAATAAACCAATATCTTAGTATTTTGATACTAATGGTTGTAACCATTTATAAAAAAAAAATGCGTTTTTTTTTATATTCCTTGATGATTATAAATAGCTGAGTTCCATGAAAATTGTTGCATTCGCATTGCATCTTTAGCATTGCATCCTCTTTGCATACGTCTTTTCTCTACCCCAGCTTATTCGCTCTCTTATCTTCGTGTCGCTCAGCTGATCTTCCGGCATTCGAACTTGAAGTAGTTACTGGGGATAATGGATAGAACACAAAGTGTGGATCCCATGTCAGGCTTCAGAGTGACGACTAATCCGATGTTTGACGACGATGCTCCACAAGTGGATGTCCCTGCCCGATCTCAGCCTGTGCAAAATAACCTGGTTGGTCAAGTTAATGAAAGAGATTCCTATTTTCTGAGGTATATGCCAAATTCTCAGAGCATCCATCCTGTGACCACTGAGGATGATCCTAGAGTTGCAGAAATTGAAAAGGGATTTCGTGACCTCCAAGAACAATTGAAGATGTTGAAAGGATCTAACGCATCTGGTCTTAAGGCTCCTGATTTGTGTCTAGTTCCGGGCGTGGTTTTTCCCCCGAAGTTCAAAATGCCTGCCTTCGAAGTATACAAGGGTGTTAGTTGTCCAAGGTACCATTTGACAATGTTTTGTCGAAAAATGACTACTTATGCCGACGATGACAAGCTGATGATTCACTGCTTTCAAGAAAGTTTAAGTGGGGCATCCTTGATGTGGTATATGAAGCTAGAAAGGAACCATATTCAGTCTTGGGAAGACTTAGCTAACGTTTTTATGAAACAATACGATTACAATGTGGACATGGCTCCAGAGAGTGATCAACTGATGACCATGAGTCAGAAAAACAACGAATCATTCAGGGAATATGTACAAAGGTGGAAAGAATTGGCGGCCCAAGTTCAAACACCACTTCAAGAGAAGGAGCTGGCCAAGATGTTTCTAAAGACACTGTCAGACTCTTATTATGTCAGAATGATAGGCGTTGTGCCATTAGAGTTCTCTAAAATTGTGGAAGTCGGAGTAAACATCGAGACCGCATTCAAAAGTGGGAAAATTAAAGACGTCTCAAATAGACAAGCTGATGAAAAGGAATCTATTAGTGATTCTCGAAGGGAAAGAAGTGTTGAAGTTAATGCAATTTCGGATTCTCCTCAGACTTTGCAAGCTCCAGTTTCGGTGCCTTATCACAAACGTCGGTTTACAGCGCCTGTTCAGTGCCAGCAATCACTACTGCATGGACGTCCGTACAAACGACGAAGGTTGACTCCTCATAATCAATGTCAAAATCCACGAATTCAGAACATGAATCACCAGAATCAGCGTCAGGATCAGCAGAGACCCCTGAATAGTCCAGAGGAAAGGACTCGTTGGTTTGACCTAATCCCAATGACTTACAGTCAATTGTGGCTTACTTTTCCCGAAACTCAGTGATGGCACCCAGAAATACCAGAGCCATGAAATCTCTTCCTCCTTGGTTCAATCCAGATACCAGTTGTGAATTTCATGACGGAGTGTTGGGGCATTCGATTGAAGAATGTAAGGTTTTCCAAGAAAAAGTTCAAGAAATGATTGACGATGAAGTGCTGACCTTCAAGAGAGGAAGCCCAGTTGTGAATGGAGCACCTTTGTGCTGATGGACGTGAAGACTTACGAGAGTTCTTCCCAAACCAGTGGAATCAAGAGTAGAGCTCACTCCTAGAATCATTAAGATGTTTATTCATTTGCTCGCATTCGTTGTTATTTCTTTGATTATAAGCATGTTGTGCGAATAAGAACTTGTTTGTTTTGAACGATTAAGGTAATGATAATGTTTGTCTTGAAGAAATCCATTCGTTTCACTCGTTTTAAAATGCTTTTTCTATTTTATAATGCCAATGCAGCCCAATCTCTTGCCTCGGCATAGAATTGAATGGAGGATGATGAAACCAAACGTAATATCTCTCGTTGTATGCTTTTGAATAAAACTCGGCTAGTGATATAAGGCAGTGTTTCAAATCCCTAAACACCGGAGATATAAGGAGATAAACCCTCGTTAACCCGTTTGAGCCTTTGAAGTAGTAGCTTTCTTCTACAAATCAAAAAACCTCATTCTTAACCTGGGGCAGGGCAATTCGCAAAAAAAAATGGAGTAAAATATCGCGATGATTGGGTGGGTACAAATAAACTTTGAGCCTTTATCCTTCGTTTCTTAAACCGTGAACCCAACCAAGATACAACCCTTAAAAGTCCTAATTGAAGCAAGGTTTATTTCAAAAGCATACTCATTGAGATATCGTTTCCTGACTCCTATGAGCTATGCTCAAAAATTTGTATTGGCATTATAAAATCGGTAATTCAATCACAAAAATATTTTGAATAAAATTTTCAAGACAAGCATACGTTGCATTAGCAGTTTCAGAATTAACATTTTTCTGCTTGCTAACATTGCTTGACATCATAGAAGCTAGCATACGAGCTTCAGCGGTGAACTTAATCCTTTGAGACCTGTGACTCTGATGGGTAAATGGCAGATTATTTCAAAAGGAGGACCGCATCCAGGGGCACGATACCTGAAGACTTTGCTGAGCAGGGGCAAGTCGTTTCCCGGTTATTTCTTTCATAGTCTGCCCCAAGGGGCAAGTTGAAGACTCAGAATACCGTTAATCTGGGGCAGTTACGTCGAGATTCGACGAATCTCTCCAAGAGTTTGAAAATTTTGGAACGGTTGGATGCCAAGTTTTCTGTAAAATCCTCTTGAAATGACTTTTTCTCATAAACCATGTGATCTGATGCATTTTGAGAAGTGAAGATTGCTTCTCATCCACAACAATCGTTGTTCAAAATGGCGACCACCATGCAGTTCATCAATGCAGAGTTACATCAGTCTCACGACATCATTCACTCATACCTCAAAGAATTTCTATCCCGAGTAGTGTGACGACTCCCCAGTAGATCTTTGCTTCAGGTAGTCACGACTATTCCCCGGTGGATCTCTATCTCAAGAAGTTAAGACACGTTCGACGCAAGATTTCTCCAGTTAGCAACCTAAGAATCCTCGGTGAATTTCTTTGGTTTAAACCTTCCCTAGCGAAGCGAGTGTTTATTTCACTCCTCAACGAATTTTCTCACTACCTCAACCTTCTCCAGTAAAGGCAGATGTTTATTTCATCCCCACGAGGTTTTATCTCCGACATCTCCAACTGCTACGTTGATTTAAGTTTCCCCGACAAAGCGGATATTTATTTTATCCAGTCACAACTTTCATTCAAGACTACTTTAGTTCGCAGTGGATATTTATTTTATCCCCCACGAAGTCTTGTCGATCATGAGTTTGATTCGTTCCCAGTGAATCTTTCGCGTTCCCAACAGAATCCAAGGTTCATCTTGACAATCCTAAGTGAAGTCACGATGTTAATCCCCAAGTGGAGTGTTGTATTTTCCCCAGAGAAAGTTTGAAGCTTTGAAGTAGGACATGGTTCCATATATGGCTTTCCGTTCATCCCCAGTGATTCTTCTTATATTGCAAAGATTGGCCGAGTACCCGTATCGAGATGCTTGTTTTCGTCTCCAGTTTGCTTCTTGTTGTTGTTTTGTCAGCATAAGCATAAGCATAGCATGGCATCCTTGCATGTAGATCCGTGGCATGTGTGCATTTTGCATCTTGCATTTTTTGTGTTGTTTGCTTGTCACTTTGGTTGTGTTTATCCCCCAAGTGACTGGGTTTTGGCTGCTCCCTCCAAGTAGAGTCATCAGCCCTAGGCAGAAAGAGCACGTCCTTTCTAATTCCCCACTAAGTTTGATCCTCGTGGAAGATGGTTGCTTTAGTTTTCTTTTCCATTTTGGACAAAGATAAAACCCCGTTGAGTTCAGTCCTCAATGGATTGAGTCTTGTTTGACCGTTTCTTTCCAGTTATTTCCTGGATTGAACTTTGGTCCCTGACAATCACAATTTTGAATATCTCTAGGCTGTTGAGCCTGGATCAAGCGTGCATTTATTTTGCGCCCTATCTCCCCAAGTAGAATTTATTCAAAGATCTCTATGGAAGACAAAAGTTATTCCTCCAGCACTATTATGGGATTTAAATCTGGACAACAAGTGGTAGCTCTTTATTTGAGCACAGTTTTCTATCTGGATGACAAATGGCAGTCTCCCCAGGACAGTTTGTCTATCCCCGGTGAAGTTGTCAAGATTATCAGCTTATTCTCCATCAGATGTTATCCCGCCGGAAATCCGTCAGAAAGGATCATTGAAGACTTTCCAAGTATTCTCTTTATTTGAGAATCCCTATTACAAGGATTTTACTAGCTTCAACACAGTTTTCAGCTACACCAACATTACTTCTCAGTGGTATTCTCCCCAGTGAGTCCACGATTCAATTTGCTTCCGTCAAATGGCATCTCTTCAAGAAGTTTGATGAAGATTCAACTGGTCTTTCTCTTTATTTGAGAAGACATGTTTACAAGTCAGTCGGCCCACATCTCTTTTGAAGATCCCCGGTGAAGCTTCCAGGATCTCGGCAGTAGATTTCCTGGTTTATTTTAAGTTGCGACAAACTGTCGTTTATTTCCCTGGTTATTCTCGGCAGAAGATTTCCAGAAGACCTCGGCAGTAGGTATTTCATATTAAATTCCCTGGTTATTTTCGGCAGTAGATTTCCGAAGACCTCGGCAGTAGGTATTTCCCTGGTTATTCTCGGCAGTAGATTTCCAGAAGACCTCGGCAGTAGGTATTTCATTTTTATATTTCCTGGTTATTCTCGGTAGTAGATTTCCAGAAGACTTCGACAGACAATTATTTCTTCCCAGCAGATTCCTCAATGTTGACTCCTTTTAAACAGAATATTCAAAGGAGAAGCTGAATCATTATTTTGATCACTGGAAGCTTATTTGGTTATTACCTTTGCTCAGGCTATCATATGTTTGATAGTAGGTAATATACCACATGTGTTTTGGTCAGATGCCTCGCTTAGGCTACCGTGGTGGTAGTAGGCCATCTTTCCTCCTGTGTCTACCTCTGCTTAGGCTATCATATGTTGATGGTAGGTAACGCATCCTTTTGATTGGACACCTCTGCTTAGGCTGCCACAAGAGGGCAGTAGGTGATCCTTCTCTTTCAGTCTATTACCTCTGCTTAGGCTATCATGGATAGTAGGTAATATGTCGTTATGTAGGTAACACACATCTCTTTTGGGTCGGACACCTATGCTTAGGCTACCGTATTTGGTAGTAGGTGATCTTTCCTCCCTAGTTTATTACCTCTGCTTAGGCTATCCTGTGTGATAGTAGGTAATATACGCCATTTTTATCTCAACTGGATACCTTGGCTTAGGCTACCGGCTACTGGTAGTAAGTTATCCCTCTTTTCAAGTTGCTTTCCTTATGTTTAAGCTACCCTGTGATTGTCAGTTGGTAGTCTTTTTTCCCCTAGTGGACTTAGATCTTTCCCCGTGGAGTCTTGTTTTGTTGGTTGGCCTCGTCGGGTCTTTCTTTTTCAGCGTTTCAACATTAGTTATCCCCTGTGACATTATCCCTCACAGAATCCTTGTCTTGCATTTCATATCTTTTTCATATCATATCATGTGCATTTGGCGGCATCTTAGGGCCAAAAATTTTGTGCATGTTTGTATTTAAGTCTCTCCTATCTCGTCGAGACGAAGATTTCAATCTCCATATCTCCGAATAGGAGAAACTTAAATAGGGGCATCTGTCGCACCCGGATTTTTGACCCTAAGATCCTCGCTCTCCCCTTTGCATAACATATTAGGTCAATCATTCTTGCATAACTAACCGTTTCACCTAGTTGTCTGTTTGTTTCATTTATGTGAGACAGGTGCTGTTGCAGAAGGTTCAAGAACTTGAAGGTTGTGTTGTGTGTGTGGTTTGTGGAAGTTCTCTGGTCTCTGCAGGCTTGTGTTAAGTTCCTGTGTGATTGTGTCCTTATCCTTGGTCCCTAATTCACTACCTAAGTCCTTACCCCTCTGTAAGCTCCTCAGATTCCAGAACATGTAGGAATTGATGTCAATATTTCCTACAAATTTCCAAATATAAAGGTCAAGCAAGACTTTGTTCGCGTTCATAAGCTGGTTTTCTTGATCGTAAAAGTTCAAACTTTCTAGTTTACGACCATTATGGGTTGAAGTGCTAAACTCCATTGAGATGCGAAATTCATAATCATTTTCTTTAGGACTGCATTTCAAGTCACCTTCACTTTAATTTTTCGGGCCTTATATAAGTTTTTTATTAAACATGGAAACGTATTTCTACAAGTGATGACTCATGTGCTCAAGTATTTGAAATATATCGCAAAACCCGCCACTTGCAAAAGGCTTTGAGATTTTGATTCTCAAGAAAATCATTTGTTCATATATTAATCAATTACAAAGACTCATTTTAGTACATTGACCTGCTTCACCTTGGGTTCTTCTATAGCATTCGATTTCTGGAATATACCAAAGAAAAAAACTTCAAAAGGAGATTATATCACAAACCTTCAAGATTTTTGACATGATTAAATTTAAAGATTAAAGCTACCACAAAACTTCAAGATCTTAATTTCAAGTTTTTAAGGTGTACGGTTCATGCTCTACATAAGTTGAAACTCAAAATCCAAGTTATTATGGAATTCAAGGGCTTTCAAGAAATTTATGATTTTAATTCAAAATTTGAAGTTGAACTCATAAGTTAATTGTCTCTGCAAGACAAGCTCCAATTGTCCCCACAAATATTCATAATGTACAAAATTGATTTCAAAGTCAAAAGTCCTTTACAAAGTACAAGTATTATTTACAAGATTCAAGTTGAAATGCAAGAGGGGATTCCAACACTTATACAACCATATTAATCAAGAAGTGTGTAGGTATTCCTAAAAAGAGGAGATTTAACGGTGATGTTTATCGCCAATCATCGCAAGTGGCATAATGAGGTAGTGATGAATTTGTGGGTTGTAATTTTCGTTTGTACTTGTATTCTTGGATAAGCTTCTGCTGCACATGTTATGGTTTCCTGTTGTGTGAGCTTCATTGACAGCAGGCACCGTTTTGCTCTGAACTGCCACCATGTCGGTGATCATGCCTTACACGTGCATGATCCATACGAAATACAAGGATATTCGGACATCATTGATAAGGTTTGATTACTCTCGCAAACAGAAGCAACAACCTGCAGTCATCATCAATTGTAAGGCACTATCATACGTATTTGGTCAACAAAAAAATCAGAACATTCCCAAATATGTTCAAGACATTAAAATCCAAAGAATCAAAGGTATTCAATATTTGATATCATGTTCAGACACAATCACAACGACGTTTCTGTATCCAAGATAAGGATCAAACATATTAAATTGGTTTCCAAAACATCAGCAGCCATCTGAAAGTGGGAATCACCATCACTGACAGCCAATAGAATATCTGCAACCATGCACAAAGATAAAACAGTAACAAGTTATAATTTGCAATCATCATCGTAGATAACAGGAACTTGTCAAAACCAAACCTAAACGAGAATTTGCTGTCAAACGATCAAAGCCATGTGAAATCAAGTGTAAAAATTCGAACATTGGCGAATTGAAGCCGAATCTCATCAAAGACCAAACTGATATGAATATGGATTCTAAAAGTAAAACCAATATCAAACTCACCCGAGAACGGATTCGAATTCAAAACCCAATTTTGAGCTTACTAGTCTTCGCACTTCAGGGAGGACCAGTTTGGATTAGTCTTGATTGCCAAGGCAGTTGAAGAAGGGATATCAGTCAAAGAACCAAAAAACCTGGATTCCAAAAAAAAAGCTTTGCGTTAACACCGTCACAGCAGAAGGATATTTGGGATTAAAATGCTTTCATGATCATTTACAACTTCAAGGCTGCACACCAAGGATGTGGTATTCTTACAACAACCGTAAAGCATCAATTCCAAAAGTAATGGCAGTGAGAGAATTCACCAACGCAGTCTTGAAAGTCGGGAGACTCAACAAGCTTGGTCTCGTGGCCTTTTTAGGTGTCTGGCATTAACACGTGGATACAGCCTTCAAGTCTGTTTCAAACATTTGACAGCATTAAAACCAAATATTCAAGAAGGGATTAATTGGAATTAGGACATGCCCAAATAGGTTTCAGTCAAAACGGAAATAATATCACAATCAAGACGATTCCTATTTTCTTTCCAAAACAAGATTTAGACCCAATTCAAAGCATTCCAAACATGTCCAACTAGAAATGGAAAGGACCATCACACAAGATCAGCAGGCTATTCAATTTCGAAATCAAAATTCAATGCCCTCAAGCCTATAAATTAGACGCATTTCATAACAATCAGGAGATAGAAATCATCACGCATCATTATACCAGAAACCCACCCTCACATAACCATACCAGAAACTCACTCACACGAAGCATTTACATCAGGAAAGAAACCCAAAATTGAAAGCAACCCATAATCAACATATACATGTAAACCAGTTCCAGAGCTACACACACAATATTTCAGAGCACCAGTTACGCAAGTACATACCTTTGGCGTCATTGACCTTGAAGCTGCATCCGTATCTGAGCACAAAGGAATCTCTTTGGGGTCATAGACGGTCTCCGGAGCCACCACACCACACAGCCTGCAACGCGAAAAGGAAAGGAATCCTAGACTTATCCGTGGACGAAGACGCTTGGGATCCTGACCGTTGTTCATTGTTTTCCTCGCGCCCTTTATCGCATTTCTTCTTTTCTTTCGCAAAGTCGATTTGTAATATGTAAACTTCTCAAAATATAGTGGATTGGGGCTGGGATTTTGTGGGATTTAGGGTAGTTAAGGTTATTGTTTGGTTAAGCGAGAGAGAAGAGTCGTGAGCGAGAGATGACACGAGAGAGATAAGGTGAGGAGTGAACGGAGGAGAGTGAGAAGGTTTGCTTTCACGGCGGAGTTTAGGGTTAAGGGTGGCTGCGATTTCTTTTGATTTAGGATTTCAAACCCTTTTGGCTGAGATTCTGAACGAGAGAGGAAAGAGAGACGATTGGGTTGAGAGCTTCTTTCTGAGTTTACATTGACCAAATAATCACATATGCATACACCCACATACATTATCGTGCACCACCACTCCGTTGGCCAATCTGTTTTTTTATTAATCTTTTGATAACCTTTTTTTCTTAATAAACAATCATAATTTTATTACATTTTAAAATAGTTTTTTTTTAACCTTTTATAAACATGTTATTATTAAATTTAACTTTTTTAAAACATAACCTTTTTCTATATATTATTATATAACCTTTTTAATAAAATATAACTAAGTTAATAATTTAAAATCTTCATAATAAAAAATTTTACACTAAAAAAATAATATCTTCTCTAATTAGTTAATAAAAAAACTTTTTTAATAACTTTTTCTTTTTAATATAACTTTAAACTAAAAATAATAATAAGAAGAACTTTTAATAATAATTAAAAAAAAAAAACCCTTTTAAGAAACTTTACTAGCCTTTAGTATAACTCTAAAACTAAAAACTCATAATAAAAACTTTTATTTATAAAATACTAAAATTAAAATCTTTTTTTAACTTAATAAGAAACTCTTTCTTTAATTCTTCTTTTTCTTAATTAACTTTTATCTTAAAAGAAATAAAAAAACAATAAACCTTTTTACTAACATAATATTAAAACCTTTCTTAATAAGAAAACTTTATTAATTGCTAATATAACTTTAAAAAAAACTAAAATAAAAACTTTAAAAATGATTAAAATTCTTTTTATTATTAATAAAAATCTTTAACCCCTTTTATTATTAAAGTAATCCTTAACTTAATTCTTAAAATAATAAACCTTAAGAATTCAAATTCTCTCTTAACGAATTGATCCCCATTAGATCCTTGAGTGTCCGTCTGTGTGCTTCTATAGTATTTGTGATCATACCTTGTTTATGCTACTTGATTGTTTGCCTTTATTTGCTTATCTTGATGTTTACATTATTGCATGTCAAAACCTTTTCAAACTTATAAAAAAATCCTCGATCCAACGTCGAGCCAATTTTCTACCTATGTAAGTCGATCGCCTTAGGGCATCGCATTCGACCTTTTGATCACAAGACACAAGTCTAGCATTACTTTGCTAGCACCCTCGCCTAAATAACAATAATTTAATCGCAATAATATCCAAGGGAAAATCCCATGCATGATAACCATGTTATTGTGCATGGTGCACATCATTTGCATCATAATCGACACCTTAAGATAAGTCAATTAGACAACTTAGGATAGATTTCCTAGGTTAGTCCCCCCTTAATTTTGATTTTTAAAATCAAACTTTAGCCTACCTAATTCTCCACACAAGAGAATTAGATGTTAATCATCTCAAAGAAAGGGACATACAATCTCATACCCCACAAAATACAAACATTTTCAAAACTGTGGTGGTTTTTCTTAAGATGATGACTCATCTTCTCTCTTAAACCTTTAAAACATTTTAGTATCCTTAATAAGGAACTACAAGTGCTCTGATTCCCTCCTGACAGGATATGTAGGCACAAGGTGCGATATCTTGTCGAGCACACTTAGGATAAAAAAATAAATCACCTACCCTTAAACCCTTAGCAAAACAAATAACAAATAACATAATTAATCAAGAGGTTCCTGTAGAGTACTACAGATATCTAGGATGCTAACACCTTCCCTAGGTATAACCAACCCCCGAACTTAGAATCTTAGTGCATTTGCATTGCATTGTGGGTATTCGGTCTTTCTCCCTTCCCTTGGATAAAATCAAAGACGGTGGTGACATTAAAAATATGCGATAGAAGTTAACTAATAGCTTGTTATCCAATTTTCACCGCGACAGGGTGCTTCCTGAAGACCATGGTTAAAACATTCTGGCTCCAATGTTACTCCAGAGTGGTTATCTACCTTAAGTAGCTTACAGGTGTCCGACAACCAATTTATGGGCGATCCGGTCTGGTGGTCGGCTTTCTTTAGACACATGAGGACGATTGAATATAGACGAAAGTCTTTGATAGGCCTGTTCCTCAAACATCTATAGAAGGAATAAGGGTTGTTCTTCCAGTCTAGTCTTTCCTTTGGAATAGGGATGCCGAGCAACGACCAGAGGTAGCTACCGACCAGTCTTCTTACAATTAGAGTCTGAAGTACCCTTTTTTTGCACACTTGGCAAACCTATACTCTTTGATCCGGCCCGAGGAGAACCTATTGTATCAAGTGGAAATTTTGTGGTACTTATGGGAGGTACCTCGATATTGGATTGGCGCCCAATGTTAACTATGAACTTGCAGTATCCGAACGTCATTAACTATGAACTTGTAGTGTCTTCTAGGTCACCACGCTGAGTACCTTAATAGCGGTGGAAAGTACCGGTGATGTTAGATTGGAAGATGAATCATGAACCTCCGATCCGACCTTCATGGAAATTACCTTTAAACTCTGGTGTAAACCTAGAGTTGGATCTGAATAACCTTTCTTATGTTACTTCACAAAGTTCTAGAAAGAATCAGAGATATAGATTTCAAGGAATTGAAGCAGAAACGGTGATTGATCGAATCGATTGCGACATATCTATGTGTTAGCTTCTGAGCGCTTCTTAATTCTGAGGTTTGAAGAATTTGCAAATGTTGGAGTCGGAAAACGAATATGAATTCAAGTAAAGCACATGAATCAAAAGTTGATTCGCTCTTGATTCGATGACCAAAGGAGGTTACAAACTAGTAAATATGAAACTAGATCTAAAATTGTAAGAATCCATATCTAATTCTTTTATGTTCACACGATAGAGTTGGAAAGCGAACGTGAATTTGTGGAAATCGTAGGAATCAGAAGTCGATTCCCAAAGACAGTGCCATTGTCCCATTCACGAACTAGAACTGGATTAGTTGGAAAACTGATGTTCTTGAACAGTGGCTTTGAGCTTCTTTATGGTGACGTGGGGTGTGTAGCGAGCGATTTTGGATGCGGTTCTTAAGCGCTGGTCGCTCTCTGCGGTTTGAGCTTTGACTACAGGTCGATTCATTTTTTATCCTATTGTGAGCTGAATAAGGAAGGGAAATAAATGTCTCCAATTAACCCTGCTTTGCATACTGAGTTTAAACAACGGTCTGTTAGGTTACGAATGCTATCAATGTGGGGGGCCTTTGTACTGGTTATTTGTATTTTCGCCAATACTGTTTTCTTTCTTTTATCTGGGCAGAAGGTTTCTGGCGGGGAACAAGGATTAGGATGTTAGGACTGATGTTTATGAGAGTATGGGATTTGGGTTTTTTGTTGATTATGCTCGCTAAGATTTTTCTTTCAATCTTATGCCTACGTATTCCCGTTTACCGAAATAGGGAAATCAGAGCGTTCGTAGTTCCTCCTATTCTATGGGAGGAAATGGGTGTTTTGGTGTCTTGTTCAAAGCCCAAGACGTGAAGCGAAAGGTGGTTTGTATCTTGTTCAAAGCCCAAGATGTGAAGCTGAAAAGTCTATTTGTGTCTTGTTCAAAGCCCAAGACGTGAAGCTGAAGGACCTCGACTTTAGAGAGAATTTGTCATCTCTAAAGGGGGTCTGTTTGTCACGATTGTTGGGTGACTGGTTATAAAGGAGAATTACTTTAACCGGGATACGCAGATCCTAACAATGCCATAATTTCCTTTATAGGGGGTTTTAACCTGAAGGAGAAGACTTTAACTCAGTGTAGAGCAATGCTATCTTTCCTTAGGAATTTCTTATGCTAAAAGAGGGACAGTGGCATGGATGTAAATGATCCAGAGGCTTGCCGCTTACAGCGATTAGATGAAGGGAAAGGAGTTGTTTGATGTTTGTGTAATGTGAACGAGGCACAGCTTTGATGCTAAAAGGTTGATTGGATCAACCAGTGGTTTTCTTATACAAAGCCTAAGAGGAGACTATTATGTGTCTCGTACAAAGCCCGAGAGAGAGGCTAAAATTTGTTTTGACTCAACGAGGGAATCTTTTGGTATCTCGTATAAAGCCCGAGATGAAGGCTATTGTTTGTTTGGCTCAATAAGAACCTTTTTGTATCTCGTACAAAGCCCGAGATGGAGGCGAAAGGGGTGATTGACTCAACGAGGGAGTCTCTTATGTGTCTCGTACAAAGCCCGAGAGAGAGGCTAAATGTTGTTTGACTCCGCTGGGGAGAATCATTGTACAAAGCCCAAGAGGAGGCTATGGTGACTATTTCAGTTAAGTGACAGGTCCAGTATACTGATTTTAAGAGAAAATCAGTTCTTATATGAGCAACACTGTACTCAAGGATTTGATTCGAGGATCAGGGATCCTGTTCTTTAAGGAAGCGGGAAATTCGAAGGGTATTGAGACTGTCCGAGTCTACGGGTTTCCTTCCTATTTAACGAAGGGGTGCTTGAGAATGTCTTTGAGACTCAAGGAAATTAGACTGTCCAAGTCTAGAGTTTTGTCTTTTGTACTATGCTTTGAGAAACAGTAGTAGACTCTATGAAAGGACTGTTCTATGAAGATGACTAGGTTCTGTTCCTATACCTCTAGGAGGTCGTCGGGACAATTTATACGAAGCCCAATAGGAGGCTGGAAACTTTTAAGAAGCCGACGGGTCCTTGTACGAAGCCCAAGAGAAGGCTATCATTCCCGGGGGAAGAGATCATTATACGAAGCCTAAGAGGAGGCTGCGAATACTTCTAAGAAGCCGTAGGGTCCTTGTACTAAGCCCAAGAGGAGGCGGGGTTGCTTTTAAGAAGCCCGTGGGTCCTTGTATAATGCCCAAGAGGAGGCCGATGCTTTTAGGAAGCCCGTGGGTCCCCAAACCCCGAGAAATTCAAGGCAAGCTATTCACAGGGAATAGATCAAGTCAGGAAAGTTCGATAATTTGGAAGAAACTCAAAGATGCCATTCACGGAGAAGACATTCATCTTGGGGAGTAGAGTTTCTTTGACAACTTCTATGAGTGACAGTCTATGAAAGGGTTCACAGGGAATGTTGCCTTTCATATCTCCATATTGTTTAACCCCAAGAGGAGGAAAGACTGTGTCTGGTAATCCTATGGGGATCTAGTTTAGACTATTTCTAAGAGTGATTGAAACGGCTTTACCTAGTGCTAGACGTAGTTGACGGGGAAACTCTAAATATCTATACTATTATTACACAGTTGATATGAGTTTATGAAAGAAGACTTACAGTGAAACAGCCCCACAATACAGTTATATGTATATGAAAGTGGTAAATGAAAGCAATAACCACTTACTCGGTTGTAGAGCTTCCATGCTGTTTGGTTAGTTGTTCAACAAAGAAAGATTGAAAACAACAGTATATTCAAAATCAAAGGAGAAAGTGCTTTGAAAAATAAAGGTTTGGGGCTTACAGCTCAAGGAGAGGCCCGGGGTTTTATCAGTGAGCGCACTGTTTGAATTTGTACAGAGGGACTTATACAAGTGACTGAGGCCCAAAAAAGGTTTTCTGTACAAAGGGATGGGTCTTACACTCTCTCAAGAGGCCCAAAAAGTTTTAAAGAAAAAGAGTGGGGCTTATAACACGAGGGTAGGCCCAGATGATTTTTCGTTTAAAAATGGCGATCGCGCCGAGGTTTTCTTTTAACGCAGAGGGACTTATACAATAAGTGAGGCCCAAAATGTTTTGGTTAAAAGGGGGTTGGGTCTTACACTCTATTAGAGGCCCAATATGTTTGAATGGGTCTTATAGCTCAAGGAGAGGCCCAAGTTTATTTTGAAAAGGCGACGATCGCGCCGTTGGTTTTTGACGGTATCAGGACTTATACAATAAGTGAGGCCCAAAAATGATTTGGTCAAAAAAGGATTGGGTCTTACACTCTCTCAAGAGGCCCAAAAGTTTTGAATGGGTCTTATAGCTCAAGGAGAGGCCCAAAAGATTTGTTTTTCAACGGATGATGATCGCGTCGAACTTTTTGAAATACAACGGGACTTATACAATAAGTGATGCCCAAAATAGGTTGTATTTACAAAGGGTTGGGTCTTACACTCTATTAGAGGCCCAAGTGTTTGAAAATGATTTATGAGGGTTGAATTAATCCAAAACCCTAATTTGTTTTCAAAAATGTATTTAATTGAATAAAAATTCAATTAAAATGATCAAAATGGTTTAACATATGGAAAACAAATTGTGATCTTGGATTAATGCTTCAAAAATTAAGTATTGTCCTACAAAATAATTAGAAAGCATTAAAAGTTGCAAAATCAATGTAGAACAAATATTTAAAATGTCAAAAACAATTAAAATATTAATTCTTTGCAAAATATTAATTATATTAAATAAATAATATTTTTGGGATTTTTTTATAAAATAAAATATTTTAACATTTTTGTGAATTATTAAAAAAAGAATCAACTCAAAATCATTAAAACTCAGAGAGAAATTAATTTTTGAATCAATTAAACAAAATCACAAAATTCAAATATTCAAATTATTCAAAAATGGCGCCAAGAACACACCAAGAACACGCGCGTGTTCTGGGTTTGGCTGATTTGCATTTTCTCCTCAATCTCACTGAATACTTGATTATAACATGCAATCCACATATCATTATGCTCGTCTCAACCTCACGATCATGTCTATGTCCATTAATTTCATTTAAATTAAACATAAAACATGAAATCACGAAGAAACCTCAAGAACCCTAATTTCTGCATGAAGGCTAGGATTTTTGATACACGATTCAAACAATGCAATTAATTGAGGGAAAACATTCCATGCATGATTATGAACATATGGCCAAATTATTGTGCGAGGAAATATGCATAGATTGAGAGATGACCAAGTATGTGCTTACCTCTAGGCCGCGACAGCAAGTGCAATGTGATTTTTAATTTGGAGGTGTTACAGATGAGTGGTGATGATCTGAACAGCTTCCCTACACCCTATGGAGTGTGTTTGAATGCTTGGACTTGATGGAAATTGGCTGGATCACTTTGTGGTACCTCAGCTGCAACTTGTTTGAAAATTTGAGCAACCAGCTGGTGATTTTGTGAAATTGGTGTTTCAGAAGTGATCTAAGTGTTTGATCAGCTCATATGTGATGTATGTGAGGTGTGTGAGTGATTGGTTTGATTGGAAAAGCTCTCAAACTCAAAACCCGGTAGCTACCTTGCTAAGAAAGGCATTTTTGCCAAGAGAAAGAGATTTTGAGGAAAGCATCTGTTAGATGGATTTGGTGTACTCAAACTGATCACAATTGAGCTCTATTTATAGTAGAGCAAGTTTGTTTTGCAAGGAATAGTGAATGGCAGCTGCTAAGTAGGTTTGGCCAATGTTGTCCAATGGAATTTCAAGTCTCCTCTAGCCATTGACTAGAGGTTAGGGCACAAAGCTTTGGTTCCCTTGGTCTTGGATAAGTCTTGACTGATTTCAGATGAGAATGGCTCAGTCCATGCCACCTTGATGCTTCCATTGAATGCCCCAATCCAAATTTGAAGTCTTGTCCCTATTTTGGCCATTCTAGGTTCAACATGTTATTTCTTGTTCCATGGACTTTGGAGACTTGGCTCAGTGATTGTCCCCTTTAGATTCAATCTTCTGAGGTGTCCAAGTGGATAGGAGCAATTGGATTTGGATGATTTTGGCAAATCGAGCAAAGTTGTAAAGTCTGCCTTGCCTTGACAGATTTCAGCAAGGCAACTTTCCAATGTCATATCTCATGACTCAAATGGAATTTGGCAATGTTCTTGGTCATTTTGGAAAGCCCTTACATCATAAAACAACTGTTTGAACATGTTTAGTTTTGATTTCTTTTGAATCTAAGTGAAAAATCCCCCTACATTTGGCAAAAAGTGAAGACAGATTTGAACTTAGTGAAAATTTCACTAAGTGTTGGAAAAAGTGACATTTTCATTTTTCAACCATTTTGATCACTCCATAACTCAAAATCCTTAATGAATTGGAGTTAGGTCTAGTTGAAGTTTTTGTAGAGGGTAATGAGGGCTACAAATCCATATTTGGATGAGAGAAAATGGCCTTGTGGTTTAAGAGTTATGGTCCTCCAAAGTTGGTACCTTTGCCACTTTATTTTTAACTTAGAAAATTTTCTAAGTTTTTATGGTTACCCCCTTTTACAAGTTATCCAACTTTTCTTGATTTTTCTTGATGAATGATGATTCAAATCATACATTAACATCATTTTAGGGTTAAAAATCCATTTTGGTGAAAAATCTCAAAAAGTCAAAGTTGACTTTTGTGCACAGTTGACTTTTTATCAGATGAATTCCAAATTGTGCAATTCTTCAGGAAATCATGTCCTTGACCTAAATCAAACTTGATGGACATGATCCATGGGTGTCATAGGGTGTATTGAGGTATGTCCTAGGGTTTGGGAGCATGTCTTGGTCAAAAGTCAAAGTTACAGTTGACTTTTTCCTTAAAACCCTAATTGTGGTGCAGATGAAATTGAGACTTGTTGCTCAAGCTTCTTGGATTGATCCATTGTTCCAAATGGGTCAATATAGTTCATTAGAGACCCTCAAACCCTATCTTGAGGTCTTGGCTCATGATTTGCCCTAAAAGTCAACTTAGGGGTGAATTAGGTCAAGAAACCCTAATTCCTGATTTTTGATGAATGCATCCCCTGAGGCAAAATTGACTTGATGAATGGGTCCATGAGGTTCCATGGAGTATATTAGGTTGTGTTTTGGAGCATTTGCTCATGCCCAGAGGAAAATTTTCCATCTGGATGCCCTGATCGTCCAAAACCCTAATTTGGTGACCCTGTCGATCTTGAGACTTGATCCACCTAGAAGGGAGCAACCTTGTGCTTAATCCTTGGAGTGGGAGTCCTTTTGATTCATTGTGGATGTTTGAGAGGTTAGACAAGTTGAATATCATGTCATTCCTTGATTGATCTTTTGTCTAAGCACTCAGAGAGGGCTTGAAACCCTAATTTTGATTGTAGTGGATGCTCACCCATCTTTGGGGAGACTGATGAAATAAGATAGTTCCTCCATATTGTGATGATGATTTGCACAATGATGGGAAATCTTAGTGGTCAAAATTTGGGGTATGACAGGGTGGACCTGCATGGTTAGCACTCCAATGCCCAAGTCAGTTCAAAATTCAAGATGAGTGTAGTGAACATGAAAATCACAAATTGTACCTCGCTTTTAGCTTGTGAACTGATTTTATACCCTGGGTCAAGTGGAGTGGAGTTGAGGTGGATTGAACCTTAGTCATTTGGGCCTTTGGTCGACCTAAAACAATTTTGATAAGAAAATTGTCAATTCTTTTGTTGAGTCCTTATCCAATTGACGATACTATTACCTTGAGATTTTTTTCAACACATACAAATATTTTGGTTGTTACATGTACATTGTCTCTTCTAGGCTCCCATGTAAAAGTTTGGTCCTTATGTTAAATTTCTCCAACTCAAAATTGTATTGATTAACAATTGACATAAGTATAGCCTTATGGAATATTTTACCATAAGTAGAAGTAGCATAAAAGAGACGTGCCTTTAGATATATGTAGTCAGACTTAATAACAAAATAGAAAGTGCTAAGGATTAAATGCTTATTACAAAATATGAATAATAAATATATGAATCATAAATTCACCCAAAAACATCTACAATTGAGTACTAGGAGTCTCTAAGTCACAAATATATCCAAGTCTTCTCTCATCGAAAGCGTGGTGTCATACCCTAATTTTTTACCCTAAGATTCTGCATCTTTTTCGTTTTGCATCGTTTGCATCATATCACGCATTTCATCCTGCATAGTACCCAATTTATCAGGCAAAATAAACTTGTTGGATTTACAGCCGAATCGGTCAAATTAAAGTCAACTGTGTAAAAAATCAGTGGACAAAGAATTTTAAATCGAGGCTGCAGGCGTCATCGATATTAATCTACATTTCGCGTAGTTTAACCTGGCGTGCTCGTTTAAATTTTTCAACCACTTTTCGATCGCATTTCTGGACAGTTTAAGCCTTTTTCAGCGGATAAAATTTATTTCAGAATTTGACCAAACACCGTATTTTTCCGATACGTATATTTTGCGCTGATCATTTTGGCGTATTTGTTTTATTTTTATGAGCACTTCGATTTCGGTTTTGATTCATCATTTTTAATCATTTTTATTTTATTTTATTTTTATTAGTTATTCTTTATTATTTATTCAGATTTTATATTTTTTTAGAATTATTAAAATTAGTTTACTTATTTTATTTCTCATTTTTACCATTTATTCATTTATTTATTTTAGTCAAAAAAACATTATTTTTCTAGTTAATTAATTTAATTCAGATTTCACTTAAGTTTACTTTAATAAATTAATTTTATTTTTATTTCTTTTTTTTTTGGTACATATAATATTTGTTTTAATATTTGTCTTGTTTGTATTTTTTTAGAAAAACTTAGACATAAATTTTCAAATAGTTTTTGTTTTTATTACACTTTAGTGTAAATTGGGTAGCATGCATGCTTATTAACACACAACTAGGCCTGTTATAGGTTCTCTAGAACCGAGAACCGGTCCGAAAATCGGACCCGGAGAACCGGTTCATTGGACCGGTCTGCTAGAAGTTGGATCTAGTAATGGATAAATTTTTTATCCGTATCCAGAAAGAAGATCCGGACCAAGTATCCAATGAGTAACCGGTTGGTCTTAATATAAAAACCAAAAACTAAAGTTTTATTCATTTTTTCTCTTTTCATTTTTTCAAACACTCAGTCACTCTCTCTCCGTCTCTCGCCTCCGTCTCTTTCGTCTCACCTCACTCTCACCCACACAACTCAGTCACTCACTTTGTTCTTCTCTTCCAATCGTCTCCCTCGGTCGCTCAAGCATCATCTCTGATCATCTCATCTCTATCCTGTTGCTTCTTTGAACCGTGGAAGGAAACCCTAGAAAGAAAGAACTATTTTGCTAGTGACAGTGTAATGTTTCCAAACTTTTCAAGTATTTTTTTCTATTATGATATATTGTATATTCTTGTTTGCATGTTTGAGGTAGTATCTTGTTTGCTGAGGTTACGTTTTGGCGTTTGAATAAATTTTTTTGATGAGGTTCTACTTAGGGTTCGGCCTATAATTTTGATTTGAGGATATATAGCATGTAAATTTTGTTCTTGAGGTTCTGATAATAAGTTGTGTTGCTTGCTTGCTGAGCTTGTGTTAATTTGGTTGGTATTGTTTTTGTTACAGTCAATTATTGTTTGATTGATATTTAATTTTGTATCATGTCTTTTCAAGGTTCATCACTGACTCCACCAACTATGGATGACCTTATTGACATTAATATGTTACTTGATGGAGATCATCCTACTGGCTATGATGAGGAGACATTGGATGGAGGGAATATTGAGATTGGTGAGATGATTGATATGGAACTTCCAGTTCCAACTGACACTCCCACTACTACACAAAACACTGCTACTACACAAAACACTCCCACTATTGCTTCTACTGATGAGCCAACACCTCCAGTTACCCCAGGCCCAAGTCAGAGTTCACAAAGCCAGGCTAATGCTATTGGTAAAGCTCCTCGTCCAAAGAAGTCTGCTGTTCATAATGAGATGGATGTTATTGAGACGCCAGAAGGTGCAATGAAATGGAAATGTAGATGGTGTGGTAAGCTGTATACTTATGATTCCAAATATAAGAGCACTTCTAATGCTAAAAAACACTTAGGGAATTGCATCCAGAGGAAACTTAGGGTGAGAGGTAACACTGATAAAGAAGTTGTACAATCTAGGCTAAATGTATGTGATGCTAATACTCCTAATATTGCAACTTGGACATATAATCATGGTAGGGTTAGAGAAGTTGCTGCTCATATGGTTTTAGGTCATGAGTATCCATTTTCTGTTATGGATCATGTTATCTTTAATGAGTTCCTTAAAACAATTTATCCTTGGTATAAAAAGATTACTAGACAACAAGTTAAAGCTGACTGTGAGGTGTTCTATGAGGCTGAGAGGGTTAATATGAAAAAGAGTATGTCTTTGATTAATAGGATCTCTCTTACAACAGACCTTTGGTGGTCTGGTGAACAGAGAATTGGCTATATGACTGTGACTGGTCATTTCATTGATTCCAAATGGCAGCTTCATAAAAGGGTTTTATCTTTTAAGAATGTCCCCCCACCACATTCTGGTGAGGTATTGTGTAGGGAGTTGATTAAGGTGATGGATGATTGGGGAATTAGGGATAAGGTGGCTTCAATTTCAGTGGATAATGCTAGTGCAAATGATAATTGTATTGCTAGGTTGAAAAGAGATTATTCTGGAAGGAGGAATCTACCATTGGATGGTAAACTATTTCATGTGAGGTGTTGTGCACACATTTTAAACTTATTGGTTCAGGATGGGCTTGACATGATTAAGGACACTGTTGATAAGATTAGGAATGGGGTGAAGTACTTGCTGAATTTTGAAACTAGATGCAAGGCATTTAAGAAATTTGTGGATGAATTGCAACTTGAAGGCAGAATGCAAGTGTTGGATACTAAGACTAGGTGGAACTCAACTTGGTTGATGTTGTCCACTGCATACCATTATAGAGAAGTGTGGCCAAGATATGCTGAAGAAAATGGTGCATTTCTCCATTTTTTTACCTGATGCGAATAATTGGGAAGATGTCCATGATATTTGCAAGTTTTTAGAGGTTTTTGCTGATGTTACTTCCATTATTAGTGGCACCTCTTACCCTACTGCTAACTTGTTTTTGGCTGAGCTTTACAGGGTGAAGGTTTTACTTGATAACCCTTCAGACATCTCAAATAATCCTCAACTGCAGTATCTTGCTAATCAGATGAAATTGAAGTATGACAAGTATTGGGCAGAGTCCAACACATTGATATCAATTGGTGCAGTCCTTGATCCAAGGTATGCACATCTTACAAGTAGATAGTTAGTTGCCATTGGCCAATGATTATTTATGTTAACTGAGGCCTGCTTTTATGAATGAATTCTTTCTTGGTAGTTGCAACTTGCAATGACATAGGTAGCAACTATCTGCTTGGTTTGTATGTTGCCTTGTATTGACATCTGCCAATGATGATTAATGATGTGAACTGAGGCATTTGTTTATGAATGGATTCTTTCTTCTATTTGCCTTGTATTGACATCTGCCAATGATGATTAATGATGTGAACTGAGGCCTTTGTTTATGAATGGATTCTTTCTTCTATGTACCTTGTTCTGCCATCTGCCAATGATGATTAATGATGTGAACTGAGGCTTTTATTTTACCATGAGGCCTTGTATTGCCACTTGCCAATGATGATTATTTTTCTGAGTTGTGACTTAATTGAGCCTAGAATTTAATTAGGTTGCCTGCTCCTGAGTTGTGACTTAATTGAGACTAGAATTACTTTTAAGTTGCCTCTTGAGTTGTGACTTAATTGAGCCTTGGATTTAATTATGTTGCCTTCAATATATTCTGAGGCCACTATCCCTTCAATATATTTTATGCAAATATAGAATAGGTGAATTTAAGTTGGTTGACAACTCTACTTGTTCAAATAGGTATAAAATGATCTTCATCAAATGGGTATATCCCTTCTTGTATCCAAATTCTACTCAAGCCACCACCTATGAACAAGAGTTGGCAGCCAACCTAAAATCCCTCTTCCAATTGTATCAAGATACCTATGGAACCAATGCTGACAGTGGCACTGCACCTGTATCTGAAGTAGGGTCTAGTTCTGGTTTGGGAAGGAGGAGTTTTGAAATGTATTTAGAAACTGTAGTTGGTAATAGTAATGCAAAATCTGATCTTGATTTATATATTGAGGAGCCTCCCTTGAAAGTTCCTCCTACATCTAAGTTTGATGTTTTAACTTGGTGGATGGGGAATGAAGCTAAATATCCTGTTCTTAGTAAGCTAGCAAAGGATGTCTTAACTGTTCCGGTTACAACTGTTGCTTCAGAAGCAACCTTTAGTGCCGGTAAAAGGATTATTGATCCTAAACGAGCTGCGATGAAAACCAAGACAGTTGAAATGGTACTTTGTGGGGTTGATTGGGTGAAGGAAAAGTATGGAATAAAAAAGGGATGCATTGCTAGCTTAGTAAGTATTTTTTGCTTATGTTATGATCTATTTTAGTTCACTTATTATAGAGTTTATGTCCCAAATTACTTATGCTTTAATTGGTGTAGCTTGAAGAATCACATGAAGAACCTTTGGCATATCATTTTGGTGAGGATCCGGGTGCCGCTTCTTCTACAAGAACAACATTACAAAGCCAATGATGAAAATGTTTCTGAGGCATATTATTATTTATGTAATTTGAACAATCATTTTGGTGTAATTTGAATATATTTTGATGTAACTTTTATGTAATTTGAACAATTTTGAACAACATTACAAAGCCAATGATGAAAATGTTTCTGAGGCATATTATTAATTATGTAATTTGAACAATCATTTTGGTGTAATTTGAATATATTTTGATGTAACTTTTATGTAATTTGGTGTAATTTGAACAATTTTGAACAACATTTTGGTGTAATTTGAATATATTTTGATGTAATTTTAAAGTAATGTAAAAATTAGTATTTTTAACAATTTATTTTGAATTTAAAAAATTAAAAAATAAATAAATTTTTCTGGACCGGTTCGGTTCCGGATCTGCAACATTAAAAAAAATATCCGGTCCGGTTTACCCGAATTAGCCGGTCCGGTTTCGGTTAAAAATAAAAACCATCACTGTGTCGGTCCGGTTCCTGGGTACCCGGTAGCATGGCCGGTCCATTTTTCGGGTCCCTCAATATCCGGTCCGAACCGAACCGGTAACAGGCCTACACACAACTGTGTCAAGACTGCTCCACTGCATCCCTCCACGGTACCATACGCTACACCACTAGCCAAAATTTGTTTCACAAGCCAAAACTATTTTTGAAGTTTGACCATCCTCTCCCATTTTCAAATTCACTAAAACACAAAAGGACAAAGAATCTCTTGCTACCACATCACACCCGCAGACCCACCCTGTTTTGTCTGCAGCACAATGTCTCTCTACAAAAATAAACACACATCATGCTACATCCGGAGCGGAAAAAAAAAGCCAAAAAAAGTCTTCCCCACTTCAAAGTCAAAGCAGTGTATAACATACTTCCATTTTTTTTCACAACTGTTCATAAAAACAATACAAGTCCCTCACACATCACAATTTTCCTCTAATACTCATTTTCAATAACCACATGTACATTACCTTTATGATGCCTATCTTTCTGATTACATGTTTGAGTCAAAGGGATGGACTTGTGGTTGACTATACAGTCATATGCCTTTGCATTTCATTTGCATCTTTTACCTCTTTACTTGATCCATGTTTTCCCTTTAGGTTGATTCCCTCTAGGATGTACATACTTAGATTCTTGACTTTAGACAAATTCCCTTAGGATAGCTACTCAGGATAGTTTCCCTTAGGATGTTCAACTTTAGACAACTTACAGTTAGTCTCCCTTTTTTCTCCTGAGAGAGATTAGACATTAGTCATCCCTAGTTGAGATGTAATTCTCCTACCCCATGACATAGTTGAGAAAGATGTAGATTCTTTTCCGCTTGAGAGAGGTATGTGGCATACTCGTCAATCCGATATTCGAGTCAGAGCCCTTCTCTTGATGTGAAGCAAAGACCCATCTTCCACATGTTTGTGGTGGTTCAGTCGAGTATTCTCCTTAAAAGGATAACTTGTCTCTTCTCTTGAAACCAACCAACAAACCTTGCTTTTATCCGTAGTCCGAACTACGGACGCTCCGATTTTTGAAAGTTCCTTTTGAGAATACGTAGGCACAAGGTCAATCCTTGGTGAGCAACCTTTTCTTTTTAAACCCTTGTTTACCCTTATTGAGGGGAATTGTGAATACTCTGATTCCATTCCCGTCAAGATACGTAGGCACGAGATGCGATGTCTTGGCGAGCATACTTAGTGTATATACCCTTAGGTCTCCCTTTATCCCTTTCAACCTTTAGCAGACAAAATAACATATAACACATTAAAACAAGAGCTTCACGTAGAGTACTACAGATACATATGGTGCTAATACCTTCCCTTTGTATAACCAACCCCCGAACCTTAGATTCTCTTTTGGATTGCATTGCATACTCATGGGTTATTCGTTCTTTTCCCTTCCCTTGGATAAATTAATGATCGGTGGTAAATTAAGATTTGTGATTCAAGTTAATTAATAGCTTGACATCCAATTCTCACCGCGACAGAAATGGCGACTCCACCGGGGAGGTTCTCCCCTAAGAGGGGTACACCTATCTTGTTTTATGTGTTATTTGTTTATATACTTGTATTTGTTGTATATCTGTATACTTATATATTTGTATATATCTGTCTGCTTGGGTTTTTCTATTTGGCAGGGTTGTTACATTTGAGTGGTGAGATAAGTCCTAACCCAAACTTGAGAGCACACATATGATAGGATTGTGGTGTTATCAATAGTTGGTTGTTGGGAGTAGTCGTAATATGTCTAGCATATGATGACCACACTCAGTGGAGGCCCCTTTGGGATTATTGATGTCTGATGCGAGTAGTCGTATTGATATCACTTTTTCTGACCTGGGAGTCTGTGAGACTGGGGACCTTTAGTTACCCTTTACCCCACTCGGCCTTTTTTAGGACGTAGTGCAGTGATTATCCAGGTGTAGACTTGTGGTGGTTGTCATGCAATACTACACTTAGACGAGTTTCTCTTGAGAATATTATTAACCCGCACAAGTAGTTGTGTAGGTCGATAATATCCGAAAGATTTATCGATGACTCTAGGAACTTTTGATCGTCTGACACTGACAGATAAATTTGCAAGTATACAGTTGATCGTGTAGTCTTAGAAAGGTTGTCGAACCCACAGGGACAAATAATCAAACTAATGTTATCCAAGGTTGCTGTGCAAAGCTAAGGCTAGAGGGAAACAGGAATTTAACGGGAAATAAGGGACTGAATTCTAAGGTCTGAAATTTAATACTGAAACGAGCCCGAAATATGATTTTCGTGCACCTACGGGACTTATAGAAAACGGGTACTAGTTACGACTATGTTGTCATTCCGTATAATAAACCGACTTAAAGGCTCCGCCTCACGCTCTCGCGGTCTTGACAAAAGCATTCTTCCTAATCCCAAGATTTTGCTCTCGCTCGCCCGGTAACTAAGAAACACGCTTTGGAAATCGATAATATCCTAAACAATATTTAAAGCGCTCTTGCTGTATTTAGATATGTTGCCTAATTTCCACTATCCGGTTCACTCCTCACGCTCTTGCGGTCTCTGCTTAAACCTTAACTTATTCCACATTCTCATGTCGAAATAAGAAACATTAAACTTGGAAATTAAAACCAAAATGACATACAATCATAATTTGTACCTATTGTTTCTACGGAGTCTCGCCGAATACGACGGTCCTCAAACGTCAGTCTCAATTTATTTACTCAGACGTGATTAATTCTAAATCTAACATTTTTAAACTTGCATTTTCTAAATCTAACATGTTAAACAATTTAATGTAGCAATTAAACTAGAAATGCAATAAAGTAATGAAACCTGTAAAATTTTGCGGTAATGGAAATAACACTTGTATAAATCTTGATCCAAAAAGTATAGCAAAAGAAGAATAGTACAGAATTTGCAACAATTCCTCGGTGTGATTAATTGTTGCTTTTATCGGTAATTTGTGCCTAAGGTTCTAATGAAATTCTGACAAAGCTTCCGTGCACTTTTTCGGCACCGATTCACTGCTCCAAAGGGTCCTATATATAGAAACTCTGATGCTCAACTGCCCTCTTTCGAATTTTCTAATTTGGAGGGAAAGGGAGTTGTAAAAACTCCTCAAAACTGCCACAAACGGACTCTGCAGTGAAAAACTGCTCCCGCGACTGTACGGCGAATGCCATAGGGGCATGGCGAACGCCATGCTCTCTATTCAAATTGGGGCACCAAAAGGAAGGGATGGCGAACACCATCAAAGGATGTTGAATGCCATATCAGCTGGGAAGGCAGAATTTATTGCTCTGCTGGTTTTTCTTCTTTCTTTTACTTCTTTTCTCCATTTCTTCCGGGATCTTGATTATTATTCCTGCAAACACAAAATACAATAAAAACGAAGTAAATATAGTAAGACTCAATAAAAACACGAACTAAAAATGTGCATAGTGAGCCTAAAAATAGGATATAAATTTGTGTCGTCAAACTCCCCCACACTAAAACCATTGCTTGTCCTCAAGCAAACTCCCAACAGAATTAGAACAGTAAGTGCAGCGCCTGACTCGTAGGCACAACTGAAAACAACTAAGGCACAAGGTTGATAGGCTAATATTAAACAGATAGGTACTAAATTGTGAAAACAAGGATATCATAATGACACATTTCCACATTTGCGGGCAAAGACTCCCTTCCTATGCAATACCAATTCAAATCATGACATTATACCGCGACTTATATCCTTCATCCTATTTCACCTCTTTTTCATTCTCGCGCAATCACATTAAGCCTGTTATCCTTTGTACTTACATGGTAACCGAACCTGTTTGTGTTATATGATCTCAACATTCAATTTTTTTTCTTTTTTGCACATTATGCTTTTCTTTTGCTTACGAATTTCAAGAGTCCGAACCTTTAGGCTAAATGGTCGGGTGAGGACCACCTAACTTAGCGGGAACATGTCTTTCATTCGCTTTTTTTCCTATAAAAACCACATATTCAAACTTTTGAGATCAACACATATTTGCATTGGTTCGTTACTTAGTTCGTACACAAGGATGGTGCTGACTGCTAGTATAAACTAATCAAGAGGCTACTCCTAAGAAACTAGGTGTAAGGTCTTGGCATGATATCTATTTAAATCAGTATCACATATTTAGGGAATCTAGGGTGTAGGAACGGTACCGATATTTACAAAACTTTCCCAAGTCTATCTAACATAGCCTAATAATGAAAAACAACCTATACACAGAGTGTCATGCCAATTAATCAGGATAAACAAAAAAAAAATGTTGGGGGTCAAAATTAAGGGAGTTGTCAAACAGGCAAATAAAGTAGCGTAAAATAGGACTCAATAGCGCATATGACTCGATAAACAAGACAAACTAAAAAGTAAAAAACTAGAAAACATGAATAACAAGAAAGAAAATAAAACGGTAAAGCTCCTCCCCCACACTTGAACTAAACATTATCCTCAATGTTTTAGTACATGGTGAAATAAGGAGTGATAAAACCTGGTCAAGGACGATGTGCGTGGCCTCTGCCTCTGTTTTGGCCTGCTCTACCCCATTCGGACTGCGGTACATGTCTGATGAAGTCTCTCAAATCTGACATCTCAATGCGCACTCCGTTCATCTGCTCTATCAAGTCACCCATATCAAGCTGAGTCCTCTCTGTAAAGTCCTACTGTTGCTGGCTAATCTGGTCAAGAGCAACTCTAAGCTCCTCATGTTGTCTCTGCATGCTACGGAGTAAAAGATCAGGCTCGGCCTCCATGTCGTTCCAATGCCTAAGCTCGGAAAAAATATCATCCAATGAACTCCGGATGACGACATAATCATATTCCTTCCGGGGCTGATGTGTACCTACAAAAGGGTCAGTAGAAAAATGTGCAGTGTGTGAACGGGCGCTAGGTTCGGGTGTATCAGCAGCACGGGTACGAATGCGGGGCTGTGTTGTGGTAAATCCCATAACATCATGGTAATGCCTCTCAGCTCTCTCCTGCTCAAGATCAGGGGTCTCGGTATCAACTATCTAGTTAGTGCTGACACGCACGTTAATACGGTCGGAACAAGGCAATATGACTCCTTTAACCTCTCTGTTGCTTATCATCAAGTGATATTTGCCATTTGGTAAATTCTAAACAAGGCGCATGGCATGGTAATGGTAAAGATTAGCAAAGAGAGCGGGTAATGGATAAAGAGGCTCCAACTCAGTATGCAATCCTAGAGCTAAGGCTATTGAGGTAATGATCCATCTGACACAAATGGAACTGTCTGTTCTACCGCTGGCAGACTGGAGGTGTGCAAGTAAAAATGGTGTCGGGTTAACCTTGGTTTCGGAAAGCGCATAGTGGATGAAGAATAAATCTTTGGAGTTTACATTTTCAGTGTTCTCCCGACCAAAGATAGTGTTAGCTAGGATTCGGTGGAAATACATAATGGCGGGGTTGTGGATGAATGTGGCTTTGAGACCTTCCCATGTGTCAGAAGTCTTATTAGTGATTTGGTGCCAAAAGTCTAGAGCACTAGATTGCCACTCACTCTCTAAAGGTGCCTGTGTAGCATACTCTGGACCACTAGTGCGGGTCAGATTCTAAACTCTATAGAGTAATCAGTGTTAAACATTCTAAACTCTACGGAACCATTAGTGCGGGTCAGATTCGTGGAAAGACGATAAGAGCTTAAAACTCATATGTCAGCCAAATGTAAGTAGAATTACTTATAGAACATAATTGTAACATACCTAAGTTAGTAAGCATCCAATTGATGCTATCAAAGAGACCCAAGGTCTGGACAGCAACAGTGTTTGGATACTGAGTTGCGACGACTGCCCTTTTTCTCAATTTGAGGAAGTTGGTTTGTTGGCTCTGACCAAGGACACCTTCAGGAAAGGTGATCCCTATGTAGTTGATATCAGCAACGACTCTGGGAGGCATCTTAACAGAATGATTTAAGTGAGATTGATTGAAGTGGTATGAGAGTAAAGAGTGTGAGTGATGGTTGTGAGAAAAATGAGAATTTTTTATGAATTTATAGGCAAAATGGTGGAATCTAGATAGTTGGTAGTTATGAGGGATTAATGAGAGGTTAATGTGGGTAGTTGGAAGGTGTTTTGGAAGTGTAAAAAGATTATTAGAGTAATTACCTAGGAAAAATGCGCAAGAATTTGAATTCTGTGCAGGACTGCAGTTTCCAACCTAATGGCGAACGCCATTAAGCACATGGCGAACGCCATGTGTTGCGAATGAAGAAAATTCAGAAATTTGAATTGATGGCGAACGCCATCAGCATAATGGTGAACACCATTATACTAAAATGCAAATTTTTTCACTGCAGGTCCAGAAACAAAAGACAAAACTTGTGGTCAATAATTTTTTTGTTTTGTTTCTACTGCTAGTACGAAAATAGGTACTTAACAAGCCAAGAAAAATTCCAAACTGCTAAAGTTGGACAACATATAATTTATGGAAATGGAAAATTGTATTAATTGAAAGAAAAACAGTACAAACATGATTCATTATCGACATACCGACAGTATACAACAAAATTAAAAGAATAAACAGTGTGGGAATGTGAAACACTGATACGATAAAACAAATCCTAGTCTAAGAAAGCAGGGAAATATGTACAACTAGAACTATTCATTGTGACGCCTCATCTGAGGTTTAGCAGGACGCCGGAGTGAATAAACAATCGGGAACAGATGGTCGAATTATTCATGCACCACATCCATGAATCCTAAGAAATCCACACGAAGAGAAGTCATCTCTCCTCGGAGGAAATCCACTTCAGATTGGAGAGCATGAATTGCAGTGACAATATCAATAGGTGGAGCAACCGGCTGAATAGCTGAGCCATGAGTAACAACATCGAGCATATCCACTTCAAAATTCTCACAGGCTTGTGGAGAGTTAGGAGGAGTCAGAGACTCATTCTGGCCTTCCAAGTCATAAAGCCAATTGTCTTTGTTATGCACACTAGTCTTCTCATACTTCGGCAAAGTAAAATGGTGGACAACAGCATTGTCAATCAGTAGTTCAAACTCAACCAGGCCAAGGTTTGCAATAACCCCACGGTTAAAACAGAAATTGATGTCCATGGGTCGAAAACTACCAAAAACATGAGTACGGTTCAAATGATACCGCAATCCAATAGCATCTGCGATCATGGTAATCAAGCCTCCAATAATAATAGCTCCGAAAGGTTCACGAGAAATCTTTGCAAAGTTAGCTAGCATGAACGGGGAAGCATTAACCGGCTTACTTTGAGAGGCACAGAACATGATATAAAGCTCGTCCTTAGAGACTGAAGTCACATTTTCTTCCTTTCTAAAAAGAGTGTGGGCCAAGGTCTTATGGAAATACCTGATACCAGGATTGTGGATACTTTCAGAGAACATGCCATTTGGCTAAGGATTGTAATTACCAGTGAGAGTACCCCAAAACTGATTAAGATCATAAGCAGTGAAGGCATCTTCATGAGTCTTAGTGATGGCATCCGGCCCATTAGGAAATCCTAACAAGTCAGCCAACTCATGATGGGTGAAACGATACTTGTTTCCAAACATCCTAAAGGTAGCCAATCCACGGCCAAAACCGAACCCTCGGGTAGGATCATCGTTTAGGAACTCCAGATTCAAGTTATGTTAAGTACTTAATCTCTTCCTGATAGCAATATCATCCCACCCCAACCGGTTCAGCAGGTAGGTGACGCTATCTCGGATACCAAGAGTAGTTATAACAGGGTTGTTGCACCCCAAATTTTACCCTCAGATCCTGATCATTTCATATCATTCTAAGTCGGTCTCTGTTTTCGCATTTTTAGTAAACATCTCACTAATCATGCATTTTTTCCGTTTTTATCATTTCGTTTTAGAATTTGTTTTTTATCTTAAGTTTATTTAGAACTGATTTAGTTTATTCTCAATTTAGCTTTTTTTTCTTTTTTATATAATTTATATTTAATTAGTATATTTTCAATATAGTTTTATTTCTTAACTTAGTTCAATTTTGATTTAGCTTTTAATTTTAGTTGAGTCCTAATTAGATTATTCTTAATATAGTTTATTTTTTATTTTAGTCAAATTTTAATATTATTTAGTATAAGTTTATTGACTTAGTTTAATTTTAATTTTAATTTTCGTTTTAATTTTAATTTTAAACTCAAATTCTAATTAAGTTTTAATTTAAATTTTGCTTTATTCGTAAGTTTTATTATTATTATGTCTTAGTTTAATTAGATTAGCTTTAAGAAACTTGTATAAGCCACACCCACACCCATGAAACCTGCTGCAAAAGCCAAAACTCCACACCATCCTCCCAAACTCCTGCAGATCGTACTACCAGCCACTACCCTAAACATGCTACCTCTGCCAAAGCAACACCAAAAATTGTACGCCCTGCTATGCTTGCTACTCCAAAAGCCTTTACAAAATCTTGCAATTTTCCTGCTGTTCACAATGCCAACACGCAACAAATCCTCTGCAAGGTTTGTACAGCTTGCTTTCCAGCCTGTTCAACCTCAAAACCTGTGCATCAACAACAACAACACATCCTGCTACCATCCTGCTTCACACTAGCCAACAACTGCTCCAAAACAACAAACCTGATTTTGAAAATGATGTTTCATAAGGTAACCAGAAAAAAAGAATACAAAAACAAAGGGAGAAAGGGGGAGCCTGGAAAAATATAAAAAGGTAATTCAAAAGAAAACTGAGGGACGGAGAACTCGAATCTCTCCTTCGCGGATCATCTTCAACCAATAATCAAAACGCAAACCTTTTCTTTTCACCTTCCATCTCCATAACTCAATCCCCATTTCATTTCTCCTCACGTCAGACCACTTCACCACCATACAGAACCTCATCTCCTCCAAACCGTCCTCATAACAACCTTTCAAAACCCTCTTCAATAACCTGACCAAACCTCCTTTTGAACAACGGCCTTCTAAACGCAGCTTCCCCTTCGTCCCTCATCCACTCACCTTTTCAACCATTACCCTTCCTCCATTCTTAACCCTCAAATTCAAATCCACAATCACCAAACAATCATAACCGCGCCATGAACACGACCATCGCTGCCTTGCCATCGCTGAGTGAAGGAGAAAGGAGCGAATCGCAAGGCAGGAGGGAGAGATCAACAAGGGAAAACGTTGGAATATGAGAAAAGAGAGGTTCAGAAGTTCACTTTTTTTAAGCGTGCTTTTCTTCTTTTGGTATCAATGATTGTTTCTTTTCGATCTAGGATTAGTTTGTCCTCTTGTATCTCCCAAACCGGGTCAATACCCAGTCACCATAACCCATCCGCCCATTCCTTCATTTACATGGGCCCTTCCCTTCATTTGTATCAGATTTTGATTGGGCTTTGTTCTCTTTTTTAAAAAAAAAAACTAGAATTGATTAGGTTTTAATTGGGTTAGTTTAATTAGTTGGTTTTAGTTATTCAGTTAATTAATTTTTTAGTTAGTATTAGTTTTTAGAAGATTAGTTCAGTTTTTTTTTTTATTAATATGATTAGTTTATAACTAGTTTAGTTTTAATGAATTGAGTAATTCTAAAATTTTAGAATATTTTTTACTTTTCATTTTTAAGCTTTTAAATTGTTAATTCTTAAATATGATTTTGTCTATTTATTCCTAAGTTTAACTAATTCCACTTTTGATTGTCGGTTTCATTTTCGTTTTATTTCATTTGGGCCAATGACATATAAAAAATCTTAACTTTGTTGGCTATTTCAAACCAATAAGTTTTGATAAATATGAGGCCACTTTCTTACTTATTTTATTGGTCGATGAAAGTCTAAATATCAAGATTATCGATTTACCGATTTAAATCTTGATTAAGACGAGATCAACCCTTTTTTTATTTCATTATCTTTATTCGGGCCAATGATATTACAAAATCATGACTTGGTTGATTTGTCCAAAATGACTAAAAGTCTTGATACGTATGAGGCTCATTTCTTTATTTTGTTGGTCAATGAAAGTCGAATATTAAAAGATTATCGTTCCTCCGATTAAATCTTGATTAAGACGTTACTAATTTTATTTTCATCTCGATTCCATTATCTTTATTTTGGTCGTGATATAACACACCTAGTTTGATTGATCTCATTAAAGTGACAAAACTTTGATCAATATGAGACCACTGTCTTTTATTTCAGTTTCATTCACTTTTTGGTCGATGAAAGTCAAGAATCATGGTTGTCAATCTTATTGATAAACTATGATTAAGACTAGACCATTTTTTTTATATATCTTTTAGCAAGAAAACATAATATAACACAAACATTAACAAGAGGTTCCTGTAGAGTACTACAGATACTTAGGGTGTTAATACCTTCCCTTTGTATAACCAACCCCCGAATTTTAGATCTCTTCCCTTTAGGTTTTTCTCGATCTTGAACCTTTCCTTTGGATAAATCAAAGTCGGTTGTAAAAGAAATATGATGCAAGTTAATTAATAGCTTGTTATCCGATTTTCACCGCAACAGAAACGGCGACTTCACTGGGGACTATCTTAGTACATTTTGAGGGTTAAGCCCACCTTGTTTTTGTTTATGTTATTTATGTTTGCCTGCTATACTTGTACATATTTGTATATATTTGTATATCTGTTTGCTTGGGATCTTCTGTGTGCAGGGTGCCATTATTGAGTGGTGAGATAAGTCCTAACCCGGACTTGAGAGTACATTTGATTAGGATCGTGGACATAGTCAAGGAAACTTCGAGGGAGAAATCCCAAAGGAGTGAACTTGAAGTCCACACTCAGTTGAGGCCCTCTCAGAAGTGGTATATGTTGAACGAGCAATCGTGAATGCGTTACTACTTTCGACCTGGGTGCCAGCGATACTGATGACCTTTAGTTACCCTTACCCCCACTTGGCCTTTTAGGATGTAGTGCGATGATTATGAGGGAGTAATCCGAAATGGTTGCTACGCGGTACTACACTCAGACGATACTCTCTTGAGAATTTTATTGATTACCGAGTAATTGGGAAGTCGATAAAATCCGAAAGATGGGTTATCGACTCTGGGAACTTTTTAGAACCCTGTTCTGCAGATGAAACCCCATAGTACACACCTTTTGGGATGGGTAGATCATTGGCTCCTCTCATGTGACCCTTAAACCTAGGCTTTGTGTTCTTTGTACATATGTTTGTGCTTGTGTGTTTTTGCATACATCCATGACAGCCCTTTTGGTTTCAAAGAACTCATACGTTCTTTCCTTTGCAAGGATCAATAGAGATCATGGTTTTTTTTTTTTTAAATGAAACTTTTCACTCTTTTTGCAGCCCGCTTTTGAGTTCTTTAAAACTATTTGGCTTGCATTTGCATTGCATGTGCATCGTCATCACATTTGCATTTCTCTTCCTTGAGTCTCATCCATCCTCTATCTGTAACCCAGTTGACTTCTTGAAGCCATCATTGGACTTGAAGTAGATTGTGAAGGATCATGAACACAGAAGAGCAGACCCAGTTTGTGACCAGAGCGGATTTCGACTTGTTGAGAAACCAATTGGATCATATTATAAAAGCCTTGGCAAAGAAAGATGACAACACTCTGAGGACTTTTATCGCTTAACTTGTGCAGACTCCTGTTGAGAATCAGGTTATACAAGAACATGCCGTTGTTCGAGATGGACATTCCTCTTCTATTGATGCTATGGAATATCGTAGTTTCGTATTCTCTGAGCTAGATTCCCAAGAGGTAGTCCCTGTGATGAAAATCAAGGATCCACGAGACGTTGAGTTAATGGAAAAATGTCGTGCCTTGGAGAAGAAGCTTGATGCACTTAAGGATCGTGAGGCTGCTGAATGCTTTGAACATGTGTTTGGTACCCGACCTTGTGATACCTCCTGAGTTCAAAACGCCGAAGTTTGAGAAGTACAAAGGGGATAGTTGTCCGAAACAACATTTGGTGATGTTTTGCAGAAAAATGACTTCACATGTCTGTAACGACAAGCTCATGATCCACTGTTTCCAAGACAGTCTGAGTGGGGCATCATTGAATTAGTACATGCAGCTAAAGAGTCGCGACGTCCAATCATGGTCAAACCTATCCAATGCCTTTGTTAAGCAATACAACTACAATCTTGACTTGGCTCCCAGCCGCCTGCATTTGCTAGACTTATTTCAAGAAGACAATGAATCCTTCAGAGGATATGCTCAGAGGTGGAGGGAAGTAGCAGCTAGCATCCAACCACCACTCTTAGATAAGGAATTGGTTGATTGGTTTGTGGATACCTTGCAAGGCCCGTACCGAGAAAAGTTGTTTAGCATGGTGACATCAAACTTCTCTGATTTGGTAAAAGCTGGAGAGCGCATTGAGAAGGGTCTCAAGAGCGGAAAAATCCAGGGCGCCAGAGACATCCTAGCTGGTGAGAGTGAATCAATCATCAGTTCTCAAGAAGAATGGGAGAAAGAAAGTAATTCCACTTGGGAATCTCCAATACTTCAGCCTCAGTGCTCATACAACTCAAGTATTCAGAGTCAGCAATCTTTTGGGTCTCAGCGTCAGATACCATCCTCTCTACAGGATCAATATTTGTCTCCAAAAAGACTTCCTCAGTATCAACAGTCATTTCGTCGTCAGCCGCATCAACATGCACGACAAAGGGCAAGAAAGCCAAAAAGGAACTTCACTCCATTTCCAATACCATACAGTCAGTTCTTACCAGATTTAATCAAAAGTGGATTGATAGTGCCAGAGGAGATAGATCCAATGTCTTTTCCAGACTCGTCGGGCTTTGACACCGACGTCCGTTGTGACTACCATGCTGGGGCACTGAGGCATTCAACTGAAGATTGTAGAGTACTCAGAGACAAGGTTCAGACTCTGCTTGACTCCAATATGTTCTCGTTCACGCCTCAAGGCATTTAAATCAACAACCTTTCACCTAATCAAGCGGATTCATCAGGCTCTGAAGTGGAAGAAATTTCCGAGAGTGGATGTGAAGATGATTCTCAGACTGATATCGACAAACAATTCTGAAGACTGTTATCTCAGCTTGGCAAATCAAGAAGGAAATTCCAGTTCCCCGAAGCTGGCAATACTTTTGACTGTTTAGCATTTTGTTGTTTTTATCTTTGCATATTTGAATCTGTTTTTTCTTATAAGCTTTGTTGTACTTTCAAATTGGCAAGATTAATGAAGTGTTTATGCATCTTTTGATTAAGTTCATTCGTATTCACTCATTCTCTTTCTTTTACTGTCATAAAACAAAAAAATAGACAATTTTTTTTCAAACTATTGTTCAAGCAATGGTTAGGGAGGATGACGAAAACATTACATCCCTAATAGCTATGGTATGCTTTCGATTAAACCTTGTCGAGGATGTAAGGCATTGTTTCAATCCCTAAACACTGGAGAAATAAGGAAGATAATCCCTTGTTAACCCTTCGAGCCTAGAAGTAGGAGTTTTCTTTCCTTACACAAAAAACCCTTAAATCTCAACCTTGGGGTGGGTAGTTCTCAGTTTAACTTGGTTATGCATTCTAATGCAAGCGCTTCATGCAAGACACTAGTCAGCTCTCTTAGATCAAATGAGTTGTTCCTCCAAGCTACAAATAAGGAAGGATCGTCAAGAAATCCTTAATCGAAGAATAAGCTGAGTCCCTTTCAAGGCAAAATCCAAGAAAGATGGGAAACCCAAAACTTTGCCTTATACAAGAAGGTTCATACAACAATCAAGAGAAAGCAGGATCTCATAATATCAATCAAGCAAAGAAGAGGTCCCATAACCTCAGTGAAGACAAGAAAAAGTCTCAAAACTTCAGCAATAGAGGACAATCAAATGTTGTAAGGGAGTAATGACTACCAAGGTGTCTGAATCATCATCAACTATCATCAATTCATTCCTAGTCTATAGGAACACGAATGTGTAGCTTGGGCTAACTGAGCGTAGGACCGGAGTTCATCACGTAGTTTGGGTGGGGACAAATAAACTTTGAGCCTTTATCCTTTATTTCATAAACCGTGAACTAAGCCACGTTACAACCCTTAAAAGACCTAATTGAGGTAAGGTTGTTTTGAAAGCATACTACAGCAAGGTTGATTAACCTGACTCCTAATGATCTTTGTTATTTGTGTGTGTTGATCACTTCATCTGTCATTCCGTAAATGACTAGATCCACTTTGTTTTTTATTTAATCATTCCACTGTGCGTGTTTCATCAATAAACTTTGTTTTCAAAAGCTTGCATGAATTTTGCATTGAAATTGCCAATTTTTAATGAACAATACTTGTTTGCAAAAACGATTTAATATCAAAGGAATCCCAACAAATGCGGTTAGCTAGGGAATGTGACTTGATAAAGGAAGCTCAGTCAGGGGCAACCAAGTACGAGGTTCTGCCAATCAACCATTCCAAGAACTATCGAATCAGGGGCAGAACTCTTCAAAAGTTCATAATATTGGGGCAAGTCTTCTTGACGTCATCTTATGATGAGTGTTTTAAGGCAAGGACTCCAATGACCCATCAACAGGGGCAAGTTTGATCCCCCAGTGTTACTACCACGATCCGAGGACTTTGTATTGTTAATCAGGGGCAGTCAAGTCGAGATTCGGTAAATCTCTAAAAAGCCAATTATTCTGGGGCATTTCCTTCACAGTTCAACCAGTCTGAAGATCAAGTTCAAAGACTTTGTTGTGCAAACGCCGTTAATCTGGGGCAGTTACGCCGAGATTCATGAATCTAAAAGTTTGAAGATATTGAAGCATCTTGTATGCCGATTCTTCTGTAAAATCCTCTTGGTATTTTCTCCCAACATACCATGTAATCTAGGGCAGAGAAGATTTGAGGGTCACCTGTTGCAAGAGCCGTTGTTCATTATGGTAAGTCAGGATGCAGAATTACCCCGTTCTTGTGATATCCTTTGCCAGCTTCCCAATAAATTGTTACTTCGGTCAAGCTTGGCCAATCTCCATGGATTTTCTTCTTCCAGTAAGGAAATCAAGCTCATGATGGAAATTCTAGTGAAGTCATAGCGCTATACCTCTAATGGAATACTCTTTTTCCCAGTGAAGTAAAGTTGTTGATCCTATTTATTCATCCCCAGTAATGGTCCAATCTGATGAGTTTGGCTGGGTATCCTTGTCGAGATGTTTATTTCATCTCCAGTCTCGCTTCTTTTTGTCTGTTTTGTCAGCATAAGCATAAGCATGGCATAAGCATTCGTATGCATAGCATCTTAGCATTTCTGATTCCTTTTCTGGTGTTTACCTGCTTTATTCACTTTGGCGTTTATCTCCCCAAGTGACTGGGTTTGTCTTTTCTCTCCAATAGAGGTGTCAGCCCTAGGCATAAAATGCCCATCCATCCTTGAAATCCCCACAGAGTTTTATCCTCATGGATGATGGTTGCTTTAGTTATCTTTTCCACATTTGGATAAGATAAATCCTCAGTTGAGTTCATTCCTTAATTGGAGTCTTGTTTGGCCGTTTCTTTCTAGCTTGTTCCTAGATTGAACTTTGGTTCCTGGCAGGTGTGGTTTTCAAACCTACCTTGCAAGTGCGTTTATTTTGCACCGTTGTCTCGCAGGAAAATTCTTTTTCAAATCCCCAACGACAAATTTCAATCATCTTGAGAAGTTTGTTTTGCTATCATTATCTCTCACGAGAAGCTTATCCGTCCTTGGTTTTATTCATACTTCTACAGTTACCAATGGTGTCACCTTCAGTCAGTCATTTTCCGTCAACCTGTTTGATGTGATCCCTATTTGATGTGATCCCTATTTTCCGTACCCTCGGATATATGTTATTTCCTTTCCGTCAATATGTTTGATGAGGTGTTCCGAGTTCAGGTTCCGTACCCTCGGATATGTGTTATTTCCTTGCCGTCAATCTGTTTGATGAGGTGTTCCGAGTTCAGGTTCCGTACCCTCGGATATGTGTTATTTCCTTGCTGTCAATCTGTTTGATGAGGTGTTCCAAGTTCAGGTTCTATACCCTCGGATTTGTTTGGTTTCCTTGCCGTCAGCCCTTGTTGCAACCATAATTTGTATTCCCTAAGAAGTCTAACCTTAAGTCCAGTCATCGCTGGCATCTTTCCTGTTGTTTAAAACCGTTCCTGTTTGAATCATGTCAAGCTTGAACCTAAAGTCCAATTATCGTTGGCACCGTCTTTGGTTTGAATTGAGTCACCTTAGGCTTTTAAGATCTTGTTCCTGTTTGAATCGTGTCAAACTTGAACCGAGTCCTTGTTCGAATCATGTTGGACATTGTCTCTTGTTTTAGGATCTTGTTCTTGTTTGAATCGTGTCAAACTTGAACCGAGTCCTTGTTCGAATCGTGTCGGACATTGTCTCTTATTTTAGGATCTTGTTCTTGTTTGAATCGTGTCAAACTTGAACCGAGTCCTTGTTCAAATCGTGTCGAACATTGTCTCTTGTCTTAAGATCTCGTTCCTGTTTGAATCGTGTTAAACTTGAACCCAAAGTCTAATTATCGTTGGCACCGTCTTTGATTTGAATCGAGTCACCTTAGGCTTTTATTTCAGTTTGTTCCTACTTGAATCGTGTCAAGCTTGAACCTAAAGTCCAGTCATCACTGGCATCCTCCATAAACGGAATCATATTTGTTATCTCAACCAGTTCTGGTACATTTTTGATTCATTAACCTCATTCACAGCCAAAAGGTCCAGTCACCTTTCATCATCTGACGCAGAGTTTACCTCTGTCTTTTCTGGCTTTTCTTGAAGATCCCGTTTGAACTCTTCAGTATAGGAAATCCCCATAAAATCTTTGTAGGATGTCTATCCTTTTATTTCAAACTGATCCCCTGTGGTGATCATGTCTTCTTTCTGGTTTCATGCCCAGTAAGTATGTGTCTTTTTCCCCAGTGTTGCCTCAGAGTCTCCCCAGTGAGTCTATTTTGTTGGCTAGCCTGTATCCCCAGTGAGTTTTCCTTGTGGATACTAACCTTCATCCTTCCCCAATGTAGCTCACCTATGTTTGTGTGACTCGTTTTTCTGCATTTTTGCATCATCATGGCATCCTACCATAGTACTAGTTCACGGCATGTCCGCATCTTAGGCTAGTTATGTCCATATCATTGCATATCAACGTATCTAAGGGCAAAATTTTCGGTTATCTATATTTAAATATCTTGCACCATAATTTCCATCTCTCATGTCAGCCGGTGAAGATATTTAAATAGGGGCAACTGTTGCACCCCAAATTTTACCCTCAGATCCTGATCATTTCATATCATTCTAAGTCGGTCTCTGTTTTCGCATTTTTAGTAAACATCTCATTAATCATGCATTTTTTCCGTTTTTATCATTTCGTTTTAGAATTTGTTTTTTATCTTAAGTTTATTTAGAACTGATTTAGTTTATTCTCAATTTAGCTTTTTTTTCTTTTTTATATAATTTATATTTAATTAGTATATTTTCAATATAGTTTTATTTCTTAACTTAGTTCAATTTTGATTTAGCTTTTAATTTTAGTTGAGTCCTAATTAGATTATTCTTAATATAGTTTATTTTTAATTTTAGTCAAATTTTAATATTATTTAGTTTAAGTTTATTGACTTAGTTTAATTTTAATTTTAATTTTCGTTTTAATTTTAATTTTAAACTCAGAACTAATTCTAATTAAGTTTTAATTTAAATTTTGCTTTATTCGTAAGTTTTATTATGTCTTAGTTTAATTAGATCAGCTTTAAGAAACTTGTATAAGCCACACCCACACCCATGAAACCTGCTGCAAAAGCCAAAACTCCACACCATCCTCCCAAACTCCTGCAGATCGTACTACCAGCCACTACCCTAAACATGCTACCTCTGCCAAAGCAACACCAAAAATCGTACGCCCTGCTATGCTTGCTACTCCAAAAGCCTTTACAAAATCTTGCAATTTTCCTGTTGTTCACAATACCAACACGCAACAAATCCTCTGCAAGGTTTGTACAGCTTGCTTTCCAGCCTGTTCAACCTCAAAACCTGCGCATCAACAACAACAACACGTCCTACTACCATCCTGCTTCACACTAGCCAACAACTGCTCCAAAACAACAAACCTGATTTTGAAAATGATGTTTCAGAAGGTAACCAGAAAAAAAAAAAAAGAATACAAAAACAAAGGGAGAAAGGGGGAGCCTGGAAAAATATAAAAAGGTAATTCAAAAGAAAACTGAGGGACGGAAAACTCGAATCTCTCCTTCGCGGATCATCTTCACCTAATAATCAAAACGCAGACCTTTTCTTTTCACCTTCCATCTCCATAACTCAATCCCCATTTCATTTCTCCTCACGTCAGACCACTTCACCACCATACAGAACCTCATCTCCTCCAAACCGTCCTCATAACAACCTTTCAAAACCCTCTTCAATAACCTGACCAAACCTCCTTTTGAATAACTGCCTTCTAAAAGCAGCTTCCCCTTCGTCCCTCATCCACTCACCTTTTCAACCATCACCCTTCCTCCATTCTTAACCCTCAAAATCAAATCCACAATCATAACCGCGCCACGAACACGACCATCGCTGCCTTGCCATCGCTGGGTGAAGTAAACTGCCGCAGAACAGAAGCGAAACGGAGAAGAAGGAATCAACGCGTGAAGGAGAAAGGAGCGAATTGCAAGGCAGAAGGGAGAGATCAACAAGGGAAAACGTTGGAATGTAAGAAAAGAGAGGTTCAGAAGTTCACTTTTTTTAAGCGTGCTTTTCTTCTTTTGGTATCAATGATTGTTTCTTTTTTATCTAGATTTAGTTTGTCCTCTTGTATCTCCCAAACCGGGTCAATACCCAGTCACCATAACCCATCCGCCCATTCCTTCATTTACATGGGCCCTTCCCTTCATTTGTATCAGATTTTGATTGGGCTTTGTTCTCTTTTTTTAAAAAAAAAACTAGAATTGATTAGGTTTTAATTAGGTTAGTTTAATTAGTTGGTTTTAGTTATTCAGTTAATTAATTTTTTAGTTAGTATTAGTTTTTAGAAGATTAGTTCAGTTTATTTTATTTTTTTTATTAATATGATTAGTTTAGAATTAGTTTAGTTTTAATGAATTGAGTAATTCCAAAATTTTAGAATATTTTTTACTTTTCATTTTTAAGCTTTTAAATTGTTAATTCTTAAATATGATTTTGTCTATTTATTCCTAAGTTTAACTAATTCCACTTTTGATTGTCGGTTTCATTTTCGTTTTATTTCATTTGGGCCAATGACATATAAAAAATCTTAACTTTGTTGGCTATTTCAAACCAATAAGTTTTGATAAATATGAGGCCACTTTCTTACTTATTTTATTGGTCGATGAAAGTCTAAATATCAAGATTATCGATTTACCAATTTAAATCTTGATTAAGACGAGATCAACCCTTTTTTTATTTCATTATCTTTATTCGGGCCAATGATATTACAAAATCATGACTTGGTTGATTTGTCCAAAATGACTAAAAGTCTTTATACGTATGAGGCTCATTTCTTTATTTTGTTGGTCAATGAAAGTCGAATATCAAAAGATTATCGTTCCTCCGATTAAATCTTGATTAAGACGAGACCAATTTTATTTTCATCTCGATTCCATTATCTTTATTTTGGTCGATGATATAACACAACTCATAGTTTGATTGATCTCATTAAAGTGACAAAACTTTGATCAATATGAGACCACTGTCTTTTATTTCAGTTTCATTCACTTTTTGGTCGATGAAAGTCAAGAATCATGGTTGTCAATCTTATTGATAAACTATGATTAAGACTAGACCATTTTTTTATATATATTTTAGCAAGCAAACATAATATAACACAAACATTAACAAGAGGTTCCTGTATAGTACTACAAATACTTAGGGTGCTAATACCTTCCCTTTGTATAACCAACCCCTGAACCTTAGATCTCCCCCCTTTAGGTTTTTCTCGATCCTGAACCTTTCCTTTGGATAAATCAAAGTCGGTTGTAAAAGAAATATGATGCAAGTTAATTAATAGCTTGTTATCCGATTTTCACCGCAACAAGGGTTATCAGGGTAAATGGACACAGCAAAGTCTCTCTGGGATAGGGCCTCAAAATGGCGCCTCTGGACCTCATTCCTAAAAACAACTCCGTGATTGTCGAAGGGCTGCATTCTCCTAGAATTAGTGCTAGCCTAAGACGAGTTAGCCTAAAATTAGACAATGATTTCCTATTAGTCAAGTTGTACCATAAACAAGTGTCAGTAAGAATGCGTAAAGATAATAACAATAGGAATAATAATAATAATAATAATAATAATAATAATAATAATAATGATAATAATAATAATAATAATAATAATAATAGCAGTAATAGTAATGTTAATAACTAATAATAACATAAATATAAGTATGCAAATAAAAGTTAATAACTAATATAAGTAAAATTCTGAAAATACCAATAAAACAATAATAAACAAAGATCGTGGGATGCCTCCCACTGGGCGCTTCGTTCTCAACATTGATGTAGAAAGAAATGTCATTCATTTAGAGGAGCTGGCAACTCTTCCAACTTACAACTAGTGAAGAATTCCTTGTTATCTACGATATGGTAGTGTTTAAGTCGTTTCCCGTTTACAATGAACGTTTCATTTGTTTTTCCTCGAATTTCTATTGCTCCACTTCGAAAAGCTTTCACAACCTCAAAGGGACCAGACCATCGGGAACGCAACTTTCCTGGGAACAACTTCAGTCGAGAGTTAAAGAGAAGAACTATGTCTCCTTCATTGAACTTTCTCCTTGCTATCCGCTTATCATGCCATTTCTTGGTTCTCTCCTTATAGATTCGGGCATTTTCGTAGGCATCAAATCTAAGATATCTAAAATTCTTTTCTCCACTGATGCTGTGTAGTTCATGTTTAGGGTCTTAATGGCGCAATAAGCTTTATGCTCTAATTCTACAGGCAGGTTGCAAGACTTGCCATAAACCATTTTAAACAGTGTGGTTCCTATCGGGGTTTTATAAGATGTCCTATAAGCCCACAGAGCCTCATGAAGTTTAGTAGACCAACCTTTCCGTGAGGTTGCAACAGTTTTTTCTAAGATTTGTTTGATCTCCCTATTTGACACCTCGACTTGCCCACTGGTTTGGGGGTGATAGGGTGTTGCTACTCAGTGTCGGACTCCATATTTAAGCAATAGCTTCCCAAAGACATTTGAAATGAAATGGGAGCCGCCATCGCTAATGACAATTCTTGGTACATCGAACCTAGGAAAGAATATGTTTTTAAAGAGCTTAATCACCACTCGTGTATCATTTGTAGGAGAAGCTATTGCCTTGATCCATTTTGATACGTAATCGACTGCAACGAGTATGTACTTATTACCAAAAGAAGACGGAAAGGGTCCCATGAAATCTATACCCCATACGTCAAAGACTTCCACTTCTAAAATCCCTTTTTGTGGCATCTCACCGCATCTAGAGATGTTCCCAGCGTGTTGACATCAGTCGCAATTTATAACAGCGATGTGGACATCCTTCCAAAGACTTGGCCAGAAGAGACCAGATTGTAATATCTTTGCACATGTTTTCGAAGTACTCGCATGCCCTCTATAGGGTGCAGCATGACAGTGACATATGACATCAACTACTTCTAATTCAGGGACGCATCGATGAAATATTCCATCGGCGCCTCTCTTGAAAAGTAGGGGTTAATCTTAATAGTAGTGTTTAAGATCATGGAAAAACTTTTTCTTTTGTTGGTATGTTAAGTCTGGTGGAAGCACCTCAGCTGCTAGGTAGTTGACAAAGTCAGCATACCACGGCAGTGTGGTCTTTGTGCAAATTGATTCTACTACTTCATTAGTTTCTGTGTCATTAAATATCAAGGAATATTCGACTATCTCACTTTCACTTTCTAACTGGGCTACTAGTCTATCATAGGGGAATTCGTCATTAATTGGCACTTTTTCGGGTCTCAGATCCTCAATTCTAGAGAGATGGTCTGCTACTACATTTTTGGTGCCTTTCTTATCCTTGATTTACAAGTCGAACTCCTGCAAAAGCAAAATCCATCTTAAGAGTCTTGGTTTGGCATCCTTCTTAGTTAACAAATATCTAATCGCGGCATGATCGGTATAGACAATAATTTTTGCTCCCACTAGGTAGGAACGAAATTTATCTAAAGGGAACACAACTGCAAGGAGCTCCTTTTCGGTGGTGGCGTAGTTCATCTGTGCATTGTCCAAGGTTTTACTCGCATAGTAAATAGCATGAAGCTTCTTATCTTTCCTTTGTCCTAGGACAGCGCCTACAGCGTAGTCACTGGCGTCACACATAATTTCAAATGGGATACTCCAATCAGGTGGTTGCATGATGGGTGTCGTAATAAGAGTGTTTTTAAGATGTTCGGATGCTCTCAAGCAATCCTCATCAAAGATGAACTCAGCATCTTTCATCAACAACTCAGTCAGTGGTTTTGTGATTTTAGAGAAATCTTTAATGAATCGCTGGTAAAATTCGGCGTGTCCTAAGAAACTACGAACTTCTCTAACCGTTTTCAGAGGTTAAAGGTTTTCTATAATTCCTATTTTTGCTTTATCCACTTCAATATCTCTGTCGGATACTACATGTCCAAGAATTATTCCTTGCCTCACCATGAAATGACATTTCTCCCAATTAAGTACTAGGTTTACTTTAATGCATCGTTCAAGTACCATCTCAAGGTTTGATAAATAATTTTCGAAACTTCCCCCACATATAGAGAAATCTTCCATAAATACTTTCATTATGTCGTCTATGAAATCTGCAAAGATCGACATCATGCATCTCCAAAATGTTGCGGGAGCGTTACACAGTCCAAACGGCATTCGTCAATAGGAAAATGCACCATAGGGACGGGTGAACGTAGTCTTTTCTTGGTCATCTGGGTGAATAGGAATTTGAAAGAATCCTGAGTATCCGTCAAGATAACAGAAATGAGAGTGTTTAGCTAGCGCTCAAGCGTCTGATCTATGAAAGGTAGAGGAAAGTGGTCTTTACGAGTGGCTTTATTTAGCTTCCTATAGTCTATACACATTCTCCATCTAGTTTGAATTCACTTTTCTACGGATTTTCCTTTCTCGTTGCTAACAACTGTAACACCTTCATTCTTCGGTACGACATGCACAGGGCTGACCCAATTACTGTCAGATATCGGGTATATAATTCATGCTTCTAATATTTTTTGCACCTCCTTTTTTACTACATCACTCAAGATGGGATTTAATCTTCTCTGATGCTCTCTAGAGGTTTTACAGTCCTCTTCTAGCATAATCTGATGCATACATATAGAGGGACTTATTCCTTTTAGATCTAAGATGTTGTAACCTAAAGCCGTAGGATGTTTTCTTAAGACATGTAATAGTTTTTCGGTCTCTATTTGTCTTAAGTCGGCATTGACTATTACTGGTCGCTCAAGCTCAGTGTCTAGGAATTCATACTTTAAGTCCTTGGGTAGCTTTTTGAGTTCTACAGATGGTTTCTTTGGGCATGACATAGGATCAGGTGTTAGTGCTAGGCATTCCCTTAGACTGTCATCTTCGTATGGCTCGCACCAATTATCGTCTTCAAATATTGGAGGTGTTGGAATCTTTAGCACTTCGGTGTACTTAGTTGGTTCTTTCTCCATTTCTCTAACGCATTCGTCGATAACATCTAGGAAACAACATGAATCATCTATAGTTGGAGCTTTTAGGAATTGGGCCATAAATTCAACTTTCTCTTACCCAACTTCAAAAGTTAGTTTTCCTTTCTTAACATCGACGATGGCTCCGGCTGTTGCTAAAAACGGTCTTCCTAAAATAATGGGTATGTTCGAATCTTCCTTAATGTCCATTATTACAAAATCAGTAGGGATATAGAACTGCCCTATACGAACGGGTACGTTCTCCAGCATACCAACATGATATTTAACAGAACGGTCTGCTAGTTGTAATGACATTTTTGTTGGCCTTAGTTCCCCTAAGTCAAGTTTCTTGCATGTGGATAACGGCATCAAGCTAACACAGGCTCCCAAATCGCATAGTGCTTTGTCTATAATGGATTTCCTGATTACGCAAGGTATGGAAAAGCTGCCTAGATCTTTCAGCTTAGGAGGCATGTTGTTTTGAACTATAGCGCTACACTCAGCAGTGAGCATAACAGTTTCATTATCCTCGAGCTTTTTCTTATTAGATAGGATCTCTTTGAGAAATTTTGCATATAAAGGCATTTGTGTAATAGCTTCTGTGAAAGGTATAGTTATGTTTAGTTGTCTTAGAAGCTCTACGAATTTCTTAAATTGTCCTTCATTTTTGGATTTGGAAAATCTTTGAGGATAAGGTACAAGTGGTTTGTATGGTGGTGGAGGCACGTAGGGTGTTTCTTTCTCTGCGGCCTCTTCGCTTTTATCTTCCTTATCACTAGTTGGTTCTCTTACCTTTTCAGTTCCCTTTGATGATTTTGGTACATGGCTGAATTTTGAAGTCTCGAGTCAACTGGTCCATCGTATTCTGTTCTGCTTCGCAAAGTGATAACATTAGCATGACCTTTTGGATTTGGTTGTGGTTGGCCAGGAAATGCTCCAGCGGGGGCTGCTATAGTTGATTGTTGTTGGGCTACTTGAGAAATCTGAGTTTCCAACATTTTATTGTGGGTTGCCATAGCATCAAGTTTACTTGACATTTGTTTCATCAATTCACTCGTATTCGGGTTTTGATTTGCGAATTCTTTGTTTTGTTGAACTTGAGCATTCATAAAGTTTTCCATCATGATTTCCAGATTTGATTTTTTAGGCGGTTGTGGTGCAGATGGTGGTCCTTTCTGGTAACCAGGTGGAATAGCATGTGTTGGGTTTGGGGGTTGTAAAGCATTGTTATTTTTGTATGAAAAATTTGGGTGATTTCTCCAGCCAGGATTGTAAGTATTTGAAGATGGGTTTCCTTGAGCATAGTTCACTTGGTCGGTAGGAGTACCAGCCAATACTTGACATTCAATGTTTGTATGCCCAGGGGTTCCTTATATTTCACAATTGGGTGTAATTGCAGCTACTGTAGCTGCGGGTGGTGCTATTGCTAAACTTTCGATTCTTAGTGTAAGTGCATCCACTTTAGCATTGACACGGTCTAAACCATTGACTTCGTACATTCCTCCTTTTGGAGTTGACTTCTCTACATCAGCGTGTTCACTTCCCCATTGGAAATGGTTTTGAGCCATAGTCTCGATAAGTTCGTAGGCTTCCTTATACGATTTGTCCATTAGAGCACTGCCAGCTGCTGCGCTCAGATTCATTTTGGTATTGTACAGCAGACCATTATAAAAGGTATGGATTATCAGCAATTCTTCAAGTCCATGGTGTGGGCAAAGCCTCATCATGTCCTTGTATCTCTCCCAAGTGTCGAAAAGAGATTTGTTATCTTTTTGCTTAAATCCGTTGATTTGATCTCTCAACATAGTTGTCTTGCTCGGGGGAAATATCGGGCTAAGAAGACTTTCTTTAACTCGTCCCATGTAGTCACTGAGTTTGACGGTACAGACTGGAGCCAAGCGCTAGCTCTATCTCTCAAGGAAAATGGAAAAAGTCTTAATTTTATCGCTTCAGGGCTGACACCATTTGCTTTTACGGTGTCTGTGTATTGCACAAATATTGACAAATGTAAATTCGGATCGTCCGTAGCATTGCCTGAAAACTAGTTTTGTTGAACTGCTGATATCAGCGAAGGTTTTAGATCGAAATTGTGTCGGTTAATAGTGGGGGCAGCAATGCTATTATGTGGTTCTTCTTGTGATGGAACAGCATAATACTTTAGAGGACGGTTTCTCGGTCCTTCGACCATGATTGATTCTGGTTCTAATTCGGGTTCCGAATCTGAGTAAGGAATTATAGGGTTTGGAAGATTATATCTAATACGGAATTCGTTAATTCGACGTCTTAGACTAATATAACGTTCGACTTCGTTAATTGGTTGCTCCAACTCTTCGCCTTGTGAGCGAGTTCTTGGCATACAATCGACAATTTAAAAGGTAAATAGTTGCCTTAGTCTATACTGCGCAACAAAATATTCACAATATTGACTAAATCGCTCCCCAGCAACGGCGCCAAAAACTTGATCGCCTGACACTGACGGATAAATCTGCAAGTATACAGTTGATCGTGTAGTCTTAAAAAGGTTGTCGAACCCACAAGGACAGATAATCAAACTAATGTTATCCAAGGTTACTGTGCAAAGCTAAGGCTAGAGGGAAACAAGAATTTAACGGGATATAAGGGACTGAATTCTAAGGTCTGAAATTTAATACTGGAACGAGCCCGAAATATGATTTTCGTGCACCTACGGGACTTATAGAAAACGGGTACTAGTTACGACTATGTTGTCATTCCGTAGAATAAACCGACTTAAAGGCTCCGCCTCACGCTCTCGCGGTCTTGACAAAAGCCATGCTTCATAATCCCAAGATTTTGCTCTCGTCCGCCCGGTAACTAAGAAACACGCTTTGGAAATCGATAATATCCTAAACAATATCTAAAGCGCTCTCGCTGTATTTAGATATGTTGCCTAATTTCTACTATCCGGTTCACTCCTCACGCTCTCGCGGTCTCGGCTTAAACCTTAACTTATTCCACATTCTTATGTCAAAATAAGAAACATTAAACTTGGAAATTAAAACCAAAATGACATACAATCATAATCCGTACCTATTGTTTCTACGAAGTCCCGCCGAATACGACGGTCGTCACACGTCGGTCTCAATTTATTTACTCAGACATGATTAATTCTAAATCTAACAATTTTAAATATACATTTTCTAAATCTAACATGTTAAACAATTTAAGGTAGCAATTATACTAGAAATGCAATAAAGTAATGAAACCTGTAAAATTTTGCGGTAAGGTAAATCGAGACGGAATGGAAATAACACTTGTATAAATCTTGATCCAAAAAGTACAACAAAAGAAGACTAGTATAGAATTTGCAACAATTCCTCAGTGTGAGTAATTGTCCTCTTTCGAATTTTCTGATTTGGAGGGAAAGGGAGTTGTAAAAACTCCTCAAAATTGCCAGAAACAGACTATGCAGTGAAAAACTGCTCCCGCGACTGTACGGCGAACGCCATGGGGGCATGGTGAATGCCATGGGGGCATGGCGAACGCCATGCTCTCTATTCAAATTGGGACGCCAAAAGGAAGGGATGGCGAACGCCATATCAGCTGGGAAGGCATAATTTGCTGCTCTGCTGGTTTTTCTTCTTTCTTTCACTTCTTTTCTCCATTTCTTCCGGGATCTTGATTATTATTCATGCAAACACAAAACACAATAAAAATGAAGTAAATATAGTAAGACTCGATAAAAGCACGGACTAAAAATGCGCATAGTGAGCCTAAAAATACGATATAAATTCGTGTCGTAAACTTTTTAGAGCCTTGTTCCGCAGATCATGAACCTATAGTCATACCATTTGGGATGGGTAGACTATGGCTCCATGCTCGTGATCTTCAAACCTAGGCCATTGTCTCTTGCATATACCTGTATATATGTGAATATGTGTATACTTGTGTTTGTGCATACATCCATCCATGCATCCATGCACCATTTTCTCTAACCCTCTTCAAGGAACTTAGAGTTATTTTGCAAACATCATAGGTTTTACCATGGATTTTGGAATTTGTACTCCATTTTTTGATCCTTCAAAAATTTTCAATAAAATGAGACATTTTTAGTTATTAAAAGTGTTATCCATTTTATGGTGTTTGCAAGTGTAACTTTTGAGTTCTTTGAAATTCATTTGCATTTGCACAACATGTATCATGAAGCATCGCATCATTTGCATCCAGATTTTCCCTCAACAACTCATTCGGCCTTCTGTCCTTATGTCACTCAGCTGATCTTCTGGCATTCAAACTGAGCTTGAAGTAGTTACTGAAGGATAATGGAGAGAACAGAGAATGTTGATCCCATGTCAGGCTTTACAGTGATGACTAACCCGATGTTTGGTTTTCGTCCTGACGATAATGCTCCACAAGTGGATGTTCCTACACGATCTCAGTCTGTACAAGATAACCTGGTTGTCCAAGTTGATGAAAGAGATTCCCAATTTCTGAAGTATATGCCAAATCCTCATAATGTTCGCCCTGTGACAAAGGTGAATGATCTTATAGTTACAGAAATTGAGAAAGGAGTTCGTGATCTCGAGGAACAATTAAAGATGATGAAAGAACTCAATGCATTTGGTCTTAAGGCTCATGACTTGTGTCTGGTTCTGGGCGTGCTTATTCCCCCAAAGTTCAAAATGCCTGTCTTTGAAATATACAAGGGTGTTAGTTGTCCAAAGTACCACTTGACGATGTTTTGTTGGAAGATGACCGCTTATATCGACAACGACAAGCTGATGATTCAATGCTTTCAAGAAAGTTTATGTGGGCATCCTTGATGTGGTATATGAAGCTAGAAAGGGACCATATTCAGTCTTGGGAAGACCTAGCTGACGTTTTTGTAAAGCAGTACAGTTACAATATGGACATGGCTCTAGACAGTGATCAATTGATGAGCATGAGTCAGAAACACAGTGAATCTTCCAGGGAGTACGCACAGCGGTGGAAGGAATTGGCAACCCAAGTTCACCCACCACTTCAAGAGAAAGAGTTGGCCAAGATGTTTCTAAGAACATTGTCAGACTCTTATTATGTCAGGATGGTAGGTGTTGTGCCATTAGAGTTCTCTAAAATTGTGGAAGTTGGAGTAACCATCGAGGACGCATTCAAATGTGGGAGAATTCAAGACGACTCGAATAGCCAAGCTAATGAAGAGAAATATGTTAGTGACTCCCAAGAGGAAAGGATTGTTGATGTTGATGCAATTTTGGATTCTCCTTAGATCTTGCAAGCTCCAGTTCTGGTGCCTTATCACCAATATCAGTATGCAGAGCCTGTTCAGTGCCAGCAATCACTACTTCGTGGACCTCCGTACCAGCAACAAAGGTTGGTTCCTCGAGATTAATGTTAGAATTGACAAGTTCAGAATCTGAGTTATCAGGATCAGCGCTAAAATCAGCAGAGACCTCCGAACAATCCAGAAGGAGAGACTCGCCAGTTTGACTCAACCCCAATGACTTATAGTCAATTGTGGTCTTATTTTTCCCGAAACTCGGTTGTGACACCCAGAAAGACTAGAGCCATGAAGTCTCGCTCCTTGGTACAATCCAAATGCCAGTTGTGAGTTTCATGATGGAGTAGTGGGGCATCCGATTGAGGAGTGCAAGGTTTTCTAGGAAAAGGTTCAAAAGATTATCGACAATGAAATGTTGACCTTCAAGCGAGAAAGCCCATTTGTGAATGGAACGTGTCTATGTTGATGGATATGAAGACTCAAGAGAGTCCTTTCCAAGTCGGTGAAATCAAGAGGAGAGCTCATTCCCAAGATCATCAGGCTGTTGTTTGTTTGCATTTGTTGTTATTCCTTTGATTGTAAAAGCATGATTTGCATGTAAGAACTTGTTTGTTTTGAATGTTTAATGCAATGAATATGTTTTTCTTGAAGAAATCCATTTGTATTCACTCTTAAAATGATTTTTCTGCTTTATCATGCCAATGCTACCCAATCTCTTGCCTAGGCGAAGAATTGGAGGGAGGATGACGAAATCAAAAACATAAAATTTCTAGTTGTATGCTTTTGAATAAGACCCTGCTGATGATGTAAGGCATTGTTTCAAATCCCTAAACACCAGAGATATAAGGGAGATAAACCCTCTTTAACCCCTTTTGAGCCTTGAAGTAGGAGTTTCCTTCTAAATCAAAAACCCTTAATTTAAACCTGGGGCAGGGTAGTTCTCAGTTAACTTAGTTGTGCGTTCATGCAAGACACCTTTCATATAAAGGTTGCACTCACAAATTTTCCTTCGCACACATCAAGCAAGTGTCGAAGATGTCTTTCAAGTCAAATGCCAATTATGGTTCATCGTAATCATTAAGCTGGTTAATCACTTTCCTTACTCCAAGAATGAGTTGAGTCCCTTTCAAGGAAAAATCTAAGAAAGATGGGAAGCTCATGATCTTGCCTTATACAAAAAGGTTTGTATGACAACCAAAAATAGGAAATCTTTAAATCCTTCACCATGAAAATCCTCAATGGCAAACATTTTGGTAAGGAAGTAGTGATTGTCATTTCAAAAGTCCCTTGGCTTCTGAACCATCATTACTATCATCAGTACAAATTCCAAACCTCTTGGAACCTGAATGTATAGTCTGAGTTGACTAAGCATAGGATTGGAGAACACCACGAAGAAGGGGTGGGTACAAATAAACTTTGAGCCTTATATCTTTTATTTCTTAAACTGTGAACCAAGCCACGTTACAACCCTCAAAGACCTAATTGAAGCAGGGTTTGTTTTGAAAGCACACTTAATGATATGACGTTTCCTGACTCCTATAAGCTATGCTCAAAATTTGTGTTGGCTTTGTAAACAATTAATGTTATATCCTAACTAGTGATTCAGTCACAAGTTATCGCAATATTCTTTTCAATAAAAAACTTCAAGACAAACATGTGTGTTGCATTAGTAGTTTCAAAATTAACCTTTTTCTGCTTGATAACATTGCTTGACACCATAGAAGCTTGCATACGAACAACAATGACGAGCTTAATCTTTCGAGACTTGAAACTATGATAAATGACGAATCATTTCAAAAGATGACCATATCCAGGGGCATGTTGCCTGAAGACTCTACTGAACAGGGGCAAGTTGTTTCTCAATTGTTGCTTCCACAGACTGACCATCCCTAAGGGGCAAATTTGGAGATTCAGTTATACAAAACACGGTCAATCTAGGGAAGTTACGTCGAGATTCATTTTGGATGCCAAGTTTTCTGTAAAATCCTCTTGAGATGACTTTTTCTCATAAACCATGTGATCTGGGGCATTTGAGAATTGAAGATTGTTTTTATCCATTCACAACAACTGTTGTTCGAAATGGCGACTACCACACAGTTCATCAATGCAGAACTAAATTGTTCTCACAACATTCTTCACCCATGTCCCCAGTAAGTTTCTACTTCAGTGGTCATGACAGTTCCCCAGTGAATCTCTACTTCAATCAGTGATGACAAGTTTGATGCAAGAATTCCCCAGTTGGTGACCTAAGAATTCCCCAGTGAATTTCCTTGGCTACAACCTTCCTAGTGAAGTGAATGCTATTTCACTCCTCAGTATATTTCTTACAACTTCAATATTCCCCAGTAAAGTGGATGTTTATTTCATCCCCATGAAGTCAACTCTGACATCTTCAGCTGCGACTTTGATCTGAGCTTCCCCAATGAAGTGGATATTTATTTTATCCCCTGTGAGGCCCCAACTCTGGCATCTCCAATTACAACTTCCTTCCAGACTACTTCAGTTCGTCATGGATATTTATTTTATCCCCTATGAAGTCTCTTCAAACATGAGTTTGATCCTTCCCCAGTGGATCTTTCTCATCTCCAACAGAGTAGCAAAATTTATCTTGATAATCCCCTCAGTGAAGTCATGATGTTATATCCCCAAGCGGAGTGCTCTCTTTTCCCCAGAGAAGTTTGAAGCCTTGAAGCAGGACTGTGATTCTATATGTGGCTTCACATTCATCCCTCAGTGATGCTTCTATCTTGTGAAGATTGGCCAAGTATCTGTGTCAAGATGTTTACTTCATCTCCAATTTACTTTCTTCTTGTCTGTTTTGTCAGCATAAGCATAACATGACATACATTCATTCATATAGATATTCATGGCATATGTAAATTTTTCATTTTGTGATGTTTGTTTGTTCTTTCACTTCGGTTGTGTTTATCCCCAAGTGACTTGGTTTGTCTTCTCCCTCCAATTAGAATTGTCAACCCTAATTAGAAAGAGCGCATCCTTTTTAATTCCACACAGAGTTTGATCCTCGTGGATGATGGTTGCTTTAGTTTATTTTTCCATTTTTTGGATAAGATAAGCCCCAGTTGAGTTCATTCCTCACTAAATGGAGTCTTGCTTGATCGTTTCTTTTCAGTTACTTCCTGAATTGAACTTTGGTCCCTAACAATCATAATTTTGAGTCTCTCTAGGTTGTTGAACCTAGATCGAGCGTGCATTTATTTTGCACTTTGTCTCCCCGGGAAGAATCTGTTGGAAGATAACCTTTGAAGACAAAATCTCTCTCCAGCAGTGTTGTTACAACACCTTTCTTGGAATTTATGCCCAGACAACAAAGGGCAGCTCTTTATTTGAGCAGTTTGTTTTGGTCTTAGGTTTTCTATTTGGATGATAAATGGCAGACTCTTTTCAAGACAGTTTGTCCATCATCCAGCCAGTTATCAAAATTATCAACTTGTTCTCCATCAAATGGCATCTCTCCTGAAATCTGTCAGAGAAGTTTGTTGAAGACTTTGCAAGTATTTCCCTTTATTTGAGAATTCCTGATACAAGGACCTTATTTACTTCAATGCAATTTCAAACTATAGCAATATTACTCCTCAGTGATGTTCTCCCTGCGAGTCCACTACTCAATTTTGTTTCCATCAAATGGCATCTCTTCGAGAAGTTTGGTGAAGATTCAGATGACATTTCTCTCTATCTGAGAAGATATGTTTACAAGTCAACCGGCCCACGTCTCCTTTGAAGATCCCGGGTAAAACTTCCAAATCTCCAGTAAATTAAGGATTCCCCCTGAAGTCATATATCTCTAGTGAAGTTCCAATCCCCTGTGAAGATACTCTCCCATAAGTATTCATTTTCCCAGGAAGAAACTGAGATCAGTCCGCGATCCAAGACCCGGTACGAGGGGAGGTTTGTTTACCCTTCTCAAGCAAAGACCTTGATTGAAGAAGAAACCGAGACCAGTCCGCGTTTTATGACCCGGTACGAGGGGAGGTTTGTTTACCCTTTTCAAGCTAAAGGAGCTTGATCAAAGAAGAAGCTGAGACCAGTCTGCGGTCCAAGACCAGTACAAGGGGAGGTTTGTTTACCCTTTTCAAGCTATTAGAGCTTGATCAAAGAAGAAACTGAGGCCAGTCCACGGTCTAATACCCGATACGAGGGGAGGTTTGTTTACCCTTTTCAAGCTAATGGAGCTTGATCAAAGAAGAAACTAAGACCAGCCCGCGGTGCAAGACCCGGTACGAGGGGAGGTTTGTTTACCCTTTTCAAGCTAATAGAGCTTGATCAAAGAAGAAACTGAGACCAATCAGTGGTCCAAGACCTGGTACGAGGGGAGGTTTGTTTACCCTTTTCAAGGAAACCCATGATTGAAGAAGAAGCTGAGACCAGTCTGTGGCTTGCGACACGAGGCGATGGAAGGCTTATCATCTTTTAAACAGATCATTTGATTATTCGACATTGGCTCTATTTCATATTCTTTGGTTAATCTCGACAGTAGATTCTCCGACAAGTTTAAAATAGAATGTTCAGAAAACCTCGGCAGAAGGTTTTTTCTTTTATTTCCTGGCAAGTCTCGGCAGAAGATTTCCAGTAGACCTCGGCAGAAGGTGTTTTCATTTGTAGATTCTCTGGTTATTCTCGACAGTAGATCTCCAGCAGATTTCGACAGAAGATGTTTCTTTCTTTCCAGAATCTCGACAGTAGACTCTCTGGTTAACTCTGATGCATCTTTAAACTTCAACAAATAGTTGTATTCTTTTTAGATTCACTAGCTAACCTCGGCAGCAGATTCCCCGATAATTTTGATAGTTGACATCTTTCAATAAAAAATCTTGACAGAGGGTATTCCCAAATGAGGTTCAGTTCTCGACAGTAGACTTCTCTAGTTGGCATCTCTTTTCATCACCATAGTTGGCCTCGACAGTAGGTTCTCCGAGTGGAAGTTGTTAAAATATTTCATCACAAGTTCATCACCCTGTGTTTAAGATATCTTGTGATTGTCAGTTGGTAGTCTCTTCCCCAGTGGAGTTGAGTCTCTTCCCCAGTGGAGTTGGATCTTTCCCTCGTGGAGTCTTGCTTTGCTAAGTTGCTCCTCGTTGATTTTTTTTCTTTCTTTAACTGTGTTTCAGCATTTCTGTATACAGTTATCCCCTGTGACATCATTTCTCACGGGATCTTTGTCTTGCATTTCATATAATTTCATACCATATTATGTGCATCTTGTGGCATCTTAGGGCCAAAAATTGTGCATGTTTGTATTTAAGTCTCTCTTATCTCGTCGAGACGGAGATCTCAATCTCCATATCTCCGGATAGAAGAAACTTAAATAGGGGCATCTGCCATACCATAATTTTTGACCCTAAGATTCTGCATTTTTTCGTTTTGCATCGTTTGCATAGCATATCACGCATTTCATCCTGCATAGTACCCAATTTATCAGCCAAAATAAACTTGTTGGATTTACAGCCGAATCGGTCAAATTAAATTCAACTATGCGAAAAATCAGTGGACGGAGAATTTTAAATCGAGCCTGCAGACGTGTTGAAACTGTAATACAGCAGCAAGCAAAAACATTTAAGTAACCCAGTTTTGTCGTGTCCACAGGGATCAGTTCAAGGGAAAGAATGTCGTTCGATGGTATCTATGTTTCTAAGCTTATGGTTCAAAAGTTTTGGTTCAAAAGATTTAAGGAACCGAAATTAAATGCAGAAAATGTAAAGACGGAAAATATAAAGTAAAGACTGAATTATAAACGGAGCCTTGTTGGAATTAGATCTCATCAATTGATAATACATGCATTCATCTGACTAATTTTATACATGAATCAAACATTCGCCTAATATCATCATGTATCACTCACGACATACATATCCTCTCGGTCCCCGTATATTATGAGTGGTTTTATACCGATCAATAATTGCTCTCGCACATCACCAATTAATACAAAGCATTTAAATCCTACATGAATGTTAAGCCTATATCCATTTCTGGCATCTACACCCAACAGATAGTACTATAACATCAATATCACACCAATGAGTAATTCATATACAAGCCAATTATCAAAATACGTACACGCGTTTAACCCTTTTAATATGCATTCAACTAATTTGCCAAATGAATGTGGATATCGTTCTTCCACTATTCTCACACACCCTCACGACACCGTTCGTCAAGTAATATCGCGGTCTCTTATTGCATTAATTACTAGAAGTTATTCAAACTAACAATCAACACAATGCTAAAAAGTTGAGATGCAAATGAATATCAAATCATAAACCCATGTCAAAAGCTTGCTCAATGATAGATGAAAATCTAAGATCACGAATTTGAAATAGGTTTTGTCAAGACCAACAAATAAGCAATCAAAGACAACAAACAATAGAGAATCAAAACTAGTTCACAAACATAGATTAGATGAAATACATAAGGTATTAAAAGATTACATCCTTTCCCAACAAGAGATCAAAGATCCTACCATTTCTCCCTTGAAATGAAGAGATATCAAGTTCTGAACTTTTAATTACAAGTTATAATATTTCTTTCAAGTTTCTCTCTTGATTTTTATCTAAAAAGTGTGAAAAATCTATTTATAATACATTCAGGAAATTACATGTTCGCAAAGCGAACGTTTTACTCGCAAAGCAAATGACAAAATTAGGCACTTGAGGTGCCTCTGAATAGTTAAACCGCCACAAAATTTCTTCATGAGTTTGCAATGCGAAGGATTGTTCGCAAAGCGAACGCTCGCCTTCAAGTTCGCAAAGCGAACTTTAGTGCCTTTTTCTACTGCCATAATTCTGGGACCATTCACTGGGACCTTGCCAGAGTTCGCAAAGCGAACCTTCGCTGGCAAGTTCGCAAAGCAAACTGCCTGATGTTTTCCCCTGTTCTATGGCAGCTTGTACCATTTCCTTGTGTCTTACAACTTTGATTATTTAGTACCTTTTCCTGCACAATAACACACATATTACAAGCACCAAAGGTATATTCTCAAGGTTAGAAGAACAACAACAATCATGAGTAAAACTAATGAAAACATGAGAATTGAGTAGAAAAAGTGCCAAGAAAAATAGTTCATTTTTAGGTAAAATCTGCACCTAACAAGACGCCAGTGATATTAATCTACGTTTCGCGCAGTTTAACCTGGCGTGATCGTTTAAATTTTTCAACCACTTTTCGGTCGCATTTCTGGATAGTTTAAGCCTTTTTCAGCAGATAAAATTTATTTCAGAATTTGACAAAATGTCGTATTTTTCCAATACGTATATTTTGCGCTGATCATTTTGACAAATTTGTTTTATTTTCTGAGCACTTCGATTTCGGTTTGATTTATCATTTTTAATCATTTTTATTTTATTATATTTTTATTAGTTATTCTTTATTATTTATTCAGATTTTATATTTTTTTAGAATTATTAAAAATAGTTTAATTATTTTATTTCTCATTTTTATCATTGATTCATTTATTTATGAAATTCTGGCATATGTAGATAGCAGATGTCCTAACACATGTCAAGACATTGTGCTACATAGACATTTAAACACAGAGGCGCAACAGCAGACTGATACCTTGAATATCAGAACTGCAAAATCACAGATGTTACGACATATGTTCCAACATGTCAGTCAAGAACAATAACAAAACTGTAAATTGTAGAAAGTTAAATAAGACAGTATGTGTTAACCCAGTTCGGTGCAATTCACATACATCTGGGGGATACCAATCCAGGAAGAAGACATCACTATTTTGTAGTATTACCCTAAAGTTAAACTCCCCCATTTACAACTTTATCTAATCACTACCCTTAATGAACATATTTACTAGAGTTAAACTCCATCGTTTACAACTCTGATATTAGAGACCTACTCACTCCCTACATCACCAACTGTGATATCTCTGTCTTCTTCCAATTCTGAACCTCTGTCATGTTTTCTTGACCAACAAGATATCTTGGCCTTGCTTCAAAGCTTCGTCCAATAATGATATACATACCATTACCTAAAGGCTTCTGGTTTTGTCCCTGTACCTATGCCTTCCACTCTGTATCTCATACTATAGAGGGAGACTCACAACTTCTAAGAAAGCCAACGACTCTCAAACCCTAAACCCTTATTCAACACAAGAGAACTAGGTTACAAAGTTACAAGTGATACCAAAGGTACATTCGATATATATATATATATATATATATATATATATATATATATATATATATATATCAAAACCCTAGGTCTAAGTCTTCTTATATAGTTTTTAGCAATCTTGGGCTTTCTATCTTTGATCCTGTGATTCCTTGATCCACTCCTTAATTCTTGCAACAGATTAAAACCTGCTAACTTAGTAAGTCAGCCAGGATGTCGAGTCTCTAAGCTGGGACATCTTCTTCAACATCTTTTTCTTCTGCAGATTCTCCAATTATCTCATTAGTATGTTTTAGCAAAATTTAGTCAAACACTAGGAGCTTTCAATCTCCTCCTTTTGACAAATTTTGGCTAAAACATTTTCTTCTGCATTCTGCAGTCAACAAGACTCCTTCATCAAGACTCCTTCATCTTGAGAATTGATTGGAGATAAGGTCTGAGAGAGTCTCCCCCTCAACAGATTCCCCCTCCTTTCAAGAGAGGTCCAGAAAAATAGAAGACTCCTCCAGAAAAGAAACAGCAACTGTAGACTTCGTGGCACTGAGAACATTCTTTGCGTAACTCAGGTCACAAGACACAACCTGCTTCATAACTCAGATCATAAGACACAAGAGTAGATCATAAGATGTTAAGATGCCATAACATCTTATCCACATTCTTGCACAACAGCTGCAGGAATGTACCTGATCCCAGAAAGCATAAAACCAGAAGAAAACCGCTAGCACACTAGAGCAAGAACCACACTCCCCCTTTTTAGCCAAAACTTGGCAAAAATGACCAAGACAACCCCAAACCCAGACGCAACTCACCCAGATTTTGAAAAACATTGGACACCAAACCAAAGAAAGCAATGAGACAACAGAAGTCCAAGGAAATCCTATTTATAGCTGAGAATTTTCCTTAGAAAGTAACGAACCACAGAATATAACGCCGGTCAATTCAAAGGAACATTAATAATTCCACCAAAAACGCACTGACCAAGACTGCTTTGACTATTTCATCTTTTAAGAACACCGTCCAAAGACCTTATTACATGCACACATGTTTTATAACAAGGTCCTGACATCATGTCAGACATTGTCTCTTTTCTACTAGCCTGCCTTCAGACCTGACAAAGACTTCAAATATTGGCTTTCCAAACAAAGACACACAAAATCATCTTCTTCCTTCCATAATTCTAAATGAAACACCTTCATCCAGAAATAATAACATTGATGATGAACTTTCAGTGATTCTGAATTCAGTCAGCAGAGAAAAATAAATTCTCCCAAACTAAACCAATGTTTCTTAGGCATTCATCAAGAATCATGGAACTTGCACTGCCAAGTCTCCCCTAACTTGCAACAATACAAATTTCAAGACATCCTTCTTGACATCTCATCCTCCCAGGATGGAAACATAATCACAGCTTGCTTGACGCATAATACAAACTGGAACCTGAACTGCACCCCTGCAGTAATACATCTTCGATCAAGGAGCAACTCCTTCTATCTAAGATAACCAGTGCTCCTCCAATGAACACTAAGCTGATGAATGGAAAACATAAGACACATCTTCATGTCTTCAAGAGCGCACCCTTAGTCCAACCTACCTACTGAACACAATCATCAACTACTCTTATTGCTTCTTCTGACAAGAACCAATAATCACTCACACATGAACACCATCATGCTACCCGTGAGGAAATATCAGGATCACCATCCTAACATAACAAACTCTTGGATTGAGATCAAAGCTCCATTGATCCCTCTCGTCCATAAACTATCCATACACCACATGAATTCCTTCTGAATTCTCATGTATAGACCTCCTTGTTCCCTGGGATACAACCCAATTGAATCAGAATGCTTCACATTCCTCAAAGAGACGCACAGGGCCCCTTAGTTTGTTATAACGATGTCAGATATTGTATACATGCTCCAGAACTTCTTAGCTTGCCAAGCTGATCCACTACTAGCATGACTTGTAGCAAGGGGCAGTATCCCCTTCACAAGATTTTCCACTGACCTTAACAAGGCCAGCAACTGAGATAGATACCCCATAATCCAAGACAGTCATTCCTTCATCATTCTCCTATATGATAACCTGGAATACTTTTAATTTTCCTGGTGAATATCCACTTCTGAACGCATCAGAATCCAGACCTTCATGTAATCAACCTGTGATTCACTCCAGTCTTACCAAAACCCTTACATCAGACTTCCAAGACAGTTCTCCTACTCCATCATTCTCCCGTATGACAAAGTAGATACTTCTTAGACACGATGTAAGAACCAGTTCCTCACAGAACCTGAAATCCTCCTCCAAGGATAACCAACCCAAAAATGTTCTAACATCAGTTAGGACATCCTTCACACATCATAGACACCACACACCATGGTTCTTGATATGCTCCACCACTGGACTTACTATCTGCATAGTAATCCAAACTAAAGATTTTCACACAACACTCCGCCACTAACTTGAACAAAGAGAACTTCAGAAACCTAGAGATAAATAAACTGTCATCCACCAAAAGAAGGCAATCTTTCATCAACTGAGAACTTCTGCCACAAGCTCCAAAATGAACTAAATCCTCCTTACGTTTTCAACTAATTACCCTTCTGCACAAGAGTAATCAGTTTCTAACGTCCTGCTTAAATGCACACTATGAAACCAATCAAATGCCACCTTTTGATTGATATCACTCTTCTTTAGAACTCCCACAAGATACACTGATCCACCAATGAAATCATACCTTTAAGTCACATGAACTACTTGCTCCATAGCAAGACATCTTGGATCCACCAAGCCTCTAGACATGTAACACTTCCCATCCACAACTCCCTCAAACTGCATGAGATAGACCTTTTTGAAGCATCCATAACTTCCATTCTCCTGTAGATCACCTTATCTTAAGTTGATGTGCCACATCACCAGCTGAGACTCTGATGTTAAACTAGATGTCAAAACATTTTGATACGACATCCAGCTGCTGAATTCAGACCCTCCTTCTACCACTTAGAAGAACCTTCTCCCTATTACAGAATAAGAGTTTCATGCTCTCATAGACTTGATTCAACAACCAAGTTTGAGTAGACAACCTCCATCCTGCTTTAAAACTCCAAAGACTTCACACCTGCCACATCTGAATCTTCAGATGAAAAAGTAGTCCTAGACTACACCATAGCCATACCAAAGAATGCCACTTTCCTTAGTAGAGCAGTCTGTAGAAGGTCAGAGCTAACTGCCACTTAACTTTGACCTTCAAACTGAGCAAGATCTCATGCTCCCAAGTACCTAGATCAGAAATAAACTGATCCAAGTTGTGCCATCACCAACACTCCATTCCTCCTAGATCAGAAATAACTGATCCAAGAAGTAACCATCAAGATTATGATGTATTCATCTTCATCTTCAACAGCACCAAAGTCCAGACCAGCTTCTTGCCAGGAAACTCTCCAGAGAACACATGCTTCTGTCACACCTAACTGAAGCAACTTCTTAGGTCACCGCCTAAGATCAAAACAGATGCTAAAGCGTATGCAGTACCCCTCCCATGATTCTGCACAAACTCTGATGATGAGATATTCCAACATCTTGTTGAACATCAACAATCTTGACTTTCAAGGGTAATCAATTAAATACTTGTAAACTCCACAAATATCAATTGATCTTAAATCCTTGTCCAATAACCCTTCCTCACTGTTGTAGCTAAGCTCCACCAGATCACTTCATGAACACTTATCAAGTATTCAATATTTTGCAAGTATCTTCTTTGGCAAACAGTGTTGAGATACCAAGGCTGCCACCCTTGACTCAAGTAACTAAGATTCTCTCTGAACAAATCATATTTACCTTAACCATTCTGAAAGCTCCAATCAGATTAGATCCACCCTTAGGGTTAAGAGAGATGAATCCTTCATTGCTGTTTTAGATGGTGAAAATAAATCACCTTCACTTTCTTCAGATTGTGTTTCAAAGAAACACCTTCTAGTCAGAAGAATAACTAGAAGACTCCAGATGCACGACTGAGACGTCTTTATGAGTGGACTTGAGATAATTCTCAAGTATCTTTGACAACCTAGCCGATCAATAATTTATCAAAATCCTAGAGAAATAACTTGATAAACTTAAACTCAACTCCTCTCCTCTTCAACTGACTTCAACTACACCAAGAAACCAAGCTTCCAAGTACCAAGTCACCATACCAGATATCTACCAACAACTCCCTTCATTCCATCGCTCCCGATTATGGAATAAAAGAATGCAGATATCTTCACAAATAGAGGCCGGCGATTGAGATCTTCCACCAACTGTCTTCAGTAACAACTCCAGAATCCCATAATTCTAGAGCTCTTCCATCAGAAACACATGCAGCGGAACCACCAAGGAACAGATCCTTCTTACCCTAATAAGATGTCAGAACATCTTATAAGACACCCCAACAAGAGAACTAGCCACTTCTCCTGCAGTTGTTGTAGAACCTCCTCAGTAACATGAACACCCTCTGGGTTGTTAACTTCGATCCAGAACATCCATCTCATCCATTAATAACCTTGAGTATGTCTGAGTTGATTGATTTGATCTTCAAAACTCCTCCTTGTTTAAACGCCAGAAAGTATATCCCAAAGATCTCATCCAGAACCAGACAGGATGCCTGCTCTGATACCAATTAAAATTCTGGCATATGCAGACAGCAGATGTCCTAACACATGTCAAGACATTGTGCTACATAGACATTTAAACACAGAGGCGCAACAGCAGACTGATACCTTGAATATCAGAACTGCATAATCACAGATGTTACGACATCTGTTTCAACATGTCAGTCAAGAAAAATAACAAAACTGTAAATTGCAGAGAGTTAAATAAGACAGTGTGTGTTAACCCAGTTCGGTGCAATTCACCTACATCTGGGGGATACCAATCCAGGAAGAAGACTTCACTATTTTTTAGTATTACCCTAAAGTTAAACTCCCCCGTTTACAACTTTATCTAATCACTACCCTTAATGAACATCTTTACCAGAGTTAAACTCCATCGTTTACAACTCTGATATGAGAGACCTACTCACTCCCTACATCACCAACTGTGATATCTCTGTCTTCTACCAATTTTGAACCTCTGTCATGTTTTCTTGACGAACAAGATATCTTGGCCTTGCTTCAAAACTTCGTCCAATAATGATATACAAACCATTACCTAAAGGCTTCTGGTTTTGTCCCTGTACCTATGCCTTCCACTCTGTATCTCATACTACAAAGGGAGACTCACAACTCCTAAGAGAGCCAACGACTCTCAAACCCTAAACCCTTATTCAACACAAGAGAACTAGGTTACAAAGTTATAAGTGATACCAAAGGTACATTCGATATATATCAAAACCCTAGGTCTAAGTCTTCTTATATAGTCTTCAGCAATCTTGGGCTTTCTATCTTTGATCCTGTGATTCCTTGATCCACTCCTTAATTCTTGCAACAGATTAAAACCTGCTAACTCAATAAGTCAGCCAGGATGTCGAGTCTCCAAGCTGGGACATCTTCTTCGACATCTTTTTCTTCTGCAGATTCTCCAATTATCTCATTAGTATGTTTTAGCAAAATTTAGTCATACACCAGGAGCTTTCAATTTATTTTAGTCAAAAAACATTCTTTTTCTAGTTAATTAATTTAATTCAGATTTCACTTAAGTTTACTTTAACAAATTAATTTTATTTTTATTTCTTTTTTTTGTACATATAATATTTGTTTTAATATTTGTCTTGTTTGTATTTTTTTAGAAAAATTTAGACATTAAGTTTCAAATAGTTTTTGTTTTTATTACACTTTAGTGTAAATTGGGTAGCATGCATGCTTATTAACACACAACTGTGCCAAGACTGCTCCACTGCATCCTTACATGGTACCATACGCTACACCACTAGCCAAAATCTGCTACACAAACCAAAACCAATTTTGAAGTTTGACCATCCTCTCCCATTTTCAAATTCACTAAAACACAAAAGGACAAAGAATCTCTTGCTACCACATCACACCCGCAGACCCACCCTGCTTTGTCTGCAGCATAATGTCTCTCTACAAAAACAAACACACATCATGCTACATCCGGAGCGAAAAAAAGCCAAAAAAAGTCTTCCCCGCTTCAAAGCCAAAGCAATGTATAACATACTTCCATTTTTTTCACAACTGTTCATAAAAACAATACAAATCCCTTACACATCACAACCTTCCTCTAATACTCATTTTCAATAACCACATGTACATTATCTTCATGATGCCTATCTTTCTGATTACCTGTTTGACTCCAAGGGATGGACTTGTGATTGACTATACAGTCATATGCCTTTGCATTTCATTTGCATCTTTTACCTATTTGCTTGATCCCTGTTTCTCCTTTAGGTTGATTCCCTCTAGGATGTACATACTTAGATTCTTGACTTTAGACAGATTCCCTTAGGATAGCTACTCAGGATAGTTTCCATTAAGATGTTCAACTTTAGACAACTTACAGTTAGTCTCCCTTTTTTCTCCCGAGAGAGATTAGACATTAGTCATCCCTAGTTGAGATGTAATTCTCTTACCCCATGACATAGTTGAGAAAGATGTAGATTCTTTTCCGCTTGAGAGAGGTATGTGGCATACTCGTCGATCCGATATCCGAGTCAGAGCCATTCTCTTAATGTGAAGCAAAGACCCATCTTCCACATGTTTATGGTGGTTCAGTCGAGTATTCTCCTTAAGATGATAACTTGTCTCTTCTCTTGAAACCAACCAACAAACATTGTTTTTATCCGTAGTCCGAACTACGGACGCTCCGATTTCTCAAAGTTCCTTTTGAGAATACGTAGGCACAAGGTCAATCCTTGGCGAGCAACCTTTTCTTTTTACACCCTTGTTTACCCTTATTGAGGGGAACTATGAATGCTCTGATTCCATTCCCATCAGGATACGTAGGCACGAGATGCGATGTCTTTGCGAGCATACTTAGAGTATATACTCTTAGGTCTCCCTTTATCTCTTTCACCCTTTAGCAGACAAAATAACAGATAACACATTAAAACAAGAGGTTCTTGTAAAGTACTACAGATACATATGGTACTAATACCTTTCCTTTGTATAACCAACCCACGAACCTTAGATTCTCTTTTGCTTTGCATTGCATTGCATACTCATGGGTTATTCGTTCTTTTTCCATTCCCTTGGATAAATTAAAGATCGGTGGTGAATTAAGATTTGTGATTCAAGTTAATTAATAGCTTTCCATCCAATTCTCACCACGACACGTGGGGCTGACATAAACTCTTGAACAAACTCAAGACTTATTTCCACAAACACTTTAAAAATAGATTGTCGCAAAACCATATCCATTGAATTACACTCTTTATCACCAAAAATGTGTGTAATCTAGAGCCGTTATGTAATACCCATAGACCATCTGAGTGTTCATCACTCTCTCTTACATCAATAATTTAAAACCTTCCTTCTCCCCAAATATCTTAAAAGGGATAAAAAATTACGCGTTTCACACAGAACAATCACATAAAACTTAAAATAATTCACAATTTCTCGCATATGGTAATGGTTTTGCGACTAGTAAAGCATTTCACATTTTACACTAGAATTTTAGGGTTTTCAAAACCAATCATAAAAAAATAAGGGCATTTCTTAATGCACCACCCAAGTTTCTTAGGCACCACGTGAAATTATTTTTTTGCCCCTATATTCCGGATGTGCACATCCGGACGCACCAATTTTTTTAAAAACGCTGAAGTGTTCCGGATATGCATATCCGGAAACAATTCTGATGTGCACATCCGGAAGTATTTCTTATTAGTTCGCGCCAGACGTTCTTCCCCCTCATTATTCACCTTTCCATTTCCACTCCTTCTCAAACTCTCTCAAACTCTCAAATTTTCAATCACCACAAATCTCGATTTTTTCCACTCGAGTTCGGCGCAGAGCAACTACTACAACGATCAACACACTCCAAATCCTCCGTATCACATTTTAATCGGTAAGTTTTCAAATTTTAGAGTTTCGGAGTAATTTTTGAGTAATCGATTTAGAGTAGACATTTAGGTGTAGAAATTGTTAGGTTGTATGAATAACATAGGTTAGAGACAATGTAGGTCATTTTTACTGCTTCAAACGGACGATCAGGGCATAAAATTGCCCTTTTGGTTGTTACAGTGGCCATGAGTGCCGTTTTTAAACTTCAAAATACGTACCGGATGTACAGATCCGGAAATATTGAAACGTTTAGTGTTTCCGGATGTGCACATCCGGAAAGACCTAACGTTTAAAATTCTGAGTCCTTCCGGATGTGCACATCCGGAAGACTTTTTTTTTCCTTTTTTAATTTTGCTTGTTTGTTTGTTTTTGTTTAATTATTTTTAAACAAAATTTAATTTATTTATTATGCTTTGCAAATTACATGGCTGGCAGAGACGATCGTACCATACATGGACGGACAGCTCAGCACGCATCTGTCCGACGTGAGCGGATGCAGTCTACAGCCGAGGCTTCCGAGGGAGTTGGGGTAGCCCCTACAGCTGAGGGACATCCTACACCACATCCTACACCACAGGTTCAGGCCACTTCCACATCACAGGTTCAGGCCACTCCCCCGTCAGCCGCCGATTCTACATCTCGGAGGCGTCGGGATTCTACTGCTAGTTCATCAGGGTCCCAGCCCGCACGCAGGCGTCGTCGGGAGACTCCAGCTCCATCAGATGCTCCTTCTCGTTCCCCTGTTCCTGTTCCTGTTCCAGAGGGTGATCACCCAACACATGAGGGTGTTGACGATGATGACGATTTCGATGAGCTGGGCGGTTACCCCGGGGGACCGTCTAATATGTCCCTACTCGCGGGGTACTCTGAGCATACTGCCAGATTTGTCTGGCTAGGACAGGTAACCTTTCTCGGTTTATTTATAGAATTGTATTCGTTGAAAATATGTTCATTTGTAACATTGTTTTATTTGGAAATTTTCAGGATAAGGATTCACAGAAGTTCTATAACCATGGGGGCAAGGTTATGGACACGATTGAGATGCTGCCTACAGCTGAGTGGTTCACGTCTGCAGTTGCGGAGTCAGGTCTTGGAGGCCTGTCTAGGATTGGGTATTCCCAGATCCAGTACGGTATCCTGATGGCATTTGTTGAGAGATGGCACCCTGAGACATCCTCATTCCATCTACCGTACGGCGAGATCACGATCACGTTAGACGACATCTCGTGCCTCTTACATCTACCGATCACGGGTACCCTTCTGAGTCACGGTAGGATGACGAAGGCGGACGGCATAGAGTTGTTGGTTACAGAGCTTGGGGCTAGCCCAGAGAGGGCACATGCGGAGGTGCACCAGTTGAGGGGCGCACACGTCCGGTTCTCGTTTCTGATGGATAGATTTGCTGAGGCGCTTGCAGAGGCAGGACGGGCAGATGGTGATCCAGCTGAGGTGGCGATCCACAGGACGCGTGCCCTGAGATGCTATTACTTGTTTCTGCTAGGCACGCAGGTGTTTGTGGACACCAGCGCCTATTATGTTGATATCGTCTACCTCAGGTACCTTTCGGATCAGACAGAGATCCATCGGTACAACTGGGGGGCGACTGCGCTGGCATTCACCTATTCCAGGCTCTCTGATGGTTGCCGCTGGGCAGCCAAGACTGTGGCAGGCAGTTGTACGCTATACGTGGTAACAATCTAATATTCTAAGTGATTTTTTCATTTCTTTTCTTTCTGTATTCATTATAATGTTTGACACCCATGTTATGTTTTCCATTTCAGGCGTGGATTTTACAGCACTTTCCCTATATTACTGGTTGGGGGAGTGCCCAGGGGTACACTGAGGATATGCCACGTGCTGCTGCATTTGTCCTGCTCAGAGGGAACCAGGCGTCGGACCCCTTCAGAGTGTATCTAGATCGGATGGCTGCTGAGGACGTTTTGTATTGCCCCTATGCCGCTCACCGTGTGACGCGCCCGTTCGATGAGGTTTGTTTGTTCTCAGGATGGTTGGCATGCAGTTCGACCGTTACTGCCCGATACCTGCCAGAGCGCGTCTTGCGTCAGTTCAGTTACACGCAGACGATCCCCAGGATGCCTCATGAGTCTGCTCCTCTAGGCTTGACCCGCAGGCAGATAGATGAGCTATATGCTGACTACCAGTCCCACTTGGTACCGGAGGAGGCTCGGGCGACCAGAGCGGAGACAGACTGGAGTGTTGCTGCTGGGTACATCGTGTGGTTCTACACCGTCTCACATCCATGCATGGTGCCCACTGCTGAGGGATCGCCACCCAGACCTGCTCATCAGGAGATATTAGAGGAGCGGCAGTCTCAGCTGGACCACACTCAGGATGTCCTACCACGCTGTCGTGAGATAGAGCAGATAGCGCGGCAGGCCATTGCGGACGGTCACCTCCCTGAGGGCTCTGGTGCCAGACTTGCCGTGGACAGGATTATTGCGATTGCTCAGGGGGCACTTCAGTACCGCAGACATCGATCCAGGATGGCGGGTAGGGGCAGAGGGGGCAGAGGAGCAGGGGAGCCAGGAGAGATCCTTCGCCATACGCAGTAGTTTTTTGTTTGATGTATTATATTTATATTAGATGTATGCACTGTATTTTGACAGAGATTTATTTTATATATATATGGATGTTGTCAAATGTATATTAAATTGCGACGATTTATTAACATATGCGACCAAGCAAAAAAACCCATTTTTAAAAAAAAAATAATGTTCTGCCTTTTTTCCGGATCTGCAGATCAGGAATGTTTCCGGATGTGCACTTCCGGAAAGAATCAGCGTTTTTAAAAAAATTGGTGCGTTCGGATGTGCACATCCAAAATCAGGGGGCAAAACCGAAAATTCAGATGGTGCCTAAGAAACAAGGGTGGTGTGATAAGAAATGCCCAAAAAAATAATAACGATACACATCTGAAGGCAAATCCATGGATATGGAGTGTCTCGCAACAAAGTTCATTGTATCTTCTTATGTATCTTTATCATCCTTTTAAGATGATTCATTATTATCCATATCGATTTTTTTATCATCCACATCCTTCGATGGATCAGAGTCTTTCAAAAATTGAATGGTCACGTTACTCTAGATGGCATGGTGGATTTTATTCTAAGAAAAAGTTTATAAATTGTAGGAGGCATATATTTGTATTTCTCATGTGTTGAAAGGAAAACACCTTCTTTGAGATTGTATTTTATCATGAACGAGCAAGAATTGAAGTGAAAATTTAAACATGTGTAGTTGGTGTATTTTTTCCAGGGAAACTATCTTTATGTTGTTGTTTTGGATTATTCACAAGTTTGCATTTTTTATGTTTTTTTTTTTTCATGTTGATGATGTTGCACCACTCCAAGTTCTATATTATATAATTGACACATTGATTCAAATTCTCACTTTTCATTCAATCCAAACATGTGAAATTTATTTTTGTTCAAAATCTTTTTATTACTTTCATGATTTTCTCTTGTATTTATTATACTCTCTTTTTCATAATTAAAATGTGTTTGACTCTCTTTTATTTTTGTTTACAAACTACTCGTCAATCATCATAAGTATTTTGCCATCTAATTTCTCCTTGACTTTTTCACAATTTTTTTTATAATCTGCGTGGTTTTCTCTTGTATCTGTTATACTTTCTTTTCCATAATTAAAATATGTGTATGACTCTTTTTTTTTTTTGCCTTCTGTTTAATGATTTTTTGCCTTAATTTTTGAAACATACTAAATAAATAAAAATTAAATTAATAAAAATATATCATACTAATAAAATAAAAATACACGTTTGATTTAAGAAATATAATAATTTAGTTTAAACTAATTTTACAAATCGACATTCAAAGTTTCAAACACATTAATTAAAATTTAATTCTATGTGATATTCATGTTTTCTCAATTTGTTTGTATTGAACACCTTTAACCAAAACTAGAATTAAATCTTAATATAATTAATATTATCTATCTTTTTTATAAATAAAAAATTGTCACTCTCTTAGTTTATGATTACTTTTACTTTTAATTCTATTTGTATTAATTTATCATTTTCAAATGTAAATATAATATTAAAAATATAGAGAAAAGTAAATAATTATAAATATTATATAAATTAAAAAATAATAAAATTTACGGATTGCCTTAATACACGTAAAAAAAATCAATATGTAACACATAAAAATAAATAGATAAAAGATTAAATAAACAAAAATAAAATAAAATGTATATAATACAAATTTGAAGAGAAATACATTTGACTTTTACATTTAATTATTTAATACCAAAAGAGTATTTCCCTTAAAATAAATAAATAGATGTATGTACATAGCTAATTTTCACAACAAACAAAACCTATATGTCACATCCCCTTGTCCCCTTCCTCTTTTTTATTTAATATCTTTTGGTTCACTCTCCCACTTGAAGTCATTTTCCACCCTCCTTTTTTGACCATATTATTATACAGTAATAACCCTTTTCTCAATTGCTTTATCTAGTTTTGATTTCATAATAATAATAATAACAATAATTACTTAGTATTTGGGTGGTTGAAGGCATGGATAGGCAACAATCAATAGAGGTGCTATCAGATGCAGAAAATGGAAGAGAATCAGAAGAATTTATAGAAAAGAAAGAAAAAGCTCCTTCTTCTCATCATCCTTTTACACAAGTTGGAACTGTTTCTTTCCCTGGCTTCTATGGTAAACATAGGTTACAAGCTTCCATAGCTAACCTCAATAACCAAATCAATATTTTGCAGGTCAACTCTTATCTCATTTCTCTTATTTAATAATTAACTAGAAGAAATTGATATTGAACCTGATTATGCAGGAAGAGTTGGAAAAACTTGAAACAATAGGTGAATCTTCCATCATATGCAAGGAGTAAGCAAAGCAAAAATGAAACATATACTAGTATTATTTTCATGATTGAATGGTCCGTTCATTGTGCTTTTAATTAATTTGCAGGGTCATCTCAAGCGTTGAATCTAATCCAGATCCTCTGCTTCCATGGTAAAATTAAGATCATCTTGACTCTTGATGCTCATTGCCGTTGTGTTTTCTTGATGACATGTAACATGGTTGCAGGATTCAAGGTTCGGTTGATGCTGGTACTGGTTGGGATCGATGGTTCGGAGGAGCTCACAACTCTCGAAATCATAAACGTTGGATTTAAAAATAATGATATGTAGTTATTTTTTTCTTTTTTGAGTGATCTATGAACTCATTCATAATTCAATAGTTTCCTTAAAGAAACAGAACACAAGAGGGAAATTGGTAACAGTTACCTATGCCAAGTTTTCCTTGTCAAAATATTTATATCAAAGAATCAAAATCCCCCTCTATTATTCTATCATTCTACTCGACAGTTCTCTAGATTAGTTCATTTCATTCCATATTGTGCCTGTGATGTATTGATATTGACAACAATGACTTGCGTTATGAGACATATTCAAGGAATTAGGAAATACTTGGATATTCTAATTCTAAAAAGTCTATGCATTAACCACGATTCGTTCTACAAATCTACATCACAAGTTAAATGGTTGGGGAACTTCATTTCTAGCCTTACGTTTGTAAAATATGTCAAGTAATCATTAAATATAATTTGCAATTATTCAACTACAATATTCTTCTCAAAGCATAATAAAAGTTGAAGTTAAAGTAAAAATATAGATATGAATACTTTAGTGATAAGTTAGAGAAGATATCGATAGCAAAATCGTGGTGGAAGTGATCCTTGCATTGAAAAAACTTGGTCACGTTCAGCCAATTTGAAATTGTGAACCCATTTATTAAAACCTTAGTTAGCCAGCTTATAGTTAGATTTACTAATGCTTTTGATCATAAAAACAGGACATAAAAATATATTTCCAAAATTTGCCATTACTTAGGCGTAACCCCAAAACACACCACCTAGGTACGAGGATTTATATACATGGTTGTACTCTACCAAACCATTTCTTTTCTCACTCAATTGTTCTATTTCCTGAAGAATATATATGCATATAATCAATGCCACGAGATTATCCCAATGAAAATTGTGGTTCCTAAACAAAAGATGAAAGATTTGAACTCAAAAGTGTTCCACGAAACCCTTCCTCAGTATTCTGTGTATCCTTTTTCTCAGTACACAGCTCATCTGCAAAAGTAGAATATGTCCATTTTATATATAAAAGGAAAAGGGAAGGAAAAAAAGAATATCAAAGTGATGAAGTACAAGTATCAAATAGGTTACCAGCAATATCTCGATTTTCATGGATCTCAGAGTCCCTCACAATAATCTGATCTCCAGCAAATATGTTAACATCCACAAGCGTAGCATTTTCGTCATTGTTATCAATTGTTGTATCACCTTTTTGTAGTATCTGGTTTTCTTTGACCACCTGGAACAATTACCAGATGTGGGAATAAAAAGTAAGACATTATAAAGAACTGAATTGATTACAGCAATGCACAAAGTAATCCATGGTTGTTTTTAAAATAGAACAAAATTTACACAAACACCTCTATTTTTAGTTTAGCAAGTAATCACACCTAATTTCCATCTACTACCAGTCAGTTTAGGTTCATTGTGATGTGATGCTTTCACACAAACACATAATACAGAGGGAGGATCTGTGAAGCAGTGGCCGTGGAGGTGCCAACGTGAACAATAGGGTGCAGGGAGAGGGTGAGTTATGGGAGAGCTGGGCAATCCAGTATTGGAAAAAACATACTAAGATCTTGTAAGTTTGCTTAACACAAGGGTTTTAGAATGTAGTCCAGCTTGGACTACATGTAATGGTGATCTACCCAACAATTTGCCCTTTTATGCTATAAGATGACATGAAGCTGGAACTTCAACTATAGGACGTGAAGCGTTTACCTTGTGTTTAAGAGATTTGTAGATTTAAGCAATTAGGGGCTCAAATTGCCATTAAGCGGAAGTAGAGGCTACTCCTCCATCCAAGAATAAAAATGGATGAAGCACATTGCTTTGGTAAAAAAATATCTTGCACTATATCATTTTTCTATGCCTGAATGATTGAGAAACTCCTAACCAATTTAACTGTGTTAACTTAGCAAGCCAACATTTAAACTAAAAAATAATATCAATGCAGAACAGACTTGGCTTACCCCAAAGGATTCCCATATCATCATTTTTAGCTGGTAAATTGATGTTGAAGCAGAAACTTTAAGATTAATTGAACTCCCATTTTTAGTCTTTCGGGAGCGCTTAGAAACTCTTCGATCTGTTTCAACAACTTTTGAAGCCTCCAAGATTGATCTAGGGACCTCCTTTCCACGAACAAGTACTACAAATATATCCTCATTGCAATAATTAAGCCTATGCATTAACTCACAGCTTTCCTTTTCGCCAATGCAACTTTCACAAACCTGCATGTTCAGAAAGGCGGAAATTGAATATATCATCCAATAGAGAGAAGAATATTTCCAGTAAATTTAGTTTAAAAATAATCAAGGTTTAGAATAAATTTAAAAAATAACTGAGGTAAGTTGGTTATGGAATTTGTGTGGGAGAATATAAATGAGTGGATAAGTGTAGACTTGGAAGAATAAGCTACTAACGTACAACTTTCAAGTTTCAATTAAATTAACACGCAGTACGATATCCTTTTCACCAAGTTTCATACACACATCCAGAAGCAGCTTTTTGAAGGCATGACCACTTTTGTTTGTAAATATGCAACAGTATTACTGTTTTTTCAGAAGTTATTTCTATGCACGTGATGAAAATAGCAAATAAGAATATTTGAATAAACAAGGACATAAATTTGCAGGTACAACAAGAACATAGCATAAACATTTAGCATCATATAACTTAAAATAAAATACCATATTACCATTTACAACTAGTTGTCTATAACATATTGAAGCTAAGTTCATCAAAAAATAATATATGTAAATTCTGATTTCTGAAAGATTTGGCTTCCAAAAATCTTAGGCACGAGAAAATCATAATCAGGGCATGAAATAGCATATCCAAAGACTGTTGGTAGAGTTTTAGATTACCTCAGGACAAGTCTTGATCAAAATTTGAGCATTCCCACTTTCATTATTCACCTTATCCCAATTGGCCAACTGGTCCTCACATATCGCCGTCTCTTTACAAGATCCAGGTATAGCATTCATAGAATCATTAATATTCTCAATCTTCACAAATATTCCTTTGTTCTCTGTAGCACCCCATTCTTCGCAGAAACATTTCCAATCATTCTCAGATATGAGGGTTAACTCACCTGCCTAGAACCCATAAAGTGGACTGAAGTAAGACTTGGAGACAGGGAGAAAGAACACACTAACAGTCACATTGATATGCAAAATGAAGGGAGTGCAAGTATTTTCTCTCAACTTACAGAAGACTCTTTTTGAACTATAGTACCGCGTCTGAAAACCAGTTCAGGAGGCCTTTCAATGAGTCGCGAGTGCTGAGAAAGAAACAAGAGGGAAAATATCAAAAACTGTCGTGAAATTGCTACGGATTAAATTTGATGTCATATATGTAAAAACAAGGCATTGGAAAAATGGCATTGCAATTGAAGAATTAAGAATCTACATCCGCAACTAAAATCCCTATCACATTGCAAAGAATAACTTTTCAAATAAGTGCATACCTAAAAGCAAGTTCAAATTTAACCAAATACTACTAGTATACTAAATTGAATCAGAAGGAACTCAATTATACCATGTAACTATGCAAAACATGACTAAAGAGAAAATGAAGCAACGGTGTACCTTTTCACAAATCAGTGAACCAACTACCACATCTAATGGTTCAGGTTTATCAGAATTCTTGACAGCTGGGCTGATGTAATTTCTCCATTTTGAAATCCAAGAGGAAGGAACTAAGAAGTACTTGCATTCTAAAGAGAATGGCATACTTTTCCCACTAAAAAGTTTCTCATGACTCTGTCGCTGCCTTTGTTTGAATAACCTGCACCATGAATACAAAATTTAATTTAAAATCTGTCTACATTAGCTCTATATCAATAGCAATGTACAAACAAAATAACCTCATCGAGTCCTCCATGCAAGCCACTTCAGATAATTCATTACTGCATTCGGAACACTCTCCCGAGTCTAAAGGAAAAGTAGGGCAGAACAGAAGATTGTTGTCTTGTACAGAAGTGGCATCTTCATATAAGAATAGCCAAAAATCCTCAGGAACAAGCACTCGCTTAGCGCCAGTTGCTTGCTCAGGCATGAGTTGTCCATGTGGACAACTAATAGCTGCTGTTGGTCCAGCATCAGCTTCAGATGGAGCATCGGCAATTTTTCTCTTCCACCATTGCTGCAACCTACAAAAATAAACTCGGCTCAAAAGGCTTTAGTAAAATTGCTTTAAAACCACCCTAAAACATCCTTACAAAACCAACTTGTGAAGACAGAAATGTCCACCAGTTATAACCACTATTCAGGTCATATCACTATCTAATGTTGGACTCCCAACACACTTTTTGTAAAATGAGAAATGTCCACCCCTTATAAGCACTATCACTATCTAATGCAGGACTCACACCAGTTAAAAAATTATATGGGTGAGTATTAGTGTCTATGCTCACATGTGATTTACAGCTGTATATGGCATTCGTTTAGTTAGTTATTATCAGCTAGCTTAATGTCAATTAGTCAGAATGTACAGCTGTCATCGCAGCTGAGCCCAAACAGAATCAGTAGGTTGTTGGAACACACAGCCTATTAATATAAGTGTTCCCTCACCACAATAAAATAACGATCAAAATTTCAGTATTCAATTCGCATGCAATTCCATGTTAAAGATCAATCCATATGTATTTCTCCTTTCTTTTGCTATTAGAGTCTGTTGTACTGCCAAACTTTACTCTTTTCAAGCATTTCTGGTCCTTAAGGTAATATATTATTTGTCTGATAAAAAAACTATGTGTGTTTTCTTAAGTTAATATATTATTTGTCCTTAAGTTAATACTGGCCCCTTAAAGCAAACAATTTCCATAAGAAAATAGAACTTAAATAACAGCAGAAAAGATTTGCCATCATACCATGATCTAGACACATAGTTATTTCCATCTTTTTTTCCATCAAGAATGTCCCGTGCAAGTTGCTTAAATGATTCTCTTCGATCCCGATAAGTGTCAGCTGACACAACATTCCGAGCCCCGTCAATCAGACAATCCCAACAGCAGTCATCGTGAGAAAGCGTTGGTCCCCCACCATACTGAATAATGTAGGGAATAAAAAAAATATGTTAGACATACTATTAACAACAATGGCAAAATAGGAGATAAAAATGAATAATTCAGCAGCTCATAAATCTCTCAGTAGAAGCTTAATCTTTCTATTATTTAATGTACAGTGCAATTCATTCAGCAATGTGCGCTGCATTCTCCTCACATCAGAACAAACAAAAATTAACCTGCTTCATAAAGACTATCGTTTTCAAAATGTGATAGATCCCTTGTCATGGCTATGAGTGTATTATGGTTGTAACAAAACAAGCCACGTGGCGGATTAGTTAGAATGGGGATATGTGAGGGACTGAGGGTTATAAATAGTGAGAGGAAGAAAAGAAAGGTATGCGAGATTCGAGAAAAAATTGGGTTGGGCGAGTCTGGGTGAGAAGCAAAAGGGTTCCTTCTCCAGCCGGTTTGTCATTTTGTTTTCTTCCTCGTTCTCAGTACCATTTTGTACAAGGAGCTCTGTTACAATTCATGGTTATCTTTTCATTTCTGTTTATCAGTATACTCTAACAGAATTTATCCTTCTAGTGGAGTGATTTAGCATCAATTCAAGTTAGTTTTCTAGTTAATATGTTCAGTACCTATTCATATGTTTCTCTCAAACCCACAAGAAACAAGATAAGTTTGGTGCTTCATGATGAACACAGCCCACTACTTCAACTTCTTCGGTAACTCACCTATAGGACACTGAATTTCCTCTGTTGAGGTTGTCAAGAACCCAGAAAATATAGCATGGAATTCTCTCCAAAGGGTTTCTCCACAAAGGATCTCTCCTTTCACAACAACTATCCAATCTTCAAAATACCTCCATCTATTCTTATTGATTATATTCACACACAATATTCCTCTATTTAACTTTCCTAACAGTTAAACTGAATGACTTTTTAGTTCTTACCCACCCCTCTTTCCTGTATCTAAGGATGGCAATGGGTAATACTAATAGACCTAATAGATACCCGGAAAAAATGGTCATCAGTGTCACTTTAATAAAAAAAATCTAAACCTAATATCGGTCTAGACTTGAAAATGTATGTATTTATTGTTCAAAAAGTTAGTTGTAACATTTAGTTAATGCTCAAACAGTACAGTATGTTGTATTTAATAAACTTATGATTAGATTTGAAAGATCTTTGAATTGTTTCCCAATTGAGTTACAATTGTACTTTTTAATCAATATTCTTTTTTTGTGTACTGATTCTACATAGTTATTAGAGTGACGATAATCTGTACAGGCATTAAAGTTATTTCCCACACGGGTATGGTTTTGGATATGGATAGTCTTTTAAACACAGACATCAGAATGAGTACTATAATACTCTACCAAAACCTATCCATTATCATCTCTCGTGCTCACTCTGATTAAAATAAATAAAAAACATCTATCTTGCCGGTATTAGCCATCATAATAAGTAGAACAGAAAGAAAAGGTGAAATTATTTTTCAATCCATCCCTTCCCAAGCCACATTACCATTTATAACAAATACCAATGAACATTTTTCATATTGTTTTAAAAAGAGTTCGAAGATCAAAACAATGGCATCATAAAAGCTAAATACACTTACCTTAGACAATAACTTATTCCATGCTTTATAAGACAGTCGCTTCATTGAGGTAACCTTTGAAACTGGAACTTTACCATGTGAACATTGGATAGGCGTGTTGTCAATAGCCCTGCATTAACATTAAAAAGCAAGTATCCCATAATGTTAGGTGAAATAACTCTACCCTAGTAAATGATAGAAGAAAGGTGCTGTAAGCTGAGGCAGAGAAAGAAATTAGCCACACACAAATAAATTATAACTATTGATATGCTCAATCCCAAGAATACATAAAGCATGTGCACTAACGTTGGAGTAACATTTTCAGCCCATTGGCGAAGCCAGTCACTATAAATCCAAAAAAATGGTTGCTCCAGTGGTTGAACAGGAGCTTCAGCTAAAACAGAAGGAACTTCTTCTCTCCTATCTTTGATACAACTCAATTCTACCTCTTTCCTGTGGTTGTACTTCTGGCAAGCATCGAGAAACAAGGCATTGGAATTTTGAATCTCTTCGCGAAAATGAGAAGGAAGACAATCATTTACTTGTGCAATAACTGAATCAGCATCTTTTTCAGTATGGTTAGCACTATTAACAATTCCCCCATTCTCACTAAATCGTTTGGTATTCTTACGATGGTACATCAACATATATGCATCACTAGATGAAAATGTCTCCATAGGTGAAGATGGTGAAACTTTGACACTTAAACCATTACCATTACTGTCATCTACCCTTGCTTCAGAGAAATTAGAATGTTCTACATCATTCTTAACAGATTTAGAGGCAGCATCTTCAGCAAATGGACAACTACCCAAGCTAGTAACAAGCTCGTCATCAAATTCCCACCATTGCCCAGTATTTTCATCCTTGATGTGAGCAATGTAATGACCACTATTAGCTGCAGTTCCCTTGTGTATCAGTACAGCTGACAAATCATATATCAATTCAGACTGAGATGGCTCAGAGAGTCTGTGGTGCATACTAAGTTCAGCAGGAAATGAAAATGAAGAAGTAATTTTCTTCTTTGTTGTTGTCTGTCAGAGATACAAGAAAGAAAGAACAAGACAACATCAGAAAATGGTCTGGTGATACAGATAATCAAAATATACTACTTAGAAAGAAGAAAACATAGAGTGCCAAAAATATTGATATATAAAAATAAAATCACATTTGCATGAAGCTTGCCCAAAGAAAGAAAAAGCATGTAGCTACTAAGATAGTTTCTTTCTAAAGAAACTGTCCCTCTGTATAACCCATAAAAAATATTTCTCTTTCATCATATAAAAATCAAAGCAAAGTTCACAGAAGCCATGAGTGAAAAACAAATTAAAGTTTGTTTGTTGTTCATTCTGAAATAACTTTTAGACCAGGGTGTTTGATTTGAATAGTAATAGTAGTTGAAAAGCAAATTGGAAGAATTCTTATAAAAATTCAATTAGGGGCTTTTGCATGGATAGGAAAACTTGCAATCACATACGGTTCAGGACTATGGTGCAGATGCGCAAAGAAGAAATCTAATTTTCTGAGTCCAAAATCAATGATAGGGAACTAGACAGAAGAATCAATATCTTATGAAGAATTAAAAAAATATATACAATCAATTACACTCTTATACCCAAAAAAATATACAATCAAACCAAAAAATGAAGTAAACAATGAAAAACACAAGGAATTTAGTTGTTTAATGCTTACAGCAACACAATGATAATACAATTCAAACTTTACACAGTACCTTTGGAAGGAAGACATAGCGCTTCAGCTGAAAATTAAGCACATCGGGTAATGTCCGCAGCTTGATGCTGCGTGTAGCATCAACCCTTGTTTTACACGACTCACAAAAATATTGATTGTCTCCATTAAGCTCCTCAACAGTGAAGTAATCATCTAAGCTCTTATCTAAACTTTTCAATCCCTTGACATTCAACTCCAACTCATAGAAGTCTTCCATTTTGGAAGAAGCTTCTGAGTCTCTTCCACATTGTGAACACCTACATAATAAAGTAAGAAAATTATAAATGTGGAGTAGTCATAAACATGACAAATGCTGGAGACACATAAATCTAAGTGAGTAGAAAATATAAGAAATTTATTTGAGAAAATTTGAGCATAAAACACAAGAGTCAATTCAGACCTAAGAAACAGACGCTTCAAGAAAGGGATGTGTTGAAAAAATGTCAGACACTTTGATTAGACACAGCACAGTGAGACTTCTGACCAATAATGAGAAAATGAGTATGAACAACTAGTAAGAATAATTACATTATCAATAACAATCAGTCCTCAGAGATAATGCAACAGCCAAATTAGCACAAAACCACAATTAAAACATCATTTGCTAATATCAATAACATATTTTTCCGATAAAGTATTTCAAGGACGCAAAACAAACCACCAGTGTTATATTAGGTTATACATGTTACAAACACGTACATTTTCTGAAGATGGAGTTCTTGTCTTTTTCTCTTATACTTGAGTGCGTTGTGAAGAGGGCAACAGAAGGGTCAAAATTTAAAATAAAAAATATGTTACATATTAGACAAAATGTGATATTTCACAGCCCCATTACCACAATAAAGATCAATAATCCAATAAATTAGCAGAAAAGAATGGTGATGCACAAGTCAACAATTTTCTAACAGACAATAATTCTTACGTTGTCACGTGAGACACACTTCCCCGGAAAAGATCTTGAACTATTGTTCTTGCCTTGGAAATTTTGGAATGGCTAAGGCAACGCTCAAGCAATGACAGAAGCAATGTCATGAACTCATGGCTATCCTGCTGAACTTCATTGTCTAACTCCAGTGTTTTTACAAATGGAGAAGAATCTATGAAAGCCTTTTTACTTAAATGCAACTGTGCAAAAAGGCGAGCCAGTTGATCTAACACCGGTTGTTGCAGCAAAACATCTGGTTCTACAGAAAACAATCCTTCTCGGAAATGTTTATTCATATACAAGCATTGGAGTATGCTATTAGCATAACACGTTGCTCCAAGATTTGTGAGTCCTGCAGGTGAATCAGCAGATGCACGAAGTTCCGTGTTTGGGTCAAAGCCAAGACTCTCAACAAAATCAGATATCTTCTGCCATATACCAGACTTTCGGGTTCCATTTGGAGCTGGAACCAATGCACAAAAGCAATTCGGGTTGTCTTTAGTATTGACACGACAGCCTGAACAAACTGGCTTTGTAATCATATACAGTTGGTTAATCTCATCTTCATTTACCTCACCTGTTTTGTGTATTTTCCTACACAATGAAGATAATAAACCAAAAATACACAAAGAGAGTAAAATAAATCATAACTCAATTTCATATGTTAAAAAACAAAAAGAAATCATCATTGATCAGCTAGTAGTACCTCCATATTTCAGAAGTTCCAGCATCATCATCATCCCCTTGTCTCTTTCTTTTATTTTTACTTCGACTCGCTGCTCTGCTCATTGTATAACACAACCTAACCCTGATCAAAAAACCACAAAAAAAAACTAGCTCCATTGAGAAGAAAAAAAAATTAAAAATGAATCAACAGTCAACACTCCATATCCACACAAAACACAACAAATGAACTAAGCTATATCTGGTTTCATTTAATGCAAGATAAAAAACACAAAAATTCTATGAAGCACAAACACCAGAAACACAACACCGACACTGACACGTCGACACAGTTAATAATTTAAGAAAACGAATGAATTAAACGTAATCAAAAGTGTCACGAATCTTCTCAGAGGCATCATAGCTACATAGCAACCAATAGTGAAATAGTATAAACGAAAAGCACATAACAATGTTAATGGAAAATGCTTTCAACAACATACATTTTGCTGCACCATTGCAGGGTGAACTAATCACTTAAAAACAAATAAAACGCAAATTTTCACAGAAAATTAACGTATATGCAAAACGCTACACAGGTTCAGTACTCGTTGCACAACAGAACAAGTAATCAATATAAATTACAAAGAACCAAATCCGAAGCTGATAGAACCCTAGAAATTCCAATCAACCAATTTTTGAAATGAAAACAAAAAAAAAAAGCGAATAAGGATCAACAAGACGAAAATTTTCAACATCAACAACAACAAAAGTAATAATAATAATGAATTGCAGAAGAAAAATTATACGATTGAAACAATGAGATTGAGATGAAAAAAAGTGGTAGCAACGACATTACCAGGGAAAGGAGGGAAAAAGAAAAGCTGCTTTGAACTGCAAGATGAAGAATGAGTATGGAATCGGAGAGAAGAATAAAAGAAACAAAAATGACACAAATAAATAATAGATTTATTAATATATGATTTAATAATTTTATTTTTAAAGATAAAAAATAAAAAATTACCTTTTTAGAGGGAAAGGGAATTTTTGGGAAAAGAATGGAGGGAAGAATGTGATGAGTCAGACAGAGAGAAAGGGATAGGTTTGAGAGAGAAAATATTTTAAAAAATAAAATAAAAAAGGAATGAGAGTGGTTAAAAAAAAATAATGTGATATATAATTTTTTATTTCTATAATTGTTTTAGAAATTTGTCAATTATAAAGACTAAATTTATTATTAATTGATAATTATATATATTAGAATTTGGAATAGCACAATATAAAATTATTTACTTCTTAAATAAGTTATTTATTTCTTTCATTTTCAACTTTTTTTAGTTTAAAGTTGTGTTGAATTGACCGAGTTTATTTTAATATAAAATAGTATTAATAAATAATAAGAAAATATTTATCATCAAAATATATTATTTAATTATATTATATTGTTATCAATATTTAATGTTATATTATAATTTAAATAATTATATGAAATTTAAAAAGCTTAAGGCTTATTTTTAATTGTATGTAAAGTATAATTTTTTGACACTTTGATTTGTCTTTCGAAGATACAATAATAATTCTAAAAGTATATAATTGATTCTAGATTAATTATGAGGTGTTTTATTCTTTTAAAATAGAATTGGTTTTATTTAAAATAAGAATTTATAATTTTTGAGTTTAAATTTTATTTTTATATTGGAATTTGTTGTTGAATTCATTTTTATATAAATATATTTAATCATAAATCAATTTTACTATATTCAATTCTGTTAAAATCAATTTTATCACACTCAATTTCATCTACCTAACATGATTGATTCTGATTAAAAGTGAGTTGAATGTAAAATAATTTATATTTAAATGCATTTATATAAAAGTGGGTTGAATATCAGATTTTAGTATAAAAATCGTGTTTAAACTCAAAAGTTATCAATTGTAACTTCAAATAGAATCAATTTTAAATGTAAAATCAATTATACTTTTGAATAACAAAATATCTCAAAATCATTCCATAATTAATTATTTATTTTTAAATTTCTCTTTGTCTCTTTCAAAAAGATAAATCAAACATATATTTAATTAAATTATGAAAAATGTCGTTTTTATGGATTAGCTTATAAGTTTTATAAGACACGATTTAATTTAATACAAAATACATTTAAAAATAATTTTAAAAGATCAATGAAAACATGGCATATTTAATAATTTTTAAAAAGGAATTCAAGTCTTTTTTTCTTTAGTCAAAGAATCGCATATTTTAGTTATAAATAAACAGAAAATATATTAATTAAAAACAGGAAAAAATATTATTCAATTGCATTACTTAATTACTTTTTTTTTTTTTGTTATCTATAATATTAAGACTATGTTGGATAAAGATAGCGATTGACCTATAAGTTAGTTGATAACTTACCTCTTTTGGACACTATTATAAGCAACAAAAAACTTTTTTTTGTTCATTATATAATTGATGTATCTGATATATAATAATGACCAGATACATCAGTTATTCAATGAATCTAAAAAGTTTTTTGTTGCTTATAATAGTGATCGGAGAGTGTATATCTTATTACTGATGACTTATAGTTTGTAGATGATGGTTGATGACTTATAGCTAATAAGTTAATTAAAGTGTTTCGTAAAATTAGCGGTTTAATTAGCTGATAAATTAAAATGATATAAAAGACATTTAATAATAATTATTTTATTTTAAATTATAATAAATTATAAAGGGTAGTAATGAGTGTTAGTTAAAATAATAAAGGCAAAAATGGAAGAAAAAAAAATTATAAGCTAAAACGTTGTTTGAAATAGCATATGAAACATAAGTTATAAGTAATAAAATAAGTTATAAAGTCGTGATGAAAATATTATTACCAAACAGGTATTTTATTATCATAAGTTATAAGCTTCAAAAATGTCTTGTCAAACATAGTCTATATTTAAATAATTATGTATATATTTGACAAAAAAAATCGGATTCGCATTACTAAAAAAAAATATTTTGTCTTGGATGTTTGTCATTGATATAAGTCATAAAATCGACGTTAAATCAAGATTAGTGTCGGTGTCGAGGTAGCCTAAAACGCTGAAAGCTAACATTTTAGTGTCCGTTAAATGGAGTCGTGTCTACGGTATCCTTGGTTAGACTGACTATACGTCAAGGCTGAACCTGAAGCCAACACCAAAAAATAAATTTCAAAACTCAACAAAAATTGAATGGTGTGGGTCAGACCGAGACTAAAGTCAAATTTGAAACAACAACAAAATTTGTTAGCTTCGACTTACCGAGGCTAAAGTCAAACTCCAAAAATCAACAAAATATTTTAGCTTCACCCAAACCAGAGGTAAAGTCAAATTTGACAAGCAAACAAAATCATGGAGTTTCGGCTTATACAAGACTAAAGTCAAACTCCATAAGTCAACAAAATATACTCCCTGCGTCTCATAAAAAGTGTCTCATTTGCACTTTTTTTATCTCTCGGAATAAATGTCTCTTTAGAATACCAATATAATATTTATTATTTTTTTCCACTACTATACATCTATTCATTAACTTAATTTTACGCTTTTCAACTAAGTCACTAACTATAATAAATAAGGGTATTTTAGTAAAAGATATTAATTTTATCATTAAAATTAACATATTTAATCATTTTCCTGAGAACCGTGCACAACTCAAATAAGACATCTATTATGAGACATGGGTAGTATTAGTTTTGACCAAGCCGAAGCTAAAGTCAGATTTGAAAAATCAACGAAATCAGGGAGCTTCAGTTTAGCTGAGGCTAAAGTCAAACACTAAAAGTCAACAAAATATATTAGTTTCGGCCAAACTGAGGCTAAATTTTGTTGGGAAATAATCAAATAATCAAAATATTTTTCAAGTATAATAATTTCTCAAACTTGTGCAATTTAAACAGACAACCAGCATAATCAATTCCAGAGCATGATAATAATAACAAAAAAATAAAGTAGCAAGAACACCAAATTTTTAATGTGAAAATTTTTCCTCAATACGAGAGAATAAAAACCATGAGACCTAATACAGTAAAATCTTCCATTATATTAATAATGAGTATACAAAGGTATTCTTAATAATACTAAGGAATAACAATCTTCACCGATAAACAATAAAGGTGGAAAACACGCTTCAAACAACTCCTACATAAAATGTGGGTATACCAAAACAACTCTGGAAAAGCTAAAACTACTCAACATAAATATAAACAAAATCAACTAAGGGTCGGTTTTGTTCAATTGATGGGAGGGAAGGGTGGAATTTTTATCCAGAGGAAGGGCGGGGATGGATTTTAATTATATACATGTTTCTGGTTCACAAGGGGAAGAAATGTATTATAAATATAATTTATTTTTTTATTCTTCTAATTTTATCATAAGACCTATAATATTTACCGTTCATAATTCAAATACAAATTCATTGACGAAATATAAGTATTAAATTAGAGAGCATCATAAAAGATTTTATAAAAATGTAACGATTATAATATATAATTTTAAAGATTATCAAATATAATAAAATCTAACAAAAATTATTATAAACAATAACATTACACAATTAAAATGTAACATTATAATATAAATAAAATAAAATAAAATAAATTTAAACACATATAATGATAATAAGATGAGGATATAAAAATACAAGAAATATAAAAGGAATATAAAATTTGTCCAAAATATAACTTTTAATATTTTAATAAGTTAAATTTATATTTAAATATATAAATAAGGGTAAATGTGTAAATATAATTATGATTAAAATGAAATATCTCATCTCCCTTCCAAATCCCCCCAAACCAGGGGAAGCAAAAAGTGGATCATGAGGGATTTTAGTCTCCGCTACCTACCTCTCATCCTCTCCTAAAATTTGAACCAAACACATAAACTATTGAATATTTCTTTCCTTCCCCTCCATTTACCCCCAACGAAACAGACCCTAAGTGATAGGAACAACATATTGGATTTATAGCTCAAACTGATAAGGTTTGATATACTCATCCATCACTTGTCTTTTCCTCTTCTCGATTGTAGTTCTTTGAAACCCTTGTTATGTTGGTTATTTGTTGTTATATTTTAGGGATAAAAGAATCTCTTTTAAATACAAGTCAATTAGGTTTAGGCCAAATAAAATAATTCACATTAAAAAACTATTTTTTTTCCTTTCATTTTTCTAAATTTATGGTAGGACCTACTTTAAGAGTGAACCCACCTTAAAAATCTCTCCCTCACAACTCAAGTGGAAAAGAGTGTGTTTAAATGCAGTATAGCGGCAAGAAGCAAAAGATTTAGAAGAATTTCCTCAGAGTTTTTATCATCTCCACAGAGATCGGTGCGAGGGAAAAATGTCGTTCAACGGCCCCTATGTTCCTAAGTTAGGTTTGAATGGTACGAAAAGTAAAAGATATTAACAAGTAAATAAAGTACGGGAAATAATTTTTCGGGAATTGTATTTCATTTTACCCATCAAGTACTAAAAAATATATCAATCAGTTGTACGCAACTTAAAACACTCATCAATATCATCACATATCGTTCATATCAACGTTCATGTCTGAAGCACCGACGAGAGTTCTACCATATTGTGTCATCGGTGATGTCTCACGCAACTACACAACACGAAGTATTAAGAATTGATACCCATGTAAATGTTAAACCTAAATTTATGTCTAGAGTTTAGAATCTAACAGATGTTCATCTTAGATCGATTTCGAACTGTATATGTCTATAGCAATTCAAACCCATTAAGATAAATATTGAAATCAAAGATAACATCGATACAGATTTGTAAAATAAATTTTATACAATGATCAATAAATATACATACAATCAATATAAACTTACATAAAATACCCTATTCAAATAGAAAATGTAAAGATAAGAGCGAAACTACACCGATGATTCTCGAGGTGTCAAGACGATTATCACAAATCCAACTTCGGATCGTCAAGATGCAGCTTTTATCGTTGTTTTTGGCTTATTTCCACAAAGAATGTTGGTGATGGAGTTGGGAGCAAAAAATTCCCAAAGCCATACCCTAAAAATATGAATGAATGGTATTTTTACAAACTAAAAAATCGCAGGCCCACTAAGCGGACTCAGGTCCCGCTAAGCGCAATTTCACTTAAAGTACCATCAAACCGCCTTATACCGCGCTAAACGCGGTCCAGCTCCCGCTAAGCGCGATCAAAAACCTAAAAATGGTTGCTTCTGCCAACCAATTCTCCTAGCGTGCTACAACTCCCGCTTAACGCAAATGACGGTATTTTATTGCAAAATTGCATCTTAAAGCCCTCTCTTTTGGCTCTAATGGATCAATTCTTCAACCATGCATTATTGCCTACAAAAACATATGAAAACTACCAAACTCACTGCTATGTAAATGATAACACAATATATACAACGATATGTAAACTATACAAAATGTACACAAAAACTGGGAATTATTAACGAAAAACAACCGAAATAAGTCGTTGAGTGCTAATTATTCACACTCAAATAACAACAATTTAGCACTCAATAAACTCTCTCTGTTGTACCCCAAATTTTACCCTCAGATTTTTCTGATTATTTGCATATCATCTTAAGTTGGTCTCTTTTTTCGCATTCTTCAGTTAAACAACTTCAATCATGCATCTTTAGTCGATTTTATTATTCCATGCTATTTAGATAATTATATCAGTTTATAATCATTTTAGTTTATATTTTTTTTATCTAGATTAGATTTTAATTTAGTTTATATTTAATTTAGTTTGTTTTCAATTATGATTTTATTTCTTTAACTTAATTTAATTTTAATTTTAGTTTAGTTTTTTATCTTAAGTTTAGTAATTAGGCTAATTTTAATTCAATTTACTCTTAATTTTAATTTGATTAATTAATTAGATTAATCTTATTAATTTAGTTTAGTTTGACATTAATTTTTTTTAATTTAACTTAATTCAATTTAATTTAATTAATTTTCATTTATTTGCTTTATAAAAAATCATTTTAGAAATAAGTAGAGCTTTCGCTTTATATATTTTTACAAAGTAAAGAAACAAAGTTTATTTTCAAAAGTGTCTCAAGATTCCAAATTTGACTTTCACTACACAACAAACCTCCCGCGCCATCCGTCCCAATACGACACACATCTGCTACCTCCCTGCCTCGTGCGACCAAAACAGCATCATAAAAAACACACTTCCATCCAAAACTTTATCACAGACCTATCAAACTTTCACCAAAATACATCCTGGTTTTTACTGCCCATAACCTGCGTTTTTCAACAAGGCAGTACCAAAACCTGCTTGCTGCATCCAAACAAAACCTGTACAACCTGCAACATTACACAAAAGGCCAGCCTGATCACAATGACAGCGATGAACACAACCCCTGTATCACTGATCTCTGTTGAACACACTAACCTGCTTCAAGCAACAACGACAATTCCACAGAGGTGCATCAGTGAAAGCAACCATTCAACAGGACCAATTCAAAATTCAAATTCAAGAAGTAAGTCTTGAGGAGAGGATCAGAATAAAAACAGACGAGAGAGAATTAGAAAGGGGGACGGATTGAAAAAAAGACATACCTCTTGATCATTTTGCTTCGGCTAAAAAAAAAACTCACCACTCTTCAAAACTCCACAGAACCATAACCCAAACCATCCAACCTTAAACCTTTTTCTTTCCCTTCAGCCGAACAACAACATTCAATCCCAACTTCTCAACCACGAATCTCTAACCCTCATCGCACCACCACTTCAAATCAAAGAACTTCATTTTAATCCCACCAACCGCAATTGCGACGCCATTCCAACACCCCCATTAACCTTTTTTAACCCAACCTTCCTCAACTCAAACAAATCCAATACTCAGAAACCAGAGAAGAAAGAGATCCGATAAAAAGAGATAGAAAGGAAGGAGACATTCGAAAGAATTCTAAAAAACTCATCGAGGGCAAAAACCTTACTCAATACCCAAACCACTGCGCCTCTCATCCTCATCATCAAAATCAAACCGAAAACTCCACCATTCCAAATCTTCTAGAAACCAAATCAGAACCAAGATTGGAACGGAATCCATTGCAGAAAAGAGAAAGCAAAGTGAATCACGCACAGAGAGGAAGCAGAACAGTCTTTTTCTTTTTGTAATCCACCGTTTGCACTGAACAGAAGAAGAAGAAAGGCGACGGAGGAAGTCGAGACTGAGATAGCAGCGCAAGCTTGAAGAAGAACGGCAGCATCGTGGAAGGAGGGATGAGTTCGAGAGCAGAGGTCGAAATCGCAGAGTAAAGACGGCGAGGAAGTTTGAGATTGAGATCGTTGAGAAGGGAGAAAAGAGAGACATTCACGTGTGGGTAACCTGGTTCCTCTTTCACTTGTTCTTTATTTTAGTTTTTATTATTTTTACTGTTACAATTAAGTGAAATTTATTTTTAATCTAGGTTTTTTTTCTTTATGTTTGGTTGGGTCCCTTTAGGCTCATATGAACTGCTTAGTGTACATCCTGTTTTCCAATTTATAATCCCTTGTCTATTACCTTTATTTACGCAGTCTTTAATTAGTTAGTTAATTAGTCCTTTAGTTTAGGCTTAGGATCTTAATTAGGATAACCAAACTAATTTTCGTTTCAATTTTCTAGATTTTTTTTTAGTACTTATTTCTCATTTTATTTCCATTTTCATTTACATTTTATTTGTTCTAGATACAAGGAAAAAAAACCAAAAAAATCACTTTAGACCATTTATTTTATCGTTGTGAAAGTTTCTCATTTTAATTAGTTATTTTGATATTATAAAATATGCCATAAAAAAACATTTTGTCTCTTTTATCTTCATTTTCATTAAGTTAGTTATTTAGAATTTAGTTAACAAGTTTTAATTAAGTTTTAGTTTCAATTAGTTTTAAAATTAATTTTCTTAACTAAATAATTTTAGTTTTTGGACTTAGCTTTAAATTTTAATTTTTTTATTTTTATTTAGTTAATTTCAAGTTAATTAGTTTTAATCAAGTTTTAATTAATAATTAGTAATTAGGTTTAGTTACTTATTTTTTAGAATTTGTTAACTAGTTAATTAATTTAGGATTTAGTTAATCAGCTTTAATTAGATTTTAATTTTATTAGCTTTTAATTAGGCTTTTTAGTTTCTATTAGAATTATTTTAGATTTAGATTAGAAATTAATTTAATTTTTATTTTTTTAGTTATTAGTTTTAACTAGATTTAGTTAGAATTAGTTTTAATTTATTTAGTTAAATTAGCTATTAGCTTTAAATTAGATTTTATTTACTAGATTTTTAATTCTCAATTTTATACTTTCATTCATTTTCAATTCAGTTCCTTATTGTATTTGTTGTTTATTATACACTTGATACTCGAGGTTTCCTCCTCGTTGTTTCTCTGTTGCTTGCCCCTCATTCCAAAGGAAAAGTCTCTCTATTGACTTCATGTTATAGATAACTCAAATACCCTGTTAACCTCAAACCATTTCACAAGAGATAGCCATTAATCTTTTCTCCCTTCTGACCTGGCCTTCCCAAAGATATAGCTATTAATCTCTTCTCCTTTAAGACGGTCCAACCTTTCACAATACTTTCAAGAGATAGCCATTAATCTCTCTCTCCTAACCAATCCATCCTTACAAGATTTGCTTTCAAGCTTTTCACCCTACTTTCCCTTGGAACCTTGACCACAGTCAAGAGTTCCTCACCCCCATTGAGGGGAACTACGATTGCTCTGATTTCTCAAGTTCACCTTGAGAATACGTAGGCATAGGATTGCGAGATCCTAGCGAGCTACCTTTTTCTTTTTCCATCTTTTTCCTTTACATCCGATGCCTTCTCGGATTCCACATTTTCTTTTTACACCCTTAGACCATACTTAGTGTACATACCCTAGGTCTTTCTTTACCATAGTACAAATTCTTAGCATGCAAACATTAGAATAACACAAACAAAACAAGAGGTTCCCGTTGAGTACTACAGACGTTTAGGGTGCTAATACCTTCCCTGGATGTAACCAACCCCCGAACCTTAGATCTCCCCCTTTAGGTTTTTTAACGATCTTGAACCTTTCCTTTGGATAAATCAAAGTCGGTTGTAAAAGAAATATGATGCAAGTTAATTAATAGCTTGTTATCCGATTTTCACCGCAACAGAAATGGCGACTTCACTGGGGATGCTCCCTAAGAGGGTTAAGCCTATCTTGTTTGTATTTGTGTTATTTACCTGTTTGTTTGCTTGTACATTTGTATATATATATATATATATATATATATATATATATATATATATATACCTGTTGTGTTTGAGTTTTTTTTTTGTGCAGGGTTGCTACCTTGAGTGGTGAGATAAGTCCTAACCCGGACTTGAGAGCACTTATGATAGGATCGTGGTGTAATCAATAGTCGGTTGTTGGCAGTAGTACCAACAATTTATGGCATATGATGACCACACTCAGATGAGGCCCTTTGGGATTGTTGATGTCTGATGTGAGCAGTCACATTGATATTACTTTTTTAATTGAGTGCCAGGGATTCTAAGGACCGTAGTTACCCTTATCCCACCTGGCCTTTATAGCGTAGTGCGGTGACTATGAGGGAGCCAGTCCCGAGTAGTTGTCACGCGATACTACACTCAGACGAGTTTATCTTGAGAATATTATTAACCCGCGTGAGTAGTCACGTAGGCCGATAATATCCGAAGGATTTACGTAGACTCTGGGAACTTTTAGAACCATGTTCTACAGTTGATAAACTCTAGTACACACCCTGTGGTTGATGCTTTACCCAGACTCCATGTTGTGATCTTGTACCCTTGATCCTGTTATGTGTGTTTTGCATCCTGTTCGCAGTGCATTGCATATCATTTGCATCTTTGCATGATTCATTGCATGTGTCTGTTTGTCCAGTTAATCATTGCCAGCTGTCTCTATCTTCCAGTATTGTCTGTGAGTCGTCAAGATAATGCCTCGACACCGGTACCAGACTAGAGTTGACTACAGACGCAGGATGTTAGAACAAGACGTACAAAATACTGAGATCCGAATGGAGATCGACGACCTCAAGTCAAGTGTAACCAAACTAACTGAGATGCTTCAAGTTTTGATTGCTAGAGGAGAGCCTCCCCAAAGGACTGTCATCCAGGGAGTTTCAGGTGCTGATCCTCCATCGGTTCAAGTGCCACCTTTAACTTGGCCGGAGTTTGATTTGCCACACGGTTATTCTCCACCTCTTGCATCTGCTACTACTGTTGGTCAGACTGACATGCCAGCTCGAGCTCCTCCATGTTTAACTACAGAACAAAACCAGTACCGTAATAGAAATCATTTTGATCCAATTCCCATGAAGTACACTGAACTGTATCCTAGGCTGGTTGAGCAAGGTTTGATTACCACAAGGCTTATGCCACCTCCTCCAATTCCTCTTCCAGCTGGCTATAGGGCTGATCTTCATTGTGAATACCATCAAGGTGGTGTGGGCCATAATTTGGAAGGTTGCTTTACGTTGAAGGCTAGAGTACAAGAGCTGATGAGAAACAAAATCCTCTCCTTTAAGGACAATCCTAATGTCCAGAGTAACCCTCCGCCAGGGCACGCCAAGTGAAGCTTCAGTCGACTTCAGCATATTATCCTCCTAAAAGCCAGTGTTTCAGACAGGACAACTCATCCTTGTGTTGATTAGTCACTAGGCCTTTGTTTCTTGTTGTTTGCATTTTCCTTATTTTGTAATAGTTGTTTGCTTTCAAATTATGTTTGTATTTTCAAAATTAATGAAATGAGCATTGCAACTATTGATTCAATTCATTTGTGTTTGCTATTTACCTCTTAATGCTTCCTCTTTCATGAAAAATAAAAAAAATAAAAAATTCGCTTGTCCACTTTCTTTTGATTATGCAAAGATTGGAGGGAGGATGATGAAAACGTCATACTCATAATTGTTGTTGGTATGCTTTCAAATCAAAACTTTGCTGACGATGTAAGGCATTGTTTTAATCCCTAAACACTAGAGAAATAAGGAAGTTAACCCCTCTTTAACCCCTTCGAGCCTAGAAGTAGGAGTTTCTTTTCTTTATAAATAAAAACCCGCAATCTTAACCTGGGGCAGGATAGTTCTCAGTTAGCTTGATTGTGCATTCAAATACAAGAATAGCATTCAAAACCCCTTTCAACAAAGTTCACAAATATTCCTTCGCACACAGCAAGCAAGTGTCGAAGATGTCTTTCAAGTCAAACACCAATGTTGATTCACTGTAATCCTTAAGCCAGGCAGTCACTAAAAAAAGAGAGTGAAAAAAATCAAAATAAAAGCCCGCTAAGTCAAAACCTATGAAGGAGACTTAGGCAAAAATTGGGGCATCCCACTGGCTGTAAGCTCAAATGACACAATTCAGGCAAAAGTTAGGGATAAAAAAATCATTCAAGAGGTTACCAAAATCCTCAAAGATAAAACGAGTTGACTGAGGTCCTCACCAAAAAAAACAACAAAATGTTGTGAGAAGCAGTGACTACCATCTCAAGTCCATTAAATTTTGAACCATCATCATTACTATCATCTGTGCAATTCCTAACTTATGGGAATTTGAGTGCATAGTTTGAGTTAACTGAGCATAGGACTGGAGTTCATCACGTAGATTGGGTGGGTCACAAATAAACTTTAAGCCTTTATCCTTTGTTTCTTAAACCGTGAACCAGACCACGTTATAACCCTCAAAAGACCTAATTGAAGCGAGGTTATTTTGAAAGCATACTACAGCAAGGTTGCGTAAACTGACTCCTAAAGATCTTTGCGGATCATTTATTTTGGGCATTACACCCTTTGCTTAAACTTTTCACTTTAATGTCTTAAACCACCGTGTTCAGACCAGTGACTCATATACTTTGCATCTCTTTCAAAATGACTGATTTCAAAAGTTGCATGAACTTTTCATTTACCATGTTTGTACAAATACTTTTGTTTGCAAACTAGCTCTCTTCTTAAGGAATTTTCAAACAATTGAGAAACTTGGTCGGTGATCCAATCAGAGGCAAGTTCTTTCCATATCCTATTGAGAATCAGTTCAAGATTTGTGGTTAATGGCGACTTCTCAAAATCGGTTTATACAGAAGATTTTTCAAGACTCAGACTGGGGCAAGCTTTCCCAGTGTACAGTAAAACAATTATTTTCAAGACTCAGACTGGGGCAAGTTTTCCTAGTGTACAGTAGGACAATCATCTTTCAAGACTCAAACTGGGGCAAGCTCTCTAAGAGCACCATGAAACGGTCATTTTTAGAATCAGACAAGCTGAAGCAATGATCAGCTCATCTACAATAATCAGCTAGTCTGGGGCAATTTACCTGAAGAATCCCCAAGCAACGCTTTATCCTTCCTACAAGGATCATCAATTTGAATGCAGTTTACCAGTGTGGCAGAGATGTGTTCAGCAGTAGCATCTCTAGTTCCCAAGCAGAGTGACAGTAATCTCCGTGTTGAGGAATCAGTCTTCAAGTCTTGTCTTCCCAGAGAGTCGAGCCATGTCGTCGACATCTGCATTTGCATTTGATCATGTATCATCTGTATAATTCATATACATATGCATAGCATGAGTGTTTCATCCTCATTTGCATTTCTCCCGAGGTCGTGTCGTTGTCCACGTTTTACCTTACCAAAACGTTACCTGCCCTTTTCATTCAGTGTCATTCCTGAAGTATTATTTGTCCATTCAGTGTCATTCCTAGATAAGTTTTCTCCTCTGCATTCGGTGCCATTCCTGGATGTCTTTCTCGCTATAATTCGATGCATTTCTCAACTATTATGATTTGTACCTTCCATTCAAAGCCATTATTGAATGCCTGTTGTCCTTTTATTCAACGCCATATAGTCTTGTTTGTTCACTTTATCTAAAGCCGTTATTAGATATTGTGATTTATACCTTTCATTCAAAGCCGTTATTGGATGTCCGGTTTCTCTACCATCTGATGCCTATCCAGATGTGTCTCTCTTTCTGATGTTTTTTCAGATCGAGTCCTTGTTCACTTTATCTAAAGCCGTTATTAGATATTGTGATTTATACCTTTCATTCAAAGTCGTTATTGGATGACTGGTTTCTCTACCATCTGATGCCTATCCAGATGTGTCTCTCTTTCTGATGTTTTTTCAGATCGAGTCCTTGTTCACTTTATCTAAAGCCGTTATTAGATATTGTGATTTATACATTTCATTCAAAGCCGTTATTGGATGACTGGTTTTTCTACCATCTGATGCCTATCCGGATGTGTCTCTCCTTCTGATGTTTTTTTCCGATCGAGTCCTTGTTCACTTTATCTAAAGCCGTTATTAGATATTGTGATTTGTACCTTTCATTCAAAGCCGTTATTGGATGACTGGTTTCTTTTGCCATCTGATGTTTTTCCGGATGTTTCTTTCTCTGTCTTTTATGGTTTTTCTTAAAGATCCCGTTTGAACTCTTCAATATAAGAAAATTCCAGAAAATCTTTTGTTAATGTCTATCCTTTCATTTCAAATTGATCCCCAATGGATATCATGTCTTCTTTCTGGTTCCATGCCCAGTAAGACTGTACTTTCATTCCCCCAGTGTCGTCCGGTCACCTATAAACCTGTCGTCCATCTCCCTGGACTCTTCCCCAGTGGAGAGCACCTATTTGCCTCCCATCCCCAGTGAGTCTTTTGTTGGTCAACCTGTATCCCCAATAAATTTTCCTTGTGGATATTACCTTATCCTTCCCAAGTAAGCTCACCTGTGGTGGATTGCCCTTCATCCTTGGTGTTTTGTTTGTCTGCGCCTTTGCATCTATCATAACATCATATCATCATACTAGGAGTTCATGGCATGTCTGCATTTGCATGTCTGTTAGCTGTCCGTAGCATTTGCATTCCATCTAAGGGCAAAATTTTCGGTTTGCTATATTTAAATACCTTTCACCTTGATCTCTCGAGGATTTCTATCCCTCGTGCCATCCGGTAAAGCTATTTAAATAGGGGCAACTGTTGTACCCCAAATTTTACCCTCAGATTTTTCTGATCATTTGCATATCATCTTAAGTTGGTCTCTTTTTTCGCATTCTTCAGTTAAACAACTTCAATCATGCATCTTTAGTTGATTTTATTATTCCATGCTATTTAGATAATTATATCAGTTTATAATCATTTTAGTTTATATTTTTTTTATCTAGATTAGATTTTAATTTAGTTTATATTTAATTTAGTTTGTTTTCAATTATGATTTTATTTCTTTAACTTAATTTAATTTTAATTTTAGTTTAGTTTTTTATCTTAAGTTTAGTAATTAGGCTAATTTTAATTTAATTTACTCTTAATTTTAATTTGATTTAATTTAATTAGATTAATCTTATTAATTTAGTTTAGTTTGACATTAATTTTTTTAAATTTAACTTAATTCAATTTAATTTAATTAATTTTCATTTATTTGCTTTATAAAAAATCATTTTAGAAATAAGTAGAGCTTTCGCTTTATATATTTTTACAAAGTAGAGAAACAAAGTTTATTTTCAAAAGTGTCTCAAGATTCCAAATTTGACTTTCACTACACAACAAACCTCCTGCGCCATCCATCCCAATACGACACACATCTGCTACCTCCCTGCCTCGTGCGACCAAAACAGCATCATAAAAAACACACTTCCAGCCAAAACTTTATCACAGACCTACCAAACTTTCACCAAAATACATCCTGGTTTTTACTGCCCATAACATGCGTTTTTCAACAAGGCAATACCAAAACCTGCTTGCTGCATCCAAACAAAACCTGTACAACCTGCAACATTACACAAAAGGTCAGCCTGATCACAATGACAGCGATGAACACAACCCCTGTATCACTGATCTCTGTTGAACACACTAACCTGCTTCAAGCAACAGCGACAATTCCACAGAGGTGCATCAGTGAAAGCAACCATTCAACAGGACCAATTCAAAATTCAAATTCAAGAAGTAAGTCTTGAGGAGAGGATCAGAATAAAAACAGACGAGAGAGAATTAGAAAGGGGGCGGATTGAAAAAAAGACATACCTCTTGATCATTTTTCTTCGGCTAAAAAAAAACTCACCACTCTTCAAAACTCCACAGAACCATAACCTAAACCATCCAACCTTAAACCTTTTTCTTTCCCTTCAGCCGAACAACAATATTCAATCCCAACTTCTCAACCACGAATCTCTAACCCTCATCGCACCACCACTTCAAATCAGAGAACTTCATTTTAATCCCACCAACCGCAATTGCGACGCCATTCCAACACCCCCATTCACCTTTTTTAACCCAACCTTCCTCAACTCAAACAAATCCAATACTCAGAAACCAGAGAAGAAAGAGATCCGATAAAAAGAGATAGAAAGGAAGGAGACATTCGGAAGAATTCTAAAAGACTCACCGAGGGCAAAAACCTTACTCAATACCCAAACCACTGCGCCTCTCATCCTCATCATCAAAATCAAACCGAAAACTCCACCATTCCAAATCTTCTAGAAACCAAATCAGAACCAAGATTGGAACGGAATCCATCGCAGAAAAGAGAAAGCAAAGTGAATCGCGCACAGAGAGGAAGCAGAACAGTCTTTTTCTTTTTGTAATCCACCGTTTGCACTGAACAGAAGAAGAAGAAAGGCGACAGAGGAAGTCGAGACTGAGAGAGCAGCGCAAGCTTGAAGAAGAACGACAACATCGTGGAAGGAGGGACGAGTTCGAGAGCAGAGGTCGAAATCGCAGAGTAAAGACGGCGAGGAAGTTTGAGATTGAGATCGTTGAGAAGGGAGAAAAGAGAGACATTCACGTGTGGGTAACCTGGTTCCTCTTTCACTTGTTCTTTATTTTAGTTTTTATTATTTTTACTGTTACAATTAAGTGAGATTTATTTTTAATCTAGGTTTTTTTCTTTATGTTTGGTTGGGTCCCTTTAGGCTCATCTGAACTGCTTAGTGTACATCCTGTTTTCCAATTTACAATCCCTTGTCTATTACCTTTATTTACGTAGTCTTTAATTAGTTAGTTAATTAGTCCTTTAGTTTAGGCTTAGGATCTTAATTAGGATAACCAAACTAATTTTCGTTTCAATTTTCTAGATTTTTTTTTAGTACTTATTTCTCATTTTATTTCCATTTTCATTTACATTTTATTTGTTCTAGATACAAGGAAAAAAACCAAAAAAATCACTTTAGACCATTTATTTTATTGTTGTGAAAGTTTCTCATTTTAATTAGTTATTTTGATATTATAAAATATGCCATAAAAAAAACATTTTGTCTCTTTTATCTTCATTTTCATTAAGTTAGTTATTTAGAATTTAGTTAACAAGTTTTAATTAAGTTTTAGTTTCAATTAGTTTTAAAATTAATTTTCTTAACTAAATAATTTTAGTTTTTGGACTTAGCTTTAAATTTTAATTTTTTTATTTTTATTTAGTTAATTTCAAGTTAATTAGTTTTAATCAAGTTTTAATTAATAATTAGTAATTAGGTTTAGTTACTTATTTTTTAGAATTAGTTAACTAGTTAATTAATTTAGGATTTAGTTAATCAGCTTTAATTAGATTTTAATTTTATTAGCTTTTAATTAGTTTTTTTAGTTTCTATTAGAATTAGTTTAGATTTAGATTAGAAATTAATTTAATTTTTATTTTTTTAGTTATTAGTTTTAACTAGATTTAGTTAGAATTAGTTTTAATTTATTTAGTTAAATTAGCTATTAGCTTTAAATTAGATTTTATTTACTAGATTTTTAATTCTCAATTTTATACTTTCATTCATTTTCAATTCAGTTCCTTATTGTATTTGTTGTTTATTATACACTTGATACTCGAGGTTTCCTCCTCGTTGTTTCTCTGTTGCTTGCCCCTCATTCCAAAGGAAAAGTCTTTCTATTGACTTCATGTCATAGATAGCTCAAATACCCTGTTAACCTCAAACCATTTCACAAGAGATAGCCATTAATCTTTTCTCCCTTCTGACCTGACCTTCCCAAAGAGATAGCTATTAATCTCTTCTCCTTTAAGATGGTCCAACCTTTCACAATCTTTTCAAGAGATAGCCATTAATCTCTCTCTCCTAACCAATCCATCCTTACAAGCTTTGCTTTCAAGCTTTTCACCCTACTTTCCCTTGGAACCTTGACCACAGTCAAGAGTTCCTCACCCCTATTGAGGGGAACTACGATTGCTCTGATTTCTCAAGTTCACCTTGAGAATACGTAGGCATAGGATTGCGAGATCCTAGCGAGCTACCTTTTTCTCTTTCCATCTTTTTCCTTTACATCCGATGCCTTCTCGGATTCCACATTTTCTTTTTACACCCTTAGACCATACTTAGTGTACATACCCTAGGTCTTTCTTTACCATAGTACAGATTCTTAGCATGCAAACATTAGAATAACACAAAAAAAACAAGAGGTTCCCGTAGAGTACTACAGACGTTTATGGTGCTAATACCTTCCCTGGATGTAACCAACCCCCGAACCTTAGATCTCCCCCTTTAGGTTTTTTAACGATCTTGAACCTTTCCTTTGGATAAATCAAAGTCGGTTGTAAAAGAAATATGATGCAAGTTAATTAATAGCTTGTTATCCGATTTTCACCGCAACACTCCCCAACTTAAACTTTTTCATCCTCAAACAAGAATTAATCAACCTAAGGAAACAAATGTAATCGTCATGAAATCGTGTCCAACAAACTTTACAAAAAGAAATAAATGTATGGTACACAAATCAGAAGTACACACAAAGCAGTGCTTACCACTCAATTACAACTACACAATGACTATGAGACAAATTCTAAGTAGAAAACACATGTCAAACATTCAAAAGTAATACATGTTCAAGAATGAATCACACCTAACACACAACTTCATCAAGAGATGAAGAAAACAAATATGAGGGACTAACTCACACACAATAATCTTGCAAACATCAATTCAAATTATGCATTCATCTAAAAAAAGCTCGTATTGAAAGTATAAAAGAAAAAATCACAAGAGCTTTAAAGGGTTGTAATGTGGTTTGGATAACAAATAATTGTTTTTCTCAAGGTAAATGAAATAAAAACTTTCCTAATCCCATGAGAATGATTACTTCTCATTTTATCAAGCATTCACAAATTTTTTTCACCTTTTTCTCTTTTCCAAACTGTTACACCAATCCACATAACTTATTAGCACAACGTTATTCTATTTTTTCTTTTTCGAGTATTTTCCTTTTTTTCTTTTTTATTTCTATTTTACTTTTTACTTTTTTTTTCAAACTTTTTCTTTTTCTCAACCTCTTAGCAACTAACCTTTCTTCTCCCCAACTTAAATACAACCAATCATGTGATGTGAATGCTCTCAACTTATTAGGCAAGGGAAAAAATCCAACCACAAATCATGGTTATGGTTCAAGAAAAATATTATAATCCATACAAAAATGAGCTCAACACTAACATGGGTTCCAACAAAGGCTCAAAGGGTGTAAGCAAATTCTCACTCACTCACAAGGTAAGTTACTTTTTTTCCAAGTGGTTGTGCTCAAAATCAAACAAAATGCCTTGATCATTTTAGTGTTATCATACAAATCAACACAAATACAAGATTAAATATAATTCAAACGGGTTAAACAAGAAAGTTGGTCTCCATGCAATTTAGTAAACAATGGAAATGTTCCTCACATTGGTTGTGAACTAAAGTGATTCAAAATTGAACAAAATTTGCAAAAGAATAAATGTCATGTAAGTTGTACAAAGCCTAAGGTTCATAAACATTTTATGTTCTAAAAAAGCAATAAACACAAACCTTAACAATGTAACTTTCTTTAAACTTTTCACACTACCATAACATTTTCTTGTGGAAACAATCAAACTTGAACAATCATAAAAGCATCCTCAAGCTAATAAAAAGCAAAACCTGAGAACAAACACAAAAATTTTCTAAAAACTAAACACTAATTACTAACACATTTTAACACAAGTTCAAAAATCCAACTTCTCACATTCAATCCATCCACACTCACTCTACACTTACTATATTACTAAATGCAAAGCTATACAAACTCAAAACCCGTTGGGTTACCTCCCAACAAGCGCTTGTTTCACGTCGTTAGCTCGATGCCTTATTTACGTACAAGCTCATCTATGTTGCTTGGTTCACCGACTGCTACCAAATAAACTTAAGCAACACTTGAGCAAATGTGGACAAAAAACAAAGATACATACAAACACATACAGAAACATGTTTGATAACACATATATACAATCACTTGAACATACATTAATGGAAACAAATATGTACAATCACACATGGAAAACAACTATAAACAAGTATAGAACATAAACACAAAACACATACATGTACATGTACAAAAATGGACAAGCAAATATACAAATATCTTTACAACTATACAATATAATCAAGTTAATGTACAATATAGACAAGTATGTACAAAGTTTAGAAATATAGAAACTATTGCAATGTGATTCAATATCAAAACACTAATCCCCGACAACAGCGACATTGTGTTCAAACTGTAGTATAGCGGCAAGAAGCAAAAGATATATATAACACTCTTAGTTCATTCACTTTTTCCCTAGACGTACTTAGACAAACTTCATCTTCTGCCTCCAACCTTCCTCCATTTACGAAACATTATTCATCCACTAAAGCAAACTTAAAAACATAATTTCTTCCACAAACGAAACTCAGAAACATTGCTTCCATTAACGTGTTACAATTTATTCCTGTTTAACGATTCTACAGGTAAAATGTTATTGTTTAATGATTTTATTTATTTATTTTATTTATTTATGTTTATGTTGTTGTTCTTGTTGTTGCTCTTATTGCTCTTGTTGTTATTCTTATTTGTTTTATTGTTGTTGTTATTGTTCTTGTTGTTTTTGTTATTGTTCTTGTTATTTGTTGTGAATAAGGATGCCTTTAAACAAAGTATAAACGGTTTCTTTGTGATCAAGAAAAACACAAGGGTTAGGGTTAAGGAAAAACAAGGAGAACAACAAGGATTGGTTATAACTGATATTCTTCACTTTCTCTATAAATCAGATTACAAGTACTCAAGAATAACAAATAACCCTCTCACTCTAATTAGGATTTGTCACACTAGAGGAGAGACTAGTATGGTATTTGTAATAAACCTAACATACTAAACTAATGAGTTTTTTTAACAATTACCCATTACAAGCTAACTTAGGGTACAAACAAACTTAAACAATTGGATCCTTAACACAAGGCCCAATTCGACAACTACATACTATAATACAATTCGACTACAGTATGTAGGTCTTCGACAACAGCATGTAAGCAGACTTCAACGGCATGCTAAACTAGAGTTTGATCCAATATCTCACAAATCTCAACCTTGGATCTAACTCTAACATCAAGAAACATACTAGTTTTCTTCATGCAGCTTTATCAAATGCATACAGTGGAAAATATTGTAACTGGGCAACGTCTTGGTGATCATACCAGCAATATTATGATCTATCGAGACCTTCAACACTTGGACTTATCCATGCCCGATTACCCCTCTGACGAAATGCAGCCTCACATAAGTGTGCTTGGGTCGCTCATGATAGACTGAATTCTTCGACAAGTGTATTGCACTTTGACTATCACATTTAATAGTGACAACTCGACCTTGAAGTTTCACTTCCTTTGTAAAACCTTCAAGCCACAATGCTTTCTTCACAACTTCAGTTTGGACGATATATTCCGCTTCAGTGGTTAATAAGGCAACAACCTTCTGAAGTGTTGTTTTCCAACTGATTATTGTGCCAAACATAGTGAACACATATTCAGAAATAGGTTTTTTGGAATCCATACAACCTGCATAATCAGAGTTGACATATCCTTCGATTGTTGCTTTACTATCTTCATCCAAGGCTCTACCATAAATTAGGACTCTGTTCAGAGACCCATTTATGTGCCTTAGAATCCACTTCAATGTTTTCCAGTGAGCCTTTCCAGGATTCTCCATGTACCTGCTTACAAGACTTACTGCATATGCTATGTCGGGTCTAGTACAGACCATAACATACATCAAAGAACCCACTATAGTAAGATATGGAATGACATTCATATAAGCTCTTTCGACATCAGTATTAGTACACTGATCTATACTTAGCTTGAATTGAGGGTTTGTCGGAGTCACAACAGGCTTTGAATTTGACATACCAAACTTTTCAAGAATCTTCCATAGGTATACCTCTTGAGATAAGCATAATTTTGACTGCTTTCTATCTCTTTGGATGTCAATCCCAAGAATCCTGGACGCAACTCCCAGATCCTTCATGTCGAACTCCTTATTGAGTTCAACCTTCATTATCTTTTCATATTCGACGTTGTTGCTTGCTATTAGAATATCTTCCACATAAAGCAACAAAATAACAAATGAATTACCAGGTCGAATCTGAAGTAGACACAGTGGTCGATCTGACTTATAATGAAACTTATGCGTGGCATGAACTTGTTGAATCTCCTATTCCACTGTCGAAGAGATTGGTTTAATCTATATAAAGATATCTTCAGCTTGCACACATAATCTTCCTTCCCCTTTTTGACATACCCTTCAGGTTGCCTCATCGGGATTGGTTCACCAAGATCACCATACAAGAACGCAGTCTTCACATCCACCTGTTCTAGTTTAAGGTCGAACTGTGCCACTGGGGCAAGCAACATTCGAATGGACTTGCGCTTCACAATAGGATAGAACACATCATTGAACTTAACACTTTCTTTCTGATTGAACCCCCTAGCGACCAATCTTGCCTTGTATCTCTTCGACGCCACTCTTTCAATTCCTTCCTTAACTTTGAAAATCCATTTACAACTGACTAACTTGGCTCCAGCAGATTTCTTGATCAGTTCCCAGGTGTTGTTATCATGAAGAGATTTCATCTCATCATCCATGGACTTGAGCCATTCAGTCTTCTTTTGACTCTTCATAACTTCTTTATAGTCTCCAGGTTCTTCATCGAGAACCTCACTTGCAGAGATTAAGGCATAAGTTATAAGATATGCATACCCAAGTCTCTGAGGTGTCTTGATGACTCTCCTCGATCTGTCTCTTGCTAGCAGATAGTTATTATCAGTATTCTCGTCTTCGACAACAACTTTTGCTTCTTCTTCGACTTCATCTAGGATACGCAATTCAACATCAACATGCTCCACCTCAACATGAATCTCTCCCTATTCCAGTTATTCATTAGCATCATTAGTTTTCTTGAAGGTCATCACAACTTCATTGAAAACTACATCTCGACTGGTGATACACCTTATGTGACCTGATTTTAGGCACCAGAGCCTATAAGCTTTGACTCCTTAAGGGTATCCCAAGAACATGTATTTCAGAGCTATAGGTTCGACCTTATCTTGCCTAATGTGAGCATAAGTCACGCATCCAAATACTCTTAGTCTTTCGAGACTAGGTGGATGTCCCGACCAAACTTCTTCAGGTGTCTTCATATCTAACGCAGTTGAAGGACATCTGTTTATCAGATATATTGATGTCGAAACAGTCTCAGCCCAAAACACCTTCTTTAATCTAGCACTAATAAACATGCATCTAACTCTTTCCAAAATAGTTCGATTAAACCTTTCTGCCAAACCATTTTGTTGTGGAGTACCTGTAGTAGTTTTGTGCCTTGCAATACCTGAGGCAGCACAAAAAGTGTTGAATGCCTCACTGCAAAATTCAAGGCCATTGTCAGTTCTCAACCTCTTGACCTTTTTGCCAGTCTGATTTTTTACCAGAGTCTTCCAAACTTTGAAATTCTCAAAAGTTTCATCCTTAGTCTTCTGGATGAATACACATAACTTCCTAGAATAATCATCGACTATGGATAGAAAATATCTTGCTCTTGAATGTGATGGACACCTTGCAAGCCCCCAAAGATCAGCATGGATGTAATTAAGGGATTCGTGAGTTCTTTGTTTGCCTTTGTTGAACTTCACTCTGCAAGATTTTCCAAGTACACATGGTTCACAAAATTTCAGCTTTTCGACTTTGTCTCCTCCAAGCAAATTTTGTTTCCCTAATTCGACCAGACCCCTTTCACTGACATGGCCCAATCTCATGTGCCAAATTTGTGTCTTCGACAAAGGTTTTGTGGATGCAACATTTGTCGAAACACTTACAACTTCAGCCTCAAGGGTATACAAGCCTTGTTTCTTCTCGCCTCACAAGACTTCCTTCGACCCCTTCATGACTCTTAGGATACTTTTTTCTCCTTGAAAACATATCCCTTCTTGTCAAATTCACCAAGAGAAATCAAATTTTTCTTCAAATCAGGTACATACCTGACTTCAGTCAATAACCTTATTGAATCATCATGGATCTTGAATCTCACAGATCCAATACCTGCAATTTTGCAAGCTTTGTTGTTTCCCAGCAGCACTAATCCACCATCTTGATCATATATCTCCTCGAACAATTCTCTGTTTGGAGTCATGTGCCAAGTGCAACCTGAATCCATAAGCCACTACTTTCTTGAATCGCCGCTCGAAACCACAAGAACATCAGATGATTCGAAGTCATCTTGAACAATGGTTGCATTACCATTATCCTTACCTCCATGATCTTTCAGGCGTTCAGGGTACACTTTTCTTGTGTGGCCCTCTTTCTTACAATGATAGCATCGAATACCAGATGTTTCGACACTATAAGACTTCTGTTGACTTTTACCTTTCTTCTTGTCGAACATACCATCCTTTCACAAGAATTTTCCCTTAACGGCCAAACCTTTACCCACTGTCGAAGATTTATGCTCCTTTCATTCGTTCAAGTCCTTAGAATACAAGAATGATTGAACTTTTTCAAAGCTCAGGGACTCCCTTCCATATAGGATAGTTTCTTTGAAGTGAGCATGTGTTATGGGCAAAGCTCACAACAATAATAGTGTTTGATCTTCATCATCGATCTTCACATCAATATTTTTAAGATTAAGAATCAACTTGTTGAACATGTCCAACTGCTCAGCCAATATTTTGTCTTCACTCATCTTGAATGAATATAAAGCTTACTTCAGGTATAGTCGATTCACCAGAGATTTGATCATGTACAAACTTTCAAGTTTCAACCATGGCCCCAATGCCATAATCTTCTTTGATATCTATTGAAGAACCTTATCACTAAGGCTCAACAATATTGCGCTGTTAGCTTTTTCTATCATGACCGTCATTTCTTTTTCCGTTAACGCAACGTCCATGGCTGCCCCCCTTCAACGCTTCCAAACAACCCTGTTGAACCAGTAGGGCTTTCATCTTTAAGCGCCACAGACCGAAATCTTTCACTCCGGTGAACTTTTCAATCTCATAATTTGTTGAAGGCATCTTTCTCCATGCTCACTGCACCAATTTGTTGTGAATTAGGATGCCTTTAAACAAAGTATAAACGGTTTATTTATGATCAAGAAACACATAAGGGTTAAGGTTAAGGAAAAACAAGAAGAACAACAAGGATTGATTATAACTACTATTCTTTACATTCTCTATAAATCAGATTACAGGTACTCAAGAATAACAAATAACTCTCTCACCCTAATTAGGATTTTTCACACTTAAGATGAGAGACTAGTATGCTATTTATAATAAACCTAACATACTAAACTAATGAGTTTTTATACAATTATCCATTACAAGCTAACTTAGGGTACAAGATAACATAAACAATTGGATCCTTAACACAAGGCCCAATTCGACTACAACATGTAGGTCTTCGACAACAGCATGTGAGCAGACTTCGATGACATGCTAAACTAGAGTTCGATCCAATATCTCACATTATTGTTCTTGTAGTTCTTGTTGTCTTTATTGTTGTTCTTATTTTTGTTCTTATTGTTATTGTTATTTTTGTTATTTTTGTCGTTATTGTTATTTCTATTGTTTTTGTTGTTCTTATTCTTATTCTTATTGTTCTTGTAGTTCTTGTTATTGTTGTTGTTGTTATTGTTCTTGTTGTTCTTGTTATTCTTGTTGTTCTTGTTGTTGTTCTTGCTATTATTGTTATTATTCTTATTTTTGTTGTTGTTGTTGTTATTATTGTTGTTATTGTTCTCATTGTTCTTGTGGTTTTTATTGTTGTTTTTGTTGTTCTTGGTGTTCTTGTTGTTATTGTTACTGTTATTATTGTTGCTGTTCTTCTTCTTCTTGTTATTGTTCTTATTATTCTTGTTAATCTTGTTGTTCTTAATGTTGTTGTGTTAAAATATTTAATATTGTATATTGTGATCAAAGTTATAAATATAGTCAGGAAAAATATATGGCAAAAAAAAATGATGACAGCCTTTTCACAACGGGTGTTTAAAACAATCGTAATTATAGGTAGCGCACTTTTCAGTTTTGTACAACAATCATACAACCGTGATTGTAAGTAACACATATACAACCACACGCTACGTAACAACAGTCGGTCCTGCATGATAATATATCTTTTTTAACCGTTGTTGTTTATGTTTTTTGTAGTAGTGTGTGACACCATCTTCATTGGTCATAGTTATTTCATTTGGACCATTTTGGATAGTATCCCAAATAACTTTGTCAACAGAGTTGACATGAATATGCATAAGTGCTTTCCAATAGCCATAATTTTCGCTGGTGAAAAATGGTGCTTTATTGTACGCATCTTTAGGTTCGGTAGCCATTCTTCTAAGAAATCTATCTCAAGCACGGAACCAACCAGAGCTTTTGATGCCACTTGTTAGACGATAGACTTCGATCTAGAGGGGGTGAATAGATCACAAATTTTACAACAAAAACCTTTTGTCAAAAATATATTTTCAAAATATGGTGTAGCGGAAAAACGACTCGGGTCGAATCGTCTAACCGAACCTACTATTGAAAAGCAATATGTGTAACGTAAACCAAACAAAGTGATAACAAACGTAAATGTTCAATAGTGATCATACTACGAATCAATTAAATGCAATTCTGATCGTAACTTGTATATCCAATGAACCAAAAAGCAAACAAAACACACACAAACAATTTATCGAACACTTGATGTACGATCGATAACAATTGGAAATATAGTTTGTTTTGTTGATGTTAAAACCTATCACAATCAAAATGGTTGTGATTATATCAACAACAACACCTTTAAAAGATAGTAGACAACAATTTTCAATCAAATTGATCAAACAAACGACGAAATCAATAAATTGCGTAATCAATAATAAAAGAAATAAAGAGATGAAGAGAGAGAAACCAAGATTTATTTACGCAGTTCCCCAATCAGCCTTGCTATCGGTACGTCTGCCCTCAATTCAAAATCGAATTGAGATAGTGCTACTAACCTTTTCTTTACAAAAATGTTTATACAAGAGATGAAGAATGCAAACCGCAAAAACCATATTGTTTTGTGTTTATTCTTCCACCTCCAAACCTTTGATCAAAGCTTGATAAAGTGACCAACAATGCGGCTACAATCCTCTGATTATCCCGAGCACGCAACTTGTCAAAACCCGAGATTCGCGAACACAATTCACCATCTCGTGCTATTCCCTTACAAGGAAACGACCTTGTCCTCAGGCCTTCACTCGGTCGAATATGTGTTGACGTGATCTCGTCTAAAACCTTCAAATCAACCCGATCTTGAAGAAAAACCCCACCTTGGTTTTCTTATTTGAAACACACAAAACCCCCAACCAAATATTCTCGGTTACACCAAACCTAATTGGACATTATCAACTTTAATCTAGATGGTCACCCAATTGAAAAATTATTATGTGTAGTTCAATTGTGTGTATGATTAGAAGAAGGGATGAAGATGATGGGCAACTTTGTAATCTGGTTTCATTTAGGTTTTATTCTCTAGGAAACCTTGCCTAGAAGAAGATGCATGTATGAGTATATATAGGTATATGAGGAAAATGGGCAAAAGGATGCAAGAAAAATAAGATGCAAAAAGAATTTTTCAAGTTTTAACATGCATAGGTCGGCCTATGAAGGTCATAGGTCGACCTGTGAAGGTGTTCAGGCCGGCTTGTGAGGCGACCTGAAACGCAGCCTGTGGGCAGAATCTACAGGCTTCGTTCTTGGAGCGTAGGAGTCGGTCTGAAACATGGTTGTGTCGGCCTATACTGAAGCTGAAGCTTCCATAGGCCGGCATGATCACGTATAGGTCGGCCTATGCCGTTGTTTTGACACACAAACTTGGTTTTTGATGTGTAAGACATGCCTAAGACCTATCAAACTTGTTCAAAGACTCTTTTTATGCATCCTAAGCTAAAAGGACAAATGAACACCTAAATTTAGGTTGACACCGTCCAATATACAAGAGCACGATAATAAACTACCTTATTTATTCCTTGTTTGATAGCATTCAAAATCCGGTTGAATTTGTAGATGCAAATACTCAGCACACACACACACGTTTGAAACGGGTTTTAGGTATAATTGTTTATCCATATTTGGGTTTGGGGAAAAATGAGTTTTTAACTGAAATTTGGGTTTGGGTTCGGAAAAGGCAAAACACATTCTCGCCCCCCCCCCCCCCCCCCCCCCCCCCTGTTATCATTTCTGTTTTCCTTTATTAGTTTGTAAGTGTGTTTGTATGGTGGATCATTTGTTGATTAATTTGTAAGATAATAAGGTATTACAATTATGTGGTGAAATTTTAAGGTAACTAAAAAACATTAGTAAATCCAAAAAATTTAAGATGTTTTTGTCTTATGATTAAAAAACGATTACATTACTTCTTTTTTTCAAAAATAAAAAATTTATTGTGATCGTGACTTGTCTTGGGAACAACCAAATCATATATTTGAATTGTCTCGTCTTTACAGGACTCATATCTCACCCGGTCTCGCTGGATTTATGTTCGAATTCAGGCGTATAAAATTTAAGAAAATTTTTATCTCATACCCTGCTATTGTCCCTCCACTCTACATTTTTTTTAAAATATTACAAGTAAATAATTTTTACTTATCAAAAATTTTTACTATCCATATTTTACCACCATAATTAAGTATTTCATAATTGAAGCATTTCACACCCATACTGTTGTGTATCAAATAACTTTACCCAAGATATTTCGGTACATAATTTTGTTTTACCGAATAACTTGCAAATAAAGTATTCCTGTAATGTTATATGTGCTATCAGATTACTTACATAAAAGTTATCTGATATTATAATATTCACCTAATAATTTGGTTATAAGTATTCTGATAGTCTTCATTTTGTTCATCGAATAGCTTAAGTTATGATTTTTTTAATTGACTTTTTTTATGTTTCACAGTTCAGGAGATCCCTTTACATATATGCAATAAAAATCATATATGGGTTAACACTTCATAAGCATTTTCAACTACAAAAACATTTGATACACGAGAATAATAAGGTGAATTAAGGAGATTGAGATCAGAAATAATGTAACTGTTATTATTACTCGTTCAGATACGAAAACAGGAAGAAAAAAAAGACGAATAAGCAACATATTAATATTTGGTTATGATAAATATGAAAAGTACAAGGAAATTTATAGTACAACACAAAATGTGACTAAAAAATGCGGGTGTCCATTTAAAATCAAATCAATATTGTCTAAAGATGCTTCATGATAGAAGATTGATGTAAAATGAGGACTTCACAACCACGATTTACCTGATAGATTAGAAGGACGTTCGTTTGTTAGTCGTCTAAGTTCATAAAAAAACATGTTGATTTGACAAAATGTCATGTCCCTCCTAATACTACTTCCATTGCAAGAGCAAAATCCAAAGTATGTTACTCGGAACACACAAATATATAAACATGAGAGTAATTTATAAAAAGAGATCAGAGATCTTAGAATTAAGATATAACATCTGTTTAAGATAATAGATGGTGCAATTTATATTTACTTGAGTTGAAGAATAGATAACACAAAGTGCACTTCATCTTAAATATAAATATAAATATATATATATATATATATATATATATATATATATATATATATATATATATATATATATATATATATATATATATATATATATTTTATCAAATTTGTAAAAATTTTGGAAGTCTTTCACAAAAAACATTAGGGGACAACCCTAAAAAAGGATTTGCAGAACTTACTCAAAAATCTTCTAGTATGTTAAGATTGTGGACAAAATAACTTGGAAGGAAGAATTCTAGTGTTTATATATGAACCAAAAGACTTGAGAGAAAGACTTTTAGGGTATATTTGTGTATAAAAAAACTTGAGGGAAAGACCTCCGGTATAATTTTGTGTATCAGAAGACACACTTGCAGTGTTATTCTATGAATCAGAATACTTAATGTCAGACTATCGTCAAACAAAATTTTCACAAATTCTCTTAATTTCTCAGTGGATTCTGAAAAACTTGATATTTAAACAAGATAAAAAATAAAAATAAAATTAAAACATTTAAAATTTATACATCAGTATTTTGGTAAAATTAAGTAAATTATTGAGGTGGAAGGATAATAGTAAAGGTATGAGGTAAAATTTCAAATTTAAGTGTATATTTTTAAAGATACTAGATGTCATTTTGAAGTGGGGATTGAAAAATGAAAATCCATGAATAAGAATTTACTGCAAAATCACAAACCTTCCCTGTCTAAAAAAAGTTTCAATCAAATATTGAACTCTAATACTCCAGATTGATTCAACCTTAGTTGAAACTCATTAACCACTTGTTTCAGTCTCTCCTCTATTAAAGACTCTGCAAATATCATGAAACTAAACCAAACTGACAAATACATTTCTTATCTTCAAGTATACTTTCACACATAAACAACGCTCAAAACAATGATTTTTATAAATGAATCTTCATACAAAACCAAATATTTGTGCCTTTATAAATAACAAGTTAACTTCTAGAGTCAAATCAAGACCATACATTATCCCTCCTCCCTCTTTAGCCTATCAAGGAAACCAAAACTTTTCATCCTTTTAGAGAATCTATGATGTTTCAAATACAAATTGTAAAATTGGAACAACAAATTTTCCAACAAGAGACAACAAGCTCATCAGTTCCATCAAGCCCCAGAAAAAGCAAATTTTCATCTATGCATCTTCCTGATAAATATATCCATCTGCCTCGGGGACTTCTCAAACTAAGATATATATGTGCAAAAGATGGTATCGGGGACGACATGGTGTTGACTCACCAAAGAATGATAAAGTGTTGTATGAATACTTTAGAATGTTGTAGAGTTCGAGAAAAGTTTAATCAATTTATCTTGAGTTTCTGGATAAAACTTCCGTGCAAATAGATAACATGATCGTTTTGAGCCGTTTAACTCACAAGGTGTAATCACCACAGTTCTCTGCAAGCAATGACAGACTCGTTAACTTAAATTAGAGGGAATAGATCATATAATGCAGAAAATGGAATATGTTACGCACCTTTGCATCACTTGTATAATGTGGACTTTCATCCATGTACTGCGGCGAATAAAAATGTAACGATAAATAGAATTGAAAATAAAAAGATGTTTTGGAATTTTGAAAATTAACAATGAAAAGACAAGGAAAAAAAAAAACACATACTGCTATTTTTTTCATGAGTTGGTAAGTAATATCTCGAGCCCTGAATGACCTAGGATGCCATTTTCTTTCAGACCAGTCAACATATGTTACCGACCAATTCGCAATTCCGCCTGGATCAATCATCTAAACATACACCGAACAAGTTAGCAGGCAGAGAGAGAGACAGAGACAGAGAGAGAGAGAGATAGCTACATATTACTTTAAAAGAGAACAGATTGGTTCCCTTACATTAAAAAAGGTTGGCAAGTAATGCTCATCGGAATAGCAGTTACGGTTTCCCTCCATATTCGGCTGATAAATTTAAAACATGAATAATAGTAGAATTTGGTAAGTGATGCTATCCTTACACATTCTGATCTTTCAACAATCATTACAAATAGGATAGAAAGAAAAAGTGGAAATAATAACTTGGTCAGCAAGAAAAAGAACAAGTGAGTCTTAGTAACATAGTACCCTGCAATGATGTTTGAATTTTGTAAAATAGAGGCTGTCTGCCATAGTTATTATAGCATGCTGACGTTTCATGGAGAACCACTGCAATACAAACAAGAAGATCAAAATCAGCTGCGTGTCAGAAAAGTTACCATTGGTTTTCCTAAATTTGATACAAAGCAACTTTTCATCCAAATCTTAACTTTAATGAATGATTTTATGGTTCCGATATCTTTAAACTATATACCTGTGAACCCTTTCGAAAATCTTTCTTTTCTACTTCAGGCAACATACGTTCTACATATCTGCCATTTCCATGAGGACCAAGATCCACATAGCTTTTTAATACATACAATAGAAGACAGATTAGTTCAAATTTCCATCCAATAAATCTGTAGAATCATCGATGAACGAAAAAATTCAAAGAATTTCATCAACTTTGTAGGTTTTTTTATATAATTTCTTACCTATCAATAAAACTGACACTTGTTAATAGCAAGTAGTTGTACACAAAATCAAAGCGGCGCACCGGAATACAACTGAAGCAGAAATGAACATACAATTGATCAGATGAAATCTCAAAAACCAACCAAATCTTAGCTTCAGAAAGAAGAATGAGTTAGCAAAATTACCTATCAGACAACAAGACGAAATGTTGGTTATCAGGGTCTAAAAGCGCATTTGCCAAAAGTCTCCTTTCAGCTTCAACCATTGAAACTCTTCCCCATGTTACCTGAAAGAAATCGAAAAATCAGTCGGCACTAGCTACTAAGAAAGTGTCATGTAAAGAGCTGGTATATATTCAAATCATGATATACCCCATACCGGTTCACTATGGATGTCTCGACCAACAAAATAGGAGCTGACATGTACCGGTTTTTCTTTCGATGCGTGTACATAGACGGTGAATTTGCCTTCATGGCCCTGCATTAGTTATAAGTAAAATACAAATAAAATAGCATGCATTGTTATGAAAGAAGACATGAAATCTATGTATGTGGTTCATGGAATCAAAATGCCATATACCTGGAAGAACATGTGCCAGAGTTTCTCGAAAGGTAATGAACCCGGAGTCAAAAACAAAAACGCAACTTTAGGGACCTTGGTTTGAACAGGATAATACTTGAGAATTTCGTTAATAACAACCCGAGATTCAACTTCTCCATCTGAGAACTCGCGCGTCTGTACGGGTGGTGGCTGACTATACGTACTACCACTACCACCAACAAAACTACAACCTTGAGAGCTAAAGAAAGAACACGCCGATAAGACGCTCCACAGCGGATAAATATAAGCAGCAATCAGAAAAAAACACACTATGAAGACTAAAACAATAATCCAATTAGGCCTCTTTAAGTGTGATCGGGGTCTTGATCCAATCATGATCAAATGATTTCTTATGAACTGCGGCCATGCAAGTTCTTTCTTCATTTAAGTTCAAGACATTCCTCCACGTTCCCTGAATGTATCCGTAGTCGAACCACAACACTCATTTACATTCAACCTGTCTCCCACATACAAAAAATCACTTCAACTACCAATCAACTCTAGTGCAGATAAAATCAAACATGTGCATAGAAAACCTAGGACCATGTTTTTAAGTATGCAAGACAAGAAACATAAATAAACAAATAAATAAATAACACAATTATAGTTTGAACAAAAGCTAGATTAAAAACATGGTCCTACCCTAATTTGAAAATGAAAAAGAAAAAATCCCTAAAGGCTAATTATAATTATAAATAAATTAATAAAGTAGCAAAAAAAAAATGTTGGAACAAAACAAACAAGATCTAGGAACAGAACAGAGATCTCTTATTATGAACCCTACTGGTACATAGTTGAGATCTTTCATAGTTTCATTGAACAAAAAAATATTGGAAATGAAATTTGAATCGGGACAAAGGGGAAAGATAATAAGAACGAAAAAATCCAATACCTGTGATTGAATGCAGGGATCTGAGGAAGAACCCTGCAAAAAAAATTGGAAACGGAAGAATGAAAGACAATGTCAACGTTGGTGTTTTTTAGGGCGTGTCGTGGTTGGATTGGATTGGATCGGTGGTTTAGATTTGTTATGCCAAATGGAGAGCGTTGATTTCGGTGTTGTGTTGTTCAATATTTTAAGTTTAACAATGTGTTTGTATTTGTGGACGTGTTTGGGTTTTGATTATTTTGTATCTCTCTCTTCCCCGGTCGCTGTTTTGTTGTGCTAAGTTCAGGTTGTAATGTCTTACTCTCGGACACTATACTTCATGTCGTTTAATACTCTTTATCTTGATGTAGCATACCATGTGTATAACCACTGTTTAAACGCAACCTCTAGATATTGATATGAATCAAATTTTTAATTAATATATATTTATAAGAGTCCTATGTTTGTTACCATATTTAATTTGGAAATTCAAAACTGCTCTAGAATATTTTTGAAGATAAATCGTCGAATCAAACAGTCATTTTATTTTTGCTAAAAAAATGTTCTAGAGATATATTTGTAGAACTTTTATAAGATATATTCAGCGATGCATTTTTGAAAACACCACTACGTGTATTTTAAATTATTTAAACATTATTATTTCGAATATGCATCTCAAAAACATCTTGTATGCATCTTAGACAGAAACATTGTCTTAAGTTTGTATTTTTTTTGAAGTCAAAGGCATTTTAATCTAAGTAACAATGTCATAATTTGATTCAGACATTAATAAACATGTGCATTATAGAACAATGCAATGCATTGATTAAAAAACATCTTATAATATTGCAAACATTGTTCTCAAAGTATGTAAAATAATACTAAAACATTCTAAAATTAAAAAAAAAAACATAACCTATTACATGTGCATAATCCTAACTCATGACTCCTCCTTTGCCGCTAGTAACCCAAGGCATTTCGTGACTCGGTAAGAATGACACGTGCGAGGGTGATCGCATCATCGTCACCTCTCTCAAACTGCCTAGACTCTATGCCTTCATACGTAAGCCGCATAATATTTTGACTGATCGGTAGGGGTGTTCATGGGCCGGTTTGGTTCGGTTTTGGGAGAATCCGATACCCAAACCGATCAAAAATACATGGATTGGTTTGGATTGGATTTACACAATTTTGTGATAAAGCCCAAACCGAACCAAACCTATAAACAACAGGTTGGTTTAGGTTGGATTGATCGGGTACATTAAAAAAAAAGTGCAATTTTTTTTTAAATATTAATTATATCAACTAATTTTCCAAAATAATATAAAATTCTTAATTTGATTGTTTCTCTATATTGGTTGTGCATATCACAAATGACGTTTCATTTTTTTCTTCTTGAAGTTGAATATCTCATTCTAGTTTCCATGATAATGTTGATATATATTATACTAATTAATTATGATTGGTTCGGGTTGACGGGCTCGCGGGTAGAGTTTTTGAAATCCGTTGTCCGAACCAATTAATATTGGGTTTCATTGGTTTAGTTCGGTTTTTGCCCGAACTAAAAAAATGTCCGAACCAAACACAACGGTTTGGTTTGGATTCCGGTTTGGTTCGGATTTACCCGAACCAATGAACACCCCTACTGATCAGTAACACAACAATGACATAATCATCCTTGGTCTGCTCATTCTACAGGATCTCCTCGTGAGTTGCCTTAGGTGTACGTCCAAGAGCGTCTGGTGTCATGACAGGGCATGACACACTCTAAAACCAAGTCATGTAACTGGTCACATAAAACCACTGACTTGTGGGTTACATCCTTCAATACTCCTCTAGTACCAGATGACTCTCGTAATCCGTCAGTATCTCATCAAGATGTTTATGGACGATGATGTCAGGAGTAGACCCGAAGGGGATCTCGAAATGATTTGCACATATCTAAACTGACGCATGCATTGCTCTGACAGATATTTGCACATCACATTTCTCTCACATGTTGTATCGGTGAAAATTTTGAGATTAAACTATTGATTAACTTAACTCACAGAGTAAGAGTCGCCACCGCTCTTTATTGTTTCTAAAGGAATGGAAAAAGAACGAATAAAACCCACAGAGGTTTTAAGACAAAGAGATAAGTGTACGAGAGTTGGTTATGCAAAGGGAAGGTGTTAGCACCCCTTACATCTATAGTACTCTATAGGAACCTCTTGAAAATCTGTGTTTGGCTTAAATCCGGGTTGTTTGCAAAAGATTGTGGAGATGAGAGAAAGAAATATTTTTTTAAGATTTTTGTTTGACAAGACTTCCTGAGCCTCGTGCCTACATACCAACAAAGTGCAATGGAGTATAAAAACCCCGTAGTTCGTGGTAACAATAACAAAAGGGTTTATTTTGATTGATTTTAAATAAATAGACATTTCGTTATATTCGAGTGGAAACTCAACTTACTACCCACAATTAATGAGGAATGAGCATTTGTGTCATCTTGAGATGGAAAATTTTCGCTTGGATTGAAATCAACAAATCTATCACTCAACATCTAAGTTGAAAATGTCATTACTTCCCTATATTATTGTGGAAGTATAGGAGTTGCATCACTACAAGAACACAACTAATGACTATTCCTAAGAAAATGTTTAAAAGGAAAAGGTGCGCAAAGGCACACAAGATTTGAATGAGTTTTGTGTTTTTTAAGTCTTTAGAAATTGTTTTGATATGCTTAAGATGTCTTAGCATTTATTTAAGAAAATTTTTTTGAAAATCATTTGAAAAAGTCAAGGTTTGTTGAGAAAGTAGTTCAAGTTTGAAAACAATAAGGTTTTTGAAAACGGAGGAAGATTTTGAAAATTAAAGAAGGGGAGGAGATGAAGAGATTATCCTAATGCATAAAATAAATAGTAAGAAATAAATGATCTCATTGTAAGGTAGCCTAAGAGGAAGCCTTTGTGTGTGCATTGTGAGCTAACCAAGATCTAGCCAGCACTTTGACAAGAGTCAAAACCAACATTCCATTCCTTTGGAGTAGGCCATAAGCAACAAGTAAGCAAATGATAAGACAAGCATCAGTTGAAAGAAGAACTCAAACTATAAGGTCAAAGCTAAGTATCAGAGTCAAATCTTCAAAGGTCAACCAAAAGTCTAAAGTATTAGATGAATCCAATAACATAGTGTTCGAACTGCAGTAAATCGACAAGAAACAAAAATTTAGTTTTGGAATGATTCCCTCCGGAATTTATATCGTCTCCACATGGATCGGTGCGAGGGAAAGAATGTCGTTCAACGATCTCTACGTTTCTAAGCTTGTTGTAAAAAATTTGGTTAAAAGATTCAAGGTACCATAAATAAAGGCAGAAAATATAAAGGCGGAAATTATAAAGTAAAGACTTAAAATAAACGGAGCCTTGTTGGGATTGGATCTCATCAATTGATAACACATGCATTCTTCGAACCCGTTAAACGCTAATCAATCATTCGTCTAATATCCTCACGTATCACCCACAACAGAGGTTATGTCTAACGCAACGCGAGAGAACAACCGTATTGTCTCGTTGGTGATGTCTCACGCAACTCAACAACATATAACATTAAGAACTGATACTCATGCAAATGTCAAGTCTAAACTTATGTCTAGAGTTTAGAACCTAACAGATAATCATCCTAGATCCAGATCTGAAGAGTATATTTCTATAGCGGTTCAAATCAAAGATAAAAAGGTAAACAAAGATGACATCCATATCAGATCCATGATTGATTCATATAAAATGTCATGATCAGAATACGTACACACGCTTAACCCTTTTTACATGCATTCAACTAATTTTCCAAATGTAAGTGAACACCGTTTCTCATCTCTATTATCACGCATCCTCACAATACCGTATTAATCCTACTCATGATACTCATGCAACTAATCAACACAATAAAATAAAAGATACTAGTAAATATCAACTTACAAGACTATGTCAAATGTTTGCTCATTGATAGATGAATATCTAAGATCTAAGATTTGAAAAAGGTTTTGTCAAGACCCACAAATAAGAAATCAAAGACAAACATCAATATTGAATCAAAACTAGTTCATAATATATAGATTAGATGAAATACATAAGGTATCAAAAGATTACATCCAAACCCAACAAGAAATCAATGCACTTACTCGAAGATCAAGCTCCGAGTTGCTTTGATTTGTGGTTCCCCCTCTTAGGGTTTGTGTTTCTTTCACTAGAATATACATGGAATAAAGATAGATAAAGTTCTATTATGAAAATTATGAGTTATAAAAGCTTTTTTCTAAAAAGGAAGAAAAAGTACATATATAGTAAAACAAAAATTTTGTCTTTTTCACCTAGCGAACACCTTCTTCGCACAGTGAAGTCCACTTTCAGGCACTTCAAGTGCCTCAGGAACGGTTAAACCGCCTTTGGAAAATATATGAGTTTGCAGTGCGAACACTTCTTCGCTACAACTTTGCACAGCGAACTTTGGGTCCTTTTCCTACTACTGTCATCCAAGGTTTCCTCTTCTCTGGGACCTTGCTGCAACTTCGCACAACGAAGATTCGTTGGCTGCTCGCTGGTGTTCGCATAACGAACATTGTTGATTCTTCTTCATTTCTTTGGCTTCCTTGTCCAATCCTTTGTGTCTTAACCATTGATGTTTTATACCTATATCATGCACAATAACACACATATCAAAGCATCCAAAGGTATTGGCAATATAATTGAAGAATCACACAAGAACAAGAAATAAATTCATTAAAACATGAGAAATAAGTTGAAAGGTGCCAAGAAAGATGATTCAATTTAAGTCAAAATTTGCACTTAACACATAGGAAAAAGTAACCAAAGTCCATAGGTCCAAAAATCAAACTCCAAGTCAAGCAAATGATAGTGACCATTAGTCAAATGATTAGATAACCAAATTTTATAGTGTTTTTCCTTTAATAATGTCTTTAAAAGAAAAATAAATGCCCAAGGGCCAAAAGGAAAAAGAAGCATAAATATAAACAATATGAAATATAATGCTAAAAATAAAGGCATAAAAGTAAATGGCAAGAAATTAAATGACAAGAAAAGTAAATGATATAAAGTAAAGTTAGCACAATAATAATGTTAGTATTGATTTTAGAGTTAATGACTCAATTCGGTACAAATTTAGAGTTATGTTAAGCAATCATATCACAATCTATTAAGAATATCATACTATATGAGACCGGTCAATAAAATTTTATGTATCATACATGTTAGATATATGGTAGAAACCATACTCCTAAAAGATGTAGCACAAGTAAAAATTAATGAGGGATCAAACACTAAGGCAAGGAGATTGGTCCATTACATCAATCATTCTTCACGATCACTTAGGACAAACGTATGTATCAATCCAAAGTAACTCAAATGATTCATGATAAATTTAAAGGTAGATTTGAAATTATGAAAGTTCATCAAGCATCAATCCAAACTTCATGGACAAGATAGACTCTTAATTTTCCAATTGATCAAGAGAAAAGAAAAAGAAAAATAAGGAGAATGAGAAGGAATGAAACCAAATTGAACCATGACTTGAGATTCATCTATCATCAATTTCAACCACCTCTCTTGGTGGATTAAGGCACTAAACCTATCATCAACCTAAAGCACAAAAAATGATTCAATTAATCATTTAATAGTAGATTTGAATTGATGAAGATTCATCAAACCTTATCAAAATACAAAGTCCATTAAGATTGAGGAAAATTTTGATCAATCAAGCCCTAATCCAAGTCAACAGAAGTCAAACAACATTAAAAAGGCAAAAATAACAAAATAAAATGCATTAAAATGATTTTAAATGGAAAATAAAAGGAAAATACAAATGAAGCATCTAAACATCAAATAAGGGCTCAATAAAATCAAGATAGGTCAGAAACAAGTTAAGGATCATAAAATAATTTTTGGAAATTTTTAAAATGCATAAAAGTATTTTTAAACAAATTAAAATGCATGAATAAAGAGAAAATTAATGAAAAATAGTAAATCATAAAATAAAATTGTGAAAAAATTACACAAGGTGTAGAATAATAGAAAATATTTTTTGTGAAATTTTTGAGATTTTTTTATGAAAATATGATTTAAAATTAATTTTATAAAAGAAAATCAAATAAAATGAAAAAAAAAGAAAAAAAAAAGAAAAAGTATCAGCCATTAAATATGTACAACTATGATGAAGTAAGGGCATCAGAGGACTCAGATCTTGAGGCACATGGTAGACCTTAAGTGAAATAACGTGTTAGATCATATTTGAAATAAAACAAACTCAGGCAACCACTGTACACCTCTGGTCGTCTTCTCCGGTGAGTTGCTCACTGGAGTTTGGCATTTGGTTAGCTCAAGACACGAAACCAACACCATTACAACCATATCATCAGTGTGAATTCAACCACATGCTTAATTTTCGTTTATTGAAAGCGAGCATAGGGAATTTGGAGAAAACTCAGTAAAAAACAAAACACGATAAGAGAAATTAAATGCCAGATACGATCAACCAAAGCAAGATAAGTTAGGGGAAAGCAACAGAGAGTATCAGGCTACATTATGGTAACTTGTTTGAGTGAAAACGAAGCCTATAACTACCTTGTCCAAATACAATTAGAAGGTGCTGCAAGGTTGATTTGGTTAGTACGATTCAAAGGCTCTCAAGGCTTGGGAATTGTTGCAATAACTTCAGAAGATGTTGAAGGTGCTAATGCAACTAAGAAAAGAAGCTGAAAATGCTTAGGATTTGAAAATGATTTCTCAAAATTTTAGTGGAAGTTCTGAGTTTGAGCAGAGGTTTAAGGGGTTATCCAAGCTTGAAATTGAGTGCAGAAGCTTCCTCTATTTATAGTTGAGGTGAATGAATGAAATACGTGTAGAATTAGTTGCCAAGCATGTGAAATCATGAGCACCAATTGCGTGACCAAACTTGAATGAAAAGTCACAAAACACATGTTATTCCAAGCCATTACAGGTCGTTTTGCATCACTACACTTCACTTAACATCATCAGGTATCAATCACGTGCCCACATTGGCTTAATTTAAAGAATTGAGTGAATTGCTATTTCTGGTCATGACCAAAATTCATTTCCATGGGGTCAACTTCAAACCATTGGGAAATTGTGTACATTTGACCATTGTTTCTCACTCTATTTGCCAAATGATCGCATCATAACATAGAGTATAATGCAAAAAGAAAGATTTCATTTGGATGCTTGAGCAAAAAGTTATGTTCTTGTAAAGTTGGCACCATGACTTGTAAGTAGAGGTCAAAAATTTCTAAGTCCAAAATGACTTATAATGTCTTCAAACTTTTAATGGCTTTCCAAGCATAATTGGCCTTTGATCCTTGAAACAAACTTGTAGAGGGCATCAAATATGATAATTGTAAAAAAACTGCCCTCAGAAGTTGAAAATTAAAAGAGTTATGATCTTTAGAAGTTAGGAAAACAACACTTGAATTCAGGTTAAATTTCATTAAGTCCACAAAGTGACCTCTAATTTTTCCAAACTTTTGATGATCTTCCAAGCATAATTGACTCTTGACTTGTAAAGAGAACTTGAAGGGGATGTCAAGAAGAGTAATTTTTCCAAAGAAGCATTAAAAAATGTTGAAAAATGAGTGAGTTGTGATATTTGTAACTTAGACTTCGAATGTTAACTTTTTAGGTCAAACCTCTTTGAACAAACTTGCAACCTTGGAGTTTTTCTTGTATTTCAAGGTACATTGATGATCATATTGTTAGACGATGGCTAGGATCTAGAAGGGGGGGGGGGGTTGAATAGATCCCACAGTTTTATACACGCAAATGTTTACCAAAAATTGGTTTTAAAATTTTTTTACGGAAGCAACCACTGAATCACACGTCTACAATGAACCCCTACTAAAAGGATCAGATATGCACGACAATATTAGGAATGAAATGACGGATGAGAAAAATTCAGATTAATCAACAAAGTTTAAACGCAATTAACCGTGTTTTGTTTGCTTAATGTTAATCCAATTCCAACGAGATAGGTTGACAAAAATTAATTACAAATGCGTTCGATTTTGCGTTGAATCAAATTATCGAACACTTGGTGTGAGCAAACACACTAAGTGCAGATTTCCAAATAATGTGAATGTTTAGCTGGTTCAAAATACAATCCAAGGGATTGTATCAATTTACAAAACAATTTATCAGCTCAAAATTACACTATCTCAGAAATTTTGATCAATTGATACTTCACAAATTCGAATAATATCGAAACATAAAAGAGTAGGGAAAAAGAGGACAAACACGATTTGATTAGGCAGTTCCCTAATCGTCCTCGCTATGAGTACCTCTGCCCCCAATCTCACAAATGGAATTGAGATATATATAAATTGTCGTTTGCAAATTGTTTATACAAGAGAAGAACAATGAACATCCAAACTCTCAAACGTCTTTGATTGTTGATGCAGAGTCATCTCTCCCCTTGATTCAAGATGAATAAAGTGCCTCGAATCTGGTTGAACAAATCACCGTCTCACGCTACTAAACTGCAAGAACCCACCGTTCTTCAGTTACCTTCACTCGGTCGATTTCGATCTTCTACAATTCGATCCCAAATCTTTCTTCTACGATCCTCCGACTGTAGCTACTAAACCGAACGAATACGCTATTCTACGGTTACTTTCGCACGGCTGAATCCTTGTAGAACGAAACGATTTGTGCAAAAACCCCCAAAATCACCATCTCATGCTACTAGATTGAAAGAACCTGCAGCTCTTCAATCACCTTCACTCGGCCGATTCTTGGAGGACAAAACCTGGGGTTTTATTCAAGAAACACCTACCAATTCTCAACCCATATCAGAAGATTTACACACTCCTAATTCTGAACGTTATCACTTTTAAACAATGGGCGACACAAACAAAAATGTTTATTTGTAATTGTTTGTTGATTCAAGGTTGAAGATGAAGATGAAGAGAAAGATTGGTATCTATTTTCACGTTTCTTGTTGTTTTTTTTAAGAGATGAACCAACTATATATAATGTAAGAATAACCAACTATGTGAAATAACAGAAAAAAAATAGAAAAAATAAAATGCAGAAAAAACAGCCCAGACAGCGATGGGTCGACCGTAGGTCAGCGTGCACTAACCCGTGGAAAAATCTATACAAAACAATTGATCATGCGTCGACCGCTCATCACCTTGTGTCGACTCAAAGAAGCTGAATTTGCAGAAATAAAAAAAACCCAGAAAGCATGCGTCGACCGCAGGTCAGCGTGCACTAACCCGGCTGTTTCACAAGAAATTGATAAAACTGCATGAGTCGACTCATGCTTAGCTTAGGTCGACTCAAGACATGCAAACACTCAGAAATTCATTTTTTTTACACATTTTGACCAACTAAGACTCGATTCATGCACGCCAAACACTAACACCATGATCATGCACGTGTAGAAATTATGTAGACCTCTTCCTATGTGTTTAGCACATGAAAATCAATGGTTAGATGCAATGTGACCGACAACGAAGTGATACCGTCCAAATTACAAACTAAAGACTATCATACTTGTTGACATCATTAAAACATAAATAGATGAATGGTATTCAACCCTCACATACTCCCCCTTTTTTATGATGGCAACACTGTCTGTCTTTCTCTTGATTTGTAATTTGAGGACGAAAGACTCCCCCTATCTTGTGCAATCATTAACACTGTAATATCTGCTGTTTTAATATTTTCTGCTGCTAGTATCCTTCTCCCCCTTTGACAACGTCAAAAAGAGAAGTAGAAGGTGGTCAAAGATGAAGCATTATAATATGGAAAGATCCACTCAATCAATTTGCAAACAAATACACTAACATGCATCCACATATAATGACGTTAATGTGAGAATAAGAGCGGATAAATACGGCACACGAGATGCAAACATAATTCATTCCATAATAGTGCAAGAAAATAACAAGTCATACAATCAAAACACAAAATACAACATGCACATTCTCTTAAAAAATTGGACCATTCTTGAGTCGACCCATGACACACTTTAGTCGACTCAACCAAGTATAAAATGGAAGAATTTAAGTTTTTACATACATATGCACCAATACATGAAAAATAAACATGCTAACACAAAAATCAAACATCCAGATGAGTAATATATGCTTAAACGTGTAATGAACATCATTTAAACACTCAACATGGTACATTCATTAAAGAAAGCTTATGAAGCGGAACAATATTACCTTGATCACTATTGACAATGAGAGCCCTCACATATAGCTTAATAAATCTTTGCATTGTTAGTCAAAAACATAAACAAGCATATATATATATATATATATGTGTGTGTGTGTATGTGTGTGTGTGTGTGTATGTGTGTGTGAAGAACTACTATCTTAAAGGATTATCAAACACGATCCGAGATGTCGAGAACGCCTAGTTCCCTACGAATGTGAAAGAAAGGCTTTGTAGCTAGTGGTTTTGTAAAAATGTCAGCAAGTTGATTTTTAGTATCAACATGCTCAAAGACCACATCACCTTTCTCTACATAATCCCTAAGGAAATGATGACGTATTTCGATATGCTTGGTTCGTGAATGTAATACGGGGTTCTTAGTTAGGTTAATAGCACTAGTGTTATCGCACAAAATAGGAATACACTCAAGTTTTAAATTGAAATCAAGCAATTGTTGCTTAAGCCATAGGACTTGAGCACAACAACTGCCGGCGGCAACGTATTCCGCCTCGGCTGTTGACAAGGCAACGGAAACCCGTTTCTTACTATGTCAACTTACCAAGGAATTTGCGAAAAAGTGACACGTGCCACTAGTATTTTTCCTATCCAATTTGCACCTGACAAAATCGGAATCGGAATAGCCAACTAAGGAACAAACGCTACCTTTGGAATACCACAACCCATACTTTGGAGTACTGGAGAGGTATCGAAGTATGCGCTTAACTGCTTTTAAGTGGGATTCCTTGGGACGTGCTTGATACCTTGCACACATACATACACTGAACATAATATCGGGACGTGATGCGGTAAGATAAAGAAGAGATCCAATCATGCCTCTATACCTTTTTACCTCTACATCCTTACCATTTTCGTCACGATCAAGATTTGCACTACCAGGCGTCGAAGTATATATTGCTTTGCAGTTTAGCATGTCGAAACGTTTGAGAAGCTCAAGACAATATTTCGTTTGACTCACGAATGTGCCCTCTTCGAGTTGTTTGATTTGCAATCCAAGGAAATAGTTGAGTTCCCTCATCATGCTCATTCAAACTCCCCCTGCATCAACCTAGAAAACTCTTTGACCAAGGTCATGTTAGTAGACCCGAAGATAATATCGTCAACATAAATTTGTACCAAAATTAAGTGTTTTCCTTGACGTTTAATAAAGAGGGTTGTGTCAACCTTCCCTTTTGAATATCCTTGATCAAGTAAAAATTTGCTTAGACGTTCATACCAAGCCCTAGGGGCTTGTTTAAGTCCGTACAAAGCACGTTTAAGTTTGTAGACATGATCAGGATATTCATGGGATTCAAAACCCGGAGGTTGGGCTACATAAACCTCTTCATTGATGTATCCGTTAAGGAAAGCACTTTTAACGTCCATCTGAAATAGTTTGAAATTTTTAGTGCAAGCATAAGCAAGTAAAAGGCGTATAGCCTCGAGTCGGGCAACCGACACATAAGTTTCCTCATTTTCGATTCCTTCCTCTTGGTTATAGCCTTGCGCTACAAGCCGCACTTTGTTTCGTGTTATAACTCCATTTTCATCAAGTTTATTCCTAAACACCCACCGGGTGACGATTACTCGATGATTTCGCGGAGGGGGGACAAGGTCCCAAACCTCATTTCTCTTGAATTGATTTAGTTTATCTTGCATTGATAAAAACCAATGATCATCGAGTAACGCCTCCTTTACATTTTTAGGTTCAACTTGTGACACAAAAGCGGAGTAATAACAAAAGTTACTAAGTTTAGAGCGGGTGGTTACTCCCTTAGAGATGTCACCGATGATATTGTCAATTGGATGTTCTTTGGAAGACTTCCATGCTGGAGGAAGGTCACCTTCATTAGTTGGATGATCCTCCTCACTCTTCATAGGTTGGTGATCCTTTTCATCTTCAATACGCACTGCTTCGGGCTGATCAGTTCCTTTATCAGTGTCCTTGAGTATGTCTTCTGAAGATACACATGCACCATGAAAAGAACTACCTTCTCCGACATTTTTTGGATAAGACTCATCAAAAGTAACGTGTACCGACTCTTCAACAATTCATAACCCTTTATTATAAATTCTATAAGCTTTACTTGACTGAGAGTATCCAAGAAAAATACCCTCGTCGGCCTTGGCATCAAACTTACCAAGTGTCTCTTTCCCATTGTTTAACACGAAACACTTGCAACCAAAGAAATGAAGGTGAGAAATATTTGGCTTACGCCCTTTTAAAAGCTCATACGATGTCTTATTTAGAATAGGCCGGATGAGCACCCTATTCAAAACGTAACAAGTCGTACTGATGGCGTCAGCCCAAAAGTATTTTGGAAGACCACTTTCATTGATTATAGTCCTTCCAAGTTCTTCCAAAATTCTATTTTTACGTTCCACCACCCCATTTTGTTGAGGGGTACGTGGTGTAGAAAAATTATGATCAATTCCATGGGATTCACAAAATGCTTTATACAAATGATTTTCAAACTCACCCCCATGATCACTTCTAATTGACACAATGTTCGTGTTTAACTTGTTTTGAGATAACTTAGCAAAATTTTCAAAGGCCAAAAAGGTATCACTCTTATTTGCTAAGAAAATAGTCCAGCAAAACCTAGAAAAGTCATCGACTATTACAAAACCATAATAGTTACCACCTAGGCTTTTAACCCTAGATGGTCCAAAGAGGTTCATATGGAGGAGCTAAAGGGGTCTCATAGTTGAAACGATGTTTTTAGATTTGAATGAGATCCTTGTTTGCTTCCCCACTTGACAAGCATCACAAAGGTGATCCTTTGTGAATTTGATTTTGGGCAAAACGATGACTAGGTCTTTAGAGACTATTTTGTTAAGCAAATCAAAATTGATACGAGCCAACCGTCTATCCCACAACCATGAATCTTCATTCATAGTGACTAGACACTTGTCTCCATTCAACGATACCTTATTTAAGTCTAGGATATAGACATTATTCACCCTCAAGCCCTTAAACACATTATTTTTATCACTATCTTCAACTATGCAACAATCTTTTAAAAATGATACTTTATAATTCTTGTCACATAGTTGACTAATACTTAAAAGGTTGTGTCTAAGGCCTTCCACAAGCAGCACATCAGAGATAGTAGTAGATGAGGGGTTACCTACACTACCTTTGTCGAGAATTTGTCCCTTATTGTTATCTCCGTAGGTGACAAACCCCTTTTTCTTTGCCACAAAGTCGATGAAAAGAGATATGTCTCCTGTCATATATCTTGAGCAGCCACTATCCAGAACCCATCTTCTTTCGATGGTCTCAAGACTTTGTACCTACAAACATAATCAAGGGAGAGTAGGTACCCAATTCTCATTGGGTCCTTTACGGCGAGTGAAACCAAGACCGCACTTGGGCAACCATTGATAAATGCCTTTTGGAACAAGAAATCTTCTAAAATGACATTTAGCAATAGTATGACCAGGCTTGCAACAATATAGGCAATTACGGTTCATTTGGAATTTACCTTTGCTATCTCTATCTCGAATCACATACGTATACCTTTGATATGGATTATTCATACTTTCTCGATAATGTGATCGATCAATAGCAAACGTAACTTTGGGCTTAAGAGCCTTGTCTATTTTGGCCTTAAAGGTTCTCACCTCTTTTTGCCAAATATGACAAGTATCACAGCCCCCAGACTTGAACCATGGAGACTTATTCTCATCAATCTTAGCTTTTGATGCATCCACCATGGAGTTTTTAAGAGCTTCCAATTCCTTTTCGGAATCGGAAACCTTTTTCTCCAAGTATGAAAAAATCTTTTTGTTCGAGGCTAAGCGTTGAAAAGCTTCCTTAGCCTCATGGTGTAACATATCAAAAGATTTTTGTAATTCTAAATAAGATATATTATTAGAGTGATCGTATTTAGAGTGTTTTACCTCTTTCTTCTTGTTTGGATGTGCCGTAAGACAAATATTGATGGATTCACTTTCGTCACTTGAGCTGTCATCTTTTTCTGACTCGCTATCGCTATCCCAAGCGATGTATGCTCGTCTAGATTTATTTGACTTTTTATGTTGACGACTCTTATCCTTATCCTTGTCTTTCTTTAGTGACGGACAATCCGACTTGTAATGCCCGGACTTTCCACAGTTGAAACATGACCCTCTTTACTTGCCACTCTTATTGCCTTCAATTTTTTATTGCCTTCTAAATTTGATGAGAGTTTTATCCAAGTGCTGAATTTCATTCTTTCGAATATACCTATTGTATATTTTCACAAACAACCTCATGTCATCACTCAATTCATCATCTTTATCATTGTTGGTTTCACTGTCACTTTGCTCTTGAGATGTGGACTTTGAACAAGAAGCCTTAAGAGCAATCGACTTCTTTTCCATATCTTTTCTTTTCTCCTTCTTTATACTTTTCTTATGTTTTTCCAAGCTGATGAGCACTTGCTCATGTTCATCGAGTTTGCCAAATAATGTTGTGAGGTCTAGAGTAGCTAGATTATTGGCCTCCTTGATCGCGGTGACCTTCGGCTGCCATTCCCTGTTAAGACACCTCAAAATCTTATTAGTAGCAACCTCGTTGGGAATTGGTTTACCAAGTACATGCAATTTGTTGATAATGTGAGTAAATAGTTTTTGCATATCCGCAATGGTTTCCCCCTTGCTTCATGTAAAAAAGACCGAACTCTTGCGTTAGTGTGTTAATACGGACCATTTTAACATCATTAGTGCCTTCGTGAGCTACTTGTAAAGCATCCCACATGGCTTTGGCCGTTTCACAATGAGAGACTCGATAATATTCGTCAACTCCCAAAGAGGAGATCAAAATTTTTCGAGCCTTCCAGTCATAGCTGTACTTTTTCTAATCCTCCTCATTCCATTGAGCTTCGGGTTTGGGAACGACAACGCCTTTAGCATTGGTCATCGTAATTTCCATAGAACCGTTTAAAATAACGTTCCAAACCTTCCAATCTATGGAATTTATATGGACGTGCATACAATCCTTCCAGTAGCTATAATTCTCGCCTGTAAAAATTGGAGCTCTATTATAAGCCCCTTTAGGTTCGTTCGCCATATTCCAAGAAGTTTTACTGAAGCACCGGATAAACCGGAGCTCGTGATACCACTTGTTAGACGATGGCTAGGATCTAGAAGGGGGGGTTGAATAGATCCCACAATTTTATACACGTAAATGGTTACCAAAAATTGGTTTTAAAAAGTTTTTACGGAAGCAACCACTGAATCACACGTCTACAACGAACTTCTACTAAAAGGATCGGATATGCACAACAATATTAGGAATGAAATAACGGATGAGGAAAATTTAGATTAATCAACAAAGTTTAAACGCAATCAACCGTGTTTTGTTTGCTTGATGTTAATCCAATTCCAAAGAGATAGGTTGACAAAAATTAATTGCAAATGCGTTCGATTTTGCGTTGAATCAAATTATCGAACACTTGGTGTGAGCAAACACACTAAGTGCAGATTTCCAAATAATGTGAATGTCAAGCTGGTTTAAAATACAATCCAAGGGATTGTATCAATTTACAAAACAATTTATCAGCTCAAAATTACACTATCTCAGAAATTTCGATCAATTGATACTTCACAAATTCGAATAATATCGAAACGTAAAAGAGTAGGGAAAGAGAGGACAAACACGATTTGATTAGGCAGTTCCCCAATCGTCCTCGCTATGGGTACCTCTGCCCCCAATTCCACAAATGGAATTGAGATATATATAAATTACCGTTTGCAAATTGTTTATACAAGTGAAGAACAATGAACATCCAAACCCTCAAACGTCTTTGATTGTTGATGCAGAGTCTTCTCTCCCCTTGATTCAAGATGAATCAAGTGCCTCAAATCTGGTTGAACAAATCACCGTCTCACGCTACTAAACTGCAAGAACCCACCGTTCTTCAGTTACCTTCACTCAGTCGATTTCGATCTTCCACAATTCGATCCCAAATCTTTCTTCTACGATCCTCCGATTGTAGCTACTAAACCGAACGAATACTCTATTCTATGGTTACCTTCGCACGGCTGAATCCCTGTAGAATGAAACGATTTGTGCAAAAACCCCCAAAATCATCGTCTCACGTTACTAGATTGAAAGAACCCGCATCTCTTCAATCACCTTCACTCGGCCGATTCTTGGAGGACAAAACATGAGGTTTTATTCAAGAAACACATACCAATTCTCAACCCAGATCAAAAGATTTACACACTCCTAATTCTGAACGTTATCGCTTCAAAATAATGGGCGACATAAATAAAAATGATTATGTGTAATTGTTTGTTGACTCAAGGTTGAAGATGAAGATGAAGAGAAAGATTGGTATCTATTTTCACGTTTCTTGTTGTTTTTTTTTTAAAAGAGATGAACCAACTATATATAATGCAAGAATTACCAACTATGTGAAATAACAGAAAAAAACAGAAAAAACAGCCCAAACAACGATGGGTCGACCGCAGGTCAGCGTGCGCCAACCCGTGGAAAAATCTATATAAAACAATTGATCATGCGTCGACCACTCATCACCTTGCGCCGACTCAAAGATGCTGAATTTGCAGAAATAAACAAATCCCAGAAAGCATGCGTCGACCGCAGGTCAGCGTGCGCTAACCCGGCTGTTTCACAAGAAATTGAAAAACTGCATGAGTCGACTCATGCTTAACTTAGGTCGACTCAAGACATGCAAAAACTCAGAAATTCATTTTTTTTACACATTTTGACCAACTAAGACTCGATTCATGCACGCCAAACACTAATACCATGATCATGCACATGTAGAAATTGTGTAGACCTCTTCCTATGTGTTTAGACACATGAAAATCAATGGTTAGATGCAATGTGACCAACAACGAAGTGATTCCATCCAAATTACAAACTAAAGACTATCCTACTTGTTGACATCATTAAAACGGAAATAGATGAATGGTATTCAACCCTCACACATCTGAACTCAAAATAATGTACCCTTGATTATACTTTAATGAAACTTGCAATGGCTTGAGGAAACTTGTTGATGAAGGCATGGAAATAAACACATGAACCTTTGAAATTTCTTGAGAAACAAGCTATCAAACTTTGAAACAACTTTGATCAAATGAAGTTAAATGATGCTCAAGACCTTTTGTTTTGATATTAGAGGTCGTGCTTTGATGAATAGACTTTAAAAATCAATGGCTGACCATACTTTGACTTGAGGAATTCAAACCCTAGCTGAGGAGACAATCACTTGATGCTCTTGATTTCAAACCCTACTTTGCAAAAGAAACAAAAGGGACAAAGCATGTTTTTTTGTATTTTGATTAATTGTTAGTGAATTATAAAGCATATAAATACAAAAAATGTAAAAGATATACAAAGAGGTGCATGATGATCTCTGCAAAGGCAAACCCAAAGATGAGAGGGTTAGGAGACAACCAAGTTTATGATCTTGATGCATTGCAAAGATGCAAATGAGGCGAGATCTTAGGGATTTGACAGATGCCCCTATTGAAGAGACTTAAATATAGAAGACCCTATTTTGGCCCTAAGATACCGCAAAATGTTCATGATATGAATGCATACACAGGACTCTGTGGGACAAATGGGCCACAAGAAACAAACTACTGCTGGAGAAACTTGGCAAAGGAAACAAAAATTCCACAGGGGGAAAACAAGAAGAAATATAAAATTCCACGAGAGATGGAAAAAGTGCGTAGATGAAACTACGACTTGAAATTGCTGGAGATAAAGAGAAAAAAAGAGATTCACCAGGAAAATAAATCATTGGCGAAAGACTCGACTCAGGAATAACTATGCGTGAAAATAAACCAAAACACAACTAGAGCAAACAACAAAGTAAGATTCCACTGGAGAAAACTTAACAATACAAGCAGCAAAAAGATATACTCACTCCACAAGGGAATAAACCTGAATAGGCAATGGATCACTGATTCTATTGGGGGGGGGGGGGGGGGATTTATTATTAAATATCTCACAAGAGTTAATTACAATTAAACACAATTATCACTCTTTATATAATTCAATATTTTCACCTTACATATAAAATACAATAATAAGTACACAATTTTGTTAATAACTACACTATTCTTTTTTTATAGAGTCTAATATTAAAAAAAATATAATACACTATTTTGTTAAATATTTAAAATTCTTATAAAATTTAATAATTACAATAATTTTATTAGTTGAACAATTTTCATAATTAATTTAAAAAAAACAATAACTACACCTAAAAAAATACTAACTTCAATCTTTTTACCTTACATCTAAAAAAAACAATAACTACATTATTTTGTTAATAATTACACTCTTTCTTATTTTTTTTAGAGTTTAATACCCAAAAATATATAACTACACTATTTTTTAAAATTAAAAGACATTTAGCACAAAAATAAACCGATCATTCAAAAATAAAAATAAAAAACTGATGGCTAACAAAAAAATAATATTAAATATATAAAATTCTTACAAAATTTAATAACTACAAAATTTGTATTAGTTGATCAATTTTTATAACCAATTTAAACTTTATTTACGAACTCATAAAAAAAATCATAAAATATAAATATTTTTGTTTCTAAATATTAAAAAAACAATAATCATATGATTAAATTTGTTAATAGCAAATTATCCTATTATTTGATCAATTTTTATAATTAGTTTGATTTTTTTTTAAGTTTTAAAATTATAAAATTCTATTGTATAATTTAAAAACACGATATACAATTTCTCAATAGCATGAAATATTTCTAATACCTATAAATACAAACTTAATTTAAACTAAAAGAAATCAACAACCATAAAATTCAAAACAATTAACATATTTTAATCGAACAAAAAAAAATTGAATAATGTCAAAATAATTTTGTAATTTCTTTTTTATTTAAATAAAAAATTGAAACTGTCTCAATACCATTGTATAATATAAAACAAATATTACAAAATAACTTTGTGTTTAATCATTCATACTAATCTTGACGGCTGTTCAGAACCTGAAGTGAGCCAAAGATGACGTCTGTGATGTTGGGTATGAGAGATGAGTATGGGGTATACCTGCAAGGCACTCAAATGATAAAGTAAGAATCAGGAGAGGGAGAGAGGGAGATAGAAAGGCAAGTACAAAGTATGTATTCCGTAGGATGATTTAGAATACTTGGCCCTCTCAAATGAGAGGGTTTTTATAGTGCCCCCACCGCGTGGCCAACGGTCCCTATTTTCTGAGCGAAATAACTGTTTCCCGAAGAATAGGTAACTGTCAGAAACTAGCCGTTAAGACAGGAAGAGGTGCTCGAAACTAGTCGCTGCCACGGGCAAGGGCGCAGTTGCGGGCATGGGCGTCGTGACTGTTTCTGGATGGTGGAGCCGTGCAAGACGGGCATGAGCTACTGAGGAGGGACAGGTGACCCTTGGGGTCATCCGATCATATCTGCCCGGTAGAGGGGCAGAAAGGTAAATTCTTCCCCAAATTGGCTGGACTTAACCAATTGGGCCGTTATGGGAGCAGAAGTGGATTGGGCCATGCCTAGTCATTGGGCCAGTCCAGAACAGGAGCCCCAAAGTCATTGCTCCCGAGCATGAGAGTGATGACTTAAGGATAATTCGCAGTCTCGGGGAGATCTAGAAATGGTCATCGTTTGTCTACGAGATGGAGCTGTTCTACGATGCCTGAGGGAGTTAGTGCCAGCGGGATACGTAAAGTCGTATGGCGTGCCCAGCATACAGGGAGCCCAACGATTGATGTGATCTGAAGAGGTGAGGTGCCACGTGTGCCTTGAGCCATGTGCTGCATTAAATGCATCATGATGGCTAGGCTAGGGTCATGATTAGGCCCTAGCCGCGCGTGCTCGTGCACGTGCCTTCTGAACGCCTATAAATAGAGGGAGAAGTTGCTCATTTACACTTTTCGCTTCTTTCTCCTCCTTCACTTCTCTAGTTTTTCTTCTGTCGTCTATCCATCGTCCAACCACCGACCAGCCGCCGTACAAGCTCCGACCAGACTCTTCGACCCTTAAATCTCTTCCTCGACCACGTAAGTCACTTGATTTGATATTTGTTTTAGGATTTTTTCCCTTTCTGTTCTTCTAGAATGCATGTTGTTAGGGTGAACTTAGGTAGTGCAGTAGCAGATTTCGGTGGCTATTGGTGGTATGCGGTGGTCTGGCCACTTTTTGCCGCTGTTGCGGTCGCCGGATGCTTATTAACTTAGGACTTTAGGTTGATTCTGACGTCGTTGCGACGATGTGACCATTTGTCGCCGACAGAGCTCATGAATCTTTCGGTGTACTCATGAGTTTTTCGGCGGATTCATGAGTTTTCTGGTAGACCTTTAAACGGTATTCTAGGTAGCGAACCGGGGAGGATTTCCCCATGCGCGTTGGAGGGGTTGCCCCCGGGCATCTCCTCACGCCATTAGTTGTGCCATTTGAGTATAGCTTAGGTCGGGGACGTCGTCCTCGAGCCTTTGCGCGCCCTTTCACTTAACTATGGGTGGAAAGGTGGATTTGATTTTGTCATTGAATTCACTTTTGTCCTCTGGTTTTCAGGTAAAGGAGATGGCCCGTGAAACTAAAGACGAAGTTCTTATAAACTCGTCCGAGGAGAGCTCCTTGGAAAGTAGTGACACAGAAGACACAACTACTCCCAGCGACACCGACTAGGAGTGGTCAGTCGCAGAACCCGCGGAGCATGCATCCGTTTTTGCTTCGTATTCTGGGGACACCTTCACGATCGTGGGGGCTGAAGAGGAATGGAAGGTTCATTTCCCTAGAAAAGACGACCACATCTGCATGGACTACGGGGAGAGATTCCTGATGTATGAGTACGTTTTTAAGGATATTGGGTTGAGGCCACCCTTTACTGATTTCCAGTGGTCGGTCTTTGTGCATTTAGATCTGGCCCCCTCGCAGCTGCATCCCAATTCCCTAGCCTTCATCCGGGCATTTGAGTTGACGTTCGAGTTTCTAAAAATATGAGCTACCCTCCCCTTGTTCTTCACAGTCTTCCATCTTCAGCGGCAAGTCTCGGGAGGAAGTTCGCCTGGGTCTCGTTGAAGCAGGCGAAGAAGTTGTTCAAACTGTTTTCTGAGTCCATTAGGACTTTTAAGGAGTGGTTTTACATTATCGAGCCCGTGTCAGAGAAGGCCCAAGACTCCACATATGTCTGGGAGGTGTCGAAGGATGAGAACGAGAAGGATCTTTACGAAGAGGAGGGAAAAGTAGTGGCGCGGAGGTTGCTGAAGTTCCCCTGATAAAGTGATGCTCATTTTTCCCAGGGGACTGACTAGTATCTTTCCTAGCCGGAGATGTTTGATGATGATGACAAGGTCGACTATGCGACACTGGTGAACTTTGTCAATGGTTTTACCCCTACCCAGTGTTGGATTAGGAGCAGGGACCCAATCTTCGAGGAGGATGGGTGGCAGAAGGTGAAGAGCCGTTATATCAACACAAAGGAGCTCATTGAGTATAGGACTCACGATGATGCTCTTAAACTACTGGATAGTCTTTATTTCTTAGTTTGTTTGGATTATTGTCTTCCCATTTGCTAACGCGTTCATTATGTTTTTGCAAGTGAGATGTCTTCGGCGCACAAACGGATGGTGAAGAATGCCCATGCGAAGCGCAAGGGTGGCGCAACAAACACGAAGAGCCGACTCAGCCAACGAGGGTCACCTCCACAAACGGGGTCGGGGACCTCCTCATCGAGTCTGCTGCCTGTCCAGAATTCTCCAGTGCCTGTAAATTTGAGGATTAAGCGCTTTCGGTCGACCGAGACGGTGGACCTCAGCCAGGCAGGGGAGAATAGCAGGTTCGAGCTGCCTCCGTGCCTCCATAATAAAAGGTTTTTCGAAGGCTCCTCTCTGGCGGTTCCTCAGGACGAGTCTCTAAAGCCCGAGGCAATGGATCGTCCGAGCAAAAGGGCAATGCTAGCAAAAAATGCTTCCACCCTGATTAGGGTCTTGGAGATGGCGGCGGTTTACGCTGAGGAAGATTCTCGTCCTGAATCTGAGCTGAAGAAGGCCCAGGCCACGATAGCGGTCATGGAGGAGAAGTTGGAGAAGTCTAAGGAGGAGCCTAGGGCTGCCAAGAAGGCGACGAAAAAGTCCCGGGAGGAGCTGACCAAGGTCCAAGGGGAGAAAGACATTCTTACTGTGGAGAAGAAAGCCGCAGAAGATCTAGTCGAGCAACTGAGGTCTGCTGCTGCCCCTGCCGAGGGCGAGCACGAGAGTTTGAAGGAGCTGAAGACTCAGGTCGAGCTGGTTGCCCGTATCATCCAAGAAGAGGATGACGTTGAAGCTATTGGCGAGGATTCTTTCAACAACGCTGTGGCGCAGCTGAAGCTCGTGAACCCCGAGGTCTAACTGTCCACTGAGGGGACCAGTTTCTTGTACCATGTCGAGAATGGAAAGATCATCATCCTCGACTTTCTTGAGATTGGCGAGGAGCATGCCCGAACTCTCCACAATGAGCCTAAGCAGATGGAGGAGTGATTTCTTTTTCGTTGTATCTCTGATATGCGTGTTGTATTTGTGTAACTTATTGTTTTATATGGGGAATGACCCCTTGTTAATGTAACAAGTACAACTGTGGTCCTCGTGACCATCTATTATTGTGATATATATGTTTCCGGCCGATCTGGTCGATTTTGTATGATCTATATTCGTGCATGGCTTTATCTGTCTTTATTTTTGCAAAGTGTAGTAACTTTGCTCAATACGTGTGTGTGCCCTTAATAAGGGTAACTTTGAATGATTTGTTGTTTCGGGGTTTGCGCGACTTAGATGTGTTTGCCATTGAGGGGGACTGATCGAACGACCAAGGTAGTTTCCGAGAATAAAAGCAGAGCTCAGGTCGCGTTTGAGGCCTGAGTTCGCAGCATGAACTTCCCATCGCGAGCTGGGGGTTCTTCCTGTCATGGTACTTTGACGACGACGGGCTCGGTCGAGGAACTATTGTCGGGCATGGGTTCTGCCCGCTCTTGAGCAAAAGCCAACCTCGATTGTTTCTGTATGCAACGCTTGTACCTGGGCGAGCATTCGTGGTCGGTACTCTGTGCTCGTCGTATCGACGAAGCAAACTGACAGTTAGGGCATTAGCTATAATATTGTTTTTGTTTTTCGGCGTTCCATGGTCGAGCGAGTTCTTCCCCGTTGAGCCGTTCTAGGTAATAGGCCCCATTTTCTGTTTTTGCTCGAACATGATAGGGTCCCTCCCAGTTTGCGGCGAGCTTGCCTTCTCGAGAATCTTTGTGATTTCTCCTTAAGACGAGACTGCCTACTTGGAATTATCATCGTATAACTTTGGCGTTATGCCTAATTGCGATTTTTTGTTTTAGTGAGGCTTCGTGGATAGCTACTTTTGATCGGACCTCTTCGACGAGATCGAGCTCCTCCCTTAGTGCCTCACTATTCGTCTCCTCGTCCAGGGGGAAATCAGTCCGCCTGGAGGACACATGTATCTCAATGGGGATCACTGCCTCAGTTCCGTAAGCTAGGTGGAAAGGGGTTTCCCCGGTCGAAGAGTGGGGCGTAGTGCGGTAGGCCCAGAGTACGTTGTGCAACTCCTCGACCTAAGCTTTCTTTGTTTCGTCCAACCTTCGTTTGAGGCCTCGTAGGATTACCCTGTTTGCTGCTTTGGCTTGCCCGTTAGTCTGGGGATGTTCGACGGACGCAAAGTGTTGCTTCGTGCCCAGTTGGGCGACGAACTCCTGAAACATTTTTTTCGTAAACCGCGTCTCGTTGTCGGTGACTATTGCTTGGAGGATGCCGAAGCGGGCAAGGATGTTCCGCTTGTAGAAGCAGAGTATGTTGTGGGCCGTTATTTTTTGGCCAGAGCCTCTGCTTCTATCCACTTGGTGAAGTAGTCAACGCCCATAATCAGGTACTTGTTCTGGTTTTACCCCACGATGAATGGTCCCAAGATATCTAGGCCCCACCATGCGAAGGGCCACGGGGAAGACATTGCTTTGAGTTCATTGGGCGGTGCCAAGTGCATGTCCCCGTGTCGTTGGCATTTGTCGCATTTCTTCACGTGCTCCTTGGAATCATGCTGCATGGTCGGCCAGTAGTATCCTGCTCGTAGAGATTTTCTGGCGAGGGATCTCCCCCCAAGGTGTTGGGTGTTGATCACTTTGTGGATCTCGCGCAACACGTGGGTGACCATCTCTTCCTCGACGCATTTGAGTAAAGGTATGGAGAACCCTCGCCTGTAGAACTTATTTTCGGCCAGGACGTAGGAGCAGACCTTGCGCTTGACCACGCTAGCCTCCTTTGGGTCGAATGATAGTTCATCCTTAGCGAGGTAATTGTAGAAAGGGGTCATCCAGCAGTTGCTGTCACCGATGACTTACACGTCGAGTATCGCTGAGGCTTTCTCGATGCTGGGTCGGGGAAGTACTTCTTGGATGACAGATTTTTTCCGCCCTTTTTCTCCGTGCTCGTTAGCTTTGACAAAATGTCTGCTCTGACATTATATTCGCGGGGAACATGCTTTACTTCTACCGTCGCGAACTTCGTCATCTTCTCATTGACCAGGGAGAAGTATTCAGACAAGTTGTCGTTCTTGGCCTAGTATTCTCCCCGGACTTGGAGGGCCACGGGTTGAGAATCGGTGTAGGTGATGACTTCCTCGACTCCTAGGTCCTCGGCTAGGCGTAGACCGGCGAGGAAGACTTTGTATTCAACCTGATTGCTGGAAGTAGGGAAAGATAAGGTAAGCGAGACTTCAACGATAATTCCTTCCTCATTTTCCAAGATGATACCTGCCCCGCTTCCGGCCGAGCTGGATGCCCTGTAACACCCCACTTTCCCTTTTTATAAAATATATAAATGTCACGATCATAATCAGAGTCTACAACAAATAGTAGGATGTCACATCATCAAAACCAACAATGAAACTCCTTTTCATTAACGAAGTAAAGCAGCAGAAATAAATGTTTTATTCAAATAAAAGTCCATTTGCCAACAACACCAAAAATTCACATTAATCGTGGTCCACCATAGTTTCAAATAAAGAATGACATGTAACAAAACAAATAAAGAATAACAAATGATAAAGCTCCCAAAATCCCGTGTTACGTATCAGAGCAACTTCTAAGACTTGATTAAGCAACACACACTCCATGCACACTTAAGTACCTAGATTATCTGTACTTCCGAAGAAGCACATACGCAACAAACAACAAAGGGGTGAGAACTACATTAAATAATAAATGGTGCATAATACATGATAAGAGTAGTAATTACGCAATCACACATCAGTAACACACCATCACGACATACTTGTCATTCATAATTACAATTCAATACACACCTAATGATGCAATGTGACTCAACAACTGACACAATACATGTGGTACCGATACACCATGGTTCATTTAATCGAACCCGATTCATAATAGAATCCAGATAGATCACATACACCCCTACTTGTCAATGATCTATCTCCACCATACTCTGCATTGGAGTTCGGATGAATCACATACACTCCTCCTGAGCAATGATTAATCACCACCGACACACCATGAAATGCATGACAATAAATATGCATACAACACACATGTATAAAACAAATTACACATTCTCACCATCCTCCAGATCATTGTCATACCCCAAATTTTGACCACTTAGATTTCCCATCATTGTGAAAATCATCATCACAATATGGATGTACCTTCATGCCTCATCAATCTCCTCAAGGAATTGTTGAGCATCCACTACAATCAAAATTAAGGTTTCAAGCCCTCTTAGAGATTTTAGGCAAAGGATCAATCAAGAAACAACATGATCTTCAACTTGTCTAACCTCTCAAACATCTACAATGGATCAAAAGGACTCCCACTTCAAGGATCAAGCACAAGGCTGCTCCCTTCTAGGTGGATCAAGTCTCAAGATCGTTAGTGTCACCAAATTAGGGTTTTGGTCGACCAAGGCCTCCAGATGGAAAATTTTCATCTGGGTACAAGCCATTGATCCAAAACATAACCTAATATACTTCATGGGACCTCATGGACCCAATCATCAAGTCAATTTTGCTTCAGGGGATGCATTCATCAAAAATCAGGAATTAGGGTTTCTTGACCTAATTCACCCCTAAGTTGACTTTTAGGGAAAATCATGAGCCAAGACCTCAAGAGAGGGTTTGAGGGTCTCTAATGAACTATATTGATCCATTTGCAACAATGGATTAATCCAAGAAGCTTGAGCAACAAGTTTCAATTTCATCTGCACCACAATTAGGGTTTCGCGAGGAAAGTCAACCGTAACTTTGACTTTTGACCAGGACATGCTCCCAAACCCTAAGACATGATTCAATATACCCTATGACACCCATGGAACATGTCCATCAAGTTTGATTTAGGTCAAGGACATGATTTCCTGAAGAATTGCACAGTTTGGAATTCATCTGATGAAAAGTCAACTGTGCACAAAAGTCAACTTTGACTTTTTGAGATTTTTCACCAAAATGGATTTTTAACCCTAAAATGATATTAATGTATGATTTGAATCATCATTCATCAATAAAAATCAAAGAAAGTGGGATAACTTGTAAAAGGGGTAACCATAAAAACTTAGAAAAATTTCTAAGTTATGGAAAAAGTGACACTAATGTGCCAACTTTGGAGGACCATAACTCCTAAACCACAAGGCCATTGTTCCCCATTCAAAGCTTGATTTGTAGATCTCATTGCCCTCTACAAAAGCTTCATACTGACCTATGTCCAAAATCCTCATGGATTTTGAGTTATGGAGTGATCAAAATCAAGAAAAGTCACTTTGTTCCAACACTTAGTGAAAATTTCACTAAGTCAGATTTTACCTTACTTTTTGCCAAATGTAGGGGGATTTTTCACTTAGATTCAAAAGAGTTCAAAACCAAACATGTTCAAACAGTTGTTGTATCATGTAAGGGCTTTCCAAAATAGCCAAGAACATTACCAAATTCAATTTGAGTCATGAGATATGACATTGGCAAGTTGCCTTGCTGAAATCTGCCAAGGCAAGGCAGATTTTTACACTTTTGGTCGATTTGCCAAAATTAGCCAAATCCAAATGCTCCTATCCACTTGGACACCTCTGAGGATTGAATCTAATGGAAGCATCAAGGTGGCATGGACTGAGCCATTCTCAACTGAATTTAGTCAAGACTTATCCAAGACCAAGGGAACCAGCAGCCTGTGCCCTGACCTCTAGTCAATGGCTAGAGGAGACTTGGATTTTCATTTGCTAACATTGGCCAAACCTACTCAACAGTTGCCGTTCACTATTCCTTGCAAAACAAACTTGCTCTACTATAAATAGAGCTCAATTGTGATCAGTTTAAGTACACCAAAGCCATCTAACAGATGCTTTCCTCAAAATCTCTTATTTCACTCCAATTTTGCCTTCTAAGGCAAGTCACTATCGGGTTTTGAGTTTGAGAGCTTTTCCAATCAAACCAATCACACACACACATATCATATACATCATATAGAAGTGATCCAAACACTCACATAACATTTGGAACACATATTTCACAAAATCACCAGCCAATTGCTCAAGTTCTTGACAGTTTTGCAGTTGAGGTACCATCTTCAACTCCAAACCATTTCAATCCATTCCAAGCATCCATACACACTCCATGGCACCTAGGGAAGCTATCCAGATCATTGGAACCTAGCTGTAACACCTCCAACACAAATCACGATCACCAGCTGCAAGTGGTAAGTATGAGCTCTTCTAACTCTATGATCCATGAAATTTTTGCTGCACAATAATTTGGCCATATGTTCATAATAATGCATGGAATGTTTCCCCTCAATTAATTGCATTGTTTGAATCGTGTATTAAAAATCCCAGCCTTCATGCAAAAATTAGGGTTCTTGAGCATTTTTCATGATTTCTTGTTATATGTTTAATTTAAATGAAATTAAATACCATATACATGATCGTGAGGTTGAAACGAGTTGATTGGTATGTGGATTACATGATATGATTAAGTATTCAGTGAGATTGGAGAGAAAATGCAAATCTGGGCAAAACTGAAAAACGCGCGTGTTCTTGGCGCCATTTTCCAATATTTGAATATTTGAATTTTGTGATTTTATTTAATTGATTCATAAATTAATTTCTCTCTGAGTTTTAATGATTTTGAGTTGATTCTTTTTTTAATAATTCACAAAAATGTTAAAATATTTTATTTTCCCCAAAAAATCCCAAAAATATTATTTATTTTGTATAATTGATATTTTTGCAAAGAATTAATGTTTTAATTGTTTTTGACATTTAAAATATTTTTTCCACCTTGATTTTACAACTTTTAATGCTTTCTAATTATTTTGTAGGTCAATACTTAATTTTTGAAGCATTAATCCAAGATCACAATTTGTTTTCCATATGTTAAACAATTTTGATAATTTTAATTGAATTTTTATTCAATTAAATACATTTTTGAAAACAAATTAGGGTTTTGGATTAATTCAACCCTTATAAATCATTTTCAAAACACTTTGGGCCTCTAATAGAGTGTAAGACCCAATCCTTTTTTGACCAAATCATTTTTGGGCCTCAGTGCATTGTATAAGTCCCGATACCGTCAAAAACAAACGGCACGATCGTCGCCTTTTGACAAAAAAACCTTGGGCCTCTCCTTGAGCTATGAGACCCATTCAAAACTTTTGGGCCTCTAATAGAGTGTAAGACCCAATCCCCTTTTAACCAAAACATTTTGGGCCTCACTTATTGTATAAGTCCCTCTGCGTTAAAAGAAAACCTCGGCGCGATCGCCATTTTTTACAGAAAAACAAACTGGGCCTACCCTCGTGTTATAAGCCTCACTCTTTTTCTTTAAACCTTTTGGGCCTCTTGAGAGAGTGTAAGACCCATCCCTTTGTACAGAAAACCTTTTTTGGGCCTCAGTCACTTGTATAAGTCCCTCTGTACAAATTCAAACAGTGCGCTCACTGATAAAACCCTGGGCCTCTCCTTGAGCTGTAAGCCCCAAATCTTTCTTTTTCAAAGCACTTTCTCCTTTGATTTTGAATATACTGTTGTTTTCAATCTTTCTTTGTTGAACAACTAACCAAACAGCATGGAAGCTCTACAACCGAGTAAGTGGTTATCGCTTTCATTTACCGCTTTCATATACATATAACTCTATTGTGGGGTTGTTTCGCTGTAAGACTTCTTTCATAAACTCATATCAACTGTGTAATAATAGTATAGATATTTCGAGTTTCCCCGGCAACTACGTTTAGAACTAGGAAAAGCCGTTTAGTTTATTCGTAGAAATAGACAACTAGATCCCCAATAGGATCACCAGATACAGTCTTCTCTTCGGCTGTCCTCATTAGGAATTGTCAAGAAACTCTACTCCCAGAGATGAATGTATTCTCCGTGAATGGCATCTTTGAGTTTCTTCCAAATTCTCGAACTTTCCTGGCTTGATCTATTCCTTGTGAATAGTCTGTCTTGAATTTCTCGGGGTTTGGGGACCCACGGGCTTCTTAAAAGCATCGGCCTCCTCTTGGGCATCGTACAAGGACCCACAGGCTTCCTAAAAGCAACCCCGCCTCCTCTTGGGCTTAGTACAAGGACCCATCGGCTTCTTAGAAGTATTCACAACCTCCTCTTAGGCTTCGTATAATGATTCTTCCCCCGGGAATGATAACCTCCTCTTGGGCTTAGTACAAGGACCCATCGGCTTTTTAAAAGCTTCCAGCCTCCTCTTAGGCTTCGTACAAATTGTCCCGACGACCTCCTAGAGGTATAGGAACAGAACTTAGTCATCTGCATAAAACATTTCTTTCAAAGAGTCTACTACTGTTTCTCAAAGCATAGTACAAAAGATGAAACTCTAGACTTGGACAGTCTAATCTCCTTGAGTCTTCAAGACATTCTCAAGTGACCCCTTCGTTAAATAGAAAGGAAACCCGTAGACTCGGACAGTCTCAATACCCTTCGGATTTCCCACTTCCTTAAAGAACAGGAATAACCCGGATCCTCAAATCAAATCCTTGAGTACAGTGTTGCTCATATAAGAACTGATTTTCTCTTTAAATCAGTATACTGGACCTGCCACTCAACTGAAACAGCAACCATAGCCTCCTCTTAGGCTTTGTATAATGATCCTTCTCCAGTGAAGTTAGCCTCTCTCTTGGGCTTTATACAATGATTCTCCCCAGCGGAGTCAAACAGCGTTTAGCCTCTCTCTCGGGCTTTGTACGAGACACATAAGAGACTCCCTCGTTGAGCCAATCACCCTTTCGCCTCCATCTCGGGCTTTATACGAGATACGAAAAGGTTTTTATTGAGCCAAACAAACAACAACCTCCATCTCGGGCTTCGTACGAGATACAAAAAAAACTCTCTTGTTGAGTCAAATAGCCTTCATCTCGGGCTTCATACGAGATATCAAAAGACTCCATCGTCGAGTCAAAAACCTTTTAGCCTCTCTCTCGGGCTTTGTACGAGACACATATTAGCCTCCTCTTAGGCTTTGTATAAGAAAACCACTGGTTGATCCAATCAACCTTTTGGCATCAAAGTTGTGCCTCGTTCACAATACACAAACATCAACAACTCCTTCCCCTTCATCTAATTGCTGTAAGCGGCAAGCCTCTGGATCATCTACATCCATGCCACTGTCCCTCTTTTAGCATGAGAAATTCCTAAGGAAAGATAGCATTGCTCAACACTGAGTTAAAGTCTTCTCCTTCAGGTTAAAAACACCCTATAAAGGAAATTATGGCATTGCTAGGATCCGCGTATCCCGATTAAAGTAATCCTCCCTTTATAACCAGTCACCCAACAGTTGTGACAAACAGACCCCTCTTTAGAGATGACAAATTCTCTCTAAAGTCAAACCTTTTCAGCTTCATATCTTGGGCTTTGAACAAGATACAAACCACCTTTCGCTTCACGTCTTGGGCTTTGAACAAGACACCAAAACAACCATTTCCTCCCATAGAATAGGAGGAACTACGAACGCTCTGATTTCCCTGTTTCGGTAAACGGGAATACGTAGGCATAAGATTGAAAGAAAATATCTTAGCGAACACACTAAACAAAATCCCATACTCTCATATATCTATCAAAAAGTATCAGTCCTAACATCCTAATCCTTGTTCCCCGCCAGAAACCTGTCATTCTGTCAAAATAACACAAGAAAGGCCCTCCCACATTGATCGCATCCGTAACCTAACAGACCGCTGTTTAAACTCAGTATGCAAGCAGGGTTAATTGGAGACATCTATTTCCCTTCCTTCGTCAGCTTTAATAGGATAAAAAATGAATCGACCTGTAGTAAACTGACCCCAGAGAGTGACCGCGCTTAAGAACCGCATCCAAAATCGCTCGCTACAGAAAAATGGCGCCCACCGTGGGGCCGACTCTCTGTTTTTCTTCTTTCTTTTCATCTCTTGTGTGAAAACCACAGATTGGGGATTCCACCGGGGAACCCATTTTCTGTCAGGAACTTAGGATTCATAGCTTTAAAGGTCTAGGATGTTTAGGACAAATATATATGCTGCTTTTCCTAATTGCTATACATGTTTATTTTTCTGCTAATGGGAATGCGTGTGATGCCGCATGTGGAAAGATTGAGTATACACTTAAGATAAGTGATGGCGACGAGGTCGACCATCAACCTCAGTGGAGGCTGACCAATGCAACCCATTCTCTCACCTAGACAATGGGCCGATTGTGATGTCTGAGAAACTGAGGAGCCAAACCCTTTCGTAGTGCGGAAACTATCGGGAATAGTTGTTACGCGATACTACCCTCATTTGAGGCTGGTGATCTATTCCCGGTGAATGGCACTTACTCTAAGATTGCTCTACAACTCGCTGGCGATCCGCTTGTTGTTTTTCTTTCCTGGGAGGAGCTGATGATAATGAGTACAGGTACAAAAATCACCCTAGTATAAACCTTTGGGGATGGGTAGAGCCTTGACTTCATGACAACGACCCTTTGACCCCATGTTTTTTCTATGTTTTTGTGTGCTGCATTCATGCATTCATTTAAAAAACATTAAAACATTCAAAAAAATTCTTCTCTTCTAGTCTCTCTGTTTTTCAAATTAAACTAAGACTGTGATTGCAAATATCAGAGAAAAGGATTGCGCTAATGGATTTCGGTAGAAGGAGAACTCATAAGTACACCTTCAGGATTCCAAAACTAGAGGATTTAAGAGGTTTGGCGGGGATGATCACAAACCAAGAGGCTTTCAGAGCCAAACACGGAGGTCTGCTACCATTGTTAAGAGTCCATGTGATTGAGGGAATCATGGACGCACTCGTTCAATTCTACGATCCAGTTTATCACTGTTTCACATTCCCGGATTACCAGCTCGCACCAACGCTGGAGGAGTATTCTCATCTAATTGATTTACATATCACTGATCGAGCTCCATTTTCTGGTCTGGAAGAAATTCCAAAGAATCAGACCATTGCAAGAGCAATTCATTTGGACGAGTCTGAGGTCAGGACTCACATGACGACCAAGGGTGGCATACAAGGTTTGTCAGTCCAGTTTCTGACAAAGAAAGCTCTGTACTTCGCTAGTATAAGGAACGAGACTGCTTTTGAAAGCATCTTTGTTTTACTCACCTACGGATTATTTTTGTTGCCCAACATTAATAATTTCGTCGATATCAACTCCATTAAGGTTTTTCTCATTGGAAACCCTATGCCGACTTTGCTCGCAGATGCGTATCATTCTGTACACTTAGGGAATTTGTACAGCGGAGGGGAAATCACATGCTGTGTACCTTTGCTTTATAAATGGTTTATCTCCCACTTGCCCAAGTCTGCAGCTTTTTGGGATTGCAAGAGTGTCTTACGTTGGTCACAGAAGATCATGTCCCTCACCAACTCTGATATAGATTGGTGTAATAGGATCTATGATGGAATCAGAATCATTGATCGTTGTGGAAACTTCCCCAACGTACCCCTCATAGGAACTAAAGGAGGAATCAACTACCATCCGGTATTGTTTCGTTGTCAATTTGGATACCCGATGAGACACGTCCCACGGAATGCTCATCTGGAAGGTCTTTTCTTCAAGGAAGGAGAAAGTGACAGAGCACTAAAGATGGAAATAGTGCACGCTTGGAAACACGTTCATAAGAAAGGACGAGAGTCTCTAGGAAAACCGGACTGTGTCTCGGTGGAGCCTTATCTCCACTGGGTACAAACTAGAGCTCTCAAGCTGAAGATGCCTTATCCTCGTTATGGAATTCTTCCGCCGAGGGAATCTATCATGTACTTCATGACGGAAACTGAAAAGTTTCAGGTTACTCTCAACAAAGTTCAAAGGGAGAGGAGGTCTTGGAAGAACAAGTACCGCACCCTCGATGTAGAGTGCATTAAAATACAACAATTACTGAAAGAGAAAGATGCTCTGATTGAAATTTTGGAGCAACATGCTGTATAGAATCAAGATGACCAAAGGAATTTGCTCGCTCCTTTCACTTGGCAAAGGAATGACAACCCGACAACGGCCCAAGAGCCCCGGTCAAAGAAGAGGAAAGTACCAGAGTCAGCACCTGATTTCTCTTCAGAGAGGACTCAGGACCCATTAGCTTAGGTTTCTGTTTCTGCACTTTGTAATCTACTGTATTTTCGTTTCCGCAATCCTTTGGATTTCAATAAAAAGGGGTTTCCCCGCCGTTTGATATTTGTAATCTAATTGTCAAAGTTTATTTTGATTAAACCAAAAAATAATTAATATAATCATTGCATTCATCATTCTCACATTGCGTATTCTTCTTACCTACGAATCTCACATTTGTGTCTCGGTTCTAGAGTCAAACTGTCTCATTCGTATAATACTCGGGCCAATCGTCAGAAAAAGATGGATGATCTTGAGAAAGAAAACAGAGAGTTGAAAGAAGAGATCGACGCTCTGAGAGAGGATATGAGAAAGCTTCGTAACGACATGCAAGCCATGGCAGAAGCTCAGCTACAAAGGACTATGATCTCAGAGATCACCTAAACGCCCATAGTGGAGAAGTTTGATCCTAGGTATCAGATGCCGAAAGATCATCCCTGAGGCATGCTTGTTAACTATATCCCGGAAGGATATGTTCTGCCGATCACTGAAGATCAGGGAATCGCGACAAAAGCCGCTGGGCCTGAAGGTTACAAACTTAGGGAAAGGGAAGATGCCAGAGGCATATTGAAGACTCCAGGATGTATTTGGAAAGGATGCCGCAGACCTCTGCTTGGTCCCTAATGTGAAAGTCCCGCACAAGTTCCAAGTGCCCGACTTTGAAAAATACAAGGGTAACTCTTGCCCTCAGAGCCATATGGTGATGTACGCTCGGTGGATGTCAGCTCAGACGGAGAATCAGGACCTACTGATTCACTACTTTCTGGATAGTTTAACCGGTGCCGCCTTAAAATGGTACATGGGATTAAACCATGCTACGATTAGCACTTTCAGAGATCTTGGCACTGCCTTCGTCCAACAATACAAATACAATTTGGACATGGCACCCGGCAGAGATCAACTCAGATCGATGTCGCAAAAGGACAAGGAAACCTTTAAGGAGTATGCTCAAAGGTGGCGTGAAATTGCCGCTCAGATTTGTCCACCTCTTGAGGAAAAAGAGATGACAAAGATCTTCTTAAAAATCTTAAGCTCATTTTACTATGACCGAATGGTTGCCAGTGCGCCCAGTGACTTCACCGAAATGGTCGGCATGGGCGTACGTCTTGAGGAAGCCGTCCGAGAAGGACGTTTGGCAAAAGACACTGGATCGACGAGCGGTACTAAAAAATACGGTAGTGCTCTCCCTAAGAAAAAAGAGCAAGATATTGGGAATATCTCTCTCGGAAATCAAAGGCGACGCTATCAGCCGGTAGCAGTTGTAACTCCTGCTATCAGCCCTGCGCCTATTCCTACGTATTAACCTCAGGTTGCGCAGAGCCAACTTGATCATCAAAGGACACAACAGCCTCTTCAGCAGGCTCGTCCTCCATACAACAACAACCGTACAACACGACCACCAGGGTTTGATCCTATACCCATGTTGTACGCAGAACTATTTCTGTTACTACTGGCTAAGGGGCACATTCATACTAAGTCTCCTCTTACAGTACCGGAAAATCCGTCTTTCTGGTTTAAGGTGGATCAAACTTGCCCTTACCACCAAGGAGGATCAGGGCATAACATAGAGAATTGTCTCAATTTCAAATCCGACGTGCAAAAGCTTGTTAGGAGCGGGCTCTTATCTTTCAAAGATACGAATCCCAATGTTCTCACGAACCCGCTGCCTCAACACGAGAAAGCTGCAGTCAATCTGATTAAGAGAGAGACTAACAATGTCTATCAAATTCACGATGTACTCTTATTAAGGACCAATTTGGTCAAGATGCATTATAGACAGAGTGGATATGGCCATGTGCCACCTCATAATTATCATCAATGTGATGTCTGCTCTAAAAATAAACAGGGATTCTCTTTCATACAAGATGCCCTCCAGCGTCAGATGGATCTTGGATGGATCCAAGACTACCATGATAGGAACCCTTATCAGATCAACATGGTTCAGATCTTTGATATTCGCGTGATGAATACCAACTTAGTAGAGTTACATGCTGAACAGGTCTGACTCGGATTCCTGATATCACATGACTATCAAAGCTGTAAAGCGGGTTGCGAAAATGATCGAGGTTGTACCCTTGTCCAGGAGGCACTTCAACACTTGTTAAATCACTGGTGGATGCCAATCTATATGGATGAAGATACTCAGCAGATTAGTATCAGTAACAGGAATCCTACTCGACGTCAAAGTCAGGATGTCCGATCTGTGGAAGCTAACCTAGTGAGGTTACATTGTATTCAAAGTGGGCGTGGCCAGGTGCCACCACACAACTATGACCGTTGTAGCGTCTGTTCAGAAAGTAACCAAGGGTGTTACCTTGTGAGAGCAGCTCTTTAGGGTGAGGTGGATCGTAGAGAGATTCGTCCACATTCGGGGTCTGGACCCATCAACTGGACGCCGAACTACCTTGCCAATCAAGTCGAGGATGTTGTCACAATCTCTGGTCATCACAAGACCAGGGATGTTTTTGCCATTATCCCTCTACTTGACGAATCTAAAGTTCCCAACCGGGAACGGATCGAGATTACTTATGATGGTCAGAAAAATCAGAAGGTTCCCATAGTCATCTATCTGCCGGGACCACTACCGTATGAATCAGCTAAGGCAATCCCTTACAAATACGGTGCAATGACAATTGAAAATGGAAAGGAAATTCCATTACCCTCCGTCGTAAATATTGCAGACATCAGTCGTGTAATACGGAGTGGTAGAATCTTCAACCGACGGGTTGGGGAACTTAACAAAGAAAAGGAACTTCAGACAGAAGCTCCCAATCCATCAGTCGGTCAATCCAGTAATCCCGACCTTTCGAAAAATAATGATGAGATGCTGAAGCTCATCCAAATAAGCGAATATAACATTGTTGATCAACTGTTACAAACTCCTTCAAAGATCTCTGTGTTATCACTTTTACTCAATTCAGAAGCGCACAGGGAGGCTCTACAGAAAGTCTTGGAGCAAGCCTTTGTGGAACAAGATGTAACAATCAGACAGTTCGATAGTATTGTCTCTAACATCAATTCTTGCAACAATTTGGGATTTAATGATGAGGAATTACCCGAAGAGGGTCGCCGTCATAACATGGCGCTCAATATCACAGTCAACTGCTAGGACCATGCTTTAGCCAGCGTACTGGTAGACACAGGGTCAGCCCTGAATGTTATGCCGAAGTCCACTTTGATGCAATTATCATTCAAAGGTGCTCCGATGAGAATCAGCGAGGTTGTCGTCAAGGCATTCGACAGATCCAGAAAAGTGGTTATCGGCGAAGTTGATCTTCCCATAACTATCGGTCCTCATACTTTCCAAGTCACTTTCCAGGTCATGGACATCTGGGCAACGTACAGTTGTTTATTAGGAAGACCTTGGATACATCAGGCTGAAGCGGTTACTTCAACCCTCCACTAAAAGCTAAAGTTCATCAAGAACAATCAACTTGTCACAGTTTGTGGGGAACAAGCCTTGCTTGTGAGTAACTTGTCATCATCTACTGGTATAGAACCCGAGGAGGTTATTGGAATGCAGTTCCAAGCACTGTCGGTAAGCAAGGACAATCAATCCCAAGGAGGAACCTCGATTTCCTCATACAAAGATGCTATCAAAGCGGTCGAGAGTACCGATACAACCGGATGGGGACAACTTGTCATTCCTATTGACAATAAAACAAAGAAGGGTCTTGGTTTTTCTGCAACCTGTACCCGGACAGCTGTCAACGATGAAAGTCTTCATCCCATCAAAAACTTCTTCCACAGTGGAGGTTTTCTTCACCCAGTCCCTCAAGCAGTCCATGTTATCAATGAGGAAGATCCCTCTGACACAGATGAAGAATGGAAGTCCTATCTTAACAAGGACGGTTATATGTCTCAGGACGAAACGCAAACTCCTTTTTGCTTTCCTACAGAGAGTCCGAGATTTATACCCAGGTCAGACATCGAAATGATATACGGAGGTTGTGATCCAGAAGGATGTCGTGCTCCGCCAAATTCATTAGAGGAAGACACTCCGATGAAAGACAACTTTGACCACAATTACTATGGCCCGATGGATGGCCTGCCAATGTGGCAGCCTTACCCAGGAAACTTGGGGCAAGAGAGTCAGCCAAACAATGAAAATCAGCTGACCGTTATTGAACAGAATACCTGTGTCTCCACCATGTCATGGGATCAACACTCAGGTCATCCTGAAACTACTCAACATGAAGATGAATTCGCAACGTTTGCAGGACTTGAGTTCATCAACTTTGCTTTTCCCGAGGTCAACGTCATCGAGAGGGATGACTCCTCCAGTTCCAAAGAAGTTTGGGACACCCTGGGACAACCAAGTGGAAAATACAACTATATGGTCAAGTACACTGCGCCCGAAAGCTCTCGTATCAGGCTCGAAGATATCCAGCCAACTGGATGGGGAGATACAACTGAGAGCACAAATACTATACAAAATGCAACAGAGGAATCCTCCTACGACAACTCTGTCTGGGAGATAGATTCCAATGATCCTGTTCCTCCAGAAATCAGCGTTATTTCTAGAGACAAATCAAGGAAGGTGCCAGACTTTGTGATTCGCCGAGGAGTTCGCCGCCAATGGGTTGCTGTCGAGGTCCCAAAGGTCGTTCATCAGTCAAAGTAATTGCCATCTTTAACCTTTCACCCTGCCCAGGTGAAACAAATGTTTTGATATGGCTCGTTTTCTGTAAATTTTCCCTCTTCGCTTCACCCAAAGCGACAAAGTTTTGTTTTATAGGACTGTAGTTTCAAGGATCGACTTGTTCATTAATAAAATAATGTCATTCCGTAATTTCCGCATTTATTACTGTTTTCTCTTTTCGCTTTTTTTAGAAAATGGTAATCCTAAAAAAACAATTCAATAATAAAAACAAGCAGTAAAAAAAATACATTGCACACACTTTTGCATTTTCTCTATCTCTTCTAAACACGAATCATCACGTCATGCAGATTGCTTATTTTAAACCCCGTTGAAACATACGATCTGATGCCTTCTCCCGACTTTGGGTTCCCGGTATTTGGGGATGAAGAAGAAGTTGACAACGAAATTCCAGAAGAGATCTCTCGACTACTCAGACAAGAGGAGAGGTCCATTGAACCTCACAAAGAGCCGTTGGAAACAGTAAACTTGGGTTCAGAAAAGGAGAGAAAAGAAATCAGGATTGGGGTACTGCTCAGTCCAACTGCCAGAGAGGGTTTGATAAAGCTTCTCAGAGAATTTCTCGATGTATTCGCTTGGTCCTATCAGGATATGCCAGGGTTGGATACCAGCATCGTGGAACATCACTTACCGTTAAGATCGGAATGCCCGCCAGTAAAGCAGAGGTTGAGATGGACTCACTCGGACATAGCCATCAAAATCAAAGAGGAGGTACAGAAACAAATCGACGCGGGTTTCCTCGCTACATCTGAATATCCTCAATGGTTAGCCAACATCGTACCCGTTCCCAAAAAGGACGGAAAGGTCAGAATGTGTGTTGATTACAGGGATCTGAATAAGGCAAGTCCAAAGGACAACTTTCCTTTACCATACATTGACATGCTGGTAGACAGCACAACAAAGTTCAAAATTTTCTCCTTCATGGATGGATTCTCGAGCTATAACCAGATCAAAATGGCGCCGAAAGACATGGAGAAAACTTCGTTCATCACCCTGTGGGGTACCTTTTGTTACAAGGTAATGCCATTCGGTTTGAAGAACGCCGAGGCAACCTATCAAAGGGCCATGACTACTCTTTTTCATGACATGATACACAAAGAAATCGAGGTATATGTCGATGATATGATTGCAAAATTTAAGACAGAAGAGGAGCATGTGACCCACCTGTCGAAATTGTTCGAGCGTTTGAGGAAGTACAAACTCCGCTTAAATCCCAACAAATGCACCTTCGGTGTCCGTTCAGGGAAACTACTAGGGTTCATCGTCAGCCAGAAAGGAATTGAGGTTGATCCTGACAAGGTCAAGGCCATTCGAGAAATGCCTTCTCCGAAAACTGAAAAACAAGTCAGAGGATTCTTGGGACGTTTGAACTACATTTCCAGATTCATATTCCTCATGACCGCCACATGTGCGCCGATCTTCAAGTTACTTAAAAAGAACCAGGATTGCGTTTGGGCAGAAGACTCTCAAACCGCCTTCGACAGTATTAAGGAATATCTGTTGAATCCTCCGATTCTATCACCTCCAGTGGAAGGAAGACCACTGATCATTTACCTCACAGTTCTAGAGGACTCAATGGGATGTGTACTTGGCCAACAAGACAAAACCAAAAGAAAAGAGACTGCCATCTACTATTTGAGCAAGAAGTTCACCGACTGCGAAACTCGGTACATGATGCTCGAGAAAACTTACTGTGCTTTGGCTTGGGCAGCCAAACGTCTTCGTCAGTACATGATTCGTCACACTACTTGGTTAATCTTCGAAATGGATCCAATCAAGTATGTCTTTGAAAAACCTGCTCTCACGGGAAGAATTGCCCGTTGGCAGATGTTGTTATCAGAATATGACATAGAGTGCCACGCTCAAAAAGCCTTTAAAGGAAGTATTTTAGCCGATCATTTGGCGCATCAACCGATTGACAATCAAGAATCAATCGGGTTTGACTTCCCAGACGAAGATGTCATGTATCTAAAGATGAAAGACTGCGATGAACCGCTACCCAGTGAAGGGCCAGAACCAGGCTCCCAATGGGGACTTATCTTTGACGGAGCAGTTAATCATTATGGAAACAGAATTGGGGCAATCATTGTTACCCCTCAGGGTACCCACATTCCTTTCACCGCCAGACTTACGTTCAAATGTACGAACAACGAGGCTGAATACGAAGCTTGTATCATGGGTCTTGAAGAAGCGATTGATTTAAGGATCAAAAACTTGGACGTATATGGCGACTGAGCCCTGGTTATCAATCAGATAAAAGGAGATTGGAACACATACCAATCAGGACTGTTTCCTTACAAAGACTATGCAAGAAGGTTGTTACCTTTCTTTAACAGAGTTGAGTTTCATCACGTCCCTCATAATGAGAATCACATGGCTGATGCATTAGCCACTCTCTCTTCCATGATTAGTGTAGGTCAATGGACTGACCTACCTAAGATCGACATAATGCGCCTTGAACGACCCGCTTACATCTTCACGATTGAAGCAGTCATAGACGACAAACCTTGGTATCACGATATCAAATACTTCCTTCAGAAACAAGAGTACCCACCTGGGGCACTAAGGAAGGACAGAATAACCCTCAGAAGATTGGCTGGATACTTCTTCTTGAGCGGTGACACTCTCTATAAGAGAAATTTTGACATGGTCTTGCTCCGATGCGTATACAGACCAGAAGCAGACATGCTTATGAAAGAAATTCATGAAGGATCCTTTGGCACTCATGCCAACGGACACACAATGGCGAGAAAAATTCTGAGAGCAGGGTACTACTGGTTGACCATGGAATCCGACTGCTACAAGTACATGAGGAGGTGTCACAAGTGTTAGATATACTCCGACAAAATTCATGTACAACCATCACATCTCAAAGTTCTTTCTTCCCCATGGCCTTTTTCCATATGGGGAATCGACATGATTGGCTTGATCGAACCTAAGGCTTCAAACGGACATCGGTTCATCCTGGTAGCCATTGACTATTTCACCAAGTGGGTCGAAGCAGCGTCGTACGCTAATGTAACCCGACAAGTGGTGGTCCGATTTATCAAAAACAATATCATCTGCCGTTATGGTGTTCCAAGCCAGATCATTACAGATAATTGATCTAACTTGAACAACAAGATGATGAAAGAGTTGTGCACAGAGTTCAAGATCGAACATCATAACTCATCTCCCTACCGACCAAAGATGAACAAAGCGGTAGAAGAGGCCAATAAGAACATCAAGAAGATCGTTCAAAAGATGGTTGTAACCTACAAAGACTGGCACGAGATGCTACCCTTTGCTCTTCACGGTTATCGTACATCTGTCCGCACCTTAACAGGGGCAACCCCTTTCTCTCTAGTATATGGCATGGAGGCAGTTCTCCCCATAGAAGTAGAGATACCGTCAATCCGAGTATTGATGGAAGCTAAGCTTACAGAAGCTGAATGGTGTCAAAGTCGACACGACGAATTAAACCTGATCGAAGAGAAGCGAATCACGACACTATGCCACGGTCAGCTGTATCAACAGAGAATGAAAAAGGCGTTCGACAAAAAGGTCCGACCTCGCATCTTCAGGAAAAGAGACCTTGTGCTCAAGAAGATACAATCATTTCTCACTGATTCTCGGGGCAAATGGACTCCGAATTATGATGGCCCCTATGTGGTCACGAAAGCTTTCTCAGGCGGTGCCTTTAGACTTGCAACCATGGATTGAGAGGAATTTGTCTACCCCACGAATGTTGATGTAGTCAAGAAATACTTCGCCTAAACTAAAAAAAAAAAAGTCTCGGTGGATTGAAAACCCGAAAGGGCGGTCCAGACAAAAGTTAGAGACATAAAAAAAAAATCATCCCGATGGATTGGAAACATCATAGTACAATCCAGGCAAAAATTAGGGATAATGGTAAGTAACTATGTTCAACAGAGGCAGGTCCCTCTACAGCAGCAGTTACACCGTCCATCGGAGGAAAACTCCAGTCAAGGTCATCTTCGACGGAAGCTCAGGATGTCCCGAATTCAAAGTTGGTAGAAGGATAGTGGTCGTTATGTGTCAACGTAGCCCTTTTCCCTGTAAATTACCATTTTCAAACTTTATATATACTCTTTGGAATCACGCGTTTGGCTGATCTCCATCTTATCAATAAAATTTGAGCCCTTGTGCTTTTGTTTGTAATTCTTATTTGTTTTAGCTTTACAGAACGACGTTGTTAACATGATTAACGATTCTAGAAATAAAACAAAAATGAATTTACTTGTTAAACTTTTTCTGCTTTTAAAATAAAGACGGCAATTTCTTTTGACTGTTGAACATCAGAAGAACATCGGTCGCTTCCCCAGAAGTAATCGAACCTTAAAGTACGGAATCAAAGTGCTCCTTCTAAAGCCAGTACGCCTGAACGAAGGATCAGCTGTATCAGGTGTGGCTTTCCTATCTGATACCCCACGACAGAGTTCTTACCTCCTAAGCCCGACCAACGGTAGCTCCTAACAGGGACTATCTCTCCTAAGAATGGTAGAATTTCTATCTTGAACCAACGGTACTTCTTCACCCCGCAATGGCCGAGTATCCAGTCATGTTCATCTTTTAGTTTGTATGTCGTGTCAGTTTTGTCAGCATATACATACATGCATCATGCATTATTGATTTACATTCACAGTCATATTGCATCACTATCACTCTAGTCGGTCTTGTCCCCTAGTGATAAAATTCCTCTCAATCGAGTTGTCAGCCCTTCCCTCGTCAGGAAATGTTACGTCTGAACAATCTCTCTCCTCCAGTTTTATTTCTGGATTGAAGTTGGGTCCTCGACCACTTTGATAACTTGAACCTCTGAAAAACCAGAGGAAATTTCAGTCAGCATCACTCTTCACCATTGAAGATGATATCCTTGCTTTCCCGGATTAAGGAAAATCCACAGAGAAAGCCTCGTAATCAGAGATTCGGCAGCATGCCAGTTTTGCTCCGAAAGATCGCTGATGAAAAGGTCATCGGCACCTCAAAATTGGACCCCATCATATGGCATTTCTCCGGGAAGATCCCGAGAAAAGTATGATGTAAGATCCCAAGCGACAGCAGTCTCTCAAGAGACCTATTTTCCCCCAGTAGAAACAAATGGCGTCTCCAACAGAGAAGTTTGTGCAACTCTACAACTCAGACGACTGGGTTCCCCAGCAAGTCTGGCATCAAAACTTTTTCCGTCAAATGGCATCTCCCCAGGAAAATTCGGCGAGAAGTTTGAGGAAAACCGCTATGCATAGCGTCCCTTGTCAATTAAGTTTATTGACAAAAGAAACTAAGACCAGTTCCTTGGTAGGAAACCAGGATCGAGGGGAAGTTTAATTCAGAAACTGAGACCAGTTCCTTGGTTGAAGACCAGGATCGAGGGGAAGTTTTACCTTTTCTAAGCATCGTTGCTTAGCAAGAGAAGATGAATGTGTGCACTACTATTCATAACCACCATCAAAATTTCGGGTATTCTGATATTTAATCCTCTTGCACCCCGAATGCCCGAATACCTTCGCCATTCACACCTTCGTGTCCAAGAAGATTAAATAGGGGCATCTGTCATACCCTAAATTTTGACCACTTAGATTTCCCATCATTATGAAAATCATCATCACAATATGGATGTACCTCCATGCCTAGTCAATCTCCTCAAGGAATTGTTGAGCATCCACTACAATCAAAATTAGGGTTTCAAGCCCTCTCAGAGCTTTTAGGCAAATGATCAATCAAGAAACAACATGATCTTTAACTTGTATAACCTCTAAAACATCTACAATGGATCAGAAGGACTCCCATTTAAAGGACCAAGCACAAGGCTGCTCCCTTCTAGGTGGATCAAGTCTCAAGATCGACAGTGTCACCAAATTAGGGTTTTGGTCGACCAGGGCCTCCAGATGGAAAATTTTCATCTGGGTACAAGCCAATGATCCAAAACATAACCTAATATACTTCATGGGACCTCATGGACCCAATCATCAAGTCAATTTTTCCTCAGGGGATGCATTCATAAAAAATCAGGAATTAGGGTTTCTTGACCTAATTCACCCCTAAGTTGACTTTTAGGGCAAATCATGAGCCAAGACCTCAAGAGAAGGTTTGAGGGTCTCTAATGAACTATATTGATCCATTTTCAACAATGGATTAATCCAAGAAGCTTGAGCAACAAGTTTCAATTTCATCTGCACCACAATTAGGGTTTCGCGAGGAAAGTCAACCGTAACTTTGACTTTTGACCAGGACATGCTCCCAAACCCTAAGACATGATTCAATATACCCTATGACACCCATGGAACATGTCCATCAAGTTTGATTTAGGTCAAGGACATGATTTCCTGAAGAATTGCACAGTTTGGAATTCATCTGATGAAAAGTCAACTGTGCACAAAAGTCAACTTTGACTTTTTGAGATTTTTCACCAAAATGGATTTTTAACCCTAAAATGATGTTAATGTATGATTTGAATCATCATTCATCAAGAAAAATCAAAGAAAGTGGGATAACTTGTAAAAGGGGTAACCATAAAAACTTAGAAAAGTTTCTAAGTTATGGAAAAAGTGACACTAATGTGCCAACTTTGGAGGACCATAACTCCTAAACCACAAGGCCATTGTTCCCCATTCAAATCTTGATTTGTAGATCTCATTGCCCTCTACAAAAGCTTCATACTGACCTATGTCCAAATTCCTCATGGATTTTGAGTTATGGAGTGATCAAAATCAAGAAAAGTCACTTTGTTCCAACACTTAGTGAAAATTTCACTAAGTCAGATTTTACCTTACTTTTTGCCAAATGTAGGGGGATTTTTCACTTGGATTCAAAAGAGATCAAAACCAAACATGTTCAAACAGTTGTTGTATCATGTAAGGGTTTTCCAAAATGGCCATGAACATTACCAAATTCAATTTGAGTCATGAGATATGACATTGGCAAGTTGCCTTGCTGAAATCTGCCAAGGCAAGGCAGATTTTTACACTTTTGGTCGATTTGCCAAAATCAGCCAAATCCAAATGCTCCTATCCACTTGGACACCTCTGAGGATTGAATCTAAAGGGGACAATCACTGAGCCAAGCCTCCAAAGTCTTTGGAACAAGAAATAGCATATTGAAACTAGAATTGCCAAAATAGGGACAAGACTCCAATTTTGGATTGAAGCATTTAATGGAAGCATCAAGGTGGCATGGACTGAGCCATTCTCAACTGAATTCAGTCAAGACTTATCCAAGACCAAGGGAACCAGCAGCCTGTGCCCTAACCTCTAGTCAATGGCTAGAGGAGACTTGGATTTTCATTTGCTAACATTGGCCAAACCTACTCAGCAGTTGCCATTCACTATTCCTTGCAAAACAAACTTGCTCTACTATAAATAGAGCTCAATTGTGATCAGTTTAAGTACACCAAAGCCATCTAACAGATGCTTTCCTCAAAATCTCTTATTTCACTCCAATTTTGCCTTCTAAGGCAAGTCACTATCGGGTTTTGAGTTTGAGAGCTTTTCCAATCAAACCAATCACACACACACCTCATATACATCATATAGAAGTGATCCAAACACTCACATAACATCTGGAACACAGATTTCACAAAATCACCAGCCAATTGCTCAAGTTCTTGACAGTTTTGCAGTTGAGGTACCATCTTCAACTCCAAACCATTTCAATCCATTCCAAGCATCCATACACACTCCATGGCACCTAGGGAAGCTATCCAGATCATTGGAACCTAACTGTAACACCTCCAACACAAATCACGATCACCAGCTGCAAGTGGTAAGCATGAGCTCTTATAACTCTATGATCCATGCAATTTTTGCTGCACAATAATTTGGCCATATGTTCATAATCATGCATGGAATGTTTCCCCTCAATTAATTGCATTGTTTGAATCGTGTATTAAAAATCCTAGCCTTTATGCAGAAATTAGGGTTCTTGAGGATTTTTCATGATTTCTTGTTATATGTTTAATTTAAATGAAATTAAATACCATAGACATGATCGTGAGGTTGAAACGAGTTGATTGGTATGTGGATTACATGATATGATTAAGTATTCAGTGAGATTGGAGAGAAAATGCAAATATGGGCAAAACTGAAAAACGTGCGTGTTCTTGCTTTTGTTCTTGGCGCCATTTTCCAATATTTGAATATTTGAATTTTGTGATTTTATTTAATTGATTCAAAAATTAATTTCTCTCTGAGTTTTAATGATTTTGAGTTGATTCTTTTTTTAATAATTCACAAAAATGTTAAAATATTTTATTTTCCCCAAAAAATCCCAAAAATATTATTTATTTTGTATAATTGATATTTTTGCAAAGAATTAATGTTTTAATTGTTTTTGACATTTAAAATATTTTTTCCACCTTGATTTTGCAACTTTTAATGCTTTCTAATTATTTTGTAGGTCAATACTTAATTTTTGAAGCATTAATCCAAGATCACAATTTGTTTTCCATATGTTAAACAATTTTGATCATTTTAATTGAATTTTTATTCAATTAAATACATTTTTGAAAACAAATTAGGGTTTTGGATTAATTCAACCCTCATAAATCATTTTCAAAACACTTTGGGCCTCTAATAGAGTGTAAGACCCAATCCTTTTTTGACCAAATCATTTTTGGGCCTCAGTGCATTGTATAAGTCCCGATACCGTCAAAAACAAACGGCACGATCGTCGCCTTTTGACAAAAAAACCTTGGGCCTCTCCTTGAGCTATAAGACCCATTCAAAACTTTTGGGCCTCTAATAGAGTGCAGGACCCAATCCCCTTTTAACCAAAACATTTTGGGCCTCACTTATTGTATAAGTCCCTCTGCGTTAAAAGAAAACCTCGGTGCGATCACCATTTTTTACAGAAAAACAAACTGGGCCTACCCTCGTGTTATAAGCCCCACTCTTTTTCTTTAAACCTTTTGGGCCTCTTGAGAGAGTGTAAGACCCATCCCTTTGTACATAAAACCTTTTTTGGGCCTCAGTCACTTGTATAAGTCCCTCTGTACAAATTCAAACAGTGCGCTCACTGATAAAACCCTGGGCCTCTCCTTGAGCTGTAAGCCCCAAATCTTTCTTTTTCAAAGCACTTTCTCCTTTGATTTTGAATATACTGTTGTTTTCAATCTTTCTTTGTTGAACAACTAACCAAACAGCATGGAAGCTCTACAACCGAGTAAGTGGTTATCGCTTTCATTTACCGCTTTCATATACATATAACTGTATTGTGGGGCTGTTTCGCTGTAAGTCTTCTTTCATAAACTCATATCAACTGTGTAATAATAGTATAGATATTTCGAGTTTCCCCGGCAACTACGTTTAGAACTAGGAAAAGCCATTTCGTTTATTCGTAGAAATAGACAACTAGACCCCCAATAGGACCACCAGATACAGTCTTCTCTTCGGCTGTCCTCATTAGGAATTGTCAAGAAACTCTACTCCCAGAGATGAATGTATTCTCCGTGAATGGCAACTTTGAGTTTCTTCCAAATTCTCGAACTTTCCTGGCTTGATCTATTCCTTGTGAATAGCCTGTCTTGAATTTCTCGGGGTTTGGGGACCCACGGGCTTCTTAAAAGCATCGACCTCCTCTTGGGCATCGTACAAGGACCCACAGGCTTCCTAAAAGCAGCCCCGCCTCCTCTTGGGCTTAGTACAAGGACCCATCGGCTTCTTAGAAGTATTCAAAGCCTCCTCTTAGGCTTTATATAATGATTCTTCCCCCGGGAATGATAGCCTCCTCTTGGGCTTAGTACAAGGACCCGTCGGCTTCTTAAAAGCTTCCAGCCTCCTCTTGGGCTTCGTACAAATTATCCCGACGACCTCCTAGAGGTATAGGAACAGAACTTAGTCATCTGCATAAAACATTCCTTTCAAAGAGTCTACTACTGTTTCTTAAAGCATAGTACAAAAAATGAAACTCTAGACTTGGACAGTCTAATCTCCTTGAGTCTTCAAGACATTCTCAAGTGACCCCTTCATTAAATAGGAAGGAAACCCGTAGACTCGGACAGTCTCAATACCCTTTGGATTTCCCACTTCCTTAAAGAACATGAATAACCCAGATCCTCGAATCAAATCCTTGAGTACAGTGTTGCTCATATAAGAACTGATTTTCTCTTTAAATCAGTATACTGGACCTGTCACTCAACTGAAACAACAACCATAGCCTCCTCTTAGGCTTTGTATAATGATCCTTCTCCAGTGAAGTTAGCCTCTCTCTTGGGCTTTATACAATGATTCTCCCCAGCAGAGTCAAACAACGTTTAGCCTCTCTCTCGGGCTTTGTACGAGACACATAAGAGACTCCCTCGTTGAGCCAATCACCCTTTCGCCTCCATCTCGGGCTTTATACGAGATACGAAAAGGTTCTTATTGAGCCAAACAAACAACAGCCTCCATCTCGGGCTTCGTACGAGATACAAAAAAAACTCTCTTGTTGAGTCAAATAGCCTTCATCTCGGGCTTCATACGAGATATCAAAAGACTCCATCGTCGAGTCAAAAACCTTTTAGCCTCTCTCTCGGGCTTTGTACGAGACACATATTAGCCTCCTCTTAGGCTTTGTATAAGAAAACCACTGGTTGATCCAATCAAACTTTTAGCATCAAAGCTGTGCCTCGTTCACAATACACAAACATCAATAACTCCTTCCCCTTCATCTAATTGCTGTAAGCGGCAAGCCTCTGGATCATCTACATCCATGCCACTGTCCCTCTTTTAGCATGAGAAATTCCTAAGGAAAGATAGCATTGCTCTACACTGAGTTAAGTCTTCTCCTTCAGGTTAAAAACACCCTATAAAGGAAATTATGGCATTGCTAGGATCCGCGTATCCCGGTTAAAGTAATCCTCCCTTTATAGCCAGTCACCCAACAGTTGTGACAAACAGACCCCTCTTTAGAGATGACAAATTCTCTCTAAAGTCAAACCTTTTCAGCTTCATATCTTGGGCTTTGAACAAGATACAAACCACCTTTCGCTTCACGTCTTGGGCTTTGAACAAGACACCAAAACAACCATTTCCTACCATAGAATAGGAGGAACTACGAACGCTCTGATTTCCCTGTTTCGGTAAACGGGAATACGTAGGCATAAGATTGAAAGAAAATATCTTAGCGAGCACACTAAACAAAATCCCATACTCTCATATATCTATCAAAAAGCATCAGTCCTAACATCCTAATCCTTGTTCCCCGCCAGAAACCTGTCATTCTGTCAAAATAACACAAGAAAGGCCCCCCCACATTGATCGCATCCGTAACCTAACAGACCGCTGTTTAAACTCAGTATGCAAGCAGGGTTAATTGGAGACATCTATTTCCCTTCCTTCGTCAGCTTTAATAGGATAAAAAATGAATCGACCTGTAGTAAACTGACCCCAGAGAGCGACCTCGCTTAAGAACCGCATCCAAAATCGCTCGCTACAATCACACATGAAATATTCATTCACCACAACACACCCCACAACAGGGCAACCCTCACTTGGCGTCAATTAGTTAACTGTCTAATTAATTCACTAAAATTACTAAATTAATTATTTTCATCACCAATTACACATTTCTCAGGTTTTGACATCTATACCCAACCTCTCAAACCAAAAGGAACTGCTTTGGACGCGAAAATGGGAAAGAAATCGCAGAACAACAGAATTCTGCACTCTCGTTGGTCATACGCGTATTGCCTTGTGTCGTACGCATATTGCCCAGCTCGCTCGCCCATCCAGCTGCGTACGAGACGCGTAAGGCCTCTCCCCTCGCTCTACCATACGCGTATTGCCCTGCCTATTACGCGTATGGGCAAAGACGTTTCATTCCCTCATAAATCCATTTTTCAGATCCAGATACGCGTAACCCCTCTCATACACGTAAGGCCAAGCCTCCATACGTGTACCATTACGCGTACGGGCAGAGGGCCGTGTCAAATTGGGTTCCATACGCATATCACTCACGTAACGCTTTGCCATACGCGTAACAACATGCCTGTTACGCATAATGGCCTCCTGGCACACCAAGCCATATGCGTAACGCCTTCCCTGTTACGCGTATGGGCAGAGACTGTGAAAAATACCTATTTTTCATACCAGTCCGAATCCTTCCACTTTGATCTCTCTTCTACACTCCATATCAGTCCTAAAATTGTTTCTACATCAGTTTTAGGTCCTAGTTTTCATCCTACCTCTTTCACATATCCTTACTAATCAAAATTACAGGTCTTAGATCTAATTTCGTTCTCTCAACCTGCACAAAAATCAGTTCTGCAACATATACATTCATACAGCAGCAACAACATCAAGATATCACACAATTTAGAACCTGTTCTGGACTGGGCCGAGGCTATCCAATAGGCGAGCAGGCCCAACCCATACAGCCTGGGGAGGCCCAATAAGGCCCTTCTGCAAGACACGTGACTGCCACGTGCAAGCCACAATTTCGCCGGGCACTTAGGCAGTGTCGGGCACTTGGGACAATAGGAAAGGAGGACATCACACCCTGCTGAGATGTACTTCCCCAACAGATCAGCTTCTCCCCGCGAGAATGCTACACATCACTCCTCGACGGACACGATCCCTCCCCGCGAGGCCATGTCCATTCTACGGGCTTTATATATCCTCGACACAGAAGGCTCCTCCCCGCGAGGCCATGTCCATTCTACGGGATTCATATCTCCTCGACACAGAAGGCTCCTCCCCGCGAGGAGTACCCAACGGTCCATACCACGTGGACACGTTCCAAGTAACCTCCCACGTCCGAAGGATTCGGTCTGCCCTACTTCCAGAAATCTAGGAGCAGTTACTCTAGGGTGAAGACCACATGCTGGTCTTCACTACTACACGTAAGCCCTAACAGTTGCTTGGAGTGGGCCTAGTTGATCCAGCCCACTGCAGGTAACCATTGGCCCTGCGCTGGGGGCTCTCTATAAATACCCTCTCATTTGAGAGGGTCAGGTTAGACACATTCTTCTTGCCACTCTACACTTTCTATATTTGCTGTTACTTGGTACACTCTCTCACTTGAGCGTCGGAGTACCTTGCAGGTACACCCCTCTGCCGTCTCTCACCATCACCGGAGCTGCCGTTCCAGACGCCGTTGGCCACTATCAACTGTTTGATCCAGGTACGATCAGTGGCGCCGTCTGTGGGAAAATATAAGCTTCCCCGATTTTCTGCTCAATAAACCAAAGCTTTCTCCATTCAACAACCATCATGGCTAACCCGTCGGCGAATCAAGTTCTAGACAACGTTATCGCGCAGCTCAGTAATGGAAACCGCGCCGACAACAACGCTGCCCAACCTGTCGTGGAGAACGACATCAGAGACGGACTCACCGCCTCACCATTTTCCGAGGAAGTGGAGTACGAGACAGCTCACCAAGACGGACATGAAACAGTCCTCCAGCCCATTTTCCAGCCCGTGGACCCGCCGCCAAATGCGGACCCGAGCACTGCTGCCCTGTTTGCTTTGGTCAATCAGACCAACGAGATGATCTTCAACCAGAACATCTGGATCGAGGCGCTGGAGAAAGGTCGTGGTCGGACTTCCATGCGAAGGCACCGACCACCACCATTTCCAATACATTCGCAGTCCCTAGAGGCATCTCGCAGCCCCTCCCCAGTTCACAGGGGTTGCAGGCCACGCTTAGAGCGTACTCAGCCGGAACATACTCAGAAACGCCACCTCTCCCCGCCACCAAAGGGGCCAGTTCGCTCCTCGAAAAATAAAAGGAGCAGGCCGGACGCCGAGGAGCCCAGAGGCCGCCCAAAGGACCACTCCCCGAGGCGTCTCTATGTTCATGGACAATACTCCCCCTCTGTGTCTCTGGGAACCAGCGAGGATGACGATTACCGGACCCCTCTGGCCAGACACATCACGGACGCCCCTATTCCTAAGGGCTTGGAGAGGCCCCCATCCTTGGGGACATATGACAGGACATCTGATCCTGATGACCATGTCGAGAGTTTTGAAGCTCTGCTCGATTTTAGGAATGTCTCCGGCGCTATCAAATGTCGATTATTCCCTACGACTCTTCAGAAAGGGGCCATGGCATGGTATAAAAACCTAGCGTCTGAATCAATCACGTCGTGGAAGGTCCTGAGGGAGCACTTCAGAAAACATTTTACGGCTTCTCGTCGACATCCGAAGACGATAGCCTCCCTGGAAGCCATCTTTCAGGGGAAGGATCAACCTCTCCGGAGCTACATCGAGAGGTTCAACAAAGAAGCGGTCGAAACCCACGTGACCGATCACATCAAAATGTATCTCATCATCAAGGGTTTGCGACTAGGATCCAAGTTCGCAGAATCCGTCGGACTACACCGTCCTCGCAGCTTTGAAGGCCTCCTCGAGAGGGCTCAGTCGCATATTGAGTTTGAGGAAGCTGAAGTCGCACAAATTGCCCTCGATTCGAGGCGCAGAGAAGGCCCCCGCAGCAACAAGGAAGAAGACTCCCCTCCACCCAGGCGAGGTGGATACAGGAGAAGAGAAGACTCCCCTCCACTTAGGCGAGGTGGGGAAAGAAAAAAAGAAGCCCGAACCAAAGAGCCCCGCGAATCACGGGGACCGTCTGGCCTTTTCAAAGACTACACACCGCTAAACGCGTCCCGCGCGCACATTTTTAACGACTGTGCCAATTCAGAGTTCGTCAAAGGGGGAATCCGCTTCCCGAAACCGACGGCTCCCAAACCAAATGCTGACAAGTCCAAGTACTGCCGGTTCCATCGCAGTCACGGGCACGTTACTGAAGATTGCATCCACCTTAAGGACGCAATCGAAACGCTGATTAAAGAGGGGTACCTGAAAAAGTACGCCAAGCAGCAAGAGGCCCCCCCGCCCCAGCGGCCAGGAGGCCCAGAATGTCGAGGAGTCAACTCCATCTCCCAACAACGGATCGCTGCAAGTCGCGTTGAGCATCACGCGACCTGAAGACTTTGGCTTTTCGGGAGAACTCGACAACCCTGAAGCTGTCCAAAACATGTGGAAGAGCTTCCCAGTAGAAGAGCCAATAAGTGCCCGCAGTGCCTGGGAGTCTTTCCCCCAAGCCCTGGTCATATCTGGCAGAGCCCCTGACCATTTGACCATAGGGTCAATAAAGAGGAAATTCGACGAACTGAAAGCAACAACTCCTCGAGCCCCTACCCTCGAGAGGGTTAATGGAAGATCAACTCCGATTACCTTCTACCTCGAGGAACTTCCCGGTGGGGCACCTAACGCCAACATCCCCCTCCTGATCCGGGCACAGATGGCCAATTTTAATGTCCACAGAATTTTGGTTGACCAGGGGAGCTCGTTGGATATCATGTACGTCCACCTCTTCGAGACCCTCCAGCTGACCAAGAGACACTTGTCCCCGTACGTAGGGTCAGACCTACAAGGCTTCAATGGCGCGACCACCTGACCATGGGGCTTCTTGGAGTTGATGGTCACCTTCGGGTTTGAGGAAACTGCCCGACAGGTGAAGACGCGTTTCTTGGTGGTGGACTGCCCGTCCCTCTACAACTGCATCATGGGAAGGACCACGTTGGCAGAACTGACGACCGTACCATCAACCGTCCACCTAAAGATGAAGTACTACACGAAGCGTGGACGTGTGGTCACTCTCCATGGGGACATCAAGGCGGCCAGAAGATGTTTCAACGCAGCAATCAAGGACCTTGACGTGTGGTCACTCTCCAGCGTCAAACCCAAGACTCAGACTAGGGCATCTCCAGACGTCGCGCAGGTTCCACTCCCGCCGGTCAGCGCGGTCGACCTTGACAGCAGGTTTCCCAGGGAGCAGGAAGAAGCTGCAGGCGAGGACCTCCCAGTTGAAATCAATGGTTCCTCTCGGCGACAGCCCAGATCGAAGCGTGAAGATTGGCTATGGATTCCCCGACCTGGCGAAGAGGCAACTGAAGGCATGCCTCCGAGAAAATGCAGATTTGTTCGCCTGGAGTGCTGCAGAGATGCCCGGAATAGACCCTGAAGTAGCTTGTCATCAGCTGACTATAGATCCGGCCGCTAGGGCTGTAGCTCAACGTAGGTGTAGGCAGTCTCCGGAAAAAATGGAGGCTGCTGAAAAAGCTGTAAAAGACCTCCTAGAGGCAAACTTTATTTCCGAGGCCAAGTACACGACTTGGCTCTCAAATGTTGTACTCGTTAAGAAAAATAATGGAAAATGGAGGATGTGCGTTGACTACACGGATCTTAACCGGGCATGCCCGAAAGACTCTTATCCCTTACCTAACATCGACCAGCTGGTCGATAACTCTGCAGGATTCAAATTACTATCCTTCATGGATGCCTACTTGGGGTACAACCAAATCCCCATGGACGTGGCCGACAAGCAGCATACCGCTTTCATGACCGAGTCGGGTAATTACTACTATAACGTAATGCCCTTCGGCTTGAAAAATGCTGGCGCCACCTACCAACGGATGATGAACAAGGTCTTCCGGGCAGATATCGGCGACGTGCTCGAGGTCTATATGACGACATGATCGTCAAATATGCAGAAGAAGTCGACCATGCTGCTCATCTCAAGAAAGTGTTCGACACGGCGAGGAAATGTCGCATGAGGTTCAACCCCGACAAATGCACCTTCGGTGTTCGCGCAGGGAAGTTCCTCGGCTTCTACCTCACGGAGAGGGGAATCGAGGCGAACCCCGACAAATGTAGGGCATTCTCTAAAATCCCTACCCCGAACTCGAAGAAGTCGATCCAGTCACTTAACAGAATGCTGACTACTCTCTCCCGTTTTGTCGCCAAATCTGCTCAGTACGCATTCCCCTTTTTCAAGCTTCTCCGACAGAAGGCGACTTTTGAATGGAGTGAAGAATACGAACAAGCCCTCCTCCATCTAAAACAAGTCTTGTCATAACCCCCGGTCTTGTCCCGACCAGATAACGGGGAAACACTTTTCTTGTACCTGGCCGTCACCGGCGAAGCGGTGAGTGCTGTCCTCATACGGGAGACCCCCGACGGACAGAAACCGATTTATTTCAAGAGCAGAGCTCTTCAGGGTCCCGAGCTCAGATACCAACAGATTGAAAAGGTCGCCTTGGCCCTCGTATCTTCAGCCAGAAGATTACGTCATTACTTCCTAGCCCACACAATCGTGGTAAGGACGGAGCAGCCTATCAGACAGCTCCTCAGTCGGCCAGATATGGCGGGGAGAATGCTCTGGTGGTCTCTCGAGCTATCCGAGTTCGACCTTCGATACGAAGGAAGAAAAGCCTTGAAAGCTCAGGTACTGGCCAATTTCGTAGCGGAAATGACCATCCCTGAATCCTCGACCAATGGCTCCCAGAGATGGATAATTTACGTCGACGGAGCCTCCAGTGCAAAAGGTAGCGGAGCGGGCATTATCCTCGAAAATGAGCAGGGCATCCTGATAGAGGTCGGTAGAACACCCTCAAACCAACGGGCAGGCCGAAGCAGCAAACAAAGTGATACTTCGGGGACTGAAGCGACGACTCAGCGAGGCCAAACAACGGTGGGTCGAGGAGTTGCACAGCGTCCTCTGGACGTATCGAACAACCCCACACTCCACGACCGGGGAGACCCCATTTCGCCTAACGTACGGAACCGAGGCAGTTATCCCTGTGGAGATCAGGGAACCCTCGAGGAGGACAGAAGCTCCCCTCGACGAAGAAACAAACAACGAAGCCATGCGAGAGGAGCTCGACCTTGTCGAAGAGATAATGACCGGCGTTTCCCTCCAAGAAGCCTCTTTAAAACAAAAAATAACTTTGCGTTATAATGACAAAGTTATTAAACGAGACTTCCAAGTTGGCAGTCTTGTCCTACGGAGAAATCAGAAATATTCACGCGAAGGAAAGCTGGCCGCAAACTGGGAGGGCCCATACCGCGTCATCGCAAAGACGGGGACGGGTGCCTATTACCTCAAAAAACTCCACGGTGAACAACTTGCTCGACCATGGAATGCTGAGAAGCTCAAACAATATTACAGTTAGACACTGCCCGGGACAGTACGACATCGCGACCACGGGGGCGTGCAACGGTACATGCGCGACATCTCTATATAACACACGACGGCCAAAAACCACGAAGTGTATGCGTGAGACTTTTTGGCCCAACGAGGAGACCTCAACCGAGCTCCGTCGTCGACGTACCAAATAGGCAGAACACCCAGCTCGCGATGGGAAGTTCACGCCACGAAGCTAAGACCTCGACCGACTTCTTAGCCTCGTTGATGGTCGGAGTACAACCCCCGACCACTCGACTAGCTCTCTTCACAGTCGAGGATCATCAGAGTCGAGCAAACTCCCAAGGCGCCAGCGATCTCAACTACTTAGGCAAAAATAAGTAATGTATAAAGTATCACACACAAGCAAAATAAATAAAGAGGCAAAGCGAAGTGTTAGAATCGGGCAAAACCCATTGTACGAATATTACATCAATAAGCCCCTGGCCCACAAGCCGGGCAAAAACAACAAAATGGCACGCAGGCCAAGTAAACTATACTCCTACGCAGCAGCGGTCTCGACAGCAATCTCAGCAGCGTCTGGCCCACCTCCTTCGTTGGCATTTCCTTCTTGCCCGGGCAGCACTATCCGGCCATCGACCACCTCGCGGTTAGCATCAACCCCGTCGGTCACAAGGCCGGGATTTAGGATCCGAAGCTGCGCCACTGCATTTTGGAACCCTATGTCTGCGGCCTCAAGAGTATCATCCTCGGCTAGCCGGAGATCCTGCTCGACTCTCCTGAGTTTGGCCACCAGAGCTGCCCGAGAGGTTAGGAGCTTATCCTCTTCAGTTTCACCTTCAGCTGGCCGAACAACATCCTCCAGCTCTGTGACCCTCTCCTTGAGCCGCTTCTCCTCTGCCTCCAGCTCGGTGATCCGGGCAAGATGACCTTTCTCCGATTCCTCAGCTTCCTTTAGCTTTGTCTCCGCCCGCTGCTGCTGCTCGCTCTGTTCTTTATTCAGGTCCCTGCATTCCTTCAACTCTTTGCGCAGGTCTAGCAGTTCAGCCTCCAAGGTCTCGAGCCTTTCTTGCAGTCGAGAAAGTTCAGCAGCGGGACGGGTTTCATCGTTCAGGACAATAGAAGTCGAACAGAGCCGGATAACGGCAGACATGTCCTTAAAAACCATTCTCCTCCTCGCTTCCGCAACGGTCCCCAGCACAGCTTGGATTTCAGAGGGAGGGACGCGAGGATAGATGACTTCAGAGAAGAAGCGGGGCTTGAGATGGCATGGTGGGAGTTCAAAGCTTGGAGGAGGTGGGGGACTTTCTTCGTGGGCCAGGTCGACAAACTCCGCACTCGAAACCCGTAGCCATTTCGGAGTCCCTTGATTACCCGGGGACTGGCTCCCAACAGAAGGTGTGCGCTGGCCCGAAGTCCCCGACGCAGTCAAAGGAAGCTGAGATTGGCTGGAACCTTCGGGCATCGCAGCAGAGGAAATACCTTCGTGCATGGCCCCAGAAGGAGCACCACCTTGACCCTTTGAATGAGATGGCTCTCCCCGAGCCTGTTCTTCCCGAGCCCTTTTCGCCTTCAACTTCTTGAGCCTCTCCTCAGCTCCGGCCATTTTCCCTGCAAAAAGAAAGAAAACATTAGTAAGGCAAGACATACAGACGCGAGGAAGGCTTAGGTCAAGGATGTTTTCACCACCTAACAGCTCATCTACTTCTTCGTCGGAGAAGGTCTCGAGCAGAACACGGGTATTGATCAAGCGACGTTGCTTCACCACCTGCCCGTCTGCTCCCATTATAGGCTCGCCATCCGGTGTTTTGTGCTGAGCTTCATTGAAGCTTTCCATGAATGCGACGATCTTATCATAAGCTTCCCGGTCGTCGACGTCCAACTTATTATGTTTCACCTTGTATTTATCCACCCCTTTTTTGATGTGTTCCTCCGTCCAGTACAGGGGGAACTTCAGCTCCAGAACCTCCTTGGAGCGACCGTCTACTTCACGGGTAACTCTCCGGTACAGCGAGTTGATAGCCCCAAGGGTGACCGGCTTCACAAAATAGTAACGGTACTTAAAATCCCGGATGGAATCCAAATACGTGTGGAATGTAACACCCCATTTTCCCAATGTAAAATAAAATGCAAAATCTTAAAGATAAATAAGAGTTTTTCACCAAGAGTGGAATGTCACATTTAAAATCCAACAAATAAACTCCTTTATTAATGAAATAGCGGAAATCGTTTTTATTCATTCAACTCACGACCATCTGCCAACAACTTATAAAAATATCCCACATCAAATCATGGTTCTCCAAAAATACACCAATTCATATGATACGTAACAATGAAAAAATAACAAATAACAAATATCAAATGGTTTGAAATCTCCCAAATAAATCCCGTGTTACGTATCAGAGCACTCCTAAGACTCGAACAAGCAACACAAACATCCAAGCAGCCTAAGTACCTGGATTATCTGTACTTCCGAAGAAGCACAGACACAACAACAACAAAGGGGTGAGAAATCACGATCAAATATTATAGGTGAATAAATACATGATAAACAGGTAGTCATCATACACAAGCACCATCAACTATCAAACACGGCCTACTGCCCAATATCATCAACAGCATCAAATAATAATGCAATGCAACACAACACCATGCATGCGGTACCGACTCATTGGTTCATTCAATCGAACCCAGATAGATCACATACACCTCTATTAGGCAATGATCTATCCCCACCATTCTCCACATAGGAGTACGGATGAATCGCATACGCTCCTCCTGAGCAACGATCCATCCCACCAATCACCATGAGATGCAATGACACCAAATGCATATAAAACACATGTATATTACCACATAAATACATGTTCACGATCCTCCTGATCACACCAAAATTAAACGTCAATACGCGACACCATACAATTATATCACACCACATACATCAACTATTAATTAATTAATTAATTAATTTAAAACTATTAAACTGATTATTTTCATCACCAAATTATTATTTCTCAGCAACTGACTTCTACCCTCAACCTCTCAAACCGTTAGAAATCGAAACCGGTGTGAAAACGGGAAAGAAATCACTAAACTGTAAAATTCTGCACGCGGCCAGCCCATACGCGTACTGACCCAGGTCATACGCGTATGCCTCAATTCCCCGCTCATCCATACGCGTAAGGCTCCCTCTGATACGCGTAACTCCTCACCATGCCCAAGGCCATACGCGTACTGCCTTATGCCGTACGCGTACGGACAGAGACGTTTCCTCACTGAATTTCCCAAATTCCAATACCATACGCGTATTACCCTCTATTACGCGTACTGCCTAGCTCCCTTATGCGTATGGCTCCTTTTCCTTCACTCCCATACGCGTATGGCCATATCCATTACGCATTTCACCAGAGACCTCCATATTCTGCATTCTGCTACGATTTTCACATTTTTCCACTTCTAATCAGTCCTATAATCGTTTCTACATTGATTTTAGATTCAATTTTTTTCCTCCTTTCACTTGCATCCTATGATTACTACATCAATTACAAGCCTAAAGTCTCAATTCGTTCTCTCAATCTGAATCAACAACAACAGATACGTTCATACAACAGCAACAACAGCAGAAAATCTTGTAATCACAGATCGATCCAAACACAACTTCATTATCAGATCAGATATATGCAACAATTCATCAACACAACATTTTTCATACAAATTCCTACGGGGTTAAGGACTCCCCACTACCCGATCATGAAATAAACACCAATATTGAACCCTTTTCTCCCCCCTTACCTGGAATCTGATGAATTCCTGCGAAAATTGGTGAAGATCCTTGCCCTAACACACCCTTGTTCTTCCTCTCCTTAGCTCTTTTCTCTTTCTATCTCTAAAATTCTAATTATTCTAACTTTTACCAATTTCCACCAATTAAGCTCTAATTACTAAACTACCCTCACTAATTCCATTAACCCAATATTCACTTAATTATCATAGGTCCTATTTACTAAATAATCTTAATAATAATAATAATAATAATAACCAAAACAATAATAATACTCATAGTAATAATAATAATATGAAATATACTATAATATTAATAATATTTCCATATTACTAATATCACCCCCTACGCACTCAAACACGCACCCAACCAACGCCGACAATTAAAATAATACAAGACATCCAAATAATTAAAATGGGGTGTTACATGGAACAGAGCTTTACTTTGCTTAAAGGACACCCAGCCGTGTCGTCCACCGACCGACGACCTTTGAAGATGGAATATTCGAAAGAAGAGGGACACTGTCGGTCCGATTTTCAGGTGTTTACAAACAAGCTCAAAAGCCTGGATAAAGGCCAGCGAGTTCGGGTGAATTTGCGAGGGTGCCAGCTTCAACCATGCGAAGACCCCCTCTTGGAAATTCGTGAAGGGCAGCCTCCACCCCGCTTCGTCGAACATGAACTCGTATAACGGGATACGCATTCCTCGGTAAGGCAAGCATATTCGGTGATGCTCTTCAGGGCGGAAAACCTTCCATGATTTATCAGACCCAATTAGCCGATGCTCGATGGTACAGAACGCATCTTCCACGTCTCGGTAGACAAAGATGGACGACATCTCTAGGGCTTCGTCACAGACCCACTCCTCGAGCGGGCGCTCTTGTGCAAAAGCCATATGAGCCATAGGAGACTCTGGGTGGTCGTCTTCTTCAAAGGATCCTACGGCCACCTTCGCAGCCAAACCGTCCATTTACCTGAAAAGCAGAAGGAAACGCTGAATTCGATGGGTCATATCAAATTCACCCCTCCATCGCTGTTCAAGCGAATGGGCGAGGAAGGGGCAAGGTTTTCTCGTCTCCCCGACATAGCCGACCGAGGAACAACGTGGTCACCGAGGAACTCATCGCCTCCCCAGAAACTTCTGCCCCTTTTTGCCATAACGCTTACGAAAAGAGTAACCATTGGGGACCCCGGGACATTTATCGCGTCCCCGAGATATTCATCCCTTGTCCCCGAGACATTCAACAAAAGCGAGAGAAGTTCTCAACACTTCCTCTCCCAACAACAAAAGATTCTCGCCGTATTCGCCAGGAACCCTTTCATTTCTCAAGGGAACTTCGTCAGTTCACCAAGGAAGTGCTATACGCCGGTTAAAATCAAGAGGAAATGCAAGAAAAAGGCAGTTTTTGAACAAATACCTTATAGGCGACGATTTAGGTTTCCGGTGCGGAGTTCTGGCAGTTGACGGCGGCGAACGGCTGCTGTAGAAGATAGAGAGAGAAGGAGGGAGATTATTGAAAGAGAAACGAAAAAAGTGGGAAAATGAACGAGGGGATGAGTTTTTATAGTGGTTTTCACGGAACTCGAGGGACATAGGGCACTTGAGTGCGCTACCCTCCCAAGCCGCCCTAGGTAATGATGACAGACGACACGCGGCACACATACAGCCATTCATCCTCCCACGCGTGTGTAATACCCCAAAATTTGCTCTCCCTGTTAGCATCCTAGCATAACATTATTATATATCATATCATATCCATCTCATTAGCAGTGCATTACATATTTCACATAGAAAAATGAAGCATAACATCCTTCTTACCATCAAGGCATGTGATCAGGCAAAAGATGGATAATCAAGGAATCATTCAAGGCACAAAAAGGTCAAACAAGTTCACTCAAGGCAAGCCAAGAGGTCTTTCATGTCTCATACTACCTCAATTGGTCATCCAAAACTTCAAGAGAGTGAGATTCAATAGGAGATTGAAGCACTACATCTTTCACTATGCAAGAGATCCAAAAAAATGAAGGAAAACCCTCAAAAGAGATGTTCATTGGTTCAAAATCATCCTCAAGTGGCATATCTCATCATCCTTTAAGAGGATACACAACATACTCTGAGGAATTTGAAATTGAAGACTGCACATTTTTCTCCTAGGAGGTGGGTACCAAAACTAGGGTTTCCAATTAAATCAGGGTATCTTTGATTTTTTGGACAAAACTTGATGTCATGGTATTCTACATGTTCTTAAGTGTATGTGTGTGGAAAATTGCCTCTCAATTGGTTTTAGAAGTGGTTCAATTGGAAGAAAGATAAAAAATCAGGAAATTTGGGGCAAAGTCAAATAATTAGTGGAAAAAGTCAACTCTTGACTTTTTGAGCCCAAAATCATGAAATTCATGTTATATGTGACCAATGTATAAAATTTGATCAAGAAACTCCAAAGGAATCATGAAAAAATCAAGATGTGGAAAGTTGCCATTTTTGGAAGAAGTAAGGTTTCCAAAAATAGTAATTTTGAGCCATTTTGCATCAGAGTTTGAACCAAGGCCATTCAAAATTGGGGCATTAAATGAAAATTCCACTTGCCCACAACAAAATATCTTTTTTCAAGCTTCAAATCCATGTGTAGAACATTTCCATTGGATAAAAATTGAGTGAGATATGATTGATCAAAGTTTGGGCAAAGTAGGTTCAAAACTAGGTCATGACCAAGGATTTTCAGGTCACGCGCATGTCATTTCTACAAACAGTTGGTGGGCCAAATGTTCACCCATTTTTCTCATGATTAAAGGCATCAAATGCAAAACTTTTCAACATAAAAAATGTTTCTTGTAATGCCCTCTTCAAGGTTCATGTTGGGCAAAATTTGATTTGATCAAGCTATGAGGTAGATATAGTGGTCTCAAGTTAGAGTCATCTTGCTGAGATTCCATGCCAAGATGCCTTGCCAGCCAACCTCATTTCCACGCCCTTGTATCAGTTCCATTTATGGATGTTATAAGTCATTTTCCAACCTCTTCCAAGCATCATTTCAATTCATTTTTCACACCAAACTTGTAGCATTACATCACCTCTTTCAAATGAACCCAAAAACACACCAAATCATCCATTGAGTAGAGAGAAAAACATCATCAAACCACCCTACATTACACTGATGCATTGATGGATTTGATTTACAATGTGGTTCAGACATCCATCAAACATTTCTTTCCCTTATTTGAGCACACCTTGAACATCATCTACACTGATATAGTACGTGCCTTGCATGAAAATGGAAAGAGCAAACTTGCTAAGCAAGTTTCTGATACAACAACCATGCCTTTATTTTCTTTTCACCTCCACCATAGGTTACCATGAGTTACCATCACCATACCATTGCTCTCCCTAACTAACTTGACTCAGTTAGTTAGGGATGACTCACCTAAACCACCATGACTCAGCTGTCTCACTCAGTTTAACCATGGTTAGCTCACATTATAAATAAAAACTTCACTCTCAAATTTCATTTCCAACTTCATTTTCACATATTCACTTCAGAAACTCTCTCTTCTTCTCTCTCAATCTCACCATTGCCACCGATTCTCGAGCTTCACTTTGTTCCTTTTCACTTCACAACTCTCTCTGATTCTCTCTCAATTCCACAACATTGCAATTTGTTTTGAAGCTTGGTTCTAATTTCTCTCCACTGAATCACCATCAACCACTTCAGCTAAGCCTTTATTTGGCCAAGTTAAGCTCAAGGAAGAAGCATTTGCCTCTGGTATTCTTGTGCATTCAAAGCCTCATCAATTTCAGGTTTGAGTTCTTGAACTTTGATTGCACGTTTTCTGTTCATTTTCACATGTTTCTTGTTGATATGAGCTCACTAGAAGCATTTCTTACTCCGGCTAGTTGATAGGCCTTGTAGAGGCTTAGATCCAAAACTTAGGGCATGATTTGATCCTCTCTGTTCTCTTTGTATGTTTTGGTTCTATGGAAAATATTGGTGTATTCATGATCTCCATTGCCCGAGCTTCATTTTGGTATGCGATTTGTGTGTTTTGGTGAACATGTGAATTTGCAGGTGGTGGCTGTTGGTCGGAGAAGATGACCGGAATTCATCTCCGGCCGGTGACCTTGAATGTTAGGGTTTATGCATGTTTTAATCGTGTCCGTTGATTTTTCATCATCGTGTGGTTAAAATGCTGCCAGCGCATTAAAATAAGCATGCCTTGCATGTGCTCAATTCTGATTTTATTTTTTAAACATTATGTGGTGTGGTGCATGGTAGTGTGCGTGGACATTCACGCATGTGCATTGGATTTAACTACTTTGACTTGCTTGTTGACTTGACCTGATCTAATGGCGTGGAATTGCTTGACTATTGTTGACTGAGTGTGCATGATAATTGGTATGGATTGTGCTCTGAGTGTGGGCTGGATCATTGTTATTCGCACCCTATGTTTTTAAAGCCCAAACCATTTGAACTGAATAATTGCTATGTTTGCACCCCTCCTCTATTCCCATTTTATTTTATTTTCTCCATTTTGTACACGTTTGCTTTTTTTTTTTAATTTTAAAAATTACCAAACATCATCATAAAATTCCATAAAAATTCATGAACATTTTTAAGAAATTCAGGAAATTTTTAACATTTTTATTTCATGATTTTATGACATTTTTGCCCCTATTTCATAATTTTCTTTGAATCTCCATTGGTGTGCATTCCAAATGTGGTACATGAATTTGCATAATTTTGTTCTTGCTCATTACAAATTTTTTGGACTTGGTTCTTTTTGCATTGATTCATTAACACTTTGAAACATGTTAGATGATTTTTGTTTGATTTTATAGGTCATTTTATGACATTTTTTGATGCTCATCTTTGCACTACTTTGTATGATGTTCCAACTTGGTCTAATGGCATTGTTTGAAGTCTTTTTGCTTTGAATTTTCACATGCTATTTTGATGTATGATTCATTTATGACTTAGGCGTTCCAATACCATGCTTGCATATTTTTCATGAATCCATTTGATTTTTGTTTGATGCATTACATTTGAAGCATAATAACTTGTCATATCATTCTAATTTTTGTGCATGTTTACATGAGTTCTTTTGTGCATATTTGTATGATCATTTGCATATTGTATGAGCTATTCATGTGAAATTATAGGTTATTGTTATACATTATATGTCATCTTTGCATGTTCATTTCCATTTGAGCTTTGTGCATCCTTAACATGTATTGTGTGCATTTTCTTTTTGAACTTTTAGTCCACATCTTCTTCTATTACTTCTAGAATGTCTTGATGTTTGGTTCATGAATACTTGTGAGATGTTTATAAACCATTTTCCATTTAGTTTCAATTCTGATCCTTGGATTACATGTACCATTTATGCATGTTTCTTCCATTTCTTTCCATCTTTCATCTATCTTTTCTTATGGAAACATGTTGAATGCTATGGATGATGATTGTTGCTTATTTCATTTGAGCTTGTGTGATGATATTCACTTGTTATCCATATGGTTTGAATTCTGGTTGTGATATTAGGATTTGATTTTTCATCTCATTCTTTTGAGCTTTATGTGTATTAAGTGTTCTTTTACTTCTTATGCATGTTTACTTGTTCACTAACCTTGTAGGGGCTTTGGTAAGTTGAAATTGAGTGTGGATAAGGAATCCACATTCAAATCTCTTTCCTTTATCTTTCTTTCCTTTCATCTTTTACAATTCATCTTTGTATTTTGTTAAGCACTTATGTGCTTACCTTGATTAACTCTTTACTTTCCCTTTTTGAGTTACAATTCATCTACTACTTTAGAAGTGAATTGTTTAATTCATTCCTTCTTTAGACTTTAGGTTTTGAAACCTCACAAACCATTAAGATCACTCCCTTAACTAATCAATTAGGATTGAGTCTTAGTTCACATAGATTTTTACCTTTCTCTCCCACTTGAGTCTTTCATCTCCTCATCTCAAAGAAAATTCAAAATATCTAATAAAGGTAGGCATTTATTGCATTTAGGCCTTTCATATAAAGAAAAGATTATAAAGGGGTCTTCTCTTATAATCTTAGAATGTGTAGCATATGGCCCATCTTGGGTCAATGTGTTAAACATTTGATCTTGTATGAGGGACTTAAATGCAATACTTGTTGAAGATACAAATAAAAAACACTTCTTCATCTCATAATCAACAAAAACACTTAATAAACACAAGTATGCTAGTGTGTTTGAACCTTAACAATTGGAACTTAGTGTGGGGGTCCTCTTCACACTTAGTGTACTTTCTTACTCATTCCATCTTGGAATGTGAGAATGTACACATTCCAATGACTAAGATTTAGATACACTATCATATGCAAACAAATAACAAAATTTCTTAAAAGACAAAAAACAAACAATAACGTCTTTCCTCCGGGATTTCTTTCCTCATCTCATTCACTCTTTCCGTAAGGATGCGTCATTTCCGTTCTACCGCAAACAGGTAACGCCTAAGTCTCCCTACAGCGAGCTGCAACACCTAAACTGCTAGGACGCGAACGTTGACGTATTCCACTAAAAAACACAAACAATTCATCCCTAGTGAGGGGAACTACGTCGCTCTGATTCTCATGTTCCCGGTGAGATACGTAGGCAGTGGGGTAGGGCCCATTCGAGCACTTCTTTTATTTTCCCTACAGTTGTTTCTCTTTCTCTTTCCATTCCTTTTCCAGTTCTTTTTCCAGCATCTTTCCTTACACCCTTTGATTGAAGCAGCAAGCGTGGATCCCATCGGGTACGATGGACGCGAGGGGGTACTAATACCTTCCTCTCGCGTAACCGACTCCCTTACCCTTTCTCTTGGTCGCAAGACCATGCTCTATCCTTTCCTTCAGGTTTATGCGGTGTTTCCTTTACCTCTCTTGGGATAAATACACATTGCTGGCGACTCTGTTTCGGTGCCACTTTCGCGTTTGTACTAGGATGAAAACCCTGGGAGCGACAGCTGGCGACTCTGCTGGGGACAGGTTGACCTATTGCTGGTCCATCCTAAGCGAGTCAATCCTAGCGCTTGTTTGCTTTTCTTTCATTGGGTGTTTACTGTTCTCTTGTATTTGCTGTTTACTGTATTTTATTACTTATTTACAGCATGTTAGCATTTACATTTCATATATTATACTGCGTTGCACTGTTCTGTCTGTTTGGCGGGATGGGATTTCTGAGAGATGAGCTCAGTACACAGGCTCGAGTATACACTTAGATTTAGAGTAGAGAGTAGTGGGACCTACGTGCCATCTGTGTACGTTGGGTAATCACGAAATTCACAGCTAGACGAGGCTACCTTGGGACCCATCATGGCGTACGCATCTTGTGTATTCCAGGATGTCGATCTATAGAGCTGTCGACTCTAGTGGCCGATCATGAGGGCCTTAGTGGAAACATCTCTCTTTAGTGGTGACAGTGGCAGACCACATTCTATGGCAAACCTACTCGCACCCGAGGGCCTACTTTGGAACTTGTATAGGATGACCTTTATTTTCTAAGGTGAGTCAGTGGACGACCTCTTTGATTGGCATAGCATTGTATCCTACGGGCTGAATGTGCTATCGCTTCTCAAACCTCCGAAGCCGACAAACCTTATTTTCTAGGAACCACATGTGAGTATGGGTGGGATGTTTACAGGTTTGCAGGTAACCCAGCCTCCTACATACCTTACTTGTGATTCTATGATTGTTACAGACAGTGTATCCTATGACAGTGGTTTGAGTATTCATCTCAGATGTATTGCCAGATTCAGTACAGAGACACAGTGCACACAGTTCAACACAGACACAGACACCTGGATACTTGATCACATGCCTTTTGCATTTGCATACTCATATCATTACAGGCTATGTTTGTCAATTTCAAGTACCTACCGTATTGTCTGATTCCAATCATGAGTTCCCAAGAAGTTGAGGTTAAGAGGAAGATGGGTTGCACAAAGTATGAGAAGGATGGGTTGCACATTTTCTTACAGTTCTATGAACCGTCAATGAGATGTTTCCTGTTCCCTGACTACATTTTGATGCCCACTTTGGAGGAATTCTCATTATGGGAATTCCAGTCACGTCTTCTATACCGTATTTTTCTGAAGGTGCTCTTAACCCTGAAGTAATTGCTGATATTCTACATCTGGACCTGTTTGTTGTGAAAAGTGGCCTGAGTAAACTTAAAGAAGATGAAGGATTTCATTTGGAGTTTCTTTTCCAACAAGCTCAGGAAGCTGCCAAGGCTAAAAACTGGACTACTTATAATGCTGTGTTAGCTCTTTGTATCTATGGTTTGGTACTTTTCCCCGGTCAATCTGACTTTGTTGATATGCAGGCGATGAAAGTGTTCGTTTCGAAGAATCCAATTCCTACCCTGCTAGGAGATTTTTATTACTCAGTACACTACAAAAATGAGAAGGGAAGGGGAAGTTTGGTTAGTTGTTGTACCCAATTGTTATGTCATTGGCTCTTCAAACATTTACCTCGAACTGGTGCTTTCGTAGAAACTGCTGAGACTATGAAATGGTCCAAGAGGTTGATAGGGTTGACTGCCAATAACATCATTTGGTTTGATCCCAAACTACTGACAGTAGAGCTTACTGTTAAATGTGGAAGTTTTCCGAATGTGCCTCTACTTGGAAGAAGGGGTGGGATTAATTACAGCCCAGTGTTGGCTGTTAGACAATTTGGTTACGCTTCGAGAAATCCTCCTGCTGATGAAGAAATTAGTGCTTCCCTGTTTTTTGTAGGAACCAAGAATGAAAGAGTGCCAGAAGTAGTAAATGCCTGGAAATCTAGGCAAAGAGAGGGAAAGTTGATGTTTGGCAAAGGAGACTGTAGATCATACCCTGACTACAATGCTTGGATTGAGAAGAAGGTCAAAGAGATGTTGCTACCCTTTTCAAGAGAGATTCTCTTATGTCCAGATCAACACTCCATGGTACCGACTGAAAAGTGCGAGAAATTGAAGAAAATGGTCAGAGAGTTGCAGATAGAGAACTCTGGAATGAGCAGATGTCTTCAGAAATCTTTGGCTGACAACAAAGATTTGGAGAAAAGAGCATTGAAAGCGGAGAAAATCTTAGCAGACAAAGAAGAAGATTTTGATGATAGAGCTCGGTATTTCCGGAAACTTACTTTGGGAGCAGATGATACTAGTCAGGCTTACAAGGCTACAAAGCAGGCATTAGCCCGAAGCAAGGAGTCATTGGCTAAACTTCATCAAGCTTGGGATGAAGTCAGAATTGAAAACTCTGAATTGCTGATTCAGTTAAAAGATAAAGATAAAGAGCTGAAGAAAGCACATGTAGAAAGAAGAAGGTATTGAGAGGATCTTGGCAAAAGTCAAGAACAGGCAAGGAATGCTGAAGATAAGCTGAAAATTGCCAACAAAGAGCTTGAAGATGTCACAGCAGAGTTGAAGCTGGTGGAAATTCAAGCTGGAATCAAGAGGCGCAAAGGAGCCGGTGAAGATGAAGCCTTGCTGATGCACATGGGCTCATTATCTGATGCACTGGAAAAAAGGGATGTCGTAATCAAAGAGCTGATTGAGAAGCCACATCATCAACATACCCGCATCCTGTTTGAAGAGATTAAGTATTCCAGCCAGAAGTTGAAGGACGTAGAGCTATCAGATTAATGATTTTTGTCATTTCTTTGTAATTTGCAATGGTTACCATCAGAATTGTTGATGGATCCATTTGACTGCTTGTTCCTTTTTCTGTCGCTGAAATTATGACAAATGTGCTTGAAAACTTTTGGGAATTTGTATGAAATGAGCTATTTCTGTTCACAATTTCTGGTCTTCAGATATATGTGACGTGATATGATATCTGTACACTGGCACACTACAAAATCACTATTTCTGGTCATCAGATACTTGTGATTGGCATATATGATTATCTCTTCGAGGAAAACCTCAGTAATCATGATTTCTGGTCTTCAGGAATTCGTGGTTACGATTGGAATCAGGATATGGAAAGTATCTTGAAATGACATACATAACTTTGCATTTGCATATCATTTTTTGCATTGCAGGTTTTCTTTTTTGCAGGCGCCTGCTAACCTTTATTTGGTTTTCAGGCATGATAGCTGATACCCCAGTTCACCGATATTCTACCCGACGCAACCAAGCAAGAGTTATGGAACAAGTTCAGACTGAGTTAGCTGATTTGAGGGGAAGGATGGAACAGTTCATGAACCTTATACAGGGGATCGCTCAAGGACAGCAGGAACTGAGGACCGATCAGGAAAACATGAGGGTTGGTCAAGAATCTATGAGAACCACTATTCAGAGGCTGCAGACTGAAATCCCAAATTGCAACGTGCACACTCCTCCTGGTGGCACAATCCCTGCTGGTGGGGTACATCTGGGATTTGGCAATAATGAGGATGGTCAAGATGATCAGTTTACTGTATTCAACAATGACATGGGTTTCTACAATGACGACCGGAAGTACGAGGGGTTAGATGAAAGACTCAAGGCTATTGAGAGCCAAAATCCTCTGGGAATTGACATAGAGGACATGGGTCTCGTGCAGGGTGTGAGGATCCCTCCCAAATTCAAGCTCCCTACATTGGATAAGTACAATGGCAGTACCTGTCCCAAAACGCATTTGCAAGCTTTCAATCGCAAGATTGCCGCTTATACCGAAGACCAAAAGCTCTGGATGTATTTCTTCCAGGATAGCCTATCAGGCACCTCCCTGGAGTGGTACGTTAAGCTGGACAAGGTTCATATAAAGAGCTGGAAAGATTTGTACGCTGCGTTTCTGAAGTAGTATCAATATAATATGGACATGGCACCCAATCGTACTCAATTACAGAGTATGACTCAGGATCACAAGGAGGGCTTTAAGCAGTACGCACAGAGATGGAGAGAATTGGCTGCTCGAGTTCAACCACCTTTGGGTGATCGTGAGATGGCTGATATGTTCACGAGTACACTCCAAGGGCCGTATTTGGATAGATTGGCTGCGTGTCCGTCAACAGGGTTTGCCGACATTGTTGTTGCTGGGGAAAGAGTAGAGAGTCTGCTGAAGTTGGGTAAGATTCAAGACGTCAGTGGGACTGGTGCTTTGAATTCGAGGAAACCCTTTGCCAACGGATCAAGGAAAAGAGAAGGAGAGTCCAGTGCTGTGCATAGAGGAGGGGGCAGAGGTAGGACTCAACCCTATCATCAGGTGGATGCTGTAACCATTCCGGTTCCAGCAGGACAGTAAGCTCCAGATCAGCAAGGTAGACCCCGATTCTAGAATAATAGACCAAGGGACCGTAAGTTTGATACATTGCCTATGACATATGCTGCTTTGTTACCACAATTGCTCAAAGAGAAGTTAGTAGAACTTCGGACTATGAGGCTGATAGATGCTGAAAAATTGCCTCAAGGTTACGACGCTAACGCTCGATGTGAATTTCATTCTGGCGCGCAAGGTCACTCGATAGAGAAGTGCTGGGCTTTTCACCATAAGGTTCAGGCCTTGATTGACGCAAAAGCTATTAATTTCTCTAAGCCGCCGAATGTTCATGATAATCCAATGCCCCATCATGGAGGTGCAAGCATGAATGCTATTTCTGATGGTGAGAAATTGAATTTGATTACTGATGTGAATTTGGTAAAGACTCCGCTGTTGATTGTAAAAGAGCGTTTGTTAAAAGGAAAGGTATTTCCTGGATGTGGCTCTGATTGTGAAGATTGTTCAAGACAGATTAATGGCTGCAGTAAGTTAAAAGTTGGACTGCAGGATCTTATGGACGAAGGAAGACTTCAGTTTGATAAGGTAGAGAAGGAGAGAGATGTTTCTGCCGTTACCATTTATTATAATCCAGTTGAGATACAGGTGCCCGTTGAAGAGCTTGTTGCTATCATCGTGCCCGAGAGGCCGAGACCAGTTACGATTATAGTTCCTGAATCTGCTGCTTATGTGTCTAATAGGGCAGTTCCATGGCAATATGGAACTGATACTCATCAAGGAGGAAGTCAACTGAAAGCAGAGGCTGCTGTTGGTACCAGTGTTGAGAATGTCAGTGGACCAAGTGGTTTCACCAGGAGTGGTCGACTGTTTGCTCCCCAGACTCTAAGGAGTGATAAAGAAGCTGAAGCCGCTGCAAAGGCAAAAGGAAAACAGGTTGATGATGACAAGGTGCCTGCTCAGGAAGAGGACCCTAAAGTCAATTTTGATAATGATGTTGAGGAATTTATGAGGATTATCAAAAAGAGCAATTACAAGATCGTTGATCAGCTCAATCAGACACCCTCTAAAATCTCAATATTATCCCTATTAATGAGTTCAGATGCACACCGGGCTGCTTTGTTGAAAGTTCTGAATATGGCATACGTTCCCCAAGAGATTACAGTGAATCAGTTGGAGGGAGTAATTTGTGAATGTGAGCCACGGGTTAGGGTTTACGAATATGGATTTGACTCCAGATGGACGTAATCACAACAAAGCGCTGCACATCACACTTGAATGCAAAGGAGCTGTTTTGTCGCATGTGCTGGTCGACACAGGTTCTTCCTTGAATGTGTTACCCAAAAAGGCCCTGATGAAAATTGAAGTAGATGGATTGATTCTTAGACCCAACGATCTGGTTATGAGAGCTTTCGATGGATCCCAAAGATCGGTGTTTGGAGAGGTAGAATTGCCAATACAGGTTGGTCCACAGATATTCAAGACAATTTTTCATGTTATGGACATTAAGCCTGCTTATAGCTGTTTGTTGGGCCGACCGTGGATTCACGCAGCAGGCGCAGTTACCTCCACACTTCATCAGAAGCTCAAGTACGTATTCGAGGGACAAGTGGTGACTGTTTTCGGTGAGGAAGATATATTTGTGAGTCATTTATCCACTTTCAAATATGTGGAAATGGATGGAGAAATTCATGAAACCCTGTGCCAGTCTTTTGAAGCCCTAAATATCAATAACTTACCAGAATCTACTTCAGCAGCAGTGGTGTCAAATGTGCCAGTTGGGCCGAGTGCATCAATTGCGTCATACAAGCAGGCCAGAGAAGTGGTTGAAAGCGGAAATGCCCAAGGTTGGGGTAAAGCTATTGACGTGTTTGTGAAAGAAGATAAGTTCAGCATTGGATACCAACCGGGCCAGACGCCAGTTCCCTGATTCCGTGGGCCAATCAGCTTCAACAGCGGAGGAATTATCAATCCTAATCAGTCCTGTTCAGCAATAGAAGATGATGCTGAAAGCTCAGATTATCTGGACAGATGGGTGTATTCACGGGTTCCAGGCGAGGCATTGCAAAACTGGTCTAGTGAAGAAATCATTCATGTTGTACACCATTCAGAGTAATAATTCTTGTCTTTCATAATGCATGAAATCCCACACTCTACCCAAGGTGTGAGGATCCATTTGTAGGGCCACCATATTTTCTCATATAATGTTCAAACATCAATAAAAGGACGTTTTTGTTTACAAATTTGTGATCCTTTATTTCTTTCTTTATTTTTATTTTTGCACAAAGAAAATTAAAAATGATAATGCACCTTCTTTTCTTTTGTTTTCAAGTAAAAATAATCTGAAATAAAGCATCAATCCAATCAAGCAGACTGGATTCTGTGGATTCCTCTGAAAATGATTCTGTTATGCCCACGTATGATTTCGACAATCCGATCTATCAAGCCGAGGAAGAAAGTGATGAGGACTATGAACTCCCGGAAGAGTTGGCTAGGTTGTTGAAACAGGAAGAAAAGACCATTCAGCCTCATCAGGAAGAGCTTGAGGTTATCAATATTGGTTCAGAGGAAAGCAAGAAAGAGATCAAGATCGGTGCAAGTCTGCGAGCTGATGTAAAGCAAGAACTTATAGTCATGCCACGTGAATACGTTGACATCTTTGCTTGGTCATATCAAGATATGTCAGGTTTAGATATAAACATAGTTGTGCATAGACTACCATTGAAAGAGGACTGTCCACCGGTCAAGCAAAAGTTGCGCAGAACAAAACCAGAAATGGCTTTGAAGATCAAAGTAGAGGTACAGAAACAGTTGGATGCAGGTTTTCTGGCAGTAACCAACTATCCTCCTTGGGTGGCCAACATAGTACCGGTGCCGAAGAAAGATGGCAAAGTCAGAATGTGTGTGGATTACAGAGATCTCAACAGGGCGAGCCCTAAAGATGATTTTCCACTCCCTCATATTGATGTGCTGGTTGACAATACTGCTCAGTTTTCAGTGTTATCATTTATGGATGGATTCTCCGGGTACAATCAGATAAAGATGGCGCCTGAAGACATGGAGAAGACGACATTCATTACCCCTTGGGGTACCTTCTGTTACAAAGTAATGCCTTTTGGGTTGAAGAACGCAGGGGCAACATATCAAAGAGCAATGGTGACGTTATTTCACGATCTAATTCATAAAGAGATCGAGTGCTATGTGGACGACATGATTGCTAAATCAAAGACAGAAGAGGAACATCTTATTAACTTGAAGAAGCTGTTTGAGAGGTTGAGGAAATTCAGATTGAGACTGAATCCTAACAAGTGTACTTTCGGTGTGCGGTCTGGAAAATTGCTTGGTTTCATTGTCAGTGAAAAAGGAAGAGGTTGATCATGCTAAGGTGAAAGCTATACAAGATATGCCTGTACCGAGAACTGAGAAAGAAGTTCGCGGCTTTCTAGGGAGACTGAACTACATTTCAAGGTTCATATCTCACCTAACTGCCACCTACGAACCGATTTTCAAAATGCTAAGAAAAGATCAAACGGTCAGGTGGAATGATGATTGTCAAAATGCATTCGATAAAATAAAAAGATATTTGCAGGAACCTCCGATTCTGATACCTCCATTGCAAGGGAAACCACTGATTATGTACTTGACAGTGCTCGAAGGATCCATGGGTTGTGTTCTCGGTCAACACGACGAGACGGGTAGGAAAGAACATGTTATTTACTACCTGAGCAAGAAATTTACAGATTATGAATCGCGTTATTCAATGCTTGAGAAGACATGCTGCGCACTCGCATGGGCCGCCAAGCGATTGAGACAATATATGCTCACACATACAACCCTGTTGATCTCAAAATTGGATCCGGTCAAGTATATTTTTGAGAAACCAACGCTTACAGGCAGAGTTGCAAGGTGGCAGATGGTGCTGACAGAGTATGATATTGAATTTACTTCGCAAAAAGCAATCAAAGGAAGTATACTGTCAGATTATCTTGCGCAACAGCCTCTTGATGATTACCAGCCCATGAGGTTTGATTTCCCTGATGAGGACATCATGTTTCTCAAAGCGAAAGACTGCGAGGAACCACTTCTGGAGGAGGGGCCTGACCCTGAATCCAAATGGAGTTTGATGTTTGACGGGGCAGTTAATATGAATGGGTGCGGAGTTGGTGCAGTTCTCATTACGCTAGAAGGTGTTCACATGCCCTTCACTGCCCGAGTAACTTTCGAAGGTGTTCTCATTACTAGGGATTGAGGAAGCTATTGATTTATGAATCAAGAGCCTCGATATCTTTGGTGATTTAGCATTGGTAATCAATAAAGTAAAGGGAACTTGGCACACACATCAGCAGAATTTGATTCCGTATAGAGATTATACGAGGAGATTGATGACATTCTTTACAACTGTCAAGTTATACCATGTTCCCAGAGATGAAAATAAGTTTGCAGACGCCTTGGCCACTATATCTTCGATGATCAGAGTGCATGGTTGGAACTTTGTGCCCAGGATTGATGTATCTCGCCTTGATAGACCTGCTTTTGTGTTTGATGTTGACGCAGTGTCTGATGACAAGCCTTGGTACCATGACATTAAATGCTTCTTGAAAAATCAAGAATACCCGCCTGGGGCATCTTCCAATGACAAGAAGACATTAAGAAGGCTAGCCGGTAGTTTCTTCTTGAACAAGGATGGCGTGCTGTATAAGAGGAATTTTGACACGGTTCTGCTCAGATGCGTGGATAGACACGAGGCAGACCTGTTGATGATTGAAGTGCACGAAGGCTCTTTCGGTACCCACGCCAGAGGATATGCGATGGCTAAGAAATTGTTGAGATTGGGGTATTACTGGTTGACAATGGAGTCGGATTGCTGCAAGTATGCTCGCAAGTGTCACAAATGCCAAATCTATGCCGACAAAGTGTACGTCCCTCCCAATCCGTTGAGTATCATGTCCTCTCCGTGGCCATTTGCAATGTGGGGCATTGATATGATCAGAAAAATTGAGCCTACTGCTTCAAACGGCCATCGTTTCATCTTGGTCGCCATTGATTACTTCACTAAATGGGTCGAAGCAGCATCTTATGCCAATGTCACTAAGCAAGTAGTAGCTCGTTTCTTGAAATGAGATATCATTTGTCGATATGGAGTGCCCGGAAGAATCATTACTGATAATGGTTCTAATTTGAATAATAAGATGATGGTTGAGCTATGCCGAGACTTCAAAATCGAACATCACAATTCTTCTCCGTACCGCCCAAAGATGAATGGAGCGGTCGAAGCGGCCAACAAAAATATCAAGAAGATTGTGCAGAAGATGGTTGTCATGTACAAAGATTGGCATGAGATGTTACCATTTGCTTTGCATGGGTACCGAACATTAGTCTGCACGTCCACGGGGGCAACGCCATACTCACTTGTATACGGAATGGAGGCAATTCTACCGGTAGAAGTGGAGATTCCCTCTCTCTGAGTATTGATGGACGTTAAGTTAGATGAAGCTGAATGGGTACGAGCCAGATTTGATCAGCTTAGCCTTATTGAGGAGAAACGACTAGCGGCAGTATGTCATGGCCAGCTATACCAGCGCAGAATGAAGAGGGCATTCGATCAAAAGGTTCGACCTCAAGTCTACAAGGTTGGAGATATGGTAATCAAGAGAATACTTCCTCCGAGTACAGATCACAGGGGTAAATGGACTCCTAATTATGAAGGTCCATTCGTGGTTAAAAAGGTTTTCTCAGGTGGAGCCTTATTGCTGACAACCATGGATGGTGAAGACTTTTTATCCCCTGTTAATTCAGATGCAGTTAAAAAATACTCCGTATAAAGAGTCCCGCTGAATAAAAGAAAAAAAACAATCCAGGCAAAAAAGGGCATCCCGGCGAACCAAAAACAGAATAAAGGTTCGGGCAAAAGTTAGGGATATAATTGAAAAGAATTGTACTCCCGGTAAGTTGAAAACCCGAAAGGGCAACTTAGGCAAAAATGGGTATCCCGGTGGATTGAAAACCTGAAAAGACGATCCACGCAAAAGAGGGATTAAACCGAATGACTGCAGTCTGAATTAATCTGTACGTTTTCTACTCTTCAACAGAATAGCAAAGTTTCCGAAGGAGGTATTGTTCGGACCACGAGCTTCCGAAGGCGAAGATATTCAAGAAAGTTGGAATACATACTGGTTATAACAGAATCACAAATCAGTTGGAATCCAATTTTCGCATTATCATTAGGATAGATTTATTTTCTCAATTTTATGGCAATCAACTCTTTCAGGGGTTTGCTTCCAACTGTAAATTCGCCGATTTTGGCATTTCATCAATAAAATTGAATATTCAGTCACAAGCTTTTGTTTTCATTTTACTGTTTTGTTTGCAAAAATGTCCGATTTTTGATAATGAAACATTACTTTGAAAATATCCTGGCCTTGCAAAATCACGCATAAAAGACAATTAAAATTACTTTGCTTGTTGGACAACCTTGGATGGTGGACTCAAAAGACCACGCAATATCCTGGGGCATATGCATATACTTTTTCTGTTGCAGGTAACGAGTACGATCGATCCAAGCAGCACGGTCGTAACCACGAATAGATATTTGTTATGACTTGATACTGTTGTATCTTATTAAGTCGATTCTTCCATTCAAGAGTTTCCACCGAGTTTCGTGACGGCAACGGCGGTCGAAAATGGAATTCTTCTGTGTTGATAACGGTTATTAATGCAGTGAGCACTTCATGTCAACAATGAGTGTAAATCCTCCGGTACCTCGCAGACGATGTGAACGATAGTTCAAGACGGGGTGTTCGTCTAAGAGTTTGAAAATGCTTGGTTTTCTATAAAATCCTCTTAAGAGACGAAGCTTCTCGCAGTAATTTTCCTTGTGGCGTTTACCAGCAAGTGGCAGCGTCGTATTTCCTACAGGTTCAGCATGTGGAATTTGTTGAAGAATAATCCCCAGCGGAGTTATTGAACATCCCATGCAAGAGGCATGTTATTTCCCCAGCAAAGGATATTCCCGATCTGTTATCCCCAGTAGAGTTTGAAGACGTTTTGTTTTCTGTAAAATCCTCCCAAAAGGCTCCCCAGCAAGGTTTAAAAAGATCGATAGAATCTTTTCTTCAGCAAGGTGTCAACATATGATATTACCCAGCAAGTGGTGTAATTTTCAGCAATGCTCATTTACAATCCAAAGTCCAATTTATTTTTGGCATGCGTACAGTTTGTTCATGTTATTCCAGCAGGTGGAGTGATCATTTGGCAATTTTAGGCTTCCAACGACAGTTTGGTAAGCACCAAAGTCCAACGACAGTTTGGCAAAGCTTCTAACGACGGTTTGGTAAGCACGGAAATCCAACGACAGTTTGGTAAAAGCTGCAAAAGTCCATCTGAAGATGGCAAGTTTGAGATTCCAACAACAGTTTGGTAATCATTAAAGTCCAACGACAGTTTGGCAAAGCTTCCAACGACAGTTTGGTAAGCACCAAAGTCCAACGACAGTTTGGCAAAGCTTCCAACGACGGTTTGGTAAGCACGGAAATCCAATGACAGTTTGGTAGAGGCTGCTAAAGTCCATCTGAAGATGGTAAGTTTGAGATCCTAAACGCCGGTTTGGTAATCATTAAAGTCCAACGACAGATTGGCAGAAATCCAGCACGGATTGGTAAAAGTCCAACGACAGTTTGGCAGAAGTCCAACGACGGTTTGGCAAAAGTCCAACGACAGATTGGCAGAGCAGCTCAAGTCCATCAACAGTATGGCAAGCCAGTAGTCACCTGGCGTCGTTCAAAAAGACATTATTGAAAGTCCATCGACGGTATGGCAAGCCAGTAGTCGCCTGGCGTCGTTCAAAAAGACATTATTGAAAGTCCATCAACGGTATGGCAAGCCAGTAGTCGTCTGGCGTCGTTCAAAAAGACATTATTGAAAGTCCATCGACGGTATGGCAAGCCAGTAGTCGCCTGGCGTCGTTCAAAAAGACATTATTGAAAGTCCATCAACGGTATGGCAAGCCAGTAGTCGTCTGACGTCGTTCAAAAAGACATTATTGAAAGTCCATCGACAGTATGGCAAGCCAGTAGTCGTCTGGCGTCGTTCAAAAAGACATTGTTGAAAGTCCATCGACAGTATGGCAAGTCAGTAGTCGTCTGGCGTCGTTCAAAAGACAGATCTCTCCGACAACGTTTCATTGCAGATTCAATCCAGCATTCTTGTTGGGTTTATATCCCTTTTGTTCTTCATCATCCAGAGCAAATTTTTGGTTATATTTGGTATTCAATCGCTATATACCTTGAAAGTCTGAAAGCAATCGCTTTCAGGCATTCAGGTCTACAGCGTTTGAATAGGGGCAGCTGTAATACCCCAAAATTTGCTCTCTCTGTTAGCATCCTAGCATAGCATTATCATATATCATATCGTATCCATCTCATTAGCAGTGCATTGCATATTTCACATAGAAAAATGAAGCATAACATCCTTCTTACCATCAAGGCATGTGATCAGGTAAAAGATGGACAATCAAGGAATCATTCAAGGCACAAAAAGGTCAAACAAGTTCACTCAAGGCAAGCCAAGAGGTCTTTCATGTCTCATACTACCTCAATTGGTCATCTAAAACTTCAAGAGAGTGAGATTCAATAGGAGATTGAAGCACTACATCTTTCACTATGCAAGAGATCCAAAAAAATGAAGGAAAACCCTCAAAAGAGATGTTCATTGGTTCAAAATCATCCTCAAGTGGCATATCTCATCATCCTTTAAGAGGATACACAACATACTCTGAGGAATTTGAAATTGAAGACTGCACATTTTTCTCCTAGGAGGTGGGTACCAAAACTAGGGTTTCCAATTAAATCAGGGTATCTTTGATTTTTTGGACAAAACTTGATGTCATGGTATTCTACATGTTCTTAAGTGTATGTGTGTGGAAAATTGCCTCTCAATTGGTTTTAGAAGTGGTTCAATTGGACGAAAGATAAAAAATCAGGAAATTTGGGGCAAAGTCAAATAATTAGTGGAAAAAGTCAACTCTTGACTTTTTGAGCCCAAAATCATGAAATTCATGTTATATGTGACCAATTTATAAAATTTGATCAAGAAACTCCAAAGGAATCATGAAAAAATCAAGATGTGGAAAATTGCCATTTTTGGAAGAAGTAAGGTTTCCAAAAATAGTAATTTTGAGCCATTTTGCATCAGAGTTTGAACCAAGGCCATTCAAAATTGGGGCATCAAATGAAAATTCCACTCGGCCACAACAAAAGATCTTGTTTCAAGCTTCAAATCCATGTGTAGAACATTTCCATTGGATAAAAATTGAGTGAGATATGATTGATCAAAGTTTGGGCAAAGTAGGTTCAAAACTAGGTCATGACCAAGGATTTTCAGGTCACGCGCATGTCATTTCTACAAACAGTTGGTGGGCCAAATGTTCACCCATTTTTCTCATGATTAAAGGCCTCAAATGCAAAACTTGTCAACATCAAAAATGTTTCTTGTAATGCCCTCTTCAAGGTTCATGTTGGGCAAAATTTGATTTGATCAAGATATGAGGTAGATATAGTGGTCTCAAGTTAGAGTCATCTTGCTGAGATTCCATGCCAAGATGCCTTGCCAGCCAACCTCATTTTCACGCCCTTGTATCAGTTCCATTTATGGATGTTATAAGTCATTTTCCAACCTCTTCCAAGCATCATTTCAATTCATTTTTCACACCAAACTTGTAGCATTACATCACCTCTTTCAAATGAACCCAAAAACACACCAAATCATCCATTGAGTAGAGAGAAAAACATCATCAAACCACCCTACATTACACTGATGCATTGATGGCTTTGATGTACAATGTGGTTCAGACATCCATCAAACATTTCTTTCCCTTATTTGAGCACACCTTGAACATCATCTACACTGATATAGCACGTGCCTTGCATGAAAATGGAAAGAGCAAACTTGCTAAGCAAGTTTCTGATACAACAGCCATGCCTTCATTTTCTTTTAACCTCCACCATAGGTTACCATGAGTTACCATCACCATACCATTGCTCTCCCTAACTAACTTGACTCAGTTAGTTAGGGATGACTCACCTAAACCACCATGACTCAGCTGACTCACTCAGTTTAACCATGGTTAGCTCACATTATAAATAAAAACTTCACTCTCAAATTTCATTTCCAACTTCATTTTCACACATTCACTTCAGAAACTCTCTCTTCTTCTCTCTCAATCTCACCATTGCCACTGATTCTCGAGCTTCACTTTGTTCCTTTTCACTTCACAACTCTCTCTGATTCTCTCTCAATTCCACAACATTGCAATTTGTTTTGAAGCTTGGTTCTAATTTCTCTCCACTGAATCACCATAAACCACTTCAGCTAAGCCTTTATTTGGCCAAGTTAAGCTCAAGGAAGAAGCATTTGCCTCTGGTATTCTTGTGTATTCAAAGCCTCATCAATTTCAGGTTTGAGTTCTTGAACTTTGATTGCACGTTTTCTGTTCATTTTCACATGTTTCTTGTTGATATGAGCTCACTAGGAGCATTTCTTACTCCGGCTAGTTGATAGGCCTTGTAGAGGCTTAGATCCAAAACTTAGGGCATGATTTTATCCTCTCTGTTCTCTTTGTATGTTTTGGTTCTATGGAAAATATTGGTGTATTCATGATCTCCATTGCCTGAGCTTCATTTTGGTATGCGATTTGTGTGTTTTGGTGAACATGTGAGTTTGCAGGTGGTGGCTGTTGGCCGGAGAAGATGACCGGAAGTCATCTTCGGCCGGTGACCTTGAATGTTAGGGTTTATGCATGTTTTAATCGTGTTCGTTGATTTTTCATCATCGTGTGGTTAAAAAGCTGCCAGCGCATTAAAATAAGCATGCCTTGCACGTGCTCAATTCTGATTTTATTTTTTAAACATTATGTGGTGTGGTGCATGGTAGTGTGTGTGGACATTCACGCATGTGCATTGGATTTAACTACTTTGACTTGCTTGTTGACTTGACCTGATCTAATGGCATGGAATTGCTTGACTATTGTTGACTGAGTGTGCATGATAATTGGTATGGATTGCGCTCTGAGTGTGGGCTGGATCATCGCTATTCGCACCCTATGTTTTTAAAGCCTAAACCATTTGAACTGAATAATTGCTATGTTTGCACCCCTCCTTTATTCCCATTTTATTTTATTTTCTCCATTTTGTACACGTTTGCTTTTTTTAATTTTTAAAATTACCAAACATCATCATAAAATTCCATAAAAATTCATGAACATTTTTAATACATTTAGGAAATTTTTAACATTTTTATTTCATGATTTTATGACATTTTTGCCCCTGTTTCATAATTTTCTTTGAATCTCCATTGGTGTGCATTCCAAATGTGGTACATGAATTTGCATAATTTTGTTCTTGCTCATTACAAATTGTTTGGACTTGGTTATTTTTGCATTGATTCATTAACACTTTGAAGCATGTTAGATGATTTTTGTTTGATTTTATAGGTCATTTTATGACATGTTTTGATGCTCATCTTTGCACTACTTTGTATGATGTTCCAACTTGGTCTAATGGCATTGTTTGAAGTCTTTTTGCTTTGAATTTTCACATGCTATTTTGATGTATGATTCATTTCTAACTTAGGAATTCCAATACCATGCTTGCATATTTTTCATGAATCCATTTGATTTTTGTTTGATGCATTACATTTGAATCATAATAACTTGTCATATCATTCTAATTTTTGTGCATGTTTACATGAGTTCTTTTGTGCATATTTATATGATCATTTGCATATTGTATGAGCTATTCATGTGAAATTATAGGTTATTGTTACACATTCTATGTCATCTTTGCATGTTCATTTCCATTTGAGCTTTGTGCATCCTTAACATGTATTGTGTGCATTTTCTTTTTGAACTTTTAGTCCACATCTTCTTCTATTACTTCTAGAATGTCTTGATGTTTGGTTCATGAATACTTGTGAGATGTTTATAAACCATTTTACATTCAGTTTCAATTATGATCCTTGGATTACATGTACCATTTATGCATGTTTCTTCCATTTCTTTCCATCTTTCATCTATCTTTTCTTATGGAAACATGTTGAATGCTATGGATGATGATTGTTGCTTATTTCATTTGAGCTTGTGTGATGATATTCACTTGTTATCCATATGGTTCACATTCTAGTTGTGATATTAGGATTTGATTTTTCATCTCATTCTTTTGAGCTTTATGTGTATTAAGTGTTCTTTTACTTCTTATTCATGTTTACTTGTTCACTAACCTTGTAGGGACTTTGGTAAGTTGAAATTGAGTGTGGATAAGGAATCCACATTCAAATCTCTTTCCTTTCTCTTTCTTTCCTTTCATATTTTACAATTCATCTTTGTATTTTGTTAAGCACTTATGTGCTTACCTTGATTAACTCTTTACTTTCCCTTTTTGAGTTACAATTCATCTTCTACTTTAGAAGTGAATTGTTTAATTCATTCCTTCTTTAGACTTTAGGTTTTGAAACCTCACAAACCATTAGGATCACTCCCTTAACTAATCAATTAGGATTGAGTCTTAGTTCACATAGATTTTTACCTTTCTCTCCCACTTGAGTCTTTCATCTCCTCATCTCAAAGAAAAGTCAAAATATCTAATAAAGGTAGGCATTTATTACATTTAGGCCTTTCATATAAAGAAAAGATTATAAAGGGGTCTTCTCTTATAATCTTAGAATGTGTAGCATATGGCCCATCTTGGGTCAATGTGTTAAACATTTGATCTTGTATGAGGGACTTAAATGCAATACTTGTTGAAGATACAAATAAAAAACACTTCTTCATCTCATAATCAACAAAAACACTTAATAAACACAATTATGCTAGTGTGTTTGAACCTTAACAATTGGAACTGAGTGTGGGGGTCCTCTTCACACTTAGTGTACTTTCTTACTCATTCCATCTTGGAATGTGAGAATGTACACATTCCAATGACTAAGATTTAGATACACTATCATATGCAAACAAATAACAAAATTTCTTAAAAGACAAAAAACAAACAATAACGTCTTTCCTCTGGGATTTCTTTCCTCATCTCATTCACTCTTTCCGTAAGGATGCGTCATTTCCGTTCTACCGCAAACAGGTAACGCCTAAGTCTCCCTACAGCGAGCTGCAACACCTAAACTGCTAGGACGCGAACGTTGACGTATTCCACTAAAAAACACAAACAATTCATCCTTAGTGAGGGGAACTACGTCGCTCTGATTCTCATGTTCCCGATGAGATACGTAGGCAGTAGGGTAGGGCCCATTCGAGCACTTCTTTTATTTTCCCTACATTTGTTTCTCTTTCTCTTTCCATTCCTTTTCCAGTTCTTTTTCCAGCATCTTTCCTTACACCCTTTGATTGAAGCAGCAAGCGTGGATCCCATCGGGTACGATGGACGCGAGGGGGTGCTAATACCTTCCTCTCGCGTAACTGACTCCCTTACCCTTTCTCTTGGTCGCAAGACCATGCTCTATCCTTTCCTTCAGGTTTATGCGGTGTTTCCTTTCCCTCTCTTGGGATAAATACACATTGCTGGCGACTCTGTTTCGGTGCCACTTTCGCGTTTGTACTAGGATGAAAATCCCGGGAGCGACAGCTGGCGACTCTGATGGGGATAGGTTGACCTATTGTTGGTCCATCCTAAGCGAGTCAATCCTAGCGCTTGTTTGCTTTTCTTTCATTGGGTGTTTACTGTTATCTTGTATTTGCTGTTTACTGTATTTTATTACTTATTTATAGCATGTTAGCATTTACATTTCATATATTATACTGCGTTGCACTGTTCTGTCTATTTGGCGGGATGGGATTTCTGAGAGATGAGCTCAGTACACAGGCTCGAGTATACACTTAGATTTAGAGTGGAGAGTAGTGGGACCTACGTGCCATCTGTGTACGTTGGGTAATCACGAAATTCACAGCTAGACGAGGCTACCTTGGGACCCATCATGGCGTACGCATCTTGTGTATTCCAGGATGTCGATCTAGAGAGTTGTCGACTCTAGTGACCGATCATGAGGACCTTAGTGGAAACATCTCTCTTTAGTGGTGACAGTGGCAGACCACATTCTGTGGCAAACCTACTCGCACCCGAGGGCCCACTTTGGAACTTGCATAGGATGACCTTTATTTTCTAAGGTGAGTCAGTGGACGACCTCTTTGATTGGCATAGCATTGTATCCTACGGGCTGAATGTGCTATCGCTTCTCAAACCTCCGAAGCCGACAAACCTTGTTTTCTAGGAACCACATGTGAGTATGGGTGGGATGTTTACAGGTTTGCAGGTAACCCAGCCTCCTACATACCTTACTTGTGATTCTATGATTATTACAGACAGTGTATCCTATGACAGTGGTTTGAGTATTCATCTCAGATGTATTGCCAGATTCAGTACAGAGACACAGTGCACACAGTTCAACACAGACACAGACACTTGGATACTTGATCACATGCCTTTTGCATTTGCATACTCATATCATAACAGGTTATGTTTGTCAATTTCAGGTACCTACCGTATTGTCTGATTCCAATCATGAGTTCCCAAGAAGTTGAGGTTAAGAGGAAGAACAACGTGTCATATAAATTCCCTGATCCCAAGCTGGATTCACTGAACAAGATGATAAACATGGCTGGTTCTGGTGTTCTCAGCACATTTCAGAAGGAGTATGGAGAGTTAATTAAAATGGTATGTGCATTCACAAAGTATGAGAAGGATGGGTTGCACACTTTCTTACAGTTCTATGAACCGTCAATGAGATATTTCTTGTTCCCTGACTACATTTTGATGCCCACTTTGGAGGAATTCTCATTTATTTTGGGAATTCTAGTCACGTCTTCTATACCGTATTTTTCTGAAGGTGCTCTTAACCCTGAAGTAATTGCTGCTATTCTACATCTGGACCTGTTTGTTGTGAAAAGTGGCCTGAGTAAACTTAAAGAAGATGAAGGATTTCATTTGGAGTTTCTTTTCCAACAAGCTCAGGAAGCTACCAAGGCTAAAAACTGGACTACTTACAATGTTGTGTTAGCTCTTTGTATCTATGGTTTGGTACTTTTCCCCGGTCAATCTGACTTTGTTGATATACAGGCGATGAAAGTGTTCGTTTTGAAGAATCCAATTCCTACCCTGCTAGGAGATTTTTATTACTCAGTACACTACAAAAATGAGAAGGGAAGGGGAAGTTTGGTTAGTTGCTGTACCCAATTGTTATATCATTGGCTCTTCAAACATTTACCTCGAACTGGTGCTTTCGTAGAAACTGCTGAAACAATGAAATGCTCCAAGAGGTTGATAGGGTTGACTGCCAATAACATCATTTGGTTTGATCCCAAACTACTGACAGTAGAGCTTACTGTTAAATGTGGAAGTTTTTCGAATGTGCCTCTACTTGGAAGAAGGGGTGGGATTAATTACAACCCAGTGTTGGTTGTTAGACAATTTGGTTACGCTTCGAGAAATCCTCCTGCTGATGAAGAAATTAGTGCTTCCCTGTTTTTTGTAGGAACCAAGAATGAAAGAGTGCCAGAAGTAGTAAATGCCTGGAAATCTAGGCAAAGAGAGGGAAAGTTGATGTTTGTCAAAGGAGACTGTAGATCATACCCTGACTACAATGCTTGGATTGAGATGAAGGCCAAAGAGCTGTTGCTACCCTTTTCAAGAGAGATTCTCTTATGTCCAGATCAACACTCCATGGTACCGACTGAAGAGTGCGAGAAATTGAAGAAAATGGTCAGAGAGTTGCAGATAGAGAACTCTGGAATGAGCAGATGTCTTCAGAAAGCTTTGGCTGACAACAAAGATTTGGAGAAAAGAGCATTGAAAGCGGAGAAAATCTTAGCAGACAAAGAAGAAGATTTTGATGATAGAGCTCGGTACTTCCGGAAACTTACTTTGGGAGCAGATGATACTAGTCAGGCTCACAAGGCTACAAAGCAGGAATTAGCCCAAAGCAAGGAGTCATTGGCTAAACTTCATCAAGCTTGGGATGAAGTCAGAATTGAAAACTCTGAATTGCTGATTCAGTTAAAAGATAAAGATGAAGAGCTGAAGAAAGCACATGTAGAAAGAAGAAGGTATCGAGAGGATCTTGGCAAAAGTCAAGAACAGGCAAGGAATGCTGAAGATAAGCTGAAAATTGCCAACAAAGAGCTTGAAGATGTCACAGCAGAGTTGAAGCTGGTTAAAATTCAAGCTGGAATCAAGAGGCGCAAAGGAGCCGGTGAAGATGAAGCCTTGCTGATGCACATGGGCTTATTATCTGATGCACTGGAAAAAAGGATGTCATAATCAAATAGCTGATTGAGAAGCCACATCATCAACGTACCCGCATCCTATTTGAAGAGATTAAGTATTCCAGCCAGAAGTTGAAGGACGTAGAGCTATCAGATTAATGATTTTTGTCATTTCTTTGTAATTTGCAATGGTTACCATCAGAATTGTTGATGGATCCATTTGACTGCTTGTTTCTTTTTCTGTCGCTGAAACTATGACAAATGTGCTTGAGAACTTTTGAGAATTTGTATGAAATGAGCTATTTCTGTTCACAATTTCTGGTCTTCAGATATATGTGACGTGATATGATATCTGTACACTGGCACACTACAAAATCACTATTTCTGGTCATCAGATACTTGTGATTGGCATATATGATTATCTCTTCGAGGCAAAACTCAGTAATCATGATTTCTGGTCTTCAGGAATTCGTGGTTACGATTGGAATCAGGATATGGAAAGTATCTTGAAATGACATACATAACTTTGCATTTGCATATCATTTTTTGCATTGCAGGTTTTCTTTTTTGCAGGCGCCTGCTAACCTTTATTTGGTTTTCAGGCACGATAGCTGATACCCCAGTTCACCGATATTCTACCCGACGCAACCAAGCAAGAGTTATGGAACAAGTTCAGACTAATTTAGCTGATTTGAGGGGAAGGATGGAACAGTTCATGAACCTTATGTAGGGGATCGCTCAAGAACAGCAGGAGCTGAGGACCGGTCAGGAAAACATGAGGGTTGGTCAAGAAGCTATGAGAACCACTATTCAGAGGCTGGAGACTGAAATCCCAAATCGCAACGTGTGCACTCCTCCTGGTGGCATAATCCCTGTTGGTGGGGTACATCTGGGATTTGACAATAATGAGGATGGTCAAGATGATCAGTTTACTGCATTCAATAATGACATGGGTTTCTACAATGACGACCGGAAGTACGAGGGGTTAGATAAAAGACTCAAGGCTATTGAGAGCCAAAATCCTCTGGGAATTGACATAGAGGACATGGGTCTCGTGCAGGGTGTGAGGATCCCTCCCAAATTCAAGCTCCCTACATTGGATAAGTACAATGGCAGTACCTGTCCCAAAACGCATTTGCAAGCTTTCAATCGCAAGATTGCCGCTTATACCGAAGACCAAAAGCTCTGGATGTATTTCTTCCAGGATAGCCTATCAGGCGCCTCCCTGGAGTGGTACTTTAAGCTGGACAAGGTTCATATAAAGAGCTGGAAAGATTTGTGCGCTGCGTTTCTGAAGCAGTATCAATATAATCTGGACATGGCACCCAATCGTACTCAATTACAGAGTATGACTCAGGATCACAAGGAGGGCTTTAAGTAGTACGCACAGAGATGGAGAGAATTGGCTGCTCGAGTTCAACCATCTTTGGGTGATCGTGAGATGGCTGATATGTTCATGAGTACACTCCAAGGGCCGTATTTGGATAGATTGGCTGCGTGTCCGTCAACAGGGTTTGCCGACATTATTGTTGCTGGGGAACGAGTAGAGAGTCTGCTAAAGTTGGGTAAGATTCAAGACGTCAGTGGGACTGGTGCTTCGAATTCTAGGAAACCCTTTGCCAACGGATCCAGGAAAATAGAAGGAGAGTCCAGTGCTGTGCATAGAGGAGGGGGCAGAGGTAGGACTCAACCCTATCATCAGGTGGATGTTGTAACCATTCCGGTTCCAGCAGGACAGCAAGCTCCAGATCAGCAAGGTAGACCCCAATTCCAGAATAATAGACCAAGGGACCATAAGTTTGATACATTACCTATGACATATGCTGCTTTGTTACCACAATTGCTCAAAGAGAAGTTAGTAGAACTTCGGACTATGAGGCCGATAGATGCTGGAAAATTGCCTCAAGGTTACGACGCTAACGCTCGATGTGAATTTCATTCTGGCGCGCAAGGTCACTCGATAGAGAAGTGCTGGGCTTTTCACCATAAGTTTCAGGACTTGATTGACGCAAAAGCTATTAATTTCTCTAAGCCGCCGAATGTTCGTGATAATCCAATGGCCCATCATGGAGGTGCAAGCATGAATGCTATTTCTGATGGTGAGAAATTGAATTTGATTACTGATGTAAATTTGGTAAAGACTCCGCTGTTGATTGTAAAAGAGCGTTTGTTAAAAGGAAAGGTATTTCCTGGATGTGGCTCTGATTGTGAAGATTGTTCAAGACAGATTAATGGCTGCAGTAAGTTGAAAGTTGGACTGCAGGATCTTATGGACGAAGAAGACTTCAGTTTGATAAGGTAGAGAAGGAGAGAGATGTTTCTGCCGTTACCATTTATTATAATCCAGTTGAGATACAGGTGCCTGTTGAAGAGCCTGTTGCTATCATCGTGCCCGAGAGGCCGAGACCAGTTACGATTATAGTTCCTGAATCTGCTGCTTATGTGTCTAATAGGGCAGTTCCATGGCAATATGAAACTGATACTCATCAAGGAGAAAGTCAACTGAAAGCAGAGGCTGATGTTGGTACCAGTGTTGAGAATGTGAGTGGACCAAGTGGTTTCACCAGGAGTGGTCGACTGTTTGCTCCCCAGACTCTAAGGAGTGATAAAGAAGCTGAAGCCGCTACAAAGGCAAAAGGAAAACAGGTTGTTGATGACAAGGTGCCTGCTCAGGAAGAGGACCCTAAAGTCAATTTTGATAATGATGTTGAGGAATTTATGAGGATTATCAAAAAGAGCGATTACAAGATCGTTGATCAGCTCAATCAGACACCCTCTAAAATCTCAATATTATCCCTATTAATGAGTTCAGATGCACACCGGGCTGCTTTGTTGAAAGTTCTGAATATGGCGTGCGTTCCCCAAGAGATTACAGTGAATCAATTGGAGGGAGTAATTTCTAATGTGAATGTGAGCCACGGGTTAGGGTTTACGAATATGGATTTGACTCCAGATGGACGTAATCACAACAAAGCGCTGCACATCACACTTGAATGCAAAGGAGCTGTTTTGTCGCATGTGCTGGTCGACACAGGTTCTTCCTTGAATGTGTTACCCAAAAAGGCCCTGATGAAAATTGAAGTAGATGGATTGATTCTTAGACCCAGCGATCTGGTTGTGAGAGCTTTCGATGGATCCCAAAGATCGGTGTTTGGAGAGGTAGAATTGCCAATACAGGTTGGTCCACAGATATTCAAGACAATCTTTCATGTTATGGACATTCAGCCTGCTTATAGCTGTTTGTTGGGCCGACTGTGGATTCACGCAGCAGGCGCAGTTACCTCCACACTTCATCAGAAGCTCAAGTACGTATTCGAGGGACAAGTGGTCACTGTTTGCGGTGAGGAAGATATATTTGTGAGTCATTTATCCACTTTCAAATATGTGGAAATGGATGGAGAAATTCATGAAACCCTGTGCCAGTCTTTTGAAGCCCTGAATATCAATAACTTACCAGAATCTACTTCAGCAGCAGTGGTGTCAAATGTGCCAGTTGGGCAGAGTGCATCAATTGCGTCATACAAGCAGGCCAGAGAAGTGGTTGAAAGCGGAAATGCCCAAGGTTGGGATAAAGCTATCGACGTGTTTGTGAAAGAAGATAAGTCCGGCATTGGATACCAATCGGGCCAGACGCCAGTTCCCCGATTCCGTGGGCCAATCAGCTTCAACAGCAGAGGAATTATCAATCCTAATCAGTCCTGCTCAGCAATAGAAGATGACGCTGAAAGCTCAGATTATCTGGACAGATGGGTGTATTCACGGGTTCCAGGCGAGGCATTGCAAAACTGGTCTAGTGAAGAAATCATTCATGTTGTACACCATTCAAAGTAATAATTCTTGTCTTTCATAATGCATGAAATCCCACACTCTGCCCAAGGTGTGAGGATCCATTTGTAGGGCCACCATATTTTCTCATATAATGTTCAAACATCAATAAAAGGACGTTTTTGTTTACAAATTTGTGATCCTTTATTTCTTTCTTTATTTTTATTTTTGCACAAAGAAAATTAAAAATGATAATGCACCTTCTTTTCTTTTGTTTTCAAGTAAAAATAATCTGAAATAAAGCATCAATCCAATCATGCAGACTGGATTCTGTGGATTCCTCTGAAAATGATTCTGTTATGCCCACGTATGATTTCGACAATCCGATCTATCAAGTCGAGGAAGAAAGTGATGAGGACTATGAACTCCCGGAAGAGTTGGCTAGGTTGTTGAAACAGGAAGAAAAGACCATTCAGCCTCATCAGGAAGAGCTTGAGGTTATCAATATTGGTTCAGAGGAAAGCAAGAAAGAGATCAAGATCGGTGCAAGTCTGCGAGCTGATGTAAAGCAAGAGCTTATAGTCATGTTACATGAATACGTTGACATCTTTGCTTGGTCATATCAAGATATGCCAGGTTTAGATACAGACATAGTTGTGCATAGACTACCATTGAAAGAGGATTGTCCACCGGTCAAGCAAAAGCTGCGCAGAACGAAACCAGAAATGGCTTTGAAGATCAAAGAAGAGGTACATAAACAGTTGGATGCAGGTTTTCTGGCAGTAACCAACTATCCTCCTTGGGTGGCCAACATAGTACCGGTGTCGAAGAAAGATGGCAAAGTCAGAATGTGTGTGGATTACAGAGATCTCAACAGGGCGAGCCCTAAAGATGATTTTCCACTCCCTCATATTGATGTGCTGGTTGACAATACTGCTCAGTTTTCAGTGTTCTCATTTATGGATGGATTCTCCGGGTACAATCAGATAAAGATGGCGCCTGAAGACATGGAGAAGACGACATTCATTACCCCTTGGGGTACCTTCTGTTACAAAGTAATGCCTTTTGGGTTGAAGAACGCAGGGGCAACATATCAAAGAGCAATGGTGACGTTATTTCACGATCTAATTCATAAAGAGATCGAGTGCTATGTGGACGACATGATTGCTAAATCAAAGACACAAGAGGAACATCTGATTAACTTGAAGAAGCTGTTTGAGAGGTTGAGGAAATTCATATTGAGACTAAATCCTAACAAGTGTACTTTTGGTGTGCGGTCTAGAAAATTGCTTGGTTTCATTGTCAGTGAAAAAGGAATAGAGGTTGATCCTGCTAAGGTGAAAGCTATACAAGATATGCCTGTACCGAGAACTGAGAAAGAAGTTCGCGGCTTTCTAGGGAGACTGAACTACATTTCAAGGTTCATATCTCACCTAACTGCCACCTGCGAACCGATTTTCAAAATGCTAAGAAAAGATCAAACGGTCAGGTGGAATGATGATTGTCAAAATGCATTCGATAAAATAAAAAGATATTTGCAGGAACCTCCGATTCTGATACCTCCAGTGCAAGGGAAACCACTGATTATGTACTTGACAGTGCTCGAAGGATCCATGGGTTGCGTTCTCGGTCAACACGACGAGACGGGTAGGAAAGAACATGTTATTTACTACCTGAGCAAGAAATTTACAGACTGTGAATCGCGTTATTCAATGCTTGAGAAGACATGCTGCGCACTCGCATGGGCCGCCAAGCGATTGAGACAATATATGCTCACATATACAACCCTGTTGATCTCAAAATTGGATCCGGTCAAGTATATTTTTGAGAAACCAGGGCTTACAGGCAGAGTTGCAAGGTGGCAGATGGTGCTGACAGAGTATGATATTCAATTTACTTCACAAAAAGCAATCAAAGGAAGTATACTGTCAGATTATCTTGCGCAACAGCCTCTTGATGATTACCAGCCTATGAGGTTTGATTTCCCTGATGAGGACATCATGTTTCTCAAAGCGAAAGACTGCGAGGAACCACTTCTGGAGGAGGGGCCTGACCCTGAATCCAAATGGAGTTTGATGTTTGACGGGGAAGTTAATATGAATGGGTGCGGAGTTGGTGCAGTTCTCATTACGCCAAAAGGTGTTCACATGCCCTTCACTGCTCGAGTAACTTTCGAAGGTGTTCTCATTACTAGGGATTGAGGAAGCTATTGATTTACGAATCAAGACCCTCGATATCTTTGGTGATTCAGCATTGGTAATCAATCAAGTAAAGGGAACTTGGCACACACATCAGCAGAATTTGATTCCGTATAGAGATTATACGAGGAGATTGATGACATTCTTTACAACTGTCAAGTTATACCATGTTCCCAGAGATGAAAATAAGTTTGCAGACGCCTTGGCCACTATATCTTCGATGATCAGAGTGCATGGTTGGAACTTTGTGCCCAGGATTGATGTATCTCGCCTTGATAGACCTGCTTTTGTGTTTGATGTTGACCCAGTGTCTGACGACAAGCTTGGTACCATGACATTAAATGCTTCTTGAAAAATCAAGAATACCCGCCTGGGGCATCTTCCAATGACAAGAAGACATTAAGAAGGCTAGCCGGTAGTTTCTTCTTGAACAAGGATGGCGTACTGTATAAGAGGAATTTTGACACGGTTTTGCTCAGATGCGTGGATAGACACGAGGCAGACCTGTTGATGATTGAAGTGCACGAAGGCTCTTTCGGTACCCACGCCGGAGGACATGCGATGGCTAAGAAATTGTTGAGATTGGGGTATTACTGGTTGACAATGGAGTCAGATTGCTGCAAGTATGCTCGCAAGTGTCACAAATGCCAAATCTATGCCGACAAAGTGCACGTCCCTCCCAATCCGTTGAGTATCATGTCCTCTCCGTGGCCATTTGTAATGCGGGGCATTGATATGATCGGAAAAATTGAGCCTACTGCTTCAAACAGCCATCGTTTCATCTTGGTCTTCATTGATTACTTCACTAAATGGGTCGAAGCAGCATCTTATGCCAATGTCACTAAGCAAGTAGTAGCTCGTTTCTTGAAACGAGATATCATTTGTCGATATGGAGTGCCCGAAAGAATCATTACTGATAATGGTTCTAATTTGAATAATAAGATGATGGCTGAGCTATGCCGAGACTTCAAAATCGAACATCACAATTCTTCTCCGTACCACCCAAAGATGAATGGCGCGGTCAAAGCGGCCAACAAAAATATCAAGAAGATTGTGCAGAAGATGGTTGTCACGTACAAAGATTGGCATGAGATGTTACCATTTTCTTTGCATGGGTACCGAACATCAGTCTGCACGTCCACGGGGGCAACGCCATACTCACTTGTATACGGAATGGAGGCAATTCTACGAGTAGAAGTGGAGATTCCCTCTCTCCGAGTATTGATGGACGTTAAGTTAGATGAAGCTGAATGGGTACGAGCCAGATTTGATCAGATGAGCCTTATTGAGGAGAAATGACTAGCGGCAGTATGTCATGGCCAGCTATACCAGCGCAGAATGAAGAGGGCATTCGATCAAAAGGTTCGACCTCAAGTCTACAAGGTTGGAGATATGGTAATCAAGAGAATACTTCCTCCGAGTACAGATCACAGGGGCAAATGGAATCCTAATTATGAAGGTTCATTCGTGGTTAAAAAGGTTTTCTCAGGTGGAGCCTTATTGCTAACAACCATGGATGGTGAAGACTTTTCATCCCCTATTAATTCAGATGCAGTTAAAAAATACTTCATATAAAGAGACCCGCTGGATAAAAGAAAAAAAACAATCCTGGCAAAAAAGGGCATCCCGGCGTGTAGCGAGCGATTTTGGACGCGGTTCTTAAGCGCTGGTCGCTCTCTGCGGTTGAGCTTTAACTACAGGTCGATTCATTTTTTATCCTATTGTGAGCTGAATAAGGAAGGGAAATAGATGTCTCCAATTAACCCTGCTTTGCATACTGAGTTTAAACAGCGGTCTGTTAGGTTACGAATGCTATCAATGTGGGGGGCCTTTGTACTGGTTATTTGTATTTTCGCCAATACGGTTTCTCTCTTTTTACCTTGACAGAAGGTTTCTGGCGGGGAACAAGGATTAGGATGCTAGGACTGATGTTTTTGAATTACTGCTTTTGATTGATGGAGACATGGGATTTGGGTTTTTTGTTGATTATGCTCGCTAAGATCTTTTCTTTCGATCTTATGCCTACGTATTCCCGTTTACCGAAACAGGGAAATCAGAGGGTTCGTAGTTCCTTCTATTCTATGGGAGGAAATTGGTTTTTGGTGTCTTGTTCAAAGCCCAAGACGTGAAGCGAAAGGTGATTCGTATCTTGATCAAAGCCCAAGATGTGAAGCTGAAAGGTCTATTTGTGTCTTGTTCAAAGCCCAAGACGTGAAGCTGAAGGTCTCAATTTTAGAGAGAATTTGTCATCTCTAAAGAGGGGGTTGTATGTCACAACTGTTTTATAAAGGAGAATTACTTTAACCAGGATACGCGGATCCTAGTAATGCCATAATTTCCTTTATAGGGGATTTTAACCTAAAGGAGAAGACTTTAACTCAGTGTAGAGCAATGCCATCTTTCCTTAGGAATTTCTCATGGTAAAAGAGGGACAGTGGCATGGATGTAGAGGATCCAGAGGCTTGCCGCTTACAGCGATTAGATGGAAGGGAAGGAGTTGTTGATGTTTGTGTACTGTGAACGAGGCACAGTTTTGATGCTAAAAGGTTAATTGGATTAACCAGTAGTTTTCTTATACAAAGCCTAAGAGGAGGCTAATATGTGTCTCGTACAAAGCCCGAGAGAGAGGCTAAAAGGTTTTGACTCAACAAGGGAATCTTTTGGTATCTCGTATAAAGCCCGAGATGGAGGCGATTTGACTCAACAAGGGAGTTTTTGTATCTCGTACGAAGCCCGAGATGGAGACTGATGCTTGTTTGGCTCAATAAGAACCTTTTTGTATCTCGTATAAAGCCCGAGATGGAGGAGAAAGGGTGATTGACTCGACGAGGAAGTCTCTTATGTGTCTCGTACAAAGCCCGAGAGAGAGGCTAAACGTTGTTTGACTCCGCTGGGGAGAATCATTGTACAAAGCCCAAGAGGAGGCTAAGGTAACTGTTTAAGTGACAGGTCCAGTATACTGATTTTGAAAGAGAAAATCAGTTCTTATATGAGCAACACTGTACTCATGGATTTGATTCAAGGATCCGGGTTATTCCTGTTCTTTAAGGAAGTGGGAAATCCGAAGGGGTATTGAGACTGTCCGAGTCTACAGGTTTCCTTCCTATTTAACGAAGGGGTCACTTGAGAATGTCTTTGAGACTCAAGGGAATTAGACTGTCCAAGTCTAGAGTTTTATCTTTTGTACTGTGCTTTGAGAAACAGTAGTAGACTCTATGAAAGGACTGCTCTATGAGGATGACTAGGTTCTGTTCCTATACCTCTAGGAGGTCGTCGGGACAATTTGTACGAAGCCCAAGAGGAGGCTGGAAACTTTTAAGAAGCCGACGGGTCCTTGTACTAAGCCCAAGAGGAGGCTATCATTCCCGGAGGAAGAGATCATTATACGAAGCCTAAGAGGAGGCTGTGAATACTTCTAAGAAGCCGTAGGGTCCTTGTACTAAGCCCAAAAGGAGGCGGGGTTGCTTTTAGGAAGCCTGTGGGTCCTTGTACGATGCCCAAGAGGAGGCCGATGCTTTTAAGAAGCCTGTGGGTCCCCAAACCCCGAGAAATTCAAGGCAATGCTATTCACCGAGAATAGATCAAAGTCAGGAAAGTTCGAGAATTTGGAAGAAACTCAAAGATGCCATTCACGGAGAATACATTCATCTTGGGGAGTAGAGCTTCTTGACAATTCCTAATGAGGACAGCCGAAGAGAAGACTGTATCTGGTGATCCTATTGGGGGATCTAGTTGTCTATTTCTACGAATAAACGAAACGGCGTCACCTAGTTCTAGACGTAGCTGCCGGGGAAACTCTAAATATCTATACTATTATTACACAGTTGATATGAGTTTATGAAAGAAGACTTACAGTGAAACAACCCCACAATACAATTATATATATATATGAGTTTATGAAAGGAGACTTACAGTGAAACAACCCCACAATACAATTATATATATATGAAAGCAGTAAATGAAAGCGTGTAAACACTTACTCGGTTGTAGAGCTTCCATGCTGTTTGGTTAGTTGTTCAACAAAGAAAGATTGAAAACAACAGTATATTTAAAATCAAAGGAGAAAGTGCTTTGAAATAAAAATATTTGGGGCTTACAACTCAAGGAGAGGCCCAGGGTTTTATCAGTGAGCGCACTGTTTGAATTTGTACAGAGGGACTTATACAAGTGACTGGGGCCCAAAAAGGTTTTCTGTACAAAGGGATGGGTCTTACACTCTTTCAAGAGGCCCAAAAGGTTTAAAGAAAAAAGAGTGGGGCTTATAACACGAGGGTAGGCCCAGATGATTTTTCGTTCGAAATGGCGATTGCGCCGAGGTTTTCTTTTAACGCGGAGGGACTTATACAATAAGTGAGGCCCAAAATGATTTTGGTTAAAAGGGGATTGGGTCTTACACTCTATTAGAGGCCCAAAAGGTTTGAATGGGTCTTATAGCTCAAGGAGAGGCCCAAGGTTATTTTTCAAAAGGCGATGATCGTGCCGTTTATTTGAAAATGTACAGAGGGACTTATACAATGAATGAGGCCCAAAATATTTCTGTACAGGTGGGTTGGGTCTTACACTCTTTCAAGAGGCCCAAAATGATTTGAAAATGATTTATGAGGGTTGAATTAATCCAAAAACCCTAATTTGTTTTCAAAAATGTATTTAATTAAATAAAAATTCAATTTAAAATGATCAAAATTGTTTAATATGTGAAAAACAAATTGTGATCTTGGATTAATGCTTCAAAAATTAAGTATTGACCTACAAAATAATTAGAAAGCATTAAAAGTTGCAAAATCAATGTAGAAAAAATATTTAAAAAGTAAAAAACAATTAAAATATTAATTCTTTGCAAAAATATCAATTATATGAAATAAATAATATTTTTGGGATTTTTTGATAAAATAAAATATTTTAACATTTTTGTGAATTATTAAAAAAAGAATCAACTCAAAATCATTAAAACTCAGAGAGAAATTAATTTTTGAATCAATTAAACAAAATCACAAAATTCAAATATTTGAATTTGTGAAAAAGGCGCCAAGAACACAAGCAAGAACACGCGCGTTTTTCTGGGTTTGGCTGATTTGCGTTTTCCATCCAATCTCACTGAATACGTAATCATATCATGCAATCCACATATCATTATGCTCGTCTCAACCTCACGATCATGTCTATAACACTTAATTTCATTTAAATTAAACATAAAACATGAAATCACGAAGAAACCTCAAGAACCCTAATTTCTGCATGAAGGCTAGGATTTTTGATACACGATTTAAACAATGCAATTAATTGAGGGAAAACATTCCATGCATGATTATGAACATATGGCCAAATTATTGTGCGAGGAAATATGCATAGATTGAGAGATGACCAAGTGTATGCTTACCTCTAAGCCGTGACAGCAAGTGCAATGTGATTTTTGATTTGGAGGTGTTACAGATGAGTGGTGATGATCTGAACAGCTTCCCTACACCCTATGGACTGTGTTTGAATGCTTGGACTTGATTGAAAATGGCTGGAACAATTTGTGGTACCTCAGCTGCAACTTGATTGAAAATTTGAGCAACCAGCTGGTGATTTTGTGAAATTGGTGTTTCAGAAGTGATCTAAGTGTTTGATCAGCTCATATGTGATGTATGTGAGGTGTGTGAATGATTGGTTTGATTGGAAAAGCTCTCAAACTCAAAACCCGATAGCTACCTTGCTAAGAAAGACATTTTTGCCAAGAGAAAAAGATTTTGAGGAAAGCATCTGTTAGATGGCTTTGGTGTACTCAAACTGATCACAATTGAGCTCTATTTATAGTAGAGCAAGTTTGTTTTGCAAGGAATAGTGAATGGCAACTGGTAAGTAGGTTTGGCCAATGTTGTCCAATGGAAATCCAAGTCTCCTCTAGCCATTGACTAGAGGTTAGGGCACAGAGCTGTGGTTCCCTTGGTCTTGGATAAGTCTTGACTGATTTCAGGTGAGAATGGCTCAGTCCATGCCACCTTGATGCTTCCATTGAATGCTTCAATCCAAATTTGGAGTCTTGTCCCTATTTTGGCCATTCTAGGTTCAACATGCTATTTCTTGTTCCATGGACTTTGGAGGCTTGGCTCAGTGATTGTCCCCTTTAGATTCAATCCATAGATGTGTCCAAGTGGATAGGAGCATTTGAATTTGGCTGATTTTGGCAAATCTAGCAAAGTTGCAAATTCTGCCTTGCCTTTGACAGGTTTCAACAAGGCAACTTTCCAATGTCATATCTCATGACTCAAATGGAATTTGGCAATGTTCTTGGCCATTTTGGAAAGCCCTTACATGATATAACAACTGTTTGAACATATTTGGTTTTGATCTCTTTTGAATCCAAGTGAAAAATCCCCCTACATTTGGAAAAAAGTGAAGGCAGATTCTGACTTAGTGAAAATTTCACTAAGTGTTGGAAAAAGTGACATTTTCACTTTTCAGCCATTTTGATCACTCCATAACTCAAAATCCTTAATGAATTGGACTTAGGTCTAGTTGAAGTTTTTGTAGAGGGTAATAAGGGCTACAAATCCATCTTTGGATGGAAAAAAATGGCCTTGTGGTTTAGGAGTTATGATCCTTCAAAGTTGGTACCCTTGTCACTTTATTTTTAACTTAGAAAATTTTCTAAGTTTTTATGGTTACCCCTTTTACAAGTTATCCCACTTTTCTTGATTTTTCTTGATGAATGATGATTCAAATCATACATTAACATCATTTTAGGGTTAAAAATCCATTTTGGTGAAAAATCTCAAAAAGTCAAAGTTGACTTTTGTGCACAGTTGACTTTTTATCAGATGAATTCCAAACTGTGCAATTCTTCAGGAAATCATGTCCTTGACCTAAATCAAACTTGATGGACATGTTCCATGGGTGTCATAGGGTATATTGGGGCATGTACTAGGGCTTGGGAGCATGTCCTGGTCAAAAGTCAAAGTTACAGTTGACTTTCCTCGCGAAACCCTAATTGTGGTGCAGATGAAATTGAGACTTGTTGCTCAAGCTTCTTGGATTAATCCATTATTACAAATGGATCAATATAGCTCATTAGAGACCCTCAAACCCTCTCTTGAGGTCTTGGCTCTTGATTTGCCCTAAAAGTCAACTTAGGGGTGAATTAGGTCAAGAAACCCTAATTCCTGATTTTTGATGTATGCATCCCCTGAGGCAAAATTGACTTGATGACCGGATCCATGAGGTTCCATGGAGTATATTAGGTTATGTTTTGGATCTTTGGTTTGTGTCCAGATGAAATTTTTCATCTGGAGGCCCTGGTCGGCCAAAACCCTAATTTGGTGATCCTTGCGATCTTGAAGCTCCACCTAGAAGGGAGCAACCTTGTGCTTAATCCTTGAAGTGGGAGTCCTCTTGATCCATTGTAGATGTTTGAGAGGTTAGACAAATTGAAGATCATGTCATTCCTTGATTGATCCTTTGTCTAAGGCTCTAAGAGGGCTTAAAACCCTAATTTTGATTGTAGTGAATGCTCAACAACCCTTGAGGCATTTGATGATGCATGATGGTTCATCCACATTGTGATGATGATTTGCACAATGATGGAAAATCTTAGTGGTCAAAATTTGGGGTATGACACGGCGAACCAAAAACAGAATAAAGGTTCGGGCAAAAGTTAGGGATATAATTGAAAAGAATTGTACACCCGGTAAGTTGAAAACCCGAAAGGGCAACTTAGGCAAAAATGGGTATCCCGGTGGATTGAAAACCTGAAAAGGCGATCCACGCAAAAGAGGGATTAAACCGAATGACTGCAGTCTGAATTAATCTGTACGTTTTCTACTCTTCAACAGAATAGCAAAGTTTCCGAAGGAGGTATTGTTCGGACCACGAGCTTCCGAAGGCGAAGATATTCAAGAAAGTTGGAATACATACTGGTTATAACAGAATCATAAATCAGTTGGAATCCAATTTTTGCATTATCATTAGGATAGATTTCTTTTCTCAATTTTATGGCACTCAACTCTTTCAGGGGTTTGCTTCCAACTGTAAATTCGCCGATTTTGGCATTTCATCAATAAAATTGAATATTCAGTCACAAGCTTTTGTTTTCATTTTACTGTTTTGTTTGGAAAAACGTCCGATTTTTGATAATGAAACATTACTTTGAAAATATCCTGGCCTTGCAAAAACACGCATAAAAGACAATTAAAATTACTTTGCTTGTTGGACAACCTTGGATGGTGGACTCAAAAGACCACGCAATATCCTGGGGCATATGCATATACTTTTTCTGTTGCAGGTAACGAGTACGATCGATCCAAGCAGCACGGTCGTAACCACGAATAGATATTTGCTATGACTTGATACTGTTGTATCTTATTAAGTCAATTCTTCCATTCAAGAGTTTCCACCAAGTTTCGTGACGGCAACGGCGGTCGAAAATGGAATTCTTCTGTGTTGATAACGGTTATTAATGCAGTGAGCACTTCATGTCAACAACGAGCGTAAATCCTCCGGTACCTCGCAGACGATGTGAAGGATAGTTCAAGATGGGGTGTTCGTCTAAGAGTTTGAAAATGCTTGGTTTTCTATAAAATCCTCTTAAGAGACGAAGCTTCTCGCAGTAATTTTCCTTGTGGCGTTTACCAGCAAGTGGGAGCGTCGTATTTCCTACAGGTTCAGCATGTGGAATTTGTTGAAGAATAATCCCCAGCGGAGTTATTGAACATCCCATGCAGGAGGCATGTTATTTCCCCAGCAAAGGATATTCCCGATCTGTTATCCCCAGTAGAGTTTGAAGACGTTTGGTTTTCTGTAAAATCCTCCCAAAAGGCATTCCCCAGCAAGGTTTAGAAAGATCGATAGAATCTTTTCTTCAGCAAGGTGTCAACATATGATATTACCCAACAAGTGGTGTAATTCTCAGCAATGCTCATTTACAATCCAAAGTCCAATTTATTTTTGGCATGCGTACAGTTTGTTCATGTTATTCCAGCAGGTGGAGTGATCATTTGGCAATTTTAGGCTTCCAACGACAGTTTGGTAAGCACCAAAGTCCAACGACAGTTTGGCAAAGCTTCCAACGACGGTTTGGTAAGCACGGAAATCCAACGACAGTTTGGTAAAAGCTGCAAAAGTCCATCTGAAGATGGCAAGTTTGAGATTCTAACGACAGTTTGGTAATCATTAAAGTCCAACGACAGTTTGGCAAAGCTTCCAACGACAGTTTGGTAAGCACCAAAGTCCAACGACAGTTTGGCAAAGCTTCCAACGACGGTTTGGTAAGCACGAAAATCCAACGACAGTTTGGTAGAGGCTGCTAAAGTCCATCTGAAGATGGCAAGTTTGAGATCCCAAACGCTGGTTTGGTAATCATTAAAGTCCAACGACAGATTGGCAGAAATCCAGCACGGATTGGTAAAAGTCCAACGACAGTTTGGCAGAAGTCCAACGACGGTTTGGCAAAAGTCCAACGACAGATTGGCAGAGCAGCTCACGTCCATCAACAGTATGGCAAGCCAGTAGTCGCCTGGCGTCGTTCAAAAAGACATTATTGAAAGTCCATCGACGGTATGGCAAGCCAGTAGTCGCCTGGCGTCGTTCAAAAAGACATTATTGAAAGTCCATCGACGGTATGGCAAGCCAGTAGTCGTCTGGCGTCGTTCAAAAAGACATTATTGAAAGTCCATCGACAGTATGGCAAGCCAGTAGTCGTCTGGCGTCGTTCAAAAAGACATTGTTAAAAGTCCATCGACAGTATGGCAAGTCAGTAGTCGTCTGGCGTCGTTCAAAAGACAGATCTCTCCGACAACGTTTCATTGCAGATTCAATCCAGCATTCTTGTTGGGTTTATATCCCTTTTGTTCTTCATCATCCAGAGCAAATTTTTGGTTATATTTGGTATTCAATCGCTATATACCTTGAAAGTCTGAAAGCAATCGCTTTCAGGCATTCAGGTCTACAGCGTTTGAATAGGGGCAGCTGTAATACCCCAAAATTTGCTCTCCCTGTTAGCTTCCTAGCATAGCATTATCATATATCATATCATATCCATCTCATTAGCAGTGCATTGCATATTTCACATAGAAAAATGAAGCATAGCATCCTTCTTACCATCAAGGCATGTGATCAGGTAAAAGATGGACAATCAAGGAATCATTCAAGGCACAAAATGGTCAAACAAGTTCACTCAAGGCAAGCCAAGAGGTCTTTCATGTCTCATACTACCTCAATTGGTCATCCAAAACTTCAAGAGAGTGAGATTCAATAGGAGATTGAAGCACTACATCTTTCACTATGCAAGAGATCCAAAAAAATGAAGGAAAACCCTCAAAAGAGATGTTCATTGGTTCAAAATCATCCTCAAGTGGCATATCTCATCATCCTTTAAGAGGATACACAACATACTCTGAGGAATTTGAAATTGAAGACTGCACATTTTTCTCCTAGGAGGTGGGTACCAAAACTAGGGTTTCCAATTAAATCAGGGTATCTTTGATTTTTTGGACAAAACTTGATGTCATGGTATTCTACATGTTCTTAAGTGTATGTGTGTGGAAAATTGCCTCTCAATTGGTTTTAGAAGTGGTTCAATTGGATGAAAGATAAAAAATCAGGAAATTTGGGGCAAAGTCAAATAATTAGTGGAAAAAATCAACTCTTGACTTTTTGAGCCCAAAATCATGAAATTCATGTTATATATGACCAATGTATAAAATTTGATCAAGAAACTCCAAAGGAATCATGAAAAAATCAAGATGTGGAAAGTTGCCATTTTTGGAAGAAGTAAGGTTTCCAAAAATAGTAATTTTGAGCCATTTTGCATCAGAGTTTGAACCAAGGCCATTCAAAATTGGGGCATCAAATGAAAATTCCACTCGGCCACAACAAAAGATCTTGTTTCAAGCTTCAAATCCATGTGTAGAACATTTCCATTGGATAAAAATTGAGTGAGATATGATTGATCAAAGTTTGGGCAAAGCAGGTTCAAAACTAGGTCATGACCAAGGATTTTCAGGTCACGCGCATGTCATTTCTACAAACAGTTGGTGGGCCAAATGTTCACCCCATTTTTCTCATGATTAAAGGCCTCAAATGCAAAACTTGTCAATATCAAAAATGTTTCTTGTAATGCCCTCTTCAAGGTTCATGTTGGGCAAAATTTGATTTGATCAAGCTATGAGGTAGATATAGTGGTCTCAAGTTAGAGTCATCTTGCTGAGATTCCATGCCAAGATGCCTTGCCAGCCAACCTCATTTCCACGCCCTTGTATCAGTTCCATTTATGGATGTTATAAGTCATTTTCCAACCTCTTCCAAGCATCATTTCAATTCATTTTTCACACCAAACTTGTAGCATTACATCACCTCTTTCAAATGAACCCAAAAACACACCAAATTATCCATTGAGTAGAGAGAAAAACATCATCAAACCACCCTACATTACACTGATGCATTGATGGCTTTGATGTACAATGTGGTTCAGACATCCATCAAACATTTCTTTCCCTTATTTGAGCACACCTTGAACATCATCTACACTGATATAGCACGTGCCTTGCATGAAAATGGAAAGAGCAAACTTGCTAAGCAAGTTTCTGATACAACAACCATGCCTTCATTTTCTTTTCACCTCCACCATAGGTTACCATGAGTTACCATCACCATACCATTGCTCTCCCTAACTAACTTGACTCAGTTAGTTAGGGATGACTCACCTAAACCACCATGACTCAGCTGACTCACTCAGTTTAACCATGGTTAGCTCACATTATAAATTAAAACTTCACTCTCAAATTTCATTTCCAACTTCATTTTCACATATTCACTTCAGAAACTCTCTCTTCTCCTCTCTCAATCTCACCATTGCCACTGATTCTCGAGCTTCACTTTGTTCCTTTTCACTTCACAACTCTCTCTGATTCTCTCTCAATTCCACAACATTGCAATTTGTTTTGAAGTTTGGTTCTAATTTCTCTCCACTGAATCACCATCAACCACTTCAGCTAAGCCTTTATTTGGCTAAGTTAAGCTCAAGGAAGAAGCATTTGCCTCTGGTATTCTTTTGTATTCAAAGCCTCATCAATTTCAGGTTTGAGTTCTTGAACTTTGATTGCACGTTTTCTGTTCATTTTCACATGTTTCTTGTTGATATGAGCTCACTAGGAGCATTTCTTACTCCGGCTAATTGATAGGCCTTGTAGAGGCTTAGATCCAAAACTTAGGGCGTGATTTGATCCTCTCTGTTCTCTTTGTATGTTTTGGTTCTATGTAAAATATTGGTGTATTCATGATCTCCATTGCCTGAGCTTCATTTTGGTATGCGATTTGTGTGTTTTGGTGAACATGTGAGTTTGCAGGTGGTGGCTGTTGGCCGGAGAAGATGACTGGAAGTCATCTCCGGCCGGTGACCTTGAATGTTAGGGTTTATGCATGTTTTAATCGTGTCCGTTGATTTTTCATCATCGTGTGGTTAAAAAGTTGCCAGCGCATTAAAATAAGCATGCCTTGTACGTGCTCAATTCTGATTTTATTTTTTAAACATTATGTGGTGTGGTGCATGGTAGTGTGTGTGGACATTCACGCATGTGCATTGGATTTAACTACTTTGACTTGCTTGTTGACTTGACCTGATCTAATGGTGTGGAATTGCTTGACTATTGTTGACTGAGTGTGCATGATAATTGGTATGGATTGCGCTCTGAGTGTGGGCTGGATCATTGCTATTCGTACCCTATGTTTTTAAAGCCCAAACCATTTGAACTGAATAATTGCTATGTTTGCACCCCTCCTTTATTCCCATTTTATTTTATTTTCTCCATTTTGTACACGTATGCTTTTTTTAATTTTTAAAATTACCAAACATCATCATAAAATTCCATAAAAATTCATGAACATTTTTAAGACATTTAGGAAATTTTTAAAATTTTTATTTCATGATTTTATGACATTTTTGCCCCTGTTTCATAATTTTCTTTGAATCTCCATTGGTGTGCATTCCAAATGTGGTACATGAATTTGTATAATTGTGTTCTTGCTCATTACAAATTGTTTGGACTTGGTTCTTTTTGCATTGATTCATTAACACTTTGAAGCATGTTAGATGATTTTTGTTTGATTTTATAGGTCATTTTATGACATGTTTTGATGCTCATCTTTGCACTACTTTGTATGATGTTCCAACTTGGTCTAATGGCATTGTTTGAAGTCTTTTTGTTTTGAATTTTCACATGCTATTTTGATGTATGATTCATTTCTGACTTAGGCATTCCAATACCATGCTTGCATATTTTTCATGAATCCATTTTATTTTTGTTTGATGCATTACATTTGAAGCATAATAACTTGTCATATCATTCTAATTTTTGTACATGTTTACATGAGTTCTTTTGTGCATATTTGTATGATCATTTGCATATTGTATGAGCTATTCATGTGACATTATAGGTTATTGTTACAAATTATATGTCATCTTTGCATGTTCATTTCCATTTGAGCTTTGTGCATCCTTAACATGTATTGTGTGCATTTTCTTTTTGAACTTTTAGTCCACATCTTCTTCTATTACTTCTAGAATGTCTTGATGTTTGGTTCATGAATACTTGTGAGATGTTTATAAACCATTTTCCATTTAGTTTCAATTCTGATCCTTGGATTACATGTACCATTTATGCATGTTTCTTCCATTTCTTTCCATCTTTCATCTATCTTTTCTTATGGAAACATGTTGAATGCTATGGATGATGATTGTTGCTTATTTCATTTGAGCTTGTGTGATGATATTCACTTGTTATTCATATGGTTCACATTCTAGTTGTGATATTAGGATTTGATTTTTCATCTCATTCTTTTGAGCTTTATGTGTATTAAGTGTTCTTTTACTTCTTATGCATGTTTACTTGTTCACTAACCTTGTAGGGGCTTTGGTAAGTTGAAATTGAGTGTGGATAAGGAATCCACATTCAAATCTCTTTCCTTTCTCTTTCTTTCCTTTCGTCTTTTACAATTCATCTTTGTATTTTGTTAAGCACTTATGTGCTTACCTTGATTAACTCTTTACTTTCCCTTTTTGAGTTACAATTCATATTCTACTTTAGAAGTGAATTGTTTAATTCATTCCTTCTTTAGACTTTAGGTTTTGAAACCTCACAAACCATTAGAATCACTCCCTTAACTAATCAATTAGGATTGTGTCTTAGTTCACATAGATTTTTACCTTTCTCTCCCACTTGAGTCTTTCATCTCCTCATCTCAAAGAAAATTCAAAATATCTAATAAAGGTAGGCATTTATTGCATTTAGGCCTTTCATATAAAGAAAAAATTATAAAGGGGTCTTCTCTTATAATCTTAGAATGTGTAGCATATGGCCCATCTTGGGTCAATGTGTTAAACATTTGATCTTGTATGAGGGACTTAAATGCAATACTTGTTGAAGATACAAATAAAAAACACTTCTTCATCTCATAATAAAAAAAACACTTAATAAACACAAGTATGCTAGTGTGTTTGAACCTTAACAATTGGAACTGAGTGTGGGGGTCCTCTTCACACTTAGTGTACTTTCTTACTCATTCCATCTTGGAATGTGAGAATGTACACATTCCAATGACTAAGATTTAGATAGACTATCATATGCAAACAAATAAAAAAATTTCTTAAAAGACAAAAAACAAACAATAACGTCTTTCCTCCCGGATTTCTTTCCTCATCTCATTCACTCTTTCCGTAAGGATGCGTCATTTCCGTTCTACCGCAAACAGGTAACGCCTAAGTCTCCCTACAGCGAGCTGCAACACCTAAACTGCTAGGACGTGAACGTTGACGTATTCCACTAAAAAACACAAACAATTCATCCTTAGTGAGGGGAACTACGTCGCTCTGATTCTCATGTTCCCGATGAGATACGTAGGCAGTGGGGTAGGGCCCATTCGAGCACTTCTTTTATTTTCCCTACATTTGTTTCTCTTTCTCTTTCCATTCCTTTTCCAGTTCTTTTTCCAGCATCTTTCCTTACACCCTTTGATTGAAGCAGCAAGCATGGATCCCATCGGGTACGATGGACGCGAGGGGGTGCTAATACCTTCCTCTCGCGTAACCGACTCCCTTACCCTTTCTCTTGGTCGCAAGACCATGATCTATCCTTTCCTTCAGGTTTATGCGGTGTTTCCTTTCCCTCTCTTGGGATAAATACACATTGCTGACGACTCTGTTTCGGTGCCACTTTCGCGTTTGTACTAGGATGAAAATCCCGGGAGCGACAGTGTGTGCTTTCGATTTTCCCCAACGTTTCGAATCTTAAACCCCTCATCTGCCCGACGTTACGACCAGACACAACTGTCCGATGCCCGACTTGTGTGCGACCGTAGGAACTTCGAGCACGAGAATGGCCTCCTCGGTTCCTCTCTTGGCGTATCCACGACATGCCAATAACCCTTAAGTCATTACTCTGGCATCTCAGAGCAACGACTTGGGGGCTCCTGTTCTGGACTGGGCCGAGGCTATCCAACAGGCGAGCAGGCCCAACCCATACAGCCTGGGGAGGCCCAATAAGGCCCTTCTGCAAGACACGTGACTGCCACGTGCAAGCCACAGTTTCGCCGGGCACTTAGGCACTGTTGGGCACTTGGGACAATAGGAAAGGAGGACATCACACCCTGTTGAGATGTACTTCCCCGACAGATCAGCTTCTCCCCGCGAGAATGCTACACATCACTCCTCGACGGACATGATCCCTCCCCGCGAGGCCATGTCCATTCTACGGGCTTGATATATCCTCGACACAGAAGGCTCCTCCCCACGAGGCCATGTCCATTCTACGGGATTCATATCTCCTCGACACAGAAGGCTCCTCCCCGCGAGGAGTACCCAACGGTCCATACCACGTGGACACGTTCCAAGTAACCTCCCACGTCCGAAGGATTCGGTCTGCCCTACTTCCAAAAATCTAGGAGCAGTTACTCTAGGGCGAAGACCACGTGCTGATCTTCACTACTACACGTAAGCCCTAGCAGTTGCTTGGAGTGGGCCTAGTTGATCCAGCCCACTGCAGGTAACCGCTGGCCCCGCGCTGGGGGCTCTCTATAAATACCCTCTCATTTGAGAGGGTCAGGTTAGACACATTCTTCTTGCCACTCTACACTTTCTGTATTTGCTGTTACTCGGTACACTCTCTCACTTGAGCGTTGGAGTACCTTGCAGGTACACCCCCCTCCCCGGCGTCTCTGACCATCACCGGAGCTGCCGTTCCAGATGCCGTTGGCCACTATCAACTGTCTGATCCAGGTACGATCAGAACCGCAACAATTCGATTCACACAGTTTTCATCACATATTCATTTATGCACAACAGATTCATAAAATAACATATTTTCATACGAATTCCTACGGGGTTAAGGACTCCCCACTGCCCTCTCATGATCATACCACCAATATTAAACCCATTCTCCTCCCTTACCTCGAATTTGCTCAGAAATCCTGCGAAAATTGATGGAGGATTCTTGCCCTAGCACCCTTGTTCTTCCTTCCCTAGTTCTTTCTCTTTGTGAAAATCTGATTATGACTAACTCTGCCCAGTGGTTCTCACTAATCTCAGCTTAATGACCAAAATGTCCTTATTTTTCTCCACTAACCCATATTATTATTAAATCTGACTTTTAATTATTAAAAATAATAATAAAAATGATATTAATAATATTTGATACTTAGGATAATAATATTAATAAGAAAAATAGTCATACTAATATTAGCAACCATGATAATACTAAAAATAACAATAAAATATATTACTATTACTACCTATACCCCAAGAATTACTTCCGACACTTCTAATCTACCCGTCCCACTAAGGACCACACGCCTACGCGCTCAACCCCACACACCCTTAACCAGGCCAACAACAGAAAAATAACACGACGATCAAATAATTTAAATTGGGGTATTACAACTCTCCCCCACTTAAATTATTTTCGTCCTCGAAAATGTACCTGATGGAAATAGCTCCGGATACAACTCTCGCATCCTGCTATCCAGCTCCCAGGTCACACTTCCTCCAGCAGCTCCTCCCCAAGCTACTCTCACTAAAGGAATCTCCTTGCCTCTGAGTTGTTTTAAAAGTTTAGGCGGCAACGTCACCCTATAAGCAACTGTGCCTACTCTTTGCAAGATCTGATACGGTTTAATAAACTTCGGATCCAGCTTCTTTGATTTCAATGCACGCCCAACACCGGTCACTGGGTTGACTCTCAGGAACACGTGGTCACCTTCACTGAATTCCAAGTCTTTCCTCCGATTGTCATGATAACTTTTCTGCCTACTCTGAGACGTTTTCATCTTCTCGCGGATCATCTGAATTATCTCAGTAGTCTATTGCACAATCTCAGGTCCAAGCACCACCTTTTCACCAGTCTCATACCAACACAAAGGCGTCCTACACCTCATACCATACAAAGCTTCGAAAGGTGCCATTCCAATGCTAGAATGGTAACTATTGTTATACGTGAACTCGATCAATGGCAAATGAGTATCCCACGCACCACCTTTTTCCAACACACAGGCCCTCAGCAAATCTTCCAACGACTGAATAATCCTCTCTGATTGCCCATCGGTCTGTGGATGATAAGCCGAGCTTAACCTCAATTTAGAACACAAAGCTTCCTGCAGACTCTTCCAAAATTCTGAAGTAAACCTCGGATCTCTATCCGACATTATACTCGACGGGACACCATGCAACTTCACAATTATTCTGATAGAAATCTCTGCCAGCTTTGACAACAGAAAACTGATGTTAATTGGTATAAAATGTGCGGATTTTGTAAGTCGATCCACCACTACCCAAATAGCATCAAAGCCTCTCGCCATATTTGACAAACCAGTAACAAAATCCATAGTAATATTGTCCCACTTCCATTCCGAAATTTCCAACGGTTGCATTAACCCCGAAGGTTTCTGGTGCTCTACCTTTGACTTCTGACATGTCAAATAAGCATAAACAAACTGAGCTATGTCCCTCTTCATACCGGACCACCAAAATAACTTCTTCAAGTCATGATACATTTTCGTAGCTCCCGGATGAATACTCAAGCTACTCCGGTGACTTTCCTCTAAGATCGCTTTCCTCAATTCATCATCATTCGGTACACAAATTCTGCCCCGGAATCTCAATACACCAACATTATCCACTTTAAAATCATTATCAGGATCATCTCCTCCTGTAAGCATTAAGTCCACTAGCTTCACATCAAGTCTCTAGTTTTCCTTAATTACATCCAAAAAGTCATTATTCACCTTAAGCATACCCAATCTAACACTCTCGGGTGTAGTTTCACAAACCATGCTCAAGTCTCTAAACTGCTCAATTAATTCCATTTCTTTTACCATTAATGACGACATATGAATTGTCTTCCGACTTAGCGCATCTGCTACAACATTAGCTTTCCCCGGATGATAACTCAAATTAAAATCATAATCTTTCAAGAACTCTAACCATCTTCGCTGCCTCGTATTCATTTCCTTCTAATCGAAAAAATACTTCAGACTTTTGTGATCACTGAATACTTCGAATCTCGATCCATACAAATAATGTCTCCAAATTTTTAATACAAAAACCACTGCAGCTAACTCAAGATCATGAGTAGGATAATTCCTCTTATGTACCCTCAATTGCCGCGAAGCATATGCCACCACCTTTCCATCTTGCATCAATACTCCGCCTAATCCCATCTTGGACGCATCACAATACACCACAAAAGGTTCACTTGGAGTTGGTAGAATTAATACTGGTGCCGTAGTCAATTTCTTATTCAATTCCTTAAAACTTTCCACACAAGCCGCATCCCAAACAAAAGCTTGATTCTTTCTAGTTAACTGAGTCAATGGTAACGCCAAATTATAAAACCCTTCAATGAACCTTCGGAAATAACCTGCCAAACCCAAGAAACTTCTGATTTTCGTCGCTGTCTTCGGTGGCTCCCACTGAAGTACCACACTTACTTTAGATGGATCCATCGCTATGCCATCACCAGAAATAACATGACCCAAGAAACTCACAGTCTTAAACCAGAATTCACATTTCGAGAACTTTGCAAACAATTTATTATCTTTCAACACCTGCAATGCAATTCTCAAGTGTCTTGCATGATCTTCGTCAGACTTAGAATAAATCAGTATGTCATCAATGAATACCACAATAAACTGATCCAGATAAGAATGAAAGATACGATTCATATACTCCATAAACACACCCGACGCATTAGACACTCCGAAAGGCATCACTGCATATTCATAATGTCCATAGCGAGTTTTGAACGCAGTCTTCTGAATATCATCTTCCTTCACTCTAATCTGGTGGTAACCCGACCTCAAATCAATTTTGCTGAAAACACGAGCTCCCACAAGCTGATCCATCAAGTCATCAATCCTCGGAAGTGGATATTTATTTTTAATGGTCACTTTATTCAACTGACGGTAATCAATGCACAGACGCATACTACCATCCTTCTTTTTCACCAACAACACTGGAGCTCCCCAAGGCGACACACTCGGTCTAATAAACTTCTTATCAAGCAATTCTCTAATCTGAGATTTCAACTCTACCAATTCTGACGCAGACATTCTGTACGGTGCCATAGATATAGGTCTGGTACCAGGAACAAGATCAATAGTAAATTCAACTTCCCTCGTCGGAGAAAATTCTGTAATATCATCTGGAAACACTTCAGGAAATTCACTCACCACCGGTAACTCATTAACTGAAGTCTTGCTTTCAACAGATAACGAGGCGAACACTGCAAACATCTTAGCTTCATCCTCCAACAACGTTCTCAACTCTCTGCTAGACAAAGAATCCGCCAATGCTTCCTCTTCAGGAGTAAGAAATAATAACGTCTTCCTAAAGCAATCAATGTAAACCCGATTGAACTTCAACCAGTTCATCCCCAAAATAACATCGAGATTACCGAGTGGCAAACAAATCAAGTCCACTCTGAAATCCCTACCAAACATAGTCAACGAACACTTCAAACACACTAAGGAAGTAACCACCGAACCAATAAAAGGAGTTTCAATCTTCATCCTCTGATCTAGAGTAGACGGCACAATTCCTAATCTCTTCACACAATCAACAAAAATGAACGAGTGGGTTGCACCCGTGTCAATGATAGCAATCAAGGGAATATCATTAATAAAACAAGTACCTTTGATGGAATGTTCCTCATTGGGGGATTGGGCTCCCACCAAGGCAAACACCTTCCCACAGGCCTGAGATTCTTTGACTTCTCACAGTGAGTGCTGGTATGACCCTTTTCTCCACAGTTATAACAGGTAGGCATAGTGGCCCTACAATCTGCTATAACATGACCTGGTCGCCCACACTTGAAACACTTATTCACTTCATTCGGACAATTATTAGCACGGTGACCCGGGCCACCACATCTGAAACACTTGAGAGTATCAGGAACCACTTCTCCCTCTTTTGGTTTCTTTTCCACAGCAGCTTTCTGTTTTCCCTTATCAGCTGGAGCACTATAAGAAGTACCCCCAAACCTCTACTTACCCTTCCGGTCACTCACAGCCTTATAATGAGCAAAATCCGGGCCCTGTTATCATTATCATAAATCCTGCTTCTGCTAACCAGTTCTGGGTAATTCCTTATCTTCTGACAAGCAATGCCCTATTTGATCTCGGGACGCAGCCCATTCTCAAACTTCAAGCATTTTGAATTCATAGCTTCCTCCGTATTGTAATGAGCACAATACTGTACCAACTCTTCAAACCGAGCAGCATATTCAGCAACAGTCATGTTACCCTGTTTCAGTTCCAAGAATTCAATCTCTTTTGCACTACGAATATCTTTCGGAAAGTACTTTTCCAGAAACTCAGCCTGAAACACTGTCCAAGTAATCTCAGTACCCGCAGCTTCCAACCTCTGACGACTATTGTCCCACCAGACTTCAGCCTCTCCCTCCAGCATATGAGTGTCAAACCGTACTTTCTGAGCATCAGTGCATCCCATGGTCCTGAAAATCTTCTCAATTTCCTTCAGCCATTTCTATGCAGCCTCAGGATCTAGAATACCTCCTTCATATGTAGGCGGCTTATTGCTCTGGAACTGTGCTAAGTCGCGGAACTCTGCACCCCCAGCCTGATTAGTGTTCTCTACCGCTTGTGCCATAGCTTGCATAGCAGCAGCAAGAGCAACATCATTCCTTCTTGCCATACTGTTCAACAATCAACATACGGTTAGAACACACAATCTACTCCTATTCTAAGGACAGACTCTACTACTACACCCGACCGGACGGACCGGGCTGCTCTAATACCAATTGTAACACCCCACTTTCCCTTTTTATAAAATATACAAATGTCACGATCATAATCAGAGTCTACAACAAATAGTAGGATGTCACATCATCAAAACCAACAACGAAACTCCTTTTCATTAACGAAGTAAAGCAGCAGAAATAAATGTTTTATTCAAATAAAAGGCCATTTGCCAACAACACCAAAAGTTCACATTAATCGTGGTCCACCATAGTTTCAAATAAAGAATGACACGTAACAAAACAAATAAAGAATAACAAATGATAAAGCTCCCAAAATCCCGTGTTACGTATCAGAGCGACTCCTAAGACTCGATCAAGCAACACGCACTCCATGCACACTTAAGTACCTGGCTGTACTTCCGAAGAAGCACAGACGCAACAAACAACAAAGGGGTGAGAACTACATTCAATACTAAACGGTGCATAATACATGATAAGAGTAGTAATTATGCAATCACATATCAGTAACACACCATCACGACATACTTGTCATTCACAATTACAATTCAATACACACCTAATGATGCAATGTGACTCAACAACTGACACAATTCATGTGGTACCGATACACCATGGTTCATTCAATCGAACCCAATTCATAATAGAATCTGGATAAATCACATAAACCCCTACTTGACAACGATCTATCTCCACCATACTCCGCATTGGAGTTCGGATGAATCACATACACTCTTCCTGAGCAATGATTCATCACCACCGACACACCATGAAATGCATGATAATAAATATGCATACAACACACATGTATAAAACAAATTACACATTCTCACGATCCTCCTGATCACACATGAAATATTCATTCACCACAACACACCCCATAACCGGGCAACCCTCACTTGGCGTCAATTAGTTAACTGTCTAATTAATTCACTAAAATTACTAAATTAATTATTTTCATCACCAATTACACATTTCTCAGGTTCTGACATCTATACCCAACCTCTAAAACCAAAAGGAACTGCTTTGGACGCGAAAACAGGAAAGAAATCGCAGAACAGCTGAATTCTGCACTTTCGTTGGTCATACGCATATTGCCTTGTGCCGTACGCATATTGCCCAGCTCGCTCGCCCATCCAGCTGCGTACGAGACGCGTAAGGCCTCTCCCCTCGCTCTACCATACGCGTATTGCCATGCCTATTACGTGTATGGGCAGAGACGTTTCATTCCCTCAGAAATCCATTTTTCAGATCCAGATACGCGTAACCCCTCTCATACGCGTAGGGCCAAGCCTCCATATGCGTACCATTACGCGTACGGGCAGAGGGCCATGTCAAATTGGGTTCCATACGCGTATCACTCACGTAACGCTTTGACATACGCGTAATGGCCTCCTGGCACACCAAGCCATACGCGCAACGCATTCCCTGTTACGCGTTGCGCGTATGGGCAGAGACTATGAAAAATACCTATTTTTCATACCAGTGTGAATCCTTCCACTTTGATCTCTCTTCTACACTCCATATTAGTCCTAAAATTGTTTCTACATCAGTTTTAGGTCCTAGTTTTCATCCTACCTCTTTCACCTATCCTTACTAATCAAAATTACAGGTCTTAGATCTAATTTCGTTCTCTCAACCTGCACAAAAATCAGTTCTGCAACATATACATTCATACAGCAGCAACAACATCAAGATATCACACAATTTAGAACCGCAACAATTCGATTCATACCATTTTCATCACAGATTCATTTATGCACAACAGATTCATAAAATAACATATTTTCATACGAATTCCTACGGGGTTAAGGACTCCCCACTACCCTCTCATGATCATACCACCAATATTAAACCCATTCTCCCCCCTTACCTTGAATTTGCTCAGAAATCCTACGAAAATTAATGGAGGATTCTTGCCCTATCCCCCTTATTCTTCCTTCCCTAGTTCTTTCTCTTTGTGAAAATCTGATTATGACTAACCCTACTGTAGCGAGCGATTTTGGACTCTATTCTTAAGCGCTGGTCGCTCTCTGCGGTTGAGTTTTAACTACATGTCGATTCATTTTTTATCCTATTGTGACCTGATGAAGGAAGGGAAATAGATGTCTCCAATTAACCCTGCTTGCATACTGAGTTTAAACAACGGTCTGTTAGGTTACGAATGCTATCAATGTGGGGGGCCCTTTGTACTGGTTATTTGTATTTTCGCCAATACTATTTTCTCTCTTTTTGTTAGGATACTGCTTCAGATTAGGATATATGGGATTTTGGGTTTTTGTTTAGTGTGCCCGCTAAGATTTTTCTTTCAATCTTATGCCTACGTATTCCCGTTTACCGAAACAGGGAAATCAGAGCGTTCGTAGTTCCTCCTATTCTATGGGAGAAAATGGTTGTTTTTGTGTCTTGTTCAAAGCCCAAGACGTGAAGCGAAAGGTGATTTGTATCTTGTTCAAAGCCCAAGATGTGAAGCTGAAGGGTCTCACCTTTAGAGAGAATTTGTCATCTCTAAAGAGGGGTTTGTCTGTCACGACTGTTTATAAAGGAGAATTACTTTAACCGGGATTTGTGAATCCGGCAATGCCATAATTTCCTTTATAGGGGATTTTAACCTGAAGGAGAAGAATTTAACTCAGTGTAGAGTAATGTTATCTTTCCTTAGGAATTTCTCATGCTAAAAGAGGGACAGTGGCATGGATGTAGATGATCCAGAGGCTTGCCGCTTACAGCGATTAGATGGAGGGGAAGGAGTTGTTGATGTTTGTGTACTGTGAACGAGGCACAGCTTTGATGATAAAAGGTTAATTGGATCAACCAGGGGTTTTCTTATATGAAGCCTGAGAGGAGGCTATTATGTGTCTCGTACAAAGCCCGAGAGAGAGGCTAAAAGGTTTTGACTCAACGAGGGAATCTTTTGGTATCTCGTATAAAGCCCGAGATGGAGGCTATTTGACTCAACAAGAGAGTTTTTTGTATCTCGTACGATGCCCGAGATGGAGGCTGTTGTTTATTTGGCTCAATAAGAACCTTTTTGTATCTCGTATAAAGCCTGAGATGGAGGCAAAATGGGTGATTGACTCAACGAGGGAGTCTCTTATGTGTCTCGTACAAAGCCCGAGAGAGAGGCTAAACGTTGTCTGACTCCGCTGGGGAGAATCATTGTACAAAGCCCAAGAGGGAGGCTAACTTCACTGGAGAAGGATCATTATACAAAGCCTAAGAGGAGGCTGTGGTTACTGTTCAGTTAAGTGACAGGTCCAGTAGACTGATTGTTAAAGAGAAAATCAGTTCTTATATAAGCAACACTGTACTCGAGGATTTTGATTCGAGGATCCGGGTTATTCCTGTTCTTTAAGGAATTGGGAAATCCGAAGGGTATTGAGACTGTCCGAGTCTACGGGTTTTCTTCCTATTTAACGAAGGGGTCACTTGAGAATGTCTTTGAGACTCAAGGAGATTAGACTGTCCAAGTCTAGAGTTTCATCTTTTGTACTATGCTTTGAGAAACAGTAGTAGACTCTTTGAAAGGACTATTCTATGCAGATGAATAATTTATGTTCCTATACCTCTAGGAGGTCGTCGGGACAATTTGTATGAAGCCCAAGAGGAGGCTGGAAACTTTTAAGAAGTCGACGGGTCCTTGTACGATGCCCAAGAGGAGGCTATCATTCCCGGAGGAAGAGATCATTATACGAAGCCTAAGAGGAGGCTGTGAATACTTCTAAGAAGCCGTAGGGTCCTTGTACTAAGCCCAAGAGGAGGCGGGGTTGCTTTTAGGAAGTCTGTGGGTCCTTCTACGATGCCCAAGAGGAGGCCGATGCTTTTAAGAAGCTCGTGGGTCCCCAAACCCCGAGAAATTCAAGGCAAGCTATTCACAAGGAATAGATCAAGTTAGGAAAGTTTGAGAATTTGGAAGAAACTCAAAGATGCCATTCACGGAGAATACATACATCTCTGGGAATAGAGTTTCTTGACAATTCCTAATGAGGACAGTCGAAGAAAAGACTGTATCTGGTGATCCTATTGGGGATCTAGTTGTCTATTTCTATGAATAAATGAAACGGCGTCACCTAGTTCTAGACGTAGTTCCCGGGGAAACTCTAAATATCTATACTATTATTACACAGTTGATATGAGTTTATGAAAGAAGACTTACAGTGAAACAGCCCCACAATACAGTTATATGTATATGAAAGCGGTAAATGAAAGCGTGTAAACACTTACTCGGTTGTAGAGCTTCCATGCTGTTTGGTTAGTTGTTCAACAAAGAAAGATTGAAAACAACAGTATATTCAAAATCAAAGGAGAAAGTGCTTTGAAAAAGAGTGATTTAGGGCTTACAACTCAAGGAGAGGCCCAGGGTTTTATCAGTGAGCGCACTGTTTGAATTTGTACAGAGGGACTTATACAAGTGACTGAGGCCCAAGAAGGTTTCCTGTACAAAGGGGATGGGTCTTACACTCTCTCAAGAGGCCCAAAAAGGTTTAAAGAAAAAGAGTGGGGCTTATAACACGAGGGTAGGCCCAGTTTGTTTTTTTTTTCGTTTGAAATGGCGATCGCGCCGAGATTTTCTTTTAACGCGAAGGGACTTATGCAATAAGTGAGGCCCAAAATGTTTTGGTTAAAAGGGGGTTGGGTCTTACACTCTATTAGAGGCCCAAAAGTTTGAATGGGTCTTATAGCTCAAGGAGAGGCCCATGGTTATTTTTCAAAAGGGCGACGATCGCGCCGTTGGTTTTTGACGGTATCGGGACTTATACAATGCACTGAGGCCCAAAAATGGTTTGGTCAAAAAAAGGATTGGGTCTTACACGCTATTAGAGGCCCAAAGTGTTTTGAAAATGATTTATGAGGGTTGAATTAATCCAAAAACCCTAATTTGTTTTCAAAAATGTGTTTTAATTGAATAAAAATTCAATTAAAATGATCAAAATTGTTTAACATAGGAAAAACAAATTGTGATCTTGGATTAATGTTTCAAAAATTAAGTATTGACCTACAAAATAATTAGAAAGCATTAAAAGTTGCAAAATCAAGGTGGAAAAAATATTTTAAATGTCAAAAATAATTAAAACATTAACTCTTTGCAAAAATATCAATTATATAAAATAAATAATATTTTTGGGATTTTTTGGGAAAATAAAATATTTTAACATTTTTGTGAATTATTAAAAAAAGAATCAACTCAAAATCATTAAAACTCAGAGAGAAATTAATTTTTGAATCAATTAAATAAAATCACAAAATTCAAATATTTGAATTTATGAAAATGGCGCCAAGAACACCCCAAAAACACGCGCGTGTTCTGGGCTTGCCCAGATTTGCATTTTCTCTCCAATCTCACTGAATACTTGATTATATCATGCAATCCACATACCAATCAACTCGTTTCAACCTCACAATCATGTCTATGGTATTTAATTTCATTTAAATTAAACATATAACAAGAAATCACGAAAAATCCTCAAGAACCCTAATTTCCGCATGAAGGCTAGGATTTTTGATACACGATTCAAACAATGCAATTAATTGAGGGGAAACATTCCATGCATGATTATTGTTAGTTCTTGTAGTTGGCTAGAATTTTGGTAAAACAATGTTGATGTCATGGCTGATGTTTCAACATGAGTTTTTAACAGCCTGGTTATGTTTAGTTAACATTCTGGTTTTTAAGGGTTGCAGTTTTGTGTTGATGTCAAACCCGATGTCATAACATCAGATGACAGAACATCAGTTTGGTAAGTTTTAGGGCTGCGCATGTGCAAGTTTGTTGTTAGTAAGATTTTCTGCTGAGAGCTAAAGAGATTGCAGGCGAATTTATTGGAGAAGATTTATTCTGATACAATTAATTCTGCATATCTTGTGGAGAATAGTTACTATTTTTGTGCAAATAGACATGGAGAATTGTTCCTATTTGTGTGGAGAAGATCTTGCAGCTGAATTAAAAAGTGAAGATTTAAAAGATACATAATATCCTGGAAATATTATGTGGAGCTGATTTAAAGGTGTGGAAGATTAAAGATAAAATCTAGTAAAGATTGAGTATTTAAAATATGAAGATTTGATTGAAGATTTAATTGAAGATTTGATTGAAGATCTACTTAGGAGCATAATCTTTTGCAGATTTGGTACAGAAGATTTGATATGATTTGAAGGCCCAAATTCAGTTGGGAAAAAGCTATAAATAGAATGCTTGTAACCTAAGAAAAGGTACGGGTCCAAGATGTAGAACATTAGGGCTTTTTCTAAGTGAACCACTCGGGTTGTGAGATGGTCACTGTGTTATTACTCAGAAACATGTAGGTAATGAGTATTGTATTGTTCTTGGAGGAAGCTGTTAAGCAACTCCAATATGAGTCATGGAAGTGTGTCTTCTGGTTTTCTGTGTTAGAAAAGTTGTTGGTAAACAAGCTGTCGATGCAGTGGCGGAGTTGTTGACTGCTAGACATCATTGCGATGATTGGGAGAGAGATGGAGTCTCTTACCTAGGGAGGACTTAGGTAGAAGGGTCATTGGGTAGTGATTGAATTAGGTAGATTATCAACTGGTCTGTTGAGTCTGTAATTTGATACTACTAATAGTGTACTTCCTTCCTGGCTTGGTATGCCCCCAGAAGTAGGTTGTTGAACCGAACTGGGTGAACAATCCTTATGTTGATTTATTGTTACTATTATTACCTTGTTCATACAGCAGATTGCGATGTTGTGACATTGCACGAGACATCACACATCTGTACCAGAATTTCAATTATGAACATTTGGAAAAAGTATTGTGCGAGGAAATATGCATAGATTGAGAGATGACCAAGTTTAAGCTTACCTCTAGGCCGTGACAGCAAGAGCAAATTGATTTCTGAGTAGGAGGTGTTACAGATGAATTGTGATGATCTGAACAGCTTCCCTACACCCTGTGGAGTGTGTTTGAATGCTTGGACTTGACTGAGAATGGCTGGATCACTTCATGGCATCTCAACTGCACTTTGGTTAAAACCTTGAGCAATTGACTGGTGATTCTGAGAAATCAGTGTTCCAGTTGTTGTTTAAGTGTTTGATCAGCTCACATATGATGTATATGAGGTGTGTGTGTGATTGGTTTGAGTGGAATTGCTCTCTAATGAAAAACCCGATAGTGACTTGCTAAGAAAGGTATTTTTGAGAGTGAGAAGTGGTTTTTGAGAAAGGCAAGTGTTGTAGGCCTTTGGTGTACTTAAACTGATCACAATTGAGCTCTATTTATAGTAGAGCAAGTTTGTTTTGGGATCCACAGTGAATGGCAACTGCAGCAGGTGTTTGTTCAATGTTGGCCAATGGAAATCCAAGTCTCCTCTAGCCATTGACTAGAGGTTAGGGCACAGGGTTGTGGTTCCCTTGGTCTTGGATAAGTCTTGACTGAATTCAGCTACAAATGGCTCAGTCCATGCCACCTTGATGCTTCCATTGAATGCTCCAATCCAAAATTGGAGTCTTGTCCCTATTTTGGCCATTCTAGGTTCAACATGCTATTTCTTGTTCCAAAGACTTTGGAAGCTTGGCTCAGTGATTGTCCCCTTTAGATTCAATCCTATGAGGTGTCCAAGTGGATAGGAGCATTTGGATTTGGCTGATTTTGGCAAATCGAGTAAAAATGCAAATTCTGCCTTGCCTTGGCAGATTTCAGCAAGGCAACTTTCCAATGTCATATCTCATGACTCAAATGGAATTTGGTAATGTTCTTGGCCATTTTGGAAAGCCCTTACATGATACAACAACTGTTTGAACATGTTTGGTTTTGATCTCTTTTGAATCCAAGTGAAAAATCACCCTACATTTGGCAAAAAGTAGGGTAAAATCTGACTTAGTGAAATTTTCACCAAGTGTTGGAACAAAGTGACTTTTCTTGATTTTGATCACTCCATAACTCAAAATCCACAATGAATTGGAATTAGGTCTAGTTAAAGTTTTTGTAGAGGGCAATGAGATCTACAAATCAAGCCATGGATGGGAGAAAATGGTTTTGTGGTTTAGGAGTTATGGTCCTCCAAAGTTGGTACCCTAGCCACTTTATTTTTAACTTAGAAAATTTTCTAAGTTTTTTATGGTTACCCCTTTTACAAGTTATCCAACTTTTCTTGATATTTCTTGATGAATGATGATTCAAATCATACATTAACATCATTTTAGGGTTAAAAATCCATTTTGGTGAAAAATTTCAAAAAGTCAAAGTTGACTTTTGTGCACAGTTGACTTTTTATCAGATGAATTCCAAACTGTGCAATTCTTCATGAAATCATGTCTTTGACCTAAATCAAACTTGATGGACATGTTCCATGGGTGTCATAGGGTATATTGAATCATGTCTTAGGGCTTGGGAGCATGTCCTGGTCAAAAGTCAAAGTTACAGTTGACTTTTTCCTTAAAACCCTAACTGTGGTGCAGATGAAATTGAAACTTGTTGCTCAAGCCTCTTGGATTAATCCATTGTTGCAAATGGATCAATATAGTTCATTAGAGACCCTCAAACCCTCTCTTGAGGTCTTGGCTCATGATTTGCCCTAAAAGTCAACTTAGGGGTGAATTAGGTCAAGAGACCCTAATTCCTGATTTTTGATGAATGCATCCCCTGAGGCAAAATTGACTTGATGATTGGGTCCATGAGGCCCCATGAAGTATATTAGGTTATGTTTTGGATCATTGGCTTGTGCCCAGATAAAAATTTTCATCTGGAGGCCCTGGTCGACCAAAACCCTAATTTGGTGACACTGTCGATCTTGAGACTTGATCCACCTAGAAGGGAGTAGCCTTGTGCTTGATCCTTGAAGTGGGGGTCCTTTTGATCCATTGTAGGTGTTTGAGAGGTTAGACAAGTTGAAGATCATGTCATTCCTTGATTGATCCTTTGTCTAAGAACTCTAAGAGGGCTTGAAACCCTAATTTTTTATTATAGTGGATGCTCACCCATCTTTGGGGAGACTGATGAAGTATGATGGCCCATCCATATTGTGATGATGATTTTCACAATGATGGGAAATCTTAGTGGTCAAAATTTGGGGTATGACAGATGCCCCTATTTAATCTTCTTGGACACGAAGGTGTGAATGACGAAGGTATTCGGGCATTCGGGGTGCAAGAGGATTAAATATCAGAATAGCCAAAATTTTGATGGTGGTTATGAATGGTAGCTTACGCATTCATCTTCTTTAGCTAAGCAATGATGCTTAGAAAAGGTAAACTTCCCCTCGATCCTGGTCTTCAGCCAAGGAACTGGTCTCAGTTTTCTTTTGAAATGAACTTCCCCTCGATCCTGGTTTCCTACCAAGGAACTGGTCTTAGTTTCTGATATAAACTTCCCCTCGATCCTGGTCTCCTACCAAGGAACTGCTCTTAGTTTCTGATGTAAACTTCCCCTCGATCCTGGTCTCCTACCAAGGAACTGGTCTTAGTTTCTGATGTAAACTTCCCCTCGATCCTGGTTTCCTACCGAGGAACTGGTCTTAGTTTCTTTCGTCAATAAACTTTACTGACAAGGGACACTATTCGTAGCGGCTTTCCTTCAAAATTCTCGCCGAATTTTCCTGGGGAGATGCCATTTGAGTGGAAAAAGTTTCGATGTCAGACTTACTGGGGAACCCAGTCATCTGAGTTGTAGAGGTGTACAAACTTCTCTGTTGGAGATGCCATTTGTTGACTCTACTCGGGGAATGCGAGTCCCTTGAGAAACTGCCTTCACGCTTGGGGATATTGCATCATACTTTTCTCGGGATCTTCCCGGAGAAATGCCATATGATGGGATCCAATTTCGAGGTGCCGATGACCTTTTCATCAGCGGTCTTTTTGGAGAAAAACTGCCGTACTGTCGAATCTCTGATTTAGGAGGCTTTCTCTCGGGATTTTCTTTAATCCGGGAAAACAAGGATATCATCTTCAATGGCGAAGAGTGATGTTAACTGAGGGCTCTCTGGTCTTTCAGAGGTTCAAGTTATCAAAGTGGTCGAGGGCCAACTTCCTTCCAGAAATAGACTTGGGGCGAGGTTGTTCAGACACATCGTTTCCTGACGAGGAAAGGGCTGACAACTCGATTGAGAGAACTTCTATCACTAGGGGACAAGACCGACTAGAGTGATAGTGATGCAATATGAAATGTGAATGCAAATCAATAATGCATGATGTATGTATGTATATGCTGACAAAACTGACGCGACACACAAACTAAAAGATGAACATGACTGGATACTCGGCCATCGCGGGGCGAAGAAGTACCGCTGGTTCAAGATAGCAATTCCACCTTGCTTAGGAAAGATAGTCCCTGTTGGGAGCTATGTTGGTCGGGCTTAGGAGATGAGAACTCGGCCGAGGCGTGTCAGACGAAACAAGGTCTCTGACACAGTTGATCCCTTCATTCAGGCGTACTGGGTTAGAATGAGTACTTTGATTCTGCACTTTGAGGTTCGATTACTTCTGGAGAAGCGACCGATGTTCTTCTGATATTCAACAGTCAAAAGAAATTGCCGTCTTTATTAAAAAGCAGAAAATTTTTTAACAAGTAAATTCATTTTTGTTTTATTTCAAGAATCGTTAATCATGTTAACAACGTCGTTCTGTAAAGTTAAAACAAATAAGAATTACAAACAAAAGCACAAGGGCTCAAATTTTATTGATAAGATGGAGATCAGCCAAACGCGTGATTCCAAAGAGTATTTACAAAGTTAGAAAATGGTAATTTACAGGGAAAAGGGCTACGTTGAAACATAACGACCACTATCCTTCTACCAACTTTGAATTCGGGACATCCTGAGCTTCTGTCGAAGATGACCTTGACTGGATTTTTCCTCCGATGGATGATGTAACTGCTGCTGAGGGACTTGCCTCTGTCGAACGTAGTTACTTGCCATTATCCCTAATTTTTGCCTCGGGATGATTTTTTTTCATGTCTCTAACTTTTGCCTGGACCGCCCTTTCGGGTTTTCAATCCACCGAGACGTTTTTTTCCATCTAGTTTAGGCGAAGTATTTCTTGACTACATCAACATTTATGGGGTAGGCAAATTCCTCTCCGTCCATGGTTGCAAGTCTCAAGGCACCGCCTGAGAAAGCTTTCGTGACCACATAGGGGCCATCATAATTTGGGGTCCATTTTCCCTGAGAATCAGTGAGAAACGATTGTATCTTCTTTAGCACGAGGTCTCCTTTTCTGAAGACACGAGGTCGGACCTTTTTGTCGAACACCTTCTTCATTCTCTGCTGATACAACTGACTGTGGCATAGTGCCGTTATCCATTTTTCCTCAATCAGATTTAATTCGTCTTGTCGACTTTGACACCATTCAGCTTCGGTGAGCTTAGCTTCCATCAATACTCGGATTGACGGGATTTCTACTTCTATGGGGAGCACTGCTTCCATGCCATATACTAGAGAGAAAGGAATTGCCCATGTTGAAGTGCGAACAGATGTGCGATAACCGTGAAGAGCAAAGGGTAGCATCTCGTGCCAATCTTTATAGGTTACAACCATCTTTTGAACGATCTTCTTGATGTTCTTGTTAGCCGCTTCTACCGCTCCGTTCATCTTGGGTCGGTAGGGAGATGAGTTATGGTGTTCGATCTTGAACTCTGGGCACAACTCTTTCATCATCTTATTGTTCAAGTTAGATCCATTATCAGTAATGATCTCGCTTGGAACACCATAACGACAGATGATATTGTTTTTGATAAATCGGACCACCACTTGTCGGGTTACATTGGCGAATGACGCTGCTTCGACCCACTTGGTGAAATAGTCAATGGCTACTAGGATAAACCGATGTCCATTTAAAGCCTTAGGTTCGATCAAGCCAATCATGTCGATTCCCCATATGGAAAATGTCCATGGGGAAGAGAGAACGTTGAGATGTGATGGCGGTACATGAATTTTGTCGGAGTATATCTGACACTTGTGACACCTCCTCATGTACTTGTAGCAGTCGGATTCCATGGTCAACCGGTAGTAACCTGCTCTCAGAATTTTTCTCGTCATTGTATGTCCGTTGGTATGAGTGCCAAAGGATCCTTCATGAATTTCTTTCATAAGCATGTCTGCTTCTGGTCTGTCGACGCATCGGAGCAAGACCATGTCAAAATTTCTCTTATAGAGAGTGTCACCGCTCAGGAAGAAGTTTCTAGCCAATCTTCTGAGGGTTTTTCTGTCTTTCCTTAGTGCCCCAGGTGGGTACTCTTGTTTCTGAAGGAAGCATTTAATATCGTGATACCAAAATTTATCGTCTATGACTGCTTCAATCGTGAAGATGTAAGCGGGCCGTTCAAGGCACATTATGTCGATCTTAGATAGATCGTTCCATTGACCTACACTAATCATGGAAGAGAGAGTGGCTAATGCATCAGCCATGTGATTTTCCTCACGAGGGATGTGATGAAACTCGACTCTGTTAAAGAAAGGTAGCAACCTTCTTGCATAGTCTTTGTAAGGAATCAGTCCTGATTGGTATGTGTTCCAATCTCCTTTTATCTGATTGATAACCAAGGCTGAATCGCCGTATACGTCCAAGTTTTTTATCCTTAAATCAATCGCTTCTTCGAGACCCATGATACAAGCTTCGTATTCGGCCTCATTGTTTGTACATTTGAACGTAAGTCGAGCGGTGAAAGGAATGTGGGTACCCTGGGGGGTAACAATGTTTGCCCCAATTCCATTTCCGTAATGATTCACTGCTCCGTCAAAGATAAGTCCCCATTGGGAACCTGGTTCTGGCCCTTCACTGGGTAGCGGTTCATCGCAATCTTTCATTTTTAGATACATGACATCTTCGTCTGGGAAGTCAAACCCGATTGATTCCTGATCTTCAATCGGTTGATGAGCCAAATGATCGGCTAAAATACTTCCTTTAACGGCTTTTTGAGCGTGGTACTCTATGTCATATTCTGATAACAACATCTGCCAACGGGCAATTCTTCCCGTGAGAGCAGGCTTTTCGAAGACATACTTGATTGGATCCATTTCGGAGATTAACCAAGTAGTATGACAAATCATGTATTGGCGAAGACATTTGGCTGCCCAAGCCAAAGCGCAGCAAGTTTTTTCAAACATCGTGTACCGAGTTTCGCAGTCGGTGAATTTCTTGCTCTAATAGTAAATGGAAGACTCTTTTCGTTTGGTTTCGTCTTGTTGGCCAAATACACATCCCATTGAGTCCTCTAGGACTGTGAGGTAAATGATCAGCGGTCTTCCTTCCACTGGAGGTGATAGAATCGGCGGATTCAACAGATATTCCTTGATACTGTCGAAGGCGGTTTGGCAGTCTTCTGACTAAACGCAATCCTGATTCTTTTTGAGTAATTTGAAGATCGGCGCACACGTGGCGGTCATGAGGAAAATGAATCTGGAGATATAGTTCAAACGTCCCAGGAATCCTCTGACTTGTTTTTCAGTTTTCGGAGAAGGCATTTCTTGAATGGGCTTGACCTTGTCAGGATCAACCTCAATTCCTTTCTGGATGACGATGAACCCTAGTAATTTCCCTGAACGGACACCGAAGGTGCACTTATTGGGATTCAAGCGGAGCTTGAATTTTCTTAAACGTTCGAACAATTTTGACAGATGTTTAACGTGCTCACTCTCTGTTTTAGATTTTGCAATCATATCATCGACATATACCTCTATTTCCTTGTGTATCATGTCATGAAAAAGAGTAGTCATGGCCCTTTGATAGGTTGCCCCGACATTCTTCAAACCGAACGGCATTACCTTGTAACAAAAGGTGCCCCATGGGGTAATGAACGAAGTTTTCTCCATGTCTTTCGGAGCCATTTTGATCTGGTTATAGCCCGAGAATCCATCCATGAAGGAGAAAATTTTGAACTTTGCTGTGCTGTCTACCAGCATGTCAATGTGTGGTAAAGGAAAGTCGTCCTTTGGACTAGCCTTGTTTAGATCCCTGTAGTCGACACACATTCTAACCTTTCCATCCATTTTGGGAACGAGTACGATGTTGGCTAACCATTGAGGATATTCAGACGTAGCGAGGAAACCCGCGTCAATCTGTTTCTGCACCTCCTCTTTGATTTTGATGGCCATGTCCGGGTGAGTCTGTCTCAACCTTTGCTTTACTGGCGGACATTCCGATCTCAACGGTAAGTGATGTTCCACGATGCTGGTATCCAACCCTGGCATATCCTGATAGGACCAAGCGAATACATCGGGGAATTCTTTGAGAAGCTTTATCAAACTCTCTTTGGCAGTTGGACTGAGCAGTGCCCCAATCCTGATTTCTTTTCTCTCTTTTTCTGAACCCAAGTTTACCATTTCCAACGGCTCTTTGTGAGGTTCAATGGACCTTTCCTCTTGTCTGAGTAGTCGAGAGATCTCTTCTGGAATTTCGTTGTCAACTTCTTCTTCAGCCTCGAATACCGGGAACTCAAAGTTGGGAGAATGCATCGGATCGTATGTTTCAACGGGGTTTAAAACAAGCAATCTGCATGACGTGATGATTCGTGTTTAGAAGAGATAGAGAAAATGCAAGTGTGTGCAGTGTTTTATTTTACTGCTTGTTTTTATTTGAATTGTTTTTTAGGATTACCATTTTCTGAAAAAGTAAAAAGAGAAAACAACAATAAATGCGGAAATTACAGAACGACGTTATTTTATTAATGAACAAGTCGATTCTTGAAACTACAACCCTATAAAACAAAACTCTGTCGCTTTGGACAAACCGAAGAGGGAAAATTTACAGAAAGCAAGCCCTATCAAAACATCTGTTTCACCTGGGCAGGGTGAAAGGTTAAATATGGCAATTACTTTGACTGATGAACGATCTTAGGAACCTCGACGGAAACCCATTGGCGGCGAACTCCTCGGTGAATCACAAAGTCTGGTACCTTCCTTGATTTATCTTCAGAAATAACGCTGATTTCTGGTGGAGCATGATCATTGGAATCTGTCTCCCAAGTAGAATTGTCGTAGGAGAATTCCTTAGTTGTATTTTGCATAGTATTTGTGCCCTCAACTGTATCTCCCCATCCAGTAGGCTGGATATCTTCGAGCCTGATACGAGAGCTTTCGGGAGCGGTGTACTTGACCATATAGTCGTATTTTCCACTCAGTTGTCCCAAGGTGTCCCAAACTTCTTTGGAACTGGAGGAGTCATCTCTCTCGATGACGTTGACCTCGGGAAAAGCATAGTTGATGAATTCAAGTCCTGCAAACGTTGCGAATTCATCTTCATGTTGAGTAGTTTCTGAATGACCTGAGTGTTGATCCCATGACATGGTGGGGACAGAAGTATTCTGTTCAATGATGGTCAGCTGATTTTCATTGTTCGGCTGACTTTCTTGCCCCAAATCTCCTGGACAAGGTTGCCACATTGGCAGACCATCCATTGGGCCATAGTAGTTATAGTCAAATTGGTCTTTCATCAGAGTGTCCTCGTCTAATGAATTTGGCAGAGCACGACATCCTTCCGGATCACAATCTCCATAGATCATTTCGACGTCTGACCTTGGTATAAATCTCGGACTCTGTGCGGGATAGCAAAATGGCGTAGGCACCTCTTCCTGAGACATATAACCGTCCTTATTAAGATAGGACTTCCATTCTTTATCTGTGTCAGATGGATCTTCCTCATTGATAGCATGAACTGCTTGAGACACCGGGTGAAGAAAACCTCCACTGTGGAAGAAGTTTTGAAGGGCATGAAGACTTTCATCGTTGGCAGCTGTCTGGGTACAGGTTGCAGAAAAACCAAGACCCTTCTTTGTTTTATTGTCAGTAAGAATGACAAGCTGTCCCCATCCTGTTGTATCGGTACTCTCGACCGCTTTAATAACATCATTGTATGAGGAAATTGAGGTTCCTCCTCTGAAATGATTGTTCTTGCTTACCGACAGTGCTTGGAACTGAGTTCCAATAACCTCCTCGGGTTCTATGCCAGTAGATGATGACAAGTTGCTTACAAGCAAGGCTCGTTCCCCACAAACTGTGACAAGTTGATCGTTCTTGACAAACTTTAGCTTTTGGTGAAGGGTTGAAGTGACCGCTCCAGCCTGATGTATCCAAGGTCTTCCTAATAAACAACTGTACGTTGCCCGGATGTCCATGACCTGGAAAGTGACTTGGAAAGTGTGAGGACCGATAGTTATGGGAAGATCAACTTCGCCGATAACTGTTTTTCTGGATCCGTCGAACGCTTTGACGACGACCTCACTGATTCTCATCGGAGGGCCTTTGAATGATAATTGCATCAAAGTGGACTTCGGCATAACATTTAGGGCTGACCCTGTGTTTACCAATACGCTGGCTAAAGAATCGCCCTGGCAGTTAACTGTAATGTTGAGCGCCATGTTATGACGGCGACCCTCTTCGGGTAATTCCTCATCACTACATCCCAAATTGTTGTAGGAAGTGATGTTAGAGACAATGCTATCAAACTGTCTGATTGTTTAATCCTGTTCCACAAAGGCTTGCTCCAAGACTTTCTGTAGAGCCTCCCTGTGGGCTTCTAAACTGAGTAACAGCGACAATACCGAGATCTTTGAAGGAGTTTGTAACAGTTGATCCACAATGTTGTATTCACTCCTTTGGATGAGCTTCAGCATCTCATCATTATTTTTCGAAAGGTCGGGATTACTGGATTGACCAACTGGTGGATCAGGAGTTTCCGTCTAAAGTTCCTTTTCCTTGTTAGGTTCTCCAACCCCTCGGTTGAAGATTCTACCACTCCGTGTTACTCGACTGATGTCTGCAATATTCACGACGGAGGGTAATGGAATTTCCTTTCCATTTTCAACTGTCGTTGCACCGTATTTGTAAGGGATAGCCTTAGTTGATTCATACGGTGTTGGTCCCGGCAGATAGATGACTACGGGAACCTTCTGATTTTTCTGACCATCATAATTAATCTCGATCCGTTCCCGGTTGGGAACTTTAGATTCGTCGAGTAGAGGGATAATGGCAAAAACATCCCTGGTCCTGTGATGACCAGAGACCGTGACAACATCCTCAACTTGATCGGCAAGGTAGTTCGGCGTCCAGTTGATGGGTCCTGAACCCGGATATGGACGAATTTCTCCACGATCGACCTGACCCTGAAGAGCTGCTCTCACAAAGTAACACCCTTGGTTACTTTCTGAACAGACGCCGCAACGTTCATAGTTGTGTGGTGGCACCTGGCCACGCCCACTTTGAATACAATGTAACCTCACTAGGTTAGCTTCCACAGATCGGACATCCTGACTCTGACGCCGAGTAGGATTCCTGTTATTGATACTAATCTGTTGAGTATCTTCATCCATATAAATTGGCATCCACCAGTGATTTAACAAGTGCTGAAGTGCCTCCTGGACAAGGGTACAACCTCAATCGTTTTCGCAACCCGCTTTACAACTTTGATAGTCATGTGATATTAAGAATCCGAGTCGGACCTGCTCAGCATGTAACTCTACCAGGTTGGTATTCATCACGCAAATATCAAAGATCTGAACCATGTTGATTTGATAGGAATTCCTATCATGGTAGTCTTGGATCCATCCAAGATCCATCTGACGCTGGAGGGCCTCATGTATAAAAGAGCATCCCTATTTATTTACCGAGCAAATCAGACAGGAACTGTAATTGTGCCGCGGCAGATTATGATAATGGCTTTGCCTTGAGTGCATCGCCACCAAGTTGACATTCATTGCACGGATATCGTGGTTCTGAATGACGTTAGAATTCGTGTAAACCATGTTAACTCCACGAACTCGGTGTTCTTGGATCCATCTGAGATCCATTTGTTCCTGTAGAGCTGCTTGCACCACAGAACATCCTTGATTGTCTTTAGAGCAGATATCACACTGGTGATAATTATGAGGTGACACATGGCCATATCCACTCTGTCTACAATGCATCTTGACCAGATTGGTTTTCAACAAGAGTACATCGTGAATTTGATAGACGTCGTTAAATTCTCCTTCTATCAAATTGACTGCAGCCTTCTCATGTTGAGGCAGCGGGTTCGTGAGAACATTAGGATTCGTATCCTTGAAGGATAAGACCCCGCTCCTAACAAGTTTTTGCACGTCGGACTTGAAATTGAGACAGGTCTCGATGTTATGCCCTGGACCTCCTTGATGATAAGGGCAAGTTTGATCCACCTTAAACCAAAAAGGCGGATTTTCCGGTACTGTAAGAGGAGATTTAGTCTGAATGTGCCCCTTAGCCAGTAGTAATGGAAATAGCTCTGCGTACGACACGGGTATAGGATCAAATCCTGGTGGCCGTGTTGTACGGTTGTTGTTATATGGAGGACAAACCTGCTGAAGAGGCTGTTGTGTCCTTTGTTGATCAGGTTGGCTCTGCGCAACCTGAGGTTGATATGTAGGAATAGGCGCAGGGCCGAGAGCAGGAGTTACAGCTGCTACTGGTTGATAACGTCGCCTTTGCTTTCCGAGAGAGATATTCCCAATATCTTGCTCTTTTTTCTTAGGGAGAGCACTACCGTATTTTTTAGTACCGCTCGTCGATCCAGTGTTTTTTACCAAACATCCTTCTCGAACGGCTTCCTCAAGACGTACGCCCATGCCAACCATTTCGGTGAAATCACTGGGCGCACTGGCAACCATTCGGTCATAGTAAAATGTGCTTAAGGTCTTTAAGAAGATCTTTGTCATCTCTTTTTCCTCAAGAGGCGGACAAATTTGAGCGGCAATTTCACGCCACCTTTGAGCATACTCCTTAAAGGTTTCCTTGTCCTTTTGCGACATCAATCTGAGTTGATCTCTGTCGGGTGCCATGTCCAAATTGTATTTGTATTATTGGACGAAGACAGTGCCAAGATCTCTGAATGTACTGATCGTAGCACGGTTTAAACCCATGTACCATTTGAGTGCGGCACCGATTAAACTATCCAGAAAGTAGTGAATCAGTAGGTCCTAATTTTCCATCTGAGCTGACATCCGCCGAGCGTACATCACCAGATGGCTTTGAGGGCAAGAGTTACCCTTGTATTTTTCAAAGTCGGGCACTTGAAATTTGTGCGAGACTTTCACATTTGGGACCAAGCAGAGATCTGCGGCTTCCTTTCCAAATAGATCCTGACCGCGAATGGCTTGCAGTTCCTTCTGCATTTCCAGGAACTGCTCCTGGAATTCCTCTATTCTGTCAAACATAGTTTCCTTCTTACCAGAAGGTGTCTGTGGAATCTGTCCTTCTGGGACAATGTGCACCACAGGGGGCGGTACCGTGACTACGACAGTAAGTCTTGGCGTTTCCCGAAGTTTGTAACCTTCAGGAGTCTTCAGTATGCCCCTGGCATCTTCGTTTTCCCGAAGTTTGTAACCTTCAGGCCCAGTGGCTTCTGTTGTGATTCCCTGATCTTCAGTGACCGGCGGAACATATCCTTCCGGGATATAGTTAACAGGCATGCCCCAAGGACGATCTTTCGGCATTTGATACCTAGGATCATACTTCTCTACTATGGGCGTCGAGGTGATCTCTGAGAGCACAGTTCTTTGTAGCCGAGCTTCTGCCATGGCTTGCATGTCGTTACGAAGCTTCCTCATATCCTCTCTCAGAGCGTCAATCTCTTCTTTCAACTCTCTGTTTTCTTCCTCAAGATCATCCATCTTTTTCTGACGATTAGCCCAAGTATTATACGAATGAGACAGTTTGACTCTAGAACCGAGACACAAACGTGAGATTCGTAGGGAAGAAGAATACGCGATGTGAGAATGATGAATGCAATGATTATATTAATTGTTTAAGGTTTAATCAAAATAAACTTCGACAATTAGATTGTAAATATCAAACGGTGGGGAAACCCCTTTTTTATTGAATTCAAAGGATTACAGAAATGGAAATACAGTAGATTACAAGGTGCAGAAACAGAAACCTAAATTAATGGGTCCCGAATCCTCTCTGAAGAGAAATCGGGTGCTGATTCTGGTATCTTCCTTTTCTTTGATCGGGGCTCTTGGGCCGTTGTCGGGTTGTCATTCCTTTGCCAGGTGAAAGGAGTGAGCAAATTCCTTTGGTTATCCTGATTATCCACAACATGTTGCTCCAAAATTTCAATCAGAGCATCCTTATCTTTCAGTAATTGTTGTATTTTGATGCACTCTACATCGAGGGTGCGGTACTTGTTCTTCCAAGACCTCCTCTCATGTTGAACTTTGTTGAGAGTAACCTGAAGCTTTTCAGTTTCTGTCATGAAGTACATGACAAATTCCTTTGGCGGAAGAATTCCGTAACGAGGATAAGGCATCTTTAGCTTGAGAGCTCTAGTTTGTACCCAATTAAGATAAGGCTCCACCGAGACACAGTCCGGTTTTCCTAGAGACTCTCGTCCTTTCTTATGAACATGCTTCCAAGCGTGCACTATTTCCGTCTTTAGTGCTCTGTCATTTTCTCTTTCCTGGAAGAAAAGACCTTCCAGATGAACACCCCGTGGGTCATGTCTCATCGGGTATCCAAATTGACGATGAACGAGAACTAGATGGTAATTGATTCATCCCTTAGTTCCTATAAGGGGTACGTTGGGGAAGTTTCCACAACGGTCAATGATTCTGATTCCATCATAGATCCTACTACACCAATCTATATCAGAGTTAGTAAGGGACATGATCTTCTGCGACCTACGTAAGGCGCTCTTGCAATCCCAAAAAGCAGCAGACTTGGGCAAGTGAGAGATAAACCATTTGTAAAGCAGAGGTACACAGTATGTGATCTCCCCTCCGCTGTACAAATTTCCCAAGTGTACAGAATGATACGCATCTACGAGCAAAGTCGGCACAAGGTTTCCAATGAGAAAAACCTTAATGGAGTTGATATCGACGAGATTATTAATGTTGGGAAACAAAAATAACCCGTAGGTGAGCAAGACAAAGATGCTTTCAAAAGCAGTCACGTTTCCTATACTGGCAAAATACAGGGTTTTCTTTGTCAAGAACTGGGCTGGCAAACCTTGTATGCCACCCTTAGTAGTCATGTGAGTCCTGACCTCAGACTCGTCCAAATGAATTGCTCTTGCAATGGTCTGATTCTTTGGAATTTCTTCCAGTCCAGAAAATGGAGCTCGATCTATAATGTATAAATCGATCAGATGAGAATACTCCTCCAGCGTTGGTGCGAGCTGGTAATCCGGGAATGTGAAACAGTGATAAACCGGATCATAAAACTGAATGAGTGCATCCATGATTCCCTCAATCACATGGACTCTTAACAGTGGTAGCAAACCTCCGTGCTTGGCTCTGAAAGCCTCTGGGTTTGTGATCATCCTTGCTAACCTTCTTAAATCCTCTAGCTTTGGAACCTTGAAGGTGTAACTATGAGTTCTCCTTCTACCGAAATCCATTAGCACAATCTTTTTCTCTGATATTTGTAATCACAGTCTTAGTTTAATTCGAAAAAACAGAGAGACTAGAAGAGAAGTTTTTTTAATGTTTTAATGTTTTTTAAATGAATGCATGAATGCAGCACACAAAAACATAGAAAAAACATGGGGTCAAAGGGTCGTTGTCATGAAGTCAAGGCTCTACCCATCCCCAAAGGTTTATACTAAGGTGATTTTTGTACCTGTACTGATTATCGTCAGCTCCTCCCAGGAAAGCAAAACAACAAGCAGATCGCCGACGAGTTGTAGAGCAATCTTAGAGTAAGTTCCATTCACCGAGTGTAGCGCGGTTTTCGTGACCGCCCACATCCGCCTGCGGATGGGATTGGGTGCTACTTTCTGATTTCTTATTTATCCTATGAAGCTGGAAAAGAAAGGGAAGCTATCTCAAACTAACCTTGCACGCAAATGTTTTCTTTAACAAATGCTAAGAGATTGGGGAGTTCGGGGTCAGGTTATACAATGGGGAGTGGTCAACTACCCATCTTATACATGGTTATCCATAGGTTGTTAGCAATTTTCCTTACTGCTTTCTACTTGCTGGTGTTTATCTGTTGTAAATGGGAAAGTTTCTCCTTTGGTAAGGTTGAGAGATGTTGAAAATATATTTTTGTTGTTTTCGGGTTTTTCGATGTTTTTGGTAAGGTACTGACCTAAGGTTTTTTTGTTTAGTGTGCTCGCTAAGATTTCACAATCTTATGCCTACGTATTCCCGTTAAAGAAAACAGGGAAATCAGAGTGATCGTAGTTCCTCCTATTCTATGGGAGGAAATGAGATATTTGGGTATCTTGTTCAAAGCCCAAGATATGTAGCTAAAGGTGATTTGTATCTTGTTCAAAGCCCAAGATGTGAAGCTAAAAATGATTTGTTTGTATCTTGTTCAAAGCCCAAGATATGAAGCTAAAAGGGTGTTTGTGGGAATTGATTGAAAAGAGTGAAGAGATTAAAGATTGAGATATGAATATCCGGGAAAAACATCGGAAAATAGAAGGAATATCCAGGAAAGCGTCGGATGAAAATAAAAAGGAATATCTGGGAAAGCATCGGATGAAAATAAAAGGAATATCCGGGAAAGCATCGGATGTAAAAAAAGAGGAAAGGGTTTTTCCTGTGTTTTTTAGGAAATAAAAAGGGTTCTTTGAAATCCAAGAGGAAATGAGACTGTCCGAGTCTACTGGGTGTGTCTTTGTATAATGCCCAAGAGGAGGCTGATGTTTTACGGGATGAAGATCTAGACTCATTTGAAAGACTGCTCTAGCAAGATGACTAGTTTCTGTTCCTATACCTTTAAGAGGTCGTTGGGATAATTTATACAAAGCCCAAGAGAAGGCGAGAATGACTTTTAAGAAGCCGAGGGACAATTTGTACGAAGCCCAAGAGGAGGCTATCTTCGCTGAGGAAGAATCATTATACGAAGCCTAAGAGGAGGCTGTGAAAACTTCTAAGAAGCCGAAGGGTCCTTGTACAACGCCCAAGAGGAGGCGGGGATGCTTTTAGGAAGCCTGTGGGCCCTTGCACTAAGCCCAAGAGGAGGATGATGAACAGTTCCAGAAGGGGTTTCACTTGGAACAATGGCCTTCTGTATATGAACTGTTCAAGGGGAAAATTTCCTAGATCTAGTTGTCTAAAATTGTTGTAAAGGAAAATCCTCATTGTCAAAGGAGGGTGAAATATCTGGGAGAACGTCAGATGTAAGGAGACGGGATTTTGTCTGGTTCTAGACGTAGTTGTCGGGGAAACTCTAAATATCTATACTAGTATTACACAGTTGATATGAGTTTATGAAAGAAGACTTACAGTGAAACAGCCCCACAATACAGTTATATACATATGAAAGCGGTTAAATGAAAGCGGATAAACACTTACTCGGTTGTAGAGCTTCCATGCTGTTGGGTTAGTTGTTCAACAAAGAAATGAAAGAAAGTTTTGATAACAAATGTGTATTTGAATTTAAATCACAAGGAAAGTTGTTTTGAAAAGAAACGATATGAATATCCGGGAAAACATCGGATTGAAGGAAATAAAATAAGAGATTGAAAATACGAATATCCAGGAAAAACGTCGGATGTAAAGAGACGATGAAAAAAGGAAAAGGTTGAAAATATTCGGGAAAACGTCGGATTTAAAAGAGATAAAAATAAAAAGGTCGCTCGCTAAGACTTTGCAGTCTTATGCCTACGTATTCTCAATGGGATCTTGAGAAATCAGAGCAGTCGTAGTTCACCCTTATAGGGCACAAACTACAGAAAATAAAGTTTAAATCGCACGACGGCGAGAGGGAAAAATCTAACCTAATGTTATCATACAAAGGTAGAATATCCTAATGTCTGTCTTATTTCAAACCTAATCGAAAATTAAATTTGAACTAAGATTTCCTAAAGGAGCATGCATACGTGGCAAAACATCACGGAATAAATAAATACACGGCAAAACATTGTGTAACAGATTAAACAGATAAAAAGTTATGGAATACACATGGAAAAACATCATGGTAATCAGACAATACAACTGAAATACACGGAACAACATCATGTAATCAGAGGACAAAGATACGCGGCAAAGCATCGCGAGATAAATAAAAGATATACGTGGCAAAACATCACAGTGAAAATAAATAGAAAACACACGACAAAACATCGTGACAGATAAAAATACACACGGTAGAACATCGTGGATAAAATAACAGATATTCACGGCAAAGCATCGTGAAAAGATATAAACATTTACGGAAAAAACATCGTGATATCACGGCAATTGAAAATATACACGGAAAAGCATCGTGTAAAATAAACAGAAAGAAAATACACGGCAAAACATCATGTCAGAGTTTTGAAAGCTGTACAAGGACTTATACAATGACTGAGGCCCAAAATGGTTTTGGTATAAAAGGGGATTGGGTCTTACACTCTATTAGAGGCCCATAGCAGCTCAAGCCATTTTCTTTAAATTAAATTAAATAAAAGACTAATTCAAATAATTAAATATATTAGTTAAGAGAAATTAGGAAAGAAAAACTCACACGTCAGAAAGTTTATGAAAACGGATTGAAAAAAATGATTAGAAAAACTACCCAATCCATTTTCTTTATATGTTTATTAAATAAATAAAAATAACTTGAATAATTTGAAGAATATATATATCAATTAAACATGTCAGGAAATTAGAAAAGGAAAGGAAAACTCACACGATGGATGCCTCTCTCTCTCTGAACTCAAACGCGTCACCGTGCAAAATCCGACAATATTCCCTTCTCCGTGCGATTCCGGTTCCGTCGTGTGCGGTGATTCCGTCCGTTTTGAAGCTTTCTCCCGGCGACGCGCAAACCCCCTCCGTCTGCGAATCCGGCCGGCGAAACTCCCTCAGTTCCGATCGTTCGTTTGGTGTTTCTGGCCGCACGCGATTCCGGCGTTTCCCTCCTTTCCGTTGATCCACTGCGGTGAGTTCTTTGTTTTGGTTTATTTCACTGCAATTTACTGTTAAAAACAAATGAATTTGTGTTAGGGTTTGAAAAGTAGGAAATTTGATGAATTATTGAAATGGAATTTGATAAGTATCAAATGGAATTATTATTGTGTAGTTCTTCTGAAATCGATGATGAAACTGTTGCTTTGAAGTTCCTGCAGAACTGTTGTTTCAATCTTCTTTTTCTGCGATTTTTTGCTCTGTTTCTCCTTTAAGGATTCAGACTCCACTCTGCAATTTTTATATCTCTACAATTCTGTTCTGTTTTGAACTTAGTAGCAGATGTTGAAGTTTCCACAGATGAGTGATTATTGATGCTCTGTAAAAAAAATGGACCTTTGATTAGTGTAAAATTGAAACAACAGTTAATAAAAGAAATGAAATTATTGATTGAATTAAATTGCTGCTATTTATTGGATTCTGCAAGTGGTTGATTTTTGAATTGGTGAATTGAATTGTTGTCACTTGTTGCAGATCGGTTGTTTGGCAAATTATGCAGAGCTATTGTTGAACTTTGTATTGACCTCATCGTGTCGGCAATGTCGCCAAGTTTGTATTGCTGCAGCAAAGGGAGTTACAAAGGCGAGTTATCAATAAGAAAAATATTGAAGAAGTGATGAAATCAATTAAATTGATGAGTTTGTTCTGGAAAATTATTTCTGTGCTTGATATTGTTGCAACAGCAGGTATTGTTGCTGCTGAATTTTCCTTCCTCTGTGTTGATGTTACACTGATTGCTGTAGGTGTATTGATGGAATGAAAGAGTTCCTGCAAGATAAATTACAGAAGGGGGTTGCAACTGTTGATAGAGTTCTTGTTATGGCAACAAGCTGAACACATATTTGTTAGGGAGAGAAAAAAAAAACAATATTTATGTACCAAATGTTAGGACAAGGTTGTGTTTATATTCTGTAGAAAAGTAATGGATGGGAGAAGCAAATATGTGAATGTATTGTGTATGTGAAAAAGATTTTTAAACAGAAATTTAAATGGGGTGAGGCGTGATTGCCTTCCATTGTGTATATGCTCACTTTTTTTTTTTTTTTTTTTACAAACATATATGAGATGGAGGGAGAATATGAGAGAACAAGTTAGGACTTGTTGGTGTCCTTGTGAAGGAAATGGTGATCTCTATTTATAGAGAAATCAAAACTTGTTGAACAATTTTGAATTATATTGAATGGTCAAAAGTTTGAAGCACATGCTCTTGAATTGGACTAGCAAGTTTGAAGTTTGAATTGTTGAAAATAAGCAACTCATGTTTTGACTGTTGAATGAGACTTTGAAGGTGGAATAAGACGTTCTAGAATTAAATACAAGACCAATAAATAATGAATGAAATTTATGAATGAAATTTATTTAGTTAAATAATCATATGGTGATAATAATAGAAATAGCCAATGAAATAAATATGAATGAAATTTATTTAATTAAAAATAATAATATTATTTAAAGTTTAAAATTGAAATCGGTTAAAAACGATAAAATCGTTCGGTATCGAGGTGTCCGAAAAAATAAAATGAACACACCAAAATGATCAGCAAAAAATATACAGTATAAAAATATAGATAGATGAAATGAGAAAAAATAAAAATGTCTGGTCAAAATTTAGGGTATGACAGATGTCCCTATTTAATCTTCTTAGACCTGAAGGTATGAATAACAAAGAGTTTTAGACATTCAAGGTATAAGAGGATTAAATATCAGAGTACCTAAAATTTTGACCATGAATGCAGATGAAATGATATGTGATGAATGAAAGATTTTGAACACTGTGGGGAATGATGTCACAGGAGACAGACCAACAGAATTATCTTGGGATATCAAATATTGTGGGAATTTGCCGATGCGACAGAAGTATCCAGCAATATTTAGAAAGAGAGGGATAAACCCTGGAACAGAGATTCAGACATCTAGAAAAACATCAGATGCGAAAGCAATGTCATACTCTGGAAAATATATCAGAAACATCTAGAAAAGCAATGAAAGAGAAACAAACTCGAAGGCATCCAGAAAAGCATTGGACCGAGTTGTTGACCAAACTTGAAGATATATTAATGACATCCAGAAAAGCGTTGAATGTATTAAAAATAACTTTGATTGTAAATCTGAAACATTTAGAAAATCATTAAATGTACGGGAAAATTTTTTAGAAGACTGGCCGAATGATGGACATATCCGAAAAAGCATCAGATAAGCACATCAGAACAAAAGTTACATCTGGAAAAACATCAGATGAGGAAAGTCATATTTGGGAGAGCATCAGAGAGACAAAAGTTATATCTGGGAGAACATCAGATAGACAAAGAGAGTTCTAGAAAAACATCAGAATAAAAGAGACATATCCGGAAGAGCATCGGATAGAAACAAAGAAAGTTCTGGAAAAACATCAGAACGGGTTTTGGAAAAACTTCAAAACCAAAAGATACATCCGGAAGAACATCGGGTAGACACAGAGAAACGTTCTGGAAAAGCATCAGAACAGATAGACATATCCGGAAGGACATCGGATAGAAACAAAGTTATATCTGGAAAAACATCAGACAAGACATAAAAGTATAGGTGCCAGATAAGTTGGACTTTGTAGAAAGGTAAGATGTTGATAATAACACGATCACTGATGAATGCAAATGAGGATTAAAACACTCTTGAATGTATAGTATATGAAAATGTCATGATGTATGATTAAATGTATGTAATGTAAATGAAAATGCTGACAACAAGTTTAGACTCTTTGAAGAGTGGAAATCAACAAGTTTATACTCTTTTGGGGAGTGGAAATCAACAAGTTTATACTCTTTTGGGGAGTGGAAATCAACAAGTTTATACTCTTTTGGGGAGTGAAAATCAACAAGTTTATACTCTTTTGGAGAGTGACAAACAAGACTGATTCCTCAACACGGAGATCACTGTCATTGCCCAGGGACTAAAAATGTTGTATACTGGGAAGGCTTGCCCCAGTAATGAATCTTGAAAGTTTTTCTGAATAAACCAATTCTGAGAAGGACTTGCACTGAACAAATCTTGAATTGATTCTTAACAGGCTCTGGAAAGAACTTACCCCTGATAGGATCACTGACCAAGTTTCTAAACTGTTTTGAAAATTCCATGAGAGGAAAGCTAGTTTGCAATAAAAAATGTTTATTTAAACATGGCAAATTTAATGCAAAGTTCATGAAAGAATTTTGAAAACAAAATCATTGTTTTTAGAAAAAGCACAGTAATATGGATTACTGGTTAAAAACACGGTGGTTAAAACATTTTGAATGAACAGTAAAACAGAGGTATAATACCAAAACAAATGATTTGCAAAAAATGATTTTGGAGTCAATTTACGCAACCTTGATGTAGTATGCTTTCAAAATAACCTTACTTCAATTAGGTCTTTTGAGGGTTATAATGTGGCCTGGTTCACGGTTTATGAAAAAAAGATAAAGGCTCAAAATTTGTTTGTGCCCACCCCAGCTTCGTGATGTTCTCCAGTCCTATGCTCAGTTAAACTTAAAATGTGCATTCAGGTTCAAAAAGGATTCGGAATTGTACTGATGATAATGATGACAATGGTCCAGAAGTCTTGAGACGGCAGCTACTGCTTCTTTACAACATTTAGTTATTTTTCGTCTTTGTGAATTTTTTTGAAAATTGAGGATTTAAGGACCTCTTCTCTGTATTATCCCTAACTTTTGCCTGACCTATTTTTTTTTTTTTGCAATTTATAGTCAGCGGGACACCCTAGTTTTTGCCTAAACTTTTTGACTTAGCGGGCTTTTTTGTTTTTTTTTATTTCTTCTTAGAAAGAAAGTGACTGCTTGATTTGATGATTACGACGGACCATCACTGACTTTTGATACGTTTTCAGCATCTGCTTGTTGTATGTAAACTTTTTGAACTTGAATACACAACCCAAATTAAACTGAGAACTACCCTGCCCCGGGTTAAAATTGCGGGTTTTTTATAAAGAGAGAAACTCCTACTTCAAGGCTCAAAGGGGTTAACGAGGGATTATCTTCCTTTTATCTCTAGTGTTTGGGAATTGAAAAAAATGCCTTACATCCTCAGTAAAGTTTTTTATTCGAAAGCATACCAACAACAATTATGGGTATTTTTCGTCATCCTCCCACAAATATTTGCATAGTAAAAATTTTGAAAAAGAGGTGCATTTTTTTTTGAAAGTTTTTTTTGAAAGAGAAAGCATAAAGATGTAAATGAACAGATGATTTGAATCAAAATACTGTACATGCTCATTTCATTAAAACTGACATTTAAAGATAAACAAGTTTGAAAGCAAATATGATACAAACAAGGAAAATGCAAAATAGACAGAAACAAGGTCAGTGACTAATCAAACACAAGGATGAGCTGTCCTGTCATTGGGAAGTAACTGAGCTGAAGTTGATTGAAGTTTTAGTTCTGTATCGGTGATGAGGAATCAGTTTGATAACTTACAGATGACTGAAAGATAGAAGGTTGGAATGAATTGACGATGACCCGAACGTATGTATGACTTATGCAAATGATATGCAATCATTGAAAGACAGATAGAAAATGCTAAACAACCTAGATCTCTTAGGAATTCTAATCCTAGTTTGCGTCCCCAGCAGAGTCGCCATTTTTCTGTAGCGCGGTTTTCGTGACCGCCCGCATCCGCCTGCGGATGGGATTGGGTGCTACTTTCTGATTTCTTATTTATCCTATGAAGCTGGAAAGGAAAGGGAAGCTATCTCAAACTAACCTTGCACGCAAATGTTTTCTTTAACAAATGCTAAGAGATTGGGGAGTTCGGGGTCAGATTATACAATGGGGAGTGGTCAACTACCCATCCTATACATGGTTATCCATGGGTTGTTAGCAATTTTCCTTACTACTTTCTACTTGCTGGTGTTTATCTATTGTAAATGGGAAAGTTTCTCCTTTGGTAAGGTTGAGAGATGTTGAAAATATATTTTTGTTGTTTTCGGGTTTTTCGATGTTTTTGGTAAGGTACTGGACCTAAGGTTTTTTTTGTTTAGTGTGCTCGCTAAGATTTCACAAACTTATGCCTACGTATTCCCGTTAAAGAAAACAGGGAAATCAGAGCGATCGTAGTTCCGCCTATTCTATGGGAGGAAATGAGATATTTGGGTATCTTGTTCAAAGCCCAAGATATGAAGCTAAAGTTGATTTGTATCTTGTTCAAAGCCCAAGATGTGAAGCTAAAAATGATTTGTTTGTATCTTGTTCAAAGCCCAAGATATGAAGCTAAAAGGGTGTTTGTGGGAATTGATTGAAAAGAGTGAAGAGATTAAAGATTGAGATATGAATATCCGGGAAAAACATCGGAAAATAAAAGGAATATCCGGGAAAGCGTCGGATGAAAATAAAAAGGAATATCCGGGAAAGCATCGGATGAAAATAAAAGGAATATCCGGGAAAGCATCAGATGTAAAAAAAGAGGAAAGGGTTTTTCCTGTGTTTTTTAGGAAATAAAAAGGGTTCTTTGAAATCCAAGAGGAAATGAGACTGTCTGAGTCTACTGGGTGTGTCTTTGTATAATGCCCAAGAGGAGGCTGATGTTTTACGGGATGAAGATCTAGACTCATTTGAAAGACTGCTCTAGCAAGATGACTAGTTTCTGTTCCTATACCTTTAAGAGTTCGTTGGGACAATTTATACAAAGCCCAAGAGAAGGCGAGAATAACTTTTAAGAAGCCGAGGGACAATTTGTGCGAAGCCCAAGAGGAGGCTATCTTCGCTGAGGAAGAATCATTATACGAAGCCTAAGAGGAGGCTGTGAAAACTTCTAAGAAGCCGAAGGGTCCTTGTACAACGCCCAAGAGGAGGCGGGGATGCTTTTAGGAAGCCTGTGGGCCCTTGCACTAAGCCCAAGAGGAGGCTGATGAACAGTTCCAGAAGGGGTTTCACTTGGAACAATGGCCTTCTGTATATGAACTGTTCAAGGGGAAAATTTCCTAGATCTAGTTGTCTAAAATTGTTGTAAAGGAAAATCCTCATTGTCAAAGGAGGGTGAAATATCCGGGAGAACGTCGGATGTAAGGAGACGAGATTTTGTCTGGTTCTAGACGTAGTTGTCGGGGAAACTCTAAATATCTATACTAGTATTACACAGTTGATATGAGTTTATGAAAGAAGACTTACAGTGAAACAGCCCCACAATACAGTTATATACATATGAAAGCGGTTAAATGAAAGCGGATAAACACTTACTCGGTTGTAGAGCTTCCATGCTGTTGGGTTAGTTGTTCAACAAAGAAATGAAAGAAAGTTTTGATAACAAATGTGTATTTGAATTTAAATCACAAGGAAAGTTGTTTCGAAAAGAAACGATATGAATATCCGGGAAAACATCGGATTGAAGGAAATAAAATAAGAGATTGAAAATACGAATATCCGGGAAAAACGTCTGATGTAAAGAGACGATGAAAAAAGGAAAAGGTTGAAAATATTCGGGAAAACGTCGGATTTAAAAGAGATAAAAATAAAAAGGTCCCTCGCTAAGACTTTGCAGTCTTATGCCTACGTATTCTCAATGGGATCTTGAGAAATCAGAGCAGTCGTAGTTCACCCTTATAGGGCACGAACTACAGAAAATAAAGTTTAAATCGCACGACGGCGAGAGGGAAAAATCTAACCTAATGTTATCATACAAAGATAGAATATCCTAATGTCTGTCTTATTTCAAACCTAATCGAAAATTAAATTTGAACTAAGATTTCCTAAAGGAGCATCCATACGTGGCAAAACATCACGGAATAAATAAATACACAGCAAAACATTGTGTAACAGATTAAACAGATAAAAAGTTACGGAATACACATGGAAAAACATCATGGTAATCAGACAATAAAAATCAACTGAAATACACGGAACAACATCATGTAATCAGAGGACAAAGATACGCGGCAAAGCATCGCGAGATAAATAAAAGATATATGTGGCAAAACATCACAGTGAAAATAAATAGAAAACACACGGCAAAACATCGTGACAGATAAAAATATACACGGCAGAACATCGTGGATAAAATAACAGATATTCACGGCAAAGCATCGTGAAAAGATATAAACATTTACGGAAAAAACATCGTGATATCACGGCAATTGAAAATATACACGGAAAAGCATCGTGTAAAATAAACAGAAAGAAAATACATGGCAAAACATCGTGTCAGAGTTTTGAAAGCTGTACAGGGACTTATACAATGACTGAGGCCCAAAATGATTTTGGTATAAAAGGGGATTGGGTCTTACACTCTATTAGAGGCCCATAGCAGCTCAAGCCATTTTCTTTAAATTAAATTAAATAAAAGACTAATTCAAATAATTAAATATATTAGTTAAGAGAAATTAGGAAAGAAAAACTCACACGTCAGAAAGTTTATGAAAACGGATTGAAAAAAATGATTAGAAAAACTACCCAATCCATTTTCTTTATATGTTTATTAAATAAATAAAAATAACTTGAATAATTTGAAGAATATATATATCAAGTAAACATGTCAGGAAATTAGAAAAGGAAAGGAAAACTCACACGATGGATGCCTCTCTCTCTCTGAACTCTAACGCGTCACCGTGCGAAATCCGACAATATTCCCTTCTCCGTGCGATTCCGGTTCCATCGTGTGCGGTGATTCTGTCCGTTTTGAAGCTTTCTCCCGGCGACGCGCAAACCCCCTCCGTCTGCGAATCCGGTCGGCGACACTCCCTCAGTTCCGATCGTTCGTTTGGTGTTTCCGGCCGCACGCGATTCCGGCGTTTCCCTCCGTTCCGTTAATCCGCTGCGGTGAGTTCTTTGTTTTGGTTTATTTCACTGCAATTTACTGTTAAAAACAAATGAATTTGTGTTAGGGTTTGAAAAGTAGGAAAATTGATGAATTATTGAAATGGAATTTGATAAGTATCAAATGGAATTGTTATTGTGTAGTTCTTCTGAAATCGATGATGAAACTGTTGCTTTGAAGTTCCTGCAGAACTGTTGTTTCAATCTTCTTTTTCTGCGATTTTTTGCTCTGTTTCTCCTTTAAGGATTCAGACTCCACTCTGTAATTTTTATATCTCTACAATTCTGTTCTGTTTTGAACTTAGTAGCAGATGTTGAAGTTTCCACAGATGAGTGATTATTGATGCTCTGTAAAAAAAATGGACCTTTGATTAGTGTAAAATTGAAACAGCAGTTAATAAAAGAAATGAAATTATTGATTGAATTAAATTGCTGCTATTTATTGGATTCTGCAAGTGGTTGATTTTTGAATTGGTGAATTGAATTGTTGTCACTTGTTGCAGATCAGTTGTTCGGCAAATTATGCAGAGCTATTGTTGAACTTTGTATTGATCTCATCATGTTGGCAATGTCGCCAAGTTTGTATTGTTGCAGCAAAGGGAGTTACAAAGGCGAGTTATCAGCAAGAAAAATATTGAAGAATTGATGAAATTAATTAAATTGATGAGTTTGTTCTGGAAAATTATTTCTGTGCTTGATATTGTTGCAACAACAGGTATTGTTGCTGCTGAATTTTCCTTCCTCTGTGTTGATGTTACACTGATTGCAGCAGGTATATTGATGGAATGAAAGAGTTCTTGCAAGATAAATTACAGAAGGGGGTTCTTGTTATGGCAACAAGCTGAACACATATTTGTTAGGGAGAGAAAAAAACAATATTTATGTACCAAATGTTAGGACAAGGTTGTGTTTATATTCTGTAGAAAAGTAATGGATGGGAGAAGCAAATATGTGAATGTATTGTGTATGTGAAAAAGATTTTTAAACATAGAAATTGAAATGGGGTGAGGCGTGATTGCCCTCCCTTGTGTATATGCTCATATGTTTCTCTCTTTTTTTTTAATTACAAACATATATGAGATGGAGGGAGAAAATGAGAGAACAAGTTAGGACTTGTTGGTGTCCTTGTGAAGGAAATGGTGATCTCTATTTATAGAGAAATAAAAACTTGTTGAACAATTTTGAATTATATTGAATGGTCAAAAGTTTGAAGCACATGCTCTTGAATTGGACTAGCAAGTTTGAAGTTTGAATTGTTGAAAATAAGCAACTCATGTTTTGACTGTTGAATGAGACTTTGAAGGTTGAATAACACGTTCTAGAATTAAATACAAGACTAATAAATAATGAATGAAATTTATTTAGTTAAATAATCATATGGTGATAATAATAGAAATAGCCAATGAAATAAATATGAATGAAATTTATTTAATTAAAAATAATAATATTATTTAAAGTTTAAAATTGAAATCGGTTAAAAACGATAAAATCGTTCGGTATCGAGGTGTCCGAAAAAATAAAATGAACGCACCAAAATGATCAGCAAAAAATATACAGTATAAAAATATAGATAGATGAAATGAGAAAAAATAAAAATGTCTGGTCAAAATTTAGGGTATGACACCGAGAATAGATCACCAGCCTCAAATGAGGGTAGTATCGCGTAACAACTATTTTCGATAGTTTCCGCACTACGAAAGGGTTTGGCTCCTCAGCTTCTCAGACATCACAATCGGCCCATTATCTAGGTGAGAGAATGGGTTGCATTGGTCAACCTCCACTGAGGTTGATGGTCGACCTCGTCGCCATCACTTATCTTAAGTGTATACTCGATCTTTCCACATGCGGCATCACACGCATTCTCATTAGCAGAAAAATAAACACGTATAGCAATTAGGAAAAGCAGTATATATATTTGTCCTAAACATCCTAGACCTTTAAAGCTATGAATCCTAAGTTCCTGACAGAAATGGGTTCCCCGGCGGAAGCCCCAATTTGTAGCTTTCGCATGAGTGAAGAGAAAAAAGGTTTAAAAAAAATTGGCCCCACGGTGGGCGCCATTTTTCTGTAGCGAGCGATTTTGGACGCGGTTCTTAAGCGCTGGTCGCTCTCTGCGGTTGAGTTTTAACTACAGGTCGATTCATTTTTTATCCTATTGTGAGCTGATGAAGGAAGGGAAATAGATGTCTCCAATTAACCCTGCTTGCATACTAAGTTTAAACAGCGGTCTGTTAGGTTACGAATGCTATCAATGTGGGGGGGCCTTTGTACTGGTTATTTGTATTTTCGCCAATACTGTTTTCTCTCTTTTTGTTAGGATACTGCTTCAGATTAGGATATATGGGATTTTGGGTTTTTGTTTAGTGTGCTCGCTAAGATTTTTCTTTCAATCTTATGCCTACGTATTCCCGTTTACCGAAACAGGGAAATCAGAGCGTTCGTAGTTCCTCCTATTCTATGGGAGGAAATGGTTGTTTTGGTGTCTTGTTCAAAGCCCAAGACATGAAGCGAAAGGTGATTTGTATCTTGTTCAAAGCCCAAGATGTGAAGCTGAAGGGTCTCACCTTTAGAGAGAAATTGTCATCTCTAAAGAGGGGTTTGTCTGTCACGACTGTTTATAAAGGAGAATTACTTTAACCGGGATTTGTGAATCCGGCAATGCCATAATTTCCTTTATAGGGGATTTTAACCTGAAGGAGAAGACTTTAACTCAGTGTAGAGTAATGCTATCTTTCCTTAGGAATTTCTCATGCTAAAAGAGGGACAGTGGCATGGATGTAGATGATCCAGAGGCTTGCCGCTTACAGCGATTAGATGGAGGGGAAGGAGTTGTTGATGTTTGTGTACTGTGAACGAGGCACAACTTTGATGATAAAAGGTTAATTGGATTAACCAGGGGTTTTCTTATATGAAGCCTAAGAGGAGACTATTATGTGTCTCATACAAGGCTCGAGAGAGAGGCTAAAAGGTTTTGACTCAACGAGGGAATCTTTTGGTATCTCGTATAAAGCCCGAGATGGAGGCTATTTGACTCAACAAGAGAGTTTTTTGTATCTCGTACGAAGCTCGAGATGGAGGTTGTTATTTGTTTGGCTCAATAAGAACCTTTTTGTATCTCGTATAAAGCCCGAGATGGAGGCAAAAGGGGAGATTGACTCAACGAGGGAGTCTCTTATGTGTCTCATACAAAGCCCGAGAGAGAGGCTAAACGTTGTCTGACTCCGCTGGGGAGAATCATTATACAAAGCCCAAGAGGGAGGTTAACTTCACTGGAGAAGGATCATTATACAAAGCCTGAGAGGAGGCTGTGGTTACTGTTCAGTTAAGTGACAGGTCCAGTAGACTGATTGTTAAAGAGAAAATCAGTTCTTATATGTGCAACACTGTACTCGAGGATTTTGATTCGAGGATCCGGGTTATTCCTGTTCTTTAAGGAATTGGGAAATCCGAAGGGTATTGAGACTGTCCGAGTCTACGGGTTTTCTTCCTATTTAACGAAGGGGTCACTTGAGAATGTCTTTGAGACTCAAGGAGATTAGACTGTCCAAGTCTAGAGTTTCATCTTTTGTACTATGCTTTGAGAAATAGTAGTAGACTCTTTGAAAGGACTGTTCTATGCAGATGAATAATTTATGTTCCTATACCTCTAGGAGATCGTCGGGACAATTTGTATGAAGCCCAAGAGGAGGCTGGAAACTTTTAAGAAGCCGACGGGTCCTTGTACGATGCCCAAGAGGAGGCTATCATTCCCGGAGGAAGAGATCATTATACGAAGCCTAAGAGGAGGCTGTGAATACTTCTAAGAAGCCATAGGGTCCTTGTACTAATCCCAAGAGGAGGCGGGGTTGCTTTTAGGAAGCCTGTGGGTCCTTGTACGATGCCCAAGAGGAGGCCGATGCTTTTAAGAAGCCCGTGGGTTCCCAAACCCCGAGAAATTCAAGGCAAGCTATTCACAAGGAATAGATCAAGTCAGGAAAGTTCGAGAATTTAGAAGAAACTCAAAGATGCCATTCACGGAGAATACATTCATCTCTGGGAATAGAGTTTCTTGACAATTCCTAATGAGGACAGCCGAAGAGAAGATTGTATCTGGTGATCCTATTGGGGATCTAGTTGTCTATTTCTATGAATAAACGAAACGGCGTCACCTAGTTCTAGACGTAGTTGCCGGGGGAACTCTAAATATCTATACTATTATTACACAGTTGATATGAGTTTATGAAAGAAGACTTACAGTGAAACAGCCCCACAACACAGTTATATGTATATGAAAGCGGTAAATGAAAGCGTGTAAACACTTACTCGATTGTAGAGCTTCCATGTTGTTTGGTTAGTTGTTCAACAAAGAAAGATTGAAAACAACAGTATATTCAAAATCAAAGGAGAAAGTGCTTTGAAAAAGAATGATTTGGGGCTTACAGCTCAAGGAGAGACCCAGGGTTTTATCAGTGAGCGCACTGTTTGAATTTGTACAGAGGGACTTATACAAGTGACTGAGGCCCAAGAAGGTTTCCTGTACAAAGGGGATGGGTCTTACACTCTCTCAAGAGGCCCAAAAAGGTTTAAAGAAAAAAAGTGGGGCTTATAACACGAGGGTAGGCCCAGTTTGTTTTTTTTTTTCGTTTGAAATGGCGATAACGCCGAGATTTTCTTTTAACGCGAAGGGACTTATGCAATAAATGAGGCCCAAAATGTTTTGGTTAAAAGGGGGTTGGGTCTTACACTCTATTAGAGGCCCAAAAGTTTGAATGGGTCTTATAGCTCAAGGAGAGGCCCATAGTTATTTTTCAAAAGGGCGACGATCGCGCCATTGGTTTTTGACGGTATCGGGACTTATACAATGCACTGAGGCCCAAAAATGGTTTGGTCAAAAAAAGGATTGGGTCTTACACTCTATTAGAGGCCCAAAGTGTTTTGAAAATGATTTATAAGGGTTGAATTAATCCAAAAACCCTAATTTGTTTTCAAAAATGTGTTTTAATTGAATAAAAATTCAATTAAAATGATCAAAATTGTTTAACATAGGAAAAACAAATTGTGATCTTGGATTAATGTTTCAAAAATTAAGTATTGACCTACAAAATAATTAGAAAGCATTAAAAGTTGCAAAATCAAGGTGGAAAAAATATTTTAAATGTCAAAAACAATTAAAACATTAATTCTTTGCAAAAATATCAATTATATAAAATAAATAATATTTTTGGGATTTTTTGGGAAAATAAAATATTTTAACATTTTTGTGAATTATTAAAAAAAGAATCAACTCAAAATCATTAAAACTCGGAGAGAAATTAATTTTTGAATCAATTAAATAAAATCACAAAATTCAAATATTTGAATTTATGAAAATGGCGCCAAGAACACCCAAGAACACGCGCGTGTTATGGGCTTGCCCAGATTTGTATTTTCTCTCCAATCTCACTGAATACTTGATTATATCATGCAATCCACATACCAATCAACTCGTTTCAACCTCACGATCATGTCTATGGTATTTAATTTCATTTAAATTAAACATATAACAAGAAATCACGAAAAATCCTCAAGAACCCTAATTTCTGCATGAAGGCTAGGATTTTTGATACATGATTCAAACAATGCAATTAATTGAGGGGAAACATTCCATGCATGATTATGAATATTTGGCAAAAGTATTGTGCGAGGAAATATGCATAGATTGAGAGATGACCAAGTTTAAGCTTACCTCTAGGTCGTGACAGCAAGAGCAAATTGATTTCTGAGTAGGAGGTGTTACAGATGAATTGTGATGATCTGAACAGCTTCCCTACACCCTATGGAGTGTGTTTGAATGCTTGGACTTGACTGAGAATGGCTGGATCACTTCATGGCATCTCAACTGCACTTTGGTTAAAACCTTGAGCAATTGACTGGTGATTCTGAGAAATCAGTGTTCCAGTTGTTGTTTAAGTGTTTGATCAGCTCACATATGATGTATATGAGGTGTGTGTGTGTGATTGGTTTGAGTGGAATTGCTCTCTAATGAAAAACCCGATAGTGACTTGCTAAGAAAGGCATTTTTGAGAGTGAGAAGTGGTTTTTGAGAAAGCAAGTGTTGTAGGCCTTTGGTGTACTTAAACTGATCACAATTGAGCTCTATTTATATTAGAGCAAGTTTGTTTTGGGATCCACAGTGAATGGCAACTACAGCAGGTGTTTGTTCAATGTTGGCCAATGGAAATCCAAGTCTCCTCTAGCCATTGACTAGAGGTTAGGGCACAGGGATGTGGTTCCCTTGGTCTTGGATTAGTCTTGACTAAATTCAGTTGCAAATGGCTCAGTCCATGCCACCTTGATGCTTCCATTGAATGCTCCAATCCAAAATTGGAGTCTTGTCCTTATTTTGGCCATTCTAGGTTCAACATGCTATTTCTTGTTCCAAAGACTTTTGAGGCTTGGCTCAGTGATTGTCCCCTTTAGATTCAATCTTCTGAGGTATCCAAGTGGATAGGAGCATTTGGATTTGGTTGATTTTTGCAAATCGAGCAAAAATGCAAATTCTGCCTTGCCTTGGCAGATTTCAGCAAGGCAACTTTCCAATGTCATATCTCATGACTCAAATGGAATTTGGTAATGTTCTTGGCCATTTTGGAAAGCCCTTACATGATACAACAACTGTTTGAACATGTTTGGTTTTGATCTCTTTTGAATCCAAGTTAAAAATCCCCCTACATTTGGCAAAAAGTAGGGTAAAATCTGACTTAGTGAAATTTTCACCAAGTGTTGGAACAAAGTAACTTTTCTTGATTTTGATCACTCCATAACTCAAAATCCACAATGAATTGAAATTAGGTCTAGTTGAAGTTTTTATAGAGGGCAATGAGATCTACAAATCAAGCCTTGGATGGGAGAAAATGGCTTTGTGGTTTAGGAGTTATGGTCCTCCAAAGTTGGTACCCTAGCCACTTTATTTTTAACTTAGAAAATTTTCTAAGTTTTTTATGGTTACCCCTTTTACAAGTTATCCAACTTTTCTTGATTTTTCTTGATGAATGATGATTCAAATCATACATTAACATCATTTTAGGGTTAAAAATCCATTTTGGTGAAAAATTTCAAAAAGTCAAAGTTGACTTTTGTGCACAGTTGACTTTTTATCAGATGAATTCCAAACTGTGTAATTCTCCATGAAATCATGTCCTTGACTTAAATCAAACTTGATGGACATGTTCCATGGGTGTCATAGGGTATATTGAATCATGTCTTAGGGCTTGGGAGCATGTCCTGGTCAAAAGTCAAAGTTACAGTTGACTTTTTCCTTAAAACCCTAACTGTGGTGCAGATGAAATTGAAACTTGTTGCTCAAGCCTCTTGGATTAATCCATTGTTGCAAATGGATCAATATAGTTCATTAGAGACCCTCAAACCCTCTCTTGAGGTCTTGGCTCATGATTTTCCCTAAAAGTCAACTTAGGGGTGAATTAGGTCAAGAGACCCTAATTCCTGATTTTTTATGAATGCATCCCCTGAGGCAAAATTGACTTGATGATTAGGTTCCTGAGGTCCCATGAAGTATATTAGGTTATGTTTTGGATCATTGGCTTGTGCCCAGATAAAAATTTTCATCTGGAGGCCCTGGTCGACCAAAACCCTAATTTGGTGACACTGTCGATCTTGAGACTTGATCCACCTAGAAGGGAGCAGCCTTGTGCTTGATCCTTGAATTGGGAGTCCTTTTGATCCATTGTAGGTATTTGAGAGGTTATACTAGTTGAAGATCATGTCATTCCTTGATTGATCCTTTGTCTAAGAACTCTGAGAGGGCTTGAAACCCTAATTTTTGATTGTAGTGGATGCTCACCCATCTTTGGGGAGACTGATGAAGTATGATGGCCCATCCATATTGTGATGATGATTTTCACAATGATGGGAAATCTTAGTGGTCAAAATTTGGGGTATGACACCTACCCACTGGTTCTCACTAATCTCAGCTTAATGACCAAATTGTCCTTATTTTTCTCCACTAACCCATATTATTATTAAATATGACTTTTAATTATTAAAAATAATAATAAAAATGATATTAATAATATTTTATACTTAGGATAATAATATTAATAAGAAAAATAGTCATACTAATATTAGTAACCATGATAATACTAAAAATAACAATAAAATATATTACTATTACTACCTATACCCCAAGAATTACTTCCGACACTTCTAATCTACCCGTCCCATTAAGGGCCATACGCCTACGCGCTCAACCACACAAACCCTTAACCAGGCCAACAACGGAAAAATAACACGATGATCAAATAATTTAAATTGGGGTGTTACATGCCCCGTCGCCGAAAATTGTCCATTTACGCGCCCCATAAGCGGGGGAGTTGGAAAATGTCATCTCCGTGACAAAATCGGCCAGTGCTTGGGCTTTGAGATCCTTTCTACTCTCGTATTGGATGTCGAATTCGGATATTTCCAACGACCACTTGAGCATTCTGTCGGCCATGTCTGGTCGGCCTAACAGTTGCTTCACGGGCTGGTCTGTTCGGACCACGATTGTGTAGACCAGAAAGTAGTGCCTTAGTCTCCTCACGACATTGATGAGGGCCGGGGTTACTTTCTCTATCTGTTAATACTTCAGCTCTGGTCCTTGCAAGGCTTTGCTCGTGAAATATATGGGTTTTTGCCCATCGAGCGTTTCATGAATGAGGGCGGCGCTGACAACCTCGGTTGCCACGACGAGATAGAGGTACAAGGTTTCGCCGTTATCTGGCCGAGAGAAAGCGACAAGTTCTGACAGTGTTTGCTTTAGGTAGACGAGAGCCTGGTCGCATTCATCCGTCCACTCAAATGCTGCCTCCTTGCGGAGGAGTTCAAAAAAAGGTAGTGCGTGCTGAGCGGACTTTGCCATAAAACGGGATAGCGAAGCGAGCATCCCGTTGAGGAATTGGATGGACTTCTTCGATTTTGGCGTGGTAAATTTAGAGAAGGCCCTGCACTTGTCGGGGTTATCTTCGATTCCTCGTTCCTTCATATAGAAGCCGAGAAATTTGCCCGCTCGTACCTCGAACGTGCACTTCTCTGGGTTGAAACGCATACAGAACTTTCGGGTCTGCTCGAAGACTTTCCTCAAATGGGTTATGTGATCGAATTCCTCGTGGGATTTCACGATCATATCGTCCATATATACTTCGAGCATGTCCCCGATTTCTCCCCGGAAGACCTTGTTCATCATCCTTTGGTAAGTAGCGCCAACGTTTTTCAAGCTGAAGGGCATTATGTTATAGTAATAGTTTCCCGATTCGGTCATGAAGGTCATGTACCTTTTATCGCTTTTTGCTATGGGTATTTGATTATAGCCCGAATAGGCATCCATGAACGATAACAGTTTAAAACCGGCAGAATTATCAACAAGTTTATCTATATTAGGGAGGGGATATGCATCTTTAGGGCAGACCCTATTGAGATCGGTATAATCAACATACATACACCATTTTCCATTAGACTTTTTAACGAGTACAACATTGGACAGCCAAGTAGTGTACTTGGCCTCCGAAATAAAGTTTGCCTCAAGGAGGTCTTTTACAGCCTGTTCGGTAGCCTTCGTTTTCTCCGGATACTACTTTCTCCTACGTTGTGCTACAGTCGTAGCGGCAGGGTCGATTGTGAGTTGATGGCAGCGATGACAGGATCTAGGCCGGGAATTTTCGTGGCGCTCAAGGCAAACAAATCCGCATTCTCTCGGAGGCAAACTTTGAGTTGTTTCCTCGCTATATCGGGGAGTCCGGTCCCAATCTTCACTCCTCGCTGGGTGTCATTGCCGAGTAGGAGAGTTCGAACTCATCATTCAGAATTATGCGAATCGGATGGGAGCTATCGCTGGTGCTGGTTGAAGTTGAAGGGTTGCTCAAACAAGTCTGGGTCTCCTTCTGGTCGTCTTCAAAGAAGCAGCTGTCAAGGTCGATAGAGCTGACACGGGGTAGCAGCTTTGCCTCCTCGAAGCTGCTGGGCAGGGCTGACTTGCTGGAAGTCTTCGACTTGGAGGCAATGGTGTTGAGTCATTTGGTGGCTGCTTCGAAACATCTCTTTGCTGCCTTGATGTCCCCGTGTAGAGTGGCGACCAGACCCTTAGAAATGTAATACTTCATTTTTAGGTGCACGGTTGATGGTACGACAACCAATTCGGCCAAGGTTGGCCGCCCAAAGATGCACTAATAGAGAGAAGGGCAATTGATGACCAGTAATTGGACTTTAATGGACCTGGCCGTCTCTGTAGATCCAAAAGTCACGATTAGTTCCACGTATCCCCAGGACTTTGTGACCGACCCGTTGAAGCCCTGTAGGTTAGAGCCCACGTAGGGATTCAAATACGATTCATCTAGCTGGAGGGTCGAAAACAGCTGCGAGTACATCATGTCGACCGAGCTGCCTTGGTCGACTAGGATTCGGCGAACATCAAAGTTAGCCATCTGGGCTCTGACAAACAGCAGAATACTTGAGTTAGGAGCCCCACCGAGGAGTTCGAAGCGGTAGATAGAGATAGGGACCGACTCCCCCCATACTTTGTCGAGCGTGGTACTTCTGTTGGAGCTCGTGCTAAGAAGATGCTTGAACTTTATTTTAACGGACCCCACAGTAACCTTATTGAAGCCCCATCCGGAGATGACCATGGCGGAGAGGAAGGTTTCCCACGGACTATGTACTGCAAAGTAAGGGGGAGCGTTGAATCCCTCGGGGATATAGAAATCCTTAGGCCGCGATATGCTCATGGCGACCTGAAAGTTTGTCTCTTCGGAGGAAGACACTTCTTCCTCGACTTTCTTGGACTTCTGGGCATCCTGCCATGGAGCTTCCCTTTTCTTGGGGAACTGTTTCAGGTGGCCGTCCCTGATCAGTATCTCGATGACATCCTTTAGGTGGATGCAGTCATCGGTTGTATGGCTGTGGCTTTTGTGAAAACGAAAATATTTCGACTTGTCAGTATTCAGCTTGGCCAAAATCTGTTTAGGGAATCAAACCCCTGCTTGTTTGAACTCTGGGTTGGCGCATTCAGAGAGGATTTTCTTCCTGGAAGCGGCCAGGGGAGTATACTCATGGAAGCGGCTAGAGGGTCCTTTGTTGTCCCGGGACTCCCGGGGCGGTCCTCGAGTCTTCTGTCTCCCCGACGAGATGTCTAGAGGGTTATCATGCTTGGAGGCCCCAACACTCTCTTGATGTCGTGAGTCCCGAGCAAAACTGACAGCTTCTTTCTCCTCGTACTGGATATATGCTTGCACCTTGAGGAGGAAGGTGTCCAGGGTCCTCGGAGTTTTAATGTTGACTGCTTTGGCGAATCCTGTCCGGGGATGAAGTTCTCGCTCGAGCAAGAACTTCTTCATGTCATCGGCCGTTGAGACCTGCATTAGTTCTTTATTGAACCGCTCGATGTAGGCTCGGAGAGGCTCGTCCTTCCGTTGAATTATGGCCTCAAGGGAGGCTTAAGTCTTTGGGTGACGGCGAGATGCCATGAAGTATCTCGAGAACATTCTCCCCAACTGTCTACGCGAGGTGATGGACTCGTCGGAGAGTTTCTTATACAAGGTCATCTCTCCCTTCCTGAGCGTGGTAGGGAACAATCTACATTTGATGGCGCCCTAGACACTACGATAGTCGAGCAAAGCATCGATATTTTTGATGTGCTCGTCAGGATCCGTTGACCATCGTAGGTGCCCAGAGACTGTGGTTTCTCCAGTCCCATGGGGAGGCACATGACCATGATCTCCTAAGACAACGGGCTGCGAAGCTCGTCGTCGCTGCTGTTACTGGTCCATGACGGGGAGCGGGTGCTTCGCTCAATAATAGGACAATGATTTCTGCGGGGAGATATGGTTCGTGCCCGACCCTTAGATCTGGGCGGAGGCGAACGCTGGTCCCTCCTGGTCCTCTTGGTTCCCGAGGAGTAATGGCTCCGCAGAGAGATATGGTCACGCTTCCTGAAGGCATGAGACTCTGGCTCAGGTGGTGCCCGACGGTCTCTTTCCCGTCGGGGAGGTGGACTTCGAGATCGTCGGCGCTCTTTCCTCGACTGAGGGGATCTTGGCCGATTAGACTCCTCTAAGGCTCTAATCCTCGCGTTTTGTTAGAGGATTAGGATGTTAGTTTTATTGAGGGCTTCAAGAATGGCCGCCACGGCCAGGTCGGTGTTGGGCGGAACAGGAACAGGTCGGGGGTCCCGAGAGGGCTGGTCTTCAGCATGATCAGCATGAGTAGGGGAAGGAGACGCAGTGGCTCTATCTCTCAGATGATGGGCGTCGCCTCCAATGAAGGGTGCATCTCCGTTAGTATCAGTCTTGCTAACGGGGAGAAAATCAGAGTTGCGAGCATCATGGACATGATCTTGGCTTGCCATGATCAGAATCTTGGAAACAGATGCTGTTTTGGTCTTGAATCTACGATGGAAGAAAGACGGGGATAACAAAAATTCCCACAGACGGCGCCACTGATCTTGACGGCTAATCAGAACCTGAAGTGGGCCAAAGATGACGTCTGTGATGCTGGGTGTGAGAGATGAGGAGGGGGGTGTACCTGCAAGGCACTCCGATGCTAAAGTAAGAATCGGGAGAGAGAGAGAGAGAGAGCGAGCGAGAGAGAGAGAGAGAGAGAAAGAGAGAAAGAGATAGAGAGAGAGAAAGAGAGAGAAAGGCAAGTACAAAATATGTATTTCGTAGGATGATTTAGAATACACGACCCTCTTAAATGAGAGGGTTTTTGTAGTGCCCCCAGCGGGTGGCTACAGTCCCTATTTTCGGGGCGAAATAACTGTTTCCCGAAGAATAGGTAACTGACAGAAACTAGTCGTTAAGACGGGCAGAGGTGCCCGAAACTAGCCGTTGCCACGGGCAAGAGCGCAATTGCGGGCACAGGCGTCGTGACTGTTTTTTGATGGTGGAACTGTGCATGACACACATGAGCTACCGAGGAAGGACATGTGACCCTTGGGGTCATCCGACCATATTTGCCCGATAGAGGGGCAAAAAGATAAATTTTGCCCCAAACTGGTTGGACTTAGGAAATTGGGCCGTTTCTGGGAGCATAAGTGGATTGGGTCATGCCTAGTCATTGGGCCAGTCCGGAACACATACATTATAAAATAACAACAAAACTCATCATATTTAGACAATAACTTCTTATTCAATATGCAAAAATCAGGTTAGAGTAGACAAAAGTGGAATTAAAAACATAAAATAATATAAAAAACATTATATTGAAATAGAAAAAATAGAGGAGATGAGAGATTAGAAAAGATGAAAAAAAAAGAACATAAGATATGCGAGGTTAGAGAAGAAATGTGTGATAAAAATTTAATTGAAAGAAAGAACAGTAGCATAAAAATGAGAAGATGAAAAATAAAAAATATAAGAGAGAAGAGATTAGAGTAGAAGAGATGAAATTTATTTGACAAAGAAGATACTAGAAGGCGTGATACTACTACGAGAGATTTGAGAAGCCTGAAACTGCAACACTAAGTGTACGTAAGAAAAAATTGTTCATAATCGTAAGACTAAGGAATAATAGGTTTGGGTTTTAGGTTGAATGTGAGATAAGTGAAATTTGGATTTTAACACAATGCAATTTGATTTGGTTTGATTCGGTTTGCAAAATACAAACCGCATACCGAACCGAATTGTGCAGTTTTGTTAAAAATGAGCTCACACACATCCAAATCAAATGCGTTTTTTTTTGCGATTTCAGTTTGGTTTAGTTTGGTTTGCGATTTTTATATTGAGTCGACTCGTTTTTAAATACTCCAACTTAAGAGTGAATAATACAACCAAAATAAATTTGCCATCATATCAAATACAAAATACAACCAAATTCGTTAGTTCACCATCCAATAACAAAATACAACCAAAATAAAACTTCAATTTCTTTTCCACTTGATTCGCCAATTCCCCATCCTAAAATAAATTGAAATAAACATATATTTCAAATACAAAACATTTAACTTATTTCCCATTTGAACAAATAAAATTAAATCAGATTACTTTATTCATATCATGTTGTCAATCATGGTTGACCTTATTACTAATTAGACATGTTCCATCAATTTTTAAAAATTAAAATACACATAAATCACAAAATATTAATTTAACAATGTTATTAATAAAATAAACAATAACAATTTTTTTTTAAATTTTCATACTTTTTCAAGTTGTTACACTTCAGTAATTTGATATCTTAAATCAATTTCCTTGAATTTTCTTAAAAACATGTCCAATAAAATAATTATAATCAATTTAGTTTTTCAGACGATTTCTAAAATCTAAAATCGAAAATCAAATTAAAGCACATCAATTTTCATCGATTGTAAAAAAAAAACACAGATTTCATCCCTGCCATTTGTAGATTCCCTCGTTTTGCCCCCTGAGTAGATTTGGTCAGCAAAATTGATGATTTGGCGTTGCTTTATTGGTTTTTTTATTAATCCCAATAGGTGTTGAACCCAGGATTTTCCATTCAATTGCATGGATCACTACCACTATACCAACTATTTTTTTTGTTATTATATTCTACTTATATATATATATATATATATATATATATATATATATATATATATATATATTACATAACTTTTGAAAAACGTTAATCCTAACAATATTGAATTTGATTGTACCTGGATCAGACAGTTGATATTGGCCAACGACGTCTGGAACGGCAGCTCCGGTGATGGTGAGAGACGGGGGGGGGGGGGGGGGGGGGTGTACTTGCAAGGTACTCCGACGCTCAAGTGAGAGAGTGTACAAAGTAACAGCAAATACAGAAAGTGTAGAGTGGCAAGAAGAATGTGTCTAACCTGACCCTCTCAAATGAGAGGGTATTTATAGAGAGCCCCCAACGCGGGGCCAACGGTTACCTGCAGTGGGCTGGATCAACTAGGCCCACTCCAAGCAACTGCTAGGGCTTACGTGTAGTAGTGAAGACCAGCACGTGGTCTTCGCCCTAGAGTAACTGCTCCTAGATTTCCGGAAGTAGGGCAGACCGAATCCTTCGGACGTGGGAGGTTACTTGGAACGTGTCCACGTGGTATGGACCGTTGGGTACTCCTCGCAGAGAGAAGCATTCTGTGTCGAGGAGATATGAATCCCGTAGAATGGACATGGCCTCGCGGGGAAGAGCCTTCTGTGTCGAGGATATGTCAAGCCCGCAGAATGGACATGGCCTCGCGGGGAGGAATCATGTTCGTCGAGGAGTGATGTGTAGCATTCTCGCGGGGAGAAGCTGATCTGTCAGGGAGGTATTGCCCGGCTTGTGGGCCAGGGGCTTATTGATGTAATATTCGTACAATGGGTTTTGCCCGATTCTAATACTTCGCTTTGCCTCTTTATTTATTTTGCTTGTGTGTGATACTTTATACATTACTTATTTTTGCCTAAGTAGTTGAGATCGCTGGCGCCTTGGGAGTTTGCTCAACTCTGACGATCCTCGACTGCGAAGAGAGATAGTCGAGTGGTCGGGGGTTGTACTCCGACCTTCAACGAGGCTAAGAAGTCGGTCGAGGTCTTAGCTTCGTGGCATGAACTTCCCATCGCGAGCTGGGTGTTCTGCCTATTTGGCACGTCAACGAAGGAGCTCGGTTGAGGTCTCCTCGTCGGGCCAAAAAGTCTCACGCACACACTTCGTGGTTTTTGGCCGTCGTGTGTTATATAGAGGTGTCGCACATGTACCGTTGCACGCCCCCGTGGTCGCGACGTCGTACTGTCTCAGGCAGTGTCTAACTGTAATATTGTTTGAGCTTCTCAGCATTCCATGGTCGAGCAAATTGTTCACCGTGGAGGTTTTCAAGGTAATAGGCACCCGTCCCCGTCTTTGCAATGGCGCGGTACGGGCCCTCCCAGTTTGCGGCCAGCTTTCCTTCGCGTGAATCTTTCTGATTTCTCCGTAGGACAAGACTTCCTACTTGGAAGTCCCGTTCGATAACTTTGTCATTATAACGCAAAGTTATTTTTTGTTTTAAAGAGGCTTCTTGGAGGGAAGTGCCGGTCCTTATCTCTTCGACGAGGTCGAGCTCCTCTCGCAGGGCTTCGTTGTTTGTTTCTTCGTCGAGGGGAGCTTCTGTCCTCCTCGAGGGTTCCCTGATCTCCACAGGGATAACTGCCTCGGTTCCGTACGTTAGGCGAAACGGGGTCTCCCCGGTCGTGGAGTGTGGGGTTGTTCGATACGCCCAGAGGACGCTGTACAACTCCTCGACCCACCGTTGTTTGGCCTCGCCGAGTCGTCGCTTCAGTCCCCGGAGCATCACTCTGTTCGCTGCTTCGGCCTGCCCGTTGGTTTGAGGGTGTTCGACCGACGTGAAGTGCTGTTTTGTGCCCAGTTTGGCGACGAAGTCTTGGAAGTTCCTGTCGGTGAACTGTGTCCCGTTGTCGGTGACAATGGCTTGGGGCACACCGAATCGGGCGAGGATGTTTCTCTTGTAGAAACGGAGTATGTTGAAGGCAGTGATTTTGGCCAGCGCCTCTGCCTCAATCCACTTCATGAAGTAATCTACCCCGACGATGAGGTACTTATTTTGGTACGACCCTATGACGAAAGGTCCAAGGATATCCATTCCCCACCACGCAAATGACCATGGGGATGACAATGACTTAAGCTCGTTTGGAGGAGCGAGGTGCATGTCCCCGTGTCTTTGACAGCGGTCACATTTCTTGACGTGTTCCTTTGCATCATGTTGCATAATGGGCCAATAATACCCCGCTCGGAGTGCTTTTCGGGCTAGGGACCTTCCGCCGAGGTGCTGGGCGTTGATCCCTTCGTGGATTTCTTGGAGGATCCTTGAAACTTTGCTTTCTTCGACACACCGGAGTAAGGGAATGGAGAATCCTCGACGGTATAGCTTACCTTCGACGACGGTGTACGCACATGTCCGCCTCTTGACTATCCCCGCTTCTTTAGGGTCGTTGGGCAATTTGCCCGTCATCAAGTATTCGTAAACTGGGGTCATCCAATAGTTTGCGTCCCCGATGGCGTTGACCTCTGTGGTCGGTGTGGGTTTGTTTATGCTCGGCTGGGAGAGTATCTCCTGGATAACTGATTTGTTCCCTCATTTCTTCAACTTTTCTTGCACCAAGGTTAGGTACTCGATGAGACTATCGTTTTTGGCCTGAAATTCTCCCCGAACTTGTGATGCCACGAGATGGGAGTCTGTAAAGATTTTGACTTCTTTGGCGCCAAGGTCTTCCGCAAGTCGAAGTCCTGCGAGGAAGGCCTCGTATTCGGCTTGGTTATTCGATGTCTTGAAGGACATTTTGAGGGAGACCTCTATCAGGATGCCTTGCTCGTTTTCGAGGATAATGCCCGCTCCGCTACCTTTTGTACTAGAGGCTCCGTCGACGTAAATCGTCCATTTCTGGGAGCCATTGGTCGAGGATTCAAGGACGGTCATTTCCGCTACGAAGTCGGCCAGTACCTGAGCTTTCAAGGCCTTTCTTACTTCGTATCGAAGGTCGAACTCGGATAGCTCGAGAGACCACCAGAGCATTCTCCCCTCCATATCTGGCCGACTGAGGAGCTGTCTGATAGGCTGCTCCGTCCTTACCACGATTGTGTGGGACAGGAAGTAATGACGTAATCTTCTGGCTGCAGATACGAGGGCCAAGACGACCTTTTCAATCTGTTGGTATCTGAGCTCGGGACCCTGAAGAGCTCTGCTCGTGAAATAAATCAGTTTCTGTCCATCAGGGGTCTCCCGTGTGAGGACAGCACTCACCGCTTCGCCGGTGACGGCCAGGTACAAGAAAAGTGTTTCCCCGTTATCTGGTCGGGACAAGACCGGGGGTTGTGACAAGACTTGTTTTAGATGGAGGAGGGCTTGTTCGCATTCTTCACTCCATTCAAAAGTCGCCTTCTGTCAGAGAAGCTTGAAAAAAGGGAGTGCGTACTGAGCAGATTTGGCGACAAAACGGGAGAGAGCAGTCAGCATTCCGTTAAGTGACTGGATCGACTTCTTCGAGTTCGGGGTAGGGATTTCGGAGAACGCCCTACATTTGTCAGGGTTCGCCTCGATTCCCCTCTCCGTGAGGTAGAAGCCGAGGAACTTCCCTACACGAACACCGAAGGTGCATTTATCGGGGTTGAACCTCACGCGACATTTCCTCGTCGTGTCGAACACTTTCTTGAGATGAGCAGCATGGTCGACTTCTTCTGCAGATTTGAAGATCATGTCGTCCATATAGACTTCGAGCACGTCGCCGATATCTGCCCGGAAGACCTTGTTCATCATCCGTTGGTAGGTGGCGCCAGCATTTTTCAAGCCGAAGGGCATTACGTTATAGTAGTAATTGCCCGACTCGGTCATGAAAGCGGTATGCTGCTTGTCGGCCTCGTCCATGGGGATTTGGTTGTACCCTGAGTAGGCATCTATGAAGGATAGTAATTTGAATCCTGCAGAGTTATCGACCAGCTGGTCGATGTTAGGTAAGGGATAAGAGTCTTTCGGGCATGCCCGGTTAAGATCCGTGTAGTCAACGCACATCCTCCATTTTCCATTATTTTTCTTAACGAGTAAAACATTTGAGAGCCAAGTCGTGTACTTGGCCTCGGAAATAAAGTTTGCCTCTAGGAGGTCTTTTACAGCTTTTTCAGCAGCCTCCATTTTTTTCGGAGACTACCTACGCCTACGTTGAGCTACAGCCCTAGCGGCCGGATCTATAGAAAGCTGATGACAAGCTACTTCAGGGTCCAGTCCGGGTATCTCTGCAGCACTCCAGGCGAACAAATCTGCATTTTCTCGGAGGCATGCCTTCAGTTGCCTCTTCGCCAAGTCGGGGAGTCCATAGCCAATCTTCACGCTTCGATCTGGGCTGTCGTCGAGAGGAACTGGCTTGAAATCTCCGTCTGGGACAGGGCGCGTTGGGTGGAGAGGCTGCCCATTGATTTCAACTGGAAGGTCCTCGCCTGCAGCTTCTTCCTGCTCCCCGGGAAACCTGCTGTCAAGGTCGACCGCGCTGACCGGCGGGAGTGGAACCTGCACGACGTCTGGAGATGCCCCAGCCTGAGTCTTGGGTTTGACGCCGCCGACGACACTCAGACCCTTGATTGTTGCGTCGAAACATCTTCTGGCCGCCTTGATGTCCCCATGGAGAGTGACCACACGTCCACGCTTCGTGTAGTACTTCATCTTTAGGTGGACCGTTGATGGTACGGCCGTCAGTTTCGCCAACGTGGTCCTCCCCATGATGCAGTTGTAGAGGGACGGGCAGTCCACCACCAAGAAACGCATCTTCACCTGTCGGGCAGTTTCCTCAAACCCGAAGGTGACCATCAACTCCACGAAGCCCCATGGTCTGGTGGTCGCGCCATTGAAGCCTTGTAGGTCTGACCCTACGTACGGGGACAAGTGTCTCTTGGTCAGCTGGAGGGTCTCGAAGAGGTGGACATACATGATATCCACCGAGCTCCCCTGGTCAACCAAAATTCTGTGGACATCAAAATTGGCCATCTGTGCCCGGATCAGGAGGGGGATGTTGGCGTTAGGTGCCCCACCGGGAAGTTCCTCGAGGTAGAAGGTAATCGGAGTTGATCTTCCATTAACCCTCTCGAGGGTAGGGGCTCGAGGAGTTGTTGCTTTCAGTTCGTCGAATTTCCTCTTTATTGACCCTACGGTCAAACGGTCAGGGGCTCCGCCAGATATGACCAGGGCTTGGGGGAAAGACTTACAGGCACTGCGGGCACTTATTGGCTCTTCTGCTGGGAATCTCTTCCACATGTTTCGGACAACTTCAGGGTTGTCGAGTTCTCCCGAAAAGCCAAAGTCTTCAGGTCGCGTGATGCTCAACGCGACTTGCAGCGATCCGTTGTTGGGAGAAGGAGTTGACTCCTCGACATTTTGGGCCTCCTGGCCGCTGGGGCGGGGGGCCTCTTGCTGCTTGGCGTACTTCTTCAGGTACCCCTCTTTAATCAGCATTTCGATTGCGTCTTTAAGGTGGACGCAATCTTCAGTAACGTGCCTGTGACTGCGATGGAACTGGCAGTACTTGGACTTGTCAGCATTTGGTTTGGGAGCTGTCGGTTTCGGGAAGCGGATTCCCCCTTTAACGAACTCCGAATTGGCACAGTCGCTAAAAATGCGCGCGCGGGACGCGTTTAGCGGTGTGTAGTCTTTGAAAAGGCCAGACGGTTCCCGTGATTCGCGGGGCTCTTTGGTCCGGGTTTTTTTTTTCTTTCCCCACATCGCCTAGGTGGAGGGGGAGTCTTCTCTTCTCCTGTCTCCACCTCGCCTGGGTGGAGGGGAGTCTTCTTCCTTGTTGCCGCGGGGGCATTCTCTGTGCCTCGAATCGAGGGAAATTTGTGCGGCTTCAGCTTCCTCGAACTCAATATGCGACTGAGCCTTCACGAGGAGGCCTTCAAAGCTGCGGGGACGGTGTAGTCCGACGGATTCTGCGAACTTGGATCCTAGTCACAAACCCTTGATGATGAGATACATTTTGATGTGATCGGTCACGTGGATTTCGACCGCTTCTTTGTTGAACCTCTCGATGTAGCTCCGGAGAGGTTCATCCTTCCCCTGAAAGATGGCTTCCAGGGAGGCTATTATCTTCGGATGTCGACGAGAAGCCGTAAAATGTTTTCTGAAGTGCTCCCTCAGGACCTTCCACGACGTGATTGATTCAGACACTAGGTTTTTGTACCAAGCCATGGCCCCTTTCCGAAGAGTCGTAGGGAATAATCGACATTTGATAACGCCGGAGACATTTCTGAAATCGAGCAGAGCTTTAAAACTCTCGACATGGTCATCAGGATCAGATGTCCCGTCATATGTCCCCAAGGACGGGGGCCTCTCCAGACCCTTAGGAATAGGGGCGTCCATGATGTGCCTGGCCAGAGGGGTCTGGTAATCGTCATTCTCGTTGGCTCCCGGAGACACAGAGGGGGAGTGTTGTCCTTGAACATAGTGACGCCTCGGGGAGTGGTCCTTTGGGCGGCCTCTAGGCTCCTCGGCGTCCGGCCTGCTCCTTTTATTTTTCGAGGAGCGAACTGGCCCCTTTGGTGGCGGGGAGCGGTGGCGTTTCTGAGGATGTTCCGGCTGAGTACGCTCTAAGCGTGGCCTGCGACCCCTGTGAACTGGGGAGCGGCTGCGAGATGCCTCTAGGGACCGCAAATGTCTTGGAAATGGTGGTGGTCGGTGCCTTCGCGGGGAAGTCCGACCACGACCTTTCTCCAGCGCCTCGATCCGGATGTTCTGGTGGAAGATCATCTGGTTGGTCTGATTGACCAAAGCAAACAGGGCAGCAGTGCTCGGGTCCGCATTTGGCGGCGGGTCCACGGGCTGGAAAACGGGCTGGAGGACTGTTTCATGTCTGTCTTGGTGAGTTGTCTCGTACTCCACTTCCTCAGAAAATGGTGAGGCGATGAGTCCGTCTCTGATGTCGTTCTCCACGATAGGTTGGGCAGCGTTGTTGTCGATGCGGTTGCCAGTACTGAGCTGCGCGATAACGTTGTCTAGAGCTTGATTCGCCGACGGGTTGGCCATGATGTTTGTTGAATGGAGAAAGCTTTGGTTTATCGAGCAGAAAAACGGGGAAGCTTATATTTTCCCACAGACGGCGCCACTGATCGTACCTGGATCAGACAGTTGATATTGGCCAACGGCGTCTGGAACGGCAGCTCCGGTGATGGTGAGAGACGGCCAGGTGGGGTGTACCTGCAAGGTACTCCGACGCTCAAGTGAGAGAGTGTACAGAGTAACAGCAAATACAGAAAGTGTAGAGTGACAAGAAGAATGTGTCTAACCTGACCCTCTCAAATGAGAGGGTATTTATAGAGAGCCCCCAGCGCGGGGCCAACGGTTACCTGCAGTGGGTTGGATCAACTAGGCCCACTCCAAGCAACTGCTAGGGCTTATGTGTAGTAGTGAAGACCAGCACGTGGTCTTCGCCCTAGAGTAACTGCTCCTAGATTTCCTGAAGTAGGGCAGACCGAATCCTTCGGACGTGGGAGGTTACTTGGAACGTGTCCACGTGGTATGGACCGTTGGGTACTCCTCGCGGGGAGGAGCATTCTGTGTCGAGGAGATATGAATCCCGTAGAATGGACATGGCCTCGCGGGGAAGAGCCTTCTGTGTCGAGGATATGTCAAGCCCGTAGAATGGACATGGCCTCGCGGGGAGGAATCATGTCCGTCGAGGAGTGATGTGTAGCATTCTCGCGTGGAGAAGCTGATCTGTCGGGGAGGTACATCTCAGCAGGGTGTGATGTCCTCCTTTTCTATTGTCCCAAGTGCCCGACACTGCCAAAGGGCCCGGCGAAACTGTGGCTTACACGTGGCAGTCACGTGTCTTGCAGAAGGGCCTTATTGGGCCTCCCCAGGCCGTATGGGTTGGGCCTGCTCGCCTGTTGGACAGCCTCGGCCCAGTCCAGAACAGAATTTTTACTAATTGAGCTAGTTTGCAAATGATTAATTATATTTTTTAATAAAGGTGAAAGTGACAAAATAACTTATAGTAAAAAATAAAACGTGACAATATTTTTTAGTTTATAATAACTGTAATGTTTTTTAGTTTATAATTATTCTAAATTAATATTTTATAATAACTAATATTAGTTTTTTAGTTATTTAATAATTTACAAAATATTAAATATATTATAAATTTTAAATATAATTTCAATTAAATATTAAATTTTAAATAAGTAAATGAATAATTAAATATACTGAAATTTATGTTGTAATGTCTTTAAATTTTAAATATACTGTAACTTTTAAATAAATAATTTTAGTCTATTTAATTATTTATTTTCTAATTTCAGTATATTTAAATTTTAAATAAGTAAATAAATAATTAAATATACTGAAATTATTTATTTATTTAGCATATTCAATTATTAATTTCAGTATATTTAATTATTAATTTTAGTAATAGTAATTATTTAATTATTATTTACAGTAATTATTAAATTAAATTATTGTAGATTATTAACATAAATGTTACAGTAATTAATTTAGTGATTATTAACATAAATATTACAATAGATTATTAACATAAATATTATAGTAATTAAATTAGTAATAGTAATTATTTAGTTATTATTTACTGTAAATTTAATTAATATTTTTATAAATTTAGTAATAGTAATTATTTAATTATTATTTACTGTAATTAATAATTATTAAAATATAAATAATAATTTAGTAAATGTGTTTTAATATTAATATTTAGTAAATATTTAGAATTTTAGCTACAGTAAAAAATCCATTAAATTTAGCTACAGTAAATATTTAAAATTTAGCTACGTTAATAACTATATTTATTAATAACAGACTAAAATACAGTTTTGGTCCCCCTGTTTGTCAAAATTCACGGTTTTGGTCCCCCTATTTTTTTTTTAACAGTTTTGGACCCCCACTCCAATTTTGGCCCAAAAAAAGTGATGAACAGTAACTTGTCCGTACATGTCCGTACATGAACAGTACACGTCCGTACATGAACAGTGAGGGGTGGGGGACCGAAACTCTTAAAAAAAAAACAGGGGGACCAAAACCGTGAATTTTGACAAACAGGGGAACCAAAACTGTATTTTAGCCTTAATAATAATATTTAACTATATTTATAAATATTTAACTATAACTATATTTAATTATAAATATTTATATTTTACTGTAACTATATTTACAAATATTTTAACTATAAATATGTTAATTAATTTCAATTTATTATTAATTAATATTTATCTTGTATTAAATTGAAATATTAAATATACAATATGTATAATATGTATATTCTAATATATATATATATATATATATATATATATATATATATATATATATATATATATATATATATATATATATATATATATATATATATATATATATATATATATATTTATAGTATAATATAATATAATATTTACGATACATTATTTAATTATATTCTAATAATAATTATAGTATATATAATATAGTTATAATATATTCTAATAATAATTGATCAAAATGAAAATAAATATACAAATATATAATATGTATGTTTAAAGGCAATTAAATTATAAGATGAATCCTCCAGCCTAGTGGTAGGTGCTTAAACTTTGAAAGAAATGTGGTGGATTTAATTCCCACCTCCATTAAAATTTTGTGTTTAATCTATTTTTTAAATATAACACTAAAAAAAAGTCCACATGGCATTTGACATTTCTACGTAATAATAAAAAAATAAAAAAAGTTATCAAACCAGCAACACATCATTACTTTTTTTACAGGTTGTTTTTTAGATTTCGCATAACTGGCAGAGCCAAAAAAATGTATTAACCCATTATTTTTTATCCATTTAAGCTCATGATAATTACTACGGGTCAACCATCTAGTTTTTATTAACCAGCTTAAAACGAGAGAAGATAAGGCAAATAAATGTATCAGGGTACGTGGCATCACAAAATCCCAATAACCCGATTCTCATCCGACGTGGCATCGTGTAACCAATAGACAATCACTCCGATATAGAAAGAGCTTATTCATAATTCGTGGTTTTGCGCGGCTTACCACACCGCCATGGCTACAGCTTCCGCTTCTGCGTTTCGCTTACTACCTTCTTCGTTCCAATTCAGAAGCCATAAAAACCACCATCCAACCCCCAAATCATTCAACCTCCGTTCCCCTCGCCGTCACAACACCCTATGCGTTTCCATCTCCAACACCAGTCTCCGAACAAACCCTAATGATCTCGTAGCTTCCCTTCTTTCAAAGGTATATTCTTATCTTATTTATTAATCTCTTTATTTCAATAAATATTGAAGAAAATGTTTATTAGGTTTTGCAAGAATTTTACATGATGCTCAAGTTGCATGTATACGTATATGACAATTATTTTATTTTATTAATAATTGATGTCTTTTTATTTTCTGCCACAAAATATAAATGGTTGAGATGTATTGGTTTTTATTTCTATAGAGTCTAGCTGCAAAACTCACACACTCAAAAGTGGAAGATTATGGGTTCGAATTCGTGTCTTATCTAATGTTCATACAATAATTTATCATTTGAGATGTAATTAATAAAAGTTCAACGCCATGATAGTGACTGAACGAACACATGATTAAGAAAATTATGCTAAAAGTCTTTGATGATATGTGCTGTCTGCATGATAATGATGCTTTCATAAATTAAATTAGTTGACAAAATAGGTGACATCACAACTAATTTAATTGATTTTTTTTTGGTCAAGTAGCCTAGTGGTTAGAGTTCACTTTTTAAAGGTGAACAAGTAGGATGTTGCGGGTTCAAGCTCGGGCTCCACCTTTGATATCTCTGCACAGCTACCAATTGAGCTGACTTAATTGATTTATTTTTACGAAATAGAAAACATGCTTGATGACTAATACGACAGAATATAGACTGAGTTAATTATTTATTTTTTTATTACTTAGGCTTTGTTTGGATACTCTGAGTATTGAGAAAAGAAAATGTGGATTATGAAATAAATTGGAATTTCTAATAGATTATTTTAGGGTTAATAGATATTTTGCCCTTTGTCCTATGCCATATAAGTGAGTTTTGAAAAACCCCATTTAAAAAAGTTTGAATTCCTCCTGCCATATGAAGATTTCTCTGTTTTGCCCCCTCAAGAAAATTACCCATCAATATCCTATTAAATGTCATGTTATTTTTTAAGGATTTATACCTATTTTGCTTATGCCAAATTGATTATTTTTGAAAACCCCATGGATGTCATTATTTTTTATTATTAGGTTTCTTAAGGGGGCAAAACAGGAGAATCTTCATATGGCGCATATGGCAGGAGGGAAATTCATATGTTGTTAATTTTTTTGAACCAGAGCAGAAGAATGGGCTGTAAATAGAGTTATGATTTTCCATATAAAGATGGGAAAATCATACAAATGAGACCGTTTTCTTTGCAACTAAACATTGGTGCACTGGTTACAAATTCTAATGTCTACAAATGAGCTTTTATGTTTAATATAATAGATTTTATATGAGGCTTTTGAATTGTGATTGTAATTTGTTATTCTCATTTTTCAGCACTAAAACTCTAAAATAGTTATAAATTAAAATACTTCTTAATTTCTTCTATTTCATTACATTTTACTGTACTTTTAAATCTTTACTTCCACACTAGTGTTTCTTTCCTTTGGGCTTATGCCCTTGCTATTATCAAAAAAAAAATCTTTACTTCCATACTGAATTGAAATTTAACTTTTAATCAGGTGGTGCAAACAGATGGAGGGGTTTTACTGCAAAAGGAAGAACATCAAGAGGTGGCTGAAGTTGTTCAAGAATTGCAGAAGTATTGTGTAAAAGAGCCAGTGAAATGTCCTTTAATATTTGGAGGTGAATCCACATTTGCTATTAAATCATACAGATTGATTTTCTGAATCTTCTAAACCATGCCAAATAAATCTTAGGCTGCTTAGTGCACAAGATATTAGTAGTGTTTGGATAAACAGCTTAAGAAGTGCTTATTCAAAGCATTTATACATACTTCTTTGCAATTAAAAATGAAGTTAGGGAAACTCCACACTTATCCTGAAATTGAATCAACTGTTTTTATAAAGAAAAATGCTAAATGCCACTAAAGCATTTTTATCACGTAACTCATGATTGCTACATGTTTTAATGTAATCGGTTTGAATCTTCAACTCACATCGTTTGTATAGTTATACGGCTCAGTGATTGATTGTTTTTGGCTTTGTGATTTCTGTGGGTGATAATTTTGTGACAAATAGCAATACAGTTTTATAAATTATTTTGGGGAGCTTGCAAAAATAAGGTAAAAATAACATATCATGAACTATTTTCATCTTTTCTGAAAAATCCAGCTTCAACTTATGTCATTCTTTTTTAACAAAATCAAAGTTGATGTGAGAATGTTCCAGTTCTTGCTTTCACTTTTGTTTTATTCATTACTGACTAAAAATGCTTTACAGATTGGGATGTAGTGTACTGTTCGCAACCAACATCGCCTGGAGGTGGGTATAGGAGTGCAATAGGTAGAGTTTTCTTCAAAACAAAGGAAATGATTCAGGTTGTTGAAGCTCCTGATATTGTGAGAAACAAGATCTCATTTACTGCTTTAGGATTTTTAGATGGAGAGGTTTCTCTAAAAGGTATGTATTTATTTTAGAGATTAACTTGTTGGTATCTGTTTGCTCGGTATCTTGTTTGTAATTCTATATTTTTTAATAATCACTGTCAAATTTTTGTGCTTATTTGAAGTATTGTGCAAATGTGAAACAGGAAAACTCAACGCTTTGGATAGTGAATGGATTCAAGTTGTATTTGAAGCACCTGAATTAAAGTTAGGATCATGGAAAGCACAGTATGGAGGTCAGAGTGAAGTTAAACTCCGAATTACTTATGTAGATGAAAAAATCAGGTTAGGATTGGGATCAAGAGGTTCCCTGTTTGTTTTTAAAAGAATATGAAGTTGAATTGAAATCAAAATTCCCTTCAAGAAAATTCTGGCAAGTTTGTAGCTTGGCACTTTGCACAAGTTCGTGTATAATATGATTGAGTGTATATTTGTTATAACTTAAAAAGAAAAAAGAAACTTTCCAAGACAGTATTACCTCTTCTTGGCTGCAGAGTTTGTCTCAAAATCACTAAGGTGTTATATTAAAGTTAGTAGGGCTGTCTTTGAGGACTTGTGACGACTCTGAAAGTTAAATTGTAGTGAAATCAGCTTTCCATTGAGATAATCTTTGAATTTATTTATATTTGGCCGAAAATAATATTTAATGGTGGGAATGTGAGTTGTGAGGTATGGTTTTTTTGGGGTTATGCTTTTTCTTATGGTTCAAGTATTCAAAATAATTTGACCAACAAGTTAAAATTTAAGACTGAACCATAACTACACAAATATCCAATTTTTAATTAGATTGACATGGATTTAATTTAACTAGTAAAAAAGAAAAGGTTGAATCAGGATCATAGTCTTGGTCTTTTGTTCGATATTAAGATAATTCACATCCATAATTAAGATTAGTAATATTTAATTTTGACAAGACTGTTAGCCCTACTAAGGTTATCTTGCTCAGCAAGTTATGCAAATGAATGTTAACAATAGTGAAAAATGAACTCAATGCAAGTGCTATAATAGCTAATCAATTGTTAGTTAGTTACTTAGTTTAAGCCACTGACAAATCCCTAACAACCAATGATTATTAATGATTATTATGATTAAGGGATTATCAACTAACATTCTCCCATAAACTTAAACATAAATCAATTCTAGTTGTTTTCTCTAAAACACAAATCTATCAATTTTAGTAGCTTTGTGAATCCATTAGCTAGTTAAAATTCTGTTGGACAATAAGAGATTTCAAGCCCTTTTTTCATGACTTGCTCTCGTATGAAATGTGATTTAGTCTTTGTATGTTTGCTCCTTCCATGAGATTGGATTATTTGTTAATCTATTGTCAATCATGAGCTTTAATGGCTTCTGTTACATTGCTCATTCATCAAAGAATCTAACCAAATGGTTTGACATGAAGCAAATATGCCATCAATATACGTTGCCTCACATGATGACAATGTTATGACTGTCTGCTGCTTAATACACTATAAGATAGCTACATAATTGTATTTAAAAACATAATTTGATGTGCTTCTTCTACCACTTTTGTCATCATTACCATTAGAATAGCTAATTAGTCATGCACTCATATCGTTCAACACAACTGGAAATAAAAGACCAAACTTCATTGTTCTCTTTATGTACCTTATTATTCTTTTTGGCAGACAATAGATGAGATTTTCTAGATTCAGTCATAAAATTGGATGATGATGCTTACTTCAAAACATATATCAAGTTTGTGACTGTGTTGCATTTATTTCACTATATTCATCAAGTTTTGCCTTTGTTTCGGATGGTTTGTGATTGTGTTGCAATTAGTCATGTCAGATTTGTCCAATAACTCCTTCACATATTTTTGTTGATGCATTACCTCTTCCTTGATTTTTACAAATTTCATGCCAAAAAAATACGAGAGCTTCCCTAAATAGTCATCTCAAACTCAACATTCATTTTGTCATTTAGATTCTCAATCTCAAATACACGGCCGTTAGCGATGAACATGTCATCCACATACATACATATCTAGGGGTGGCAAAACGGGTTGTGGCCCGCCGGGCCGGCCCGCCCACCTGTCAAAAAATGGCGGGTTGGATTGGAATTTTGGGCCCGCCGCCCACCAACGCCTGCGCCGCTAAAAACCGCCACCCGTGAAAGCCCGCTTTGCCAAAACCCGCCGCCCGTAAAAGTCCGCCGCACCTTTTTTATTAACATGGTTGGTATTTTATTTTCTAAATTATATACAGTATGAAATTTATATACAACCTTGCATCACATGAAAATTATATACTTTATGAAAATTATTTACTATGATAATCAATATGAAATTATTTGTATGAAAATTGTTTACTAGCTTTGCATCACATGAAAATTATATACAGTATGAAAATTGATATACAGTATGAAAATTTGAAGAGTCTCCAAATTATTAGTCTTGCTCATATTTTATTTGCCTTGCGCAAAAAATTGCTCAGTAAGCCAATTTGTACAAGCTTTTATAAAAACACATAGTTCGTTTAATTTGTGCATGCTTTTATAAAAACACATAGTTTATATACATTGTTCAGTAGGCCAATTTTTATACAAAATTTATAAAAACACATGTTTTGTGGATGTTTTTAACGGGACTGTTTGAAAATTTTCTAACCCAATTTGTTCTTATTGAAAGGTAAAAAAAACCTTTTAACTTCTTAAAAAAATAGAAAAAATAAAAATAAAAAAAGAAGGCGGGCAAGTCCGCCGCCCGCCAACCCGCCACCTTGGCGGGGCGGGCTTAATTTTCATGCCCATTTAAACTAGGCGGGCATGCCCGCCCCGCTCTTTTTTTGGCGGGCATTAAGCGGGGCGGGGCGGACGGCCCGTTTTGACACCCTAACATATCATCATGATACTTGAATTGTTGGAACTTTGTACATAAACACCATACTAAATTGTGCACTTTTTGAATCCTACCTGAATAAAAAATTGGTCAATTCTCTCGCTCTAGGCTCTAAGGCTTTCTTCAGAACATACAAAGCTTTGCTCAATTTGTACACCATGTGCTCTTTGTCTTTTACCTCAAAACCTGATAGTTGAATGACAAAGGTTGTTTCTTTCAATGGACCATTTAAAAATGTATGACTTGACGGTCAAGTGATAAAGGAACCAATTCCTACTACTAGCTATTGTCAAAACTAGTCTCACTATCTCAAGTCTTGCCACAAGAGCAAACACATTGTTAGAGTTAAAACCATTGAAAACATTAATACAATATCAATGTTTTCTTTTACTTTCTCTCTTCTTTCTACTTTTAACATGACATCTCAGAGCTCCTAGATCCACAATGAATATGTTTCTTAACGCCGCAGAGGATAACTTTTCTTCCTTCCAAACCAAGATATCAAACCTAATTTCTCTAAAATTAAATTATAAGAACTTCAAACTGTGGAAACAACAAATTGATGGAGTAATTAATGGGTACAAACTCCAGAAAATTCATCATAAATCCTGGTATTCTTGAACAATATCTCTAAAGAGGATCAAATATCTGGTAATGTGAATCCTCTTTCTCTGTAATGGGAACAACAAGATGTGTTAATCTACACATGGCTTATTTCCATCATGTTTGAAATTATTCTTGCCAAAGTAGTTGACCACATGTACTATTGGCAAGTATGGAATGAGATTCATCACAACTTTTATGCCTTACTCAACACCAAACCACATCAACTTCGCGCGGAATTGCAAAATCTTAACAAAGGAGATCACACGATCGAAGACTTTGTGAAACATGTTTGTGAAATCAATGAGTCTCTAATTTCTATTGGTGATCCCATTCCTCATCGCAATCTTCTGGAGATCGTTCTTGAAGCCTTATCGGAAGAGTACAATTCAGTTGTTACTACGATTATGAACAAATCTATTTCTCGCTCGATTAACAAACTCAAATCGTTCTTGCTCGCTCATGAATCACGAATTGAAAAAAATAAAGAAACATATTCCTCCTGATTCTTGAATCTCACAATTTTCGTCTTCTCAACCTTCGTCATGGGGCTCAATAGTTGAAACACTATCAACACAATCACAACAACCACCTAACCCTAATTTTCCTTCTAGATCTAGTTACGTCACTGCAAATAATCAAGATAATCAAGGTTACGACTAACCTGATCCTGGTGGTCGTAGAGGACGCGTCCAGTGTCAAATTTTTCACAAAATTGGACACGACACTTCCATTTGTTATTATCGTCACACGAGTGCAGGAAACTCTGGGTTTCAAACAGGGAACGGCATGATGTATCCTCAATTTCCCACTCCCTATGGTTTTGGCAGTCCTATGCCTCCATTACAAACGACTTAACATGCCTTAAGCTTTTCTCCCTAGAGTTGGTCATGGTTTTGATGATCAATAGTGGTATCTAGACTCCAGTGTTTCACATCACGTGACACCAGATGCGTCTAATCTCTCTAACTCGGTGTCACTTCAAGGATCTGATCATGCTCTCATGGAAAATGGACAATGTTTAACTATTGACTCAATAGGTTCTATGTGTTTTTCATCTAGAATAAACACTAAAACCTCTGTAACCCTATACAATTTTCTCTTAGTTCCTTCCATAACAATGAATATCATTAGTGTTTCAAAGTTTGCACAAGATAATCATGTATATTTTGAGGTCTTGTTGCGAGGAACTGTGGGAAATGATGGCCTTTACAAGTTTGCTTCACCTTCATCTTTACCTTTGAATAAATCTATTTTTGGTAATTTTGATAGTTTAAATAATCCTAGTGTATTACAAACGTACCTGGTAATCAATTCTAATCATATTATAAATATTTTGCAATATGGAATAAATGTAAATTCATCTATTTCAAATTTTGTATCTATTACACACACAAATGATCATATGTGGCATATTCGATTAGGTCATCCTCATCATAAGGCACTTAGATAAGCTCTAAATGCTTGTAGTATACATGTACCTCCAAAACCTATTGATGAATTATGTTCAACTTATTGTTTAGAGAAGAGTCATCGTCTCTCCACTCCTAGTTCCACTACAACATATCACACACCCCTTGAGTAAATTGTTTGTGATCTATATGGTCCAATCCCGTTTAAATTCTCTAATGGTTTCAAATATTTTATGACGTGTGTTAATGCCAGGTTTGCTTAGGTGTATCCCTTAAATCATAAATCTAAAAACCTTAGAGAATTTTATTCAATTCAAGTCTATGGTTGAGTTGCAATTTAAGGCAATTTCTTAATACATCACCCATGTCTCTTAGACACCATGCGAATTTTTTTTTTGCCCCTGATTCCGGATGTGCACATCCGGACGCACCATTTTTTAAAAAACGTTGATTTGTTCCGGATGTGCATATCAAGAAAAATCCTTGATCTGCAGATCCGAAACCATTTCTTATTAATTCGCGTCAGACCTTCTCCCTCCCCTCATTCTTTACATTTTCATATTCCAAACAACCAAACTCTCTCAAACTCTCAAATTCTCAATCCCACAAATCCCAACTTTTTCACTCGAGTTCGGCGCAGAGCAACTTCTACAACAATCAAGACACTCCAAATCCTCTGTATCTCAATTTAATCGGTAAGTTTTCGAATTTTAGAGTTTCGGATTTATTTTCGAGTAATCGATTTAGAGTAGACATTTAGGTGTAGAAATTGTTAGGTAGTATGAATAACATAGGTTAGAGACAATGTAGGTATTGTTTGCTGCTTCAAACGGACGATCAGGGCATTAAAATGCCCTTTTCTATGGTACAGTAGCCATGACTGCGTTTTTAGAACTTCAAATACGTACCGGATGTGCAGATCCGGAAACATTTTAACGTTAAATATTCTGAGTGCTTCCGGATGTGCAAATCCGGAAAAACCCAACGTTAAATATTCTGAGTACTCTCGGATGTGCAAATCCGGAAGAAACTTTGTCTCTATTTTTTTTTGTTTGTTGTTTTTTTTTAATAATTATTTTTAAAAAATTCTAATTTATATATTATGCTTTGCAGATTACATGGCTGACAGAGATGATCGTATCATACATGGACGAACAGCTCAGCATGCATCTGTTCGACGTGAGCGGACGCAGTCTACAGCCGAGGGTTCCGGCGCAGAGGGAGTTGGGGTAGCCCCTACAGCTGAGGGACATCCTACACCTACACCACAGCCTTCCACATCACAGGTTCATGCCACTCCCCCGTCAGCCGCCGATTCTATATCTCGGAGCTTGCAGAGGCAGCGTGCCCTGACACGCATATTTCGTGCGGAGCTTGCAGAGGCAGGACAGGCAGCAGGTGATGCAGCTGAGGTGGCGATCCACAGGCAGCGTGCCCTGAGATGCTACTATCTATTTTTGCTCGGCACACAACTGTTTGTGGACACCAGCGCCATTTACGTTGATATCGTTTACCTCAGGTACCTTTTGGATCCCACAAAGATCCATGGGTACAATTGGGGGGCGGCTACGCTGGCATTCACCTATTATAGGCTCTCAGATGGTTGCCGCTGGGCAGCCAAGACTGTGACAGACAGCTGTACACTATACGTGGTAACAATCTTATATTCTAAGTCTTTTTTTTCATTTCTTTTCTTTCTATATTCATTATAATGTTTGACACCGATATTATGTTTTCCATTTTAGGTGTGGATATTACAGCACTTTCCCAAGATTACTGGTTGGGGGAGTGTCGAGGGGTACACGAAGGATATGTCGCGTGCTGCTGCATTTCTCCTGCTCAGAGGGAACCAGGCACCCGACCCCTACAGAGTTTATCTTGATCGGGTGGCTGCTGAGGACATTTTTTATCACGCCTATGCCGATCACCGTGAGACATGACCGTTCGCCAAGGTTTCGCTGTTCTCAGGATGGTTGGCATGCAATTCGACCATTACTGCTTGATACCTGCCGGAGCGCGTCTTGCGTCAGTTCGGTTATACGCAGACGATCCCTAGGATGCCTCATGAGTCTGCTCCTCTAGACTTGACCCGCGTGCAGATAGATGAGATATATGCTGACTTCCTCTCCCACTTAGTACCGGAAGAGGCTCGGGCGACCAGAGTGCCTAGAGACTGGAGCGTTGCTGCTGGGTACATCATGTGGTTCTATACTGTCTCACACCTATGCATGGTGCCCACTGCTGAGGGATCGGCACCCAGACCTGCTCATCAGGAGATATTAGAGGAGCAGCAGTCTCAGCTGGACCATACTCAGGATGTCCTACCTCGCTGTCGTGAGATAGAGGAGATAGCGCGGGCGGCTATTGCGGACGGTCACCTCCATGAGGGCTCTGGTGGCAGACTTGCCATGGATAGGATTATTGAGATTGCTCGGGGAGCACTTCAGTACCGCAGACATCGAGCCAGGACGGCGGGTAGGGGCAGAGGAGCAGGGGAACCAGGAGAGATCCTTCGCCATACACAGTAGTTTTTTGTTTGATGTATTCTATTTTTATTACATTTATGTATTGTATTTTGACAGGAGTATTATTATGTATATATATCATTTTATTTTATATATGGATGTTTTCGAATGTATATTAAGTTGCGACGATATATTAATATATGCGACCAACCAACAAAACTGATTTAAAAAAAAATAACGTTCTGCTATTTTTCCGGATCTGCAGATCAGGAAATTTTCCTGATATGCACATCCGGAACAAATCAAAATTTAAAAAAAAATGGTGCGTCCGGATGTGCACATCCTGAATCAAGGGGCAAAATTTAATTGCAAAATTTGTTCAAAGTGATGGTGGTGGTGAGTTTTGTCCCTTCCCTAAGTATCTTACTAATCTAGGTATATGATAAGTGTGAGATTTGAATAATATATGTCTGCATCTGATTACTTATTTCACAAATAACTCTTACAAAAAACCCCAAATTTATCTATGAAAAATGAGAAAATATTTTTTTGGATTTTTCTTGTATGAGGATACACACTTATCACTGGGGTCGGCTTTACGATTCCTGATTTATGTCAATGTTTTTTCTCCAGACAGTAGAAAAATTTAACTTTGAATAAAGTAAAAAATTTATAATTTTGTTATTTTTCATAGATAATTAGGAATTAATCATGAATGAAGCATTTAAAGAAAACAAAACTATTTTCTCATACCTTATGTTCTTCGACCTTTTGTTGTCAACCTATCAATAGTAATTCCATGCATTTTTTATTATGATCATTATCTGAATCAACTGCAAACAAACTTCCTATGTATATTTGTTATAACTTAAAAAGAAAAAAGAAACTTTCCAAGACAATATTACCTCTTCTTGGTTGCAGAGTTTCACTAAGGTGTTATATTAAAGTTAGTTATGCCATCTTTGAGGATGTGCATGACAAACTGCTACACAGGTCTCAAATTTTTTAGGGTTAAACTATAACTGAATAGGTTCTTAAAATATATTTGTTTGGTTAAATCATAATTAAATAAGACTTATATTTATTTTTCCATAGTTAAATTGTAACTAACATATACAGGGTCGACTCTCCAAAAATTTGTGACGACTCTGAAAGTTAAATTGCAGTGAAATCAACTTTCCATTGAGATAATCTTTGAATTTATTTATATTTGGCCGACAATAATATTTAATGGAGGGAATGCAAGTTGTGAGGTATGGTGTTTTGGGGGTTATGCTTTTTCTTATGGTTCAAGTATTCAAAAATAATTTGACCTACAAGTTAAATTTTTAAGATTGAACCATAACTACACAAATATCCAATTTTTAATTAGATTGACATGGATTTAGTTTAACTAGTAAAAAAATAAAAGGTTGGATTAGGATCCCAGTCTTGGTCTTTTGTTCGATATTAAAATAATTCATATCCGTAATTAATGTTGGAATTAACCAAAAAACATATGGGAATTCCGACCCTATCTTGATAAACAAGAAAGGTTCTTAGCGCAACAATACCAAAGAAAAGAAGAAAATAGAGAAACAAAGGAAATTAGGATTCTAAAAGAATTTGAAAAGAAGGTTGTTACCCATAAACTGTGGGATTTTTCTCTTTCTATTCACTTGCAACTGCAAACCGTGAATTACAATGTGTTGTGATTATTTACAAAAATAAGGGTTACTCCCTATTTATAGATTTAGGTTTACTTGTTATCCAAGCCAAAGCCCAAAATTATAAAGACCCAAAATACCTATTTTGGAACTAAATCTAAATCAAATCTAAATCAAATCTGTGTGAAACAACTGTTTCGACACACCTTTGCTTCGACACTTCGACACAAGGAATTACAATTTAGCACACCACCTAATTCATTATGTCTAAGCTATCTACATTCATCATGGCTCTTAGTCTTCTGAAGACTTCGACCTACACTTCCTTCATCATGATATCTGCAATCTGATTCTCAAATCTGTAGTGTTCCAAGTTCATCTTCCCTTCTGCTACCAGCTCTCGAAGATAATGGAACCTCATTTTGATGTGCTTGCTTCGACCGTGTGCTATTGAATTCTTCGCCAAGTTGATAGCTGACATGCTGTCGATCTTCATGGTAATTGCTCCATGACTCTTCCCTGTAATCTCTTCGACCAAGTTCACCATCCAGGTTGCTTGACATGCACAAAGAGAAGCAGCTATATATTCTGCTTCGCATGATGACAATGCCACTACTGGCTCCTTTCTCGAACTCCAAGCAACTGGTGCACCACCTAACATAAACACATATCCAGCTGTGGATTTTCTATCCTCAACATCACTACACTAGCTAGAGTCGGTGTATCCCACTAACATGCATTCTTTCCCTTCATCAGCTGCAGGAGACAAAATGTCATAGTCGAGAGTTCCTTTCAGATACCTCAGTATCCTCTCCGTTGCTGCTAGGTGTGATACATTTGGCTTCTACATGAATCTACTTACCATACCCACACTGTATGCTAAGTCATGCCTTGTGTAACAAAGATATCTATGTGACCCAATAAGTCTTCTGTATTGGGTTGGGTCGACATCATCTTCATCTGAATCCTTCGACAGTTGCAGTCTGGTCTCAGCTGGAGTCAAAGTTGGGTTACAATCTTGCATCTCAAATCTCTTGAGTATTTCGCCTGCATATCTTCTTTGGTGCATCATCAAACCTCTACTAGTCTTATAAAATTCGATGCCAAGGAAATATGAGATCTCCCAAGTCTGACATTTCAAACTCCTCACTTAGGTCATGTTTAAAATCTTCAATCTCCTTCTTGCAACTCTCTGTTATCAACAAATCATCTACATAGAGGCATAGTATAAATAATTCATTATTGGTTCTCCTTACATACACTCCATGATCATTCGTACACTTCACAAATTCCTTCTCCCTTAAGAAGCTGTCGATTTTCTTATTCCAAGCTCTTGGAGCTTGCTTAAGTCCATATAGGGCTTTATGCAGCCTGTACACCTTTCCTTCTTCGCCTTGTTTCACATACCTAACTGGTTGTGCGACATAAACTTCTTCATCTAAGGGGCCATTAAGGAATGCACACTTTACGTCCATCTGACATATGTGACAATTGTTCATATTTTATAGACCAACAACTAACCTGATTGTTTCGATCCTAACAACAGGTGCGAACACTTCATCGAAGTCGATTCCTTCATTCTGTAGAAATCCTTTCGCCACAAGTCTCGCCTTGTGTCGAGTTACTTCTCCTCTAGGATTCACCTTCACCTTGTAAACCCACTTCACATCAATTACCTTCTTGCCTTGAGGCAATTCAACAAGTGACCAGGTGTTGTTGACTTCGATGGACTCTAACTCCTCATTCATTGCTTTCACCCACTTCGAATCTTTCAATGCCTTAGCTGCATTGATTGATTCGACATCTGCGTAGAAAGCATAATGTACCAGCTCACCCTCTTCATCAACCCCATCATCTGATGTAATTACACATTCTTGCAACCTTGCAGGCATGTGTCTTGTTTGTCGAGGTCTGCTTGGACCTGCTTCATCTATGACTGGTTCCTGTTGAACTTCTCTTTCGACTTCAGTGGCTTGTTCTTCACAAGAGATTCTCACTGAATCCTTCTTGGCATTCTCAGTCCAATCCCATTCTTTAAGCTCGTCTATGATCACGTCCCTGCTGATCACTACCTGCTTATTCACTGGGTCGAACAGTTTGTAACCTCCAGTCGAATGATATCCTATCAAGATCATCTTATTCGACTTATCATCAAGCTTCCTTCTCAACTGATCTGGCTCATGTCTATGTGTTATATATCCAAACACTTTCAAGTGATTGAGGCTAGGCTTGACACCATACCAACATTCTTATGGTGTGATTACTTCAAGCTTCTTCGTCGGACATCTGTTCAAAATATATGTTGCTGTCGAAACCGCTTCTCCCCATAATTCTTTAGGTAAATGATTTCCATTCAACATACTTCTCACCATGTTCATGATGGTTCTGTTCTTTCGTTCTGCAATGCCATTTTGTTGTGGAGTGTAGGGTGGCACCACCTCATGCACAATCCTTTCCTTTTCACATAATGCATCGAACTCCTTTGTAACATACTCTCCACCACCATCAGTCCTCAGAATTTTCAAATTTCGACCACTCTGTCTTTTGACCATAGATTTGAATCTGGCAATAGGGATGGCAGGCAGACCCAAATCCACGGGGCCCACCCGCACCCGAACCCAAGTCAACGGGTGAAAACCCGAGTTGACTGGGTTCGGGTGCCATCCGATATTTCGGGTGCGGGTTTGGGTAATGTGAAACCCACACCCGAAACCGCACCCGCTTAGACATGAAATTACATAAGTGCCCCTAAATATATATGTAGACTTTAATTTTAATTGTAATGTTAAGATGTTGAAGACCTTAATTTTAATTGTAATATTACCAAACTTGATGGAAAGTTGTAATTTAATTCCTTAACTTCTTTGAGAGACCTTGATGGAATTCTTGTATTTCAAATTTCAATGTTGTTGTTGTATTTTTTATTTTTGCTACGGGTTCGGGTTTGGGTGGAAAAACCTGAACCCAACAGGTGTGGGCGTGGGTGTTATTTTACCACCCGAATAGCCTTTGGGTTTGGGTTCGGTTGGTGATTTCGGGTGCGGGTTTGGGTAGTGTGAAGCCCGCACCCGACCCGACCCGTTTCCATCCCTATCTGGAAAATACCTCGATCACATCACTTTTCTTCTTGATGAGGTAAGTCCATAACTTTCGACTGTAATCATCTATGAACGTGACAAAGTATTTGTTGCCACCAATCAAATCCACCTGGATTGGACCACATACATCAGAGTATATGTCTTCCTTCCTGCATCCTTGTTGAAGCTATTCTTGTGTTGTTTCGACTGAACACACTCTTCACAGACTTCACTTAGAATGTCGATTTCTGGTAATCCTGAAACCATATTTCTTCTCTTTAGCTCTTTGATGTCATTGAAGTTGAGATGGCCAAGTCAAAAATGCCATAACCACTCATCTCTGCTGGCTGCAGTTGCTAGACACTTGTGCTCCATCACCTTGAGTTCAACCTTGAATGTCCTATTTTGAGACATTTGAGCCTTCAAGATCAACCTACCACCTGCGTCGAGGACTCTCATCATCTTGTCTTCGACAACTACCTTGTAGTTCTTTTCGACCAGCTGCCCTATACTGAGCAAATTACTCTTTATGCCTGGTATGTACAACTGATTGGAAATTATTGACCTCTTGCCATCTTTCCTTTTAATCAGAACATCACCAACATTTTCAGCTACTAGAGTGTTGTCATTTGCAAACTTCACCGTGTTATTTGACGAGGGCTTCATATTGACAAACCAATCTTTCCTTCCAGTCATGTGTTATGAGCATCCTGAGTCCAAGTACCACCGATATTGGAATCTTTCTTCATCTCTTGTTGTGACCATCAGCAACGTCTCTTCTTCTTCATGTTTCGCCAGCTTTGCATCAGTTTCTTGATTTTTCTTCTTTTCTGGACAGTCACTAAAATAGTGGTCATACTTCTGACAATTGAAACACTGAATGTGACTTTTGTCAGATTTTCGACCACCACCTCTTCCTTTACCTGCAACACCACCTCTTTGGTTGCCTTGATTATAGGGTTTTCTCTGATTCGACCAGTTTCCTCCTCTACCTTTGTTGCCATTCACGCTTCCTTTGCCTTTCCTTTTCTTTTCTGACTGCGCCTGCAAAGCCATATCACTCTTTGACTTTCCTCCAGCTCTTTCAACCATGCTTTGTTCATGAGACTCAAGCGTCCCTTGAAGCTCTTCCTTCGTGAATACTGACAAGTCTTTCGACTCTTCTATGGATACTACCACGTGGTCGAACTTTGGAGCCAATGACCTCAAGATCTTTGCAACAACTGATCTTGATGTTAACACCTATCCACATACCTTGATTTGATTCACCAGCTTTGTAACTCTGGTGAAGAAATCTGTTATACTCTCATTGTCTTCCATCTGAAGCAACTCATAGGTTCTCTTCTGAGTCCCACATCAGATAATATATGACTTGAACATGTGTTTATAAATGGGGGCAATCCTCACCATACAAGTCAGTTTTGTATGGTCGAGTTAGGTCAAACAACACATTCTTAAGATGATATAAGAGCATATCATTCGTACCTTGCACTGCCCACCATTTAAATTCACACATAAAGCTCGAAAGAGTGCTAGGTGTGAGGACGTGTATTGAGATTGTGAAGATCTCAGGTCCCACATTGGTTAGAGATAGAGCCTTGAAAGAGTTTATATAGAGTGACACCCCTCATCTTATAATCCAATTTTGTAAGGATGAGTTAGGATGCCTTCATCGGTCCTTAAAGATCAAATTACATACTCTATCTTGAATCCACAATATAATCTCTACCCCATTCCTCTTCACGTCTTTGGTTGCACATGTTTTGGTCATAACCTCAGTCCAAGTAAAGACAAACTTTTTGCCAAATCTTTCAAATGTATCTTTCTATACTACTCACGTATGCAAAAAGTATATCATTGTTTTTGTCCCCAACTTCAATGATACATTGTTTCCTCCGATGTTACCTTCTTTGAAAGTTCTTCATTATTTTCTGCCTTTGTATCACCCGATGAGAATTGTACTTCAGATGTTTGAGATATCCTTTTCATTATCCCCACACCCATTACACATCCATTGCAGATCTACCAGCGATGGACACCCCATGCATTAGAGGTTAGGAATGATATTCATCCACCAGCACCATCTTCTACTTCAATTGCTCCTCTAGTTACGTCACCTGAACTTGACCTTCCAATAGTGTTACGAAAAGGTATTCGATCTCATCATCCTAATTCTAAATATGCTTTTATTTTAAATTATGATCATTTATCTACTTCTTATGTCTCTTTTGTGTCTGCTTTGGATTCTGTGTTTATTCCTAAGTCTACAAGTGAAGCTATGACTGATCTCAATTGGCGTCAGGCGATGGTGGAAAAAATGAATGCATTACACTCAAATAACACTTGAGACATTGTTACTTTACCTCCAGACAAAAGTATAATGGGATGTCAATGGGTTTATACAGTGAAAGTTAAACCAGATGGTCAGATCGATCGTTTCAAAGCCTGTTCGGTAGTTAAAGGATATACACAGATATTTGGTATTAATTATGGTTACACTTTTTCTCCAGTGGCCAAGATTAGTTCAATCTGTCTCTTTCTTGCAATGACTGCTGTTCAACATTGGTTGCCTCATCAGTTGGACATTGAAAATGCATTTTTACACTGAGAATTGGAGGAGGAAGTTTATATGGATCAACCTCCATGTTTTATTGTTCATGACAATTCTAAACTTGTTTGTCGACTTCATCATTCTCTTTATAGGCTGAAACAGTCCCACATGCTTAGTTTGGCTGCTTCATCTCTGCCTTGATACAATTTGGTATGACTAGATGTGAATCAGATCACTCTGTTTTCTTTCTTCATTCCTCCACCGGTCAACACATATTTCTTGTGGTATATGTTGATGACATTGTTATCATTGGAGACGATACTGAGGGTATCCAACGACCATTCCATGGGTTCTTCAGCAAGTTTATTTGGTTTGTATCAAATATGGCTTGAATATGGCATTAAGCCAAAGTTGGGGGAGCTAGAAGGGACCAGAAACAGAAGCGTACCCTTGGGATTGTTAGCGAGACTAAATGTTTTCATGGCATGAGATGCCAGGTTTGAAGCTTCATAGAGTGAGACCAAAATTAAATTGCTTAAACAGTTTCTTCTAGAGTGTAGTTGGTTGGCTAGAGTGACAAACATTTTAGATACTTGCAAAGAGGTTGAGCAAAAAACAAAATGTGACAGCCATATGGTTAGAAAGGCAGTGTGTTTTTTATCAGAAACTTCATTGGTCGTCTCGTCAAAGTGATCAGTGATGAAGTTGGTGAAGCTGACACGCTTTGAGTTAAAGCCAATGCTATCTTCATTTTGAATTGACGAGTCGAAGACTTCACCAGTTGGTCGGAGACCAGCAATAACAGCCACATCAAATAACATGGGCATAATCATGCCACAACACAGTTAAAAGGTGTTTGTTGAACCCTTCCAAAAGTGAAGCGCAACAAGCAACATGTTCTGGCTGTACGCATGACCTACCCTAAATAACTGGATAAGTTCGAAAAGACCTTGATCTTTCTAAATTTGTTATTTCTCTGATTCAACCTTATTTGACCAATCAAGGTAGTCCGAATGATTAGTATACAGAGCCGAGCAGAAGACGCAGGTAGACATAAGGTAAAATATAAAGGTTTATCTACGACTGCGAGGGGTTTTGTACGGTGATAACAAGGGAAAATATCACTAACTCTTTCTACATTCACGTTAAGATTGGGGAAAGGACTGGAAAAAACATAAGTAATAACAGAAATGTTGAAAGGGATTAATACCTGAGACTTTCAAATGAGGGTTTCTCTTCCTAAAGAAGAGGTTCAGGGACATATAGTTGATTTCTAGCAATAATGGGTGTGGTAATAGATGCAACAAGAGGAGTCTTCTGGTGTGTAGTTGATTCGGATGCCATTTGAGTTGAAGCGAGTAGATTTTGTCAAAAAAATTGAGTTTTTGCAGAAAGAAACTCTGAAGTTTTTGCTGAAGATGAAGAGAAAAATGGAAGAAAAGAGAAAAAAATGAAGATAATGTTATTTATAGCTTTGGAGAAAATTGTTCATTTTCTATATTTTTATTTATTTTTCTTTATTTTTCTTTAAAGAAAATAAATTAGAAAGACTTTTTTGACAAGTGTCCCCACGAAGGGTGAGAAATGAGAAGTTAGGATTGTGTGTGACCTACGTTTTCTATGTACTAGCTCGACAAGGAAGTTAGCTAAAATTTATGCACAAACGTAAGGCAAGATTTCATGCCTTTCGACCAGAGACATTGAGACAAAACATCAATGTTCAACATATTTGGTCTGATACTTAATGAAATTTCCAAAAGATGGTTACTGAATAATTTTATAGATCGAAGGAGTTTTGACTAAAGCAAATTCAAAATCAAACCAAATAGCTATTTTTTGGTTTTATCCAAAGCGCCAAAGACACGTGAAGATCAATTGAAGGCAAGTGAAGCATGCAAAAGTGACGTGTCGAATGGAAGATAGTTGAACTTTAAAGGTAGTAAATTTCATAATACTATAAATAGGAATTCTATTGTTAGAAATAGTGTGGCAAAATCATTGTAAACTTCAATACAAACTCAAAGTACCCATGCGCAAGCGAGAAACGAGTCTCTGAAGAAAATGCACTTGCATACCAACTTTTACTTTTGCAAATAAAAATTTTCCATGTCATCTACATTTACTTGTTCTATTTTCATTTAAGTTATCAATTTCGACTTAGTCGAGATTGTTGTTACTTTTACTTTCGAATTTAATCTTTTTCAAAGTAGTCAACATCCAACACTTGACAACATTAATGCACACATTTTTTTTTCTCAAATTTCGCACAACATACCCTATAATTTAGTAGTTTGGTCCTTCAAGCAATAATTTAAAACGAAGTGATTATTTACCAAAATCATTGGTGAACAAACATTGATACAAGCTCCACAGTCTACGAGAACCTTATTTATCCTGACACCCCCCACTTTTGCCCTTATATACAAAGGATTCAAATGTTGTTGCATGAACATGTCAGGTCTCTTGAATATGGCTTTGTCTTCATTCACAGAACCATTGTGCATAACATAGTAACATAAAGGATTATGAGTAGCCATTTCTTCAGCTGACCCATCTTCCTCTTCAGTTACTTCTGTAATTGTATCATATTCTAATGGCAGCATAAATATCATATTACATATAATATCTAAATCATCCTCCGACCCTGAGTCGAAGCCATTGTTCGCCACCTCTTCGTCTTCATCGACGAAAATCTTTGGTTCGTTTTCCATCACCGGTGGTAGTGGGGGAAACAACCTCTATTTGACAAGCTTCTTTGTCGTATGTCCATTAGTTGTAGCTGAAACACTACTATTCTTGCTTGCGCTCCCTGCTTCAAAGGCAACTTTTTTGTTTCTCTGGTACCTTCTTCATTGGGTTCGCGACATGGGGTTCTTCCCTATGTAGTTTTAAAAAATGTAAGAATATTTTTTGGATGTATGAGAATTGTAGATGTAGGAGGATCTTCCACCTACTCCTAATTGCTTCCACTTTCTCTTATCAGCAATTGACCTCCCTAAAGGTCTAACAAACTCCTTGGGAGGAACATTAGTAGGCGAGACGTAAGTGTTAGGTCTCTGAGTCCTTTAAGGGACTCCCTTATTGTTGAAAAAGAACTTGTTGCACTGATTTTGTCGACCAACTTTCTTTTACTGATAAAGGTTGGTTTTTTCCAACTCTTTCACAGCTTATTTGTCAAAAATGGCACTACAATGTGGGTACAACATAACCTTAGAATTCTTGAGCTTGCACCTACTTAGAAAATCAATGAGTTTTTCCTCAACCTTGGGAAAAGCCACCTTCATCTATTCTTCATAATGAGTTCAGCCCCTTCGTGCTCTCGGTGATATCGATCATGAACACATCCACAAGCTCGACGAAAAAAGCCTCTTCAACTTTAAGATCATTTTCTTCCTATGGTCGAGGAATTTGTGAAGTTTACAAAAACCTTTATCGTTCTCTCTTCTAATGGCAATGTCTTAAGCCCTTTAAAGATTACTATTTGACCACTAGAGACTAAGAGATCGAAAATTTTGTCACATTTAGTTACATCAAATGTATAAGTTTTTGTGACATTTTATCACGTCTATTGTACTCAATAGGATCCTCCTTCTATTCTAGGGTTAGTTGTTTGCCTAGGGTATGTTTACTTATTACTTAAATATTTATTTATTTACAATATTATTTTATTATTTACAAATAGAAAATCTAAAAATGATTTTTATAATTGTACTCACTAGAGTTTACAACTCTATACCTACGTACCCTCATATTAAATGAAGAATCAAAGTATCATAGTTCTTCTTAAAAAAATTTGTTTGTTGATTGTTTTTATCCCTTAAAATAATTCTCACGCAACGGGGGCGGAGAAAAGTCTGGTTTAAAAAATGCCTCAATGCACAAGGGCATAGGTCTTACAATTTAAATGAGTGGTGTTAATTTTATCCCATTGTTTAATTTATTGTGAAAACATCCCTTTAATTTATTTAGAAAATAAATTAATTATGATAATATATTTAAAAAACCTCATGTTTTATCCTTTATACCAAAGCCTAATTTTATACTCTTTGGATCCTAAGAGTTTTATCCAAAAATCTATCCCTTTATATCCCATTATTTTATCCCATTTTATCCCTTGATTTTATTTTAAAAATAGCCCTTTTATTTATTCAGAAAGTAAATTAATTATAATAATTTATATAAAAAAATACCCCTTATCCCAATCCTAATTTTTATACTCTTTGGATCATAAGAGTTTTATCCCAAAATTTATCCCATTTATTTATCCCTTATGGCTTTGTTTTGTCCCTAATTTTTATTCCTTAGAATTATCCAATAGAATCACCCCATTATAGTATAAACCTTATATCTCAATTGATTAATATTCCATAATTTAGTCCATTATTATTTTTTATATTAACCCGTTTTTAAGAATTAATCTTTAATTTTAATTTTATTCCCTTAATTATATTTTTCATGTTAAATATAACCATTTAAATAATTATTTGATTATTTTTATTAGTTCCATTATTATATTAATCCACCCTAAATATGTTAATTAATTGATTTAAGTTATAATCCCAATTAATAATTATTATAAAAATATTTGATTATTTTTATTAGTCTCATTATTATATTAATATTAATCAACCCTAAATATGTTAAGTAATTGATTTAAGTTATAATCTTAATTAATAATTAATATAAAAATATTTTTATTAGTCCCATTATTATATTAAACTATAAATTAATTTAATTATTTTTTAAATTATAATTCTAATTAAATATATATTTATTTATTTTATACTTTGCTTAAAATGAGAAATATTAATTGTTAAACTAATTATTAATTTAAATAAACTAGTTTAAATCATCCTTAATCTAATCCTAAGACAAATGAATACTTACTTATAAATATTTTTTGTATTTTTATATTTTTTGATAGTCCATTTAAAATAAATTATAATGTTCTTGTAATAAATCCTTTAGAAGAAATATTTTGTTTATTATTACTATTTTTATTTATTTATGAATTATTTAACTACTAATATAAATATCCTAATTAAATTAACTAGTTCTAATTCTAAATTAAGAAATAATTTAATAAAGAAAACCTAAAAATTCAGTCACATAAGTTTGGGGTGTATTTTGTAATACGGAGTATACATAAAAATGGGCTTAGAAATTTTAGGATATGCAAGCCCAAGATCAAAAACTCCCACTTAAATTAAATTGAAATTATATAATTAATTTGAAAAAGAAAAGAAAAAAAAATGATAATAATTTCTATTATGGGAAAACCGCCCCTTTTATATCTCTTACGAGAGAGTCAAAAACAAATAATAAATATCTAGAAAAATAAAAAGGTAGAAACAATAGACAAAAACATGAGCACGATTCCTGTTTCTCTCCCACTGCAACTTTGTCTTCTCCTATTTCACCCTGGTGATAGTAATGTGGCTACATACAACAAAATACAATAAATATTTGGTAAACTACATTAACCTTATCATTGGTCATTGAAAACAAACACCAATATCATGTGATTAGTGATGTACTACACCATGAATATAAAAAATCCAACATACTATATAGATGTACAATATGTATTATTTGTTAAGAACAAATTAAATGGATTATAAAGTGGTTAACTACGACGATAAAATATATAACTGCGTTTAATATTTTATATATTTATAATACATTAGTACCTCTATATTAATATATTTATAAAATTAAAATATAAAATATATTGCCCCACACTAAAAATGTTCTGGGGATTAGAGGAAGTGATTTTCTAGTGTGTATAAAAACGTGTGTATTATGTATAGGGAAAATTGTAGGGATGGAAAGTGTTAATGTGAATAAAAATCAAATGGAACCATCAAGAATCATCATCTCCTTCAAAAATAGACAAATTAAAATAAAAACTATTTGACAGAAAATTGAGACTTTTGTAAAAAAAAAAGTTTGGGACTCTTGTAAAATTGAGACTCAGTGAGACTCTATGCAAGACTCTGTAAAATTCTCTCTAATTCCCCTTAATTCCTCTCCTGATTTGTGTTTCCTAATTCTTGTTTGTCAAATTGTGAGAAAATGAGTCCTATTTGATCATACTTGATTAGAATTGGATCGGTGACCAACTGCACGTCGTGAGCTCCGCTACTCTGGTGGTGGTGAGACGGTGAGGAGTGAACCTGCAAGGTAATTCGATGTTAAAGTCAAGAACAGAGCAAGCAAGTACAGAAAGGTAGTGAGAATTATAATACCCGACCCTTTAGTGAAAGAATGTATTTATAGTGTGCCCCCAGTGTGGGGCCAACGATCATTTGCACTGGGTTGGATTACTAGGCCCAATGCAGACAACTGTCAGAGCTTACGTGGCGTAGGGAATACCAACACGTGGTCTTCGCCCTGGAGTAACTGCCCCGTGATATCCAGAAAGTGGGTTGACCAGCTCTTCCGGAGGTGGATAGTTACCTGATGACGTGTCCCCGCGTGGGGGAGCACGTGGAGTCAGCGGGGAGGATGCCCATTCTCTCCCTGAGTCATGTGATGTCCTGCTCGACGTCGATGGGATCTGGATGTGCCCGGCGAGGGAGAGGATTGGGCCTTAATGGGTTGCTTAGCATAACATTGGGTTGGGTCTGCCCGACTGGTGGGCAGGTGCCGACCCAGTCCAGAACAAGAGCCCCCCAAGTCGTTGCTTCGAAGAGTCGGAGTAATGACTTAAGGGCCAGCCCATTCGGCGGGGATCCGTTTAGTGGGGCAGCATGCCCGAAATGTCGAGTTGGTGGAAGATGCAGGTGGTTAGGAGCAGGGGATGTTCGACAGGTAGGAGTCTCGGGGACTGACGTCCGTCCGGCGTCCTAAAGGTCATTTATGGTCAACGATGCGGGGAGACGAGAAGAGACGGACGCGTTCATCACGCGAGAACAAAGGGAAATGATAAGACCCACGCGGGGTCCTGAGTGCCACGTGTCACTCGCCATCAATGCCTAGGGCGGCTATGAGTAGAGCACTCAAGTTCCTAGGGACGCCTCGAGTCCCGTGACAGTCCTATAAATAGGAGTTGAGTTCGTGCCATTTGCACGTTTATGCTTTTCCTGCTCAGACCATTTTCTCTCTCTCTTCAACTTCCACCGCTGTCTGTCCGTCGTGCGCCGTCGTACCGTCGATCCACAACCATTGTTCCAATTAAGTTTCCGGCCCCTTCTCTCTGTTTAATGCATTCTACGGTGGTTCCTCTGGTGAACCGATGAAGTTCCCGGGGAGACCATGAAGTTTTCGGCGAAAACGACGAGACTCCTTTAGATTTCCGATGAATGTCCCGGGGAGCTGGGATGAATGACCCGAGGACCTGATGAAGGCCCCGAGGGCACGGTATGAATCTCCCGAGGTCATAGGGTGAAGAACTCGGGGATCTGATGAAGGTTCTGGGGATGTTAGATGAGTACCACGAAGACGCGGGAAGAAGGTCTCGAGGGCGTGGGATGAAGGCCCCAAGGACATCAGGTGGAGGTCTCGGGGGACCTTAGCCGATGGTTTTGAGGGGGGTTGTGCCCTGCTATCTGGCCAACGCAGCGATGACCTCGGCCAGGAGGTCTCTCAGTGATTTTGTGGCCGCGAAAACATTTGGCCGGAGGGAATATATGTCGAGGACAATTTTTTGATTATGTGCGGTTAGAGTCTTGTCGCGCTTTCTTCGCCTCCTCGCCCTTTCACTTGATTTGCGGTGGAAGGGTGGATTTGATCTGGAATGTCGAATTCACCATTTTCCTCTGCTTTTCAGGTAAAAAATGGCTGCCAAGAGAATTGAGAGGGTCATTGAGACTGACGACGAGTCTGACTCACCAGTGGCGTAGACCAGCGGCGTTCGGAGACGAACTCCCGAGGATTGGGCCGAGGAGGAGCCTCTAGGAATCCCTTCTTTATTTGCCACAAATGATTCCGACGCCTACGCTACCGTCGAGGACCTTTGCAAGGGCTCCCCACGGAACTGGCAGGCGTACAGGCCCCTGGAGCACCACCAAATATACTCATCATTAAATGGAACGAGATTCCCAATGTACAATTTCGCCTTCCTAGAAGCGGGCTTACGTCTGCCCTTTAGTGACTTCCAGCGGGAGGTGTTTTCCTAGTTGCGTCTGACGCCCTTGTAGCTTCATCCAAATGCAATTGTGTTCGTGCAGACATATGAGCTCGTATGTAAACACCTTGACATCGGGGCCACGATACCCCTCTTCTTCCGTATCTTCCACCTGTAGAGGCAAATGATCGAGGGCTGGCATAGTTGGGTGTTCTTTAAGCAGTCGAGGAGGTTGTTTCGGGCTTATCTGGATTCTGTCAGAAATTTCAAAAACCGGTGGTTCGTCGTCAAGCCCCTCACCCGCGTGGCCACCAGCACATTGTATTACCGTGTGTTCAGGGAGAGGAAAAATGGACGGTGGGAGGAGGTCCTCAAATCAAAGTGTCCCTTGGAGTGGATGGAGGAGCACTTCCTGAGGGGCATAGACAGTTATATTATCAGTCCTGGTGCGTTGGGCGAGGAGGACCGGCTGGCCTACCAGAAGTTAGTCACGTTTGTCGCCAGTTTCACTCGCACGAAGTTGGTGACTCCGGACGGAAAATTCAAGCGCACTGATCTCGGGGAGATATTAATGGAGGCTCGGCTGATAAACACAAAAGCTTTCATCGAGTGTGAGACCGACGAGGAGGTTGTTCGGTTCTTAGGTAGCTGGCATACCTTTCACTCAGGCACTATTAATGTTTATGTCGTTGGTTCGCTGATGTTTATTTTCCCCTTTACAGGTACACTGTCGAGCTTGAAGAAATGTGTCAAGAAGCTGGCTGCTGCCCAAGGCCCGAAGAAAGGTGGAAAGGGGCGAGTCGATCAGGTCCGGCAAGAAATGCAAGGCCCCAACGCGACACTCGGGGACTCGTCCAGCTCCCTACAGTGTAGCCAATCTCCAACTTCACAGGGGTCCCCGAAGAGGCAGCAAACTGCTGAACCTGTACACGTCGACCTCACCGCAAGCTTGCCTGATGAAAAATTCGTGCTTCCGCCTTGCTACCTGCGACCTAACTTTTTCTCCGGGGCCAACTCCCCGACCGTCAGCGCTGCTGAATCCCAGGCCGTCCTGGGCACTGATTGGATCGCGAAGAGGAAAGTCTTGTCGGAGGACATGGCCGCGATGATGCGGGTCTTTGCCACAGCTTTGGTCCTGAACGACGAGACCTGCCCATCGGCTGAGCTGACCAAGCTGCAGAACAGCCTCGCGTCCGTCGAGGCTGAGATGAAGAAGCTGGCCAAAAACCTTGCTTAGTGCAAGAAACAGAACGAGGCTCACGCCGAGCTCCACGGGGAGATGGAGAAGAAGATGAAGAACGCTGATGATGAGAGGAAGACTCTTCTAGCCAGGATCGTTGAGCTGGAGGCAGCTTCCAGGCCCGCCGAAGGTGAGACCGACGAGGACAAGCTTCTGACTTCTCGGGCCGAGCTGATATCGAAGATCAGGCTGCTCGAGCAAGATGTCCTGGGTGCTGTCGAGGTGGGTTTTGCTGCCGCGGTGAAGCAGCTCTAGCTCGTGAACCCAGGTGTTCAGTTCGTCACTGAGGTGACAGGTCCTTACCATCAAGTGTTTGAAGGTCAGATTGTCGCGCCGGAACCCGATGAGGAAGAGGACGACCAGACCATGGAGGACGAGCAAACGCAACCTGAGGAGCATGCGACTGTTTAGTTTTCTTGTCTAGTTTATTTGGTCTGCGTGCCACTTTCTTGTATTGACTTTTGTCCGGCCTGTGCGCCAGGGGCTTGGATTTCTTTTTTGTATCTCTTGAACAATGGGTTTCTGCCCGATTTGAATGCATTGTCTTTTCTTATCTTGTGTGTGATGTTCGTATCTTGATTATATATTTGTTACTTTTGTTTTTGTCTAAGTATTTGGGGCTTTTGCTCGACTTTGTTGATCCTCGACAGTATAGGAAACTGGTCGAGTGGTCAGAGTTGTATTCCGACCTTCGGCGAAGCTAAGAGCTCGGTCGAGGTCTTAGCTTCGTGGCGTGGACTTCACATCACGAGTTGGGTGTCCTGCCTAGTTGGTATAGCGACGGTGGAGCTCGGTCGAGGAATCCCCGTCGGATCAAGGGTCTTCGCGCACACACAACATGGGCCATTGTCTTCTTGTCTCGAGGAGGGAAGTCACGCTTGTACCTTAGTGCGCCCCCCGTGGTCGCGACGCAGATGGATCGCTGGCAGTTTTAAATGTAGTAGTGTTTAAGTTTTTTGGTATTCCATGGTCGAGCAGGTTCCTCCCCGTGCATATTTTCGAGGTAGTAGGCTCTTGTCCCCGTTTTCGCGCGAACGCGATAAGGGCCCTCCCAGTTCGCGGCGAGCTTGCCCTCGCGCGAATCTTTCTGGTTCCTTCGCGGGACAAGGGTGCCCACCTGAAATTCGCGTTTGATAACTTTGTTGTTATGGCGTAAAGTTTTCTTCTGCTTGAGTGAGGCTTCGTGGAGGGATGCGTCCGACCGTATCTCTTCGACCAGGTCGAGCTCCTCCTTGAGGGCCTCATCGTTCATCTCCTTTTCGAGGGGAGACAAGGTCCTTCTCAAGGGTTCCATTATTTCCACTGGGATCACCGCCTCAGTTCCGTAGGTCAGTCGGAAGGGGGTTTCCCCAGTAGTGGAGTGCGGGGTTGTCCTGTAGGCCAGAGGATGCTGTGTAGCTCCTCGACCCACTTTTTCTTGGCATCGCCCAGTCTCCTTTTCAGGCCTCGAAGGATCACCTTGTTTGCGGCTTCGGATTGCCCGTTTGTTTGTGGGTGCTCGACCGATATGAAGTGTTGCGTCGTACCCAGCTTGGTGACGAAGTCCTGAACGTTCTTGTTGGTGAACTGTGTCCCGTTGTCGGTGACAATTGCTCGGGGCACGCCAAACCAGGCAAGTTTATTCCTCTTGTAGAAATGGAGTATGTTCTGGGTTGTGATTTTGGCCAAGGCTTCGGCCTTTATCCACTTATTGAAGTAGTTGACGCCGATGATCAGGTATTTATTTTGGTATGACCCTACGGTGAAGGGTCGGAGGATGTCCATCCCCCACCAGGCAAACGACCACGGGGAGGAAAGCGTTTTGAGCTCACTGGACGGGGCCAGGTGCATGTCCCCGTGTCGCTGGCATCTGTCACACTTCTTGACGTGCTCCTTGGCGTCCTGCTGCATGGTGGGCCAATAGTACCATGCTCGTAATGTTTTATGGGCTAAGGACCGTCCGCCAAAGTGTTGCGCATTGATCCCTTCGTGGATCTCATGGAGTATGTCGGGGACCTTCGACTCCTCGATACTGCTGAGGAGGGGGGTCGAGAAGCTGCCCCGGTATTACTTGTCCACGAGGAACGTATATGAGCAGGCACGTCGCCTAACCGCTCTGGCGTCCTTGGGGTCATCGGGTAGTTTTCCCGTGCTGAGGTACTCATATACCGGGGTCATCCAGCAGTGGCTGTCTCCAATGGCATGCACGTCAGCCGTGGGGGCGGATTTCTCGATGCTTGGTCGTGGAAGAACTTCTTGAATGTCGAACTTGTTCCCACCTTTTTTCTTTGTGCTCGCAAGCTTCGATAGGACGTCTGCTCGAGTATTGTGTTCGCGCGGGACGTGATTCACTTCCGCCGAGGTGAACTTCTTCATCCTTTCTTTCACCAGAGCCAAGTATTAGATGAGGTTGTCGTTATTGGCTTGGTACTCTCCTCGCACCTGGGAGGCCACGAGCTGGGATTCAGTGAATAATTTTACTTCCTTGGCGCCGAGATCCTCGGCTAGCCGTAACCCGGCGAGGAAAGCCTCTTACTCGGCCTGGTTGTTTGACGTTGGGAAGGATAACGCGAGGAAGACCTTGATCAAGATACCTTCCTCGTTTTCTAGGATGATGCCCGCTCCGCTTCCTGTCGAGCTGGATGCCCCGTCGACGTAGATCGTCCATTTTTAGGATCTATCGGTCGAAGGTTCTAGGAGGGTCATTTTCGCCACGAAGTCGGCCAACACCTGAGTCTTCAGGGCCTTTCTCCCCTCGTATTGGACATCAAACTCTGCGAGCTCGAGTGACCACCTGAGCATCCTACCCGCCATGTCTGGTTGGCCGAGGAGTTGTCTCACAGACTCTTCGGTCCTTACCATGCTCGTGTGGGCCAAGAAGTAGTGTTGCAGTCTTCTGGCTGCAGTGACGAGGGCCAGAGTGACTTTTTTGACCTACTGGTATCTAAGTTCAGGACCCTGGAGGGCTTTGCTGGTGAAGTAAATCAGCTTTTTGACGTCGGGGGTTTCTCGGATTAGAACCGCGCTGACCGCTTCGCTCGTGACGGCGAGGTATAGGAACAACGTCTCCCTGTCTTCTGGTCGCGAAAGGACCGGGGGTTGCGAAAGGACTTGTTTGAGGTGGAGGAGCGCCTGTTCGCACTCCTCGGTCCATTCGAACGTGGCTTTCTTGCGTAGGAGTTTGAAAAATAGAAGTGCGTATTGTGTCGATTTGGCCACGAAGCGGTAAAGCGAGGTCAGCATCCCGTTTAGCGATTGTATTGATTTCTTTGAGTTCGGCGTCGAGAGTTTGGAGAATGACCTGCACTTGTCGGGGTTCTCCTCGATCCCTCGTTCCGTGAGGTAGAAACCGAGAAACTTGCCCGCCCGAACGCCGAAGGTGCATTTTTCGGGTTGAACCTCATCTTGTATTTCCTCGCCGTGTCGAAGACCCTCATGAGGTGGGCAGCGTGGTCGACTTCTTCTGCAGATTTTATGATCATGTCGTCTATGTAGACCTCGAGCATGTCGCCGATCTCTCCCCGGAAGACTTTGTTCATCATCCGTTGGTAGGTTGCGCCGGCGTTCTTCAGGCCGAAGGGTATTACGTTATAGTAGTAGTTGCTCGACTCGGTCATGAAGGCGGTGTGCTGCTTGTCGGCCTTGGCCATGGGGATTTGATTGTACCCCGAGTAGGCGTCCATGAAGGACAATAATTTGAAACTTGCAGAATTGTCGACCAGTTTGTCGATGTTAGGCAGTGGATAACCATCTTTCGGGAATGCCCGGTTAAGATTATTGTAATCAACGCACATCCTCCATTTTCCAATATTTTCTTAACAAGTACAACGTTTGACATCCAGGTTATGTACCGGGCTTCCGAAATAAAATTTTCCTCTAAGAGGTCTTTTACAACTTTTTTAGCACCCTCCGCTTTCTCGGGAGACCGCCTATGCCTACGTTGCACTATAGACCTATCAGTCGGGTCTATTGTAAGCTGGTGGCAGGCGACATCTGGATCGAGGTCGGGCATTTTCGACGCGCTCCACGCGAACAAGTCAGTATTCTCCCAGAGGCAGGCCTTCAACTGCTTCCTCGCCAGGTCGGGGAACCCTGAGTCAATCTTCACATTCCTGTCCGGGTCGTCCCCGAGAGTGATGAGCTCGAAGTCTTCGTCTGGAATGGGGCGCGTTGGGTGGAGAGGCTGCCCGTTGCCTTCAGCTGGGAGGTCATTACCCGCTGCTTCTCCTTGTTCCTGCTCGTCGGGGAAACGACTGTCGAGGTCCACCGCGTTGACGCGCGGGAATGACTTCTGCTCTGCGTCCGGGGCTGGCTTCTCAGCGGTCTTGGACTTGACGTTGATCGAGTTTAGACCCTTGGTCGCAGCTTCAAAGCATCTCCTAGCAGCTTCAATATCCCCGTGGAGGGTGACGACCCGACCTCTGGTCGTGTAGTACTTCATCTTCAAATGGACTGTAGATGGTACCGCCGTGAGCTCAGCCAGGGTCATTCTTCCTAGGATGCACTAGTACAAGGAAGGGCACTCCACCACGATGAAACGAGTCTTGACTTGTCAAGCAGTGTCGTCACTCCCGAAAGTAATCATCAGCTCGACATAGCCCCACGGTCTGGTGGTGGTGCCGTTGAAACCCTGTAGGTCTGAGCCCACGTAGGGGGTCAAATGTGTTTCATTGAGCTGGAGGGTCTCGAAGAGGTGGGCGTACATGATGTCCACCGAACTCCCTTGGTAGACTAGGATTTGGCAGACATCAAAGTTTGCCATCTGCTTGAGGTGCCCCTCCTTTATCAGGATTTCTATCGCATCCTTGAGGTGGATGCAGTCCTCTGTGACATCTCTGCGGCTCCTATAGAACCTGCAGTACTTGGACTTGTCAACGTTTGGTTTGGGTGGCGTCGGCTTCGAAAAGCGGACACCTCCTTTCTGGAATTCCGAGTTGATGCACTCGGCCAGAATTCGCTCGCGGGGAGCGGTGAGCAGTGTGTACTCTGTGAACTAGCCAGCTGGTCCTCTCGGCTCATGAGAGTCTCAGGGACGGGTTTTCCTTTTTTTTGTCTCCGCCTTGTCGGGGGGTGGTGAAGTCTTCTTGTCTGGAGCTTCTGGGGCCCTCTAGATTCCGCGAGTCGCGGACACAGTGGGTGACGTCTATCTCCTCATACTGGATGTATGACTGGGCCTTGTGGAGGAGTGCTTCCAAGGTGTGGGGCCTTTCAATGCCGACAACCTTGGCGAACTCCGTGCGAGGTCATAGTCCTCGGTCGATCAAAAACTTCTTCATGTCGTCCATGGTGGATACCTGGACGACTTCTCGGTTGAATCTCTCGATGTAATCTCAGAGAGATTCGTCTTTACCCTGGATGATGGCCTCCAGGGATGCTTCAGTCTTCGGGTGGCGTCGGGAAGCAGTGAAATGCCTGGAGATCTGCCTCTTCAGTTCCTTCCAGGTGGTGATGGACTCCGGTGCGAGGCTCTTGTACCACGCCATGGCACCTTTCCGCAAGGTGGTGGAGAGGAGACTGCACTTGATGGCTCCCCGGACATTGCGACAGTCGAGCATCGCGTCCAAGCTTTCGACGTGGTCATCCGGGTCGGATGTACTGTCATACGTCGCCAAGGGCGGGGATTTTTCCATCCCAACTGGCAAAAGGGTCTCCATGATTTCCCTGGACACTGGGGTGTGCTGGTCGTCCTCGTCACTCCTGACGGGTGATTGTGACGGGGATTGGTCACCCCGGTCGCGTCTGCTTTGTCGGGGGGACTTCTTGGTCGGCTCTTTAGCTTCTCGCCGTGTCCGTCGGGCTTGCTTCTCTTCTGGACGGGGAACGTCGTTCCTTCCGCGGAGGGGGCCGATCTCGCTTCTACGTGACCACGGGTTGGGGTCGTTCCAGACGCAGGCGGTGCCCAGGTCTCCGGGGAGAAGGGCTCCGGAGTCATTGTGTCCTGTCCTCTGCGGGGGAGGAGAGAGGCTGCGAGAGATGGGGCGAGGATGTCTCCGCGGGGGAGAACGCTGCTGTCGCTCCTTCTCGAGCAGTCCAATCTGTTTGTTTTGTTGGAAGATCATCAGATTGATCAGCGCGAACAAAGCCACCGTGTTCAGATCAGCATTAGGTGGCGCGGGGATAGGCTGGTAGACAGTCGTGCCAACATCATGTCGGGCGGCGTTGAAGGTCGCGTCATTAGAGGAGGGGGAGGCGGTGTGCCCGTCCCTGTGGTCGCCTTCTTCACCGTGAACGACCACGTGGGGATTGTGGTCGTGTCTGTTGTTGAATGGCACGAAGGCGGTGTCTTGAGTGTTGGCGTCATTTCGAGGGCTGGCCATGATCGTCAGAGATTGAAGGTTGCTTTGGTTTTTACGGGAGGAAAAATGGGGAAGCAAAGGGTCCTACCTGATTAGAATTGGATCGGTGGCCAACTGCACGCCGTGAGCTCTGCTACTCCGGTGGTGGTGAGACGGTGAGGGTGTACCTGTATGGTACTTCGATGCTAAAGTCAGGAACGGAGCAAGCAAGTACAGAAAGGTAGTCAGAGTGAGAATTAGAATACCTGACCCTCTAGTGAAAGAGGGTATTTATAGTGTGCCCCCAGCGCGGGGCCAACAGTCATCTGCACTGGGTTGAATTACTAGGCCCAATACAGACAACTGCCAAGACTTACGTGGCGTAGGGAAGACCAACACGTGGTCTTCGCCCTGGAGTAACTGCCCCGTGATATCCGGAAAGTGGGTTGACCAGCTCTTCCGGAGGTGGGTAGTTACGTGATGACGTGTCCCCGCGTGGGGGAGCACGTGGAGTCCGCGAGGAGGATATCCGTTCTCTCCCCGAGTCATGTGATGTCATGCTCGACGTTGATGGGATCTGGATGTGCCCGACGAGGGAGAGGATTGAACCTTAATGGTCTGCTTAGCGTAACATTGGGTTGGGCCTGCCCGACTAGGCGCCGACCCAGTCCAGAACACTTTTTATAGGACAAATTAGGTTAAACAAAAAAGAAAATTAATCAATTATAATAAAAAAGTTCATATATCAATTTAATGTGATTTTGAATTTTGTGATCAATCACATAAATTTTTTAAAAAAGAAGATTGTTATCCTCAAAGCAATAACTAAAAGATGGAAACAAAATATTTTTGTGTTTTTATAAATTTGGACTATTTTAAAGTTAAAAAGTGCATAAAAATAAAAAATCAATTAAAAAAAAACTAATTAAAAAATTATAAAATTAATATTTAAAATAAAAAATAATATCTTCTTAGTTTTTTTTAACCCTTTTTACTCTCTCTTTTTATATATATAATAATAAGAAAAAAATCATTACAAAATTTCCTAATTTTAATAACTTGATTGATAAAATGAGAGACAAATTAATTATGATTCAATCAATATAATCAATTAAATTGATTATTTTAAAAAATTATTTACTTGATCCACAAGATGTACATAAAAATAGAAATACAAATCTTTTTTTAATTTTAGATTATTTGACTATTTTATACATAAAATGCTAAAAAAAATATTATTAAAAAAGTCTAATAACATAATAAAAACAAAAATTAATAATTATAATGTATTTTTCTGGTAATTTTTTAAATAAAATACAAATGAAAATAAAGTTAGAAACAAATAAAGGGGGGAAAAACGAAAAGTGAGAAATGTGGGATTGAAATTAAGAAATTTGATTGTATTTTAATGTTGATTATATGATCGTGATTCATGACTGGGGTGTGAGTTTGATTTGTTTCTCTTTTTGGAAAAAATTGATTTATGGTTGAGTCTAATAGTGAATTTGCTCATATTGCACCAGTTATGACTTTGAAGATTTGATTGATTTTTCTATTTAATGTTTGATGATAATAATTTGGCTAATTGATGACAGTAAATCAATAATAATTAAAAAGATCAATACTCATCATAAAGAGATTAATGATATCCACAAATTACTCATTTAATTAAAACTAGGCAAAATAAATTAAATTAAAATTGTTTTTTTTTTCTTTTATGGAGTTTTATTTTATGAAGAAATAATAATTGAACACTATGTATTAATAATAACAAGAAACAGATTTGGATGATTTTTTTTATTAAAAACAAATAATAATCCAAAAACTAAAAACAATACAAATCTTTATTTTTTAGACTAAAAATAATAATAATAATAATAATTAAAAATTCAAAAATTAAAATTAAAAAAAATACAAATTTTGATTGTTAGATTAAAAATAATAAATAATAATTAAAAATTCGAAAATTAAAATTAAAATAAAAGAAAATACAATTTTTTATTTTTTAGATTTAAATATAATAGTGATTAAAAATTCAAAAGTTAAAATAAAAGAAAATACAAATTTTGATTTTTAGATTAAAACTAATATAATAATAATTAAAAATTCAAAAATTAAAATTATGGTTAAATATGCTTTTAGTCCCTCTAAATAGGGTCATTTTCACTCTTACTCCCTCTAAAGATTTTATTCAAATAGTGGTTTTCTTAATATTTTTCATCTGCACTTTTGGTCCGTCCTACTAACGGCCGTTAACATAAGCTGACATGTCATGTCATGTGAAATTTTTTTGATGACTGGGCATACACATGACAATGCTAGCGTGGTAAAAAAATCTGACGTAGATGCAACATGACAGTTTCTTCTATTTTTTTTTATTTTTTATATCCATAAACCTAGAATTTGTTGTTAATTTGTAATTAATTCCAAGATAATTCCTAGCTAATTTCTAACTAATTTAAATATATCATTCTTATTTTTATATTTTTATGACCTAAATTTTATTTTCTTTCATGAAAGTTTACACAATTGTTAATTACATGCAAGCTTGATAAAAGCAACAAAAAGATATAAATTAAAGCAACAAAAAAACTCATATAATGTACTGCTATTCATAGCTCAAACAACTCATAGTTGAAGCACTTGATTCCAAATTCAAAACAAAAGTGAAAATATATATATAAACGAATACTATTGTCAGTGTAACTTCATATTGATTCCAATGACATACAAACCACACTTAAGATCTTACATTTATATGTTGGGAAAAGATATATTGACACTAGTTTCTAACACCTACACCGTAAATATATACAAAATACATACTAGTTTTATTTTTTAATAATTTATTTATATTGGTTTTTGTGCAAACCATTTTAATTTGTTATAATTATACGGTGTAAAATACGCAGTTGTATGGAAAATGTGTCAAAATAGCACAGCTCTTATATGTAATGTAATAATGCTTCTCGGTTCGCAACCCCAAGTTACACCAAAACTATATGAGCAATAAAAGAAAAAGTGCTCTACTAAAATAATCATTGTGTTATGCTACTCATATATAATCATATCAAAACTTAGTCAAAGCACACACATCAACTGGCATACCAAAGCTTTATCTACCATTATTTTCCGCATTGAGTAGGCCAGACTATAACATAATTGACGGAAAAAATGTGTAAGTACATATTATAAAGAACTAGATGTGGTCCTGCCAGCTGTAAATTATTTTGTCCCATCATTATTCTTCAAATGCCCAGAGAAATGTCTAATAAGAATTTCCCACTTTAAAAGCATGCAAAGACGAAGTTTCATTGGTGGAATGTTGAAGTTTCATTGGTTTGTAACTTTATGAATATCACCATTTGTATCTGTAAGTATTTGGATTTTGAATATGGCTAATAACTTCAATTTGAATTGTGTCATCGTCTTCACCTATAACATGTGTTTAATTCAAAACACAGGTGTCATTATTTGCTTAATCATATTGTCTTGTTTTTTTAGTTACCATGTTTGCAATGTTGTTGCAATTGAGTATCATATAGAATGCCTTTTTACTCATTATATGATTGCTGCAAAACAGTTCAATTTTTATAGACTTTGATTCATCATAATATGTTTGATAGAAGCTAAATGGATACAAATATAATATGCTTGGCTTTGAGCTAAATGAATATTCATTGTTTTTTTTATACCGGAAACTATTAAGTAATTGATAACCCATCTCTTACAGCACCTGCATGAAGCATCTTTCAAACCGTTCGAAGTTTAAATCGAAGTTGCTACAAATTAACTACAAATTGGCTACCATTTCTAGATTTTAGATATGATGTTAGTATAAAATGGAAACAATTGCCACGTGAATTTCATGTTAACATTTTTTGCCACGCTGGCATTGCCACGTATATGTCACGTCATCAAAAAAATTCACATGACATGCCACATAAGTCTCCGTTAGTGGAAACTAACAGGATGGACCATATATAGGGACATAAAACTTTGTGAGGATCATTGTTTGGAAGAAAATTTTAGAGGGACTAAACTTGAAAGTTGACATATTTATAGGGACTTCATACATATTTAACCCTTAAAATTAAAATAAAAGAAAATACAAATTTTGAGTTTTTAGATTTAAATATAATAATTATTAAAAATTCAAAAATTAAAATAAAAGAAAATACAAATTTTGATTTTTTAGATTTAAAAACAATATAATAATAATAATTAAAAATTCGAAAATAAAAATAAAAATAAAAGAAAATACAAATTTGATTTTTTAAATTTAAAAATAATATAATAATAATTAGAAATTCGAAATAAAGTGGCACTAGAAAGCATATGAAGAGTGGGCAAAATTTGGGGTTCGACAGGTTTAATGAAATTTTTTTCCATTTGAAGGTTTTAACAATTTACATACATAGGAAAATCCTGACTTTAGTTCTGCCACATTGACCTCATTTCTTCGGCAAAGCCACTGTCTGTGTCGGATAAGTTTTATATTTCATATATCTCGATGTAAGCTACTCTTTCCTTTTTATGATACTTACTTGATCTGTCATTTTCAGCTTTCAAACGTTCAACCTGTCGAACCCTATCTGTCAGTTGGGTCATATCTCTTAAATACTAGGTGTCTAACTTTTTCCTAATGGAATAATCAAGACCCCATGCGGCCAACTCGACTAATTCATGTTTAGGCGCCTAAGTGAAACACCTTGATTTCATTATCCTAAATCTATTTAGATAATCTTCTATGGTTTCAGCCACCTTTCGCCTCACGTTGGCTAATTCTTTGAGGCTAATATTATATTGGTCCATACAGAACTGTTCGTGAAATGCTTTTTCGAATTGATTCTAATTAAATATAGAATGTATAGGCAATGTGGAAAGCCACGTTAAAGTGTTCTTTGTCATAGAATTAGGAAAACATTTCATTTTCATATTCTCGTTATTGGCTATGTCAGTGGCCTCAGTTTGATACCTGACAACATGCTCAACCGTGGACTTATTTGTGTCACTAGAAAACTTGGAAATTTGGGGACTTTCCATCCCCTAGGAAGTTCGGTCTATCAAACATATCCCAACAGAGGAGACACATAATTAGGCCTATGAAGGCAACGTTAAGGCAATTATGGGGCATAATCTGTTTTACCACGTTTGTTATATTATTCTGCCCCCAAAGTTGTTTTATTGAACATTTCTAAGTACTTGGTCAACATCCTGGTCTCTTGGCACCATAACTATTTCAGTGTCGTCCTGGGCTGGGTTTCCTTCGACTATCCTCAGCGGAGGTTGTTCGATAGGAATTTGGTTTTAGGTGCTGGCACAATTGGTGCCGAAGGCGCCCTAAAAAATTAACAATTTTACCCATCTGATGGGCCAACTGCTGGTAACTCTAGGTAGTTTTCTGTATTAGAGGATGAAACAAAATAACTATTTGTTTTGTCAAGATGGTCGCCATCTCATGGTTAATTTCATCTATTTGTTGCATCATGGACGTTAGAGAATCAACGGTTAAGGTTTGCATTCCAGTAGGAACATATCAAACTCATTCTTGTGGTTGTGCCATCCGACCAGGGTTGCTTATGGCAGATTCTGGCGCCAAATGTATATTGCGGGGTGACACTATCGTTGCAGCATTATCTACAAACGTTGAAGCGTGACTTTGTAACTCTGTCATCATGGCAGTTGACATGTCATATGGGTAATCCCTAGTAACTAAGGGTAGGGTAAAACTTGGGACATAAGGGAGATTAGGGCCCCTTCCAACTATCGAAGTAGACATGGATGAAATTAGTACATTTGTTACCGATGGTAAAGCAACAACTACTCCTGGTATTGACGTCGAAGTCGTTACTGTAGTTAGAATTAGGCTTATGACTCCGACAATGTTTGTTGTCCCCGTTGTACCAACTGTCAATGTGATTGTTGGTTCAGGGCCTGAAGCATCATTTCGGTCACGAGAAGTATTTTTTGGGTTAACCATTTCTGCTAAAATCCTACCACTTCTTAGACGCATATGACTCCGTACATTGAAAACATTTTATATAGAACAAAAACATCTAGATGATACAATAGTATTTTTAAAAGAAAATTTATTTTTGCACAAAACCGTCCTATTGTGCGTGCCAATTTCTTCGCATGTGTTTTTTGTGAACAATCACGAGTTTAAAAGTCGGTGAGATTAACTCGAAAAATCTCAGGAGCAATTTTTTTCAAACACGTTTACAAGAAAGTATGTATATGAGGTGATTATGAATGTCTATGTGCAGACAAGATAAAGACAAACTTTAAAGACTAAAAAGCTTGAATAAAAGTAAAAGAACCTTACAATAAACAACATTAAATAAATGTAGTAAAAGACAGTAAATAAAAATGTTTCTATTAATGAAACATAAAGATAATAAAATAAAAGGGACGCAGACTCACATGTTACTCACAAAATGTTTCGCACTTAGACTTGGGTACTCCAGTTCTATAAAGAACGTATATGAATTTTGCGACCTTAATTACAACATATAAAACTGCTATATATACTTAAACTAAGGATAACCTTCTTTGACTATTTACTCCAAGAGAATTGACATGTCTTCAAAGACATGCAACTTCATCTTCTGATGCACTGCCACATCATCAGTATTTGAAAATTGCTGAAAACCATTATCCCACGTTCGTAACTTCTCTTAGTAACTAGTAACTGCCTACTTGTCGAACGCTTCTTCAATCTTTGGTTTCCACAATCTTCTAAGTCTTTGGAGCTCGTTGAACGCTTCGACCTCGACATGGTGTCAAGTGATCAATCAGATTTGTTCCTGAGACTCCTCCAAACCATATCTTAAGATCTGCTTTTGAGATTTTTTCAAACCATATTTCAAGATGTCAGTCAGAACGTTCCAATTAACGTACCCATTCCTGCCGACTTATGTCAATCAATACTAACAGTTAGCATTTTCTCAATGTAGAATTCAGTTGACTTTTTCCAACGTAGAAAATCCAGGCTAACAACGACACAAATAAAACATACATACATTATAAATACATTATTAACACATTGTGAGAAAAAAATAAAAAATAAAAACCCCTAAATATATGTAAAAAAAAAAAAAAATCAAATCCTACTTCATATGTAAGGCAATTCAAATCCAAACTGGTCCAAAATAATACTACAAACTCATTAAAAAAATTGAAAATCATAAAATAAAAGAAAATGTTATTAGATGTATTTGAATCTCATTTAGAGAAAACCACTCGGGTCAAAATTTGATTTTGGATTCTTTTTTTAAACTAAATCAAATCGCTTACTTATATTCTATGTTTATTTGTTGATTTTAATTATACATATTAATTTAATTTAATCTAATTTATTATTACTATTTTATAACATAATTGATCATTATTATTTTATTTATTTTTTTAAAAGAGAAATAAAATTAATAATTAAAATAAGGCATAAGGTACGTCACACAAAATGCTTGTTTGACATACTACAAATGCACACAATCACATAAAGAGGACGAAAAGCTAAATTTCAAGCTAAACTAACACCTAAGTTCCTAAAACATATTAAAAATTACATAATAAAATTCATCGCTAAGGGTGACAAATGGATATATCTGTCTCACAAAAGTCTACAAGAACACGTGACAGGTGTAGGGTGGGCATTGTTGAGGGCACAAACCTAAAATCTTGGTCTACCATGCAAAAAAATAAAGTCGGAGTGGAGTGGACTAGCAGACACTGCACCTTTTTAACAAAAAAATTGAAAAAAAAAATTATGTTAATGCATAGTCCGCAAAAGTCCCCAAAAAGGGACGGGACGAAGCACACATATTAGAGGGTGCAAGCCTAAAATCTTGACCCGCCTTGCGAAAAATGCGCGCAAAACTGAAATGTCTAACGGACTGAGCCCATTTTGCCACCCATAACCACAACAACGACACCTAACAACTGCATAGAAAAGGACTCTGAAACAGAAAAACAATACAAGACCATGTTCAAATTTTTGGAAAAAAGCTAGCCACTTCCCCTCCACAACAAACACGGGAATTAATGTTGAGTGCAAAAAACAAGTCAATAATTCAATAAGATCAAACCATCTGATAAAGTCTGAAACCTACCACCTAATAACAGTTGAATGATATACCAAATGAAGGACAAAACCCTTCACCGAGGAACATTCTAATTGATCCACAAAGCCTAAAATAGATAGATATCAGACATCTCCAAATAGCAGAATGGATCACAACTAGGGCTGTGTGTGGGCCTCTAAAACCGAGAACTGGTCCGGTAGAGCCGACCCAAAGACCCAGCCGAAATGGCCCTTGGTATGGTATTGGATAATATTTGTATCCGTATCCAGCAGAAATAACCGTATCCATGTATCCAACGAGTATCCGGTTCACTATGCATATAAATTCTAAAATTTTAGGGTTTTCTCATTTTTTTCCTCTCTTTTCCCAGACGCTCTCAGTCTCTCTCTCTCTCGTCTCTCACTCTCTCGCGAGTCTCACTCTCACCCACCTCACATGCTCTGTTATTTCTCTTCCATTCGTCTCTCTCTCCTAGGGCTTCAAGTTTGATCATCATTCCGTTGTGTTGTGATTGTTGGTGAACCGTGGAAAGCATTCAAGACAAATATTTAACTTGTGTAATGTATCCAAACTCTATACACATTATTTTGTTTTATGTTGTTCTGTTTCAGTACATAGTTTGCATGTTTGACTGTTTGAGGTATGAAGTATTGTTATACAACTTGTATAAATTTTGACCTAAAATGCGTAGATTTGAAACAAAATTTTGACCTAGGGTTTTTATTTGAGGGTTTATTTTGAAAATTTTGAGGCTGAGCTGAGGTTGTATTTTTGGTCTAGGGTTTTGATTTGTTGCTGTGGTTCTATGTTGGTAACTTGGCATAATAATAAATTGTGTTGCTGATAGGGCTGAGCTGAGGTTGTATTAAGTGACTCAGTTTTGTTTTGTTTCGTATTCTATTATTATTTGATTGATATATTTTTTCTTGTAATGTCTTTTCAAGATTCTTCATTGACTCCAACCATGGATGATCTGATTGATATCAACATGTTGCTTGATGGGGAAGAGGAGACAATGGATGGAGGCAATATAGAGATTTGTGAGATGATTGACTTGGGAGTTCCAGTTTCAATTCCAACTGATGCAACCACTCAAAATACATCTACCACACAAAATACAAACACAACTCACAATACAACTTCTGCTGATGAGCCAACCCCTCCAGTTGACCCAGCTCAGAGTTCACAGAGCCAGATTAATGCTTTTGGTAAAGCTCATCGTCCCAAGAAATCTGTTGTTCATACTGAGATGGTACTTATTGAGATGCCTAATGGTGCCAAGAAATGGAAATGCAAATGGTGTGGTAAGCTTTATACTTATGATGTGAAATGGAAAAGTACTTCTAATGGTAAAAAACATTTAGAAAATTGTATGCAAAGAAAGCTGAGGTTGAGAGGTAATACTGACAAAGAAGTTGCACAATCTAGGTTAAATGTAGGTGCTGAATCTGATAGTACTCCTAGTTTGGCAACTTGGACATATAACCATGCTAGGGTTAGAGAAGTTGCAGCTCATATGATTCTAGGTCATGAATTTCCTTTTTCTGTTATGGAAGGTGTTATTTTTAATGAATTTCTTAAAGAAATATATCCATGGTACAAAAAGATTAGTAGACAACAGGTTAAGTTGGATTGTGAGACATTTTATGAGGCTGAGAGAGTTAAGATGAAAAGGTCTATGTCTATAATTAACAGGATCAGTCTTACAACTGACCTGTGGTGGTCTGGTGAACAAAAAATTGGTTATATGACTGTGACTGGCCATTTCATTGATTCAAAATGGCAGCTTCACAAAAGAGTTTTATCTTTTAAAAATGTGCCACCACCACATTCTGGTGAAGTTTTGTGTAGGGAATTGATTAAGGTGATGGATGATTGGGGAATAAGGGATAAGGTTGTTTCTATTTCAGTTGACAATGCTAGTGCCAATGATAACTGCATCTCTAGATTGAAGAGGGATTATTCTGGTAGGAGAAATTTACCATTGGATGGTAAACTATTTCATGTTAGATGTTGTGCACACATCTTAAATTTGTTGGTTCAGGATGGCCTTGATATGATTAAGGTGACTGTTGATAAGATTAGGAATGGTGTCAAATATTTGCTGAATTCTGAAACTAGGTGCAAGGCATTCAAGAAATTTGTTGATGAGATGCAACTTGAAGGCAGAATGTAAGTGTTGGATACTAAGACAAGATGGACCTCAACTTGGTTGATGTTGTCCACTGCTTACCATTACAGAGAAGTATGGCCTAGATATGCTGAAGAAAATGGAGTCTTTCTCAGTTATTTGCCTGATGCAAATGATTGGGAAGATGTTCATGACATTTGCAAATTCTTGGAGGTTTTTGCTGATGTAACATCAATTATCAGTGGCACATCTTACCCTACTGCTAATTTGTTTTTGTCTGAGCTTTACAGGGTGAAGGTTTTACTTGATAAACCCTCAAGCATATCAAATAATCCTCAGGTGCAGGCCCTTGCTAATGAAATGAAGTTGAAGTATGACAAGTATTGGTCAGAGTCTAATACATTGATTTCTATTGGTGCAGTTCTTGATCCAAGGTATGTACATCTTCCAAGTAGTTAAATAAGTTGCCAATGTTTATACTTTAGGTAGCTACTATTCTGCTTGGTGTTGCCTTGTGATTAATTGTTGTTGCCTTTTGATTAATTGGTGTTGCCTATGATGAATTTGAGGCTTGTAATGCTTGTATGCTCTGTCTGGTTTATATGATACCCTGTTGTTGCCTCATTTTATGGTTACTTGCCTATGATGATTTTGAGGCTTGTAATGCTTGTATGCTCTGTCTGGTTTATATGATACCCTGCTGTTGCCTCATTTTATAGTTACTTGCCTATGATGATTTTGAGGCTTGTAATGCTTGTATGCTCTGTCTGGTTTATATGATACCCTGCTGTTGCCTCATTTTATAGTTACTTGCCTATGATGATTTTGAGGCTTGTAATGCTTGTATGCTCTGTCTGGTTTATATGATACCCTGCTGTTGCCTCATTTTATAGTTACTTGCCTATGATGATTTTGAGGCTTGTAATGCTTGTATGCTCTGTCTGGTTTATATGATACCCTGCTGTTGCCTCATTTTATAGTTACTTGCCTATGATGATTTTGAGGCTTGTAATGCTTGTATGCTCTGTCTGGTTTATATGATACCCTGATGTTGCCTCATTTTATGGTTACTTGCCTTTGCCTATGATGAATTTGAGGCTTGTAATGCTTGTAAGGCTAGTAAGGCTTGCCTATGATGAATTTGTCTGAGTCCAATTATGTTACCTCTTTGTGTGACATTAGCTGTCTCTGAGTCTGCATTCTGTTACCTCTTTGTGTGAGTGTGACATTAGTTGTTGTCTCTGAGTCCAATTATGTTACCTCTTTGTGTGACATTACTTGTCTCAGATTCTGAGGCTTGCAAATACTTTAGTTGGTTGACAACTCTTCTTGTTCAAATAGGTATAAAATGATCTTCATCAAATGGGTATATCCCTTCTTGTATCCAAATCCTACTCAAGCCACTGCCTATGAACAAGAGTTGACAACCAACTTAAAAACTCTATTCCAAGTGTATCAAGATACTTATGGAGTTAATGATGCCCCTGTAACTGAAACTCCTGAAATAGGAACTAGTTCTGGGTTGGGAAGGAGGAGTTTTGAGATGTTTTTAGAAACTGTTGTTGGTAGTTCTAATTCAAAATCTGATCTTGAATTATATCTTGAGGAGTCTCCCTTGAAGGTCCCCCCAAACACTAAGTTTGATGTTTTAACTTGGTGGATGGGGAATGAAGCCAAGTATCCTGTTCTTAGTAAATTAGCAAAGGATATCCTAACTGTTCCAATTACAACTGTTGCTTCAGAAGCAACTTTTAGTGCTGGTAAAAGGGTTATCGATCCGAAACGATCTTCTATGAAAACTAAGACAGTTGAAATGGTACTTTGTGGGGGTGATTGGGTGAAGGAGAAATATGGTATTAAAAAGGGCTGCACTGCAAGTATTGTAAGTATCTCTTGGTTTATGTTGTATTTATATTGAGTATTACATTTAAGTTGCCTTGTTTAACTTATATTTTTTTATTTTGTAGCTTGAAGAACCTCAAGATGAACCTCTAACATATGACTTTAGTCAGGAATAAGATTCGCATGTCGCCTCTTTTTTATTTTATAGTTACTTGCCATTTGCCAATGATGAAATTGTTCTGAGGCATATATCATTCACAAATGTATTTGTGATGTTGTTTTGTTGTAATCTTGTTATGAATATGATGATTTGAGAAGTTTGTAATGCTTGTTAAAAAAATTTATGTTTTTGTTGTAATTTTGTTGTAAACTTAGTGTTTGATGAAGTTTGTAATTATAACTTTGAACAAATGTATTTGTAAAGTTTGTAATCTTGTTAAAAAAACTTATGTTTTTTTTGAAAAAAAAAAATTCAAAATTTGCATTTTTATTGGATGGTCCGGGTACCCGAACCGAAAACACTGGTTCGGTTCCGGTTTTCACTTCCAAATAACCGGTTAACCGGTCCGGTTTCGGTTTACCCGAAAATTTTGGACCAATAACGGTTCTGTAATTTGGTCCATCACTGTTTCGGACCGGTCCGGTTTTACCCGATAGGGGTATCGGTCCAACATCCGGTTCCTTAGTTACCCGGTCCGGACCGGACCGAAAACAGCCCTAATCACAACCCAACCATCAACAACAATACTAAGCTAATAAGACACAAGTTAAAGACCACTACATGCTTTATTTTGAATACTGCTATCATGATTGAATACTCGAAATGTTGTTGCAAAACATACAAAGCAAAAAAAAATCAAAGATAGTAACAGAGATTAGATCTCCATGACACTAAAGCAAACCCTTGGATTCAAGCATTAAAGTGTTAGGTTGTATTCCATACCGTTTGATTTGAATTTTAGCAAATCCCACACATATATTTCACTCCCTCTACCAATTTTTCAACATTGATATCTTTATTTTTGAACAACTTTTCGTCCCTTGCTTTTCAAATACACCATACGCATGTGAACCAAATCATTTAAACCTTATTTGGATTAACCTTACCTCCACCAATCAACCCTACAAATTGTTCTAGCTACACGAGACAATATTTCTACAGAGCCGAAGATACATTTAACCACCTACAATAACATATTAAACCGCTGCAAAAACTAAACACTCGAAATAAATTGTCGGTTGTACCTATTATTACGTTTAGAAAATTTCTTTAAACTAAACAAATAGTAACAATATAACAAAATTTACACTACCCCATCCAAACCCATTAAATATTTAAAAAAGATTTTAAAGACAAGGTATTCTTTCAAGTTATAAAATTGCATTATTTACATCATATTTCCAAAATTATTATTTCTAATATTCCTATATATATGTGTTTGGCTAAAAATTATATTTTCAATAATATTTAAAATTATATGTTATTTAAATAATATAAAAAATATAAATAAATGTGAGTACCATTGAAAAATTATCATTAGTTAATTTTATTTTCATAAAAATGTTAGATCCTCAGCCTCTAAACATGTGCAAATGATGATATTTTCGAAAATAAAAAATGTTTGAAAATAATTTTAAAAAATTTGAAAACAAACATTTTCATTTTCCTTTCATTTTCACATTCCCGGAAATGAAGAACTAAGCGATATCATTAAATAAAAAACATTCGTCGTCAATTCAGAAGTTGGAAGCGGCTTTATCCGTCGCGTTTCTCTTCCAAATGGGCACCGTATTCCAGCTTTGCGTCGGCTTCAATTTCAGCGCTTCCAATCATCTTCACGCTCAAGGTTTGTTTCAACTTCAACACTCTCTGTTCCATCTCTTCATCACATTTTCCAAACTCCTTCTCCCTTAAACCATTCACTTGTCTCCCATATTTTCAGCTACTACTATCAATTGCAAGTTCGCCGGCCAATCAGTGGTAAGTAACAATATAATTATCCTCTCACTCATCACTAATTTTTACTTCATTCATTTTCAATGCAAGTTTTCACTATCAATTGCAAAATACTTATGCTCTATCAAAAAATGCTTAGTGATTAGGGTTTATGCGAGGGACTAATTTGATAGTTATTAGATTATAAATAGCTTAGAGATTGTTTATTATATTACTATGGTTCACAGACCAAATACGAGAGAGTCATATTATTATAGTTTTCTTTTTCGGTAGAAATCGGGTATCTTATGCAGATACTGCAGAGACTAATCCCTTGAGGCGAGGACTAAGGAGGACCATAATGGGCTGGAAAATTCTCCCTCAAAAGAATTTAACGCTGCTAGTTGTTTCTGCGTGTATTTTTATAAATAATAATACTAATTGTTTGGGTTTTTGCCGTTTTTTTTATATAAAAAGTAATACTAATAGTTTGGGTTTTTGCAGAGAGCACTTCCTATACGGATATTATCCGTGGGAAAAAAACGATCACAAGGACTGCAACTCATGGTTGACGAGTATGTCGAAAAGATAAAATATTATTGCAGTGTTGAGGATGTTCAAATTCGGCCAAATCCAAGAAATGCACGGTGAATTCACTCTCGCACTTTTGTTTTACTTGCTTCATTTTGCTGAGTTTTCAAGGATGAGGGATTATACAATGCCATCCAATAAAAATCAATTCATTGGCCACATTACCTAACTTCTGTAAGAATATTTGACATTGAAAAAATGGTGATCTCTCCAGTCAATGTATGTCCATTAAACTCTAGGAGTATGATTTTCAAATTTGCATCGGGGTTTTATTTTACACGTTTTTGAACCTTTCATTTAGTTCCCATTGTAGAGCCGCCCATGCATTCATGTCATATAAAAGGATTTTGTCATGTTTAAATTTCACATGATCTAGTTATATGAAAATTTTGTGTCTGTCTTTTCATAGACATTAAACGAGTGAGATTCTATTGAAATTTGTGAATTTTGTCCAAAGAGATACAAGAATAAAAAATTTACATGACAAAGTGTAGTGAAAATTTCACATGACAAGATCTCTATGTATTGTTACAACAGGCGCATAGGCTATGTACACATGTACATGAAGAGTTTCTTTTTTAATTTGTCTAATTGTAAGGGTGGATCTTTTTGCATCTGTTGTAGTGATCATAGGGCGCAAGTTGATGACGAAGACATGGCAATGATGAATATTATAAGGTCTGATGATTGGGTATAGTCTTGAACATGCATGAATTTAAATTACAATAACAAATAATTTGGTACTCTTTATGTAACTTGTGGCTTGTAAGTGAGTTCTATTTGGTCTTGGAGATGAGATGGATGGTAAAATTTCAGTGTTCTGAACAAATACTGCTTATTGGTTTCTAACAAAACTTCCATTTGTTTTGCTGCTTAACTCTGAGATTTCTCTTGATTGTTTGTTGTTTTTCTTTTTTCTTTCTTATTAATAATAATATTACCCGAGTTTTATTTGTAGTTTTTCTTTCTTACATGACTTTTATATAGTTGCATGAATCTAAAGTCTATACCTTGTTGGTACTCAAGAATAGTCCTGTAATGTAACTGAAGGTGTTTATATACTCCTTTAACTCGGTATCTCTGCTGACGATGACACAATGAAATCAAATTAAGCCCAAGTAGCTGGTAGTCTCAATTTTATATTATGTTTTGGTAGCCAATTGCTAATGGTTTTTATGCACTTAGCCATGGTGTTGGAGCTGAAATAAGGTTTATTTTCTTGGCAGGAATACTTTCTTCCATATGGACTGCACCCACTTTTAATGCAGTCCACACTATCGTTTTATATTTGAATTGAAGACCTATATGTCTCAAAATGTTTTAATTACAATTAAGTTTCAATTTGCAAAGATTTTGCTGTATAATTCATTGCTATGGTGTCTACTTTAAGTCCTTGCTTACTTGCAACAGATACTTTTCAAGATATCGCATAACGGTCACAAGTTGATAGATCTCTGTCTTATTGGCCAGAATTAGCCGTCTCTTCTTTCTTAACTAAGTTTTGTCTGTCATGTAACTGCACTTGTAGGTTGTGATGTTGGATGAACATGGGCAAGATGTACGCTCTGAGCAAATGGCAGAGTTGGTGGCTGATGCAGGAAATACTGTAAGTAGATATTCTATATCATCTCTTCCATGGATCACTTTAGCATGGATCTATTGAGTTTTGCTTCACCATGCACCTTTATATTTTGCCACATTAAAAGAAATGATATTGTCCTGTTAAGCCAGCTCAATTGGTAGCTGTGCAGAGACATCTGATTGCACTGGCGCGAGTTCGAACCCTTGACATCCCACTTATCACTTTTAAGGGGTGAAGTTCCTGCCATTAGGCTATTAGACCAAAATAAATGATACTGATGTTTCATATTTACTGTAATGATTTTGAAAATATACAAAAAGGTTTTAACTAATACTTTACATGTATTGTGATTGTCTTCGGATAGTAGATACAAAATTGTTCAGGCTATCTACAAACTCCAAATCCCTTTCAGCCTTTCTTCTTCCCTACCTACACCCAAAATTGGTCATGGCAGATGTAATCAAGAGAGGAGATACTTTTGTTAGATAGCGAGACAGAGTTAAATGGCTCAGATGTTCAAATCAACAGTTTCTTCTGAAACACACCTCAACAATCACCAACATGAAGCACCCCTTCCCTGCAAGCATTTTGATTACCTGCAACAAGCAAACAACCCTTTTCCGACCCACTTCATCTACTACCTCCTTTGTTGTGAAATATACCTCTGAATCTCTAATTCTCTATTGCCTGCAAACGTGGGTAGAAGGAAGAGATGCTGCAGTGCTGGAGAGGAACCAGCTGTAGGCAGATGTGTCCTTGATGAGGGAGAACAAAGATTTTCAGATAGAGCTATGGAGATGAAGATAGACATATCTGAACCGGCCTCTCCCGCCCGTCTCGTGCATCACATTTTATTAATACCGTGTATCATATAACACTTTTGATTAGTATTGCGCCTGAGAACTTGTTCTCTGTTCTTATGCATAGGTCCGTAAGTGCAAGTTCTCCTTACAACTTGCCCCCAGAATAAGATCAAGTGCTCTTCTTTTGGCCATATAGGCCTTTTAGACAACCTAAGCCCCTGTTTTTTCCATTGCTTCTGCTATTAGACCTTTTGTCTTCATGTCGGAGGTATGCATTGGCATTGTTTCTGTGACATTTGATAGTGTCATTGAGACTGCCAACTCGAAGATATATAAGGAGCAGATATTCATGTATTTAGTAACATCCCTTTTCTTGTCATTCTTTGCCACATACATATTTTCCTTATTTGCTTACTCGTTCATTTCCTCTTTTTACAAGTAGTTTGGAATTAAAGTTAATTTCACTTCAAATCACTCCTACCCTATCTTCCGGCATCTTAAACTTGGGAGTCTTCAATCTTGGTTGGTCTTCATCATCACTCGGGTGGAATTCCAAGTCATCAGAAGCACCTTTTTCATTATCAAAATCAGCAGCTGCAGTCAGCTCTGGATCTCTTGAAGAATCTGCAGCTCTGACATTAGTCCCATCACAAGTGTCATGCTGTCATTTAACCCAGCATAAATGGTTCAAGTATGCGTGTCTTAGGTGACAATACAGTTATCCGATCCCAACTTTACTCTCATCTAAATGTAATTCAGTGAAAGTTGCTACCATTGTCCACCTCTTCCTATAGGTTTGTAGTGTATTCTTAATTCTTAATCATCTGAGTTTTCAGATTCATCCTTAAATACTTATTCATTACAACCCTCACTACCTGAGTTCTGTCCTCCGGTTCCATGTTTACCCTTACTTTCAACATTATTCATCAAACACGGACATTTATAAGATTTACGATTTTACATTAAATATCTCAAAACCTTGTACATCTTTTGCGTGCATCAGCATGCATCAGCATACCACAACCACCGTTCAATAGTCATATGTTGGTTTGCTAACACTTAGAAGTTAGAACGTCTATACCATATACAATTGAAGGAGGCGTATTCGAGTCTTTTTATCAGTTTGTTCAGTTCAATATGAGAAATCTAGTCTATATACCGTCCCTAATTGGTTTCTTTCAAATTTTACTTATGTAAGGTTTACTTGACCAACAAACAAACTCCCATGGTATGTGCATAATTTCATCTCAACAACCTCTCTTGGCATACAAAAGATATAAGGAAAATTATATTGCAGTCAACCAAAACCATTACTAAATCACACATGAAACCACTAACATGAGAAGCCCTAACCCATATCAAATAACAAAATATGCCCTTAATCTAGATTGATTGTTATTGTGTTTGTCAGAGTTATCGACTGCGGCCGCGAACGGCGAGATCCCGGGCGGTCCGGCCGGAGCGGCCACCAGCCGCGCGAGAAGAGGGGGCGGAGCGCCGTTTGAAAACGCGGCCGATATCGCCGCAAACGCGGGTCGCACCCTGGGCGGAGCAGTTTTGCTTTTTTTAAGGCCTAATCATCCGCTTTTGTTTTTTTTTTCTCTCCGGATGTGTTTCTCTGGTTCTCCAGCTGTGTATCTCTGGTTCTCGAGGTTGTTTTGCAGATACGGCGGAGAAGGAGAAGAAAGGTAGTGGTTAGGGTTTTATTTGAGTGTGTAACCAAATGGACCGGGTTAAGAATATAAAGGCTTTTTTGACTTACATAACTGAAATGGGCCGTAGAGTAATTTTATGTCTTTTATGTTTGGGCATCTTAATTATTAAAAAAATTAGCCTTATAATATGTTAATAAAACTTAATAAAAATAATAACATTTAATAATAAAAATAATAATAACATATATCAGAACACTTTAATCCATTTTTATTTTACTAATTTGATTTTTATAAAACTTTTGTGTTGCTAATTTAATATTCTTTTTAATGTTCACCCAAAATAATGTATTGATTATTTTTATATTTAGTCCAAAAAACAGCCAATTCTAAAAAGTCAACAAAAAATATCTCGCTATCCCATTTTTGGGGTCGGCGCTCTGCTCTGCTATCAGAGATTAATAACTCTGGTGCTTGTCTTGGGGGGGTTCTTAAGAATGGTGGAAATGTGCTGGTTGAAAGCTCCATAATTTTTCCCTTACCATGAAAAAAATCTAGCACAAAGAGGAAAAAGAGTGAAGGATTTTCATTTGAGATATAAGCTATGATCACAAATTATGGGTTTTTGGGTTTAAAATGTTATTGAATGGTTAACTTTAAAAGCAAGCAATCGTCATCCATACATAAGGCATTTAGTTACCCTACAGAGCATTCCACTGACTATGTCCGCATCCAACGTTTAGCAGTTGGATAAAAAAAATTGGTTGAACCACATGTTTCACGATGAAAACTGAGGGATCAACTTGGGCAAATATAATTAGGTGGAACTATAATCACTCAACATTATTTTTGGGACTTAAACGTGCAATTTTGCGTATATATTTTCTGCATTGTTTTTTAGCTGAAGTCATTTTATGTTTCCATATTTGTGTGTATATACTATACTATACCCCAGTTGTGTTCTTTTAATGCAGTGTTTGTTACTTCTAAATAATGTTTTCTGTTAAATGATTTATGCTTTCTCATAGGGTGCTTCACGTATATCTTTCTGTATTGGCGGACCCTATGGTCATGGAAGAAAAATAAGGGAACGTGCTAACTTATCAATCAAGTTATCTTCAATGGTTTTAAATCATCAAATAGCATTACTTGTGCTTGTGGAACAGATTTACAGGTAACAATTCTCCTATCGAGTTCTGTTTTTTTTCTTTAATCTATTAGTCTTAAAATGTACCAGCAGGATAATAATATTCTAGTAATACTTTGACCTGGACCATTGATTGGCCTGGTTCTGGTTGCTTTACCTGCTATTGGCCTGATTGCTTCATTTTACTGAGGAAAAAAAAGTGGGGACAACTGAATGCCATAAAAGATGACTTTTGGTTTACAACAAAGAATAGAATACAACTAAGTTTTCAGCTTTTTGAGAACCTGAAGTTTTATTTTCGTCAAAAGAAACATTCCTGTTGCACTAAGTCTACCAGTCTGTAGTTTTAGTTTTAGTAAATATTTTTTTCTTCTTGAAAATAAGTTTTTCTTAATGTAACATTAATATTTCTTCCTATTTATCCTTAAATCAAGATTGTGTGCATCACTTCTATATTTCAGTATACATTTAGAGGTATGTTATGTAGATACAAAAATCAACATTTTGGCTGACACTGTGTACATGTTGCTAGCCAGGTAAAGCAAACGGTTGGTTGTATCTGCACACATTTCAAAGTAGAAAAAAAATCTTGAAAAATCCTAATGACCGTATTTTTATGGTGATGCTAATTTTTTTTTTAATTTTTTTTATTTATTTTATTTTATTTACATTACTATACTTTTATGATGGTAATTAATACTCTCTGGTCTTATTTACAAGATTTTTTTTAGATTTATTGAATAAACAATATATTTAGCTTATATATTGTCCATGCTAACTTTAAAATATTGCTTCTCTCTTGATTTAAAATTTATAATATTACCATTATGTGTTGTATATCGAGTCAAGATCCTCTCTGTTCACTTCCTTCTCCATTTTATTCATTATCAAAGTTTTAGAAATATAAACATAATAATGTCAGTAATGGAAAGAGAAAATGGAGAGATCCTATATCCTATAATTGCACTGACAATTTGTAAGTCGTAATTATCTCCAAGAGTTGCTGTTTGTTCATGTTCCCTAGACTGTATTTTATTTTATTTGAATGGCAAATAGTAACTCTGTTCAATCTTGATTTGTAGGTCATGGACAATTATAAGGGGACAAAAGTACCATCATTAGAGCACCTCCAACGGGGTTTTTTTCACTGTGGTTCGCCAGCATGGAATTTAAAGAACCATTGTTTTTTCACAAACTTCCATTGAAGTTCAAGCAAAGATTGACAGCGTGTCGTACTGTTGAAGCAACGTTTTGCTAGCTGAAGCAACATTTCTTGTTATGAGAAATGATTCTTTGTTATTCTATATGAATTTTAATCTTTATAAAATACTATTCTTTTTTAAAAATCAATAATTTTATTTATAAATTGTCACAAATTAAATGTATGATATTTAATTTTTTATTTTATAACTGCATCTCTTACTCTTAATTTTATATTAATATTATTTTAAATAATTTAAATTAATATTTGAAGTTAAAAGTTAAATTTAATAGAAATAGAATATTATTATATAAAGTAAAATTGTAGGACCCAATATAATTTGTTTTAAAATGACGTGACTAAATATGGGCTAGTTTGTTTTAATTTTAAAAAAATAGATTTTTTTTTTGTATTTTCGAAAATAGATTCTACAAAAATATTTTTTAAAATATTATAAGTTATATTAAATTTGTTTTTTATAAATTAAACGATTAATTTTGACATTTTATTAACATAAATATACATTATTAAAGATCAAAACATAATCAAAATCACAATTTTTTTCAAAAAGTTGTATTTCAAAAATGATTTTTATGAAAAATTATTTGAAATAAATTCAAAATTAAGTGATTTTTTGAAATTTTCATATCAAAAAAAGTTTTGATAAAATGATGAATTACCTAAAATAACATTTTAAGAATAATTATTCAAATCAAATTTTTATTTGAAGCTTTTATGAAAAACAATTTTGTAAAACTTTTTTTCACAAAATTATATTACACTATAAAACTTATTAAAAAAAAAACTAAAACAAACGGGCCTATATCTCATAAAAAATCCAAAATTGAATTGCAGCCTTAGAGATGCTTTTCATCCCGGTCCATTAAGAGGGAAGCAACTAAAAAGACAGTTTTGTCACGGTTGAATGATTGGAGTTCGCCGATGTGGAATTGTTGTTATTTTAAAAAATATTACATTCAACTCATATATATATATATATATATATATATATATAATTTCTGACAGTTACCTATTTTTGGGTATCAAATATCTAGGCCCGAAAATAGGGACCAATGGCCAAGCGCTGTGGGCATTATAAATACCTCTTCCTTTGAGAGGGTCAGGTATTCCAAAATCATCCTAAGACGTTCTTACTTTGGCATCAGAGTGCCTTGCAGGTACACCCCCATCCTCCTTGGATTCCAGCATCGAAGACGAAGTCTCTAGCGCACTTCAGGTTCTGATCAACCGAAAAGTTCAGTGGCACCGTTTGTGGGAACTCTGTTCTCCCCGGAAACCAAAGATCAAATCAGATTTTCAAGATTCTGATCATGGTCAACCATGATAACGTCAACGATGCGCACAACACCGTCATCTCCCCCGTCAGCAAGACGACAACGACGGGGCAAACCTCTTTCTTGGAGAGGATATTCATCTGTAGAGGGACAGAGTCACCGCGTCTCCCTCCCCGGATCGCACCAACAACGTAGAGATCCAGTACAAAGAGGACCATCAGCCTATCCAAGTTCCACCCAACGCCGACCCGGCCATGGCAGCCCTGGTCGAAGCCCTCAACAAGACGAACTTTCTGATCCTCCACCAGAATGCAAGAATTGGAACATTGGAAGAGATCCGCCGTCCAAGATCTCCTCCATCAAGGCGCGAGCACCGGAGATCTCAGAGCCATTCTCCACGACACAGAGGAAATCGCCAGATGCCAGCGGAGCCAGAATCTCTGTCGATGAGGAAACGCGACCGTACTCCTCTCCGGAGCCAGCACTCCCTAGGGGCCAAGAAAACAAGATGAGATATGAGGGCAGAAAACCGTCGTTCACCTCCGCCCAGACCTAAGAGTTGATCGCGAACTCATTCTCCCCGTCGAGATCGCGGTCCTCACCCTGGCAAAAACGCCTGCTCTCGTACGCGGTCGAGCAACTACAATGACGACGACGAGCCTCGAGGCTCGTTATCCCAGGAGATCATGGCCACTCGATTACCCGAAGGGCTGGAGAAACCCCCACCCCAGGGCACATATGATGGCACGACTGATCCCGACGAGCCCATCGAGAACATCGATGCCCTGCTCGCCTACCGTGGCGCCAGAGGTGCCATCAAATGCATGTTTTTCTCGACAATATTGAGGAAGAGAGCAATGTCCTGGTACAAGAGCCTCCCCTATGAATCCATCACCTCATGGAGGCAGTTTGGGGGATGTTCTCGAGACATTTTATAGCCTCTCGCCGTCATCCGAAGACGAAGCCTCCCTCGAGGCTATCATTCAAGGAAAAGACGAATCTCTTCGAGCATACATCGAAAGATTCAATAAACAAGCCGTCCAGGTATCCACGACTAACGACATGAAGAAATATTTGCTCGAACGAGGGCTCCATCCCTGCAGCGACTTTGCTAAGGCGGTTGGCATCGAGACCCCAGCCACACTAGACGCCCTCCTCCTCAAGGCTAAGGCGTATATCCAATATGAAGAAAAATAAGCGGCAAACACTGCCCAAGACTCAAGGCACCAAGAGAACGCCAGGTCCTCAAAACATGAAGACTCCTCGTCAACTCGTCGGGGAGCATAAAAAAAAGGGATGACCGCTCCCGGGAATCCTGAGATCACGAAGTGCCATTTGGCACTTTCCACGAGTACACACCACTGACCACCTCGCTGATAACTACCTAAATGTCGTGTTTTAAACAGTAGTTTTGCGGCACTTATCGATTCATTTGTATTGAATTCTTTGAATAAAACCCCACTCTGTTTGTAAAAGTATATATTTAGTGTATACTAGTATTTTGTGTAAATATCATTGAGTTTAACTGTTTTTATCTTATTTTTGTAGGTATTCAAGCATTAATATCCAGCCATTGTTAGATAGATCATTGAATAAGCTTTCTAAAGCTTCCGACCAGGCCTCAAACGGAGTTACGGTTCGAAAGTTATGAAGAAAACAAGATGCTGATATTTTTTACTGTCAGCTCTCGCCCCAAGCTCGCCAGGCGAAGCTGAGGCGAACCAGAAGAGCCAGAAATGCACCAGAGGAAGTAGCAAAGGCCGCCTTTGTTCTCTGGGCGAACCGTGCCCAGAAACACATTATAAGGGGTAAAAACACAATTTTTTAGGTACGAGTTGGGTATTTTTGGTCCCAACTCATCCAAACTTCATTTCTTCATAGTTTTAGAGCTTAGGAAACAACATTTGTTGCTTGTAATCGGATGATCCAGAGTCGGGAGTTTGGTTGATCGTGTTTGACACTGCGAGAAATTTGATTTCTTCTCCATTTTTTCCCTTTGTAAGTACCATTTGTTGGGGTTTGTTTGTAAGTATGCTTTGTTTATATGTATATTTATTACTCATGGTGTTGTATGAAGCTTTCTTTACAAATTAATGTTGATGATTGCTTTCTTGATTTGGGTTTGAGTTGTAGCAGAAATGTATGGTTCGAATCTGGGTTTAGGATGAGCATCTATTGGGCTTAGACTCTAGTGATAGATTTATGTTTAATATTCATGTGGGTATAAACTCTTGATGCCTCTGTGTTGTTCGTGTTGTACTGAGAGATCGTCAATGCGAGTGATACAGTTGATATCTCAACTCTGTGTTAGAAATAACCTTGTTGTGAGTGGTACATGATGATGTTGATGAGTGATGTAAGTTGAGTACAACTGGGTAGTAAGTTTAAGTATTTAATGGGTATGTGAAATTCAATCTCGAGAGTTCTATCCTTTCCGAAGAATGAATTCTTTTATACGTTTACTTTTAAATTCCGCATTTACTTTATACCCATTTTAACCCAAACTCAATAACATTTAAATTGTCGAACGACAGTTCAATAACACTAATCTCTGTGGACACGATAAATTTCCCGGAAACATACTACCAAATCTTTTGTTGCTTGCCGCTTTACCGCACCAATAAAATGGCGCCGTTGCCGGGGATTGATGTTCTTATTGAACCGCATTGCGATAGTTTCTTTGTTTTTGAGTTTTGCACATAATGTTCATAGTATATACATAATATATATTTTTTGTTTTGATACATTTATACAATTTACTTGTATTATATATACTTGTTTTGTTTTGATGTTTGTTCAAGTGTTTGGTTAGGACACTTGTTTTCGGTTGTGCATTATTGAGAAGCACCGAGTGACGAGAGGAAGTTACTAGTTGAGCACAATAAAGACGTCAAGCTTACGACGTAAAACAAGCATGTTTTATTGTTTTTAGTTGTTTGGTGAAATTGACTAAACAAATTGAAATATGACCAGCTTTGAAATTCTCCAAATCTTCACTTTTCGATTTGTTTATCCACTTTCACCCGGTCTTTTAGTATGTTTATTAGTAGTATGTTCTAATGTTTTGTTCGTTGTTGGGACTCAAATCTTAGTCTTTGGTTTGAAGTCGCAAGTGGTGATTTTTCAAGTTTGATCGTTTCAAATTTCATTTCGGGAAGCCAAGTACACTACTTGGCTGTTCAACGTTGTACTTGTGAAAAAATCTAATGGAAAATGGATAATGTGTGTTGACTATACTGATCTTAATAGGGTCTGCCCTAAAGACGCCAATCCCCTCCCCAACATAGACAAATTAGTTGATAATTCTGCCGATAGTAAATTATTGTCTTTCATGGATGCATATTCGGGCTACAATCAAATACCCATAGCCAAAAGCAATAAAAGGTACACAACCTTCATGACCGAATCGGGAAACTATTACTATAACGTAATGCCTTTCGACTTGAAAAACGCTGGCGCTACCTACCAGAGAATGATGAACAAAGTCTTCTGAGGAGAGATCGGGGATATGCTCGAGGTTTACATGGACGACATGATCGTGAAATCCCACGAGGAATCTGACCATACGCTCCATATAAAGAAGGTCTTCAACCAGGCCAGGAAGTACAAGATGCGTTTCAATCCGGAGAAGTGCACGTTCAGGGTACGGGCAGGAAATTCCTCGGTTTCTACCTAACAGAACGAGGAATCAAAGCCAACACCGACAAATACAGATCCTTCTCTGAAATCTCCACGACGAGTTTGAAAAAATCGATCCAATCTCTGAATGGGACGCTCACCTCACTGTCCCGTTTCATGGAAAAATCTGCTCAGCACGCGCTCCCCTTTTTCAAACGCCTCCGCAAAGAGGCAGCTTTTGAGTGGACCGAGGAATGCGACAAAGCCTTCCTCCACCTAAAGGAAACGCTATCGGAACCACCAGTCCTCTCTCGACCAAACAACGGGGATATCCTATATCTCTATCTTGTCATCGTAATTGAAGCTGTCAGCGCAACCCTCATTCGTGAAACCCATAAGGGCAGAAGCCTGCATATTTCACGAGCAAGGCGCTGCATGGATCGGAACTTAGATATCAATAGATCAAAAAAGTAGCCCTGACCCTCATCAACACAGCGAGGAAGCTGAGGCACTATTTTCGAGCCCACACCATGGTGGTACGCACGGACCAGCCCGTGAGGCAATTATTGGGCCGCCCAAACATGGCCAGCAGAATGCTCAAATGGTCGCTGGTGTTGTCCGAGTTCGACATCAAGTACGAGAGCAGAAAAACCCTCAAAGCCCATGTGCTGGCCGACTTAGTAGTGGAGATGACATTGTCTGCCTCCTCGACTTGCGGAGCTCGCAACTGGATAATCTTCATTGACGGAGCATCCAGCTCGACGGGGAACGGGGTGGGCGTCATCTTGGAAAACAAGGAAGGTATCCTCGTCGAGGTCTCGCTCGCCATGTCTTTCCCCACCTCCAAAAATCAGGCAGAGTATGAAGCTTTCCTTACGGGTCTATGCCTCGCCGAAGACCTGGGAGCTGAGGAAGTCATAATCTGCACAGATTCCCAGCTCGTGGCCCTCCAGGTACGGGGAGAGTATCAAGCCAAAAACAATAACCTCTCCGAATAATTGACCTTGGTTAAAGAAAAAATGACGAAGTTCACATTCGTGGAAGTAAAGCACGTTCCCCGCGAACACAATGTCCGAGCAGATGTCCTGTCAAAGCTAGCGAGTACAAAAAAGAAAGGAGGAAACAAATCTGTCATCCAGGAGATACTTCCTCGACCAAGCATCGAGAGAACTCCCCCAACCCTCGACGTAAACGTCATTGGCAACATCGACTTCTGGATGACCTCGGTCTACAACTACCTTGTCAAGGATGAACTACTATCCCACCCAAAGGAAGCCAGCGTGGTCAGGTGCAAAGCTTGTTCCAATGTCCTGGTTGAAAATAAGTTTTACAGACGAGATTTCTCCATTCCTCTCCTCAAATGCGTCGAGAAAACATGGTCGCCCACATCCTGCGCGAAATCCACGAAGGAATCTGTTAGTTCTGTGATTGGCAACAATTTTGGTAAAACAATGTGTTTGCTCAAGATGTCATGTCTGATGTCTTGACATGTGCTTCTACTTTCTGCATGTGGTGGTTTTACTAGTATTGGTGTATTCTGCAGAGTTTGTGAGTGATTTCGAACACGATGTTAGGACATTTGTTGACAGAACTTTGTGATGTTCTAGGGCTGCGCGTTTTTGATGTTTTGAGAGATTCTGTTTGAAAGATTGCAGGCGAAAATCTTGGAGGAGATCTGTTCTGATGCAATCATTTGTGGAGTATATATTATTACTATTTTACGGCGAAAGATTTTGAAGGAAAAATCAGTTTTAATTGTGAACAAAATCTGATATTTTCAAGGAGTCCAAGCCCAAGAATAAGTTTCTATTTAAAGTAGCCTCAACCCTACTTGAAGAGGACGAAGACAAGCTATTGTGAAGAGAGTGTCAAGTGTTAGGGTTTGTGTTTTCGTCTGTATTTTGTAAGCCGTTCATTCATCCTTGATGCTTGAATTGGTTTGATTAGTTGAGCTGTATTTTGTCCACTCTAAAGCTTTTAAGCAAGAGTGTATTGTTCTTGATCAAAGCTTTTAAGCACGATCAAGGTGTGTCTTTGAAGTGTGACTTATATACTGTGTAATCTTTGAATTGTTTCACTGTGGTGATTGAGGGGGAGTGAGAAGTGTCTCATATCTAAGAGGTTCTTAGGTAGAAGTGTCATTGGGTAGTGATTAAGTTAGGAGATTGTCAACTGGGATTGTTGAGTCTGTAATTTAATACTACTAATAGTGAATTTCCTCCCTGTCTTGGTAGCCCCCAGACGTAGGTTGTTAGACCGAACTGGGTGAACAATTCTGTGTGTTGTTTATTGGTACTAAGCACTGTTATTGCCTTATTCATATAACAGATATTGATGTTGTGACATCTTTCTTAACATCACATATCTGATACCAGAATTTCAATTGGTATCAGAGCAGGTCATCCTGCTCTGCATCTGGGTGAGATCTAGGGTTGTTACTTTCTGGTGCAATGGACAAGGAGAGTGGTGGATTTGTGAATAGACCCCCTATCCTGGATGGATCAAATTATGACTATTGGAAACCTCGCATGGTTGCCTTTTTGAAGTCTTTAGACAGCAGGGCTTGGAAGGCTATTTTGACAGGATGGAAACACCCTGTCATTGTGGGAAAAGATGGTGTGTCAAAGCTGAAACCTGAAGAGGAGTGGACCAAGGAAGAAGATGAACTTGCTCTTGGGAATTCTAAGGCCTTGAATGCCTTATTTAATGGCATAGACAAGAACATTTTCAGGTTGGTCAACACATGTGAAGTGGCTAAGGAGGCTTGGGATATTCTAAAAACTACTCATGAAGGAACCTCCATGGTCAAGATGTCAAGACTTCAGCTATTAACAACAAAGTTTGAAAGCTTGAAGATGAAAGATGAAGAGACCATTCATGACTTTCACATGAATATACTTGATCTATCAAATACTTCTAGTGCCCTAGGAGAAAGGATGTCTGATGAGAAGCTTGTGAGAAAAATTCTCAGATCTCTTCCCAAGAGATTTGATATGAAGGTGACTACTATAGAAAAAGCTCAAGACATCATCCAGATGAGGGTTGATGAACTGATTGGGTCACTTCAGACATTTGAACTAGGATTGAATGACAGATCTGAAAAGAAGGTCAAAAGCATAACTTTGGTGTCTAATACAGAGGATGATGAGAAAGAGTGTGGTCCTGAAACTCAGGAAGAGCTATCCAATGCTATTGTTCTGCTAGGAAGACAGTTTAATAGGGTTTTGAAAAGAATGGACAGGAAATATAGAGTGGGGAAGATGAAGAGACTGCCCATCATGTTAGGGTTTTGACTGGAAGGTATATGTCTGATGACGAATCTATGAATGAAGAGAGCACATATGATGAGCTTACTGATTCCTATAGAAAGCTATGCATTGAAAGTGAAGAAGCCTGTCAAGAAGGGGAGAGGAAAAAGAAGATTATTGCCCAACTCAAGGCTGAAAGGATAGAGCATTTGGAAACCATTGCCAAGCTGGAAGATGAAGTAACTGTGCTGAACTCTAAACTTGAATCTATGTCCAAGTCTATTAGAATGTTGAATAGTGGGACTAATGTTCTAGACAAGATTCTTGATGTTGGAAGAGCTGCAGGAGACAAAAGTGGATTGGCGTTTAACAGTGGATCTGCTTCAAGTGAGGTTATTCCTAGTTCCAAATCAGTGATGTTGAAGCAGATGTTGAAACATCATGACAGGATTCCCTCTAGGAAGAAATTCAGGCGCTGGAGAGGTCATCATTGTGGGAGGTTTGGACACATAAAGGCTTTCTGTTATAAGTTGCATGGGTATCCTAAGAGTACCTCTGATTGTGCACCCAGACAGGTCATTCATAAAGGTAATCAAGTTATCAAGCAAAAGAAGCAATGGGTCTCCAAAACTGATGTGGTCAGCTTGATAGCTCATACTTCTCTTAGAGTCTCTGATAAAGAAGACTGGTACTTTGACAGTGGCTATTCAAGACATATGACAGGAGTAAAGAATTTGCTGATGGATGTTAAACTTAAATCTTCTGGCCATGTGACTTTTGGTGATGGTGTCAAAGGAGAAATCAAGGGTGTGGGAAAGCTGGATTGTGAAAGTACACCTAGACTCGATGATGTACTACTAGTCAAGGGGTTGACTGCAAATTTGATCAGTATTAGTCAACTATGTGATCAAGGACTCATAGTTAATTTTACAAAAATGGAGTGCATTGTCACTAATGAGAAAGGTGACATCATCATGAAGGGTGCTAGGTCTAAGGACAACTGTTACTTATGGGTGTCACAAGACTCAAGTCCCTCCACATGTGTCCTTGTTAAAGAAGATGAAGTCAAAATCTGGCATCAAAAGTTGGGTCATTTACATCTGAAGGGAATGAAGAGAATCATATCCACAGAAGCAGTAAAAGGAATCCCTAGGCTCAAAATTAAAGAGGGAAGAGTATGTGGAGATTGTCAGATAGGGAAACAGACCAAGATGTCACATCCAAAGCTTCAACATTTCACTACTTCTAAAGTTTTGGAACTTCTTCATATGGACTTAATGGGGCCTATGCAGGTGGAAAGTTTAGGTGGGAAGAAATATGCTTATGTTGTTGTAGATGACTATTCCAGGTACACTTGGGTGAACTTCATCAAAGACAAAACATAAGTGTTTGATGTGTTTAAAGATCTATGTCAGAAACTCCAAAGGAGTGATAATGGGAGAGAGTTTGAGACTAGCAAGTTTGCTGAGTTTTGTTCTGCTGAAGGCATCAATCATGAGTTTTCTTCTCCTATTACTCCTCAGCAAAATGGAGTAGTTGAAAGGAAGAACAGAACCATTCAAGAATCTGCTAGAGCAATGATACATGCCAAAAAGCTTCCTTACCATTTCTGGGCTGATGCTATGAATACTGCGTGTTATATTCACAACAAAGTGACCTTGAGAAGAGGTACTTTAGCTACCTTGTATGAATTGTGGAAGGGAAGAAAACCAAGTGTGAAGTACTTTCATGTTTTTGGTAGCAGGTGTTATATCCTGACAGATCGTGAACAAAGGAGAAAAATGGATCCAAAAAGTGATGAGGGGATCTTTCTGGGATACTCTACAAACAGCAGAGCTTATAGGGTATTCAATTCCAGAACCAAAGTCATGATGGAATCTATAAATGTGGTTGTTGATGACAGTGGAATGAAGGAAGATGCTGATGTCATAGATGATGTTGGGACATGTTGTGATGATATATCAACAGAAGCTGAAGACAGAAGTGTAATTCCCAGTCCTGTTGCTGCTGAACCTGATCCTGAACCTGAACAACCTAATAAGGAACCATCTATCAGAGTACATAAGGACCATCCAAAAGAGCTTATCATAGGTGATCCAAACTCAGGAGTTACCACTAGGTCAAGAGAAGTTGTGTCAAATTCTTGCTTTGTATCCAAAATTGGGCCCAAAAATGTTAAAGAAGCCTTGAAAGATAAATTTTGGATTAATGCCATGCATGAAGAGCTGGAACAGTTCAAGAGGAATGAAGTGTGGGATCTTGTACCAAGGCCTGATGGAGTTAATGTGATAGACACCAAGTGGATTTACAAGAATAAATCTGATGAACAAGGAGTGGTCACCAGAAACAAAGCTAGATTGGTAGCACAGGGATACACTCAGGTTGAAGGAATTGATTTTGATGAAACATTTGCACCTGTGGCAAGACTGAAATCTATCAGATTACTCTTAGGTGTGGCTTGTATTCTCAAATTCAAGCTTTTTCAGATGGATGTTAAGAGTGCCTTCTCGAATGGGTACTTAAATGAAGAAGTTTATGTTGATCAACCAAAAGGGTTTATTGATCCAACATTTCCTAATCATGTGTACAAGCTAAGGAAAGCTCTCTATGGTTTGAAGCAAACACCAAGAGCTTGGTATGAAAGGCTCACTGAATTCTTGGCTGTAAATGGTTACAGAAAAGAAGGGATTGACAAGACTTTGTTTGTCAAAGATGAAGGAGGAAAACTGATGATAGCTCAAATATATATTGATGACATAGTATTTGGTGGGATGTCAGAGGCAATGGTTAAACATTTTGTGAAACAAATGCAGTCTGAGTTTGAAATGAGTCTTGTTGGAGAGCTCAACTATTTTCTGGGTCTACAAGTTAGACAAATGGAAGATTCCATATTCATCTCCCAGAGCAAGTATGCTAAGAACATTGTTAAGAAGTTTGGTCTGGAAAATGCTAATCACAAGAGGAAACCTGCTCCTACCCACTTAAAGTTGTCAAAGGATGAACATGGTGTGAGTGTGGATCAAAGTCTATACAGAAGCATGATTGGTAGTCTATTGTATCTCACTGCTAGCAGACCTGATATTTCTTTTGTTGTTGGAGTTTGTGCCTGATATCAGTCTGAGCCTAAAGTAAGTCACTTGAATCAAGTGAAGAGGATTCTGAAGTATGTGAATGGGACTAGTGACTATGGCATGCTTTACAGTCATGGATCAGGTACTGAGTTAAGAGGTTATTGTGATGCTGATTGGCCAGGGAGTGCTGATGATAGAAAAAGTACTTCAGGAGGTTGTTTCTTCTTAGGGACTAATCTGATCTCTTGGTTTAGTAAAAAGCAGAATTGTGTGTCTCTTTCTACTGCTGAAGCTGAGTACATAGCAGCAGGGAGTAGTTGTTCTCAACTTGTTTGGATGAAGCAAATGTTGACTGAATACAATGTCAAGCAAGATGTCATGACATTGTACTGTGATAATCTTAGTGCTATCAATATCTCCAAGAACCCAATTCAACATAGCAGGACTAAGCATATTGACATACGTCATCACTTTATAAGAGATCTGGTTAAAGATAAAGTGGTTGCTTTGGAACATGTTGCTACTGAAATGCAGTTAGCTGATATTTTTACTAAGGCCTTAGATGCAAATCAGTTTGAAAATTTAAGAAGCAAATTAGGAATTTGCATATATGAGGATTAGTGGATCGTTTGTGTGCAGAAGGATGGTGTTGCTGGTGCAAGTGTCTTGTGTGTGCGAGCTTATCTAGTTGGTGAAATTGACAAAACAATAATATTTGGAAACAAACAAGAACATTTTTATTGTTAGAAGCACTCAACATTACAGAAACTACAAGCAAAGAGATTTATTGTTCGGTTTCTGCTACTCTTTCCACCCACCCGAGTTAATGAAATTAACCTAGTCTTCATCTGCTTCATCATCAGAAGCTTGTAGTATCACTGAAGGTTTCTTGGTGGTCTTCATTCTTGTTTCTGTCTGTCTGCCTGTTCTTGTTGCTCCTATAGAAGACCCTGTTATTGTCAATTCCTTGGACTTCATCCCTTTTGGGTTGGTGGTCTTGCTTTTCTGGTCTTGATTCAAATGACCATTGTGTGTTTCAACTGTTCTGGAGGACTGGCTTATGTTTCCTTCCTTGTTTGGATGTCTCCTCAAGCATTTTGGTGTGGGTTTTATAATTCAAATAACAGTCATTGTTTGTATCGCCTGGTCAAAGTTGGTTGGTGACAGTGCACTTATTCCCTCTTGGCAATTTTTTGGGACTTGGAGTTTGACCATGTTGGACAAGGTGTCAGAACATTATGTCCAGAGTTTGTTATATTATGTTCAGAGTTTGTCATTTTGTGGCTAAAAAGGGGGAGAGTAGAGTGAGTGGAGTTTTTTTTGTTCTCTGATGGTGGTTTGAAGTAGTTGGATTGGATTTCTGGTTGTTGGCTTGAGGGGGAGTTTGGTTTTCTTGGTTGTTGAGTTTGTTTTTTTTTATTTGTTTGTTGGTTTCAGAATGTGTTAGATTGGTTGTTTCTGCTGTTGGTATCTCTGATGTGTGCTAATATTGTTTTAGCCAAAATTTGCCAAAGGGGGAGATTGTTAGTTCTGTGATTGGCAACAATTTTGGTAAAACAATGTGTTTGCTCAAGATGTCATGTCTGATGTCTTGACATGTGCTTCTAGTTTCTGCATGTGGTGGTTTTACTAGTATTGGTGTTTTCTGCAGAGTTTGTGAGTGATGTCGAACACGATGTTAGGACATCTGTTGACAGAACTTTGTGTTTAGTTTGTGATGTTCTAGGGCTGCGCGTTTTTGATGTTTTGAGAGATTCTGTTTGAAAGATTGCAGGCGAAAATCTTGGAGGAGATCTGTTCTGATGCAATCATTTGTGGAGTATATATTATTACTGTTTTAGGCGAAAAGATTTTGAAGGAAAAATCAGTTTTAATTGTGAACAAAATCTGAGATTTTCAAGGAGTACAAGCCCAAGAATAAGTTTCTATTTAAAGCAGCCTCAACCCTACTTGAAGAGGACGAAGATAATCTATTGTGAAGAGAGTGTCAAGTGTTAGGGTTTGTGTTTTCGTCTGTATTTTGTAAGTCGTTCATTCATCCTTGATGCTTGAATTGGTCTGATTAGTTGAGTTGTATTTTGTCCACTCTAAAGCTTTTAAGCAAGAGTGTATTGTTCTTGATCAAAGCTTTTAAGCACGATCAATGTGTGTCTTTGAAGTGTGACTTATATACTGTGTAATCTTTGAATTGTTTCACTGTGGTGATTGAGGGGGAGTGAGAAGTGTCTCATATCTAAGAGGTTCTTAGGTAGAAGTGTCATTGGGTAGTGATTAAGTTAGGAGATTGTCAACTGGGATTGTTGAGTCTGTAATTTAATACTACTAATAGTGAATTTCCTCCCTGGCTTGGTAGCCCCTAGACGTAGGTTGTTAGACCGAACTGGGTGAATAATTCTGTGTGTTGTTTATTGGTACTAAGCACTGTTATTGCCTTATTCATATAACAGATATTGATGTTGTGACATCTCGCTTAACATCACATATCTGATACCAGAATTTTAGAATCAACGCCCAACACCTCGGAGGAAGATCCCTCGCCAGGAAAGTTCTACGAGCAGGATATTATTGGCCGACCATACAACATGACATGAAGGAGCATGTGAAAAAATGTGACAGATGCCAACGTCACGGGGATAAGCACCTAGCACCGCCCAACGAGCTCAAAACAATGTCCTCCCCGTGGTCCTTCGCGTGCTGGGGCCTGGATATCCTAGGAGCGTTCGTCGTAGGATCAAATCAGAATAAATACCTGATAGAGGGCATGAATATTTTGCAAAGTGGATAGAAGCAGAGGCTCTAGCCAAAATAACTGCCCAAGACATACTTCGTTTCTACAAGCGAAACATTCTTGCCCACTTCGGCATTCCCAAGGCAATCGTCACCGACAACGGGACACAGTTCACAGACAAAAATTTCCAAGAATTCGTCGCCAAACTGGGCACTAAACAACACTTCGCGTCCGTCAAGCACCCGCAGACGAACGGCCAGGCCGAAGCAGCGGTCAGGGTAATCCTGCAAGGTCTCAAATAAAGACTGGACGAAATAAAAAAACAGTGGGTCGAGGAGCTGCACAGCGTGCTCTAGGCCTACCGAACCACGCCCTACGCGACAACGGGGGAAACCCCTTTCCGATTAGCATACGGGACATAGGCGGTGATCCCTATCGAAATACACATGCCCTTCAGGCAGACTGAAGCTCCCCTAGACGAGGAGGCGAACAACGAGGTGCTGAGGGAGGAGCTCGACCTCGTCGAAGAGGTCCGATCAGGAGAATCCCTCTATGATGCCTCGTTAAAACAAAAATCGCAATCAGGCATAACGCCAATGTCATACGACGAGACTTCTAAGTAGACAGTCTCGTCCTGAGGAGAAATCATAAAGATTCTCGCGAAGGAAAACTCGCCGCAAACTAGGAGGGACCATATCGAGTTCGAGCAAAAACGGAAAACGGGACCTACTACCTAGAACACCTCGATGGGGAAGAGCTCGCTCAACCATGGAATGCTGAAAAGCTAAAATAATATTACAGCTAAGGCCACAACAGTCGGCGTGCTCCGTCAAAATGACGAGCACAATGTACCGACCAGAAGTGGGCGCCCCGGTACAAGCGTTGCATACTAAAATCAATCAAGGCAGGATTTTACTCTAGAATGAGCAAAACTCATGTCCAACAGCGGTCCCTCGACCTAGCCCGCCGTCGCCACCGTACCACGAAAGGTAGAACACCCAGATCGCGATGGGAAGTTCACGCCACGGAACTCAGGCCACAAACGCGACTTGAGCTTCGCTCTCTTGCCCGGAAACTACCCATCCCTTTTGACCAGTTTCCCTCACCGTCGAACAACTCCTTATCGAGCAAACCCCGAAACACAGTGAAAAACCATTCATGAAAATAACCCATACAAACGGGCACTCACGACGAGCGAAATCAAGTGGAGTACAAACATACACACACAAATATCCAAAATAAATCATACACAAGTGACAACCAAGGTCGAAATCACATATCAAAAAATAAAATGGCCACAAGGACCGCGATTGTAAGGATATTACATAAAAAGGGGCCACGTCCCCATCCAGGGACAAAGATACGACCACGAAGTCCGAAATTGTTTTGAAAATTACATAAACGGACTAAGCCCCATCCGAAGAAATTACAACATACGGCATGCAGGTCGGAAAGACAAAACAAACAATCAATCCACATTTGGTTGCGGCTCCTCGTGGCCAGGCTGCTCGTTCTCCTCGCCAAACCTGAGGAAATCATGAATGATGATCTGGCCGTCTGCCACGCTATGGAGGAACCCTGTCCCTGTTGTAACCAGCTCAACCCTGGGGCTCACAACTTTCAGCTACTCCACCGCGTTGTTGAAGGCCTCCTCAGTAGTCCCCAAGAAGTCCTCCTTGTCTTGGTTGATCTGGGCGACAAGCTCGGCACGAGTCTTCAGTCTCTTCACCTTATCGTTCTCGTCCTCGGCAGGAGTCGCGGCAACCCGTAAAGCAGCAACCACATCCTTCGAGGCTTTCTTCTCTGCAGCTAAAGTATCCCGCTCCTCGGTAACCTTGCCTAGCTCCTCCTTGGACTTCTTCACCACCTCCTCCGCAGCCTTCACCCTCTCCTCCAAAACCGTGTTGGCAGCCCGAGTCTTCTTTAGCTTCGCTTCTTGAAGGGCCCCTTCCTCTGTATAGACCACCGTCATGCCTAAGACCCTCATTAGGGCAGCGGCGTCCTGGGCCAACATTGCTCTTTTGCTCGGACGATCGAGCTCCTCGAGCGCCAAAGACTCTGCCCGATGAAGTGTAAGGGAGGAGCCTTCGAAGAAATCCCTCTTATGGAATCATGGGGGTAACTCATACTTGCTTTTCTCCTGTTCTCCGGTCAGGTCTATGACATCTTCCACCTGGAAACGCTTGTGCCTCGAAGTCACCGACAACGGGGAAGTCTGGATGGAAGCTGCGGCAGATGAAGAGGTCCCCAATCCCGTCGGAGGCGGAACTACCTGCTCGTTAAGGAGGCTTTGGCTGAATTTTCTCCCTTGCTTGACCTTGGCTGCCGGGGTTTTTACCAAACGTTCTTGAGTCGTGGACATCTTACCTGGAAAACAACGGACACATGTTAGTAAACGAAAAACAACAAAACGGGACAAGCTAAAAAGAAAAATGGCTACCCAAAAGTTCCAGAGCATCCCTGCGCGTGCCATATTCGAGGAGCTTCTTGGTGTTAATATATCGGACCTCTACCTTGGGCCCCCCGTCATCTTCAAAAATGATATCCCCACCTCTGGTCACACACTGGGCAGGGCAGAAACTATCAACAAAGGCCACTAACTTGTTATAGATGGCCAGATCATCTTCCTCCAACATGGCCGACCTGGCAAGATATTACTCGGTTTCCTTGGTGAAGTGGTTCTTGCTCCAGGCGAAACAGAATTTCAGCGCCCGACGCCCCCTCACCCTGCCTTGCTCATTACGAAAGGGCTCCTTATTTTCATCTGTAAAAATTCCCAAAGAAACGAAGACTTTTGCCATCTCCGACACTAGCTCCACTATATAGTACATTTCCTTGAACGTCCTGATAGACTCTGAAAAGGCTTTGAACAACTTCCTCCCCTGCTTCTGGGAAACCCATCCAAACTGCCCTCGCACGACCTGACGTTGGATGTGGAAGACAGTGAAGAAGAGGGGGGGAGTGGCTCCAATCTTCAAGTACTCGCAGGTAATCTCGAATGCTCAGATAAAGGAAATCGAGTTCGGATGGAGCTAAGAGGGCGCCAAGTCCAGATAAAAAAAAATTGCCACATGAAAATCTGTAAATGGCAACCTCAGCCCCATCTCCTTAAAAACATACTCGTACTTGGGAAATCGCTTGACGTCGTAAGTCGAGCATATCCGATCATCCTCCCCAGGAAAGTGGACCCTCCAATCTTCCTCATCCCCCACCGTCGTGAAGGCATCCTGAGTATAGAAGGCAAAGAGAGAGGCATGCTCCCGAGGCTCAGAGGCAATCCATTCTTCCCCGGGACTCCCGGGAGCGGTTTCCTTGGAGCTGTTATCCCATGAAGAGATCTCATCGGATAGCTTCTGCTCGAGCATAACGTCATCCTCAGTGTTGCCAAACATATCCTTTACCTAAAAAGCAGAGGACAAAAGTGAATTCGATGGCAAATCAAATCCACCATTCCACTGTTAGTCAAGTAAAAGGGAGCACGAAGGTCTGAGGACATGTCCTCGACCTAAGGCCACACTCAAACAGTGCAACGAAGGTGCATGAGATTATCCATGGCAATCCCTTAAACCCTCACGGGGAGATCCTCCCCGACACTTCACCCAGAATTTCGTTGAAGGTCCACCGGAAAACTCATAAGTACGCCGGAAACTTCATAAGTTCCACCGATGACAAACTCATTCGTCATCGCAACAACACCTGAATCAACAGAAAAACCTAAGTTTCTAACACTCCGACGACGGTGTCGGCGGAGGAAAATGGCTCAACCACCGCCAGACACCAACATCCACCAAAATGCACCTACTCTACCCAGTTTTTTTCGTCCTAACCGCATACAAATCTAAGAAAAATGAGACTAAAGCTTGCGTAAAATAAAGCAGGATCAGAAACTTATGTGGACAAAGAGAATGAAACTGTGGTCGAAGAAGTTTGGTTGGTGCTCGTACGGCTATGTTGCGGCGGTGGACGACGGAGAACGAAGACGACAACAGAAGAAGACAGAGAAGCAAAAAGTGAAAATGAGTGTTTCTTCCCTCTATTTATAGACGAGTCAAATGCAAGTGCACGAACACGCGCGTACCTAAGAAGACATAGGGGCAAATCCAGCTTCTCTATGTGAAAAATCTCTTTTTGATGATCAAAACTCAGAAAATAAGGTTATAGTGTGAAAAGGTGAAGTTATGATCCCAAGAAAGTGTAAAAATCTATTTATAATGCACTTGGGATCTGATGCATTCGCACTACGAATGATCCGATCGCCTAGCGAATGAAGAAAATGGCACCCGAAGTGCCTTCTGATAACTAAATCGCCCTTGGTTGTCTTCGTGAGTTCGCAATGTGAATGTTTCATTCGCAAAGCGAACTACTCGCCAAAACATTCGCAAAGCGAATTTTGGGTCCTTTTGCCACTGCTATATCCAAGGGTTCTTCGCCAGGACTTTCACACAGCGAGTGAAGCAGCGAACATTCGCTGGAGTTCGCAAATCGAACTTTAGTCAATTTTCCTACTGCGAACTTCTTAAAGTTTTCCTCAATTCTTTGGCAGCTTGCATCAATTCTTTATGTCTTATTTCTTTGATCAATTAGTGCACTTTCCTGCATAATAACACACACATTACAAGCACCAAAGGTATATATACCATGTTTGAAGAACAAGAACAATTCACTACTAAAATCCACCATTAAAACATGAAAGTGTTGAAAAATGCCAAGTATCAAATACAAATATATAGCATGTTTGACATCTAACAAACTCTCCCCAACTAACTCTTTGTTTGTCCTTAAGCAAAGTATGCCTCTCATTTACACAAGAGGATTTGCTCGAGCATTTGATTCAACCAAGAAAGGATAAACGACTCAAATAAACAAAAATTGTAACAAAGCACAATTACATAATCCTAGAATCGACAATGCAAAAGAACTTGATTCTTAAAACAAATCTCATACAATGTTTCAAGAGACAACTAAATCATCATGCTTATGTCACTCTAACATTCCTCTTTGAAAAAGATTGAAGAAAATTAACGCGTTTGCAACCACGGGGCAATTTCGTTCGAATGACAAATGATGCAAATACAAAGCAATTCATACAATATCTAATCAATATGAAATTCTGGCACAAATATCAGATGTCATACGCAGATGTTGAGACATTGATATCCAACACAATGAACAAGATAACAATAAAAATAGTAGTGCAGAAAGTAAATAACACAGTGATATGTTTACCTAGTTCGGATCAACAATCCTACTCTGGGGGCTACCAAGCCAGGGACGAAATCAATATACGATAGTATCAATTCACAGATCATACAAACACCGAATAATCTGCTCACTTAATCACTACCCTTCCTATGACTTCTACCTAAGACTCACCTAGGTATGAGGCCCTCCTCAAATCCCTCTTCAACCACAACCCGTGATTGGTACCTTTCCACACAAGAAACAAACTGAAAGTCACTCTTTCAAAACACACAATTCTCAATACTTCACAGCTTATGAGAATTGACACACAAGAAACTCAATGCTTAAAAGCTTATGAGTAACTTGACAGAACTTACAACACAAAAATCAGTCCTTATACTGTTATCAGAATGATACCAGTTAGGCTCACAAATTACACTCGAAACCCTAAAAACACAAGTATGTTCCACACCTAAAACTAGGTTTACATCAGTCAATATATAGCAATTAATCTGGACTGAATTGGTCTTTAAAAACGCAACAACTAGACTGCTCACAAATCTGCAAAATTAACTCTAACAAAATAGGTCTTCAATCCAAAGTTTCCTATTATGTCTCCATAATTAGAAACAACAGCAAATCCGAAAACCAACAAATAACCACAATCCAAAAATGCTTTGGATGCCACATAGGATAACCAAATATTCACAGAATATTCAGTAACAATTCACACAAACAGAATCTGCAATAAAACTGAATCCACAACGCGATGTCCTATGAGCTGGCATGGAACATCTTCATTCGACATGTTGAAAGCAGCCACTTAGAACATTAAGATTCAACATCTTGCTGCTATAATAGTTTTAGAAAAATAAATGCCAACCTCAAAAGCACAGAAATAACAATCTCCCCCTTTGGCTTATTTTGGCTAAAACTACACACACAAAAAACCTTCAAAGAAGCACAAACAGCAAAAAAATATCCATATATCAGACAGCAGCGAAAACACCAACAACACACAGCAAAAAAATATCCATCATAGCAGCACTCCCCTTCAGCTGGATACAACACTTAGTACAGCAAACAACTCATCATAGCTGCCTGGCAAAACTCCCTCTCAACAGCAGCAACATTCCACATTCTCCCCCTCAACTACTGCAGCAATACAAGCACACCAACACTCTCCACACAACATACTACAATACAAGCACACCAGCACTCTCCACACAACCTACTACAATACAAGCACACCAGCACTCTCCACACAAACATCCACACAACATACTACTCCCCCTTTTTAGCCATAAATATGACAAAGACAAGTAGAACAAGTTAAGGTAAAAATAAACCAGAGTAAACTGCATCAGAGAGTAGATGCACACCACATCACATGCCCAAATGTCATGCACAAACTTCAGCATTTTCCCTTCATTCACACACTGCACTACCAGAACCTCATGTAGTCTTTTCAATCTGGCAGCCAGAAGGAACATTGGTTGCTATAGTTCTTCATGAATTCACACCCCAAGTCTGCTCCTCAGGTTTTCAAACTGAACTACATTCAGAGCCTTGGTAAATATGCCAGCAAGCTAATTTTCTGTGCTCACATGCTCAAGAGTTATGACTTTGTCCTCCACAAGTTCTCTGATGAAGTGATGCCTGATATCAATGTGCTTAGTCTTGCTATGTTGAATGGGATTTTGGAAATATTAATAGCACTCAGGTTGTCACAAAATAGTGTCATGACATCTTGTGTGACATTATACTCAGATAACATCTGCTTCATCCATACCAGTTGAGCACAACTACTACCAGCTGCTATGTACTCAGCTTCAGCAGTAGAAAGGGATACTGAATTCTGCTTCTTGCTAAACCATGAAATAGGATTATTTCCCAAAAAGAAATATCCTCCAGAGGTACTCTTCCTATCGTCAGCACTTTCAGCCCAATCAGCATCACAATAACCTAATAAAGTGGGACTTGAGTCATGGGAGTAAAGCAACCCATAATCACATGTACCACTCACATACTTCAGAATTCTCTTCACTTGATTTATGTGACTGACCTTGGGTTCTGCTTGATATCTCGCACACACACCAACAACAAAAGTTATGTCTGGCCTACTTGCTGTAAGATACAGCAGACTGCCAGTCATACTTCTATACAGACTTTGTTCAACATTCACTCCCTTTTCATCTTTGGATAACTTCAAGTGAGTTGGAGCAGGAGTCCTCTTATGCTTGGCATTATCCAGTCCAAACTTCTTCACAATATTTCTCGCATATTTGCTCTGACAAATAAAAATGGAGTCTTCCATCTGCTTGACTTGTAATCCAAGGAAGTAGGTCAATTCACCCACCAAGCTCATCTCAAATTCAGACTGCATTTGAGTAACAAAATGTTGGACCATTTCATCCGACATCCCGCTAAACAAAATATCATCTACATAAATCTGAGCAATCATTAGTTTCCCATCCTTCTCCTTGACAAAAAGAGTTTTATCAATACCACCCTTCCTGTACCCATTGTTAACTAAGAACTCAGTCAGTCTTTCATACCAAGCTCGTGGATCTTGTTTCAGCCCATACAAAGCCTTCTTCAACTTCTAAACATGATCAGGAAAGTTTAGATCCACAAACCCTTTAGGCTGCTTAACATAGACCTCCTCATTAAGATAGCCATTCAGAAAGGCACTATTGACATCCATTTGAAACAATCTGAATTTCAACAAATATGCCACTCCTAGCAACAATCTGATGGATTCCAATATCACCTGAGTTCTGGAATTAAATAACCTATATGCTTTACTGTTTGTAGAGTATCCCAGAAATATTCCTTCCGCACTCTTAGGATCCATCTTTCGCCTTTGCTCACGATCCGCTAAGATATAACACTTACTACCAAACACATGGAAATACTTCACATTTGGCTTTCTACCTTTCCATAGCTCATAAAGAGTGACAGAAGTACCTGATCTGATGGTCACCCTATTGTGTGTATAGCAAGCAGTATTCATGGCTTCAGCCCAAAAATGATATGGAAGCTTTTTGGCATGAATCATGACTCTTGCACACTCTTGTATAGTCATGTTCTTGCGTTCCACCACACCATTCTGCTGAGGAGTGATTGGTGATGAGAATTCATGAGTGATTCCCTCAGATAAGCAGAACTCTTCAAACCTGCTATTTTCGAACTTTTTCCCATGGTCACTTCTGATTCGAACAACACCACAATCCTTTTCCCGTTGAATCCTTTGACACAACTCTTTGAAGGCTGCAAATACTTCAGACTTTTCTCTGATGAAACTTATCCAAGTGAACCTGGAGTAATCATCTACTACAACATAGGCATACTTCTTCCCACCAAGACTTTCAACCTGCATAGCTCCCATTAAGTCCATATGAAGAAGTTCCAGAACTCTAGAAGTTGTGGTAAGATGTTGAAGCCTCTTATGTGACACCCTTGTTTGCTTCCCAACTTGACATTCACCACATATTTTATCCTCATCAATCTTCAGCTTAGGAATACCTCTAACAGCTTCATTTGACATAACTTTCTTCATCCCTTTCAGGTGTAAGTGACCCAATTTCTGATGCCACAGTTTGGTTTCATCTTCCTTTGACATCAAACAAGTAGACAGACTTTTAGGTTCTTGAGGATTCCACAGATAGCAGTTATCCTTAGACCTGGTTCCCTTCATAACAAATTCATCTTTCTCATTGGTTACTAGACATTCAGATTTGGTGAAATTTACTTTGAGGCCTACATCACACAGTTGGCTTATACTGATTAAATTTGCAGTCAGCCCTTTGACAAATAGAACACGATTCAGATTTGGTTGTTCTGTGTAGTCCAGCTTTCCAACCCCTTTTATTTCCCCCTTTGATCCATCCCCAAAGGTGACATAATTGGTGGAGTGAGACCTGATATCTGACAAGAACTTCTTCACACCAGTCATGTGTCTTGAACAACCACTGTCAAAGTACCAATCTTCTCTTGCAGATGCTCTAAGAGAGGTATGTGCTATGAAACCAGCCATTATTTGTCTAGGAATCCATCTTCTATTCACTTTACCCCAACTCTGTCCTTTATTTTGTTGCTGAGCGGTTTTGGGATAGCCGTGCAGCTTGTAGCAAAAGGAGTTTAAGTGACAAATCTTTCCACAGTAATGGCATCTCCATGGTTTATACTTTGATCTACAAACTCTTTTCTGATGCTTCATCTGATGTTGAAACATGTGATTTGACATCCTCATTTCTTGCTTTATTTTCTGAGGAACAAACTTCAATACAAGCTTCTTGGAAGTCTCTGCTTGATTGTTAAAACCAAGGCCTTGCACATTTCTAGCTTCTTTCCCATTCTGAAGGATCTCATCCAGCTGCGTGGTACCATTGTTCAGCATTCTTATAGATTTGGTCATATTGTCAAGTTTTGACTTTTGGCATTCAACCTCCTCCTTTAGATCAGCAATGGTTGATAGATGTTCTTCCTTCTCAGCTTCTAGTTGAGCTATCAGAATCTTCTGTTCCAATAATATCTGGCACCTTTCTTCATTCTTGATACACAATTCTGAAAACCCTGTGAATACTTCTTCCTTAGTGAGTTCTCCAACATAGGATTCTTTGTCAGAGTCAGATTCACAAGTAGTTTCTCCATCAGCCTTACAGATTCCAGTCAAAGTTGTCACAAATTTTGCTGATTCTTCTTCAACATCACTCTCAGACTCTCCTTCTGACCAAGACACTGATAGGCCCTTCTTCTGCCTTTTGAGATACGTGGGACACTCAGTGTTTATGTGCCCATATCCCTCACATTCAAAGCACTGAACTCTCTTCCCTTGATTGGAGTCTTCTTCAGTTCTGGATCTTCTGCCTCCATCCTAGTTCTTACTGATGTCGAGTGACTTATTCTGAGCATTTTCTCTCAACTTCCAGTCAATCCTTTTCAACACTTTGTTAAATTGTTTTCCAAGTAGTACCAGATCTTTAGACACCCCTTCATCTCTGACCAGGTCACCTTCATCTTCTGAGTCACCAGTATTTGACACAAAAGCTATGCTCTTCTTCTTTTCAGACTTTTCACTGATCCCTAATTCGAATGTTTGAAGGGATCCCACCAGTTCATCCACTTTCATCTTGTCTATATCCTGAGCCTCCTCTATAGCAGTCACTTTCATGTCAAATCTCTTAGGTAGAGATCTGAGAATCTTTCTGACCAGTTTGCTGTCAGACATCTTTTCACCTAGGGCACTAGAGGCATTAGATATCTCAATAATGTTCATATGAAAATCATGAATGCTCTCATCCTCTTGACATCTTCAAACTCCCATGCCTCTTTAGCAATGGTGCAGTGTTCAATCAACCTGAAGATATTCTTGTTAACACCATTGAACAATGCATTCATGGCTTTGGAATTCCCTAGGACCCTTTGTAATCTGCATCATCCCAGTCTTCCTCTTCCTTCACCACATCAGTAGGGGTACCTTTTTCATCTTTAACCTTAGGGGGCTCCCATCCTTTTATAACAGCTTTCCATGCTTGATCATCCATGAATTTGATGAAAGCTATCATCCTTGGTTTCCAATAGTCATAGTTGGAACCATCAAGCAGAGGTGGTTTGTTCAAAAATCCTCCATCCTTGTCCATTGTACCAGAAAGTACCTTCCCTAATCTCACCCAGAACCAAATAAGGGTGCAAGCTCTGATACCAATTGAAATTCTGGCACAGATATCAGATGTCCTACGCAGATGTTGAGACACTGATATCCAACACAATGAACAAGATAACAATAAAAATAGCAGTGCAGAAAGTAAATAACACAGTGATATGTTTACCCAGTTCGGATCAACAATCCTACTCTGGGGGCTACCAAGCCAGGGACGAAATCAATATACGATAGTATCAATTCACAGATCATACAAACACCAAATAATCTGCTCACTTAATCACTACCCTTCCTATGACTTCTACCTAAGACTCACCTAGGTATGAGGCCCTCCTCAAATCCCTCTTCAACCACAACCCGTGATTGGTACCTTTTCCACACAAGAAACAAACTGAAAGTCACTCTTTCAAAACACACAATTCTCAATACTTCACAGCTTATGAGAATTGACACACAAGAAACTCAATGCTTAAAAGCTTATGAGTAACTTGACAGAACTTACAACACAAAAATCAGTCCTTATACTGTTATCAGAATGATACCAGTTAGGCTCACAAATTACACTTGAAACCCTAAAAACACAAGTAAGTTCCACACCTAAAACTAGGTTTACATCAGTCAATATATAGCAATTAATCTGGACTAAATTGGGCTTTAAAAACGCAGCAACTAGACTGCTCACAAATCTGCAAAATTAACTCCAACAAAATAGGTCTTCAATCCAAAGTTTCCTATTATGTCTCCATAATTAGAAACATCAGCAAATCTGAAAACCAACAAATAACCACAATCCAAAAATGCTTTGGATACCACATAGGATAACCAAATATTCACAGAATATTCAGTAACAATTCACATAAACAGAATCTGCAATAAAACTGAATCCACAACGCGATGTCCTATGAGCTGGCATGGAACATCTTCATTCGACATGTTGAAAGCAGCCACTTAGAACATTAAGATTCAACATTTTGCTGCTATAATAGTTTTAGCAAAATAAATGCCAACCTCAAAAGCACAGAAATAACACAATCATATAAGAAATCATGGAAGCAAAATGTCACTAAGGGCTTTTATCGGTTGTAACTTGGTCGGGGTTAAAAACAAGGGACATATGTACACGACCATTGAAACAAGAAAGAGTAAAGACTATGAAGAGCATTTCTTTTTAAAAAAATTTCGATCTTGTTCAATCCTTATTTCTTTCTTTCACAATGCATTCTCTTCTTCTGATTTTCTTTTCTTTTTGTTCTTTTTCTTTCTTCTTCTTTTTTTTCAATTTCTTTGTCTTAGAATGCATTGTATCACCAAATCCTTTTTCTCTTTTCAAAATAAACCATTCTCCCCAACTTCAACATTGCCATAAGCTTAGCTTAAATGCTCTTCAAAACGGGTTAAATTCGGGTTCATGATTCAAACAAAAATTTCATTTCGGCTCAAAAGAGGTTTCAGGTGACTTGAAGTGTTTTTGGAATGGTGGTTATACTCAAAGTACACAAACATTGCCTTGATCATTTCTCTGTTTCCACAATTTCAAAACAACAAGCAAGATAAAGCATGAATTATAAGTATAAAACAACATTCATCATCAATTATATGCATTTAGTATAACATGGAGGTTTCTCACTTTTGTGGTTTTTGGACCTAAATGACACAAGCAATCAATAGAGTTGTAACAAGAAACAACATTTTCATTTGTACAAAGACAAAAAGTTCTAACACATTCTAAATTCTAGAACTAGGTAACTATGTACCTTGCCAATAATATCATGCTTAAATTACTATCATAGCCATCCAATCTTGGAGGAATTTTCTTTGATGATCTCAATCACCAACCTAAAATTCTTCAAGTTAACACCAAAAGATGGAAATATTAAACTTCCACAAGCATACCAACATAAAGCGATAAAAGGCATACCAACAACTTAAGAGTTGAACATTCGTAAACTGAAGAATTCAACTCTTAACAACAATAATAAAGAACGAAATATTAGTAAACTTGAAAACAGAAAAATTTACTGAAAAACAAAATATTACTAATAATAATAATAATGTCATGGTGTGAAAAACACCAACAAAGTCAAAAGTACCACAAAAGGGTACAAGTACATCATAATATCCAAAATAATCCAACAAAGTGGATAGAGTACAATATCACCAACTGATACAAAAAACATAATACATAAAACATGAGAAAACTTCACTTTGACGCGCAAAGGAAGTACAAAATCATCACAACAAAAAATCAGTCCTCCTCGGACTCTGAACCAGACACTCTAACCTCCTCTCTATCCTCTGAACCAGAAACAGAACCAGACACCTCAACATCAACACCATCACCCTTTTCCTCATCAGCATCATCAGGACCAATCGCATCTGCTCCCCCTCCGAAAACTGGCCTGGCCTTAGGCCAACCAGCATGAGCAATGAACTGCTCCCTCGTCATCATCGTATGATCAGCGGCAGGTTCATGAATTTGTAGCTGCAGTACCTGCATGGAGTCATGTAAATCCATCATGGCGCGCTGAGAAGCTGCCATCCAATCCCAGTTATACTGGAAAATATCCTGCAGATAAGGGTAGAAACCTTGCGACCCATAACCAGAAGCATCACCACCCCTTGTGCCGGCATCAGCACCAACACTAGATGTCTCACCCTTTGCCCCCTTAGGCTTACAGAACTTATCCACATATCGGTCGTCGATCACAGAAGGAATAGTGACCTGACGGCGTGCGGGTATATTAACCCCAACATGAGCACACAAAGTCATGATGTGACAAGGAAAAGCAAGAGGGGCATTCGCCCGAGAAGCGGAACCGCCAATACCACTCTAAACAATAGCCTTAATCTCATCGGCGATAATACGGGCCACATCTATCTGTACGTTAGTCAAAATACTGTGGACAAGGTGGACAAGTGGAATAGGGATGGTAGATAAACGCGACTTCGACTTGATGTTGGTTATCACCAAAAGCAAAATAAGCTGAGCCAAAGGTTGCATGTCCTCACGACGGTATCTAATGGCAACCCGGATGGGTTGAGTTCTACAGTTTTTCCCAGTCGTAGAAGATCACTGGTCATTTTTGGAATGTCACGGTGAAGGTGCAAGTCTCTATGGTAGACATCTATTTGGCTAGCTCTCAATGGCAAAGAATCTCCAAGAACGGTATTAATTGCTCCGCGATCAAATCGCACAACTCCCCCCCCCCCCCACTTCGGTTGTCCAACTAAAAAGCTCCCCATCATCAGGGAGGGCATTAGCATAAAACTCTCGGACAATCTCAACATTGTAGCTATCCAAGGGAGTTATCAGTCTTCCCTATTTTTTGGCTTCTAAGAGTGCAGCCACCGACCAATAACTTCCACGATCACTCAAGTTAAATCTCTTTTCCGGTAAGATAGTTCTCTTTTCCAAGGTTAGATACCTTGCTGTCTGCTTGGCTCCACGATCGCTGTCAAACTATATTGGCACTTGTTTTGAAGTGCTGGCCTTTCTTTTCTTTGCGGGATTAATCTTAGGAGCCATCTGCACAAATCAACAAATAAAACAACAACAAGTAGCAACACAGTTCATTAGAAATGGGAGCCAAAACAAAATCACAAACTGAGACAACATAAAAAAATTCAGAATTCTGATACGTTCGCTCCAGAGTTGCAAAGCGGAGGCTGACGAACATTCGCCTCAGATTCGCAAAGCGAAGTCTTGCGAATGCTCGCCCAGGTTCGCAAAGCGTGTGAATTGATTTGTATTTGCATCATTTGTCATTCGAGTGAAATTGCCCCGCGGTTGCAAACGCGTTAATTTCCTTCAATCTTTTTCGAAGAGGAGTGTTAGAGTGACATAAGCATGATGATTTAGTTGTCTCTTGAAACATTGTCTGAGATTTGTTTTAAGAATCAAGTTCTTTTGCATTGTCGATTCTAGGATTATGTAATTGTGCTTTGCTACAATTTTTGTTTATTTGAGCCGTTTATCCTTTCTTGGTTGAATCAAATGCTCGAGCAAATCCTCTTGTGTCAATGAGAAGCATATTTTGCTTGAGGACAAACAAAGAGTTAGTTGGGTAGACTTTGTTAGATGTCAAACATGCTATATATTTGTATTTGATACTTGACATTTTTCAACACTTTAATGTTTTAATGGTGGATTTTAGTAGTGAATTGTTGTTGTTCTTCAAACATGGTATATATACCTTTGGTGCTTGTAATGTGTGTGCTATTGTGCAGGAAAATGCACTAATTGATCAAAGGGCAGTTTAGTTATCAGAAGGCACTTCAGGTGCCATTTTCTTCATTCGCCAGGCGAATGGATCATTCGCAGTGCGAATGCATCAGATCCCAAGTGCATTATAAATAGATTTTTACACTTTCTTGGGATCATAACTTCACCTTTTCACACCATAACCTTATTTTCTGAGTTTTGATCATCAAAGAGAGATTTTTCACATAGAGAAGCTGGATTAACATCCGATCTCGATTCTTTGACTGTGTATATTGCCGTCGTTCGATAGTCAAAAGCGTTTCAAACTTTATAGTAACAAAGGGTTTGGTTTTACGTTTCGAATTGTTTGCATAAAATTTAGAATTCAACGGTAAAAAGATTGGTGTTAGGGTTTTGGTAAAAATATGCCAAGACTTGTGTCCAATAATCCGTTTCGTACTTATCAACTCGATAAAGCGTGTGAACTCGTTAACAATAAATATAACCACATATCCTCTCAACAAGTTTCTCTCGAACACTTGTTGTGAGATTTATCATATTGATCCTTTGATGATCTCTCACTCAAAATACCAATATGATAACATTCAAGTTCAATATTTATGAACATCAACTTTCAAAACTATCTCTAGCCTTATGATTATTGATGGATTGAAACTTAGGTCAAGTTTAATACATTTCTCTCGAACATGAATTAAACAAAATATAAACCATGTAAACAAAGTTTTTCTTCAATATTTATCATCAACAAAGTTCACAAACTTATGACCAAGATCAATACATATAAAATGATGGATTACCTACCACTAATCTTGACACAAGGATGTGTTTAGCTACACATAATCATGGTAGCTTGCTTCACAAGTTTTGTGAGGATATGAAAAAGCATACGCGTCGAAGAATTGAGATCGGATGCAAATCCAGCTTTTCTATGTGAAAAATCTCTCTTTGATGATCAAAACTCAGAAAATAAGGTTATGGTGTGAAAAGATGAAGTTATGATCCCAAGAAAGTGTAAAAATCTATTTATAATGCACTTAGGATCTGATGCATTCGCACGGCGAATGATCCATTCGCCTAGCAAATGAAGAAAATGGCACCTGAAGTGCCTTTTGATAACTAAACTGCCATTGGTTGTCTTCGTGAGTTTGCAATGCCAACGTTTCATTCGCAAAGCGAATTTTGGGTCCTTTTGCCACTGCCATATCCAAGGGTTCTTCGCCAGGACTTTCGCACAGCGAGTGAAGCAGCGAACATTTTCTGGAGTTCGCAAAGAGAACTTTAGTCCCTTTTCCTACTACCATACTCTGGGACCATTCGTTGGAGACCTCACTAGCTGTTTGCAAAGCGAACCTTCGCTAGCCAGTTCGCAAAGCGAACTTCTTGAAGTTTTCCTCAATTCTTTGGCAGCTTGCATCAATTCTTTGTGTCTTCTTTCATTGATCAATAAGTGCACTTTCCTGCACAATAGTACACATATTACAAGCACCAAAGGTATATATACCATGTTTGAAGAACAACAACAATTCACTACTAAAATCCACCATTAAAACATGAAAGTGTTGAAAAATGCCAAGTATCAAATACAAATATATAACATGTTTGACATCTAACAAACTCTCCCCAACTAACTCTTTGTTTGTCCTCAAGCAAAGTATGCCTCTCATTGGCCCAAGAGAATTTGCTCGAGCATTTGATTCAACCCAGAAAGGATAAACGGCTCATATAAACAAAAATTGTAACAAATCACAATTACATAATCCTAGAATCGACAATGCAAAAGAACTTGATTCTTAAAACAAATCTCAGACAATGTTTCAAGAGACAATTAAATCATCATGCTTATGTCACTCTAAAACTCCTCTTCGAAAAAGATTGAAGGAAATTAACGCGTTTGCAACCACGGGGCAATTTCGCTCGAATGACAAATGATGCAAATACAAAGCAATTCATACAATATCTAATCAATCATATAAGCAAAAGATCACTAAGGGCTTTTATCGGCTGTAACTTGGTCGGGGTTAAAAACAAAGGACATATGTACACGACCATTGAAACAAGAAAGGGTAAACACTATGAAGAGCATTTCTTTTTCAAAATTTTTCGATCTTGTTCAATCCTTATTTCTTTCTTTCACAATGCATTCTCTTCTTTTGATTTTCTTTTCTTTTTGTTCTTTTTCTTTCTTTCTTTTTTTTTTTTCAATTTCTTTGTCATAGAATGCATTGTATCACCAAATCCTTTTTCTCTTTTCAAAATAAATCATTCTCCCCAACTTCAACATTGACATAAGCTTAGCTTAAATGCTCTTCAAAACGGGTTAAATTCGGGTTCACGATTCAAACAAAAATTTCATTTCGGCTCAAAAGAGGTTTCAAATACTCGCACACTCACAAGGTGACTTCCATTTTGTTGAATAGTAATTTGGGCGTGTTTTATCGTATCCGCAGAGATTGTGTATATTGTCGCCGTTCGATAGTCAAAAGTGTTTCAAACTTTATAGTAACAAAGGGTTTGGTTTTACGTTTCGAATTGTTTGCATAAAATTTAGAATTCAATGGTAAAAAGATTGGTTTTAGGGTTTTGGTAAAAACATGCCAAGACTAGTGTCCAATAATCCGTTTCGTACATATCAACTCGATAAAGCGTGTGAACTTGTTAACAATAAATATAACCACATATCCTCTCAACAAGTTTCTCTCAAACACTTGTTGTGAGATTTATCATATTGATCCTTTGATGATCTCTCACTCAAAATACCAATATGATAACATTCAAGTTCAATATTTATGAACATCAACTTTCAAAACTATCTCTAGCCTTATGATTATTGATGGATTGAAACTTAGGTTAAGTTTAATACATTTCTCTCGAACATGAATTAAACAAAGTACAAACCATGTAAACAAAGTTGTTCTTCTATATTTATCATCAACAAAGTTCACAAACTTACAACCAAGATCAAACATACAAAATGATGGATTACCTACCACTAATCTTGACACAAGGATGTGTTTAGCTACACATAGTCATGTTAGCTTGCTTCACAAATTTTGTTTGGAGATGAAAAAGCATTTGTGTCAAAGAATCGAGATCGGATGCAAATCTAGCTTCTCTATGTGAAAAATCTCTCTTTGATGATCAAAACTAAGAAAATAAGGTTATGGTGTGAAAAGGTGAAGTTATGATCCCAAGAAAGTGTAAAAATCTACTTATAATGCACTTGGGATCTGATTCATTTGCACTGCGAATGATCCATTCGCCTAGCGAATGAATAAAATGGCACCTGAAGTGCCTTCTGATAACTAAACCGCACTTGGTTGTCTTTGTGAGTTCGCAATGCGAACGTTTCATTCGCAAAGCGAACTACTCGTCAAAACATTCACAAAGCGAATTTTGGGTCCTTTTGCCACTGTCATATCCAAGGGTTCTTCGCCAGGACTTTCGCACAGCGAGTGAAGCAGCGAACATTCGCTGGAGTTCGCAAAGCGAACTTTAGTCCTTTTTCATACTGCCATATTCTTGGACCATTCGCTGGAGACCTCGCTAGTAGTTCGCAAAGCGAACCTTCGCTAGCTAGTTTGCAAAGCGAACTTCTTGAAGTTTTCCTCAATTCTTTGGCAGCTTGCATCAATTCTTTGTGTCTTTTTTCTTTGATCAATTAGTTCACATTCCTACACAATAGCACACACATTACAAGCACCAAAGGTATATATACCATGTTTGAAGAACAACAATAATTCACTACTAAAATCCACCATTAAAACATGAAAGTGTTGAAAAATGCCAAGTATCAAATACAAATATATAGCATGTTTGACATCTAACAGTATTCCAAGATCACCTTAAGACGTTCTTACTTTGTACTTGCCTTTTCCTCTCCTGATTCCTACTTTGGCATCAAAGTGCCTTGCAGGTACACCCCCTCCTCCTTGGATTCCAACATCGAAGACGAAGTCTCTGGCCCACTTCAGGTTCTGATCAACCGGAAATATATATATATATATATATATATATATATATATATATATATATCATTGACTATTTTAATAGTTGATGCTAGAATAACTCTACATTGAAGGAAATCTGGATTTGTTTAGTTTTGAAGGAGATTTGGAAAAATACTTGTAACAATTGCTTTAATTGGGTCCACAAATTCTCTAATTAGTAACTCTTCAGAAATAAGAATTCCAGCATATCAATCATTGGGTTCAGAGACTTTTTCATCGCCAACTTGTAAAATTCATTCTTAGAATAGACGAATTTATTTTGAATTGCTTAATTTAGAGCCATTTTGCAACCACATATTTCTCATAAGATTAAAAACCTTGCAATGATTTCAAATACATAAGACATTTATTGTAGCATGCACAACATTAGGTCTAGTACCTCTTGGTGTAACGGGTAGAATTTGTCTGAAATTTTCACCAAAAATGACAATTTGTCCTCCAAAAATTTGTTTACATTAAACATTGTCATCACTCATTATATCCTTCAATGATTTGTCAAAAATTTAAAAATAAAATTTATTTTTCATAGGTGCTTCATCTCATATAATGAGTTTTGTTACTTTCAAGAGATTAGCTAATTAAGATTTTTTCTCAATGTTACATATAGAAGATTATAAACATGAAACTGGAATTTTGAATTTGGAATGTGCCGTTCTTCCTCCTAGTAACAATAAATTTGTCATTCCACTTGATGTTACATGTTGAATTTTATCCAAAAACATTACTTTAAAATCTCCATTTACTATTAAAAAAAATGAGACTTTTTTTTACAAAGGAATCATCCATAATAAATTTTAAAACCATGATTAAATGAAACATATTAAAATAATTATTTATAACGCTACAAATCTTTGTCTCCAAATTTTGATAATAAAATAAATCTTCTTAAAAATAAGATTATAAGTTCAAACCCTTTATTAAATCCCCCTATCACTCACTTTATTTTATCCTTGTACCTTCACACCTTTAACTCTTTAGTACATAATATTTTATTTGTAAAAGAGCAATCTTTCATCGTCCATATCAAATCAAACAAAACATACCGTACAATATTATAAAACAAATCATACAACACATAAAAGCCTACAAGAAATACAATCCACAAAAATCATTCCTTTATAACTATATGCATGTTCTTAAATCTAAATTATCCGAATATAAACCGCCACAAAGGCAAACCCGCCACAAAGACAAAAGATGCATATGCCATGAAATGCAAATCCCGCAACTTAGGCAATCATACAACCATATAGTATCACATCATCTTAAAATTTATTTCACTTAATCATCCATCTTCAATCGTAATTGATTCACATCACAATCACACATAATAATAACAATCACAAACTAAACAAACATTCACCCACATCACATAATCATTCCAAAACACAATATATATATATATATATATATATAATTATATAGGCTTAATACCCTTTTTAGTCCCTTATCTATACCCCTGAGTCCATTTTGGTCCTCTTTCTTTTAAAAGTTTCAATTTGGTCCCTCACGTTATCAAACAGAATCAAACAAGTCCTTTCCGTTAAATATTGATAAACGGCGTTAGAAACAAGGGACGTGGCAAGCTGAGGTGGTGACATAAAGGATGTGGCAGCTGAGGTGGCATAATTATTTTTTTTATTATTACATTTAATAATTAAGTATTTTATTGATAATTGATTTTCACAAACTTTAATATAAAATATTTGAGCCTAAAGCTCATATTCCTTTGTAATAACAGCCCATTAGTCAAGTTTTATTGGTAAAGTGTGAATAAGTTGTTTATAAACACTAATGCTTATTAGTGCAATTTCGATGTGGGACTCAAACAAAGCAAATATTAAAGTACCTGCAAGTCATGTGGTAGCAACCTTCGCCAAGTTCAATCATATGGTTGCACTTCACGCACTGCCGCCAAAGACTTGTTGATGCTAGAAACTTCAACTTCACATCTTCTGATGCTTCAACTTCAACCATATTGGAATGGGGGCGGTGTGAAGAAATCATCTTTTGGAGCATCAAATTAATTGCATCTGCTTATTTTGTCTTTGAAAACACTTAAGAGAGATTTGTATTGTTGTAATTTGATTACTTATCATCTCTCCCACAGATTAGAACTTTCTTCACGACTTACTGCTGATTTTGAATGCTATGTAGATACTATTGAATTTTTATTTTCTTGTTTGTCTTATTAGAGCATTTCATCAGGTTACATGGATTGTAACTTCTGCTTATCTCTTGGATATTATAGGTGACCCTGGTACTATATTTTTCTGGTTGCAAGTCACAAAATAAAGGTTCATCGCCAAAACCTCATATCAGTGGAAACCTGATAGACGATTGGTATGCTCTGAGTATTAAGATTACTTTAAATAATTGCTACTTTAGTGAGAAAGTTTAAAGGCCAAATATTTGGAACTTGTTGGTATCTAGATATCTCTTATCAAGGTAGCATAAATAATATGCATTGCAATGAGTTATTCATGACCCTTATCCTCTCTTTTATAATTCTAATGTGCAGCGTGCTTCATTATGTTCCTGCTTAACACTTCATTTAAAGCATAAAAGCTTCCTGTCTAATAAGTACTTAAATCATTCCTTCTTAGCACTTCATTATGTTGATATAGTACTTAAATCAGTTGGAGATTTCATGTCTAATAAGTAATTAAAATACACTGCAATGTACTATGTGGGCTAACTAAACGGGGAAAGTATGTCTAACTGCATTTGTAACGAAGGACTTTCCTTGACAAAAATTATGATTCTTTGCCCCCTGAAATTAGTGGCAACAAGTAAACTTTAATCCCTTGCAGAAATTGTGTTTCTACTGTTAAGCTTGTTGATTTTTGTTTTCTATTTTATTTAATAGGTGGTTTGGAATACAACTAAATCCTCAGTTCATGGGTATTGAGGTTGAAGTTTAAGAAACCACATGTTTGCTCAGCCCGTGAAACACTCTTCAACAATGGAAAGTCTTCTTAAGAAACCACACTGTTATACATGTCAGTAAAGCCAACTTCAACAGGTATGCTTGGTTTGTAAATTGCAAAAGAAAGAAGTTTGTGAAGTCCTACATTGAATAATCAATAACAAATTTGAGTGTTTATATAGTTGTTCACACAATTAAATTATAACTTGACTATTGGGCCTATTGTTAAGAATATGGGCTTTAAGCCCAAATCTTTTAAATTAAAGTTTATAAAATTTAATTTAAATAGATTTTCTAAAAAGAAGTATATAAACCGTGTCACATCCCCATTCAGTAACATACACATCAGTACATTCAATCCACGTCATCAACATTTTAAGTGAAATTTTAACTTTTCTAACGGCAAGAACAAACGTGGACCTATTTAATAACGTATGAGACTAATTTGGAACTTTTAAAAGAAAGTAGATCAAATTGGACCCACTCCTATAGTTATAGGACCACAAAAGATATTAAGCCAATTATATATCAATTCTCTCTTTAGAACAATTATGTGTCATATGATTTTATTCAATAATATCTAACTATTAGTTTCGTTATAATCAGTATTTAGAAGGAACTTTACCTACACGAGTCGAGTTCATCTACAAGAGTCTTTACTCGGATACTTCGAAATCTAACTATTTAAACTAACAACTGCCAATTCTCCCACATTTGGTGTCTCGTGGCTAGCAATAGGTAAATATAGTGGCTGCCCCAAACTTACAACCGAGCAGAAACAACAAAAACAAAGTTAAAATTAGTTTAATTGACCCTAAAGATTAAAAGGTTTCAAACTGTTGAAAAGAATTAAAGTTTAAATTCTAAAATAAAATCTCCAAAAATTGAATTTATTTTTAAAGCAAATATATCCATTTTTTCCTATCTCTCTAAAATAGTTATCAAAAGATATAATTTCGATTTATCAAATCAAGTACTTCCTAAACCAACTATATGAAGAAAAAAAAACTAAACCAAAAAAACTATTATTTTTCATGATTTGAATATTTTTTCAACAATATTGAATCAAACTAATATTTAAGAATGTATCCTTCCACGTCATTTACTTGCCATTTCATACCGTCAGTTTTCTTTAATTTGCTCTGAAAATACAAGTTATCCACACATACACTTTTTTAACACCATTGTAAGGTTAATTTTACACTGATGATTAGAGTTATTATTATATATTCATTTGCTTAATAAGCAGATTTATATGTATGAAAATGGAGAAATAGCTTATTTTCATGCCTTACTAAAACATGACCATACTCAGATTTGAGAACAAAAGAAAATTTAAAATTCATTTAAAACTTAAGATTTTATTTCTTTCTGTCAGTTTTAATTAAGAATCAAAACCGATAAAAATAGAGATTCAAATCATAACTGAAGTCTTATATTTTCTTACTCAATAACAAAGGAAGTATAACCTGAACAAATAGTTGAAACTTTCATCCAAAATAAGCCACAACTTTAGATTTTGAGAAAGTGAAAGTTGGAGGTTTCAATCCAAGCTAAAGCTCAATATCTCTTTTTCCCAAAAATCCAAGTTAGATCAAATTAACAAAAGAGAAATCAAGATTTTTGAGGGTTAAACTTGTTTCAACTTGAAATTATAGAAAAGTCAAGACATTGCAAAAACATGGCCAAATTCGATTTTAAAGAGGAATGCAAAGCTTATTGTTTTCAAACGAATTTAAAGATTTTTAAATTAGGAGTAAAACTAATTAAATAGGGTAAATACTAATCACCCTTCGAAGAGATAGAAGCTCGCGGTGGCTTGAGAAAATCTGATACTAATCACTCTTAGAGTTGAGTCTCATACGGTCATACCTCATTGCTTAAGCTTCAACAATAACTTCCAAAACACATAAAAAGTTTCTCTCGGTGTATATGGGATAGTGGTCGCTCACCTCTGGTAAGATTTGCTTTGTTTCAGCCCACATGATCTCATCTATTATTAACAAGAGATTTAGATGGATCACTCTCTAAAATTGTTAATAGTCAGTAAACAATTATATTGATGAGATAAACAATCTTAACCCAACAGTCTTAACATTTGTTACAACTTACACTCAGAATCTATTAAATTTTTCATTAGTCTTCAATACACTTGGTCTACGCTCCTCACAGAATCACGCTGTTTATGCCTAAAGCATCCATTATTTCAAGAAAGAGAATTTTAAACATGGTTTGTGTGGTGTACGGAGGACACGCCATCTCCTTAAAAATGGAAGACATGTCATTTTGACACTATAATTTAACCGAGTCCAAAAATACTTTTACAATCTAGTCTGATCTCCTGGTTTTCTCAAAAATAATATCTGATTATAACAATACATATTATTAAAAATAAGTAACACGATCCACAACAGTAATAAAATATTCAAACCAAACAACAGTTGTAATACATAGACATGCACTAACGACACTTTTCATACGTCCAATCCCAAGTCTCTTCTTTACACAATACTTAAAAGGACTGGCCCAACACAACACTACTACATGAGACTTAGAGTCTGTTTGATATCACAAAAAAAAAAAGAGTTTTTAGCTTTTAGTTTTTAGTTTTTCAGCTCATTTTTATTAGGCTAAAATACAGTTTTGGTCTTTTTGTTTGTCAAAATTTACGGTTTTTGTCCCCCTATTTTTTTTTAACAGTTTTGGTCCCCACTCCAATTTTGGCCCAAAAAAAGTGATGAACAGTAACTTATCCGTACATGAACAGTGAGGGGTGGGGGGACCAAAACTGTTAAAAAAAAAACAGGGGGCCCAAAACCGTGAATTTTGACAAACAGGAGGACCAAACATGTATTTTAGCCTTTTTATTAAAAAGCTCTGTTTGGTAACTGCATTTAGCTTTTAGCTTTTTAACTAGTTTTTAGCTTTTTTTTAAAAGCTATTTAAAGTAGCTTTTGAGCTTGTAGCTTTTAGCTTATGACTTTTTATTCCAATTATACCCTTATTATTTTAAATATATATATATATATATATATATATATATATATATATATATATATATATATATATACTCTATTAAAAAATTGATTTTAAAAGATTGAATTTAGAGAGATTTTGAAAAATGTTATAGAAAATTTTTACTAATTTTTTTATTTTATTAAACATTATTTTTATTTAATAAATATAAATTATATAATTAATTTAGAAATATTGTTGATAATTCTCAAATTAGTAAAACATTGAAGGAAAATCAATGAAATTTAAAATATTAGACAATAAATTTATTTTTGTTATTATTTTAGATTAATATAAATAAATTCAAAATTACAATGTTATTATTTCACATATTTTATTAAATTTCATTATAAAATTAGAAAGAAAAAAAAACTATATTTTACGAAAGAATGAGTTAACCAGATTGAGAATTGTAGTTATTAGGATTAATTTTACTTTTATGTCTTCATAAATGACTTTATAAAATACTTGTACTTCATGTATGATTTGCTGGTTCTTTTATTCATTGAATTTCGTTGTCAATATATTCATACACAATAGCAAAGCTCTTAAAATTTATATACAAATTTATATATTTTGATGATATATTCAATTTTTCATATATATTAACATTGTTTTGTATTTTGTTATTAATACGTTTATTTTTATAATAAAAATTAATTTAATAATATGGTATAACAAGATAATAAAATCACCAATTTCTTAATTAAAATGTCATTTTATGTCATTTTGTAATTATCAGCTAGTGTAACAGCTAATTTACCAAACACTCAAATTAACTTATCAGCTATCAGCCATCAGCTATAAGCTATCAGCTATCAGCTACCATCTACCAGCTATCAGCTAACAGCTACCAGCTAGTTTTATCAAACAGAGCCTTAAAGCAAACTTTGAATTACAACTTTTTACATTCTAATAAAAAATTAAATTAAATTTTATAATATTTATTTAAAATTTACTTTTCGAGCTACAACATCACAAATACAGATTCAGAGTTTATAAAATTGATAAATCACAAATATAAAACTGCAGAGTTGCTGCAATTGTAATTGCAAAGTATTTTGCTTTTGTAAAAGTGTTTAATTGAAAATGATAGGAAAACTTTTAAAGAAATTGATGAATTTAATGATAAGAAATTATTACTAATTTATTATAGAAACATTGGGATTTGGGAAGAAAAAAATCAAAATTCAACTATTAAAAAAAAATGAAATACCCCATTTTACTTTTTTCTAGGCTTTAATAATCAATTTACATTTAATTAACTTGTATTAATTAATTTGATTAAAAACTATATTTGGGGGAGCTTTAGGCGCTTCACCCAATGACCGGCCCTGATACTTAAAATCAACCAACAACCCTCATTTACACAAAATAAAAAATTATTCTATTTCCTCCCATAGTCCACAAACATATGGCTTAATAAGGTAATATATCTTCACCCACATGACTATCTAAAGAGAAGGCAGACCCTCTCTCTAGCGTCTCATCGTGTTCCACGCACCCGGCCATTTCTTGGTTTGTGGTGATTTTCCCCTTCCAGCTCTCTGGACTTTTCACCTGCTTTGGGTCAGGTAGTTCGCTTTCGATTACAAGCTTTAACATTTTCTTTCAGAATCAAACAAAATGGAAAAATGGAAAACAATAACACTCTCAAAGGAAGAAGAAGTGGGTGTGGTAGCGGATGAAGATAAGATATGTGCGGACGATTCATTTCAGAGGACGCTAGCAGGGAAACTTTGGACTGAGAGCAACTTCAACTCCAAAGCTTTCAAGTCAACAATGATCAATGCTTGGAAGCTGAAACATCCGGTGGAGGTTCAAGACCTAAGCAAAAATCTATTCCTTTTCAAGTTCTACTCAAAACGAGATCTGGAATACGTTATTAGAGCGGGACCATGGAGCTTTGACAGATCTCTACTAGTTCTAAATCGTATCTCTGGCGAAGAACAACCGTCGGATCTACACATGCACTACATCTCATTTTGGGTTTGAATCTATGAACTGCCACTCAATCTCAGATCGGAAGCAATGGCAAAGAAACTAAGCAACATCATTGGCAGTTTTGAAGAGATGGATGTTAAAGAAGCACATAGGAATGAAAAGTTTCTACGCATCAAAGTTGTCATCAACCTTAAAGAGCCACTGAAGCGAGGTACAGTTGTTAAATTAAAAGAGAAGAACCTTAGGGTTCATTTTAAGTATGAGAGATTGTCGACCTTTTGCTTCGTTTGCGGGAGAATGGGTCACCAGATCAAAGATTGCGAAGCGGTGGAGGATCTAAATGAAGAAGGATTTGAGGAGTTAGAGAAACAAGACTTGTCTTTTGGTCAATGGCTTCGAGCCTCTCCTCTTCCAAAGGTGATGGACGAAACTAAGAAGAAGGATTCCAGTTCTAGCTTGTGCAGCAAAGACCTCTTCAACGCCTCCTCGAGCCAAAGCAGATGCGAGGCAAAAAGGGAGAAACAAGGGAGAAGACCCTGAAGCTCAACAAAACATGTTCGCTCTAAAATAACAAGAAGGAAATTCTAAGGGAAGAGACAGAGATTCAAAACAGAAGACGGATGTCGAAACGGTTGCTGAGTCATTAGGAGCTGTCATTTTATCTAACGAGAAGAATACCCCAACATTCTCTATTGGTAAAGAAGAGCCCCAAAAGAAGAAATGGACAAGGAGAAAGAACGTGAGGGAAATAAAAGATGGAAGTAGCAGGGTATCCAAGCCAAGGATTTCCAATAGGCAGCTTATTGATGTAATGATAACAGAAGGTCCACTAGACGAAGACATAGCGGGAGAGAAAAAGAGGAAGCAAACTGCAACAATGAGTGAAGGACAAAATCTTCGACCAGAGGTGGTGTTGGAGGGCCAACACCGCCTATCTCAATGAAGATCCTAAGCTCGAACTGCAGGGGTCTGGGGAGCCCCCGTGCAGTTTGACCACTTAAATGGCTCATCCGTGTGGAACGTCCCCAGCTTGTTTTCCTAATGGAGAGAAAGCTCAAAAGAGAAGAACTAGCAAAAATCAAGAACAAATGTAGATTCAGTTTCGAGGCAGCCGTGGATTGTAAGGGTTCGGGGAGAGATAGAGCAGGAGGTCTTTGTTTATGGTGGAATGATACAACTGACATTCACATTAGTTCACACTCTCAGAATCATATAGCTAGATTCGTCCAATCTGAAGATGAGGAATGCTCCTGGTCTTTTGCAGGAATATATGGCTTTCCTGAATAGTTAAACAAGAAAAAAACTTGGCAATTGGTCCAGTCATTATGTGAAGTTAGTGGAGAGAGCTTAATCTTATTTGGGGACTTCAATGATACGTTGCAAGATGCTAACAAAATATGAGGCAACAGCAGAACAGGTTCTCAATATCAATGGGGCAGAGATACGCTTGATAGACGCAGACTTGAGGAATTTAATTTTGAGGGCTATCTGTATACTTGGTCTAATGGTCGACAAGGAGAGGACAATGTTCAGTGTAGGCTCGACAAAGCACTGATATCTTTTGGTTTTAAGCAACGTTTCCTGCTAAGTAAGGTGGTTCATCTGGAAAGACATTGTTCTGATCATGCTGCCCTTCGGATTCTAATTCAGATGGAGGCTGAGTCTAACAAAAGACACTACCTGTTCCATTTTTAAGAGGCTTGGTCAAAACAAGAAAACTGTGGAGAATTCATTAGACAGTTATGGAGGAGTAACTTTGCTTCCTTCCAGCAAAGAATCAAATCAATGCAAGAACTTCAGTACTACTTCAAGGATATGCGTACCAACACAGTCAGAAAGGAAATTAAAATACTCCAAGACTTTCTTACAGAGGACAAGAGATGGTCTAAGGATGGTAATTCCATTCAACAATAGAAGGCAGTAATTAGACAGAGAGATTTTCTTTTAAAGATTGAGGAGACTCTTTGGAGTCAAAGGAGCAGAGCAATGTGACTTATGGACGGGGATGGAATACGAAAATTTTCCACCATAAAGCAGACCAAAGAAGGTGAACCAACACGATCAAAAGGCTGAAGGATAGTCAAGGGGTTTGGAGGAGAGGCAACAAAGCTTGCGAAAAGATTCTCATAAACTACTTTAAGAATGTTTTTTCGTCTTCTTGTCCGAAAAATCAGGAGATATGCTCTCTTGTACCTGGAAAATTAACTGATGCTCATAAGCAGCTCTGCTTAAAACAATTTTCAAAGGAAGAAGTTTTTGATGTTATTTGCCAAATGCACCCTACAAAGTCCCCGGGCCCAAATGGCCTACCTGCCCTCTTCTATAAAAAATATTGGCCTATTGTGGGGGTGGAAGTTAGTCTCTATGCCTTAGATATTTTGAATAACCAAAGGGATCCTAGCTCTATCAACAACACCTTCATTACCCTTATTCCTAAGAAGAAGCACCCTTCGACTCCGTTGGATTTCAGGCTTATAAGTCTTTGCAATGTTGTCATGAAAGCTGTTACCAAAGCCATTGCTAATAGAATCAAGAATTTCCTTCTTGATATCATTAGTGAAGAGCAGAGTGCCTTTATCCGTGGAAGACTCATAACAGACAATACCCTCATCGCAATGGAATGCTTCCATTGGATGAAGCAAAAGAAGAAGGGGATGAAGGGTATTATGGCCTTGAAGCTGGATATGTCGAAAGCTTACGATAGGCTTGAGTGGAGTTTTGTGGTTGAAACATTAAAATGTCTAGAGTTCCCTGAGCGTATGATCTCCTTAATTCAGAAGTGTATTACCACTGTTTCCTACCAAGTCTTAATCAACGACAAGCTTAATTGTTCCTTTTTTTCTGAAAGGGGTCTCCGCCAAGGAGATCCTCTCTCACCATATCTATTTGTTATCTGTGCTGAGGTTTTTCAGGTTTATTGAAGCAAGTTGTCTATAGGAAAACCATTCATGGAGTCTCAGTTGCGAGGAAGTCCCCATCAAGATCCCATCTCTTTTTTGCAGACGACAATCTCTTATTCGCCAGAGCTAGTGAGGAAGAGGCTACTCGCATTGTCAACATTCTCTCTGCTTATCAGCGAGAATTAGGGCAAGTTATCAATTTTGAAAAATCTGAAGTTTCATTTAGTGGAAATGTTGAGCAGGAGGCAAAGGACAGAGTTAGAGAGAAGCTTGGATTCCGTTCTGTCAATAATCATGTTCGTTACCTTGGTTTACCTGTCGTCCTGGGTAGATCAAAGAAGGAGGTTTTCAAGCTAGTTGTGGAGTGTGTGTGGAAAAAGGTGAAAGGTTGGAAGAAGTCTTTTCTCTCCAGAGCAGGCAAAGAAGTTTTGATTAAAGTTGTGGCCCAAGCAATCCCCACCTATATCATGAGCTGCTATCGCATTCCAGAAAGTTGTTGTAAGGAGATTGAGTCCATGTTAGCAAAATTTTGGTGGGGCACAAAGGAAGGGGAACGTAAAATTCATTGGTTAAGTTGGGAAAGATTAGCTCAATCAAAAGGGGTTGGTGGAATTGGTTTCAGAGGCATTCAAGACTTCAATACAAGCTTATTAGGCAAGCAATTCTGGCGTCTGATGCAAGAAGATGGATCCCTCTTTGAGAGGTTTTTCAAAGGCAGGTACTATCCTCGTTGTTCTATCTCTTCAGCTCCCATTGGTTTCAGGCCGAGTCATGCGTGGCGTAGTATCTTGAGTGCAAAAGATCTGGTGACTCAAGGTACCCGTTGGCTTGTGGGTAATGGTTCGAAAATCAGTATTGGTGTGGATAAATGGATTCCTTCGCTCCCAGGTTTTCAACCCACTAAAATGGCCAGGTCTCTCAACCCCGAGACAAAAGTTTCACACCTCATTGATAGTGAATTGGCTTGCTGGAATCTGGACATTCTTAAGGACAATTTTGATGCCCATGATGTCACGCATATAAGGAGTATACCTCTCTCAGCAAATCTCTCTGAAGATAAGCAAATATGGATCCATGAAATGAGTGGTATATTCTCTGTTAAAATGGCATATCATTGGCTTGGAGATCAAAGGGAGAAAAAGCAGCCAGGGTCTTCCAACAACGACCCCCAAAAATTCTGGAAGAGCCTTTGGAAGCTAAAAGTTAATCCCAGGGTCAAGAATCTTGTTTGGCGCTTATCTAAGGACATCCTCCCAACCAAGCTCAATCTGCAAAGGAAAGGTATTCCCTCTGATACCCTCTGTCCCCTTTGTAACATTGAACCTGAATCTTCCTCTCATCTTTTCATGAGTTGTGTCTTTGCCAAGAGAACTCTTTTCTCTGCTCCCTTGGGAATTTGTATCCCTGAAACAGGTAATATTCACGATTGACTGGGTGTTATTATGGAGAAGGATGAGAACAGGCTGGGGAAGCTCATCGCTATATACTTATGGAAGCTATGGCAGGTTCGAAATAATGTGGTGTTCAAAAATGCTAAACCAGATCCATGCTTGGTAGCAACGGAGATATGGGAATCGTTCAATGAGGGTGGTTTAGAAGGAAATGAGAAAGATGCCAACTCGTGCCAGGTGGGGTGGCAGTTGGATAATTATAATGGATGAATTGTTCAGACCGATGCTGGATGTTTTGAAGATGGCTCTGTGTCTATGGGATGCATCATTAGAGACCCAACGTCAAACATATTCCTTGCTGCCTCTAAAAAGTTGATCAGTGTGGCCGATCCCGCCAGTGCAGAACTCATGGCAATCCTTTGGGCGCTGCAGACTGCGTAGAGTTTGGGACTTCAAAGCTTTGTGGTCCAATCTGATGCTCTTTTTGTGGTTGACTATATAAATGGGATTAATTGTAGTATTGTCTTAGAACCCATAGTGTTAGAGTGCAGGCAATTAATAGCAGATTGTACTAATGTAGTTGTTATGTTCATTAGCAGAAATAGTAATGTAGATGCTCATTTGATGGTTGGAGTTGGCAGATCTTTAGGTTCTAGAACATGAATCGGTCACATTCCAAGCTTGGATTCTGTATCTTTGCCTTCTGCTTCTCTTGCTTAATGAATTGGCTTAACATAAAATAATAATAATAATAATAATATATCTTCAATATCTAGCAAACTCTATATATTTTTGTGTGTAAAGATTTCGAAAAATATTATAAAGAAATAAAGGATTTTGATTCATAAATAACAAAACAAAAATATAAAACTTAGTAAAATAGGAAACAGAAACAACAAGACTTTAAAGTAAAAGGTGATACATTCCTTTGGTATAACTACGATTTGTAGCAAAACAGAAAAAAAAAAAAATTTATAAAAGAATCTATAAACAAATTCAACATGAAAAATGGATTTAGTGACAGTAGCTGAAAATAGAACACCAGAACTGGTTCTAATGAAGGGAAAAAAAATAACTAACACAAGAATAATAGCTATAGTGATTAAGGGTGTTCAAATCTAAACCAATTTAAAAAAAATAATCACAAATTGATAAAAAAAATCGAAAATCACATAAAACCGAAAATTATTTAATGTGTTTGGATGTCATTTTATAAAAATTATACGAATCAGATCAGATTTTAAATTGATTTTTTTAAATCGATCAAAACCAAACCAAACCACTTGTATATATATTTATACTTATATATTCTTTATTAGTATGATATGTTATGTTAATTTATTATTAAATTATAGTTATTTTTTCAAATACAATTTTTTAGTTTGATTTAATCTATTTATTTTTATTATTTTATTTATTTTAAATATAAACGATCATTATCATTTTTTAATATTAACTTTTAATTTAGTATATGTTATATATTCTTTCAAATTTATTATTTATTAGTATTTTATAATATTAATAAAAAATATAATTTATAATTTGGATATTTGAAAAAATCGATCTAAATCCAACCGAATAAAATTGGATCGGATCGGATCGAATTTTTTTAATCTATTATTCAAAACCGAATCGAACCATAAATAAATTTATCTTTAAATTAGATGAAATTTGATTCAAAATCGATCTAAACCGAATCATCCTTAATAGTGAGGTTTTGTAAAAAAAGTTATACATGATAATAACATTAGTAGTAACAAGATACAACACAATATATATGTGAGAAGGAACTTCTTTCTAGTGACAGGCATAATCTACTTTGTAATTTTAAAATAACTCAGATAAAACTTGAAATAATTTTCATTTTTTTCTCTTCGTTGTTCATAATATAAACTCATTTATTTTCTAATCAAAATCTCAACAACATACATTACCTGACTTATTTCTTCACAGCCAAAAATTATTTCATATACATCCTTCCCCTATAAGATATAGACTCATTAGATATTATTCATTTGCAAGACAATATACAATCACTAGTTATAGAATCCTTAATATTTACTTATTTTTTTCATTCTTATACTTAATCAATTACCTTTATTTAGGAAAAATAAGTGTCTATTGTATAACTAGACAAACTATACTAGCCATTACACAAGCTGAAATTGATACTAAATTCAACAAATCCACAAAATTAATAAATAAAACTATGGTGTGCCTTCAAAATAATTATTTTCAAAACTTTCATAGCATAATTCTAAGAAATTAATGCTTTAGCCAAATAAATTAATAAGACAGGTAGAAACTTCTGTTATGATTTTTTATTACGGAGCATTGAACATTGTTCGACTTTTCTTTTAAGAACAACATTTTTATGAGAAACACATTATATATTCACCCAAAATACTTGTTATAATTAACACCTTTTTTCTAGACATCCAAACATTACAACCATTACAATTACTAAAGTAAATATAATAAGTTAATGTTATACATCACACATTCATGCATCACACAAATAATTCACCCCAAAAATAAATTCTTTGTCCGAGAATCTTTGCTCTAATATCATGTTTGTAATATCTCCAATTTTTGTCTAAAAACATTACTTTTAAAATCTCCATTTACTACTAAAAACATTATTTTAGTAGAGTTCCTACAACGGCCTTTACTCAAATACTTTCCAATCGAACTATTCAAACAAACAATTGCCCATTCTCCCACATTTGGTTTCTCGAGGCTAGCAATAGATAAAAATAGTGGCTGCCCCAAACTTACAACAAAGCAGAAACAATGAAAACAAAGTTAAAATTAATTTAATCGACTCCAAAGATTAAAAGGTTTTAAACTGTTGAAAAAGATTAAAGTTTGAACTCTAAAAGAAAATCTCCAAAAATTTAATTTATTTTTAAAATAAATATATCCATTTTCCCATCTCTCTAAAATAGTCATCAAAAGATATAACTTCGATTTATCAAATTAAAATACTTCCTAAACCAACTATATGAAGAAAAAAAAACTAAATCAAATAAACTATTATTTTTCATGATTTGAAAATTTTTCCGACATTATTGAATCAAACTAATATTTAAGAATGTCTCCTGTGGGGTCCAGTCATTTTACATAGCCAACTTTCATTTGGAAAAATTGGAGGTTGGTTATAATAAAGAGTAAAATAGTGAAAAGGACACATGGTGTTTTGTATGAAAGGCAAAGGACACTTGGTGTTTTGCATGAAAGGCAAAGAACAAGTGTCTTCATGCATGTAAGACCTTTTTGGCTTGCTTCTCCTATAAATAGGACCAAGAGCAAGCATTCAACACACAACCACAAGAGAAACAAGAAGCAAGAGATATAGAGCTTTGCTCAAGAGAGAAAATTATTTCTTAGAGAGTTTTTCCTTGTGAGAGAAATAGTGAGCCAATTTGTGAGAGTGTTCCTTACAAATTGAGAGATACTTTGTAGAGAGTTCCACCTAAAGGTGAAGTTGTTGTATTCTCATTATCATTATAGTGGATGTTTAAGAGGCCTAAGGGTCCCGTGGTTTTTTCCCTTTCTCACATTGAGAAGGTTTTCCACGCTAAAATCTTTTTGTGTCATTTTGCTTAAATTTTTCACGTTTCCGCTAGTGCCTATTTTTGAGTTCACGGGGGAGGGAAATTATGGAGGTCAATTTTTCCTAACAGTGGTATCAGAGCTAGGCTCTATGATACTATACGTTGTTGTACTCATAATAAAGTTCTTAGTATGCTTTGTGGTTGCAACATTGTTTGATCTTCCACATCAGAAAAGAACTATTATTGTTGGAATTAAATCGTTGTATTGCGAAGGTGTGTCTTGGTAAGTTCTGGCTAAGGAAAGACTTGGTATTTAAGCGTGTCAATATTGACCCATCTCTCTTTCCTAGGAACTTCCTAGTTGCGCCATTCACAAACTACGGTGACTTTTCCAGTGTACGACACTATTTTTTGAAAATCTCCTAGTTGAAGGAACTACTTTCCCGTGTTCTCAAAATGGATGGTTCTATCAGTTATGAAGGAGATATGTTCAAGCTGACCGCTGGTAATTATACCTATTGGAAGCCGATGATGGAAGACCACCTATATTGCAAAGATTTGCATGAGCCAATCTCTCAAAAGGATAAGCCAACGGAGAAGAAAGATAACGAGTGGGAGCTCCAAAATCGGAAGGCAGTTGCCATGATCAGAAAATACATAGATAGGAGTCTATTCGAGCATGTGTCAACTTATACAAATGCGTATGAGTTGTGGACCAAACTTGAATCCTTGATTCAAAAGAAGACACCGAGAAATAAAGCACACCTTGTCAGACGACTGGTGAAATTGGAGTACTCAGATGGCCAAAATATGATCGAGCAGTTGAATACCTTCAAAGGTATCGTGAATCAGCTGACGAAAGCTGACATGAAGATAGATGATGAGTTGAAAACTCTTCTGCTCCTAAGTTCTCTACCTGAGAGTTAGGACACTCTAGTTGTCAGTCTTAGTAACTCTGCTCCAGACGAAAAACTTGTCTTGGATTCTGTCACAGATTCCTTGCTAAATGAAGAATCAAGATGGAGGGAAAGATGCTTCAACAACCAGTTCGAAGCCAACATTGTTGATAACAGAGGAAGGAGTAAGAATCATGAAAGAGGAGGTCGTGGGAGATCACAAGCTAGATCCAAGTCTCGCACAAGAGTAAGCTGTTATTATTGTGGCAAACCTGGCCATAGAAGACCTGAGTGCAGATTCTTGAAGAGAGATTAACAGGCTGGAAAAGTCCATCGAGATTTGATAAACCCAAAGAAGAATAAGGATGAATGAGCCACAACTGCAGTAGCCTCTAACAACGAGAATATTTTCCTTTTTGGAGACGACAATAATCTAAATGTTGCATTCGATAATTGCACTTGGATAATTGACACCGGAGCATCTTTCCACGTTACACCTCATGAAGAATTATTCTCATCATACCAAAGAGGAGATTTTGGTACGGTGAAGATGGGAAACCACGTCACAAGCAAGATTGTTGGTATTGGTGAAGTGACCATGATCACAAAGAATGGAAATAAGCTTGTGTTGAAGGAAGTAAGACATGTACTAGAAATGCGTCTAAACCTTATATCAGCAGGAAAGTTGGATGACCTAGGGATGATAAACCAGTTCGGCGATGGTAGATGGAAGCTTAGCAAAGGGAGCATGACACTTTCTCGTGGCAAAAAGGAAGGCTCCCTGTACATCATGCAGGGAAAGATAAACAAGGGAGAGACTAATGTTTCTCAAGACGCAACCAAAGAATTGTGGCATAAACGACTTGGCCACATGAGCGATAAAGGCTTAGAGATTCTTTCTAAAGATCATCTTTCAAATTTCAAGGGATAACCACTAGAATCATGTGAAGACTGTCTAGCAGGCAAATAACACAGAGTATCTTTTCAAAGATCAGATGATGCAAGAAGACGAAAGAAAATCCTAGATCTTGTTCACTCAGATGTCTGCTCCACATCTGAAAGGTCTCTTGGTGGCGCACAATACTTTGTTACCTTCATTGACGATCACTCTAGAAAGGCGTGGTGTATTCATTGAAGAAGAAAGATCAAGTTCTACAAGCTTTCAAGGAGTTTCATACCTCTGTAGAACGAGCATCTGGAATAAAGTTGAAATGCTTAAGAAGTGACAATGGAGGTGAATACCTAGGTCCATTTGAAGCATATTGTAAAGCTCATGGGATAAGACATGAAAGGACGCCTCCGAAGACTCCCCAAATGAATGGAGTAGCTGAAAGAATGAACAGAACGATTGCAGAGAAAGTCAAAAGCATGCTTTCTCATGCAAAGCTTCCCAAATCATTTTGGGGTGAAGCAGTGAGAACTGCCATTGATTTGATAAACTTCTCTCCTTCAAGACTGCTAAATGGAGAAATACCGGATGAAGTATGGTATGGAAAGAAAGCCTCTTACGGTCAATTGAAAGTATTCGGGTGTAAGGCATTTGTCCATATTCCTAAAGATGAAAGAGCAAAACTCGATGCTAAGACGAAGGAGTGCATATACCTTGGTTCTCCAAGAGATGAACTTGGCTTCAGACAATGGGATCCTGCAAACAAGAAGATTGTTCGAAGCCGAGATGTGGTATTTTATGAAGATCAAACAATCCATGATATTCAATCTAAGAAGTCAAAGACCATTATGGTACAAAACTCAGGGGGAGAGATTCCTCAACGAGATATTGAACCTGATCAGGCAGTAGAACCCGATCATACGGAGCAACCTGACCAGATAGAACAATGTCACGAAATACAGGGAGAGCAAATAATAGATGTTGATCAGAGGGATCAAGAACCTCAAGATAGAAGATCTGTGCGAGTAAGACAACCATCAAAAAGATATTCCCCAGATGAGTATGTCACTCTCACTGGTGAAGGAGAACCTTAAAGCTTCATGGAAGCCATTGAGACGGTTGACAAGGACAAATGGATGCAAGCCATGCAAGAAGAATTACAATCACTGAAGGAGAACCAGACACATGACTTGGTGAAATTACCAAAGGGAAGAAGGGCTTTGAAAAACAAGTGGGTGTTCAAACTCAAGTCTGAAGAGAACAACCCAAACCCCAGATACAAAGCAAGAATTGTCGTGAAGGGGTGCCATCAGAAGAAAGGCATAAACTTTGAAGAGATATTCTCACCAGTAGTGAAGATGACATCGATAAGAGCAATCCTTGGTCTAGCTGCAACGCTAGACTTAGAGATAGAGCAACTTGATTTTAAAACATCATTCTTACATGGAGACTTAGAGGAAGAAATCTAAATGGAACAACCTGAAGGATTTGCAGAACCAGGCAAAGAACACCTTGCGTGTCGCTTGAAGAAAAGTTTATATGGGTTGAAGCAAGCTCCAAGGCAATGGTACAAGAAGTTTGAACTCTTCATGTCCCAACATAAATTTTAAAAGACATCTACAGACCATTGTGTGTTTGTGGTTAAATATGATAATGGTGAATCCATCATACTTTTGTTGTATGTTGATGATATGCTCATTGTTGGGAAAGACAAGACAAAGATAACTTCTCTAAAGAAGGCATTGAGCAAGTCTTTCGCCATGAAAGATTTAGGAGCAGTAAAGAAAATTCTTGGAATGAAGATCATTCGAGATCGTCCCAAAAGAATGTTGTGGATGTCACAAGAAGATTATATCAAGAAAGTCCTTGGGAGGTTTAACATGCATAATGCTAAACCTGTGCATGTCCCACTACCTGGTCATCTGAAACTCAGTAAGACACAATGTCCAAGCAATGAAGAAGAAAAAGAAGAGATGAGCAAAGTGCCATATTCTTCAGCTGTGGGTAGCCTTATGTACGCAATGGTTTGCACAAGACCTGACATTGCTTATGCTGTAGGAGTGGTGAGTAGATTCCTGTCGAATCCAGGAAAGAAGCATTGGAATGCTGTGAAATGGATATTGAGGTATCTAAGAGGAACTGCCAAACAGTGTTTGTGCTTTGGCAATGAAAAGCAATTACTCATTGGGTATGTAGATGCAGACATGGCAGGGGATGTAGATTCAAGAAAATCTATTTCTGGGTATTTGATTACTTTTGTAGAGGGAGCTGTCTCATGGAAATCACGATTACAAAAGTGCATTGCTTTGAGTACCACAGAAGCTGAATACATCGCAATCACTGAAGGTTGTAAGGAGATCATGTGGATGAAGAAGTTCATGCAAGAGTTAGGTCAGAATCAAGAAACTTATGTTCTCCATTGCGACAATCAGAGCGCAATCCATCTTAGCAAGAACTCGACATACCATTCAAGGTCAAAGCACATTGACGTAAGGTATCACTGGATTCGTGATGTGTTGGAGAGTAAATTGTTGAAAGTAGAGAAAATTCATACCAATGAGAATGGGGCAGACATAATGACAAAACCTCATCCAAAAGAGAAGATAAAGCTCTGCAAACAAGTTGCTGGATTAGCAGCAACTCCAAACTAACCAAGATCATTCCCCTATGGCTGGAGGGGGAGAAATGTGGGGTCCAGCCATTTTACATAGCCAACATTCATTTGGAAAAATTGGAGGTTGGTTATAATAAAGAGTAGAATAGTGAAAATGACACTTGGTGTTTTGCATGAAAGGCAAAGGACACTTGGTGTTTTGCATGAAAGGCAAAGAACAAGTGTCTTCATGCATATAAGACCTTTTTGGCTTGCTTCTCCTATAAATAGGACCAAGAGCAAGCATTCAACACACAACCACAAGAGAAACAAGAAGCAAGAGAAATAGAGCTTTGCTCAAGAGAGAAAAATATTTCTTAGAGAGTTTTTCCTTGTGAGAGAAATAGTGAGCCAATTTGTGAGAGTGTTCCTTACAAATTGAGAGATACTTTGTAGAGAGTTCCACCTAAAGGTGAAGTTGTTGTATTCTCATTATCATTATAGTGGATGTTTAAGAGGCCTAAGGGTCCCGTGGTTTTTTCCCTTTCTCACATTGAGAAGGTTTTCCACGCTAAAATCTTTGTGTCATTTTGCTTAAATTTTTCACGTTTCCGCTAGTGCCTATTTTTGAGTTCACGGAGGAGGGAAATTATGGAGGTCAATTTTTCCCAACATCTCCTTCCACGTCATTCGCTGGCCATTTCATCCAGTCAATTTTCTTTAAGTTGCTCTAAAAATACAAGTTACATACATTTTTGTAACGTCGTTGAAAGGTCAATTTTACACAGATAATTAGAGTTTTGGTATAGGCTTAAATAGTCAGTTGATTCTTATAAGTTAACAAGTTTTTTATTTTTGTCCCTATCAGTTTTTTTGGCTGAGTTCTTACATCTCACTTTTCACATTCGTTTTAGTCTCTAAAGCTAAAATGCACAGTTTTCCTGCAAATTTTTCTATGGATTTCCTGTAGATTTTGACAGTACGGACTAAAACACATGCAAAAAATGAAATATACAAACTTAAACAAAAAAAATTATAGAGACCAAAATAAAATATTCGTCAACTTCCATAGCCACAAATGCATTTATATGTATGAAATTGCACAAAGAGGTTATTTTCATTGGATAACAATTAACAACTCCTTAATGCTTTACTAAAACATGACCATATTCAAATTTGAGAACAAATGGAAATTTAAGAATCAATTAAAACTTAAGATTTTATTTCTTTGGCTTAATACCCTTTTTGGTCCTCTAACTGTAGGCCTGAGTCCAATTTGGTCTTCTTTCTTTTAAAAGTTCCAAATTGATCCCTTACGTTATCTAACTGAATCAAATTGGTCTTTTCCGTCAAATATTTGTAACACCGTTAGAAATTAATGACGTGACATCTGAGGTGGCGAATTTTGATGACGTGGCATATGATTTATTAATTTTTTTATTATTTATAACTTTTTTTCATTATCCATGTCATTTTATTAGTAAATTATTAATTAATTTTTTTGAAATTCATATAGAATTGAATTTATACAAATTTTTAAAAATTTAGTTACTATTACTTAGGCTTGATAATAGCAGCCCATTAGTCAAGCTTTATTGGTAGTGTGTGAATAAGTAGTTTATAAACACTAATGTTTATCACTTCAATTTCGATGTGGGACTCAAACAAAGCAAGACCAATACCAAGGGAGCTTCGAATAGTAAAACTCTGGCATCTTTCCTTCACAAGCAAGATTTATGTGCCTTAAAAAGTAGAGTCCCCGTAAGTGTCTATACTCGCAGTTCAGACACCAGGATGTGCCAAAAAATCTGTTGTGGATAGCATCTGTTCAGGGAAAGTGAATCAGGAGAATGAAATTGATTGCTCATACCATTTATTTGTTAGTTTGCAAGTTGCAGCCTCTTTTGTGTGCATATGAAACCATTTTTTATCGTAAGCAATGTCATTCTCAGTTTTCCTTGGAAATATTTTAGCTCTCAATTTTATGCCTCTTCACCAACCAAACTACTTTCATCTTTGCTAGAGACACTACTGACTGCTTTATTGCTGCTCTTCTTTATCTCGTTTTTGTTCGCGACAGGCTTCTCCTGGGAAGGGCTTACCGATCTCCTGATAAACTTTTTTGATGGAAGTGCGGAATTGTCCTCTGAACTTCTTTTAGATGAGGCTGTGCCCTTTGGTGTGTTAACCTTATCATTAGGCTGTTCAGTTTTCTCTTCAAATAAACCAGCATTTGTCGGGCTGCTTACTTCTTCCAATGAACTCTTATCAGTTGATTTTGAATTGTCTGAATCTGCATCTGGAAGCAATGCTCGGCGACTAAGACGCAGCTGTCCCTTTTCATTTATCTACAGCATATAGTTAAAATCCATTAGAAAGAATGCATGCATGAGATTCGGTTAAATCAAATATTAGAAAACAAGAATACAATGTCAATCAGATATATGTTTGGATTTGCATTGAAATGACTTGAACGTCCATTGCTAGTGTTAAACATGATTTGCCTCATATATAATTTTACACAATTCAAAACAAAGCATATGAAGCAGGAAGTATCAACTCAAGATCAATTTCCTGCTCCCAATGCTTCACCATATGCTGTTTCAACGACAGCAAATTCTTTAGTTTCTCAACCTTCCAAGGAATGTATTGGTCTTGCTTTGTTTGAGTCCCACATCGAAATTGAAGTGATAAACATTAGTGTTTATAAACTACTTATTCACACACTACCAATAAAGCTTGACTAATGAGCTGCTATTATCAAGCCCAAGTAATAGTAACTAAATTTTTAAAAATTTGTATAAATTCAATTCTATATGAATTTCAAAAAAATTAATTAATAATTTACTAATAAAATGACATGGATAATGAAAAAAAGTTATAAATAATTAAAAAAATTAATAAATCATATGCCACGTCATCAAAATTCGCCACCTCAGATGCCACGTCATTAATTTCTAACGGTGTTACAAATATTTGACGGAAAAGACCAATTTGATTCAGTTAGATAACGTAAGGGACCAATGTGAAACTTTTAAAAGAAAGAGGACCAAATTGGACCCAGACCTACAGTTAGAGGACCAAAAAGGGTATTAAGCCTATTTCTTTCTATCAGTTTTAATTAAGACTCAAAACCGATAAAAATAGAGATTCAAACCATAACTAAAGTCTGATATTTTCTTACTCAATAACAAACGAAGTATAACCTGAACAAATAGTTGAAACAAAGTTTCATCCAAAATAAATCACAATATCAGATTTTGAGAAAGTGAAATAACAAAAGAGAAATCAATATTTTTGTGTGCTAAAATTGTTTCAACTTGAAATTATAGAAAAGTCAAGACATCGCAAAACATGGCCATATTCTATATTGGAGGTGGTATTTGTCGGAAAAAGTGGCCATAAAGAGGATGGTGGCGTTAGGATTTTCAGAGAGACGAAGGAGAACGTGTTTGGTGGATGAGAAGAAAAAAATATAAAATAAAAATCAAATCCCTCGTCCTCTTTATTCTTGGAGAACATGTTTGGTGGATGAGAAGGAAAAAATGGAAGACAAAAATCAATTTCCACTTTCTCTTTTCTATTGGATGTGTATGATAAGATCGAGTGGGCCAAAACGTTAAAGCCCATAGAGTTAGTTGGAGGAATCTACCTGCAACTCTCCAATAGTACCTGACACCCCCTCATTTTTTCAATATTCCCATATTATCCTTGTTATTATTTACATAAAAAATGTCTTTTTTTACAAAACAAAATCACTTTTCAGACAAAAAAAAAAACAAAATTTTCGGTAGTGCAATTCAAAATTTTCGGTAATCTCTGATCTGAATTTCCCGAAAACAAAATTTTCGGTAGTAATAATCTAAATTTACCGGTACTCCTTACCGGGAATTCTTAAATTACCGGTAATTTAAATATTACCGGTGTGCATTTGCACACGCATACCAGAGATTCTAAATTACCTGCAACTCTCAAACTACCGGGAAATTCAAATGTCCGGTATACCGGGAATTCCAGTTTTACACGAAATTTCCGGTAACAGGTCAGTTTCTTCAAAAATGCTTGCCATTTGCGCTCCGGAACCGTCAGGGTGTTCTACCGACTCGTGTAAGTGTAGCGATTACACTCAGTTCTTCACCATAGACAAAGTATGTATTATACGTAGATGCGTAAAATTTAATATTATTTTGTTTGATTTCATGTCTTGTGTTACTATAAGTTGTTATGTTTTTGAACGACAGATTTTTGAGAGCCGATCCGACGTATTAGCTTGGGCACAGAATATTGGGAAGCAACATGGTATCATAGTTGTGACAATTCGTTCTGATAGTGCAACTGGCCAGCGAGGAAGGAAGGATAAATTGATAATGGGTTGTAAGAGAGGAGGAAATTATAAAAGAAAAAAGTCTGAAAGTAGTCATTCATCGGAGAAGGATGGTCTCGCTAGTATGAAAGTGAAATGTCCTTTTCGGCTGAGTTCTTCGCCAAGTGGTATTGGTTGGAGGGTGAGCGTTATGTGTGAGTTTCACAATCATAGAGTATCTCAGGATTTATCAGGGCATGACATATTAGGCCGTCTAAAACCTCATGAGAGACAATTTGTGAATAACATTACGAAGTATAACATGCCTCTGAGACACATAATTTCCGCCTTGAAAGACCAAGATCCAGAAAACCTCACGAGTGTTGAGCAAGTATATAAAGCTAGATCTACGTACCATAAAAGCAAGAGAGGTTCATTGACGGAAATGCAAATGTTGTTGAGTCTTATTCATAAAGAAAAGTACATGTGTTAGACAAGAAATAGGGAAGACTCGAATGTTGTTGCTGATATTTTCTGGACACATCCAGATTCAGTGAAGCTGTTGAATATGTTTCACTTGGTGTTGATTTTTTATTGTACATACAAGACTAATAGGTACCGGTTATCGTTGCTTGAGATTGTTGGCGTTACGTCAACAAAGTTGACGTTTTCGGTAGGGTTTGCCTACTTGGAACATGAAAGGGAGGAGAGTTTCAAATTGGCAATGGAGAAGCTGAAAGAGTTGTTTTTTTTTAGAAATTGCCACCAAATGTTGTTGTGACGAAAAGAGAACTTGCCTTGATGAATGCACTTGAAGATGTATTTCCTAATTCAACACATCTGTTATGTGTGTTCCACATTTCCAAAAATGTTAGCATGAAATGTAAGGAATATGTTAAATCAGAAAGACATGAACATGTCATGGAGCTGTGGAACAACATCATGTATGCTAATAGAGAGAGTGAGTATCTCATACACTTGAAGCACTTTGAGACTGTTTGTGTTGATATACCTTTGTTTGTTAACTATGTGAAAGAAACATGGTTGACGCCGTATAAAGAAAAGTTTGTTTCTGCATGGATAAACAGAGTTACTCATATGGGAAACACAACAACGAACAGGTATACCGACATCTTATTTGATTTAATTAATTAGCATAATTGATGTCTAATTGTGCTTTAATTATTGCGGTTTAGGGTGGAGTCTGCGCATTGGAGACTCAAAAATATGTTGTCACATAGTCGAAGAGATTTATGCCACAGTTGGGATGTTGTTAACACCATACTGAAGTTGCAGTTAGGCTCAATTAGAGCGTCGTTTGAAAAGAGTAGTGTGAACATTGAGCATCGGTATAACACTCCATTCTACACCAACTTGCACGGTTTTGTGTCAAGGCAATGTATACATCACATAGGGAGGGAGCTAGAACGAGTCAAATTTGTTGGTATAAACAAGGATATGTGTGGTTGCTTCATTAGATCTACACAAGGTTTACCCTGTGCGTGTCAACTTGTTGGTTTTCAACTACAAGGTCTGTCTATTCCTTTAGAAGAAATTCATGTTTTCTGGAAGAAATTACACATTCAAGAGCATACTGACGGTCCAGAGGATAGTGGTTCAAAGATGGATTTAGGAAGTCACGTTAATTTTATATGTTATCTTGTTGATGTTATGTATTTTTTACGTAGGAAATCATCTTAATTTAATATGTAATCTTGTTGATGTTCTTGCAAGCACTGTGAAAAAAAATGAAAATAACAGGTTTTTCAAATTTTTTTCAAGCTCAGGACTGATACCGGAAATTTCAGTTTGCCTGAAATTCCCGGTATACCGGATATTTCATTTCCCCGGTAATTTCACATTTCCTGTAAAAGTAGGAAATCCGGTACATTTATACCGGTATATTGAAAATGTCCGGTGGATGTTACCGGTATTTTCAAAATTACCGGTACTACCTGAAAATTCAGGTAAACACACTGAAAATGGCTGAAAAAAATTCGATAATGGGCAAAATTTCCGGTATGGCACCAGAAATTTTAAAAATCCGGTGTTTTGGACATGGCTAAAATGGACATTTTGCTTGTAATGGAGAGTGCCAGGTACGATTGGGGGTGGCAAGTAAAATATTCAGTTAGCTGACCCATTTAAAATCAATCAAACCAGTTTGATAAGCTATTTTTAAAGAAATTTAACTCTCTAATTTAATTTCTATGAATAATAATTATCAAAATAAAATTTATAAATTAAGAGACTACAAATAATTATTGATGTTATTTCTAATTAAAATTAAATAAAGCATATTATAAATTAATTTTCTTTCTTATAATTGATCACACTCCAATATTTATCTTACTAATTAATATAATAAAATACCAAGATAGATTAGTTTCTTATTTTTAATTTTTAAAAATAACATAGTTTTATTGGAAAATAAAAGATCACTTAATGAACCAAAACTTCAATATATACTAATGATAATAGTAACTATAAAATATTTTATTCTTAGAGAAGATAAAAAATCCGGATCTTACAAAAAAAAAACATCATACAAATTTATTTAAAAATTTGCCAAAGTTGAAATTCGTATAAATTATAAAAGCAAACATATTTATTTATAACAGTTGTCAAAGTATGATTTATAAACTCGTTTCTAAACACTATCTGCATCAATCACTCCCATGAGCATGATTCATTATCCATGAGGATATAGCATCGCAAGGCAAATATCAGACAAATTTATAAATAACACGCTTAATTAAAATCTATATTGATATATTTCTTATATGCTATATAAATGGTTTATGGAGCATGAACATGTAAAGAGAAAAAATGACATACAAAGCAATTGCATGCATGAAACATAGAAGTAATTTAAAGCATGAGCATTGAAAGTGGTAAAGTATGAGTATTGGATGTATAAAAATGTCTATAAAAATTATTGAAAGAATGTGAAAATTTGTAAAATCAATACTTATTAATTATTAAAACATATTTTGGTAAATATCTTTTTGAACCTAAATATCATATTGTCTTTCATCATATATTAATATATTTCTAAGAAAGTCAACTACATAATTATTTAGATATGGTATTGTCTTAAATTCTTTCAAATTTCTTCTATTTTTTTTTATAGGTGCTTCTCAATTTTCATCAAAAATGAGTGTTGCAGTATGGCAAACTTAATTCTACAAATAAAGTTAAAAACTAAGTAATTATTGATAATTTTGTAATAGATAGAGTTGTGAAGAAATTAAAGGAAAAATAGATATGGGTATGTCAATGTGTTTTTGTGTAACAGTGTTGGTTGATATAGAAATATGACTACAAAGAATTTTTTTTTAAATAAGAATTCAATAACGGAAGAATTAAGGGTTCTCCAACCTGTTTACACCGGAAACGAGAAAAAAACTCCACAAAAGATAAAATTACAAACCAATTGAATTACGCGAGAAAAAATAAAGGCTCTTTACTAAACTCGTAAAAACTAAAATTGGAGTAGGTAATTTCACCGCAAAAAGACCACTTCCAAACTAAATATTTTATACCCCACACTGTATTGTTTAAATTTCAAACCTCCGACCTAAAACAAAAGTCATTCCTTCCTAACCAAATGCTCCATGTAGTAGCTAGTCAAACCAAGCCCAAATTGTCCTCTTTAACCTTTTTTACACGGCAAAACGAGTGTCAATCCATAAAACTCGATAAACACTATTCCTCCATCTCATCCGATTTACCAATCCAAATGGCTACCTCCTTCCAAATCTTCTTAACCACCAAACAAGAAAAAAAGGAATGATTCCTATTTTCTAACTCTATCCCACAAAAAGAACACTTTAAAGAATCAAACGAAAAGTTAATACCTCTAAGAGCCAATAAATTTTTGGTTAGAAGTCTATTCACAAAAAGTCTCCAACCAAAAGCCTTAATTTTAAAGGGAACCGACAAATTCCATAACAAACAAAGAGCCGTGTCGCACCTATTTAAAGGGCCGTAAGGGATACGAAAATTAGCCAAAAAAATAATAACAAGAACTAACCGAGAAGATGGCTCCGGGATCAAGATCCCAAAGGTTGTTATAAATACCTTCCTCCATTAAGCCATGATTACCTAGAAAAGACTTCAAAGAAGCAACCTCCACTTGAATGGAAACATCATTATAAATCTCCGTTGGAATACCAAAATCTCCCCAAATCCACGTTCCACCACTCCACCCCCCATTCCCGCAATAGAAACTTTCTTCAAATAAGAGGCATCATATAAATTCGAAAATGGTTGGTACTGCTAAGATATGAAAGTGATATTAGATTACAAGATAACAATGATTAAGCAATAGAAAAGGGTCTTAAATTATATTGAGGATATATTATGGGTGGCAAATTGGTCGCGGCCCCGCCCCACCCAACCTTAAATCCGTAAAAAAAGAAGGCGGAGTGGGCAAGTCCGCCAAGTAAAATTGGGCTTAAAAATCTAATCCGCCCCACACAGGTGGCGAACAGGCGGGCAGTGGACTTGGCCGCCTATTTTTTATTTTTTATTTTATTTTTTAATAGATTAATAAACTTATTTTACATTTCAATTATATTTTTCACTAATTTGTTAGAACAATTTTTTATAAAGCATCTTTTAACAAATTTTACTTAAAAAAATATTGCATATATTCATAAATAACTATATAAAATAGAATTATCAACAAGTATTCCAAAACTATAGTTCAAGTATTAATTTTCAACCAACCAAAATAATATTTTGAGTGTTAGATAACTAGGTTGGCGGGCTGACGGGGCAACCCGTCCCTTTTTTTGGCAAGCTTAAAGGTGGGCGGGCTTAAAGCTGAGCGGGTAGGCAGACACAAAATTCTAACCCAACACGTCATTTTTCAATGGATGCGGGGGCTGGCCAGGCGGGCGACGACCCATTTTGCAACCCCTAGGACATATGTTCATTGAAATTGCTAGATAAAAAGATAACAATGATAAAGGTGGGTTAAATATTTATTTTCAACGAATCCTGAAGCAAATTTATGTAAACAATTACAGTAGTTATTTATGCAAGAGTGAATAAAAGTGATGTTAATAAAAAATGATGTAAACAATAAGATTGAAGGGATAAAATATAATATTTTGTGACAATGATATAAAAAATGTGTATTAATATAACCTAGATTTTGTGACAATCTTTTTTGTTCATATAGAATATCATTTGATAAGTATATCCAAGTGTTACGCCAAACATGGTATGGTCGATTCCTTGAAGCTGATAACAACATTGTAGCAAAATGTTTGCACAAAAATACTCCAGAACCGCAATTATAAGCCTCTTTTATTGCCTGAATTAACTCTTTGTCATCTTGTAGGAAGCCCATTGTAAAACATGTTTCTCTAAAAATTTTGTGCCTGAAGCCCTCAATTGTCTTTAAATCATCATAACAAGTTGGCCCTTTCTTCAAGTCAATAATATCCTCATATAATACAATTCTCCGGTTGTTTACGGGACCCAAATGAGTCGGCCAATTGTGTAACATTTTTTTTGTAGTTTCCAACACCTGTTCCTCTTGTCATAATTTTTTTTGGACATAAACTGACAATATATCAATAGATTTTCTTCTTCATACTCACTATTTGCCACAAACCAACATATAAACATTGGTTATGTGAAAATTTGTTTAAGAAGAACATTTTCAATTTGTTCAAAATATTTGTAGTATATAGAATTCTCTCATTCCATGTGAAAAAACAATCTTTCAACAACTGGTTTTTGGCCATGAATTGAATAAAAGAAGATTCTCTAGCATGCTCCCCTTGGTGCTGCATATCGAAAATCTAGGTACTATTTGATTTCGTCAATATTTCCATTGGTATACGAGTTATTTGGAACGATAAGTGTTGAGATCTTATCAGAACCCTTGTTGGTGTACTTGAATAGATATTTTATTGAAGTACTTTAATTTCACCATTACATATTGATGTATGCCTCATATTTTACTAGCAAACTTGGGTTGTGGGGGACAACATGACTGCTATGAAGTGTGACTCTGTTTTTTCAATTGTATTACCTTGATCTCTTATTCTATAAACTGGGTATCCATCTTGATCAACAATTGTGACATCTTGAAACTTCTTAGGATAATACTTTGAGCACTTACCATCCTTCATGCAAGGGGGTTTTGGGTTTTCCAACCCACAAGATCCATGAATCATGTGGTTTTTCACTAGATTACTCAATTTTGGTTATTTCAAAGGATCGGGTACTTTAGCTGATATGATTTTTTCGATGTCTTTTGGACTGGGATATTTATTCGATGGATGCAATAAAATAAGATTGTGTGCATGTGACTGTTGGTGTACAAGGTGAAATAATGGATGAAAAAAAGAGTAGAATATATTATAATAGAATGACGGCTACAAAGGATTACAAAATCACCAACTACCACTAGTCTATTTATAAGCTAAAACTAGGGCTACAAAAGGCAACAAACAAAATACTAAAATACCATCTAACAAACTTAATGGATAAGTTTGTGAATATAAATTAAAATATAAATTATTATTTCTAATACCATCCCTTAATTTATATTTCCTCAAAACTAACAACACCAATTCCATCCCTTAAGCGAAGAAATTGATCAGTCTTGATAGCCTTTGTCAGAACATCTGCCAACTGTTTCTGGGTGCTACAGTGCACAACTTCTAACACTCTATTCTGAACATGATTTCTCAGAAAATGATACTTGGTCTCAATATGCTTGCTTCTCACATGCAACACTGGGTTTCTGGCAAGATTGATTGCAGACTTGTTATCAATCATCAGCTTCAGAGGTTTGTCAACTTTGATCTTCAGATCCTCCAGCAAGTTCAGAATCCACACAGTTTGGCATGCAGTAACAGCACCTGCAATATATTCAGCTTCACAGGTTGACAACGCAACAACAGGTTACTTCTTAGAACACCAAGAAATAGGGCCTCGCAGAAACTTGAACAAGTATCCAGAAGTACTTCTTCTGTCAACTCTGTCTCCACACCAATCAGAATCTGAATAAATCAGAAGTTCTGATTTAATTTTTCTTCCAGAAAGGAATAACACTCCATACTTTAGAGTTCCCTTGATATATCTCAGAATCCTGACAGCAGCTTGGTAATGGGACCACTTGGGTTTACTCATGAATCTGCTAACCATTCCAACTGCATAGCAAATATCAGGTATGGTATTACACAAATACCTCAGAGAACCAACCAACTGTTTGAAGGTTGTAGCATCCACGTCCTCACCATCAGAATCAGAATCCAGTTTATGATTTGTATCTACAGGTGTGATAGCAGCCTTACAATTCTGCAGCTTAAATCTCTTCAGAAGTTCTCGTTTATACTTCAGCTGATGCAAAATGATACCTTTCTCAGAATATCTGAACTCCATCCCTAGAAAGTATGTCATTTTCCCGAGATCAGTCATTTCAAACTCATTCATCAGCACCTTCTTGAACTTAGCTAGTTCTTGTTCAGAACTTCCGGTCAGCAGTATGTCATCAACGTATAAACACACCAGAATCATATTGCCTTCAGAAATATGCTGAACATAAACACCGTATTCCATCTCACATTTCTGAAAACCCTGCTTCTTGAAAAATGAATCAATCTTCTGATTCCAAGCTCTGGGCGCTTGCTTCAATCCATACAAAGCTTTATGTAATCTGTACACCATCCCTTCCTGATTCTTTTTCACAAATCCAGGAGGTTGTGACACATAAACTTCTTCTTCTAATGGACCGTTCAAAAATGCAGATTTCACATCTAAATGCATCAGAGGCCAATTCTTGTTAGCAGCTATTGCAATCACCAATCTGATTGTTTCATGTCTCGCTACAGGTGCAAACACTTCAGAATAATCCAGCCCAGGTTTCTGCAGAAATCCTCTTGCTACTAACCTCGCTTTGTGTTTGCCAATTAATCCATCTGGCTTTAGCTTCTGCTTGAAAACCCATCTGACGCTGATGGCTTTCTTGTCCTTTGGAAGTTCTGTCAGCTTCCAGGTCTTGTTTCTCTCTATGGCATCTGTAATACCCCAAATTTTGACCACTTAGATTTCCCATCATTGTGAAAATCATCATCACAATATGGATGAACCATCATGCTTCATCAGTCTCCCCAAAGATGGGTGAGCATCCAATATAATCAAAATTAGGGTTTCAAGCCCTCTCTGAGTGCTTAGACAAAGGATCAATCAAGAAATGACATGATCCTCAACTTTTCTAATCTCTTAAACATCCACAATGGATCAAAAAGGACTCCCACTTTAAGGATTAAGCACAAGGCTGCTCCCTTCTAGGTGGATCAAGTCTCAAGATCGACAGTGTCACCAAATTAGGGTTTTGGTCGACCAGGGCCTCCAGATGGAAATTTTCATCTGGGCACAAGGCAATGATCCAAAACATGACCTAATATGCTTCATGGAACCTCATGAACCCATGCATCAAGTCAATTTTGCCTCAGGGGATGCATTCATCAAAAAATCAGGAATTAGGGTTTCTTGACCTAATTCACCCCTAAGTTGACTTTTGGGACAAACCATGAGCCAAGACCTCAAGACATGATTTGAGGGTCTCTAATACACCATATTGATCCATTTGGAACAATGGATTGATCCAAGAAGCTTGAGCAACAAGTCTCATTTTCATCTGCACCACAATTAGGGTTTTAAGGGAAAAGTCAACTGTAACTTTGACTTTTGACCAAGACATGCTCCCAAACCCTAATACATGATTGAATATACCCTATGACACCCATGGAACATGTCCATCAAGTTTGATTTAGGTCAAGGACATGATTTCCTGAAGAATTGCACAGTTTGGAATTCATCTGATAAAAAGTCAACTGTGCACAAAAGTCAACTTTAACTTTTTGAGATTTTTCACCAAAATGGATTTTTAACCCTAAAATGATGTTAATGTATGATTTGAATCATCATTCATCAAGAAAAATCAAGAAAAGTGAGATAACTTGTAAAAGGGGTAACCATAAAACTTAGAAATTTTTCTAAGTTAAAAATAAAGTGGCAAAGGTACCAACTTTGGAGGACCATAACTCCTAAACCACAAGGCCATTTTTTCTCATCCAAAGATGGATTTGTAGCCCTCATTATCACCTACAAAAACTTCAACTACAAGTCATTCCAATTCATTAAGGATTTTGAGTTGTGGAGTGATCAAAGTGGCTAAAAAGTGAAAATGTCACTTTTTCCAACACTTAGTGAAATTTTCACTAAGTCAGAATTTGCCTTCACTTTTTGCCAAATGTAGGGGGATTTTTCACTTGGAATCAAAAGCGATCAAAACCAAACTTGTTCAAACAGTTGTTGTATCATGTAAGAGCTTTCCAAAATGGCCAAGAACATTGCCAAATTCAACCTACATCATGAGATACAACATTGGCAAGTTGCCTTGCTGAAATCTGTCAAAGCAAGGCAGAATTTACATTTTGGCTCGATTTGCCAAAATCAGCCAATTTCAATTGCTCCAATCCACTTGGACACCTCAGAGGATTGAATCTAAAGGGGACAATCACTGAGCCAAGCCTCCAAGGTCCAAGGAACAAAGAATAGCATGTTGAACCTAGAATGGCCAAAACAGGGACAAGACTTCAAATTTGGAATGAGGCATTCAATGGAACCATCAAGGTGGCATGGACTGAGCCATTCTCATCTGAAATCAGTCAAGACTTATCCAAGACCAAGGGGACCAAAGCTCTGTGCCCTAACCTCTAGTCAATGGCTAGAGGAGACTTTCATTTCCATTGGCCAACATTAAGGAAACCTACTTACCAGCTGCCATGCACTATTCCTTGCAAAACAAACTTGCTCTACTATAAATAGAGCTCAATTGTGGTCAGTTTAAGTACACCAAAGCCATCTAACAGATGCTTTCCTCAAAATCTCTTTCTCTTGGCAAAAATGCCTTTCTTAGCAAGGTAGCTATCGGGTTTTGAGTTTGAGAGCAATTCTGCACAAACCAATCACTCACACACCTCACATACATCACATATGAGCTTATCAAACACTCACATAACTTCTGAAACATCAATTTCATGAAATCACCAGCTGGTTGCTCAAGGTTTTAACCAAAGTGCAGCTGAGGTACCACAAAATGATCCAGCCAATTTCAATCAAGTCCAACCATCCAAACACAATCCATAGGGTGTAGGGAAGCTGTTCAGATCATCACCACTCATCTATAACACCTCCAAATCAAAAATCACTTTGAACTTGTTGTCACGACTTGGAGGTAAGCACATACTTGGTCATCTCTCAATCTATGCATATTTCCTCGCACAATAATTTGGCCATATGTTCATAATCATGCATGGAATGTTTTCCCTCAATTAATTGCATTGTTTGAATCGTGTATCAAAAATCCTAGCCTTCATGCAGAAATTAGGGTTCTTGAGGTTTCTTCGTGATTTCTTGTTGTATGTTTAATTTAAATGAAATTAAAGTACATAGACATGATCGTGAGGTTGAGACGAGCATAATGATATGTGGATTGCATGATATGATTACGTATTCATGGAGATTGGATAGAAAACGCAAATCTGAGAAACCAAGAACACGCGCGTGTTCTTCAGCTGTTCTTGGCGCCATTTTTGAATAATTTGAATATTTGAATTTTGTGATTTTGTTTAATTGATTCAAAAATTAATTTCTCTCTGAGTTTTAATGATTTTGAGTTGATTCTTTTTTTAATAATTCACAAAAATGTTAAAATATTTTATTTTATCAAAAAATCCCAAAAATATTATTTATTTCATATAATTGATATTTTTGTAAAGAATTAATATTTTGATTGTTTTTGGCATTTTAAATATTTTTTCTACATTGATTTTGCAACTTTTAATGCTTTCTAATTATTTTGTAGGTCAATACTTAATTTTTGAAGCATTAATCCAAGATCACAATTTGTTTTCCATGTGTTAAACAATTTTTGATCATTTTAATTGAATTTTTATTCAATTAAATACATTTTGAAAACAAATTAGGGTTTTGGATTAATTCAACCCTCATAAATCATTTTCAAAACACTTTGGGCCTCTATTAGAGTGTGAGACCCAATCCTTTTTTTGACTAAGTCATCTTTGGGCCTCACTTATTGTATAAGTCCCGATACCGTCAAAAAATAAACGGCGTGATCGTCGCCTTTTCAAAAATCATCTGGGCCTACCCTCGAGTAGTAAGACCCATTTATTTATTCTTCAAAACTTTTTGGGCCTCTTGAGAGAGTGTAAGACCCATCCCCCCTTGTACAAAAACTTTTTGGGCCTCACTCATTGTATAAGTCCCTCTGTACAAGTAAACGGCTCGATCGTCGCCCGTTTAAAAATAAAAGAATCATCTGGGCCTCTATTAGAGTGTAAGACCCAATCCCCCTTTTAACCAAAATATTTTGGGCCTCACTTATTGTATAAGTCCCTCTGCGTTAAAAGAAAACCTCGGCGCGATCGCCATTTTAAACGGAAAAATCATTTGGGCCTACCCTCGTGTTATAAGCCCCACTCTTTTTCTTTAAAACTCACTTGGGCCTCTTGAGAGAGTGTAAGACCCATCCCTTTGTACAGAAAACCATTTTGGGCCCCAGTCACTTGTATAAGTCCCTCTGTACAAATTCAAACAGTGCGCTCACTGATAAAACCCTGGGCCTCTCCTTGAGCTGTAAGCCCCAGATCTTTCTTTTTCAAAGCACTTTCTCCTTTGATTTTGACTATACTGTTGTTTTCAATCTTTCTTTGTTGAACAACTAACCAAACAACATGGAAGCACTACAACCGAGTAAGTGGTTATCGCTTTCATTTACTGCTTTCATATTATAAACTGTATTGTGGGGCTGCTCACTGTAAGTCTCATTTCATAAACTCATATCTACTGTGTAATAATAGTATAGATATTTCGAGTTTCCCCGGCAACTACGTCTAGAACTAGGTGACGCCGTTTCATTTATTCGTAGAAATAGACGCCTAGATCCCCAATAGGAGCACCAGATACAGTCTTCTCTTCAGCTGTCCTCCTTAGGAATCGTAAAGAAGCTCTACTCCCCAAGATGAATGTATTCTCCGTGAATGGCATCTTTGAGTTTCTTCCCAATTCTCGAACTTTCCTGACTTGATCTATTTCTTGTGGATAGCTTGCCTTGAATGTCTCGGGGTTTGGGTACCCACTACGGTCATAATCTTGGACCTTAACTAAGGAACCCTCTTTAAAAGCTAAAAGTCGCTGGATAGTAAACCTCGCACGTTTACCAGTGGTTTTTATCTTTAAAAGAGTTATCTCTCCTAATGGAAATGAGATGATAGACCCACGGGCTTCTTAAAAGCATCGGCCTCCTCTTGGGCATTATTCAAGGACCCTACGACTTCTTAGAAGTATTCACAGCCTCCTCTTAGGCTTCGTATAATGATCTCTTCCTCCGGGAATGATAGCCTCCTCTTGGGCTTCGTACAAGGACCCGTCGGCTTCTTAAAAGTTTCCAGCCTCCTCTTGGGCTTCGTACAAATTGTCCCGACGACCTCCTAGAGGTATAGGAATAGAACCTAGTCATCCTCATAAAACAGTCCTTTCATAGAGTCTACTACTGTTTCTCGAAGCATAGTACAAAAGATAAAACTCTAGACACGGACAGTCTAACTTCCTTGAGTCTCAAAGACATTCTCAAGCACCCTTCGTTAAATAGGAAAGAAACCCGCAGACTCGGACAGTCTCAATACCCTTTGGATTTCCCGTTTCCTCAAAGAGAAGGAAATATCCCTGATCCTCAAACCAAATCCCTGTGTACAGTGTTGCTCATATAAGAACTGATTTTCTCTTTTAAAATCAGTATATTGGATCTGTCACTCAACTGAAACAAACTTTTAGCCTCCATCTCGGGCTTCGTACGAGATACAAAAACACTCTCTTACTGAGTATAAAAGATTCTCCAACTGAGTCAACTCTTTGCTAGCCTCCTCTTAGGCTTTGTATAACGATATGCCCCATTGGGTCAAAAACTTTTAGCCTCTCTCTTGGGCTTTGTACGAGACACAAAATAGCCTCCTCTTAGGCTTTGTATAATGATTTTCCTAGCGGAAATTAGCCTCCTCTTAGGCTTTGTATAAGAAAACCACTGGTTGATCCAATCGACCTTTTAGCATCAAAGCTGTGCCTCGTTCACAGTATACAAACATCAACAACTCCTTTCCTTTCATCTAATCGCTGTAAGCGGCAAGCCTCTGGATCATCTACATCCATGCCACTGTCCCTCTTTTAGCATGAGAAATTCCTAAGGAAAGATGGCATTGCTCTACACTGAGTTAAAGTCTTCTCCTTCAGGTTAAAACCCTTTCTTCGGAAATTATGGCATTGCTCGGATCCGCGTATCCCAGTTAAAGTAATTCTCCTTCTCCCCTCTTTAGAGATGACAAATTCTCTCTAAAGTCGAGGTCTTTCAGCTTCACGTCTTGGGCTTTGAACAAGACACAAATAGACCTTTTAGCTTCACATCTTGGGCTTTGAACAAGATACAAACCACCTTTCGCTTCACGTCTTGGGCTTTGAACAAGACACCAAAAACCAATTTCCTCCCATAGAATAGGAGGAACTACTAATGCTCTGATTTCCCTGTTTCGGTAAACGGGAATACGTAGGCATAAGATCGAAAGAAAAGATTTTAGCGAGCGCAATTAACAAAAAACCCAAATCCCATATCTTCATCAATTAAAGCAGTATTTCAAAAGCATCAGTCCTTACATCCTAATCCTTATTCCCCGCCAGAAACCGTCTGCCCAGGTAAAAAGAAAGAAAACAGTATTGGCGAAAATACAAATAACCAGTACAAAGGCCCCCCGCATTGATAGCATCCGTAACCTAACAGACCGCTGTTTAAACTCAGTATGCAAGCAGGGTTAATTGGAGACATCTATTTCCCTTCCTTATTCAGCTCACAATAGGATAAAAAATGAATCGACCTGTAGTTAAAGCTCAAACCGCAGAGAGCGACCAGCGCTTAAGAACCGTGTCCAAAATCGCTCGCTACTGAATCAAGTTCTTCTTTCATGGCCTTCAGCCAGATCTTCTGCTTGAGAGCCTCTTCCGTACTTACGGGTTCAAAGTCTACTAACATGGCACACTGAATAATTTCGCCTTCAGAATCTACTTAAGTGTCTTGCAGCATGTCAAACTCTTCGAATCTTCTCGGAATGGTTCTGATTCTCTGTGGCCTCTGACCTTGGTCAGAATCTCGTTCGGATGCTTGAACCCCAGAAGTTTCTCCTTCAGAAGTTTCTCCTTCAGAAGTTCTTGCTTCAGAAGGTTGACTTCCTCCAGAACCTTGACCATCTTCAGAGTCTGGCATATTCCCAGAGTCTGAATTACCACCAGAATCTAGATCATCATCAGAATCTGGATCATCAGAGTCACCTTCATCTTCTGAGTCTCCTTCAGAGTCAGAATCACCATCAATTTCAGAAACTCTTAGTTCTGACCTTCCTTCAGAAGTTCTCACATTAGAATCAGATTGAGACTTGTCCCAATTCCAAACTTTTTATTCCTTCACAATAACGTCTCTGCTGAATTCAACTTTATTAGTTTCTGGATAATAAAGCTTGTACGCACCTATATTGTGGTACCCCACCAGTAACATTACTTTGCTTCTATCATCCAGCTTCTGTCTTCTAGCTTCTGGAACATGTTTGTAACAAACAGAACAAAACACCTTCAAATGACTAACACTTTTCTTTTCTCCAGTCCACTTCTGAATAGGAACTATTTCCTTCAGCTTCTTCGTTGGACATCTGTTGAGCACATATGCTGCGGTGGCAACAGCTTCTCCCCACAAGTTGTGAGGAAGCTTCTTCTCCTTCAGCATGCTTCTCGTCATATCAAGCAAAGTACGATTTCTTCTTTCAGCAAGACCATTGTGTTGAGGAGTATAAGGAGCAGTAACCTCATGCTCAATTCCATTCTCCTCACAGAACTTCTGAAACTCTTTGGAGTTATACTCACCCCCACCATCGGTTCTGAGAATCTTTCGAGTCTGACCACTCTGATTCTGAACCTTCATTCGGAACTTCTTGAATTCAGCGAACACCTCGTGTTTGAACTTAATAAGGGATACCCATGTCATTCTTGTGAACTCATCAACAAATGACACAAAGTATTTATTCCCTCCAATCGATGCTACTGGAAATAGACCACACACATCAGAATGTACTACTCCCAAGGCATGTTTTGCTCTTGGAGTAACTTCTGACGCAAATGGCAATCTTGGTTGATTTCCTTCCATGCACACTTTGCATGACTTCTCAGGCTTCTTAATTGTAGGAATTCCATGTACCAGCTTTTTCGAATTCAGATGTTCTAAGCTTCTGAAATTCAGATGACCAAATCTTCTGTGCCACAGCTCACTTTCTTTCACAACACTTATTGCACTAAGACATTCAGAGTCAGAAGTTCTGACATTCACCTTGAATGTTCTATTCCTTCCCTGTTCTGACTCCATAATCAGCTTCTGATTACAGTCATACAGCTTCAGAAGATTGTCCTTCATGGTAACTGAAAAACCTTTCTCAATTAATTGTCCCACGCTCATCAGATTACTTTTTATGCCAGGTACATACCACACTTTCTGAATTAATGTTATTTTCCCATTGTTCAGAACAACTCTGACATTTCCCATACCTTCAGCGTTAAGATATTTGTCATCAGCACATCTGATCTTTGTCCTCTTTTCAGAATCAAAATCAACCAGCCATTTCTTATTTCCAGTAAGATGATTTGAGCAGCCAGTGTCCATATACCACCAGTCTGTCAAATTCGTATCATCAGATTCAGAAGCCATCAGTAGCACAGATTCATCATCAGAACTTCTGGCTATATTTGCTTCTTCTGACTTCCTTTCTTTGTTTGACCAACAATCTCTAGTAAAGTGACCAAACTTCTTGCAACAGTAACATTGGATCTTCTTCTTGTCATACTTCTCTTTTCCCTTCTGAGCATTCTTTTGCCTATCAGAAGTTGAGGTTTCTGACTTCTGACCACCATCAGATCTTCTCCTGGCTTCTGACCAAGACTGCTTCTGATGCTTCTTATCAGAAACTGCTTTCAGAGCCTGCTGCTCTACTTCCCTTTCAGAAGTTCTCTCAGTCAGACGCAACTCTTGCGCTTCTAGACTGCTTTGCAGCTCTTCAGTTCTCATGGTGCTCAGATCTTTAGAATGTTATATTGCTACCACAATGTAATCAAACTGAGGAGTAAGGGATCTCAATACCTTCTCAATGATTACTTGTTCAGAAAGAGTTTCTCCACACGCCTTCATCTCATTAGTGATCAGAATCACTCTGGAGATGTACTCAGAAACTTCCTCATTGTTCTTCATGTTGAGATTCTCATATTTCTTTCGCAGGGACTGAAGCTTCACCTTCTTCACTGATGCGTCACCACCGTAACATCTGACCAGTGTGTCCCACGCAGCCTTTGCTGTAGTTGAATCTGCAATTTTCTCAAACACATTTGCATCCACACACTGATGGATGTAAAACAATGTTTTCTGATCTTTCTTCCTTGTATCCTTCTGCGCGTTCTTCTGTTCCTCCGTTGCATCTGCTGCTACCGGAACATAACCTTCAGTTACAAGATCCAGAACAACTTGAGCACCGAACAGTACACGCATCTGAATCATCCAATGAGTCCAGTTTTTGCCATCAAATACTGAAAGCTTGGTGTTCATGCCGCTGTTTCCGTTCATCATCTTTAACCTTGTACAGTCACTCAGATCTCACACAGTGTTTCCCAACCCACAGAATCAGAAATTCATATTCTGATCAGATTTTTGTTCAAGATTCAACACGAATCCAAGAACCAAAAATCAATCACACAAAGCCTCACGTTTCACTCGTGTTTCCCGTGTTTCCCCGTGGATCCGAACCGAAGCTCTAGATACCAATTGTTGGTGTACAAGGTGAAATAATGGATGAAAAAAAGAGTAGAATATATTATAATAGAATGACGGCTACAAAGGATTACAAAATCACCAACTACCACTAGTCTATTTATAAGCTAAAACTAGGGCTACAAAAGGCAACAAACAAAATACTAAAATACCCTCTAACAAACTTAATGGCTAAGTTTGTGAATATAAATTAAAATATAAATTATTATTTCTAATAGTGACAGTCCTCTCTTTTGGAACTCGATTGTGTACATATATGAAAATAAGAAGCATTATATATTAACATGAGAATCGCATTAGTACATATCCACATATGCTATCAAAAAATAAATTAAAAACACACAACATCATTTCATCCTTGAAGTACATGGTATTTCCTAAATAGAATTCCAAATTAGTAATGACATGCACAATAATAATGCTTTGATGTAAATGAAGCTTTGCAAGTTAGTATTTCCTAATTAGAATTTCAAACACACAACATCAATCCAACACACACAACATCATTTCAGCTAAATCAGTAATGACAAAAACTATTCACTAGGGTTAATAAGTATTTAACCCCTTGCCATTTAGGGGTCTTTTGGTTTTCCTTCCTATATTTTTTTTTTGCAAAAACAACCTAATCATATAAAGATTATGTTTGTTTAAACCTGGAAGGAAATGGCATACCCCTGATACCTATGTGGCACCCTGATTGGATAATTTTTTTATTTTCTTTTATTTTTAAATTCAAAAAATCCTGACATGACTTTATTATTATTATTTTTTAATTATTTTAAATGCTACATTAACCTTTTATTTATTATTATTTTAAGTTTGGAAAAATTAAATGTAGCAAAATTCCATAATTTTAAGGACAAGGGGACTTGAAACCATGATCTACTCAATGCCTGTAAGGGGCACTACCACTAGGCCAACTTGTTTATTGTGATATATTATAATGAAATGTATATATTACATAATTGTTGTCATATTTCATATTTTTATTATAATTTTTGCTTAAACTCTTGTATATTTAATATTTAATAATATTATATTATTCTATAAATATTATTAATAATTTCAGTTTATTAAATTAATAATTTATATTAATAATTTCAGTTTATTTTATAAATATTATTAGTAATGTCAATTTACTTAATAATATTATATTATTCTATAAATATTATTAATAATTTCAATTTATTAATTTAATAATTTATATTAGTTTAATAATATATTATTTTATAAATATTATTAATAGTTTCAGTTTATTAATTTAATAATTTTTATTTGATAATTTCAGTTTACTATTTTATTAATTTATATTAATAAACTTCAATTTTTTAGTTTATTAATTATTTTAAACTAATACCAGCCTCCTATACACAGCTCCTGGTTTGTGAAAACTCTGTTTAAGCATAAAGATGAGATTATGAGCAATAGAGTCTGGCAGGAGTTTAGTATGAATGGGAAGTATAAAATAGGGAAGATGTATAGGATGTTAAGAGGGGAAAAACCAAGTGTGGATTGGAGGAAAGTGATATATGGTAATGCAGCTAGACCAAGGGCAGTTTTCTGTTTGTGGTTGGTATGCCTTAATCGATTGCCTACTAAAGACAGATTGATGAACCATGGTATTCAAAATGATGGAGTTTGTGTGTACTGCAAGGAAAATGAGAGCAGGCCTCATTTATTCTTTGACTGTGCTGCTACAAAGGTTATTTGGTCTGAAGTTCTGCATAGGTTTGGTTGGAACCGTATGCCTGAGGCATGGAACACAGAAATTCAGTGGATCCTGCATCATTCTAAAGGAAAAGGGAGTAAAGCTAAAGTCCTTAAAGCTGTTGTTGCTGAGGTGATCTACCACATTTGGGCTATTAGGAATAGAGTTGTGTTTCAAAGTGGGGATATTCATGAGTTGAATAGTGATAATGTCATAGATATGGTTATTGGTAGAGTTAGTTCTAATAGAAAACTTAAAGCTTTTTTTAATAGGCTTTAGGTTGTCTTGTCTGTTTGTTGCCTGGATCGGTTGATCGGCTTGTATTACTGGTTTTTTGGTAATAATATTATCCTTATTCCAAAAAAAATATATTTTTAACTAATAAACTAAATTATTATGTAGAAATTTTTATTTAATAATTTCAGTTTATTAATTTAATATTTTTTATTTAATAATTTCAGTTTATTAATTTTATAATTTAGATTAATAAATTGAAATTTTTATGTTTATTAATTTAATAGTTTTTATTTAATCATTTCGGTTTATTAATCTAATAATTTTTATTTAATCATTACAGTTTATTAATTAATTATTAATATGAAAAAAAAATATTAGTATGTAAAAATCAAATTGATATAATATGTAAAAATAAAAATATACACTAAAGCCTACAAATTACATAACACAATTAAATAATAGTATTTTATAATAGTTTCATACTATTTAAATAATATATGACGTTAATAGCATTTTTTTAGAAATATGAAGTGTGGCAAAATATTACACCGTATGTAATATATCCATTTTAGTTGCAATGTAAATCAAATCATCAATCAATCAAGTTGTCTTAATGGTAGGTGTCCCTTGCAAGTAATATGCAGGTCATGAGTTCTCAACACCATTTGTCCTCAATATTTTGGAATTTTACATCTTTTAAAAATTTCAAACTTAAAATAATAATAAATAAAATACCAACGTGACATTTAAAATAATTCAAAATCAAAATAATAAAATCACATCATTTTAGGTGGAATTAAAAAAAATTGCTCAGTCAATACGCCACATAAGCCTTTTTGCCTAGTCAGACCTCAGAAGGTTTAAACAATCAGAATCTTTATATGGCAAGGTTGCTTTTGCAAAAAAATTACAGGGGTGTAAACCAGAACTCGCCTATATGGCAGGGGGTAAATACATATTAACCCCTAATCACTATTCAAAATTGCTAATTTTCTATCTATAGTCATATTCCAAACATGTTATATTAACCAACCATTTCAGTCACAATGACTTCACAAATCACAAGAAAGGGTGGATATGAAAAATCGTTATTAACTCCTGCAGCATAAGGTTTGTGTTGTTTCCTTCAATAAACATGGAAGTATGAATACACCAAATGTGGCAGATTAATGTTCAACACTTCAATGCAGTACAACAGTATGCATTCTAAGGCCTATTGTGTGGAAGTTTAATGTTCAACATAAAGGCATTAATATGAATGTATTGTGTGGCTGATTATTATATAAGGGATGTATGCAGGTTATGTTCAACATGGTGGTGAAATGCTACTGAATAAGTGGGAATGTACATACTTTTTTCATAATTTATCTTAAATCATGTGCAAACATCCCAACATATTTAATACACTCCTTGTCCCAAAAGACGAAACGCTCGATCTTGCCTTCATACTCAACCTCTATTTTAATTGTATACCTAATTGACCATGTATCAAAAGAAATAAAGTTAACCAGCAAAGTCAGAAAGGCAAATCAAGTCAATTGGTAACTAAGTATGAGGGTCTTACTTTGTGATTGGTGCAACTTTGCTTTTACAACAGGTACATGTGAAAGGTACCTCATGGGACTTATTAGTCCTATTACAAGCTGGACACTGCTCATAGTACCAACCAACCCGACTTGACTTGGACCTCTTAGTTGTTCAAAATGTGTTGCAAAAAGTTATTATAAAGTACTTTGATATTAGAATTGTTATAGTACATTTGTAGTTGAAGAAGAATGGATAGAAAAAGCAAAACATTATTAGACAAAAGAAGTTACATCTTGAAGAGAATTGATGTCCCTGATAGTTTTGACCTCATTCGTATAGGAGAAAGATATGTCTTTAAAGCCATTTGAGATGCATATGGTTGGGATAACTGCTTTGAAAGAACTTGGGAACTAATAATGTCTCCCAATCTGAAGAAAAATTAAGGAAGATATAGATTAACATCACAATTTTTTTATATAAAAGTATAGAGTTAGATTAACATACTTAGCTTTGATGGATGTGACTCGTGGATGATCAAAATTAAGAAGCAATTTTGATCCATTCCAAGCATTAGAGATACAGAGCTTTCTAGTCACCGCGAAAAAGGAAAATACAAAAAATAATTACCACAAAAAGTGGCACAACATTAAGAGATGAGTGAGTATACAATAGTCAATGAAAGGAAGAAAAATGCAATCTCATTCGAAGCATTAATTGAACTTTGTTGGCACATAGCATGAGTGAGTATGATAATTTTAGGGCCACTCGTGGTATATATTTCCCAAAGCGTAAGATCAAGTTCACTTCCACTTTAGATAAAGAGACAATAATAGTTAATATATTTGGTTTAGTAATATGAAAAATAGTAGAGAAAAAAAAGGCAATATAAAGATATTGACATCTCATTTGATAAGAGAATGTTGACACACGCCTTTCGTCTTCCCTTTGCAACCTGAGTCTTCACTACTTGGTGGAGTACACCAATAAAATCTGCATAAGAGGAAAAGGTATGGTAAAGTCATTGAAATTGATAAAACTCTTAGGATTGGAAATCATAAAAATGTTGATTCATTTACCGTATAAGTGGTTAACATGGAAATCCCCATGTAAGAAATCGACAACGAGTTTGAAATCAAATTTGCACACTGGTATTTTCGGCATGTTTAACATGGTTATAATGGTTCCACCATTAAGGAATAACTTTCAAGGTGTTGTGACATATCTTCAAAGGTAGTTCATTGAGTAAAGGGTCATCATTATAAACCATATATGTTTGATGTTCTTGTAAGCTCTGTTTCCGCATATCGAAATCTCGACTCTGGGTAACGACATGGATTTTGTTGCCCTATAAATGAAATAAATACTTAGCATGAATTTTAAGTGCATTGAAATCTATAGATTATTGTGACAACAAGAATGAATACATTGTTATCTTGGATAACACCTTCAAAGTGTTGTTGTTCATTTTGCTCCTTAATAATCCACAGATCAACCACGCAAATGACGATCTTCCAAACATTGTTACCTTCCTTCAAATCAGCAATCATAATAGGTGGTCTTGACATGGTGTGATGGTAATCTGAAAAGTCACAAAAGGCAAATAAGCTACATCTATCTTAAAAAAGAATCACCTTCTAAACATGACAATATAGAGCAAGAAAGAGTAAGAAAAACAACAACAAAAAATTCATTAGCACAACATTACACATATTTGAAGAGATACCACATCATCTTTATCATTCAAACAAAATAGGTCGATAATGACAGCAAGCATACAATGTTCAAACATCAACGGGTCAATATAAGGATGGACAAGAAATCATAAAAGGTTTAAATGTAAATCAATTTTTAGACGTTATCAGAAAATATTGTTCAAACATCAAAAAAATCAAAGATGTGCAGAAAGTTTGTAGCTTTTAGACATAACACTCGAATCTGTCTTATGACTTCAAAACCAGAAAAAGAACATTTAGATATCTATGAAGCAATAGAAATTATTTTACTCCAAAAAGAGTAACAGAAAGAAACATCGTTTCAAAGTTTTCTTCTTTGACATGAAAAGGTATATTTTGTGGTATCAAAAAATATGGAAATGGTGAAAAGATCTATTTTGTGATAATGGAAAAATGTTCATAGAAATCATTGTTTCATAGTTAAAACCTGAGGAAGAAACAGGTTAAGAGAAGATATTATCTTAGACAATATTGAAGGAAGATGAATGAGTAGAAAGAATGAGAGTGTTGTGTGTATCAGTGTTCTTGAGGTTGGAGAATTGAGGAGAGACAACGTGAAGTTAGAAATGAGATGAAAATAGAGAGAAGTTTGATAAAAGTGAGAGAAGAAAAAATTGGACCAATAAGAAAGAAAGTGTAAGATGACAAAACAAAGCTTTGTGATGGACTTTATAATTATATAATATGTTATTTACTATTTTGTCCTATTATTAGGTATAAAAATTATGGTTAAATACATAACCCCCCCCCCCCCCTGTAATGTTAGTGAGTTCTCATTTTAGCCCCTATAAAATATTTTTTTAAACACCCCCTCATTTTATTTAGATTCCCTCATACAACCCCCCAGATTCCAAGTGGCATTGAAGATTCAGTTAAGTTTTCAAATTTTGTCCACGTGGCCTAATGAATTACATTGTTGGCATTTTTGATTATTTTTTCTTTGCTTATTGGGTATATACTTTTCAAACACCCCCTTGTAATAGTTAGGGTTCATGCGCGAAGAAGATCTCCAGCTCCAGCGAAGGTGATTCATCTACGAAGAACACGAAGACGAAGACGGTTATTCACGAGGCTTGAATTGAATGGGAAGACGAATACATTTCCATAATTGAAGCTTGTAATGACTCAGGTATGTTTATTTGTAAACTTCTTCATGGTTAAAAGTTAGGATTAGGGTTTTTGGAATCTGAATGTTGTTTGTGAAATCTGAATGAAATTTTTAGGGTTTTTGATAACTGGTTATGATTATTTCACAGGAATTTAAACCTTTTAATGTTACTTTTCACCATGGGAGTGAATTTATTAGGGTTAATCCGGATGAAATTATTTACAGAGGGGGGTTGATTCGACTGTAACTGGGTTATATGTTGCGAACTGGACAATGGATAACATTGGCAAGCTGTTGAGTAGGTGGGGGTATAAGGATGGTTCCTTTAGGTTATGGACAAAAGTCTTAGACATTCAAAAGGGATTTATTTTAATTAAAAGAGATGATGATGCATACGACTTTGCTACATACTTCAGTGCAATGGAAGTTAATGGGGATATATTTGTGGAACATTCTCTGGAAATAATGGATTCTGAGGATAGAGAACCTAGGTGTGTTAATGAGATTAAGGATTTGGATGGGTTAGAAGATGAGGATGTTGAAAGGTTAGATGATAGTGAAGATGAGAGAGCTACTGCTCTAGTTGATGGCTTTGAAGGAATTGATGTAACATTGCCCATCAATGTAGATACAAGCAATCTTGATACAAGTATGAGTGGGCTTAATGTTAGGCCCAATAAGAAAATGGACCAATATGATTACTATAGTGATGAAAAGAATAGTTCTGACCCAGATGATTCATGTGATGATGAAAGGCCCAAGTATGAAAGTTTTGGGAAAGAGCACCTCAACAAGGACTATAAGTTCAAGTGGGGTATGGAATTTAATTCACTTGCTGACTTTAGGGATGCTATTCGTGAGTGGTCAGTGCTCAATGGGAGGGAAATATCTTTTGTGAAAAATAAGAGCTATAGGGTAAGGGTTGAGTGTAAGGCTAAATGTGAGTTTTTAGTCTAATGCTCTAAGGTGGGACACAAACACACTTTTGCTATAAAAACACTCAAAGACACCCACACATGTACTAGGGTTTTGAACAACAAATCTGCAACATCAAAGTGGGTGGCTAAGCATGTGGTAAAGAGGATGCAAACATGTGACACAGTTAGGATAAGAGATATCATGCAAGATATAAGGCAAAACTTTTCTGTGGGTATTAGTGTTGCAAGATCATGGAGGGCTAAGTTGATTGCAAAGAGGATAATAGAAGGTGATGCTGATAATCAGTATGCATCCATTTGGAGGTATGCAGTTGAGTTAAGAAGGGTAAATCCAAGCAACACAATCAAGATTAATGTTGGAAGACCTAATCCATCCATACAACCAAGGTTTGGATCATTCTATCTTTGTTTTGATGGTTGTAAGAAAGGCTTTATAAATGGATGCATACCCTTTGTAGGGGTTGATGGGTGTCACTTTTAGACCAAATATGGTGGCCAATTACTAATTGATGTGGGTAGGGATGCTAATGATCAATACTTCCTTTTGGCATTTGGTGTGGTTGGAAATGGGACAAAGGAGAGTTGGAGATGGTTCCTTCAACTATTGATTGAGGATATTGGCCAGGATAGAAGATATGTATTTATATCTGATCAACAAAAGGTACAACATTAACATATATAATTCCTTGTACTTATGTATTTAATTTTGTTTCTGTAGTTAATGTGTCAATAATTGGTGTTATGTTTCAGGGACTTGTGGCTGTATTTGAGGAAATGCTTGATAGGATTGAGCACATGTTGTGTCTTAGGCACCTTTATGCTAATTTCAAGAAAAGGTTTGGTGGTGGATCAATGATCAGAGATTTGATGATGGGAGCTGCTAAGGCAACATATTATCAAGCATGGGTCTAAAAGATGAATGAGTTGAAGAAGGTAGATCCCAATGCTTGGAATTGGTTGATGGCAGTCCCAACCAAAAGCTGGTGTAAGCATGCCTTCACTTTTTACTCTAAATGTGACGTGTTGATGAATAATATATCAGTCTTTTAATGCTACTATTCTAGTTGCTAGGGACAAACTAATACTGACTATGAGTGAGTGGATAAGAAAATACCTGATGAATAGGTTAGCTACATCTGCTACTAAACTTGATAAGTGGCCACATAGAGTGATGCCTATACCTAGAAAGAGGTTGGACAATGAAGTTTTCAACAGTGGACATTGGTTGTAAACTTGTGCCTTACTTTACAATGACTTGTTTGATTTATAATTCAATTACATTTCAATGACTTGTGTATTACATTTGATTGTGTAGAGAAAGGTTAAAAAGGAACAAATACCTGATAATGCACCAACTGCTGCTGATAATGCACAAGGAATTGCTACTGATAATGCTACTGATAATGCAACAATTGCTACTGATAATGTACCAATTGCTACTGATAATGCTTCTGATAATGCACCAATTGCAGTGGTTTCTGATGCTGCCCCAACAGTTGCAGATTCTATGAATCAGACCCAACCACCAATTGTTATGAGTCAAAGTGGATCTTGTGTTGTTGATTCAATTAGAAAGAAGAAAGGAAAGAAACCAGTCATCATAAGAAGAAGGCAAAGTGAATGGGTCAAACTGTCTTGGTTCAAAAAACCAATTGTAGGAGAAGGATCTAGTGAACAACCAATCACAGTACCAAACAATGAGGTCAAATCAAGTTCAAAAGACTCTAACCATGGATTGCAAACTAGGTCTATGACGACATGGAAGACCAAGAAAATGAGAGATTGAGTGTTATGTGTTGTATTGCCAATTGTCATTTTGTGTCATTTTGTGGCTATGCCAATTAAGTACTATGTAGTTGCCTTAAGTATTATGTAGCTGAATGTCATTTTGTGGTTATAACAACTTGTGGTTATGCCAATTAAGTATTATCTAGATGAATGTCATTTTGTGGTTATAACAATTTGTGCTTATATCAATGATGTAACAGACATATGCACCAAGTGTGCTTTTCAAGTATTTATGTATCGAATTGCAGAATTTAATGTAAATGTTTTGTGAATGTTTGTGTCAAATCTTTGTGAAATTATAACATTTGAAGTTGATTGAATACATAACAAATGCTTTCATTGATAAGAAGCTGATTGAATACATTTCAACTTACATCAAACCTTAACAATTAATCCCAAACAACCTAAACAACTAATTCCAAACAACCTAAACAACTAATTCCAAACACGAGTTTATTACATTAACTTAAACAATACTGCAAAGATTAACCATGACAGACCAAGTGCAAACTGTGAGGGCTAAGTGCTTTTCATCTAGTTCTGTTTTAATGATGTCAACAAGTAAATAAGTAGGATAGTCTCTAGTTTGTAATTTGGACGGTATCACTTCATTGTCGGTCACATTGCATCTAACCATTGATTTTCATGTGTCTAAACACATAGGAAGAGGTTTATACAATTTCTACATGTGCATGATCATAGTATAAATGTTTGGTATGCATGAATCGAGTCTTAGTTGGTCAAAATGTGCAAAAAATACATTTCTGAGTTTTTTGCAGGTCTTGAGTCGACCTAAGCTAAGTATGAGTCGACTCATGCAGTTTTGTCAAAATTTTATGAAGCGACCAGGTTAGCTCCCGTCGACCAGCGGTCGACGCATGCTTCTGGGTTTTTAAAATTTTGCAAATTCAGCATCTGTGAGTCGACGCAAGGTGATGAGCGGCCGATGCATGGTCGTTTATTTTGCATAGACACTTCCACGGGTTAGCTCCCGCCGACCCTCATTTAATGGGCGGTCGACCCTTCGCTGGTCTGGGCTATTTTTCTGCATCCTGTTTTTTTTGTTTTTTTTGTTATTTCATTTTAGTTGGTTATTCTTGCATTATATATAGTTGGATCATCTCATTTCACTACAAAGCGAGAAACGTGAAAATATATACCAGTCTTTCTCTTCATCTTCATCTTCAACCTTGAGTAAACAAACAATTACACATAATCATTTTTTTTTGTGTCGCCCATTGTTTCAAAGTGATAACGTTCAGAATTAGGAGTGTTGTGATCTTCTATTCTAGGTTGAGAATTGGTAGGTGTTTCTTGAATAAAATCTCAGGTTTTGTCCTCCAAGAATCAAGGAGATTTTGGGGGGTTTTGCACAAATCGTTTTGTTCTACAAAGGATTCAGCCATGCGGAGGTAACCGAAGAACAAGGTGTTCGTTCGGTTTAGTAGCTACAGTCGGAGGATCATAGAAGAAAGATTTGGGATCGAATTATGGAAGATCAAAATCGACCGAGTGAAGGTAACTGAAGAACGGTGGGTTCTTACAGTTTAGTAGCGTGAGACAGTGATTTGTTCAACCAGATTCGAGGCACTTGATTCATCTTGAATCAAGGGGAGAGAAGACTATGCATCAACAATCAAAGACGTTTGAAGGTTTGGATGTTCATTGTTCTTCTCTTGTATAAATAATTTGCAAATGGAAATTTATATATATATATCTTGTGAGATTTGGGTTGAACTCATGCTGTGTCGAAGGAGAAGCTTTCATGTGTATTTCGACAGGAGGCAAGCATGCAGTCAAAGCTTGTTCACATGCTGATGCCTTATTGTTACATACTATAGTCGAAGTCTGTTCTAGTATGTATGTAGTGTCGAATTGGGCCTTGTGTTAAGGATCCAATTGTTTAGGTTTCTTGGGCTGCAAGTTACCTAGTTAGTCTATAAATAGGCTAGTATATTCAGTTTGTCGAGTGTGGCAAATTGTGATATTCACTTGTAATCATTTGTGACTTTAATGAGAAAGTGAACAGTAAACAGAATTTATATTTGCCCAATCCTTGTTGTTTTCTTCTTCTTCTTGTGTTTTCTTTCTTGGTTTTCTGTTAACCCTTATTTGGTTCTTGATCATCATGAAACTGTTTTATACTTTGCTTAAAGATATTGTTTTTTCACAACATATCTCAATTCCATTTGTGGAATTGGGGGCAGAGGTACCCATAGCGAGGACGATTGGGGAACTGCCTAATCAAATCGTGTTTGTCCTCTCTTTCCCTACTCTTTTACGTTTCGATATTATTCGAATTTGTGAAGTATCAATTGGTCAAAATTTATGAGATAGTGTAATTTTGAGCTGATAAATTGTTTTGTAAAATTGATACAATCCTTGGATTGTATTTAGAATCAGCTTAACATTCACATTATTTGGAAATCTGCACTTAGTGTGTTTGCACACACCAAGTGTTCGATAATTTGATTCAACGTAAAGTCAGACGCATTTGCAATTAATTTCTTGTCAACCTATCTCGTTGGAATAGGATTAACATCAAGCAAACAAAACACGGTTGATTGCGTTTAAACTTTGTTAATTAATCTGAATTTTTCTCATCTGTTATTTGATTCCTAATAGTGTCGTGCATATCCGATCCTTTTAGTAGAGGTTCGTTATAGACATGTGATTCAGTGGTTGCTTCCGGAAAAACTTTTTAAAAGCAATTTTTGGTAACCATTTGCGTGTATAAAATTGTGGAATCTATTCAACCCCCCTTCTAGATCCTAGCCATCGTCTAACAAGTGGTATCACAAGCTCCGGTTTATCTGGTGCTTCGGTAAAACTTCTTGGAATATGGAGAACGAACCTAAAGGGGCTTATAATAGAGCTCCAGTTTTTACAGGAGAAAATTACAGCTACTGAAAGGATTGTATGCGCGTCCATATAAATTCCATAGATCGGAAGGTTTGGAACGTTATTTTAAACGGTCCTATGGAAATTACAATGACCAATGCTGAAGGCGTTGTCGTTCCCAAACCTGAAGCTCAATGGAATGAGGAGGACGAGAAAAAGTACAGCTATGACTGGAAGGCTCGAAATATTTTGATCTCCTCTTTGGGAGTTGACGAATATTATCGAGTCTCTCATTGTGAAACGGCCAAAGCCATGTGGGATGCTTTACAAGTAGCCCACGAAAGCACTAATGATGTTAAAATGGCTCGTATCAACACACTAACGCAAGAGTTCAATCTTTTTTACATGAAGCAAGGGGAAACCATTGCGGATATGCAAAAACGATTTACTCACATAATTAACAAATTGCATGTACTTGGTAAACCAATTCCCAACGAGGTTGCTACTAATAAAATCTTGAGATGTCTTAACAGGGAATGGCAACCGAAGGTCACCGCGATCAAGGAGGCCAATAATCTAGCTACTCTAGACCTCACGACATTATTTGGCAAACTCGATTAACATGAGCAAGTGCTCATTAGCTTGGATAAACATGAGAAGAGTATAAAGAAGGAGAAAACAAAAGATATGGAGAAGAAGTCGATTGCTCTTAAGGCTTCTTATTCAAAGTCCACATCTCAAGAGCAAAGTGATAATGAAACCAACAATGACGAAGATGATGATTCCGGTGATGACATGGGCCTATTTGTGAAGAGATACAATATATATGTTCGGAAGAATGAGATTCAACACTCGGATAAAAATCTAGTCAAATTTAGGAGGCAATCTAGAAATGAAGGCAATAAGAATGGCAAGGTTAAAAAAACGTGTTACAACTGTGGAAAATCCAGGCACTACAAGCCGGATTGTCCATCACTTAAGAAAGACAAGGATAAGGATAAGGATAAGAGTCTCAACACAAAAAATCAAACAAATCTAGACGATCATACATCGCTTGGGAGAGCGATGACGAGTCGAAAAAAGATAACAACTCAAGTGAGAAAGTGAATCCGTAAATCTATGTCTTATGGCACGTCAAAACAAGAAGAAAGAGGTAAAGCACTCTAAATATGATCTTTCTAATAGTATGTCTCATTTAGAATTACAAAAAGGCTTTTGATATGTTGCACCACGAGGCTAAGGAAGCTTTTCAACGCTTAGCCTCGAACAAAAAGATTTTTTCATATTTGGAGAAAAAGGTTTCCGATTCTGAAAAGGAATTGAAAGCTCTTAAAAACTCCATAGTGGACACATCAAAAGCTAAAGTTGAAGAGGACCCTACTTCTTGGTTCAATTTTTGGGGCTGTGATACTTGGTGAGAACCCTTAAGGCCAAATTAGACAAGGCTTTTAAGCCTAAAGTTACATTTGCTATTGATCGATCACATTATCAAGAAAGTATGAATAATCCGTATCAAAAGTATACGTATGTGATTCGAGATAGAGATAGCAAAGGTAAATTCCAAATGAACCATAATTGCCTATATTGTTGCAAGCCTGGTCATATTATTGCTAAATGTCATTTTGGAAGATTTCTTGTTCCAAAAGGCATTTATCAATGGTTGCCCAAATGCAACCTTGATTCACTCACCACAAAGGACCCAATGAGAATTGGGTACCTACTTTCCCTTGATTGACTATGTAGGTACAACGTCTTAAGACCACCGAAAGAAGATGGGTTCTGGATGGTGGTTGCTCAAGACATATGACAGGAGACATATCTCTTTTCAGCGACTGTGTGGCGAAGAAAAAGGGGTTTGTTACCTACAGAGACAAAAACAAGGGATAAATGTCAGAAAAGACGTTACGTATTATTGAAGAGTCGGTACACGTTACTTTTGATGAGTCTTATCCGAAAAATGTCAGAGAAGGTAGTTCTTTTCATGGTGCAGGTGTATCTTCAGAAGACGTACTAAAGGACACTGATAAAGGAACTGATCAGCCTGAAGCAGTGCGTATTGAGGAGGAAAAGGATCACCAACCTATGAAGAGTGAGGAGGATCATCCAACTAATGAAGATGACCTTCCTCCAACATGGAAGTCTTCCAAAGACCATCCAATTGACAATATCATCAGTGACATCTCTAAGGGAGTAACCACCCGCTCTAAACTTAGTAACTTTTGTTATTACTCCGCTTTTGTGTCACAAGTTGAACCTAAAAACGCAAAGAAGGCGTTACTCGATGAGCATTGGTTTTTATCAATGCAAGATGAACCAAATCAATTCAGGAGAAATGAGGTTTGGCACCTTGTCCCCCCTCCGCTAGGTCATCGAGTAATCGGCACCCGATGGGTGTTTAGGAATAAACTTGATGAAAATGGAGTTATAACACGAAATAAAGCGCGGCTTGTAGCGCAAGGCTATAACCAAGAGGAAGGAATCGACTATGAGGAAACTTATGCGCCGGTTGCCCGACTCGAGGCTATACGCCTTTTACTTGCTTATGCTTGCACTAAAAACTTCAAATTATTTCAGATGGATGTTAAAAGTGCTTTCCTTAATGGATATATAAATGAAGAGGTTTATGTAGCCCAACCTCCGGGTTTTGAGTCCCATGAATATCCCGATCATGTTTATAAACTCAAACATGCTTTGTACGGACTTAAACAAGCCCCTAGGGCTTGGTATGAACGTCTAAGCAAATTTTTACTTGATCAAGGGTATTCAAGAGGGAAGGTTGACACAACCCTCTTTATCAAACATCAAGGAAAACATTTAATCTTGGTACAAATTTATGTTGACGATATTATCTTCGGGTCTACTAACATGACCTTGGTCAAGGAGTTTTCTAGTTTGATGCAATGGGAGTTTGAAATGAGCATGATGGGGGAGCTCAACTATTTCCTTGAATTGCAAATCAAACAACTCGAATAGGGCACATTCGTGAGTCAAACGAAATATTGTCTTGAGCTTCTCAAACGTTTCGACATGCGAAACTGCAAAGCAATAGATACTCTGATGCCTACTAGTGCAAATCTTGATCGTGACGAAAATGGTAAGGATGTAAAGGTAAAAAGGTATAGAGGTATGATTGGATCTCTTCTTTATCTTACCGCATCACGTCCCGATATTATGATCAGTGTATGCATGTGTGTGCGGTATCAAGCACGTCCCAAGGAATCTCACTTAAAAACAGTTAAGCGCATACTTCGATACCTCTCTGCTACTCCAAAGTATGGGTTGTGGTATTCCAAAGGTAGTGTTTGTTCCTTAGTTGGCTATTCCGATTCCGACTTTTTCGGGTGCAAATTGGATAGGAAAAGTACTAGTGGCACGTGTCACTTTTTCGTAAATTCCTTGGTGAGTTGGAATAGCAAGAAACAGGTTTCCGTTGCCTTGTCAACAGCCGAGGCGGAATACGTTGTCGCCGGCAATTGTTGTGCTCAAGTCCTATGGCTTAAGCAATAATTGCTTGATTTCAACTTAAAACTTAAGTGTATACCTATTTTGTGCAATAACACTAGTGCTATTAACCTAACTAAGAATCCCGTATTACATTCACGCACCAAGCATATCGAAATACGTCATCATTTCCTTAGGGATCATGTAGAGAAATGTGATGTGGTCTATGAGCATGTTGATACTAAAAATCAACTTGCTGACATTTTTACAAAACCACTAGCTACAAAGCCTTTCTTTCACATCTGTAGGGAACTTGGCGTTCTCGACATCTCGGATCGTGTTTGATAATTCTCTAAGATAGTTGCTCTTCACACACACACACACACACACACACACATATATATATGCTTGTTTATGGTTTTGACTAACAATGCAAAGAGTTATTGAGCTATATGTGAGGGCTCTCATCATCAATCATGATCAAGGTAATATCGTTCTGCTTCATAAATTTTCTTTAATATATGTACCATGTTGAGTGTTTAAAAATGATGTTTATTACACATTTAAGCATATATTATTCATTTGGATGCTTGATTTTTGTGTTGGCATGTTTATTTATCATGTATTGGTGCATATGTATGTAAAAATATGATTTTTTTCAATTTTGTTTACTTGGTTGAGTCGACCAAAGCGTGTCATGAGTCGACACATGAATGGTCCAATTTTTCAAGAGAAGGTGCATGTTATATTTTGTGTTTTGATTGTATGATTTGTTCTTTTCTTGCATGATGTTTTGCTTTTGCTTTCATTTAGGACTATGTTACTATTTGCACTATTATGGAATGAATTATGTTTGCATCTCGCATGCCGTATTTATCCGCTCTTATTCTCACATTAACGTCATTATATGTGGATGCATGTTAGTGTATCTGTTTGCAAATTGATTGAGTGGATCTTTCCATATTATGATGCTCTATCTTTGACCACCTTCTATTTCTCTTTTTGATGTTGTCAAAGGGGGACTAGCAGCAGAAATTGATCTAAATTGAATGTTTAAAGACCTCACAGAGATAGGGGGAGTCTTCAAATTACAAATCAAGAGTAAGACAGAAAAATGTTGCCAACATCAAAAAAGGGGAGTATATGAGGGCTAAGTGTTTTTCATCTAGTTCTGTTTTAATGATGTCAACAAGTAAACAAGTAGAATAGTCTCTAGTTTGTAATTTGGACGGTATCACTTCGTTGTCGATCACATTGCATCTAACCATTGATTTTCATGTGTCTAAACACAAAGGAAGAGGTCTATATAATTTCTACATGTGCATGATCATGGTATAAATGTTTGGTATGCATGAATCGAGTCTTAGTTGGTCAAAATGTGCAAAAAATGCATTTCTGAGTTTTTTACAGGTCTTGAGTCGACCTAAGCTAAGCATGAGTCGACTCATGCAGTTTTGTCAAAATTTTGTGAAGCGACCAGGTTAGCTCCCGCCGACCAGCGGTCGACGCATGCTTCTGGGTTTTTGAATTTCTGCAAATTCAGCATCTGTGAGTCGACGCAAGGTGATGAGCGGTCGACACATGGTCGTTTATTTTGCATAGACACTTCCACGGGTTAGCTCTCGCCGACCCTCATTTAATGGGCGGTAGACCCTTCGCTGGTCTGGGCTATTTTTCTGCATTCTTTTTTTCTGTTTTTGTTGTTATTTCATTTTAGTTGGTTATTCTTGCATTATATATAGTTGGATAATCTCATTTCACTACAAAACGAGAAACGTGAAAATATATACCAATCTTTCTCTTCATCTTCATCTTCAACCTTGAGTAAACAAACAATTACACATAATCATTTTTGTTTGTGTCGCCCATTGTTTCAAAGTGATAACGTTCAGAATTAGGAGTGTTGTGATCTTCTGTTCTGGGTTGAAAATTGGTAGGTGTTTCTTGAATAAAATCTCAGGTTTTGTCCTCCAAGAATCAAGGAGATTTTGGGGGTTTTTTGCATAAATCGTTTCGTTCTACAAAGGATTCAGCCGTGCGAAGGTAACCGAAAAACAGGATGTTCGTTCGGTTTAGTAGCTACAGTCGGAGGATCGTAGAAGAAAGATTTGGGATCGAATTGTGGAAAATCGAAATCGACCGAGTGAAGGTGACTGAAGAACGGTGGGTTCTTGCAGTTTAGTAGCGTGAGACGGTGATTTGTTCAACCAGATTCGAGGCACTTTATTCATCTTGAATCAAGGGGAGAGAAGACTCGTCATCAACAACAAAAAACGTTTGAGGGTTTGGATGTTCATTGTTCTTCTCTTGTATAAACAATTTGCAAACGAAAATTTATATATATCTCAATTCCATTTGTGGAACTGGGGGCAGAGGTACCCATAGCGAGGACGATTGGGGAACTGCCTAATCAAATCGTGTTTGTCATCTCTTTCCCTACTCTTTTACGTTTCGATATTATTCAAATTTGTGAAGTATCAATTGATCAAAATTTCTGAGATAGTGTAATTTTGAGCTGATAAATTATTTTGTAAAATTGATACAATCCCTTGGATTGTATTTAGAATCAGCTTAACATTCACATTATTTGGAAATCTGCACTTAGTGTGTTTGCACATACCAAGTGTTCGATAATTTGATTCAACGCAAAATCAAACGCATTTGCAATTAATTTTTTGTCAACCTATCTCGTTGGAATTGGATTAACATCAAGCAAACAAAATACGGTTAATTGCGTTTAAACTTTGTTGATTAATTTGAATTTTTCTCATCTGTTATTTCATTCCTAATATTGTTGTGCATATCCGATCCTTTTAGTAGAGGTTCGTTGTAGATGTGTGATTCAGTGGTTGCTTCCGAAAAAACTTTTTAAAACCAATTTTTGGTAACCATTTGCGTGTATAAAATTGTGGGATCTATTCAACCCCCCTTCTAGATCCTAGCCATCGTCTAACACAAACAACATCCATAAATTTTTCCTCTTTTCCATTTGAATCTTTCTTTTCAATTTTTCTGTTTTGATAATGCTTCTTTCTGCACCATACTTCTTCAATACTCTGCTTTCAATTTCCTGAGCAATCTCCTTTGCAAATTCTCTCAAATAACCCTTTGTGACTTCACAATCACAACATCTTGATTGATTCATGTCGTTCGATTCAAGCTTATTAACAAAATCGTCCCACACAAACAAACTGCAACCATTCTGCAAATTAAACAATCATTAACACATAATCAGAAATTAACATATGGTGTTTGATACAAGCTGAAAATAAACTCACCAAGGAATTTCGACATTTCCAGAATTTTCTACTTGGATTTTCAATGGTGTTTGATACAAACATCTTCATCGTATCGTTGCAACCACATCTTGGCAAACCCTTTCCAAAATTTCCCCCAAACGAAGACTTGCTTCCACGCATGCATGTAGAAGATGATGGCGGACGAAGAAGAGAGAAATGGGGGAGAGAAACCCTAACTATTGCAAGGGGGTATTTCTAAAGACATAAATTACACAGTCAGCATAACAAGAGATGCCAAGTGTGTAAATCACTGGCCCACGTGGAAAAAAATTGAAATATTCAGCGAATCTTTAATGTCACTTGGCTTCTGGGGAATTTTCTGAAGGAATCTAACTAAGATGAGGGGAGATTTTAAAAAAAAAATTACCCGCAACTAAAATGAGAACTCACTAACATTACAGGAGGTTGTGTATTTAACCCTAAAAATTAATATTAAAGGATAATTAAGGGTGATTGGTATCATATTATTATATCTTAATAATGAGTAGACATTCCATGAATAGAAAAACGGTCACTAACTATACTTTTAATTTTGTATTGTGTGGTCGAAATTTTACTTGATGAACCACTTCTCAATTTTTTACATCTTCATTTATTAGAATTTGGATAGTTGGGTAAACCACCTCACATGGTCTCCGTCATAGAGCCATTTTGCATTTAAGTAACGTCAAGTCAAGATCAACGCCATAACATTGACGGTACCGTAGCATGCATAACCAACTTCTTATCACTTTCTCTGTTTTTTCTTATCGGTTGACAACGACTTACTATTTAATTATGACCTTATCATTATCAACTTAATCGTCTGCCTTATGTATGTCTTAAAGTGATTTATAGAGAAGTATAAGAAAAATGTTATTAATTAGATTAGCTCATATGTCTTGATCTCTTCTTTTTTTGGTAACAAGTCTTAATCTCATATTAAATATCACACATTCATTGTGCTTTGTTTGGGTGAAAAAATAAGATAGAAATAAAAAACTAAAAAATTAGAAAAAATGAATTTAAAGAATGAAAGTAAATAGAAAATGAAATGATTTTGTTATTGTTTGATAGATATGAAAACGAGTAAATAATGAGAAGAAAGAAAAATATATAATTAGTAAATAACATATTCATCTTTGTATAAATATAAAAAGTAAATTCTTTTGTACTTATAAATTTAATTGTTGGGTACCTGTATCTTAAATGTAAATATTATTAAATTTTTAATTTATTTTAAAATAAAATAAAATAAAAAAGTGGCGTGCCGTTAAATTATAGTGTTTAATTTAATGAGGATGTTGATACCCAATTAAATTGAAGGGTATCAAAATGCTCACCTTAATTTAAGGGTTAGATTTTGAAAATGTGTTTTCTCATAATCACATATTCAAATTCTGATTTTAAACCGAGACTTCACAAAAAATTGTAAATATATACGTTTTTAGACGTGGGTGAGCCTATATAAAAAATGGTTTAATTGATATTTTATAACATGCGTAATTTGTTTCAAATATAAACAGAAATATTTAATTTAAATGTTAGTGGGTGATCTGAAGATGCATCTCTATACGCTTTTCTTTCATATCTCGCGTCAAACCTTTCTTTGTTCTTCATTTTCTTAAAACTTCTAAAAAAACCACATTTCATCTCTCTCTCTCTCTCTCTCAACCATTGAAGCATCAATGGAGCTCTTTCTCTTCCTTACCAACATCTCATAATATCCAAATGTCTCTCTCTCATCAATCAAGTTCATTTGGTAAGTTTTTCAAATTTTATTTTGATTTGTAGTTTACTTTTTAGGATACAAATTTGATGTTTTAGACACTTTAGGTAGTAGTAGAAACGAAATATGTAGGCTAGAACAACATACAATGAGGTGTTTTAGGCATTAATATGGGAAAAATGGTGTATCTACCACGAGACAATCGTAGGTTTGTCCGAAGTTGTATCTTCAGATTTGCTCTGCATTGTTTTCGAAGATACATCTCCAGATTTTACTCAGTAAAAAAATTAGAACATTTTGGGAATTTCTTCAGGCATGATGTTGGTATTTGTCTCTGTTTTAAAATGCACGTGCAATGACCGAAGATAACACTAGTCAGATTAGGCTCGAGCGTGTATCCCAAATTGCATTGGTACAACGTGGAGGGTCGCAGCGAGGACCATGAGGCCATGAGTTATTGATAACTCGTTTGATGTTGCATTTACTTTGTATGCCCGATTGTCTGGTTCTTGTAGCTGACTCTCTCAGGCATCTCAAGCATATGATGCAGTAAAACCCGAGGATCTTAAGGCCCTTGTTGATCTTGAAGCCCGTGAGGAAGCCAATCAGGATGCTCCATTAGAGAGTTATTAAGGAGGACCATATGACATCTCCTTTCTTTATAATTATCCAGAGCATGTTGTTATGCTTATATGGAATGTAGATGTATATTTTTAGTCTTTTGCAATACATATGTTATCAACTAATTAAATCCATACTGATTACGTTTTTCTTTTTCAGGAGCGTGAATGTTTGAAAATGATTAACCACGATAGGAAGATATTATTGTTGCCTCTACCCATTGATCATTGGTTTGGTGATGTTATCAGTTATTTCTGTCTTGCCGATTTATGTTCATCTACATACTTAACCATAAGACACGGCATGCAGACGACGTTTGCATAGAGATGGCACTAAGAGACGCCATCTTTCCACCTACTTATAAGTGAGATGACTATCACTTTGGATGACGTCTCTTGCCTTCTGCATCTTCCCATCGGGGGAAATTATTGAACCAAGAGAGGATCGAGCGACGAGAAGGGATCAATTTGATGGTCACCCTGTTGAGGGATGACCTTGGTAAGGCGTTACAGGAGACAACTCGCACTAATGGTGTTCATGCATGGTGTAACTTTTTTGGAAACCCTTTGTAATAATCTTGTGAAATGGGCTACTGATGTCGTAGGCGATGATATGTAGAATGAGTACCACCTACATTATACATTGAGGTGTTACCTCTTTTTCTTGGTTGACATGTCCATGTTTATGGACAAAAGTGCAATATATGTCGATGTGGTATACCTCAAGTACTTCACAGTCCTGAATGTGATTCACGAGTACAACCGGAGGCCGTCTGTTTAGTTTACCTGTACTCAAAACTGGGAGAGCTAACCAGGAGGTACTTGAGGTTTGAGATGAGCAGACAGAGAGTGTGACAATGGTATGTCGGCGTGTTGTAGAGATAGGTAGAAAAGACATAGAGTCAGAGCTCTTTGTAGATGGCAGTCTCCAGTTTTCCCTAGTGGAACACATGGTTTCCGAGTTACGTAATATCGTGCATTATAGGCGGTAGAGGAGGTAGGCGGTTAGACATACAAAGTAATTTATATTGGGATGTATTATTTTTATTTTTATTTTCGGATGTATTTTCAAACAAATGTTATGTATGAATTTCTTGACTTTTTTTTACTAATGTATGCATTTTTATTTTTCTTTAACTTTCATATAATTGTATTTTCTTTGATTTTACGTTAATATAAGTTAATATAAGTTGGAATCACAAAAATGAAATGTTTGGACAATGGTGTCGTCCTAATATGAATCAGGAAAGATTTCGGAGATGCATCTTCAAAATAATATACCATTTGCATTTCCAACGCCTCCAAAAGCCTTCAAGGGACAATTCAAAGATGCATCTCCGAGTACACCCAAACATCATACGTAGATGCATCTCCGGACAATTTTGTCTACAAAATGAGGTGAATCTTATAATTGCGTATATTTTTGGACGCAAGAAGGACATTTTTGGATTATCAAGGGTGTGATATGCTTATATAAGGGTCTAAAGAGCAACTCCCTACAATATTATGCCATTTGATCCTTCTATTTCTTTGCTATGCAAAAATATTTTAATTTTTTATCAAAGAAGAGATTTTTTTTAAAGGGTAAAAGAGAGATAAAAAATTGGCTTAATTAGTCACGAAGTCCTTTAACTTAATTCCATATTTCACTTTAGTCCCTTAGCTAATAAACGCTACAAATTAGTCCCTTAAAAATAGTTTCGTTAGCCAACTTAATCCTTTATGTTAAATGTTGAGAAAAAAAACGTTAACTTGTGATGATGTGGCATGACAAAAGTCAAAATAGCGAGTTAGCAATTTAAATAAGGAACTAAATTGAAACCTTATAGTTAGTTAAGGGACTAAACCATGACACTTAACCAAACTCTAATTAAAGTGACTAGAGCGGAATTTTATAAGATTTTATCAGACCATAACCTATTATTTACCATACCATAGTTTCATGTCAATAGAATTTTAAATTTAATGGCATTAAATCATAATTTTTTTACATTCTTTGATTCAAACTACAAGCATTAAATTAAAATGACATTATATTTCAATTTAGCATAAGGTGTACATAGACACAATAAAAAATGTGTACACAAACATTACTTTAAAAGATGTACACCAAAGATAAATACAATAAGGGTGGGTTCAAAACAGGTTTTGGCCCTTTTTCAAACCTTCTTTTCTTTTTTAAAATTGACTACGATGAAAAAAAAGATGGTGTAAACTGTGTTAATATTGCCTGATTTTGTGTTGGTACATGTCAGATGCTCGGCAACATAGAGGAATTCTTCAAGGTCACCCACTTTCAATTTACATAATGTGATAATGTCATGGCTGATTTGTTACAGAAACTTCAGATGTTTTGATTAAGTAAATCCTAGCAAGATGGTTGTGGCTTTTCAGAACAAGGAAATGCGTTATAATAACATTTGTTTATCAAATTGGCACAAAAATATGATGATATACAACAAATATCAAAGCCTTCCCTCAGGATGAAGGGACCAATTAGATTCATTAATTCTTATGCTCATTAACAAAGTGTGAACTTATATATTATAAAAACACTGAACAATTAAGTCCCCCGCATTTTTACTTCACAGTTTGCAAGTGCAGCATTTGCCCACCTAGATGCTCGTCGGGAAAATGACATGCCATTGATGCATATTTCAGATGGATTTGTACTTGTCAGAAAAACCTAATATGCAAGTAAAAGTTCACATATTTCAGCAGTGTAAAGAGGTTAAGTTACAATTAATCTAATATGCAAGTAAAAGGAGAATGTTTACCTGCGCATCTAGACACATGAAAAAAAAATCATGTTTCATAAAGTGTATGACTCTGAATCTAAATGTCTTTCTAAAATCATCATAGAAGAACATGATTTCCAAGAACTTGTAAATTTAATTTTTTTTTAAAGAGAAAAGGGATGATGCACTGACAGTATAAATTATTTTTACACTGTCAATCAATGACAATCATGTATCCCGCCAAGTCAGCCTGTAAATTTTAAATTATTTATATGATTTGGCACTTTAAAATATTTTGATTGGATGTATGTGTAATAATTTTTTATACTGACAGTGCACTACCATTAAATCCATTTTTAAAATAGAAAAAAGTTATGAATGGACAAAATCAATATGACATATTATATTAGAAAAATCTCAACACATTTGTCGGCATATAAATATTTTTTCAAATACCTTAACTACAATCACAAAACAACAAAAACCCATACTTCCAAATTTAAAAAAAGATTTAATTTTTTCCGACAATAAAAATTCTAAAATTAAAAAAAAAAAATTTATCATTGAATCACCGGATAGCATTGAAAACGAAAATAAAATTAGACATAATTCTGAGATTTGAAATAGCTTTGAAATTTAAAAACAAAAACGTTAGATCTATGTCTCACAAAGCCAGTACACACCCAATCTCACAAAAATGTTGGACTACACTCATTTATTCAAACTCATCAAACTTGAGCAGATTGAGATGGTTGTAAAAAAAAATCAATAAAATCAAATTTTAGAAAGATAGAGAGGAAGAAGTGAAAGAAGTGGTGGCTAAGGTTTGAAGAAGAGAGAAGAAATTGCTTCGTACAATATAATTTCAGCTTCTTTTAATTTTAAAATTTAAATTTTAAATTAATATAAAATAAAATAATTTTATGTTATTTAATGTAAAATTAACTGGATTGTCGTGGTGGGGGCTTAAGCCTTAAGAGTGTGCTCCTTTTAAAACTTTAAGTTCAAATCCTACTAGGTGCAAATAATTTTTGTGTGGGTCAGTCCATACGGAGTTGTGTTCTAGTTTTAAATAGATTGGTTCCTCTCAAATTAATTAATTGTAAGATCATATACTAAAATAAATAAAAAAAAACTGGACTGTCACATATACACAATTTAATAAAATTTGACAAACTTAAACAATAGAATAAAACTTAGAACCAACTTTATTAAATAAAATACTAAACTAAAATCTTAACTAAACTAAAACCTTAAATTAAGTTAAATGAATAAAGATACGTTAAGTCTAAAACAAGTATAAGAAATAATAATAGAATGCAATAACGACTAATGTGAAGAAAAAAATAATAATAAACAAATAATGTAAGTAAAAATCTTGAAAAGTTAACCAAAAACCCCAATTAAATCCAATTGCCGATTGTTACGCTTCATCGGTTCTTCCCTCGTCCCATTTTTCCACTACATCATATCTCACTTCCTCTTCGTAATTCGTCAACTCGGTGACGTGTTCGCGCGTGACGAGAACTTCTCGAACCTTCTCAGATCGAACTTCCCTTCCTCTCCGCGATCCAATTCAACGCGCTTTCATTTTCAACTTCAACTCATTTTCCTTTCTTCGATTTCGTTAATCACGACTCTAACACCGCGTTTCGAGAACGATTGCGGCAATGGCAGAAGAGAAAGCGGTTACTAGCGGCGGTGAGAAGAAAGAGAAGGCGAGTGACACTGTTGGTGATTCTACTCATGGAAACGGAAAGACGAAGCGTAAAGGTTTAATTTGTCGAATTTGGAATTTTATATTTAGGTCTAATAGAGATAATTTGGAAAAACGGCTTCAGAGTATTTCTAAGGAAGAATCTTCGGTTATGAGTAAAATGAACAAGAGATCCCGTTCATGGAGGCGAGCTTCTCGCCATATTATTATTTTTTCTGTTTTATTTGAGGTATATTTTTCATTCCGATTTTTACTCTAGATGTTTATTAATTTAATTTTTAATTATTTGCAGTGTTTGTTATTTATTTATTCATTATTCTTGCACCAGTCCAAAAAATTCACTACTCTTATAACACTTGTGACGTTTACAAAATATATCTGATTGATGATAAAAGTCTTTTTGTAGAATGAAAAGAGGGGCTTTTGCTCAAATTATAAATTAATTTGACGATATATTAATATTGTTCTACCGAGGGTTTTATTTTATGGCATTGCTGGAACAATATATTTTGCTGAAAACATTTTCAACATTTTCAGGTCATTGCCGTAGCTTATGCGATTATGACAACAAGAACTGTGGATGTGAATTGGAAAATGAGGGCAATTCGAGTTTTGCCGATGTTTCTTTTGCCTGCATTTTCATCTGCTGCATATTCAACATTTGTAAGCTTCATAAGGATGTGTATGTGTCACGAAATTTCTAATTAATACACATATCTTGCAGAAGTTTGTTTATTTTTATTTTCATAAACCAGATCACTAGTTCTTTATCATGTCGGTTGTTCTACTGAATTTGCAGTCTGACATCCAGGTCAATAAAACCTCTAATTTTGTATTTCCTATGATACTTTTGAATTTGAGGTTTGGCATAGTGTTGATATATGACGAATTTTACTGTTCGGAAATAGTTCTGACTGTCATTTTCTGTAGAATTTCTGGTGTTATTTGTGCTTTAAGTGGATTTCCTGCCAAGAATTTAAAACAAACTTCTTTCTCTATGCATTATTGATTACCTTGATGTAGTCTTGCAGTAATGCCGATAACAAAACATGATCTTTATGTACCATTAAGACATTTATCAGAAGCTCCTAGAAATGATGCAGTTTAGGACAAATACCTAAAATGAAGCTTCTTTGTAAATAAATTTGTGCTTGAAAGAGCAGTATTTGAACAAATAATATTGGTTGAATTTTTAATATGAAGGTGTTATTTTAATAGGTGATCGCAGGGACCAGAAAACTCTTGATAGGCTGAGAGCTGAAAGGAAGGAAAAAATTGACGACCTCAAAGAGAAGACAAACTATTACATTACTCAACAACTCATTCAGGTGTTTGTTTGGTTTGATACTTGTTACATGGCTTTCAATATTACACTTTTCTCGTTGTTGATTGGAGCTGCCAATATTTGTTTGGGCCTTTGGGGTTGTATTGATCTGTTCATGTTCTTAAATATAAAAAAATCTGAGGCTATGTTTGGCTTATTTTATGAAGTAAATATTTTAGTATAATTATATGCTATTATAACTATATATGTTGGCATTTCATATTATAATCAATAAATCAAGTCAAATATTATGATCCCCTAACATTCCCTCCCCCCGTCACTTGATACCACCCAACAAGGGAAAATATTTCCCTTGAGCTAATATGAAGCCCACTCACTGCGAATACCACCATTCCACAGCCACCGCCTCATTATAAGCACTAGATTCAACTTACTACAGAGTACCCTTAAGAAAAAGACCGGTATACCATATATATTTTCAAACTCGTGCTAGATTTCAATGAGATTTCTTATGCTTTGTGTTCTTAATCTAACTGTGCTTGATTTTACTTGTGATTGTAGAAATATGACACAGACCCAGCAGCAAAGGCGGCTGCTGCAACTGTTTTGGCATCCAAGTTGGGTGCAGAATCAGGTTTGAAACTGCACATGGCAGATGAATCCAAATCTGGTGCTCCGACAGGAAAGACCAACAATGTTGAACTTGTGCAGTCTGGTGGACTTAGGAATCGCAAACAAGGGCAAGCTCAATCCACTACTCTAGGGACAACAGCTCCAAATCATCCCGATCAACAATTAGTTGCTTCTAGGGGAACTGATCAAACTCAGACTCACGCGCAGAAACAGGTTGTAGTTGTTGAGCATCACCAACCTCAAAGCTCAACAAAGTATGATGGAGGATGGATTGCTCAAATTGCAGCATTGCTTGTGGGTGAGGATCCAAAGCAGTCTTATGCACTCATATGTGGTAACTGCTATATGCATAATGGTAAGTGGAATTTTGGTTTAATCTTACAGGCTTTATCATAAAATTATGCATTGATGGCTAAAATTAAGTTTAAGCATAGCCAATCATGACCATCCCATTTATGTTTCAGTCAATACTATCTCCTTCCACCTTGCACGCCCTTTACTTGATATATGTCTCCTCTGTGTATAAGGGAATATATCTAGCAAGAAGGCTTTTTATACAGTACTAATAAAAATAGATTTTGACTATGCAATAATGCAACCATATATAGATTTTAGATAGTGAAGATGAATAGTTAATGGTCGTCACTTGATCACACAAATATTTTTTCACATTTTTGACCATGATAAGGTCTTATTTCTCTTCAGGTCTTACTCGGAGAGAGGATTTCCCATTTATTACTTACTACTGCCCACACTGCCATGCCCTGAACAAACCAAAGCATTCAGCTGAGCCCATATCTGCTCTTAATTCGACCAACACCAGGTCCCTTAAAACAGATGATGGAGAGGCAGATAAAAATGATAGTATATGTGCTTCTGACAGTTCGGTCAAAAACAATGAACCAGTAAAGGCTACCCCTGAGATCGAGCACACATCTGAAGAGGTTGATTTAGGAGGGAATGAAGAAAGATAGCTATAAGAGAGCTTCATTCTTAGTTGATTCAAGGACGGGCTGTTTGAATACATCTCTCCTTGTCTCATGAAACAAAGAGAGCAACTTTGCCGTTGGTTTTGTATCACGTATATATATTTTGCTTGTGACTCAAAGCAAATTTTCTGAGTTGATATTTTTTTTTTACATATACTTCCTCTGTTTTAAATTATAAGTCATTTTGTCAAAAAAAAATTGTTCTAAATTATAAGTCATTTTATATTTTCAATGCAATATTAATGATATTTTTCCAATATACTCTTAAAAACTAATTACTATTTATTCTTTCCATTCTTTTAATTTCTTTTCTAAAGTCATACATAATCTGTTTTTTTTATAAAATAATAATTAAATTTCTTAATTCGTGTGTGTTCTGGACTGAACCAATGGCTAGAATTGGTTCAATCCACCTCTGCTTCAGAGCGGCCCAAATTGCCTAAGTCCAATCCACAGAGGGGAAAAAGTGGCATTTCTGCCCCTCCAACCGGGTAAGGAACACAACGTTCCTCCTCGGCTTCTATGTCTGTCACGCACGGCTTCCTCGCTGCCCGAACAGCAAAGGACAGGTGCCCGGAACTGCGTTTATGCCCGACATAACGGCTAGTTTCTGACACCCTGTCCGACATAACGGCTAGTTTGGGCAGTTACCTATTCTTCGGGGAAAACGGTTATTTCGCCCCGAAAATAGGACCGTTGGCCACGCGCTGGGGGCTCTATATAAACCCTCTCGCTTGAGAGGGTCAGGTATTCAATTTTCACCCTAAGAATACACTTTGTACTTGCCCCTTTTTCTCTGACCCTTTCTTACTTGAGCGTCGGAGTACCTTGCAGGTACACCCCCTCCTCTCCTCATTCACGAGCCGAACACTTTGCACGCCTGACGACCAGCTTCCATCCGAGCATCTCGCCATCTGACGACCAGCTTACGTGGACCAGTTCGAACACTTCGGATCAGTGGCGCCGTCTGTGGGAACTCCTTGTTCTCCCCTTCTTTCTTTCCTCCTCGAAAACTAAAAGATCAAAACATACTTTCTTGATCCGCCCACATATGGCCGCTCAGAACTCCGCGAAAGGTGCTGACGTTACGGTTCTCATTCCCGTCAACAAGATGGACGCAGACGGCAGTTCGTTGCTACTTTCTGATCCCCGTTTCCTTCGGGACGGGGCCACTGCGTCTCCAACTCCTCCTCCCACCGAGCAAGGAGGTAAACAGCTACCGTTGGGGGAACGACCAATTCCTGGCCCTCCCAGCGCTGACCTGGCCATTGCAGCTCTCCTGGAAGCTGTCAACCGCACGAACCTCCTTATCTTGCAGCAAGGAGAAAGGATAGGAGCTCTTGAGGAAGCATCTCTTCCAAGATCCTCTCCTCCCAAGAATAAGCACCAGAGTTCAAGAAGCCCGCCACCTAGGCGCGGGGAAGACCGCACGACTAGGCGTGAGCCTGAACCACGACGCGTTCGCAAGCGCGACCAAATCTCCCTGCGGGATCGATCACCACCAAGACACAAGAGAACGAGGCAGGATAGACATTCTCCACCGGTCAGACCTCGAGACCGGCCACGATCACCCTCACCTCGCAGAGACCGCCGCCGCGAGCGCAGACAACGGTCACCATCAACTTCAAGTTCGGACAGCGACGGCGAGCCTCGCGGCCCGTTGTCCCGCAGGATCCTGGCCACCCGTCTCCCTAAAGGACTAGAGAAGCCTCCGTCTCTAGGGACTTATGATGGAACCACAGACCCAGACGAGCACATAGAAAACATTGATGCTCTTTTGGACTACAGAGGTGTAAGAGGAGCCGTCAAATGCCGCCTGTTCCCTACCACGCTCCGGAAGGGAGCAATGACCTGGTACAAACAGCTGCCTGAGGAATCCATCACATCCTGGAGGTAGCTCGGGAGGATTTTCTCCCGTCACTTTACCGCATCACGACGCCATCCAAAGACCGAGGCGTCCCTCGGAGCTGTCGTGCAGGGAAGAGATGAGCCTCTTCGGGACTACATTGAGCGGTTCAACAAGGAGGCCGTACAAGTGCCAACGACCGACGAGATGAAGAAATTCCTGCTCGAGCAGGGATTACGTCCCGGCTCAGACTTCGCGAAAGCCATCGGCCTCGATCCGCCGAGGAACCTCAACGCTCTCCTCCACCAAGCCCAGTCGCATATACATTACGAGGAGAAGGTCGCCGCCCACTCTGTCCGGGCCTCCCGTCACCAAGAAGGTGCCTGGTCATCCAGAGCTGAAGAGCCCTCGACATCCCGTTGAGGAGATAAAAGACGCGACGATCGGCCTCGCGACGCACGCGAACAGAAGGGACCTTCTGGGCGGTTCCATGACTATACCCCCCTCACTACCTCGAGGGAGAAAATCTTGTCCGAATGTGCCAACTCAGAGTTCAAGCAGGTGGGAGTCCGTTTCCCCAAACAGCTGCCGGCCAGGCCGGGTGTAGATAAATCCAAGTATTGCCGCTTCCACAAGAGCCACGGCCATACGACGGAAGAATGCATCCACCTCAGAGATGCCATAGAGATCCTCATTCGCGACAGCCACCTGAAGCAGTTCGCGAAGAAGAAAGAAGCTCCCCGGCAAGAAACCCAGGAGAGCAAGAAAGCTGCAGAAGAGACTCCGCCCTCCGAGGACACCAACATACAAATCGCCATGTCCATAACTCGGCGAGAAGACTTCTGTATCCCTGATAGTCTGCCCGCCTCCGCGTTCCTCGGCGCTCACAGCCTGTGGGAGGCCTTCCCGTCGGCCATGGTCATCTCCGGTGGTGGATTCAACAAAATCACGGTCGGTTCAGTCAAAAGGAAATTCTATCAGCTAATCAGCAAAAGCTCCAACGAAGTCACCACGCTAGATACCACTCACAAAGGATCCTCTCCCATTTCCTTCTACAAGGAGGAGCTCCTCGGCGGGTCACCGAACTCAAGCATCCCGCTTCTCATCCGGGCAAGGATGGCGAACTTCGACGTTCGCAGGATACTCGTGGACCAGGGTAGTTCAGTTGATATCATGTACAACCATTTGTTTGAAACACTGCAGCTGGACGACTCTCACCTTACTCCATACGTTGGATCCGACCTGCAGGGATTCAACGGAGCAGTAACAAGGCCCCGAGGTTACGTAGAGCTCATCGTGACCTTCGGTTCAAGAAAGACGACCCGAGCAATCAGAGCACAGTTTCTGGTAATTGAGTGCCCGTCACTATATCAGTGCATTTTTGGAAGGCCAACCCTGGCAAAGTTGATTGCAGTGCCTTCCACCGTACATCTCAAGATGAAATACTACACTTCTGAAGGGATGGTCGCCACCCTCCACGGCGACATCGAAGCTGCCCGTCGATGCTTTGAAGCAGCATCAAAAGGACTAAGCACCATCTCAGCAAGGCCGAGGACCTCTGGTCGTCCTCCTTTGCCCAGCAGCTCCGAGCAGCCAAAACCACTCCCCCAGGTCGAATCCATCGACTTGGACAGCCTTTTCAGCGAGGAGGATCACACCAAAGACCTGACGACTTCGGGCAGCCAGTCCAACAACAGCGGCCATCTCCTACGCTCTATCCCAGATGGCAACTTCGAGATCGTTCCGTTCGGAGAAGACCCCCAACGGGGAGTGAAGATCGGAGCAGACCTCCCCGACCTGGCCAAAAGACAGCTAAAAGCATGCCTCCGGGAGAACGCAGACTTGTTCGCATGGAGCGCTGCTGAAATGCCAGGATTGGACCCCTCTGTCGCTTGCCACCAGCTTACAATCGATCCGGCTGTCAAAGCCGTTGCCCAGCGCAGAAGGAAACAGTCCCCGGAGAAGATGGAAGTCGCGGAGAAAGCTGTTAAAGACCTTCTAGAAGCTAGGTTTATTTCTGAGGCCAAATACACTACATGGCTCTCAAATGTTGTACTTGTAAGAAAAAATAATGGCAAATGGAGGATGTGTGTTGATTATACCGATGTTAATAAGGCCTGTCCGAAGGAAGTCTACCCCCTCCCCAATATAGATAAGCTCGTAGATAACTCCGCAGGTTTTAAACTTTTATCGTTCCTCGACGCCTACTCGGGCTATAACCAAATCCCAATGGCCGCGAGCGATAAAACTTACACGACCTTCATGACCGAATCGGGCAACTATTACTACAACGTAATGCCCTTCGGACTGAAGAACGCTGGCGCTACGTACCAACGAATGATGAACAAAGTCTTCCAAGGACAAATAGGCGACATGCTCGAGGTATACATGGACGACATGATCGTGAAGTCCTACGAGGAGCTAGATCACGTCGCCCATCTTCGCAAAATTTTCGAGCAAGCGAGAAAGTATCAAATGCGTTTTAACCCAGAGAAGTGCACGTTCGGTGTACGGGTAGGAAAATTCCTTGGCTTCTACCTAACGAAACGAGGAATAGAAGTTAACCCCGACAAATGTCGGGCATTCTCTGAGTTCCCAACGCCCACGTCTAACAAAAACATCCAGTCTCTCAACGGAGTACTCACCTCGTTGTCCCGCTTCGTCGCAAAGTCCGCCCAACACGCCCTTCCTTTCTTCAAGCTCTTGAGAAAAGAAGCAGCGTTTGAATGGACCGAAGAGTGCGAGGCGTCCCTCCTTCACTTAAAGCAAGGTCTGTCGAAACCGCCCGTGTTATCACAACCAGATATCGGGGAAGCCCTGTTCCTATATCTCGCCGTCACTACCGAGGCCGTTAGCGCCGTTCTCATTCGCGAGAATCCTGGAGGGCAAAAGCCAGTATACTTCACGAGCAAAGCGTTGCAGGACGCGGAGTTGCGATATCAGCAGATAAAGAAGGTAGCATTGGCCCTCGTCAACGCTGCCAGACGACTGAGACACTATTTCTTGGCCCACACGATCGTAGTTAGGACGAATCAGCCCATCAAGCAATTACTGGGTCGGCCAGACATGGCCGGTCGAATGCTCAAGTGGTCGTTGGAGCTGTCCGAATTCGACGTCCGGTATGAAAGTAGAAAAGCTCTTAAAGCACAAGCCCTGGCCGACTTCGTGGCGGAAGTAACCTTCTCAGACTCCTCGCCTCACATAGCAAACAGATGGACCGTCTACGTGGACGGAGCATCTAGCTCGAGTGGCAGCGGGGCAGGAGTAATTCTGGAAAACGACGAAGGGACCATAGTCGAGGCTTCTCTCACATTGTCCTTTCCCACGTCGAACAACCAGGCCGAGTACGAGGCCTTCCTCGCCGGGTTGCGCCTATCCGAAGACCTAGGGGCTGAAGAAATCGTCATCTGCACGGACTCCCAGCTCGTAGCCCACCAGATATCTGGGGAGTATCAGGCCAAAAACGACAGTCTCTCTGAATACCTCACCCTGGTCAGGGAAAAAATGTCGAAGTTCAGAACGGTAGAAGTGAGACATGTTCCACGCGAACACAATGTGCGAGCAGACGTCTTATCCAAACTAGCGAGCACCAAGAGGAAAGGCAAAAACAGGTCAGTCATCCAAGAGATACTTCCCCGGTCCAGCATCAACAAAGGGTCCACGACCCTGCACGTACACGCGATCGGGGACAGCGACTGCTGAATGACGCCCGTGTACAACTACCTCACCAGGGACGAACTTCCGGATGACCCCAAGGAAGCCAGCACCATCAGATGAAGAGCTTGCTCGTACGTCATCCTCGAAAACAAACCCTATCGAAGAGGCTTCTCCATCCCCCTACTCAAGTGCATAGAGGAGGAGGTTGTCCCCCACGTATTACGAGAAATCCACGAAGGCATTAATGCCCAGCACCTGGGAGGAAGATCCCTTGCCCGCAGGGTACTCCAGGCAGGGTATTATTGGCCAACCATGCAGCAAGACGCCAAGGAGCATGTAAAGAAATGCGACAAATGCCAACGGCACGGGGATATGCACCTAGCTCCACCTAAGAACTGAAGAGCTTGACCTCCCCGTGGCCATTTGCCTGGTGGGGCCTGGACATCCTAGGACCCTTCATGACAGGGTCTAGCCAAAACAAATACCTGATAGTGGGCGTAGATTATTTCACAAAATGGATAAAAGCAGAAGCCTTAGCAAAGATAACGGCCCTCAACATTCTACGCTTCTACAAGCGGAATATCCTTGCCCGTTTTGGGATTCCCCAAGCAATCGTCACGGACAATGGGACACAATTCACGGACAAGAAGTTCCAAGACTTTGTCGTCCATCTCGGAACAAAGCAACACTTCGCGTCGGTAGAGCACCTCCAGACCAACGGGCAGGCGGAAGCGGCCAATCGTGTCATCCTTCGTGGCCTCAAACGAAGGCTGGATGAAACGAAGAAAGCATAGGTCGAGGAGCTCCACAGCGTCTTATGGGCATATCACACTACTCCCTAGTCCACCACCGGGGAAACGCCTTTTCGCTTAGCATATGGCATGGAGGTTGTCTTACCCATTGAAATCCACGTACCGTCCAGAAGGACCGAATCACCTCTAGACGAGGAGATGAATAACGAAGCGATGAGAGAAGAGCTCGACCTCGTCGAGGAAATCCGGACAGGAGCAGCCCTCCGCGAAGCATCTCTTAAGCAAAAAATAGCAATCAGGCACAACGCCAAAGTCTTACGACGAGAGTTCGACGTGGGCAGCCTTGTCCTGCGAAGAAACCACAAGGACTCTCGCGAAGGCAAACTAGCAGCCAACTGGGAAGGGCCATACAGAGTCCGTGCCAAAACGGGAAATGGTGCGTACTTCCTCGAAAACCTTAACGGGGAGGCACTCCCTCGACCATGGAACGCTGAGAAACTTAAACAATACTACAGCTAAAGTAACCATAGGCTTCCTTGCATCAAAGGACCACCTAACGGTCATCATGCTCGTCCAGGTACAAACGACGCATGCACACAAAGTAGAATCCCGCTCAAATAAACAAGTCAAAACTCTGCTCGTCGGCGGTCCTCAACCGAGCACCGCCTTCACCCACGTACCATGATTGGCAGAACCCCAGCTCGCGATGGGACGTTCACGCCGCAACCTCAGGCCTCAATCGCGACCTGAGATCTGCAACCTCGCCAGGACTTTCCCCGGCTATTCGACCAGTTCCCCGCACTGGCGAATTCACACACAGCGAGCTATCTTTCAAAAGAAAGCTCCATTAACAGACACACCCTCCGACGGGCAGTCATACATGCACAACTAATATAAAGTACAGCAATAATACAACAAAAATTGTATAAATGAACCGAGCATTAAATAAAAAGGCCACAAGGGCCAAAAAGACTGTGTGTATTACATAAAAAAGGGGGCCATGCCCCCCCCAAAATCGAATAAGTTACAAATTAATCAACGGCACGCAGGCCGGACAAAACACAACAACATCAAAACAACCTAAATCCTCATCCTTCCACATGCTCAGTCGCCTCGGGCTCGGGCTCCTGCTCCTCCACGGGCTGGTCTTCGGTCTGAACCTCAGGGGTGTCAAGAGCAAGGCCTGCGGGCAGGACGATGCGATCATCCTCCACTCGTGCAAGATAATGGATACCATTGGTCGAAATGTCGAGCCCAGGGTTCACCACCCGCAACTGGGCCACGACACTTTCGAAGGACTCCGATGCCACAACGATGCCGTCCTCCTCGGCCTGCAGTATGCTGGTGACCAGCTCAGCCCGAGTTTTCAACACTTTTATCTCGTCCGGTTCATCAGCACCCGGGGCATTGGCAGCCATCAGCTCCTTGTTCAACTCCTCGGCCGCCTTCTTCTCCGCCTTCAGCTTGGCGACCTCCTCTCTCAGTTTGGTCACCTCCTCTTTGGCCTTCTTCCTAGCCTCACGAGCACCCTTGACTTCTTCCTTTAGGGACGCCTCGGAGGCCCGGACAGTAGTGAGTTCAGCCTCAAGCACATAGTCCCCTTCCGCATAAACGGCCGCCATTTCCAGCATCCTCACCATAGCAGAAGCATCCTGGGCCACCATCGCCCTCTTGCTCGCTCGGTCCATGCTTCCGAGGTTGAGTGACTCTGCCCGCGGAACGACTTAAGTGTTGCCCTCAAAGAACCTCCGGTCAAGGACGCACGGAGGGAGCTCAAACTTCCCTTTCTCAGGCGCCCGAGTCAGGTCCACGGCATCCGACGACCTTTGCCGCTTCGCTCGCCCAGCCAGAGCCAGTGGAGAGTCCCAGGGAGCTGGAGTAGGAGAAGCAGAGGTCCCCACCGCAACTTGAGCAAGAGGAAGAGCACGAGCACCACCAACAGGACGGGCCTTGGAAGGAGCCGTTACAGCCTTGCCCCTCCCCATGGCGTTCCTCACCACACGATCATGAGCTTGAGGCATCTCACCTGTACGAATAAAAACAAGCACGTTAGTGACGGGGAAAGGAAATAACACAAACAAAATCTAAGTAACTATGACTACCGAGCAGCTTCTCAGCATCCACAGGAGTCTTGCACTCCAGCAGTGCCTTCACGTTGATAAACCTTCGCTCAACCCTCTGGCTACCATCCTCCTCGAAGATGGGGTTACCCTTGCTCGTCCAACAGCTCGCGAGCAGAAAAGAGTTGGCCCAGTTCACCAACCTCTCATAAGACGCGGCATCCTGCCCGCGTAGCGCACTCGGCTCAAAGACATAACCACTAGGCTTCTTTAAGAAGTGGTCAGGTGTCTAGCGGATCAGGAACTTGTACACTCTCTCCCCGATATACTTCCCTTCCTCGTTAATCAACTCCTCTCCGTTCTCATCCACCTCCACCTCCCAGACGTACACGCTGTCCTGAGCAGCCTCAGACAATGGCTCGACGATGAAGTACCGTCCCTTAAACGTTCGAATGGACTCCGAGAACGGCTTGAACAACTTTTTGGGATGCTTCAAAGAGACCCATCCGTACCCTTTCCCCGCCAGCTGCCGCTGTAGGTGGAAAACAGCAAAGAATAGAGGAATGGTGGTCCCCAGAGCAAGGTGCTCGCACACCAACTCAAAAGCCCGTATAAAGGCCAGCGAATTGGGGTGGAGTTGGGAAGGCGCCAGCTTCAGATGCGCAAACACCGACCGCTGGAAGTCAGTGAAGGGCAACCTCAGCCCCAATTCCTTGAAAGCATATTCATACATCGCGAAGCAGTCCCCGAAGCTCGAGCAGACCCGTTCATCCGAATTAGGCAAAAGCACTCTCCATTCACCCGCTGGCCCCACCTCGGTAAAGGCGTCCGCCGCAGACCTAGCAAACGTGGAGATATGTTCGAAAGGCTCGGCCACCTCCCACTCTTCCGGGCAGAACACGTCCACATCCTCTTCCATTACATCCTCCTCCACGACCTCCAAATCCTCTCCCTCCTCAGTTTCGCTCGCTTCCCCCTCGACTTCGCTCGAGGAGTTCGAAGTCGATGAGCTCGAGGACGCAGAACTCGAGGCCGTTGCACTGCTGCTCTCCTCGGAGACAGTTTCCTCCTCGGATGTAACGGGGATAACCTCCCTCTCTGGCTCCATCGCCACTACGATCACCTGAAAAAGCAGAGAAAGACAGTGAATTCAACAGGAAATCAAATCCACCCTTCCACCGCTAAGTCAAGTGAAAGGGCGCGCAGAAGGCTAAGGACAACGCCCCCGGCCTAAGCCCTAACATCAAACGAAGAAGAAAAAACCTCCACGCGAGGAAATGCCCGATACACACCATCTTCCTACGAGCAACTTACCCGTGCTCGTGCCCAGATTCCGTTTGAAGCTCCGCCGAAAACTGCAAAACTCCACCGGAATCTGGAAACGTAGCACCGAAAAATTCACCGATCCACCAGAAAGTGGTAAGACGCGGTGGTCACGGCTCGCAACCACGACGTGGACCACCACGTTCACCGAACGCGCTACCTACTCCGGCGAAATGCTTGATACAACAGAAGGGCAGAACCGCCGCCCACCACCAACACTCACCGGAAATCTACCTAGTTTGTCACCTAAAACTAACCCTAGCCGCATGCAATCTACCATTAACAATGAGAAAAAGTAAAACAAACTGGAAATCAGAGAACTTACTTGATTTGAGTAGAAGAGAAAGGTTGCTCGAAACTTGGCACGGTGGTCGGTTGCTCTGAATACGGCGACGGGCAAGAACGCTGATGACGACGAAGAAAAGTCAGAAGGGAAAAAGTGCAAAATGGGACAACCTTCCCCCTTTTATACTGAGGGGCACGTGCACACACGCGCCCGTAGGTAATAATGACTGCCCACTAGCCATAATTACCTATTAACTGCTACGCATGGCTCGATGCACACGTGGCGGCCCAACGTTTCCCATTCTGCCTGACGCTTTGTCTTCCCAAATACCGGGCAATATGTTCACGACCACAGACATCACGGGCACAGAGGGACCCGGGCACCTCGAGACAATCTTCCACGGGCTGTCCTTAAGTCATCACCCCCATGCTCGGGAGCAACGACTTGGGGGGCTCCTGTTCTGGACTAGACCAATGGCTAGAATTGGCCCAATCCACCTCTGCTCCAGAGCGGCCCAAATTGCCTAAGCCCAATCCACAGAGGGGCAAAAGTGGCATTTCTGCCCCTCCAACCGGGCAAGGAACGCAACGTTCCTCCTCGGCTTCTATGCACGTCACGCATGGCTTCCTCGCTGCCCAAACAGCAAAGGACAGGTGCCCGGAACTGCGTTTATGCCCGACATAACGGCTAGTTTCTGACACACTGCCCGACATAACGGCTAGTTTGGGCAGTTACCTATTCTTCGGGGAAAACGGTTATTTTGCCCCGAAAATAGGACCGTTGGCCACGCGTTGGGGGCTCTATATAAACCCTCTCGCTTGAGAGGGTCAGGTATCCAATTTTCACCCTAAGAATACACTTTGTACTTGCCCCTTTTTCTCTGACCCTTTTTTACTTGAGCGTCGGAGTGCCTTGCAGGTACACCCCCTCCTCTCCTCATTCACGAGCCGAACACTTTGCACGCCTAACGACCAGCTTCCATCCGAGCATCTCGCCATCTGACGACCAGCTTACGTGGACCAGTTCGAACACTTCGGATCAGTGTGAAATGTTTAAAACGTCTTATAATTTAGGATAAATAGAGTATATTTTTTTGGTTGTGACAGTTTAAGAGTCGAAATAAATGTAGGTCAAATTGCACCCATGTGTTCCCATAGTTTTGAAAATAAAAATAATGTTAACCAATTTAAAAAATTTGCAAAAACTCCCATAGTTTTGAAAATAAAAATAATTTTAACCTATTTAAAAAATTTGCAAAAACTAAAAGCGGAGATAATAAATAAAATTTGAGATTTATGATCATGAAAGATAAATTTAAATAGATTTTAAATCTTTTATCAACAAGCTATATTAATTTCATTTGTACTGAGTAGTATTTTTCATTTGTAACTTTACCAAGTGATTTTTTTTTTTAAATAACTATGTTTTTTTTAAATCCAAAATAATTATATTTACAAAAAAAATAAAATTCAAATTAACTATATTTCAAATAAAAAAATTCGCCCGAGTAGTTATAGAGTATGATGTATGCACTCAATTTTTGTATATAGGCGTCATCATGCAACACATGCTTATAGGTCATAACATTACATGTGACGCATGCATGCATCCTTTAGGAGCATGCGCCACATGCATTATCTATTGTGTTGTCTTGTTATTTTTATATTATTGTTTTAACAACAAAATAATATTAAATAAATATTTAATAAAAATAAATTTTAATATTATTCCATCAAATAGAATTACACAACGATTGAATATAAATATAATGACCTGCTCGATCGTAACATCCACCGGTTTCACATTTAGGCGCATTCACTTGCCTTCGAGGTCTCCCACGATTTCCCTAAGGTGTTTGAGGTCTCGTAGTATTCGCCTGAGGCAAAGGTGGTTGGTGTGAGGGTCTTGGCACGTCTAAAAAAATTTCAATCATTTCTCTCCAGTAGTCGGCGCTGTCGTAATCGAGTTCGATGCCTATGTTGTCGTAGTTGGGCTGTGGTGGTTGGGCTATGTGTTGACGGGGTGGTTGAGTTGAGACATTAAATTGTTTTGGAAACGAAGCAAAGATTCTTGTGGTGTTTGAAAGACATGTGATGGTTGGATGCTTTGGCGATGTGATGTTTGGGTGCTTTGGTGTTGTGATGTTTGGGTGTACATTGGTTGGGGGCTATGGTGGGATGGGGTGGAATCATATGCATCATTGGGGATATAGTAAGATGTAGAAGCGACATATGTGTGAGTGCAACTTTCTTTTAGATGTATTTTGCATGATGTCAAAACTAGGATACTCTAGCGTTAATGTAATTGGACAATATCCTTTGATTCTAAATGTGCATATTTGCATTAGGACATAACATTTATAGGTCAACCTATACGACTTTAGGTCAACCTATAGAAGAATTTATGCAGCAGAGGTTGACACATACGCCGCAATATTAAAGTCTGTAGGCTTTGTCCATGTGTTGACTGCTATAGACAGACCTAAGACCTTCATAGGTCGACACAAAGACATTCATAGGTCGACATATAGTTTTCATAGGTCAAACCTGGCGATGTATTTTCAAAAATCATAATTTTACACATATTCGAGGTTTTCGATAGTAGGTTCGGTTAGACGATTTGATTCAGGTTGCTTCCGCTGTGCCATAAAACTTTTGAAAACTATTTTTGCCAAAGGTTTAAATTTTAAATTTGTGATCTATTTACCCCCTCTAGATCGAAGTCTATCGTCTAACAAGTGGTATCACGAGCTCCGCTTAATTTCGTGCTTAAAATTTGTTTTTTAGAAGAATGGCTACCGAACCTAAGGGAGCGTACAATAGAGCACCAACTTTCACCGGCGAAAATTAGGGCTATTGAAAAGCTTGTATGCGTATGCATGTCAACTTTTTTGACAAGGGTATATGGGATGCCGTAAAAAATTGTTTGAATGAAATAACCGTGACAAATGCTGAGGGTGTAACATTACCTAAGCCAGAAGCACAATGGAATGAAAATGATTGGAAATTGTACTCACATGATTGGAAAGCGAAATATATTCTCACATTCGCTTTAGGTGTTGATGAGTATTATCGTGTTTCTCATTATGAGACCGCCAAGGCTATGTACGATGCATTAGAGGTTGCCCATGAGGGTACTATTGATGTCAAACAAGCTAGGATCAACACATTAATGAACTATGTCTTCAAAGGCATTTGAAACTTACCGATAACCGCTTTGGTGAGAGCAACCCATTTTAGGTTAGGGTCACTATTTAAGATCAGACGTTCAAAATAGAGTTCAATGTTACAATTAGGGCAGCTACTCAATGAAACTTCAATGAAATTCATTAAGGAGGAAGTTGTCAAAGCTAACACACATGTGGTCACAGTGTTTGACTATCATAAAGGTACGTTGGTTCAGTGTAGATGAGGCAACAGACCATAATGAGAGAAGGCCAAGGGGATACTATGGAATCGAACTAGATAGAGGTTGGTACGATTACAGAAAGTTCAAAGACTTACGTATGCCTTGCTCCCATGTTATTGCGACATGTTCAAAGGCTCGACAAGACCCTTCTAACTTACTATCCTCCTTTTACAAAGTCATAAACCTATGCAATGTGTACAACAATAGCTTTCTGATGGTAGCAAATAAGGATTATTAGCCTTCATATCAAGGGGAGATACTCTGGCACAATGAAAATATGCAAAGAAAGAAAAAAGGTCGCCCTAACAACACACTTATTCAAACTGAAATGGATACGGCGGACAAAATGGTGAGATTATGTAGTTCATGTCGTCAGCCTAGACACAATCGTACAAACTGTCCCAATGGTGGACATGGCTCCACAACATAATTTTATATGTAATTCATTTTATATAACCATTTTATTTGATATTGTAAATGTAACACCCTAATTATCCCCGCTTAATTATAAATAAAATCAGAGTAATATAAACCAACAACAACAATTAGGAAGTTACTTTATCACCATAACAGCTCATGCAATTGGATATGTAACACATGCAATTTCTGGAAAGTATAAAAATAATAATAAACAAGTCTGAACTTCAATATTTATATAAATGATAGTGGAAAACACCAACAACCAATTATTTTAGTATTTCCAAACATAATCATAACATATAATAATTATAAGAAAATGCCAAGACATAAAATAGAAACACCAGCGCTCAACCCCCAGTGTTACATATCAGAGTAGACGCCGACTCAACAAAAGCAATAAGAAGAGCAATCTATTTCACTCACATCCACGCCTCTATTACGGATTATCTGGACAATGCCCATGTAAAGGTAACATTCAAACAGAAAGGGTGAGAGATCACAATCATATAAAGAAATGCATAACAATATGTAAGCACACCAACAACATGTGCATAATCACCCATTCCATAACTCATACTCCAAACAATCCACATATCATATTGCAACATCTATGCAAATGCAAAGCGATTTAACTCAGGAATCAATGAATATGGTGCCAAATGTGAACTCTCAGATTCACTCGCTCTGATCCTCACCATAGGACCAGAGCCCACCAAAAATCGTTATCATCACCATAGGTAACGCTTCGTTGATTTCCACCTGGAACCAACTACGCAGACCCAATACCCACCATAGGATTGAGGCTCGCCAAAACGGACCACCGTCCAAACACTATGATGCATGATTCACACAAGACATGCAACAACAACAACAATGCAACGTACAATGATATTCACCTTAATCATTATACCACACCAAAACTGGCCACCAACATCCAACATATACTACTAGCATTCAACAATAACATTATAGTAGTATAACAAGTAATAATAAAACATTCACACACAATGCCACACCGCAACATACACACCGCATACCATCCAATACTATTACACACCATTTAAAATTAATTTTAAGCACTGAAACTATTTTTAAAATAAAGTTCATTGTGTCAGTTTCCCAGCGCTTCGAACGACACCTAAAACGGAAACCCGAAACTCAAGTTATGAATTTTTAAAGTTTGGCACAGCAGGTGTAACCGGTTACCACTTGGCTAAAAACAGTGGCTAACCCATCTTAGTGTAACCGGTTACACCCAATGCAGTAACCGGTTACACCCTTCAAAATTGCTCAGTTACGCTATTTTTAGACAGTGTAACCGGTTATATCAAATCCTATAATCAATTACACCCCTTTAAAAATCAGTTCTTTGAAGGGTTGTCTCAGGTGTAACGAGTTACACCAAAAGTGGTAACTAGTTACCACTGCGACAAAAGCACTCTTCTGCTGCTTATTGATACAAAAACCTGTTTTAAACACTTCTCAAAATCCCAATTTTCATAAAAATTGTATCTTTGAGTTTCGCACTCCAGACCCCAACCACCCACAACATCATAATCGTTCAACAACACACAAATCATGCAAACACACATCATGATCACATTATCACACAATTGCAAAATTTCACATCAATTATTCAAATCATAGAGAACAGAAAAACAGTCATATAGAGATATAGGAACCCACCCACATGCTATCATGTAAGACCCTATATAAAAGGAGATCTCACCCTTACCGTATAATTCTTAGCAAAGTTCTCTTCAACCTCTAGCAATGACGTTCTTCCTATGCTTCTATTTCCTTGCCCTAACCTCTCTTCTCTTTTCCTCAACTTTCATGTACTAACAGTTTCTACTTCCCTTTCCCATTTTTTTTCTTATTTTAATATATTATTCTCTAATAACACCTTATTCAAACTAAATAAAATAATAATAATAATTCCACTAAATATTTATTTTAAATAATACCTGCCTAATACTATTTAATCAAATAAATACTGACTAACATTAATTAATTAACTTTACTCTTACCACCCCAAATATCTACAATTTTACTCAGACACCTCCAATACTTTAAATTCAACATTTTTAAGGTTACTACCCTTCACCTAAGGATCCTTCTAGCACACTAAATCATTAAACAACATGTACAATCACACAATATTATTTAAGAAAAAATAATTAAATAAATTGGGGTATTATAGTAAACAACGTTCATTTCATAAATATCACAACATTCGGTTACAACAATTTAAACAACAACTAAACAATAATTTAAACAACAACTAATCAACAACACAAACAAATACAACACTAAATAACATATTTATGCAATTACAACCATCAGGACAATTTCCTCACAACCATGGATCATAATACGACAATCAGCGTCAATTTTAACTGAGTCCCAAAAACGAATTTCTCCATTGTTGTTGTACACCGTAACAAGCCTTTGAATTCTTCTGGTCTTTTCACCATCTCAATGTCTCCATCTAACCAACAGATCAAGCTCCTCTGAAGATGCTTGAACGTCTCCGTGTTCCATAGTCGGGTCTTCATCAGAGGCTCTACTGCCGAATAAATTAAATTGACATTTCTCTTAAGTATTTAAGACGACATTTTGTAGAAAAATTAAAGCAGAGACTTAGAAAATGGGTGAAAAATGACAAGGACGGGATACACTAGATATAGAAAACCCTAAACAACACAGTAGCCACTGCTTGTGACGCATGCTCCTAGAAGATGCATGCATGCATACGCCACATGCAGTGGCATGACCTATAAGCATGTGACATGCATGTTGGCGCCTATGTATAAAAATTGAGTTCATGTGATATACTATTCCTCATATAAGCGATATTTTTTTGTTTGAAACATAATTAGTTTGATTTTTTTTTAAATATGGTTATTTAGGTTTATTAAAAAAAACATAATTATTTAAAAAAAATCTTACCAAGCAGTTATATTGATCATTTATAAATTAACATTAGATTCTTGCTTCAATCCATTGAGATTTTTTTATTAGAAAAATTTGTAACTGTGACCTTTAACACGGGCAAGTAATATATGTCCTTAATACACTAGTTGATTTTTTTACTTGATATCAAAAGTTAAATAAATTAGAGATTAATTGCTATGCATTGAAGGTGTAAAAAGTTTTACATCGTCAATTTATTTTCATCATCCGTTTGCATGATTTTATAAGTGATTGTACCTGGATCAGACAGTTGGACAGTGGCCAACAACGTCGTATGGACTTCAGCTCCGGTGATGATGATACGGCGGGGGGGGGGGGGGGGGGGGTGTACCTACAAGGTACTCCGACGCTCAAGTCAGGTAAGGTCAGAGAAAAGCAAATACAGAGAAGTGAGTTTAGAATGTTTCGTAACCTGACCCTCTCAAGTGAGAGGGTTTTTATAGAGAGCCCCCAGCACGGAGCCAATGGTTACTTGCACTGGGCTGGATTGCAAGGCCCAATCCAAGTAACTGCCAGGGCTTACGTGGCATAGTGAAGACCAGCACGTGGTCTTCGCCCTGGTGTAACGATCCCTACATCTCCGGAAGTAGGGCAGACCGATTCCTTCGGGAGTGGGAAGTTACAAGAGAACGTGTCCTCGCGGGGAGAAGCACGTGGGTGTCGAGGAGAGGTGTGTCCGCGGGCTATGTGCCTCTGCTCGACAGTCTTTTTACCCCGCGTGTCCGACGTCAAAGGGGATTGGTACGTGCCCGACACGGAGGTGACTTTGGGCCTCGTTGGGCCTTCGCCGGTGATTGGGCTTGGGCCTGCCCGACAGTAGGGCAGGCGCTGGCCCAGTCCAGAACAGGAGCCCCCCAAGTTGTTGCTCTGAGGTGTCAGAGTAATGACTTAAGGGCTAGTACTATGTCGAAGACGTATCCCGTCGGGGAAGGGATTTTAAACGAGGAGCGGTTGGTCAACCGGGCAGGAATAAATTGACCTGCTCGCGGGGATACGAGAAGTCTGAAGCGAGGCGAATGGAAGGACGCGTGTTGGAGAATGAAAAGGCGTGCGTGGGGAAGCGTGTGCCACGTGTCATGCCTCATCAATACCTAGGCCGGCTACGCTAGGGTAGTGTAATCGATTGCCTAGGAAGTCCTCGAGTCTCATGAGGCCCTTATAAATAGGGGTCATCCCGTTTCATTTGCACTTTCGCTCCCCCTTTGCTCAGACTCTCTCTTTCTTCCTTCTCTATTTCGCCACCGTTCGCCGCCACCGACTACCACGCCGGAGCCCTACCGGAAGTGTATTTCAAGTAAGTTTCTCTCTTTTTCTCCTTTTGTTTGCATTTATAAGGTGGTTTTATGGTGAACTGATGAAGTTCTCATGGAAATCACGAAATATCCGGCGAAAATGGCAGAATTTCTTAGTTTCTTTGTTGAATCCCGCGGGGGGAAGTGATGAGAACCACGAGGGCAGGAAGAATGTCTCGAGGACGTGAGATGAATATCTCGGGGTCCTCGCTAACGTTCCTAACCGCGGGATGAATCCTCGGGGAGCAGTACCGGGGTCGTTCGTCGTATAACCGAAGACGTCGTGTGATCGCGGCAGTCGCGTGGTCCTGACGCCCCTTCTTCGCCTTTTCATTTGATCAGCGGTGGAGGGGTGAATTTGATCTGGATCATCGAATTCACCGTTTCCTTCTGCTTTTCAGGTAAATGGACGCCCTGTCAGTGGCCGTGGGATCTTTAGACACCGACGACCAACCCGACTCACCGATGGCGGAGATAACTAGTGTCGAGGAACGATCGCTCGACGAATGGGTCAGCGACGAGCCCCTAAGTATGGCCTCCCTTTTTGTTGACGGGGACGAGGATGGCATATTTTGTACGGTCGAGCACCGCTTGGTGGGATCTATGAAGTCGTGGAAAGTGTTCCGGCCGCTGGAACACCATCGTATATGTTCGACGTACAGGGGGATGCGGTTTCCCCTTTACGAATTCATGTTCGACCAGGCGGGGTGGCGCTTGCCCTTTACGGACTTTCAACAGTCAGTGTTCGCTTGGCTGCGCTTGGCGCCCTCACTGTTGTACCCCAATTCTCTCTCCTTCCTCCGAGCCTTTGAGCTCGTCTGTAAATATCTCCAGATCGGGGCAACTGTGCCCCTCTTCTTCCGCATTTTTCATCTTTAAAGGCAAGCGACCGACGGTAAACATGGCTGAGTGTCTTTCAACCAGGCGAGCAGCCTGTTTAGCACCTACATGGACTCTGTCCCCGACTTCAAGTACCAGTACTATATTGTGAGGCCGGTCTCCTTCGAAGCCATGAATTTGGTGTACCATCGGGTCCGACGAGAAGTAGATGGGTGGCAGGAAGAGGTCCTTGAACCGAGGTTCCCCTTGTTCTGGACAGAAGAATATTTTAGGAGGGGGACGGACATCTACATCGTCAGCCCTGGTCGACTGTGCGGGGGGGACCGCTTCTCGCACGAAGCAATAGTCAAATTTGTCAACGGGTTTAGCAAATCCAAGCTCGTGACGTCGGACGGGGAGTTCATCCTGGGTGATGACGGGAAGGTCTTGACGAAACGCCAGTTAATCAACACGAGGGCCCTCCTCGAAATGTTTTCTGACGAGGACGCCCTCGAGTTGTTAGGTGGTAGAATCCTCTTCGACTTGCTTTTTCTTCGCGTCTTGGTTTTCGATTTACTGACACATTTATTTTCTTTGCAGGCAAGATGTCGGGTGCTGAGGAGCGCATCAAGAAACTGAAGGCTGCCCGTATTTCGAAGAAGGGAGGTAAAGGTCGTATCGAGTAATTCCGGGCGCAGGGCCCCAGTCCCACTCCGACAACCGGGGGCTCTTCTGACTCTCCCCAGGACAACGACTCCCCCAACACTCAGAACTCCCCGAAGAGACAACGACTTATTGAGCATGTGGACGTCGACCTCACTGAGAACGAAAGCCCTCCCGCTGTGAAATTTGTGCTCCCGCCTTGCCACTCGAGGCCTAACTTCTTTATGGGGAACAATTCCCTATGTGTTGGTGCACCCAAAGTTTAGACCATCTTGGGTGTTGACAGGGTTTCTCGGAGAAGGGCGCTGGTGGAGGACGTGTCCGCGGTGATGCGGGTTTGCGCTACTGCCTTGGTCCTGAACGACGAGACATGCCCTGCGGACGAGTTGAACAGGCTTCAAGAGAGTTGCAGGTCCATCTCAGCTGAAATGGAGAAGGTGGGCAAGGAGCTGGCTGACTGCAAAAACCAAAACAAGGCCCAGGTCGAGCTTCAAGAGAATTTGGAGGAGAGGTTGAGCAACGCTGAAGAGGAGAGGAAACGTCTCTTGGCGAGGAACGCCGAGCTGGAAGAAGTTGTTCACCCGGCTGAGGAGGAAATCGAGGAAGACAAGTTGTTGACTTCGCGGGCAGCGCTGATAGCGAAACTCAGGGAAGCCGAGCAGGATAACCTCGTGGCGGCCGACATAGGTTTCAGGAATGTCGTGCAGCAGGTTCGGGTTCTCAACCCCGACCTTATAACTGAAGGGACTGACCCCGACTACGAGGTGGTTGACGGTCAGATCGTGCAACCGATGCAAGAGAAAGAGGCCGGTGGAGGGGCAGATGAACACGAGCAGCCAGAGGGGACCGTCGCCGACTAGGTTTTTCCTTTCTCGTTTTGTTTGTCCTGCGGGCCATTTTATTTTTGATGCCTATGCCCGGCCTACGTGCCAGGGACTTTTTGATACTTGTTTGTAATACCTGTAAATGGGCTTCTGACCGCTTAATGCATTTTTGTTTATCTGCGCGTGTGATGTTTGTATATTTTCGCTTGTGTGTGATGTTATTATATTTGCTATACTTTATTTATTTCTGTCTAAGTAATAGAGATTTTGGGAATTCGCTCGACTTCGATAATCCTCGACTGCGTGGAGAGCTGGTAGAGGTGTCGGAGGTGTATTCCGACCTTCAACGAGGCTAAGAGCTCGGTCGAGGTCTTACCTTCGTGGCGTGAACTTCCCATCGCGAGCTGGGTGTTCTGCCTAATTGGTACAATGACGACAGAGCTCGATCGAGGTGTCCTCGTCGGATCAAAAGTCCTCGCGCACATACAACGTAGCCCTTGATCATCGTGTTTTGTATAGGGGTGTCGCGCTTGTACCCTAGTGCGTCCCCGTAACCGCGATGATAGTGTGTCACGGGCAGTGCTTAACTGTAGTACTGTTTAAGCTTCTCAGCGTTCCATGGTCGAGCAAGTTCTTCCCCGTGCAGATTTTCGAGGAAGTAGGCTCATGTCCCCGTTTTCGCGCGGACGCGGTACGGGCCCTCCCAGTTCGCGGCGAGTTTGTCCTCTCGCGAATCTTTCTGGTTCCTTTGTAGGATGAGGGTGCCTACCTAAAAATCGCCTTTGATAACTTTGTCGTTATAACGTAGAGTTATTTTCTGTTTAAGTGAGGCTTCACGGAGGGATGCGCTCGTCCTTATCTCCTCGACTAAGCCGAGCTCTTCCCTTAGGGCCTCGCTGTTCGCATCCTTATTGAGGGGGGCTTCCGTCCTCCTCGAGGGTTCTCTGATCTCCACGGGGATCACTGTTTCCGTTCCGTAGGTCAGACGAAAAGGGGTCTCCCCGATCGTGGAATGTGGGGTTGTTCGGTAGGCCCAAAGGATGCTGTGCAGCTCCTCGACCCACCGTTGTTTGGCATCACCGAGTCGTCGTTTCAATCCTCGGAGGATTACTCTGTTCTCCGCTTTGGCTTGCCCGTTCGTTTGAGGGTGCTCGACCGACGTGAAGTGCGGCTTCGTGCCCAGTTTGGTGACGAAGTCTTCGAAGTTCTTGTCGGTGAACTGTGTCCCATTGTCGGTGACAATAGCTTGGGACACGCCGAATCGGGCAAGGATGTTCCTCTTGTAGAAACGTAGTATGTTGAAGGCCGTGATTTTGGCCAATGCTTCCGCCTCGATCCACTTCGTAAAATAATCCACCCCGACGATGAGGTATTTGTTTTGATACGATCCCACGACGAAAGGTCCGAGGATATCCATTCCCCACCACGTAAACGGCCACGGGGAGGACAGTGTTTTGAGTTCGTTAGGAGGAGCGAGGTGCATGTCCCTGTGTCGCTAGCATCTATCACACTTCTTGACGTGTTCCTTGGTGTCCTGTTGCATGGTGGGCCAGTAATACCTTGCCCGAAGTTCCTTGCGGGCTAAGGATCGCCCACCAAGGTGTTGGGCGTTGATCCCCTCGTGGATTTCTTAGAGTATACCGGGGACCCTATTTTCTTCGACGCATCTGATGAGGGCGATAGAAAACCTGCGGCGATATAGCTTATCCTCGACTATAGTGTACAAGCACGCTCGCCGCTTGACCATCCCCGCTTCCTTGGGGTCCTCGGGTAGTTTTCCTGTCGTGAGGTACTCGTATACCGGGGTCATCCAGTAATTGCTATCCGCAATGACGTTCACGTCCGCCGCCGAAATGGGTTTGTCGATGCTCAGGCGGGAAAGCACTTCTTGTATGACGGATTTGTTTCCGCCTTTCTTCTTTGTGCTCGCCAATTTGGACAAGACGTCTGCTCGGGTATTGTGCTCACGAAGGATGTGGGTCACTTCCGCGGAGGCGAAATTCTTCATCTTTTCCTTTACCAAGGTCAGGTATTCGATGAGGCAGTCGTTCTTGGCCTGATACTCTCCTCGGACTTGAGAGGTTACGAGCTGGGAGTCAGTGAAGATTTTGACCTCCTTGGCGCCGAGGTCCTCGGCCAACCGAAGCCCGGCGAGGAAGGCCTTGTACTCTGCCTAATTGTTCGAAGTCGGGAAGGATAGTTCGAGGGAGACCTCGATCAAGATGCCTTCCTCGTTTTCGAGGATAATGCCCGCCCCGCTCCCCTTCGTGCTGGATGTTCCGTCGACATAGATCGTCCACTTTTGGGATCCGTTGGTCGAAGGCTCCGGGACGGTCATCTCCGCCACAAAGTCGGCCAGTACCTGAGCCTTCAGGGCTTTCCTTCCCTCGTATTGGATTTCGAACTCGGCGAGTTCGAGCGACCACCTGAGCATCATTCCCACCATATCTGGTCGTCCAAGGAGCTGCCTTATAGGTTGTTCGGTTCTTACGACGACAGTGTGGGCTAGGAAGTAATGGCGCAGCCTCCTGGCCGCGGTGACGAGGGCCAAGGTGACTTTCTCGATCTGCTGATACCTGAGCTCGGGACCTTGGAGGGCTTTGCTCGTGAAGGAAATCGGTTTTTGCCCGTCGGAGGTTTCCCGTATGAGGACGGCCCTGATCGCTTCGCTCGTGACAGCGAGATACAAGAAAAGTGTCTCCTCATTCTCTGGCCGTGAGAGGACCGGGGGCCGTGACAGGACTCGTTTGAGATGGAGTAAAGCCTGCTCTCATTCCTCGCTCCATTAAAATGTGGCTTTTTGTCGAAGAAGCTTGAAAAATGGGAATGCGTATTGTGCGGATTTGGCGATGAATCGGGAGAGGGCGGTCAACATCCCGTTCAGTGATTGTATTGACTTCTTCGAGTTCGGAGTTGGGATCTCGGAGAAAGCCCTACATTTTTCGGGGTTGGCCTCGATTCCTCGCTCTGTGAGGTAGAAGTCGAGGAACTTACCTGCCCGAACGCCGAAGGTGCATTTGTCGGGATTGAGCCTCATGCGGCATCTCCTCGCTGTGTCGAACACCTTCTTGAGGTGCGTGGCGTGGTCGACTTCTTCTGCAGATTTGACGATCATGTCGTCCATATAGACCTCGAGCATGTCAGCGATCTCTCCCCGAAAAACTGTGTTCATCATCCGTTGGTAGGTCGCGCCGGCGTTCTTCAGGACGAAGGGCATTACATTGTAGTAATAATTGCCCGAGTCGGTCATGAAGGCCGCGTGCTGTTTGTCGACCTTATCCATTGGGATTTGGTTGTACCCTGAGTCAGCGTCCATGAAGGATAATAGCTTGTAACCTGCAGAATTGTCGACCAGCTGGTCGATGTTAGGCAAAGGGTAAAAGTCTTTCGGGCATGCTCGGTTAAGATCAGTATAGTCAACACACATTCATCATTTTCTATTATTCTTTTTTACAAGTACAACGTTGGACAACTAGGTCGTGTACCTGGCCTCCGAAATAAAATTCGCCTCTAGGAGGTCTTTTACATCTTTTTCAGCAGCCTCCGCTTTTTCGGAAGACTGCCTACGCCTACGTTAAACTATGGCCCTAGCGGTCGGGTCTACTGCGAGCTGATGGCAAGCCACCTCAGGGTCAAGGCCAGGCATATCAGAGGCGCTCCATACGAACAGATCAACGTTCTCCTACAGACATGCCTTCAGCTGCTTCTTCGCCAGGTCGGGGAGCCCGGTGCCAATCTTCACGTTACGGTCTGGATCGTCCCCGAGGGTGACGAACTAGAAGTCTCCGTCTGGGACGGGGCGCGTTGGGTGGAGAGGTTGCCCGTTGTTTTCCGCCTGGAGGTCGAGGTCCGCTGCTCCGCCCTCTTCGTGCTCATCCAGGAAACTGCTCTCGAGGTCGACCGTGTTGACGCGCGGGAGAGGCCTCTGCACGGTGTCCGAGGATGACTTTGCTCCGGTCTTGGGCTTAGTGCCGATGGAACTCATGCCTTTGATTGCAGCGTCGAAGCACCTCCTGGTCGCGTCTATGTCCCCGTGCATCGTAACTACCCGTCCCCTGGCCGTGTAGTACTTCATCTTGAGGTGTACCGTTGATGGCACTGCTGTGAGTTCGGCCAGGGTGGTCCTCCCGAGAATGCAGTTGTAGAGGGATGGACATTCGACCACCAGGAAGCGGGTCTTCACTTGACGGGCAGTGTCTTTGGCACCGAATGTGACCATCAGTTCAACGTAACCCCATGGTCTGGTGGTGGTGTCGTTGAACCTCTGCAGATCTGAACCGACGTACGGGGTCAGGTGTCTCTCGTCAAGCTGGAGAGTCCCAAACAGGTAAGCATACATGATGTTGACCGAACTTCCATGGTCGACAAGGATCCTGCGAACGTCAAAATTTACCATCTGTGCCCTCACCAAGAGGGGATAGTGGCGTTAGGCGCTCCGCCTGGGAGCTCTTCAAGGTAGAAGGTGATGGGGTTTGATTTCCCTTGCACCTTCTCGAGAGTGGTCGTCTTCGCCGATGTTGCGGACTCCAGTTCGTCAAATTTCTGCTTGATCGACCCGACGGACACCTTCTCATAACCACCTCCGAATATGACCATTGTCTTGGGGAAACCTTCCCACGTGCTGCGGGCAGCGACGGGGTCTTCGTGGGGGAAGTTTGCCCACATGCTGCGAACTGCCTCTTGGCCCTCAATGCCTTCGGGGACAAAGAAGTCTTTGGGTCGAGTGACGCTGAGGGCGACCTGCAGCCGACTCTCGTCGGGAGGAGGTGTCGCCTCCTCGACGTTTTGGGCTTCTCGGGCACTAGGACGAAGGGTGTCATTCTTTTGGGCGTACTTCTTTAGGTGCCCTTCCTTGATCAAGATCTCAATTGCATCTTTGAGATGGATGCAGTCCTCCGTGACATGTCCGTGGCTCCGGTGGAACCTGCAGTACTTGGACTTGTCCGTGTTTGATTTGGGGGCAGTTGGCTTCGAAAAGCGGATGCCTCCTTTCAGAAATTCAGAGTTGGAGCACTCGGAGAGGATTCGCGCGCGGGGAGCATTGAGCGGTGTGTATTCCATGAACCGACCAGCTGGTCCTCGCGGTTCACGAGAGTCCCGGGGGCGGCTTTCCTTCTTTCTTTCTGCTCCGCATCGGGTAGGAGAGTCTTCTTCTCTGCGGTTGCGGGGGGCTTCCTTCTGCCTCGAGTCGAGGGCGATCTGTGCTGCCTCTGACTCCTCGAACTCGATGTATGAATGAGCTCGTTGGAGGAGGTCCTCCAAACGGCGAGGTCTGTGGAGGCCCATGGACTTGGCAAAATCGGATCCAAGTCGTAGTCCCCGGATGATTAAAAACTTCTTCATGTCGTCGGTCGTGTGGACCTCGACAGCCTCCCTGTTGAACCTCTCAATGTAGTTCCTGAGAGGCTCTTTCTTCCCCTGGTAGATGCTCTCTAGTGCGGCCTCAGTCTTCGGGTGTCGGCGAGATGCCGTGAAGTGTTTGGTAAAGCGTTCTCTTAGTTGCTTCCAGGACGTGATCAACCCAGGTGCCAGACTCTTGTATCAGGTCATGGCGCCCTTCCGCAAGGTGGTGGGGAAAAGTCTGCACTTAATGACTCCCCTGACGTTTCTGAAGTTGAGCATGGCTTCAAAACTTTCGACGTGATCGTCGGGGTCGGTCAGGCCGTCGTAGGTCCCCAGTGGCGGGGGTTTCTCCATGCCCGCAGGGATTGGGGAGTCCATGATCTCCCATGACAGGGGGGTCCTTTGGTCGTCGTCGTTGCTTCCGGCTAGGGACCTTGATGGGGATCGGTGGTGTCTTCCAGGTCCTTGTCGTGGAGGGGAGTTCTTAGAACGGTCCTCAGCGGTCTTGCTCCTCTTGGTAGTCGAGGAGTGTCTGGGTTCCTTCAGAGGCGGGGAACGATGGCGCTTCTGGGAGATTTCTGGCGGGGGGAGTTCGAGGCGTGGCCGGCGGCCCTCGCGCACCGACGAGGGGGTCCGAGATTCTTCCGGAGGAGTCCTTCGTGGGGAAGGAGAACGGTGAGGTGAAGGCGGACGACGATGTCTTCGCGGGGAAGATCTCTGTGTTCGCCCTCGCTCGAGTGCTTCAATTCTAAGATTCTGGTGCATGATCAGCTGGTTGACCAAGGCGAATAGAGCCACGGTGCTCAAATCTGCATTAGGTGGAGGAGCAACTGGCTGAAAGCCAGCTTGCTGGTCGTCCTGTTGGGCGGCGTTGTAAGTCGTGTCTTTGGAGTCTGGGGAGGCGGTCTGCCCATCTCTTACGTCGCCTTCTTCGATGTTGAGGGCAACATTGTCCTCATGATGGTTTCTGTTCTCGAGCTGCGCGAGGACGGTGTCCAGAGCTTTGTTCGCAGACGGGTTGTTGGCCATGCTGGTGATGAACGGAGGAATTGCTTTGGTTTATCTTTAAAGGAAAAACGGGAAAGCAGTGTTTCCCACGGACGATGCCACTGATCGTACCTGGATCAGACAGTTGGACAGTGACTAGCAACGTCGTATGAACTTCAGCTCCGGTGATGATGATAATACGGCCGGGGGGGTGTACTTGCAAGGTACTCTGACGCTCAAGTCAGGTAAGGTCAGAGAAAAGCAAATACAGAGAAGTGAGTTTAGAATGTTTCGTAACCTGACCCTCTCAAGTGAGGGGGTATTTATAGAAAGCCCCCAGCGCGGAGCCAACGGTTACTTGCACTGGGCTGCATTGCAAGGCCCAATCCAAGTAACTGTCAGGGCTTACGTGGCGTAGTGAAGACCAGCACGTGGTATTCGCCCTGGTGTAACGATCCCTACATCTCCGGAAGTAGGGCAGACCGATTCCTTCGGGAGTGGGAAGTTACAAGAGAACGTGTCCTCGCGGGGAGAAGCAGGTGGGTGTCGAGGAGAGGTGCGTCCGCGAGCTAAGTGCCTCTGCTCGACAGTCTTTTTACCCCGCGTGTCCGACGTCTAAGGGGATTGGTACGTGCCCGACACGGGGTGACTTTGGGTCTCGTGGGGCCTTCGCCGGTGATTGGGCTTGGGTCTGCCCGACAGTAGGGCAGACGCTGGCCTAGTCCAAAACAATAAGTTTTTAAAATAAAAGTCAAATTTTTTCTAACATTTAACGACTATAATTCGCTAACAGTGTAAAACTTCTTTCCACTGTCTGTGTATTTCAATTAAATCCAATAAATTAATGGTACATTATATTTTTCATCTAAAAAATAAAGCATTTTTTCATTTACCATTTAAAAAAATTAAATATTATTTAACATTTTGATTATATTTAGATTAATTAAAATGGAATCAAACTCAATAGAATATTCATTTTATAAGTTTTTTTTTCTCTTCGATTTAGAAAGAATGAAAATTTGCCCAAAATATTTAAATACAAAACATAATGAAATTTCTATTATCTTATTATATCTCATTTCACTTCATCATCATTAGTAATATTATCATTATTATGTTTATTTTAAAATATTTAAATAGTTTATATTTATAGAGTAGAAATTGAAAAGGAAAAAACAGAAAAATAAGAAATGAAGAGGGGCTACTACAAGTATATGAATCGTTTACTTTTTATTATTTGTTAACTATAGTGTAACTATAATTAAATAAATTATTTAAATAAATAATAATATTTAATTAAGAGATATAGAACTGGGAGACTCACAATTTTGAACTTCTCTAAATCTTAATCTGCTACAATACTTTTGTAGAAAATTAAGGTTTAATTTCATTTAGTCAGTTCTTTTATGTTAACTATAGTCTACTACTATCTTTCTAATTGTTGAAAAAAAAATTTATTTTTTCTTAATAAAAATGCTAAATTTTGTTTGTGAAAAAACAATCTTCTTTATCAATCTTCATTTCCTTCTTGCTACATAATTTTTTTAACTAATGTGTCATTATAGGTGTTAATCTTTAAAGTTGTGTTTGAATTGATGGAATACGACGGAATATAGCAGAATGAAATGAAATAATATTATGTTTTATTGTTTGGATTGGTAAAAAGAGGATGGAATGGAATGAAATATGATGAAATGGATTTCATCCAATTCTATTACGTACCTTCATTTTTGTTTCATTTTATGTGGGCGGATTAACATATTTTATTACATTTCATTCTAAAATATCCAAACAATGGAATGGGATATTCATTTCGTTCCATTTCGTTTCGCTCTGTTCTGCTCGGCTCCATTCCGTTGTATTCTGTCAATTCAAACATAGTCTTAAGTGTTCAAATAAAATTATATTTTTATTAAGCTGCTTGGAAATTTTAATATATATATATATATATATATATATATATATATATATATATATATATAACTTTTAATATTATATTTAAAAATTACAAATATTATTTCTATTTAAAATATTTAAAAATATACTATATTAATAAATATTTAATAATATTTAATTATTATGATTTTTATTTACATGTATTACAAAATTTTATAAGAATATGATTGAGTTTATTTTTAAAAAAATTAAAAATATTATTTCTATCAAAATATTTAAAAATATATTGATAAAATATTTAATAATATTTAATTGTTATGAATTTTATTTAAATGTATTACAAAATTTTATAAGAATATGATTGAGTTATCAAATTTAGTTATGTTTAATACAAAAACAAAAAATTATAGGGTCACGGTGAAACAACCAAATCATTTGATCGATCGATGGCTAAGTCATGCAGTTCAAGTTCAACCATTAATTATAATGATTGACCAATAATTTCATGGATTGATAGCCAGAGGCGTCTCAAATTTTTGAGAGGTTTCGTGTAAGAAGCTGAAGTGAGTTTTGGATGAGTCGTCTAATTTTTTTAAAATGTCATATTTAACTATAAATTAACCGTAAAATATATGTATGAGTTAAAGCTGTCAAAATGGGCTACTCGGCCCTAAACGAGCCGACCCTGATGGGCTCGGGCTTTTAGGGTTGGAGAAAAAAACTCATTTTTAATATGGGCTCGAAAATTAATACTTGAGCCCGGCCCTAGATGGGCTATGGGCTACCCAGCCCTAAATGAGATTTTTTTAATAAAAAAATAAAATATAAATGTCATAATATTTTTTATAAATAAGATTAAAATTTATATTATTTTAACCATAATACATTTCTAAGTACTATATTATCTTTTATAAATACTATAATGTGTTTTTAAATACAATACATGTCTAAATTGTATAAAATAATACTAGAATATTTAACATAAAAGAAACTAATAGAATACGAGAAAAATGTGTCGATTATATTAATGTATAATATTTAAAATAGAAAGATTGAATAAAATAGAGATAAAATTTAGTGAGGTGAGAAAAATCAACATGTTATTTTGGAGTAAGACATTATAAGTACTAATATAATTTTTTAAAATTTATAGCGATGTGGGCCTAATTGGCTACTCACGACCCATATGAGCTAGCTCTTTTGGGTAGCGGGATTTTTAGGGCTGAGCTAAAAAGCCTTGAAAATATGGGCTCTAATTTTAAGGCACAAGCTATGTGATTTTTCGGGCCTAGTGGGCCGACCCATGTGGGCTAGCCCATTTTGACAGCTCTGGTATGAATGTCTTTTTTAATCATTGATCGGAGAGGACCAGAAGGAGATCGCCGCGGCCTTCGTGTAGGGCAAGAGTAGATGCTCGTAGGAGAGGAAAAAGGGGTGGAGGTACCTGCAAGGTACTCCGATGCCAAAGTAAGTGTTTGGTCAAAAAAGGGGAAAAGCAAGTAAGAGATGTCGAGTATATGATTTTTGATACCTGCCCCTCTCAAGCGAGGGGGGTATTTATAGATGGATTTCTGGCGAGCAAAGCGCCTGATCGACCAATGAGGGATTGCCAGATGGAGGGCAAGGCGCGTGGCCTTTTGACTTGGACTAACCGTTTCCGTGATATCCGGGGAGGCAGTTGGTCGCGTGAACTACTCTGCGCGTGAGGGGGACACGCCCAACGGTTACTTTCTGCCCAACAGCTATATTGTGCCTATTGGGCCTGTTCGCCAATTATGATGGATTGGGCCTGGTCTTTAAGGGCAGGAAGCCCTGCCCGGTCCAAAACAGGAGCCCCCCAAGTCGTTGCTCTGCTGGAGAGTAATGACTTTAGACAGCTGTGACGACGACCGTACTGTCGGGGAAGTGGTTGCTCGCGTGGAGTGTTCCCTTCGTGCCCCGGCCAGGTGTGGTCGTTAGATGATTGCGCTGAACATCGACCAAGGTTTGTTGCGTGCTCGTAGAGATTGGTGTTTTTCGCCGAGCAGCTCTGCACGGATGCATTCGCTTTGACGGGGAGACTTACTCGTGGGAGCCAAGGACTTTGGCGTATTTTCTGCAATAAGCCAGGCGAAGAGTTTTTGTGACACGTGGTGAGCATTTATGGCTTTTGTCAGTCCTAGGGCCGCATAAGCTATGATGACCTTCACGATTCCCCACAATTAAATGGTTATAAAAGGGTGGAGGAAGGTTTTATTTTCACAATTCTCACAAGTTCTTACTCCTTGCTCTTATTTGCTCTGCAACTAGTCCTTCGCCGGAGTTCCTCTTCACCACCGTTGATCCTCCTCTTCTCCGTCAACCTCTTCTTCTTCCTGTAAGTTTGTTCTTCCTTTTCTGTATTTTCTTTTTTATGAACCTTCAGTTTTCTGGGTGTTGTTCATGAATTCTCCGGTGAGTTTATGAATTTTCCAGTTGAACTTCATGTTTTCCGGTTAAACTTCATGTGTTCTTCGATGAACACATGAATTTCTGGAAAATTCGTGAAGAACATGATGAATTTCAGGATTTTTGTAGAAATTGTTAGCGTAGATCCTTGTAGAATCTGGTTAAGTGTAGAATTTTGTTTGTAGTCGGGCACTAGGCCTGTTCGAAACTTTGATGTGATTTTAAGGTGAGTATGCGTCCTCGTATGGATATCTGCGAGTTCTGGTCGCGGAGACCTCTCCTGATGATTGCTAGGTAATTTATACGGGCTCGCGGTTATCCTCAGCTTCATCAACGCCCTTTCACTTGATTAGTGGTGGAAGGGTGGATTTGATCTTGGATGTCGAATTCACTTCTCTTCCTCTGCCTTTCAGGTGAAAATGGATGAACCCCAGGATGATGTTGTGCCCGACACGCAAGATACACAAGAGGGGCCCAGTGTGCCCGCTGATTATTCAAATATCAAGGTCGCAGGCGGGGACCTTGACTGGCTCGCACATGAGCCTCTATCCTTCCGATCAACTTTCTCCGCAGAGGAGATACGAGAATTTGACTTGTTGGAGAGACGTGTAGATGACGCTCCTCGGACGTGGAAAGCATTTCGCCCCGGGGAGTATGATAGAATTTGCTCTTCGTACCCAGGATTGCGTTTTCCTATGTACGATTTCGCTTTTACGGAGGCCAAGATGCATCTCCCTTTTACCGACTTTCAAGCTTCCCTGTTCACCCATCTGGCCTTGTGCCCGTCTCAGCTTCACCCCAATGCCTTGGCTTTCATCTGGGCATTTGAGCTAGTGTGTCGTTATCTTAATGTCGGCGCGACCACAGATCTTTTCTTCTGCCTTTTCCAAATCCAAAGGAGCACAGCGGGGACGAAACAAAGTTGGGTTTCGTTTAAACAACAAAGTAGTCTGTTCTGGCCGTATTCTGATTCAATTTGCAACTTCAAGGATAGGTTTCTGATCGTGAAGCCTATTACCGAGGAGGCAAAGAGGACTATCTCGACCATTGAGAAGGTGGTAGTGAATGGTCGGGAGAGGGATGGTGTCGTCTCCATATTTCCTTTGGAATGGGTCTATACCCACTTTAAGCGCATAACGGATCAGTTCCTGGTGAAGCACGAGCAGCTTTGCCCGGCGGATAAGGAGGGGTATAGACTTCTTCACAAATACGTTGAGAGTTTTTCCCCGGCTTTCGTGGTTGATCGGCACGGGAATGCGGAGATCGGGGATGACGGGGAGCCCGCCACTGCAGCTAGATATATTAACATCAGGGCTCTCCTCGAGTGTGATAATGACGATGATGTGATAACCTTGCTTGGTATGCTCCACTGTTTGATTTTATTTCTTTGAATTCTTGGTCCTGACTTGTTATGTGTGTTCGCAGGTATGATGGCCGACATGCGGGAGCGTTTGATGAGGTCCCAGGTGGCGAAGGTTCACAAGAAGACGACCGTAGGTGCCAAGGGCGTGGCGACCAAGCAGGCTGTACCGGAAAGCTTCACAGCTATTCCTTCACCTGTTCCGGAGGTAACTTCCACCCGGAGACCCCGGACACCTCACATAAGAGAAAACGAGATGTCATTGGGACGTCTTCGGGTGCAGGCCCTAGAGGTTCTGGTGCCGGCCATCTTGTCCTGCCCGCCTGCTATTCGCGCCGAGATTTGTTTGCTGAAGAGGAGTCCATAGTTGTTCACGATTCTGAAGTCATGGCTATTCTAAATGCCAATCCCAAAGCGAGGAGAAAATAGCTGTGCCAGGATGCTGCGGGCATGTTTAGGGTGCTTGAAGCAGCCTTTGTCCTTGCCGATGATGAAGCTGCTACTCGGGCGAGCCTCGTGACGTCCAAGAATAGAATTGCCGAGCTGGAGACGGAAAATAATAAGTTGTACAATGATTTAAAACAGTTTGAAGGTCACGAGGAGGCCAAAGTGTTGCTTCAGACGGAGGTGACCCAGCTGAAGTTAGATGCGCTCAAGGCTGACGAGGAGAAGGCGAGTTTGCAGGCGAGGATCGTTGAATTGGAAGGCTTGACTTCAGCTGTCCAGGATGAGAATAACGACGAGAAGTCCCTGAAGTCGCGGGCTGACTTGATCGGGAGGATTAGAATCCTTGGCGAGGACAACCTGAAAGTAGCTCAGTTCGGCTTCAGTGCTGCAAAAGAGCAGATGGTGGCGCTCAACTCTGATGTACAGTTTACGACGGATGGGATGGGTTTATTCAACAAGGTGGTGGACGGTCAGGTCATTCCTGCCGAAGAGGAGAGTGAAGTCGCTGAATAGGACTTGGTGTATGCACGTTTTGTGGGTCTGTGTGCCCTTATCATTTTGTATGGGCGCTGTCCCTTTTTGTATTTGTAACATTACCCGGTGATGACCGGTGTTTTAATATACTTGGAATTTGTAGTGTTTTTTCTTGGACGTTTGCTTTGTTTGTTTATATGTGTGTGTTTGGCGAGTTGTGAAACCTGCCGAGGAGGGCGAAGTGGTTTTGCCCATGACGAGGCTAGGACTTTGTTTGAGGTACTAATCTCATAGGCTTGGACTGTTCCCATCGCAAGTTGGGTGTCCTGCCTGAATGGTGCGGCAACGACGGAGCTCGGTTGAGGTATCCCCGTTGTGCACAGGATCTGCTCGTACAACGAGCAGAAGCTGGCCGGCGTTGTAATGCGTGTCATGTTTCACCAGGGCATAATACGATGACCGCGCAACTCTTCCTGTTTTGGGCGATTACGTCGGCAATTTGTCTATCCTTGTGGTTAAGGGGTTAGCTGTAGTACTGCTTGAGCTTTTTGGCATTCCACGGTCGAGCAAGTTGTTTTTCGTCCAGTGTTTCCAAGTAATATGCTCCTGTGCCCGTTTTGGACTTGACCCTATAAGGTCCTTCCTAGTTTGCTGCCAGTTTCCCTTCGCGTGAATCCTTCTGGTTTCTGCACAGGACCAGACTGCCTACGGGGAAGTCGCGTTTTATGACTCTGGCGTCATGTCGCAACGTTATTTGTTACTTTAATGCGGCCTCGCGGAGAGCATCCCCTGATCTTATTTTTTCGACCAGGTCGAACTCCTCACGTAGAGCCTTATCGTTCATTTCTTCGTCGAGGGGAGCTTCTGTCCTTCTGGAGGGTTCCCTTATCTCCACTGGTATTACCGCCTCTGTTCCATACGCTAGTCGGAAAGGGGTTTCCCTGGTGGTAGAGTGTGGTGTTGTTCTATATGCCCAAAGGACGATGTGGAGTTCCTCGACCCACCTTTTCTTGGCCTCGCCTAGCCTTCGTTTTAGCCCGCGGAGGATCACCCTGTTCGCGGCCTCCGCTTGCCCGTTAGTCTGGGGGTGCTCGATGGAGGTGAAATGTTGTTTTGTCCCTAGTTTGGCGACGAAATCTTGGAAGTTTTTGTCCGTGAATTGGGTTCCGTTGTCGGTCACAAGGGCCTGAGTGCCCCAAATCTTGCGAGGACGTTTCTTTTGTAGAAGCGCAGTATGTTGAAGGCTGTGATCTTGGCGAGCGCTCCGGCTTTAATCCATTTTGTAAAATAATCGACGACCACGATTAGGAATTTGTTTTGATAAGATCCTATTGTAAAGGGGCCTAGAATGTCCATCCCCCACCAGGCGAAGGGCCATGGCAAGGAGAGAGTCTTCAACTCGTTGAGGGGCGCCAAGTGCATGTCCCCGTGGCGTTGGCAACGGTCGCACTTTCGTACGTGCTCTTTGGCGTTGTGTTGCATGGTTGGCCAGTAATATCCTGCGCGCAAAGCTTTTAGGGCTCGGGATCTTCCCCCTAGGTGTTGTGCGTTATGCCCTAGTGGATCTCTTGTAAGATTTCGGGGACCTGGGCCTCGTCGACACATTTCAACAGGGGGATGGAAAATCCTCGTCGATATAATTTGTCCTCGACCAGTACGTATGAACAGGCTCGTCACTTAGTTACGCTAGCCTCCTTACTGTCCTCGGGGAGTTCCCCCTTGGTGAGATAATTGTACACCGGGGTCATCCAACAAAGGGGATCTCCGATGACGTTAACATCTAGCAGGTCGGGTTTTCCAATGCTCGGGCGGGCCAGCGTTTCTTGTATGATGGATTTGTTTCCACCTTTTTTCCTGGTGCTGGCTAGTTTAGAGAGGATGTCTGCTCGGGTGTTTTGCTCGCGCGGGACATGCTGAACTTCCCATGCTTCGAACTCCGCCATTATTTCTTTTACCATTGCCAAATATTCGGCTAGTTGGTCGTTCTTTGCTTGGAACTCTCCCCGTACTTGGGACGCTACGAGCTGGGAATCAGTGCAAATTTTTATTTCTTTCGCGCCGACGTCTTTGGCCAGTCGTAATCCTACGAGGAAGGCTTCATACTCGGCTTGATTGTTGGATGTTTTGAAGGAGAGGACCAGGGATACTTCGATCAGGGTCCCTTCCTCGTTCTCGAGGATAATTCCCGCTCCGCTGCCCGAGGGGCTCGATGCGCCATCCACGTATACGATCCACCTCCGTGTCCCTCCTGGAGGGGATAATTCTGGAGTCATTTCTGCCACGAAGTCGGCCAGGACCTGTGCCTTGAGGGTTTTCCTCCCCTCGTAGTGAATGTCGAACTCGGCCAATTCAAGGGACCATTTTAGCATCCTGCCCGCCATATCTGGTCGGCTTAACAGATGCCTAATAGGCTGGTCGGTTCTGACGACGATGGTGTGCGCCAGGAAGTAATGTCTGAGTCTCCTCGCGGCGACTATGAGAGCAAGGGCCACTCGTTCTATTTGCGTGTACCTGACTTCGGGTCCCTGCAGGGCTTTGCTGGTGAAATAGATGGGTTTCTGCCCGTCGTTCATTTCGCGAATAAGTGCCGCGCTTATTGCTTCGTTGGCCTCGGAGAGGTACAGGTATATGGTTTCCCCCTGGTCTGGTCGGGACAATACTGGAGGCTCGGACAAAGCTTGTTTGAAATGGGCAAGGGCCTGCTCGCATTCGTCCGTCCACTCGAAATTTGCTTCCTTCCAGAGTAATTTGAAGAAGGGCAGGGTGTGCTAGGCGGATTTGCTCACGAAGCGGGCAAGGGACGCGAGCATCCCGTTGAGGGTCTGTATCGCCTTCTTTGACCGTGGAGTGGGGAACTCCACGAGCGCACGACATTTATCTGGGTTTGCTTCTATTCCTCTTTTAGTGAGGTAAAACCCGAGGAATTTCCCTGCTCGTACACCGAAGGTGCATTTTTCTGGATTGAAACGCATTTTACACTTTCTAGCTTGGTCTAACACCTTTTGTAAGTGGGTGGTATGGTCGGATTCCTCTTGGGATTTTACGATCATATCATCCATATATACTTCGAGCATGTCCCCGATTTCTGCTCGGAAGACTTTATTCATCATGCGCTGGTACATGGCCCAGACATTCTTTAGTCCAAAGGGCATTACATTATAGTAATAGTTCCCCGAGGAGGTCATGAACGCCGTGTACCTCTTGTCCTCGTCTGCCATTGGGATTTGGTTGTATCCCAAATAAGCGTCCATGAAGGACAAGAGCTTGAAACCTGCAGAATTATCTACGAGATTATCTATGCTCGAGAGCAGATAAGCGTCTTTCGGGCAAGCCCGATTGAGATCAGTGTAATCAATGCACATGCGCCATTTTCCATTACTTTTCTTTACAAGTACAATGTTAGAGAGCCAGGTCGTATACCTGGCCTAGGAAATAAATTTTGCCTCTAAGAGGTCTTGTACAAGTTTTTCGGCAGCTTGTGCCTTTTCCTCGGATTGCTTTCTTCTTCGTTGGGCAATGGCGCGAGCAGTTGGATTGATTGTCAAGTGGTGACATGCAATTTCTGGATCAAGGCCGGGCATATCCGTCGTACTCCAGGCGAACAGGTCGACGTTGTCGTCAAGACATTTCTTCAACTCCTTCTTTACCTCTTCGGGGAGACCAACTCCTATCTTCACTCCCCTGTTGGGGTTATTACTGAAGGTGATGATCTCGAATTCCTCATCTGGGACTGGTCGCAGAGGTGCAGGAGACGGGGAACTTGTTACTCCTGACTTTTTGTCTTCGTCACGATCTTCTCTTCCATCTTCAGGATGCCTGCTGTCGAGGTCGATGGTACGCACGGGAAGCGTGGGCTTTTTGTCTGGCTGGCCACCTTCAGTTGGAACCTCGTCCTCTCTTGTGCGTTTTGCCGCTTTTGCCGTCGTCGCGATCTGGTTCTGCCCTTTTGTTGCGGCCTCAAAGCATCTACGAGCAGCTTCGATGTCGCCATGCAGAGTTGCAACGTGCCCTTTCTCCGTATAGTACTTGAGTTTGAGGTGGACCTTAGAGGGAATAACGATGAGTTCTGCAAGAGCTGGTCTGCCGAGGATGCACTGATAAAGCGACGGGCAATCAATGACTAAGAACTGCGTTTTGATTGTCTGAGATGCCTCTTCCTCGCCAAAAGTGATTGGTATCTCCACGTAACCCCAAGGTCGGGCTGTTGCCCCGTTGAATCCTTGGAGATCCGATCCCACGTATGGTGAGAGGTTGGACTTATTCAGTTTCAATGCGCGGAATAGGTTGGTATACATGATGTCCACGGAACTGCCCTGGTCGACCAGGATTCTCTGAACATCGGTAGAGGAAAATTTGGCCCTGATCAGTAGAGGTATATGGGAGTTTGGTGATCCTCTGGGGAGTTCTTCTCGGTAAAACGTGATCGGCTGCGAACGCCCTTTACCCTTTCCGATCGTGTACAACTGCTCGGGGCTACTGTCTATCAATTGTTCAAACTTTCGTTTGATGGACCCTATTGTAAGCTCGTGGTACCCCCCACATGAGATGACCATGGCCGTAGGAAAGGCTTTCCAGGTGCTGTGGATGAATGCCTGGGAAGTCGGGTCGAGGTGGTCAGGAACGAAGAAGCCCTCTGGTCGGCTGATAGCCATTGCGACCTGCGGGGGAGGACTGGATTGGGCTGATTCTGCCTCTTTCTTCGGATAGGATGTGTCTCGTCGGGAGGACTCTCCCTACTTCACGTATTGCTTCAGGTGACCCTCTTTGATGAGGATCTCTATTGTGTCCTTAAGATGCACGCAATCTTCTGTCACGTGGCTGTGACTATGATGGAAATGACAGTATTTGCTTTTGTCGACGTTTCCTTTGGACGTGGTTGGTTTAGGGAACCTGACACCCCTTGTTTAAATTCTGTGTTGATGCAGTCGGAGAGAATGCGCTCTCGCGAGGTCGTGAGTACGGTGTACTCCGTAAACCGGCCAGCTGGTCCGTTGCTTTCGCGAGGACGCTCATCGCGCCTTTTCTCTTTCCCTTGCCGTGATGATTCTGGCTTGCCTTTTTTTGATGCCCGGGGTGCTTCGCGATCTCTTAAGTCCCGGGCATGGAATGCGGCTTCTTTTTCCTCGTAACGGATGTAGTCCTCAGCCTTACGAAGAAGTTCTGTCAGTGTCCGGGGAGCCTCGATCCCCACTGCCTTACGAAAATCGCTTTTGGGTCGGAGTCCCTTTTCGAGGAGGTACTTTTTCATGTGATCCGTTGTTCGGACTTCCACCGCTTCTTTGTTAAATCTTTTAATGTATGCCCGTAGGGATTCATCCCTGCCTTGTATAATGGCCTCCAGTGTAGCCTCCGACTTAGGATGTCGTTGGGAAGTTGTGAAATGGCGGGCAAACTGGCTCTTTAACTCCTTCCATGAAGAGATGGATCCGCGAGGAAGTCGTTTGAACCATGTCATCGCTCCCTTTCTAATGGTGATGGGGAACATTTTGCATCTGATAGCCCCGGAGACACCGTGATATTGGAGCATAGTCTCTATATTTTCGATATGCTCGCGGGGATCAGACGTCCCGTCGTAGATTGTTAACGCGGGTGGTTTTTCCAATCCGCGGGGGATTCGAGTGTCCAGGATGTCTCTTGTGAACGGGCCGTGGACATCATCGTCTCTGCTGGAACTAGGAGAGAACGAACAGGAACGGTTGTGACCGCGTCTTCGACTTTGGCAAGGAGAACGTCCGCGGGTGTGTCGGTGATCGTACTTCTCCGCGTGTCGAGACCTCTTAGAAACCGGGGAATGCCTGGATCTTCGCGGGGGAGACTGATGACATCGTCGTGCTAGATCGGGTGTAGGGTTCCTCGATCTTGAACGTTTCCTCTCCGGGGAGAGGCTGTCGCGTCTTCGCTTCGAGGGAGTCCGTGGACGCGGGGAAAGACTCGTCAGTTTCTCTGATGCAAGGCGTTCCTGAAGGATATGCTCGAGAGCATTGAGCTTCTCCCCTGCTGAAGGATTAGGAGGTTCAAGTTGTTAAGAGATACGATGAGCGCTGCGGTGCTCGGATCAGCATCCTGGGGAACCGGGATGGGCTCGAAGGTGAGCTCCACGGCTGGTGCCCGTGGCTTTGGTTCGTCGGGTTTCGGGGAAGCAGGCCTTTTGTCTCTTCGGTCACTTTCCTGCGGGATATGCCCGACGAAAGCATGGTCGTTGTTGTTGTTGGCCGCAGGGGCCACAGAGTCTTGGTGAACATCGTTCTTGATGAAAGCCATGTCGATCTGAGATTTGAAAGGATGAAGCTTTGGTTTTTGTTGAGCAAGAGAGAATCTTGGTTAAAGACGGGGAAGTTGTGTTTCCCATAGACGACGCCACTGATCGAAGAGGACCAGAAGGAGATCGTCACGGCCTTCGTGTAGGGTAAGAGTAGATGCTCGTAGGAGAGGAAAAAGGGGTGGAGGTACCTGCAAGGTACTCCGATGCCAAAGTAAGTGTTTGGTCAAAAAAGGGGAAAAGCAAGTAAGAGATGCCGAGTATATGATTTTTGATACCTGCCCCTCTCAAGCGAGGGGGTATTTATAGATGGATTTCTGGCGAGCAAAGCGCCTGATCGACCAATGAGGGATTGCCAGATGGAGGGCAAGGCGCGTGGCCTTTTGACTTGGACTAACCGTTTCCGTGATATCCAGGGAGGCAGTTGGTCGCGTGAACTACTCTGCGCGTGAGGGGGACACGCCCAACGGTTACGTTCTGCCCAACGGCTATATTGTGCCTATTGGGCCTGTTCGCCAATTATGATGGATTGGGCCTGGTCCTTAAGGGCAGGAAGCCCTGCCGGGTCCAGAACAATCATGAAAAAATATGAAGGTCTGTGTTATATAGGTCGCATTGAATACCCTCAAAGATGACTATGTTAATAGTAAAACTAAATTTTAAAATAGTGGTTGTTTAAGACCTTCTGCATGCATATGATGTGTTTAATTGAATAAGTAGTTTGGAATTATCAACAATACTTTCTTATATTAAAATTTGTGAAGCACGTAGGGCTATTCATGATATGGTTATGTCAGAAATCGAATCGACTTGAATTGAATTATAGTAAAAGGTAATTTGAATCAAACCAAACTGTTTAAATTTATACAGAACTGAACCAAATCAAAGGTGAATAAATGGGATTTGGTGGGTTCGAATATGCGCCCATACAACTCATGTCCATGCACAACTACCAAATAAGTTGGCTTAATGGGATAGTCCTAGTATACTTTTTTATATTACAAAATATTGTTAGTTAAATTGTGTTATTTCATGATTGATCATATTATTGATGTTATTGTGTTTTATTACAGAACCAGAAATGGAGAAGATTGAAGAAGATACGGTGGAACGAAGTTTCGTAAGTGATCGATGACGCGAATTCTTAGACCAGAGGTTCAATTCGTGATGCATCTCAAATCAGAGACATTGATCTTAAAATGGTGTTGATAATCTCTGGTATGGTGGACCTAGGGGTGTCTGCATGGTTAGCACTCCGATGCCAAAGTCAGTTTAGGATTCAAGATAATCGTAGCAATAGTGGAGATTAAAGATTGTGTATTTGAAACCCTCTTGTAACTATATTTAACCTTGGGTTCAATGGAGCAGACAAAATGAGTGGGCCTTATTTTTTTGGGCTTTTGGCCGACCCATAACAGTTGCCCCCAAGACTCGTCAGACACTCTGGATGCCTAGGAAGCCTTTTAGCAGTCGTGACCGGCCTTTAGGAATGGTTGTCCATGCGTCGGAGGACATGCATTATTTTGGTTTTGCCAAAGAGTGATAGGGAACATAAGCATTACATACATCCCCATCATTGAAATGTTTCATCGTTTTTCTCTTGATGTGTGACCTGAAAAGATAGAGAGTGGCATGACACTACTTACTTTGCACTTAAGTGCGCTTGATTTTGATTGTGTTTCCAAGGTGAAATATGACTGTTGGTTTGCACTTGCTTCTTACTTTCAATTTGATATGTCTGATTTCCTTCGCCTATATGAGGGTAGAGGAAATTTGGGGGAATTTTTATAACTTTTTTTATTGAATTTCCTTTATTTTCTTTAAATGTTGTGGGTTTGAATTTACGCTTCAACATCTGATCTTTTTACCCAACTACCAACTGAGTTTACTTAACAGGATAATGATGTTGTATGAATAAATAAATATGGAGTTAAAAATAGTAAATTTGAGAAATAAATGTCAAAATTATTTATGTCACGAATTTCAAAAGACTTCTACATATATAACATTTGAATTGAAGTTAGTATATTCAATATCCTCATCAATTATCAATAACTTCAATAATCAATTGAAGTAATTCTTGAAATTGCAACAGATAATTAATCGTGTGAGAAAAATATTGCCGAAAGATATAATCCAATATGCTCGAGTAGTTGCTCATAACTTTTATTAATAGTCATTACAAACGAAATAACCCATTTAAATTGTCTCCATTAAAATTTGAAAGGAATTTTTACCTTAAGATATTATAAAATATAATATATGTACATAAACTTTATCACTTGTGTTACTTCATAATATCACATTTCCTTAATAATATATTTTATCATCTTTGTAACTGTCATTTGAGTGTTGTTGCACATTCCTTATCACTAATATTCCCACTTTAAATTTCAAACTTGTAATTTGAAAATCCCAAAGTATTAATTATGTTCAAAAGCTTTGGAGTGTGAACATCTCTGCCAGAAAATAAATCCAACATATAATCATTAATCATCACAACAATACAATTCTTTAGAGCTACTACCTCTGTTCCAAATTACAAATCACTTTGTCAAATAAATTTATCCTAAATTATAAGTTATTTTACAATCCCAATACAACATTAATGATTTTTTTTCCTATATACCCTCTATCATTTATTATTAATTATTTTTTCAATTCATTAAATTTCTCTTTCATCAATAATAAATGAAGGACAATATTGTAAAGTTATATATAATTTATCTTTTCCATACAATATTAATTATGTTTCTTAATATGCATAAAAGATTCAAAACGTCTTACAATTTGGGACGGAGGAAGTAATATATATATATATATATATATATATATATATATATATATATATATATATATGTTTTTAAAAAATAGATATATCCTTCATGTTACCTAAAAGAGTTGGGTATGTGCTCTAAACACCACATACAAAAGGATTGATGTAAGTTGGAATAAGCAAAACATATGGGATTTCAAGTGTGATATATGCTTCATTGTTTTCTTCAATTGTAGCATCACCGATATCCCAACCCCACTAAAAAAAGTTTTCCTTTCCTCGTAATCAGAACTTAAAGCACCATTTAAAATCCTCATATTTTTAGTTAATGTGAAAATGTCACATAAATTTCATAAATATGATGAATTAATGGTAGTAAGCACAACTTTGTGTCTAGTACAATTCATTTAAGCCTCTATATCTTCACCAAATAACAAAATATCATATGCAAACATCAACTGAGACACTAACACCTACTTTCCCTTGCTTTTAGAGTCTTTCGATTACCCTCTGCCCTTGCTTAAGAAATGGGATGAGATAATTTGTCCAACACAGAAAGATATAATCTATTTTTATAACACTACAAGAAAACCCTGTTTTAGCATCGGCTATAAACCCTAGCTAAACCCCAAAAAACCGACACTACGAGGGTTTAGCGTCGGCTTAGCTTCGGGGTCGCGGCGGAGTTTTCTAAGCTGGAAGTTTGTTACATTTAGCGTCGGCCTCTATGAGACACTAGTTTAGCGCCGGCCTTTGCTTACGCTACTGTAACGCTAATAGGGGACCCTAAACACGACACAAGTTACTGAGTTAGCGTCAATTGTAACCGACGCTATGTAATGTCATGTGTCATTTTTTGATTGAGTTGGTCTATGTCCATGTCATTATATAGTGTCGGCCTTTGACCGCCACTACAAAGCTTAGTCAGCAATTTATTTTGATCTAGCGTCGGTGTCGAGGCTGACACTACTAGATTTAGACAGCAAATTATTTCGCGTTAGCGTCGGCATCGTGGCCGACACTACTAGATTTAGACAGCAAATCATTTCGCGTTAGCGTCGGAGTCGTGGTCGACACTACTAGATTTAGATAGCAAATCATTTCGCGTTAGCGTCGGCGTCGTGGTCGACACTACTAGATTTAGACAGCAATTTATTGATTTGGTTGATTGTAACCTGTTTTTATCAAAACCTGTTTATTATCAATTTAATCAATACGATTATTTATGTTAATCAAAACCTGATTATTAATCAATACGATTATCTATGTTAATCAAAACCTGATTGTTAATCAAAACCTGATTGGTAATACTTCAAAATACATAATCCCAATACATCAACATCAAAATACTAATGAGTTTCAAAATACACCAACATCAAAATATAATGAGTTCCAAAATACAAATAATCTCCTAAACGATCTACGTACTAATCATGATAACCAACATCAACTTCCTCGTCATCATCCTCATAATCCTCCTCGTCCTGCAACATCCAAAATAAATAATCACGAGTCAAAGACATAAAGATTCAAAATAAATAGTCACTTGATTTTGATCAAATCTTAAGCACACATCAATAGCAGCAAATAAGATGAAAAACGAAAAATAACAACGAGTAAACAAATAAGATGAAAAAAATCAACCGACACAAAAAGTATTGTCATTGCTGCACTACTTGGAGCTGTTGAATCATCGATGCATAAAAAGACATGATATTTTTACTATAAGGAAAATTGACATCCATTTTTAAACAAAATTTCTTTGTTAAAGTAACATTCACCACCAAATTCGTTATAGAGATTCAATATAGAACAGAAAGGGGCAGAAAGCTATACATGTGACAGAAACCTTAACAAGGAAAAAATAAACCAAATAAGTCAGACAACAGAAAGTTTGTGATTTTCCTAATTTCAAGATTGGATTTTTTCATGCATTCACACACAGTCACACCTATCTAAATCAAAAGATCGGACAGGCCACGTTCTTTGTACTAGTTTGGACACAATATGTCAAAGTTGGAACATGAGTTGTCAAATTGTGATCCACCAATCTATAGCATGACTGCGTCAAATGCATGATTCTCTGTCTATACAATTTAAGCCAATGTTTTGCTACAATTTGTAAGGATATGAACCAAAACAAAAACAACAAAAGGATATTTTTCAAATAATTATTCATAAACAAAATCAGATACAAAGAGCATATGAGAGCCTTGTAAATGTCACCATAAGCAGCTATCAATCGAAAAAAAATGAAGATTATGCAGTCCAACTGAATTTGATGAAAATCCAGATATTCTAAAAGAACCATTTGGACCACCATATTCCAAGATAATGTCAAATTTGTTGAGTGAAAGTTGCATGCACTTCTAGTATCTTTTTGAAAATAGAACGTACCAAATCGTTATAATCAGAATGACCACTCGCAGGAGCACTAGAAGGACCCGCCTGAAGAGAATGCAACATATCAAATTTCTTTGACAATTCTTCTAATTTCTTTGCTAATTCATCTGTCAGCGCATTAGCCTGTGCAGGCTCTTCACGTGCAGCAGCAGCTTCAGCTCTGGCAGCCTCAATGGCCTGGTTATCTGCTTCTTTACGTGGGTTTGTAATTGATACATGTGTCAAGAAGTTCACTCCATATCTTATGTTACGCGCCAATTGACCAGTTCCATAACACCGCCCCCGTGTTTTACCCCCTGCAGCTTCTTTCCAAATTTGTGTTCTTGTTGATCCTTCCACTTCATCGCCAGCTTGTGTCAAACTACTGCAAAATTTTTCCTGTACACATTGATAACACAAACCAATTAATTAGTAGCATGTAACCGAAACAAGAAAAAGAAGAACATTAGAGAAGAAGGGGTACATAAGGTTGTAAACAACAGTAGCTTGCTTATCATTGATGTGTAAATATTCTTATCTATTATATTCATCTGTTAAAGATATACATGTAAGTGTATATGTATTTATTTGCAGAAATGGCAAAGTATAGCATATCAAAAACAAAGTTGAATTTTGAAACTATGCACACAAACATCTCCAGAATGTGCCATGAAATCTCTGTTTCCTTATCCAAACTAATTTCATGTTTCTCATCATACACTAACAAATAAAACAATGGCAAAAAAACAAAGATTAGATTCACCAAAAAGACTATAACAATTAATCTAATCCATATGATACATCTTCGATTCCATCAAAGGAGCAGTATGATTGAAAAACTTCCATGGATGAATCCATATTTGCTAGTCAATGTAATTAGTGAAAGATTATTGCAGTCAGGATTCAAATACATTCAAAATAATGTCATGAAATGCTTCCATATAAAGAGAATTATGTGTACAATGCATTTAAAATGTTTTCATATGTTACAATTATATAAACAAATTAGTGTTTATATTAGGTGATACCAAGAATTATGTAGAAAGTGGAAATATCCAAAACAAACCGTGCGCCAGCACTAGACCCTGATGGTATGTGTGATACCAAGAATTATATTAGGTGAACCTGTAGGAATAAACCATGTTGTTGTTCCTGTAGGAACAAATCAGTATGGTGATGTTCCTGTAAGCAACCATGTTGTGGATCCAAGATTTATATTAGGTGAACCAAGAATTATATTAGGTGAACCTGTAGGAACAAATTAGTATGGTGTTGTTCCTGTAAGCAACCATGTTTTGGATCCAATTCAAAAGGAAATAATGGATTCAACACGGCTCATAGGAATAAACGTCAGAATAGTCACATTGAAACAGCCTCTAATATCCAATTGTGGTGCCATACAATGTACACTAATTTCAAACTAATTTCTTTATCTAACTCCTAGTAACTCCCTGATCTACCCTCACTATTTTCACTCTATAAATCAAGATCATAGCACCTGAATTATTGACAAAGGGCATAACTTCAATGTTAAATACTTAAAAATTTAGATTAAGATCGGAAACGTTAACTTACATGTGTTACCGCTGCACGAGCGTCAACCCACTCCCCATTCTTCTTTTTATGGGTGGCAATGAAAATCTCATCTGGATGTGCGGGTCGATTGAGTGTTTTAGCCTATCATTAGAGGCAATATATATGGTCACAATGTATATCAGATATAATTATATTAACGCATTGTAATCACAAAGTATATATATATACCAATTCAAGTGCAACATCGTGGTGATCTCTACGACCTGTTGTATGGACTGCCCCACCTTTCTTGGATGCTCGATTAACCTTATTTTGTTGCACATTTCTGATGAAACAATTCTTCCATTTTTGCATCATCACAACGGTCCCAACATACAAGCCTCTGACAAAATATACAAATAATAAATAAAACTCAATAATATACATCATCATCAAACTACTAAAAAAGAAATGACATGTCTTACTTTAAACTCGTTGAACCACTCCTTTCTCACGTCGTCTCTTTCGTCGCGTTTAAGCTCACCATAATTAAAGAAGGTTCCTCGATAATTCTTTTCAATAACTTTTCGAATCATTGCGGCAACAAGATCACCTGGACTTAACCTACATATAATGCAAAGTTATACACTCATGATATGCATGAATAAATTATCAGCAGGAACTTGCATGTGCCCGAAGCACCACGAACTTGCTGTTTTGGAACCCAGATGAATTATCAGCAGGAAGAATGGAGTATACTAATAAATGCATGAATAAATTACTAGCCAGCTTGGTCACAAAAAATTTAATAAGCTAGCTTTCATAGTCACGTGAAATATTCAAATTCATTTCCCCATTGTCAGAACTTGAATACCATCATAAACATCAAAATATCCATAAAATTATCAGTCCTAACATCATACAGATAACAAAAACAATCAAGAACCAAAAAGATCACACAGAATAACCAATCAACAAAAAGATACCATCAGTTCCAATTTTTTGTGTGTATGATGAAGGAGAAATACAGGAAATACAAAGCAAAGAAACAATTTGCATTTTAGGCAAGGTCATTACAGAAAAGCTCATCCACAGAGCCTCAATTCAATCAGAACTTGCCAATATATGGTGTAATCCTCAAAATCTAACTGCGACAGAATTAGAAACTATAATCTACAAGATAACTATGGATAAAGAGGAAGATCACAAACGCATTATGAATGGCAGCCCCTGGATTTTCTGGACTCCTTCCAAATTCTACTTGCAATCTGATAATATATTTAGCTAACAGATATATGCTTCCTCATTGGATGTTGTTTGGTGACCTTAATATTAACACTGTTCTAATTAAAAGACATGGGGAAACCCAATTAATACTATCTAACCTCTATCATTAACGCCACTTTTACATATTATTTTTTTTTGCATGATCTAGGCAATTCTAAAAGCACGGAGACTTGGAAAAGTAACCAAAGTGGTGACAGTCACATCAAAGCCATGCTGGACAGATTCTTAACTACCAAAAATTGGACTAATCAATTTTCCTTAATCCTAAATGAGTATCAAGAGGCATTTGGCCAAAAGATCAACTTTAATAAATCTGAATTATCATCATAGTTTTCAACTACTGCAATTAAGCACTTAATTCAACCTTGATGTGCTTGTAAAACAAACAAACAATAATAATCTCTACCAACACCTATCCAAATTCTTATGGTTTTGTCAGCTGAACCACTACACACCAAAGTAGGAAAATTCAAGTGGAGTTATCAAAATTTAAAATTCTTTTTCTTTATTAAAAAAAACTCCCATATAGTATTAGCAACAGGATGAAGTAGGAAAAAATTATTATCTAAAATTTGTCTGTCACATAACTTGTAAGTAGGTTTACAACAAGTTCCTTGAATTATATTCCTCGCAAGTTCCCTCGCACAACTGTTGGAAAGTCAATTTAACAATAGCACTCAAATAAAACTAGCAGATTTGAATTAAAGTCTATTTGAGAATATACAAGTTCAAAGGCATTAAATTGCAAAATAGAGTTGAGCCTGTATGTATGTATTCTCCTCTACAAGATAGATTAACACGACACTAGCAACCATATTTACAAATTAAAACAACACTAAAACACTTGTAAGAATATCTATATAACTTGAATTATTTACTTACGCATTAGTTGCTTCCACAATCCAGATATTCGGTTTTTTTCCACCGTCTTGTTGTTGTTCCTCATTAGAAAGTGTTTGGTCCCTCTGCACTTCCTCGTCTGTGGTGTGATGGGGAGGACTTTGCGGCTGAGGCTGAGTATATCCTGGAGTAGGAATGAATATGAACTCCTCAGAAGTTGGGTTTGCCGGTTGAGGCTGAGTAGGCAGTGGTGTTGGGTTTGTCAGAATCGGTGCTGGAGGCTGAGTAAGTGGCGAAGGTGGAGTAGTTGGTGGAGGCTGAGTAGGTGGTGAAGGCTGAATAGGTGGTGGAGGTTGAGTATGTGATGGTGTTGTATTTGTTTCAACCAATGGTGGAGGCTGAGTAGGCAGTGGTGGGTTTATCTTAATAGGTGGTGGTGGGTTTCTCTGAGTAGGTGGTGGTGGGTTCGTTGAACCAGGTTTGCTATGGACCTTACGAGAGTTGTTTATAGCAAGAGTCCTAGGTGGCATCTGTTGTTGACGGCATAACCTGTCAACACCTCTTTTTTACAAAGAAACCATCAAAAAAATAAGTCTAAATCCAAACATTATTAATTGATTAGGAAAAAAAACCAAATAGGAGAAAAGGTTTATTCATCTTACTTAGATGTGCTCGATGGTGCTTTCTCTTTCCATTTTGTCCAGTCATTTCAATAAAATCTATATCAAAGCTGCCAACACTGAGTAACAATATGCACAACACTTAGTAACAACAAGATAAGAAGTTGCAACACATCATAAATTTCTTAAGAGTCAAATGAAACATGAAAAAAGTTATGCATTGAAATAGAATCATGCTAACATATTTTATTCCTTACATCATTTCCTAAAGTATCACTGCTTAGTACTCTTAGTTATGCACCAGCAGAGTATGTTATCTTCACAATAGAGCTTCATTGATATATTTGAACATTTGGACTCTAATTTTAGTCACACATTGTAACCCAAAAAAATACAGTATATGACTAGATTGATTGTTCAGATATGTATATTCATTAATTAAGTTGGCTTCAATTTAACCCAATAGAATATGATATAGATTTGGTCTTTCTATAATCTGTCTATATAGGCACTATTATTTTAGTGTCATTCTCATGATTGAATAGTGATAAAAACTAGTTCTTCTCATATTCATTCATTAATACAGACAGAATTACATATGAAATAGGCTCGTTCATTAATACATATGAAATAGGCTCATTCTTTCGATAACCAACTAGTTCTTTGAGAAAAAACAAGTGCATAAAGGTCTATAATAAAAACAAGATAAAATGTTCTCTCAATCTTGAGTCATTGGGTCATTTGTCATTGTTATTGGCTCAACCTCGTCAATTAACCCTCCATCAGCTAAACCATGTATTTCTTCAACTTATGTAATAGGCACAACTGGTAACATTTCATCGGATTGATAAGGAATTGCATCCCCGGTGTTGTCTATCTCGACATAACCCCTTGGTTTTGTGGTGATTGCTGCACACCATCCACGCATATTCCTACACATTTCTGGATATGGGACATAATACACTTGTTTTGCTTCTTGTGCAAGAATGAACGGGTCATACTGATGATATCGCTTATTCATCTTAATGTCAATAACTTTGTACTCAATATTAACTTTTGTGCCAGTATTATTTGTAGGATCAAACCAATCACAATAAAATAGGGAAATCTTGTTGCTAAAGCCATGGTATTCCAATTGAAGGATACGTTGGATGATGCCATAAAAATCATTTTCTCCTCCATTTGTAACACCTTTAACATGTACCCCACAATTAGTAGTCTTTTTACCACGACTCCATTCTTGAGTGTGAAATTTGTACCCATTAACAAAGTATATGTTCCATGATGTTGCCTTCGGATTAGGGCCGAGAGCTAAGGCCTTAAGATATGGACTAGTCGTTCCATTTCTCTCATCATTCACCTAAAAATATATATCTAACCTTAGAGATAGTTTATTGTCAACCACATAATATAAATTGTGAGAAATATACTAACATAGTTCTTTAGCCATGAAGGAAACTGCTCGTGTATAAGACCAGAAGAATCTTCCTCATTGATAGAATGATATTGCATGAACAATCTGACATCGGTCATAAAATTGATGAGTGTATTTATAAAAATTGGTTGAGAACAACGCAGTTGTCTTACAAAAATGTACTTACTCGAGATACGGTTTAACCTCGTCACAATTGATTAGGACGTGCACGTGAGCAGACTTCCATTCCTTATCAATCAACCAATAGAGTCGAGCCTTTCCACTAGGACGACCACATTTACTAAAAACTGAAAGTGTTGGTTGGGAATTCTCATTATCTGATCGAGGATCATTCCTTAAACTTGTATTTGGCAACAAACTAAAGGTCTTGAAATAGTGAGAGAGAAAATGAGTAGTTTCACTGTGCAAGTAGGCAGTGCATATTGAACCTTCAACCCTGGCTTTATTTTTCACCGAACGCTTATAGTCTCCCATCAATCTACACATGAAACGATTAAAAAATGTTTTTTCATTTAATTAATCTACAAAAATTGAACATCAATTACCTTTCAAATGGATACATCCAACGATAATGTACAGGACCACTAAGGATTGCTTCAGCAGGTAGGTGAATCAGGAGATGTTCCATCAAGTCAAAGAAACCTGGTGGAAAAATTCTTTCTAGCTTGCATATGATGATGGGAGTGTTTTGTTCCAACCTAACAAGGTCTTCTAACTCCAATGTATTACAACAAAAGTCTTTAAAAAAACGACTCAACTCAGTTAGCGGCTTCCATATCTCAAGATGCAAGGAACGAAAAGCAATTGGAAGCAAACACTCCATGAATACATAACAATCAAGGCTTTTCATCCCTTTCATCTTACCCTTGGTAGCATCAGCACACCTAGAAAGATTCGAGGAATAACCATCCGGCATTTTTAATTCCTTAATCCATCTACAGACTAACTTTGCCTCTTCGGGTGTCAATGAAATTTTTGCCTTTGGCTTAACCATCTTTCCATTAGGTAGAGGGCGCATCTCTAAATCCCCACGTAAACAGTTAAGAGGTAAATCCAATCTTGCCTTCTCATTGTCCTTTGTTTTTGCAGGATCATTCATGACAGTGTAAAACACATTATCAAATACATTCTTCTCTATGTGCATCACATCAAGGTTGTTCCTTAACAAGTTGTCCTTTCAGTATGAAAGATCCCAAAATATACTTCTTTTGTTCCAATTATGTTGTTTCCCATACCCTGGAAATTTGGTGGCCCAGACACTGTCTGTGACTTTTGGAAAATCACGAATAGCTTCCCAAACATCATGGTCGGTAAACGTTGGTGGTGGTTTTTTTTTCACAATCTTGCTTTTTGTAAATCTCTTTTTACTTTTTCTGAAAGGATGATCCATTGGTAAAAACCTACGATGACAATCAAACCAACAACTTTTTCCACCAAATCGTAAGGTGAAGGAATCTGTATTGTCCATGCAATAAGGGCATACTAATTTACCTTGTATCCCCCATCCAGACAACATACCATATGCTAGAAAATCATTGATTGTCCATATTAAATGCGCTCTCATAACAAAATTCTGCTGCATAGAGATATCATATGTCACAATGCCATCTTTCCACAAGCGCTGTAAATCATCAATCAAAGGTTGCAAGTATACATCTATTTTAACTTTCGGGTTGTACGGTCTAGGTACAAGACAAGTCAAAAACATGCATGGTTTGGTCATGCACATTTCGAGAGGGAGATTGTATGGTGTGACTATTATTAGCCAACATGAATATGGAGAACTAGAGACTTGAATGTAAGGGGTAAACCCATCAGTACATAAACCCAATCTTACATTTCTTGGATCACTAGCATAATCGGGATAAACTTCATCGAAGTGTTTCCAAGCTTTTCCATCAGATGGGTGACGTAAAACATTTCGATTGTTGGTGTTCTCACGATGCCATCTCATCTGAGCTGCAGATTCCTTTGAAGCATAAAGTCGTTGTAACCTAGGAATGATTGGAAAATAGAACATTCTCTTCACTGCCACATCTTTGTATTTTCCCATTCCAAACTTTCGAGGAACATACCTAGCAGCTCCACAAACTCTGCACTAAGTTAAGGTGTTATCTTTTTAAAAATATAATAAGCATCCATTCACACAACAATCAATTTTCTCAACTTCCAATCCCAACTTAGACACCAACTTCTTCACTTGGTAATAGTTTCTAGGTAAGCATTCTTTAGTTGGACAAACATCAACGAGCATTTGAGAGAAAAAATCCACGGCTTTTTGAGGAACATGCCAACTAGACATGGCAGCCAACTACTTAACTGAAATAGATAGTCTGGATTCAGAAGCTCCCTCATAAATGGGTTGGTTTGCAGAGATTAATTCATCATAAAATCGTTGAGCTTTTTCATTTGGTACCTCACCCTCACTAATTGTTTCGTTTTCCATATTAGCATTCACATTTGAGACATTAACAAATGGCCTGAAAACATCAGAGACCATTTCATTCATTGCATCAAATTGTCCTTCATCACCTAGATTATCCTCACCAGCATTCCCGCCACTACTAGAATGACCATCAAGATCCACATTTTGATTCTCTTCTCCATGATCAGTCCATGTACAAGTGGTGTTTGACCTCATTAGGCGTTTTCAAGAGAATGCAGACGCAAATTACACAAGGACACCTTATCCCTCATTCGTTTAAAAACTGAGGTCGATTCATCGCTTTATTGACAAACTCTTCAACTCCACTAATAAATTCATCTTTCAAACCATACCTATTAGAGTTTACTCTATCATACATCCAACTTCGATCCATTCTCTACATAAAAAACAAATATAAGTTTCTAATCTTCATTTGTTCAATTGACTTCTATGTTTAGGAAACCACACTCCGACCGCAATTTAAAACCTAGAATTCTATACGGCCACATAGGAAATTCAACGTAAAATTCAAAACCTAATATGCGTTCACATGTCTCATGATTAGATTAGAATAATAAAAAGCGAAAATCAATAGGGCCAGAACTCATCAAATTTAAGAATAGAACTCATCAAATTTAAGAATAGAAATCAATAGTTTATTCAAACACAATCATTCCATTACCAAAACAACTTTGTTTATAATAATGACAAATATTTATATATGATTGGGATATTCATCGAAACATCGTACTATAATGTTAATCAAACCATTAAATTTTGGATAATATATCAAATATATATCAAACACGGATTATGCTTGTATGTGTTTTTAGGTTTTTGGATGATAATGGTATCAAACTGATTCTTATTCTTATTATAAATTGAGTAATGAATGTATCAAATCTAAATATAATTCAGAAATATTAATTATTCAATTTATTTAATAAGTGAAATTTTTATAATTAAAATTGAACTTTTTTATAATAAAGTTTGAAGAGTATATTTTAAATCAAAATCTTAAAATTAGAATCTCAAATCAATATTTCACATATATTGGTATGTTTTTAGGTTTTCCGACCTTAGGTCTATCTCAAATACTACGAATTTTTTGTTTGTTATTTATAAATAAAAAATTATTTTAAATATATTAAATCATTAATACATTTTTAAATTTGACAGTTAGTGGTAACTTGTTAAATATTGTTACATATCTGAAACTTTAGATGATATTCTACTAGAAATTTAAACATTCAGGAGGTAATTTAGTGACATGTAGGGACTGAATTCTGATAGAATAGAAAAAATAAACCAAGTTTCCTTATACAAGTGCATCCTTAATAAAGAGCAGCCGAAAGGCATAGAAAATATCTGCAACAAGAAAAACTCTGATTTTCTAATTTTCCACCACGCAATAACACAGTTCATAACACAAAGCAATTTATGAAGAAGAACCGAACATGTTAATCGTTGAAAACTCTACAATCTAATCAAAGTTCAAAACTGAACTAGATCTTTTGAATAACTAAAATTCACCACTACACATAATAACACTAATATACTAACATATTCCATGCAAAAACAAAACAAAACAAAAAGGAACATAACATATTTTGAATCATACCCAATGAAGATCCGTAAAAGCAGGTTGATCCATAAAGGTTCTAAGCTTATTAGCTTATTGTTCTGTAAGACGAAGAATAAATCAAGTCACACTCATCATCATCATCATCATGAAACTAAATAGTAAAATGCAGAAACCATAAAAGCTAGGTACAAAACAGAGAAGGATAAAACAGTAAAACATTTTTGTTCCAAAAATCAGAATCCTGGTAGTAGATATCCAGGCGCACACGCACACACATACACATACAAATAAACAGAAGATAAGTAATCATACTGATAAATATAATTATTGGACTACAATAATTCACATGCCCGTGAGCTTCTTGTTGAGGTTCTACCCCTCTCTGGAGTACCTAATGGGTCTCTAGTGGCTACTGTTTCTGTTCTTCCTAGCAACCTTGTTAGTACTAAGCCTAAACTCTGTGTCAAGGCTCTTAATTCTAATACTAAGGAAGGGTTTGTGGCTCAATGAGAATGACTGATTCTATAAGTAGGGGGCACGGTTGCATTATCAATGTCAGCTTGTTATCCTGGAAATATCTGGTGGGTTTCTTATGACCCTGCAAATGGAAATTGAAAGAACCAACAGTGTAATGAAATCCCTCCTAATGTACTATTTTTCTCACACTTGCTAACAAGTTAAAGCTGTGGTGCTTTTTGCTTTACTCCACCTATTTATGATGTGGCTAACTTTTTATTAATTGTGATTTATGAACTCAAGCACAATATAGCTTTATTCAAAGCTGAAGCTGTTACTAGCTTACTTTCCTTTGTTTATTCAGTGGTTTGTGTTATGTAACTTTGCTTAAAGAATGAAAATAGTAACTATCATTTTTTTCAATTATGTGCTGATGTTGATGGTTCCCTTGATTCTTGAAGGAGTAATAATCGTTTGACATGTATGCCTCTTAAATATTAGGACCGTCTCTTTATATTCTTTTAGGAGATTGAGATTCTATTTTCATCCTAGAATATCTTGTTTGATAAAAAAAGTAACTTAGATTATCTAGAAGCGGAGAAAATTCCGAGAAGCCCCAAGTCTATCATTTCGAAAGTCTTTATAATGTCTTCTTCAAACTTTTTAATCATCCTCTCATTGTCTATCATCTCAAACATTGGATGAGAGGCTAACAAAATCAAGGCAAATGATGGTGATTTTTCAATCCAACCACTCATCCTAATATGCATTAAGCGAATTAAACTTGAGGGGGAGTCTATAAGAACAAGAAGTCTCACATTCATTAAAACTATATAAAATAGAAGGAAAATGAGTCCATATTCTCATCATTGGGCTCACACATAATGGTGGAAGTTTGGTGCAAGTGCAACCTTAGTATTACTGTTAGGAATTTCTTATCCCATCTTTGTGATCGAAAAATACTATATGAAAATTCAAAAATGTTTTTTACGATTTCGGATATACATCTTCGGATGTAACATTTCTATTATTGTATAATACGTCAAATGATTGTCACCCTATACTAAAATAAAATTTTAATTCGAAGATGTATTTCTAATATTTTCATTCAGTTTATTGATTATTGAACAATCTAGCATGAATTTTCAGAGCTCCGTAATGTTTCCATTTATTCAACACAACAGTCAACATTACTAACAGTTCCTAACAATTCTAACATAGTTCAAACTAACCTTCCTAACATTTTAAACTACTAACAACCTATACAATTTCTTAACTAACAGAATAGTTCAACTAGCTCCTAACCAAGCTAATCTCTTAACTTCAACTAACTGACATAACAGAATCCTAACCAAACCAACTATTTTCTATTCTAATTCACCCCAACTGAATTCTGAAACATGTGTATGATTCATCATCAGAAATATTCATGGCAATTAACAGTTTATAAAAACAACTTGTATGAAAACAGTTTAAGCACATTTAAGTTCCTGAAATTCAAACCGAAATGAAGAATCGAACCGAATATACAAGAAGAAACGCAGATTCTAACCTTAAAATCAAATTCTTTGATGAAGAGTATGTCAATCGAACCCTTAAAGCTATTTCCTGATCAAATCGAACCCTTAAGGCGATCCCTTGAAATTTTGTGAAATGAAAGAAATGAGAAGATACAATATGGTGATTAACGAATCAAAATGGAGATTACACCAAAACCCTAAATCAAATGCGAAGAAAATTACACCAAATCAAACGAAGATTAAGAAGCTTCGTGAGACTAAGAGCGTTTCTGCTAAAAACCCTAAATGAGTTAGAACGAAAATGAGATGATAAACGCAATGAGATGAGAAACACTTACACTCGAAGATGAAGCTGAAGCAATTTTGAGATGAGAAGCTTTCAGACGAAGATGAAATGAAGCGATTTTCAGATGAAACGAAATGAAGCTTTGAAATGAGAAGCGATTTTGAAACGAAGATGAAAAGATGAAATTCATTTGGTTTTATTTTATTCTTTTATTTTACTTTATTAATATATGATTTTTATTTTATTTTAGGTTTAGTTTACAAATTATTTTAGATTTATTTTATAAATTTTAATTCAATTATGTTTAGGTTTATTTTATAAATTTAAAAATTCTAATGTCAAAACACATTTTAAAATTCATAAAAAAATTTCTACTTAATCTTATTTTTTAGTTTTTATTTTATTTTATTTAATTTTGTTTTATTTTATTTAAATTTATGTTATTTATTTTATTTTCTAAAACAGGAAAAAAAATAACAAACAAAAATAAAAATAAACAAATAAAAACAAAAATTTATTGGCTAGTGAACAATATACCGTCGGCCATTATGCGACGCTAATGTTTTATAAAATAATAAAATAAATAAATAAACGGGGGGTGGGGGGAAGAAAAAAGTGGTGGGAAATGAAATATATTTCGCTCCAATATAGCGTCGGCCATTATGCGACGCTAATGTTTTTATAAAATAATAAAAATAAATAAAAAATATAAATAAATAGGGAGGGAAACGAAAAAAGTGGTGGGAAATGAAATTTATTTCACATCAATATTTAGGGTCGGCCTCCATGCGACGCTAGAATTTTTATAAAATAATAAATAAATAATACTTTTGGTTTGGAAATTCATTAGCGTCGATTTTGACCGACGCCAATATGTAAGACATATTAAAAAATAAATATCAAATAAAAAAGCATGTTAGCGTCTGCTTTCGGCGACACTAAATAGCCACTAATAGCGTCGGAGTCGTGGCCGACGCTAAAATATTGATGCTATAATGCATTTTTCTTGTAGTGTAATACCTTTGTGTGGATAAATATTACTCCCTTCGTTTCATTATAAATGTCACTTTCTAATTTTTTACGCATACCAAGAAAGCTAATCAATATTGTTACTTGTTATACAATAATTATCATTTTACCTATAATACTCTTAATTATTTATTACATTCATTTAACTTTTTCTCTCTATGTAATAATTATATAGGGATCATTTTGACAAAAATATATTTAATAGTACCTTGAACTTTGCAAATTACAATTAAAAAGAAACAAAAAATTATTCTAAATGTGACACTTATAAAGGAACGAAGGGAGTACTTTAGTTATTATTGATATGTTCCATTTAACATTGGTTTCCACATTGCCAGTGAATGCATAATGACATTAATTGTTTTCTCTGTCATATTAATCTTTGCTAAAACTCTTCGAATAAATTCTCAGTTTAATTTTTCACAAAATTTGGATAAATCAACCTTAATAGAAAAGTATCCATTTCTTCCTTTCACTTTATGTATATTGTTAGCCATCTTTCGCGCTATTATAATGTTCTCCTGAATACGTCTTTTTGGCACAAAGTCAATTTAAAAAGGAGATACAATAATGCATAAGTGATCTTTTAACCTCCTGACAACCACCTTGTTAACAATATTGTAAGTATTATTATATAGATATAATTGGCAAAATTGATTCAGAAATTGAAATAGCATAATTTTAGGAATCAAACAAATACTTATTTGACTCACCTTAGCAAGCTCATTAGGTTTCACGCACATACATTGTACAAGATCATAAATAATCTTCCCTATAATATTCTAAAACTTGTGATAAAAACCACCCGAAAACCCATATGGGTTGGGGGCCTTCTAAGGATTCATATTAGAAAGATTCCTTTTAATTGCCTTATCTTTGATGATTGCAACTAATCTCTCTAAAACACGAGTCTTCAATTCTGAGTAAGTAATACGAGATTGAAACCACAAACATTGGTTTTTCTTCAAATAAAAATGATTTTTATAAAACTTATTTACTGTCACTATGCCAAAATTCTGTTTTGGCAGCACTACAAAGACATCGCTTTTTGGCATAAGCGCTGCTATAAGTTTCGCTAAAAACAAAAATAAAAAATGAAGGAAAAAAACGCTGCTAAATGGGGACCCTACGAAAGCGCTGCTAAAAGGCTAAGGCAGGTGAACTTTAGAAAGCGCTTTATGAAAAGCGCTGCTAAAAGGATACCATAAGTCAACGCTTTTGAAAAGCGCTGCTAAAGGGCTTTCTTACAACACACTTTAGCCAGCGCTTTTGGAAAGCGCTGCTAAAGGTCTTTCATTAATCCCATATTAGAAAACGCTTTTACCTCCAAAACGTTGCTAAAGACCTAACATAAGAAAGCGCTGCCTTAAGTCTTTTAAAATATTAAAATTAAAACAGATTCTGATATCCCTCTATATTCATTTCGACCGTTTCTATTTCACCCTAACTCTCGCGACACTATTTCTCTTCATCTTCTTCTTCTGCGCCCTCCGTCCTCCATCCTCCGTCGTTTCTTCCCTCCATTCGTGGCTTCCCTCCGTTCGTGGCTTACTCACGGCCTCCGTTCGTGGCTTCCCTCCGTCGTCCGCCGTTTGAGGTATGTTTCTCTTCCTTTTTTCTGGTTTTCTCTCCAACAATGGAAATGCCTAATATTCTCCATTGTTGATTGTTTCTCTGGTGTTTCTGTGAGATAAATTTGTTGTATTATTAGTTGTTGATGTTGGGTTTTCATTTTTTGATTTGTAGAAGTTAGTTAGTGATTAATTAGAAAAGTGATTATTTAGAAAAGTGATTAATTGGTAGAAGTTAGTATAGTGATTATTGTGTAAAATGTGATTAAATTGTAGAAGTTAGTGTAGTGATTAATTTGTAGAATAGTAGAGGTTAATTAGTATAGAGCATAATTTGTAGAATAGTGATTAATGTGTAAAATTTGTAGAATAGTGATTAATTAGAAAAGTCAAGGTAGTTAAGAGTGTTGTAGAAGTTAGATTGTTGAGGTTGTTATAAGGCTATTTGTAAAGTTAAAATGAATATTTATCGAAAAATTTTAGTGATGTAAGAATTTGGTTGTTGATTGAAAATGATAATGAAATTAGTTGTTAATTGAACTAGTGATTGAATTTATTTTGAGAGTTGATTGAAAATAATTATAAAATTAATTGTTATTTTGAGAGTTGATTGAAAATGATAAATAGTGATTGAATTGTTAATTGAATTTGAATTAATGATAGAACTTTGAAGTTAATTCAACTTAAGCGTTGAAGTTGTTTTTTTTGACAAAGTTGAGTTGAAACATTAAGTGTTGATGTGTCATTTGTGACGAATCAAATTATACCATGCTATTTGAATTAATGATGATGTTTACTAAATTTGTTTCTTGAAACTTTGACTTGTTCCTCCGATATTTCTTGTTTTTCATATTACATACTAAATTTGTCCTGTTATATTTGGTATACACCATCAGTTACTAACTTACGTTCATTTGCTATAAGGGTTACTTGTGAAGAGTGATTTCGGATCGTTTTCAAGAATCTTACACTTTGTGGTTCAGTCCAGAAGTTGTTGACTTCTATATATTCAGGTACTTAGTTGTTCTTTTGTGTTTGTTTAGCTTACTTATTAAAACGTCCATGGATAAAAGATGGATGTCTTCGAATCGATTGTCAAAAGAATACGAGAAAGGGGTATCAGAATTCGTTAAGTTTGCGGTTGAACACGCCAAAAACCCCAGTCGAATTACATGTCCTTGCTTAGGTTACTGTTATGGGCGTTGGATTGACGCAGTTCAGTTGGAATCGCATTTAATGAGGCATGAAATTGATCGAAGTTATACGTGTTGGATATTACATGGTGAGATAAGTAACGAGAATGTTGAACCGATGGATAGTACGACCTATGCTTCAAACGACAATGGCACAGATACACATCATTGTGATCGAGTCGAAGAGATTGCAGAAGCACTTGAAGAAGATCTTCAGGATTGTACCGAAATGTTTGAGAGGTTGGTAAGCGATGCAGAGAAACCGCTGTATAAAGGTTGCACTAAATTCACAAGGTTGTATGCGGTATTAAAGTTGTACAACTTAAAGGCGGGCAATGGATAGTCGGACAAAAGTTTCACAGAGTTATTAGCCTTTATGAAAGATTTGCTTTCGGATGATAATTTTCTTCCCAATCGAACCTATGAGGCCAAAAAAATGTTGTGCTCTATTGGCATGAGTTGTGATAAGATACATGCTTGTCCAAATGATTGCATTTTGTTTCGGAATGAAGAAACATCATTAAATGAGTGCCCTAAATGTGGTGTCTCTCGATATAAGAAGAAAATGTTTCCAACAAAAGTCTTATGGTATTTTCCTATAATTCTGATATTTAGATGCATGTTTCGTAGTGAAACCGATGCAAAACACTTGACTTGGCATGCAGATGAAAGAATTATAGATGGAAAGTTTCGGCATCTGGCAGATTCACCTCAGTGGATGAAAATTGATAATGATTATCCTGATTTTGGGGAAGAAGCAAGAAACCTTCGATTGGCATTATCTATTGATGGAATGAACCCACACGGTCTTCAAAGTATCTCACATACCACGTGGCCTATGCTTATTATGATTTATAACCTACCTCTATGGCTATATATGAAGCGTAAGTACATGATGTTATCTATGTTAATCTCTGGGCCTAAACAACCAGGAAATGACATAGACGTATATTTGATACCTTTAATCGAAAACTTAAAGATTTTGTGGGAGAACGGTGTGGAGGTTTAAGATGGATATAGGAAAGAAAGTTTCAATTTGAGGGCGTTGTTGTTTGGCACAATTAATGATTTTTCAGCATACAGAAATCTATCAGGGTATATCATTAAAGGTCAATGTGCATGTCTTATTTGTGAAGAAAACACAGATTGGACGCGTTTGGAATTTTTTCAGAAGAATCGATGGATAAAGCATTCAATGGAAATACAGAACATGGTAGAGCTCCACATGTAACGCCCCGATTTAATTTAATTATTTTCATGATTAAATTGAATATTGTTGTATGAAGTGTGTATTGGGTATTTTTGGTCAAGTTTGGGTTACCCTTAAAGTGGGGTAGTGCCCTTAGGACTATGAAGGATAAGGTGTCGGAGGACAGGGTTAGTTGATTAATACTATTATTTAAATTATCGGAGAATATTGTTGTTATTATTGAATTGGTGAAGTAATAATAATAATAATAATAATAATAATAATAATTAGATAATAGTAATAATAATATTAGAAAATAATATTTGGATAATAAGGAAAATGGAAGGGTAAGGAGGTAAATTCGTAGGAATAAGTAAGGGTAAAAGAGGCGAATCATATTTAGGGGTATGTAAAGAGTGGAGAATGTAAGTTATTCTCAGATACGTGAAAAGAAGAGAAAGTTGAAGAGCTGAAGGGAGTAAGGGTGAGAAGAAGCTAGGGAAGAGAAGAAGGGCTCCATTGTTAAGGGAAGATTTCAAGAATCCTAAGGTAAGGGTGAGAATTCTTTATCTCTTAGGGGTTTGATGATATATGTATGTGGGTAGAATCATTAGGTTGAATCCATAAGAACGATGTTTGTTGAATGAGGGTTTTGGTAGAATTCATGGGAATGTGATTGGAATGGATGAATTAGTATTGTTTGATTTGTTTGTTTGGATGGCCATAGTTAGGTGTAGACTATAGATGCATAATCGGTGTGAAATTGATGTTAAAAATCAGATTTAGAGCAGCAAATCGCATGTGAGAAGATGCTATTATCGCAGGGTTTTTCTGCAAAAATTGCAGAGCCCGCTTAGCGCGGTCTGGAAAAATCTCGCCTCCTCGAGGCAGTGGGTAGCGCGCTTAGTGCGGGTGGGGCGCCTTAGCGTGACCTGGGACTGAAAAATAATATTTTTATTAGGTGAAAATTAGTGGAAAATTGTAATTTATATTATGTGAATGTTGCTTTGTTGCTGTGATGTTGTGAGCATGTATTGGAGTATTATATGCTTATTTTGTTGATATTGATGTGATAATATGAAATACATGACTAAATGAGGCATACGATGTTGTGGTCGTATGACACAATGAAGTATGTTTGATAAAATGCATGTTGATTATTGATTGATGATGTGATGTAACAATGGTATGTCATGTATTCACATTAGTCGTTGTTGCATGTTGTTGTTGAAGGTGCATAAACACGTGCATGAGTTGAGGGATGACGTGTGCCCATGTGGGTGTGAGCGTTATCCAGATTCCTTAATGGAATCAATGTGGTTGTTGTTGTTGAGGTGATTGTGTGCCCATGTGGGGTGTGAGCAATCACGATTGTCGTTTGCCCATGTGGGGTGTGAGCGATTAATCGACGTCCCGACGGGGATTGTGATAATGAAACAGGGATCAAAATGGTACCACATGCATTGAGTCTAGTATGTGTATCATTGCATTTTCTTAACGGTTGTGTTGCAGTTTGTTTTCAAATGCATATCTGTGGTAGCGTTAAGTGTGGAATTGTTGCTGAATGTCATGATATGGGTGAATTACTTGATGATTTATACTTGCATATTATATCATCTTACTCTTTTGATTGATTGAGAATCTCACCCCTTTTGTTTGAATGTTACCTCCACGTGGGTAACGTGCAGATACGCATGAGTAGTCGTCAAGTGGAGTAGTGAAGACGAGGTCTTCTGGTGTGAGTTATCGAGTCGCGTCTGCTCTGAGTTTGTAACACCGGGGGTGTCGGAACGCTAGAGTCTTTTAATTCTATTTTATGTTGTTACTGATCTAATTGGAGACATTATGTATGACAAAGCATGTTTCAATTTGAGTTGATTATTCTGCTGTGTATGAATGTTAATATACTAGGCTGATATGATTTTATATTATGACATTGTTATAGCACACATGTTAAGTTAAGTAGTTGATGTAGCATCCTAAATTCATGTGTTTTATTTTCTTACTCTGATAAATTATGCTTAAATCATTGTGGGGATTTGGGGTGTTACAAAGATGTTCGGGGGAAGAAAGAGATCGAATTTCTGGAATTAAAGCAGGGTAGTATGTCGGTTACGGATTATGCTGCCAAGTTCACAAATCTGGCCAAGTTTTATCCGCACTACAGTGAGGCGACTGCTGAGTTCTCGAAGTAAATAAGTTCGAGAATGGTTTGAGGCCTGAGATCAAATAGGCGATTGGGTATCAGCGAATCGGGAGGTTTCTAGATTTAGTGGATTGCTGTAGGATCTTTGAGGAGGATAGCAAAGCTCGATCGGCTCACTTTAAGGGGTTGGCCGAGAAGAAAGGAAAACAACAGATGCATCGCGAGAAGCCGTATGCAGCTCCTGCTGATAAAGGTAAGCAGAGGTATATTGATGGCAAGAAGTCAAGTGGGGGAGGTGCTCCTGTTCCTCTGAAGTGCTACCGATGTGGTGAGTTGGGTCATCGTATTAGTGAATGCACGAGTGATGTGAAGAAGTATTTCAAGTGTGGACAGTCTGGACATTTGATTGCTGATTGCAAGGTTAATATGGTGACTTGCTACAATTGTGGAGAGCAGGGCCATATTAGTACTCGTTGCCAAAAGCCAAAGAAAGCTTCAATTGGGGGGATGGTGTTCGCTTTGACAGGAACTCAGACTTCCACTGAAGATGGACTGATCAGAGGTATTTGTTACATTAATGATACGCCTTTGATTGCTGTGATTGATACTGGTGCCACGCATTATTTTATTGCTGCTGATTGTGTGAAAAGATTAGGCCTTGTTGTTTCTTCTATGAAGGGAGAGATGGTTATCGAAACTCCTGCGAAGGGATCGGTGACTACTTCCCTAGTTTGTTTGAGATGTCCTTTGTCGATTTACGGTAAGGACTTTGGTGTCGATCTTGTTTGTTTGTCGTTAGATGGTCTTGATGTGATTTTGGGAATGAACTGGTTAGAATTCAATCATGTTCATATCAATTGTTACAACAAGACGGTGCGTTTCCTTGCTTCGGAAGAAGAGGAGGAAGGTGGTTATTTATCTGCTAGGGAATTGAGGGAACTCTTAGACGAAGAAGCTCAAGTGTTAGCATTGTTTACATCTCTGTCGGTGGAGAACGAGTCTGTGATTAATGAGTTGTAAGTGGTGCGATAATTTCCAGAAGTATTTCCAGATGATGTTGCTGATATACAGCCAGAGAGAGAAGTGGAGTTTGGCATTGATCTTGTATCTGGTACTAGACCTATTTTTATGGCTCCTTATCAGATGTCGGCGTCAGAATTAGCAGAACTGAAGAAACAGTTGGAGGAATTGTTAGCAAAGAAGTTTGTGAGGCCAAGTGTGTCACCTTGGGGAGCTCCAGTGTTGCTGGTGAAGAAAAAGGACGATAGTATTTTGATGGATCAGTTAGTGGGCGCTCGTGTGTTTAGTAAGATTGATTTGAGATCGGGGTATCATCAGATACGAGTGAAGGACGGAGATATTCAGAAGACGACTTTTAGGACTCGATATGGACATTACGAGTATGTTGTGATGCCATTTGGATTTACTAATGCACCTGGTGTATTCATGGAATATATGAATCGAATTTTTCATAACTATTTAGACCAGTTCGTAGTTGTGTTTATTGATGACATTTTGATTTATTCTAAGTCAGAAGAGGAGCATTCTACACATCTACGGGTTGTATTACAAGTGCTGAAAGAGAAGAGGTTGTATGCTAAGTTGTCGAAGTGTGAATTCTAGTTGAGAGAGGCGCGTTTTCTTGGTCACGTTATTTCCGGTGACGGTATTGCTGTAGATCCATCCAAGGTAGACGCTGTTCTACAATGGGAGACTCTGAAGTCGGTGACCGAGATTAGAAGTTTCTTGGGTTTGGCTGGTTATTACCGAAGGTTTATTGAAGGGTTTTCGAAGTTGGCACTTCCGTTGACTCAGTTGACATGCAAGGGTAAAGCATTTGTGTGGGAAGTTCATTGTGAGAAGAGTTTCATTGAACTGAAGAAGAGGTTGACCACAGCTCTAATGTTGGTTCTACCTGAACCAAATGAACTGTTTGTAGTGTATTGCGATGCTTCTTTGTTGGGTTTGGGTGGTGTGCTAATGCAGGATGGTAAGGTTGTGGCATATGCTTCACGACATTTGAGGGTGCATGAGAGGAATTATCCGACTCATGATTTCGAGTTAGCCGCGGTGGTTTTGTCTTGAAGATTTGGAGGCATTATCTCTATGGTTCCAGATTTGAAATGTATAGTGATCATAAGAGCTTGAGATATCTGTTTGATCAGAAAGAACTGAATATGAGACAGAGACGTTGGTTAGAATTCTTGAAGGATTATGATTTTGGCTTGAACTATCATCCCGGAAAAGCTAATGTCGTGGCAGATGCTCTAAGTCGGAAAACTTTGCATATGTCGGCTATGATGGTTAAAGAATTGGAATTGATTGAACATTTTAGAGATATGAGTTTGGTTTGTGTACAGACTCCACATAGTGTAATGTTGGGTATGCTAAAGGTTAACAAGGATTTTCTTAACAGTATCAGAGAGGGTCAAAAGTTGGGTGTAAAATTAGTAGACTTGATGGTTGGGAATGAACATGCAGGCAGCAGTGATTTCCAAGTGGATGAATAAGGTGTATTGAGATTTCGTGATAGGATTTGTATTCTCGATGATACTGAGTTGAAAAGAATGATTCTTGAGGAGAGCCACTGGAGTAGCTTGAGTATTCATCCAGGAGCTACAAAAATGTATCAAGACTTGAAGAGAATATTCCGGTGGCCTGGACTGAAACGTGATGTGGTGCAGTTTGTGTATGCTTGTCTGACTTGACAGAAGTCGAAAGTAGAACATCAGAAACCTGCTGGTTTGATGCAACCGTTGGATTTTCCAAAGTGGAAATGGGACAATATTTCTATGGATTTTGTTACGGGGTTACCTAATACTCCGAGGGGACATGATGTGATTTGGGTGATAGTAGATAGACTGACAAAGTCGGCGCATTTTATTCAGATTAATATCAGTTTTTCCTTATAGAAGTTGGCGGAGATTTATATCCATGTAATTGTGAAGTTGCATGGAATTCCTTTGAGTATTGTGTCAGATAGAGATTCGAGGTTCACCTCTAGATTTTGGGAGAGTTTACAGGAAGCCTTAGGTTCGAAGTTGAGATTGAGTTCGGCCTATCATCCACAGACGGATGGTCAGACGGAAAGAACTATCCAGTCCTTGGAAGATCTGTTGAGGGCTTGTGTACTAGAACAAGGAGGTACCTTGGATAGTCATTTGTCACTGATCGAGTTCACTTATAACAATATTTATCACTCCAGTATTGGAATGGCGCCTTTTGAAGCGTTGTATGGTCGTAGGTGTCGAACGCCTCTGTGTTGGCACGAATCTGGTGAGAGTGTAGTGCTTGGACCTGAGATTGTTCAGCAAACTACCGAAACGGTGAAGTTGATCAGGGAAAAGATGAAAGCTTCGCAGAGTAGGCAGAAGAGTTACCATGATAAGAGGAGGAAGGATCTCGAATTTCAAGAAGGAGACCATGTATTTTTTAGAGTCACTCCAGTGACCGGTGTTGGTCGTGCATTGAAGTCGAGGAAGCTTACTCCTCGGTTTATTGGTCCGTATCAGATATCTGCAAGGGTTGGACCCGTTGCCTAAAGAGTGGCGTTGCCACCTAACTTGTCGAATTTGCATGATGTGTTCCATGTGTCGCAGCTTCGGAAGTATATTCCGGATACGTCACATGTGATTCCGATGGATAATGTGGAAGTAAGAGATAACCTTACGGTTGAAGCCTTACCGGTACGAATTAAAGACCGCAAGGTAAAGCAACTAAGGGGCAAAGAGATCGCCCTTGTGAAGGTAGTGTGGGGAGGCGCTGCAGGTGGAAATATGACATGGGAGTTGGAAAGCAGGATGCGAGAATCGTATCCGGAGTTGTTCGCATGAGGTAAATTTTCGAGGACGAAAATATTCTAAGTGGGGGAGAGTTGTAACGCCCTGATTTAATTTAATTATTTTCGTGATTAAATTGAATATTGTTGTATGAAGTGTGTATTTTGGATATTTTTGGTCAAGTTTGGGTTACCCTTAGAGTGGGGTAGTGCCCTTAGGACTATGAAGGATAAGGTGTCGGAGGACAGGGTTAGTTGATTAATACTATTATTTAAATTATCGGAGAATATTGTTGTTATTATTGAATTGGTGAAGTAATAATAATAATAATAATAATATTTAGATAATAGTAATAATAATATTAGAAAATAATATTTGGATAATAAGGAAAATGGAAGGGTAAGGAGGTAAATTCGTAGGAATAAGTAAGGGTAAAATAGGCGAATCATATTTAGGGGTATGTAAAAAGTGGAGAATGTAAGTTATTCTCAGATACGTGAAAAGAAGAGAAAGTTGAAGAGATGAAGGGAGTAAGGGTGAGAAGAAGCTAGGGCAGAGAAGAAGGGCTCCATTGTTAAGGGAAGATTTCAAGAATCCTAAGGTAAGGGTGGGAATTCTTTATCTCTTAAGGGTTTGATGATATATGTATGTGGGTAGAATCGTTAGGTTGAATCCATAAGAACGATGTTTGTGGGTTGAATGAGGGTTTTGGTAGAATTCATGGGAATGTGATTGGAATGGATGAATTAGTATTGTTTGATTTGTTTGTTTGGATGGCCATAGTTAGGTGTAGACTATAGATGCATAGTCTATGTGAAATTGATGTTAAAAATCAGATTTAGAGCAGCAAATCGCAGGTGAGAAGATGCTGTTATCGTAGGGTTTTTCTGCAAAAATCGCAGAGCCCGCTTAGCGCGGTATAGAAAAATCTCTCCTCCTCGAGGCAGTGGGTAGTGCGCTTAGCGCGGGTGGGGCGCGCTTAGCGTGACCTAAGATTGAAAAATAATATTTTTATTAGTTAAAAATTAGTGGAAAATTGTATAATTTATATTATGTGAATGTTGCTTTGTTGTTGTGATGTTGTGAGCATGTATTGGAGTATTATATGCTTGTTTTGTTGATATTGATGTGATAATATGGAATGCATGGCTAAATGAGGCATAGGGTGTTGTGGTCGTATGACACAATGAAGTATGTTTGATAAAATGTGTGTTGATTGTTGATTGGTGATGTGATGTAACAATGGTATGTCATGTATTCACATTAGTCGTTGTTGCAAGTTGTCGTTGAAGGTGCATAAACACGTGCATGAGTTGAGAGATGACGTGTGCCCATGTAGGGTGTAAACGTTATTCGGATTCCTTAATGGAATCAATGTGGTTGTTGTTGTTGTTGAGGTGATTGTGTGCCCATGTGGGGTGTGAGCGATTAATCAACGTCCCGACGAGGATTGTGATCATGAAACAGGGATCAAAATGGTACCATATGCATTGGGTCTAGTAGGTGTCTCATTGCATTTTCTTGACGGTTGTGTTGCAGTGTGTTTTCGAATGCATATCTATAGTAGCGTTAAGTGTGTAATTGTTGCTGAATGTCATGATATGGGTGAATTACTTGATGATTTATACTTGCATATTATATCATCTTATTCTTTTGATTGATTTAGAATCTCACCGCTTCTGTTTGAATGTTACCTCCACGTGGGTAACGGGCAGATACGCAGGAGTAGTCGTCAAGTGGAGTGGTGAAAACGAGGTCTTCTGGTGTGAGTTATCGAGTCGCGTCTGCTCTGAGTTTGTAACCCCGGGGGTGACGGAACGCTAGAGTCTTTTAATTCTATTTTATGTTGTTACTGATCTAATTGGAGACATTATGTATGACAAAACATGTTTCAATTTGAGTTGATTATTCCGCTGTGTATGAATGTTAATATACTAGGCTGATATGATTTTATATTATGACATTGTTATAGCACAATTGTTAAGTTGAGTAGTTGATGTAGCATCCTAAATTCATGTGTTTTATTTTCTTACTCTGATAAATTATGCTTAAATCATCGTGGGGATTTGGGGTGTTACACCACCTACATTGACAGGTGACCAAATTTTTGAAAAGGTGAAGGATGTGACTACTCAGTTTGGAAAGCCTTTTGCACATACGCTTGTCAAACGTGGGTGGAAGAAGAGGTCAATTATTTTTTAATTGCCATTTTGGAAGTCGTTGTATGTAAGACATTTTCTTGATGTTATGCATATTGAAAAAAATGTATTTGAAAGTGTTATTGGTACTTTACTCAATATACAAGGAAAGTCGAAGGATGGCCTTAAAGCAAGAAAGAATTTGGTAGCGATGGGAATAAGAAATGAATTAGGACCCATGAAGAAAGGAAAACGAACATATCTACCACTTGCTGCTTATATTCTATCTAGAAAGGAGAAAAAGATATTGTGTAAGTTTCTAAGTGATGTTAAAGTTCCAGAAGGATACTCGTCAGATATTATAAGACTTGTGTCTATGAAAGACCTTAAGTTAAAGAGTTTGAAGACACGTGATTGCCATGTTATAATGGAACATTTTCTACCAATAGGTATACGTTCTATTTTGCCAAAAAAAGTAAGACGCACAATAACTAATTTGTGTTTCTTCTTCAGGTCAATTTGTAGTAAGGTGATTGATCCTGCGATCTTACTAACATTGAAAAAAGAAATAGTCATTACATTGTGTGAGCTTGAAATGTTTTTTCCTCTCTCATTTTTTAACATAATGGTACATCTAGTTGTTCATCTTGTGAAAGAGACACAATTGTGTGGACCAGCTTATATGAGATGGATGTACCCTACTGAACGGTATATGAAAATATTAAAAGGGTATGTGAAAAATCAAAGTCGACCAGAGGGTTGTATTGTTGAACGATACATTGTTGAAGAAGAGATTGAGTTTTGTACTGAATATTTGTCCAATGTTCAATCCATTGGACTCCCCAAATCTCACATTGTTGAAAAAAAAGAAGTAAAAAAGTTAATCGTAAATAAAATTGTGACTGTATCAAGGGCTGAACGGGAGCAAGTGCATTTGTATGTTTTGTACAATGACAATGAGGTTGAGCCGTATGTTAAAATGCACAAGGATTTTCTTCGAGGTTTAAATCCGAATAGAAATGAAAATTGGATTGTACGAGAGCACAATCGAAGTTTCATACCATGGTTTAAGGATCATACTTATTCAAAGTTTTGTGTAGATCCCACTTCAATAACAGAAAGATTGAGATGTTTAGCATATGGTCCAAGTTTGCATGTGTTTTCTTATAGCGCATACGCAATTAATGGATACACATTTTATACCAAAGAACAAGATGATAAAAGTACAATGCAAAATAATGGTGTCACCTTGGTTGCTGAATCAATTCACATTTCAAGTGTGAAGGACTTAAACCCCAAATAGGCAAATATGTCATATTTTGGGGGTTATCGAGCGCATTTGGGTGTTTGATTATGAGAAGTTTCAGATTCCTATCTTTGGTTGCAAGTGGGTTGAAAATAATAGCGGCATACGAATGGATAAGTCAGGATTTTTGCAAGTGGATCTTAATAGGGTGGGTACAAAGATGACCCTTTTATTCTAGCCTCTCAAGCTAGACAAGTGTTCTATGTCACTGATCCGACAAGTACAAAATGGTCTATAGTGCTTTTATCTAACAAAGTAATTGGTGATAGGGATTGTGCGGCAAACCGAATCAGTTGCATCAAAAAAAGAGGTACATTGATATATATGCATTGAAAATGTTGATTCTATGATCCGAATTCAAAAGCTTCATGATTTTATACTTTATGACTTATATGATTTTCAGATTCCTACACAAGAGGTGCAACAAGGGAGCAAGAACAAGAAGCCATAATTAGCCAAGGCAAAAAAAGCTTCTATTCCTCGATTTCGGTTGTGCCTTGAATCAACTGTAGGCACAACGGATTTGATGGAAGGTGGTATCCGTGAAATACCTATGGAAAAAGGTATTTTTGGGTTTGCCTATTCAGAAACAATTGCTAAAGAAGACTTGGATCATATATTTAAGCATTCTGAATTAGGCATCGGTGTTATGAATTCATACATCAGGTAATTCATCGATTTTATTTAATTAATTGATTAATTTATTTACGCATTTCAATGAATATTCGAATGTTGATTATGTTTTTATTTCAGGTTCTTGTATGAAAAATTGATGCTCCCGCGTCAACTGACAGAAAGATACTCCTTCTTGTCTCCCAACTGTGTCAACGTAAATCTAATCGATCGAACTACAGATGCGGTCAAAGGTCACTTAGTAGATGCATTTGTGACCAACAAAGATACAGAGAAGTTGTATCTTTTACCATATAATACTGGCCATGGGTAAGATTTTCATTCTAACTTCCTTTATTATAATCTTTCGCTTTTTTACGTTGTGTATAACATTTCCATCTATACTTTTGTTTTATTTTACAGTGGACACTGGTTGTTGCTTGCGATTAATCCGATAAAAGAAATAGTCTATTATCTGGATTCGCTAGATGGTGATCAAACAAAATACCCGGAGATGAAGAAGATGATTGATACGTAAGTGATGCGATTGTTCTAAATATTCGCGTGTGTATTTCTTTATTTATGTTAGATTGTTCTAAATATTCGTTTATATTATGATAGAGCCATACAAATATTCCGATCACAACGACAAGCTCGGGTACCAAAGAGCGAAGCAAACAACATTACATGGATAAGAGTGGAGGTATATTTTCACTTTTGTAATTATAATAGTGATGCTACTTGATAACACAAGTTAAACTATATATCTTGATACATATTAATACTTTTTTTTCTATGTGTAGTGTCCTCGGCAACGTAATGGTATCGATTGTGGTTATTTTGTGTTGAAATTCATGAAAGAAATAATTCATTTGGAACAAATAGAGATTCCAAACATGGTATGGATTTATAAGTTATGATTTATTTTAAGATTTATTATCGAATATTTCATCTAATTAATTACTTTTAACTAAATCATGCATATTATGTTATATGTAGTATTTTGATGAATTCAAGTGTGCCACCTACACGAAAGATAAATTGGAAGAAATAAAGGAGGATTGGTGTAAATACATGGTTGAAATGAGAATTTGTTGAATAGTTTTAGAAATTGTGTTAGGTTTATGGAAGGTGTTGTATAGTTTTAGAAATTGTTGAATAGTTTTGAAAGTTGATGTATAGGTGATGGAAATGATGTATAAGGTTTCGAATTGGTGCATGGAATTGGTGTTGCATAGTTTGTATTGAGTTATATATATAATAGTTATTTTGGTGTTGTATAGTTTTGAAATATATATAATGGTTATTACGGTTTATGTGTTGAATTTTAATCGTATACAAGGCCTATTGTTGAATTATAATGGTATAAGGCCTATGTGTTGAATTATAATGGTATAAAAGGTCATGCGTTGAAATAAAGGATTCTGTTAAATTATATAGGTTTAATAAAACGCTCTAAAACAATTGATTTTTAAAAAAAATGCTTTAAAAAGCACTTTTATAAAAGACGGCGCTTTTTAAAAAAAGCACTGCCTAAAGGGGGTCATAACATATACATAAGACAACGCTTTTAAAAGCGCTGCTAAAGGAGGCCTACGAGAGCGCTTTTCCTTGAAAAAACGCTGCCTAAAGGAGGACCTTTAGCAGCGCTTTTAAAAGCGCTACTAAAGGGGGTCCTACGAAAGCGTTTTTCTTTGAAAAAACGCTGCTATATGGGGGTCCTACGAAAGTGCTTTTAAAAGCGCTGCTAAAGGGGGTCCTAAGGGGGACCTAAGACAACGCTTTTCAAAGGTAAAAAAACGCTGCATTTACCTACAGCAGCGCCACCTTTGGCAGCGCTTTTAAGCGTTGTTAAAGGCAAAAAAAAGCGCTGCTAAAGGTCTTTCTTGGCATAGTGCGTGTACTAGAAATGATATTTATTCATCTCTAAGTATAAGAAAGTTGTCCACCTTGACACTTTTACCAATTCTATCACCAATAAACTTGAGTTAGCACATAATACTCGATCTAAAATCTTGAAATTTTCACCCACACAATAACTTTTTTAAGAATCTTCTTTGTTAGATGAAAAGTAGGACTTCATTCCTTCACCCTTAAATAATAATCAAAGATAAACAAAGGTTCATCCATAATTGTGTCATATTAATCATCCTCGTGAGAAAAAGTGAGAAGAAAATAATTATTTCTTCAATAGAATATGTTAATAACACACATCCTCACTTAAATATGTTTCAATTAGATCTCCAACACATTTAATTTTTCTCCTCAATAACTTCACAATCATATATTTTTTCCACCACCATAAATTATTTTTTCTTTATATTCGCACAAAAAAATGTAAGTATCACTACAACAAATAACACTTTTTATGATGAAATTTTCACCACGAATAATATAAAATCGAGAGTGTATGTAATAGGAGCACCTTGTTTTATTTATAAAAAAGTCAAATTGTTATCCCGATTTTATGAAAAACGACATAAATATATGTTTAGGGTTTGAGATTCAATTCCCAGCTCCTACAGTTTATGTTTTATATGGAACCGAAAAGACGCATTTAATTTTTGTTGGTTCTTGGATTGGCTAGAATTTTGGTAAAACAAAGTTGAACAATGTTGATGTCATATGTCTGATGTCACAACATTGGTTCTTATCATTAGCTGTTGCAGGGTTGGAGTGTTATATGCTGATGTTATAAGTGATGTCTTGACATCACTATATCAGAACATTAGAATATCAGGTTGTGATGTTTTTAGGGCTGCACGTGTTAGTAAGTTTTGAGGAAATCTGTTAGAGTGATTGGATGCAAATATCTTGGAGAAGAGATTTCCAATCAGATATATTTGCAGATTATGGAGCAGATTCTGCAACCAACATTTGGGCTGATTTGGAGAGACTTTAATTTAAAAAGATTTGAAGATCAAATTTGTTTTAATATCAGATATTTCTGGAAGAGATCCAACCCCAAGTCAGAAGGGTATAAAAGCAGCCTCAACCCTTATTGGAAGATAACGAAGAAAGAGAGCTAAAGACTGAGTGTCATTTGTGTCTTCGTGTGTGTTTTGTAAACCATTCGTGTGTGAATTGGTGTTACTATTTTGAGGTGTAATTGTTTTCACTCTTGAGCTTTTAAGCAAGAGTGTGTTGTCCTTGATCAAAGCTGTTAAGCAGAATCAAGTTGGGTGATCAGTGTGTAATCATTGGATTGTATCACTGTGGTGAATTAGGGAGTGAGTGGTTTCTCATACCTAAGTGGTTTCTTAGGTAGAAGGTTCATTGGGTAGTGATTAAGTTTAGTAGATGTCAATTGGGATTGTTGAGTCTGTAAATTAATACTACTAATAGTGAAATTCCTCCCTGGCTTGGTAGCCCCCAGACGTAGGTAGTTAGACCGAACTGGGTGAACAATTCATTGTGTCCTTTACTGCTTGTTATTGCATTGTCCATAGCAGATTGTGTTGTTGTGACATCACACTTAACATCACACATCTGATACCAGAATTTCAATTGGTATCAGAGCAGGCATCCTGCTATGCATCTGGGTGAGATCTAGGGCTGATACTTTCTGGTAAGATGGACAAGGAAGTTGGTGGATTTGTGAATAGACCCCCTATTCTAGATGGTTCTAATTATGATTATTGGAAACCAAGGATGGTTACCTTTTTGAAGTCCTTGGACAGCAGGGCTTGGAAGGTTGTGTTAAAAGAATGGAAGCACCCTGTTATTACTGATAAAGAAGGAAACACCAAGCTGAAACCTGAAGAAGAGTGGACCAAGGAAGAGGATGAGCTAGCACTTGGCAACTCTAAGGCCTTGAATGCCATCTTTAATGGGATTGATAAAAACATCTTCAGGTTGGTAAACACTTGTGAAGTGGCAAAGGATGCTTGGGACATTTTAAAGACTACACGTGAAGGAACTTCAAAGGTTAAGATGTCAAGACTTCAACTTCTGACATCAAAGTTTGAAAGTCTAAAGATGAAGGAAGATGAAACTATTCATGATTTTCACATGAATATTCTTGAGCTGTCCAATGCATCTAGTGCTCTTGGAGAAAAGATGACTGAAGAAAAACTGGTGAGGAAAATTCTTAGATTCCTTCCCAAGAGATATAAGATGAAGGTGACTGCAATTGAAGAAGCTCAAGACATCAGCAAAATGAGGGTTGATGAGCTGATTGGATCTCTTCAAACTTTTGAGTTAGGGTTGAGTGAAGAGGAACCTGAAAAGAAGACCAAGAGTATAGCTTTGGTATCTAATACTCAAGAAGAGAAGAAAGGGAATGGTGCTGAGTCTCAGGAGGAGCTGTCTCAGGCTATTGTTCTGATGGGAAGACAGTTTAACAAGGTGTTTAAGAGGATGAATAGAAACTACAAACCTAATGTTAAGAACATCTCCTCTGACATCAACAAGTCAAAAGAGAAGGATGAAGAGAAGAATGTTCAAGACAAAGGAGTTCAATGCTTTGAGTGTGAAGGCTATGGTCATGTCAAGAAAGAATGTCCTACATTTCTTAAGAAGCAGAAAAAGGGCATGGTTGTTTCCTGGTCTGATACTGACAGTGAAAGTGAAGAAGAGTCTGCCAAGCATGTTAGGGCATTGACAGGAACATGTATTTCTGATGGAGAATCTAGTGATGAGGAATTGACGTTTAAGGTGTTAGCAGCATCCTATCAAGAGTTATGTCTGAGGAGTGCAAAGGTTTGTCAAGAAAGTGAGAAACAAAAGAAAAGAATAGTCCAGCTTGAGACTGTTAAAGATGATCTTGAAAATGAAGTCTTGTTAGTTAAATCTCAACTTGATCAAATGACCAAGTCTGTCAGAATGTTGAACAGTGGGTCTGATACTCTTGATAAGATTCTTCAGGCTGAAAAGCTTGCAGGAGACAGGTCTGGCTTAGGATTTGTTGTTAAGGAGAAGGTCTCTGGTGAAGCTAGTACTTCAGGAACCAAAAAGGACATGTCTCAACCAATGTCTCAACATAACAGAAGAAGACATAATCCTAAACCTAAGCAGGTTGTTCATCAACTTCCTCAAAATGTTGGGAAAGGGTATGCTCATGGTCCTCATCATGGGAAGGCACAGGCTTCTGGAGCTAGGCAGTATATGCCTCCACAATACCATAGGAGTATGCATGCTTTTAGGTTTAACATGTTCCATCAGATGTCTCAACATCAAGGGAATATGTATGGCTTTGGACCTAATAATGCAGTGCCTCATTATTATGGTAGAAGAAATCCACATCATCATGGTAGAAGACAGCCTAAGAGATAGAATCATCACTACAGAAGACAGGCTAACTTTGGAAGAAGACATGCCCAGTACTTTGGATGGCAGCCACAGCAGTTTCATCATCAAGGTGGCAGGAAGTTTAATCACTTTAGAGAAGAGGTTAAAAGAGTTAGGTGTTTCTATTGTGGAAGTTTTGGCCATATGCAATATTCTTGCTTTAAACTGCATTGCTATCCCAAATCTGTCCATCAACCTAGACAGAATCAGAACAGGTCTAAGGCTGTTAAAAAATGGGTTCCTAAAGCCACTGTTACATGTCTATTGACCCACACATCTGATAGACATTCTATTAAGGATGGTTGGTACTTGACAGTGGCTGTTTAAAGCATATGACAGGGTTCAAAAATCATTTGGTGGATATCAAGACTTGCCCCAGAAATGATGTTACTTTTGGTAATGGAGAGAAAGGGGAAGTAAAAGGAGTTGGAAAATTGAGGTGGCATGATGGACCAAATTTGGAAAATGTTCTTCTTGTCAAAAGATTGACTGCTAATTTGATTAGCATCAGTCAGCTATGTGATGAAGGATACAAGGTCAGCTACACCAAGGATGAGTGTTTAGTGACTAATGGGAAGAATGAGGGTGTTATGAAGGGAGTCATAACCATAGATAACTGTTATCTATGGGTACCTCAAGAGTCCAACTCATCAAGTGATGTTAAGGTTGATGTTGTGACATCAAACTGTAACATTAGCTGTGAAGACTTAAGCAAAAAATTGAGCATATTGAAGTTAGTGGCTTATGGAGTGAATTTATTAAAATTCAAAAATTTAAAAGGAAATGTGTTTTGGTGGGGAAAATACATTTATGGGCGTTTAAGTGATCCACAAAATCAGGCTCCATACTTTAGGCCATCATTTCCTATTGTAGCTATCACACGCTTCATCAAACACCATACCCCTAGACTGTTAGTCTCCTTCTCCATCAACAGAAGTAGCAATCCTTCCCTAATCCTCAGTTGCTTCACTGGAACAATGTCAAAACAAGTATCATCCCCTTCAAATAAGTCTGCTTCAAAAAGTTCTTCTCTTGAAAAAGCTAGGGTTTTGACGAAAGAGGGTTCTGCTGAAGAAGCTTTGAATATAGCACCCATCTTCATGATGGTTCCTGAATCTGGTAAGTCAAGACCTTCCAAACTTCAACCCAAAAGGCCTACACCTAAAATTGATGATAGTGAAACTAGAAGGTTAGTCACTAGCATTCTTTTTAAAGAAAAATATGCATCTGGGTCTTCCACCCCTCAAGCAGTTGAAGAAAGGGTTGATGTTGACAAGAGCATTGATCAGAATGTCACAAAATATTTGAGATGGGGATTCCTGTGAAGGGAATATCTAGACCTCTGACTAAAAGGCCTGCTGATCAATCTGTTAGAGAAGAGGGAGACATTGAAAATTCTGATACCAATCTGCATAGATTAGCTGTTTCAGTCATTAAGGATGCTGAGATTGAAGATGAAGTTGAAGTTGAAGCTGAAAGAGAAAAGGATATTCATGTTGAAGATGAGGTAGATGTTGGACATGATGTTGGAACATCACATGCTAGGGATGTTGGAGCCATCCCTAGTGAAAAGAAGAATACTGATAAGGTGGATGTGATTGATCTTTCTGATGATGAAGTGATTGGAAAAGATGTCCCTGGTATTGCCAGTTGAATGAGGTCTAGAAGAGGGAAGTCAGTAGAGTACTCACCTAAGGAGAGACCTGAGAACAAAAAGAAGAAGTCAACTATGGTAGGACCTGCTAAGACTTGGAGCAAAGTTGCTGTGAATTCCAAAAAGAGAAAGGTGAGGGAGGATTCAGAGTCTCAATTTGATGTTGAGGATGATGTTCAAGACATCACTCCTGTGAGAAGGTCTATATTAAAGAGAATTGCATATAAGATTCCTGATACCCCTGTTGACAATATTTCATTCCACTATGCTAGTAGTGCATCCATGTGGAAATATGTCTGTCAGAGAAGACTAGCGCTGGAAAGAGAACTTGGTGGAGATGCTTTGGATCTTAAGGAAGTCATTGAATTGATTAAATTTACTGGGTTAATGAAGACCGTGTCTGGACTGTCCAAGTGCTATGATGGATTAGTCAAGGAATTTATTGTAAACATTCCTATGGCTATTAATGACAGCAGAAATATGGATTTTAGGAAGGTTTATGTAAGAGGTCAATGGGTTAATTTTTCTCCCGAGGTCATTAACACATACCTAGGAAGGGATGAGAAGGAGTATAGAGAGTTAGAAGAAAGAGACAATGATGTGTGCAAGGAAATCACGGCAGGACAAGTGAAAGTCTGGCCTCTGAAAGGAAAATTGTCTGCCAGTTTGTTAAGTGTCAAATATGCTATTCTACACAGAATAGGAGCAGCTAATTGGGTCCCTACCAATCATGAGACAACTATCTCTGTTGTATTGGGAAAATTAATTTATGTTGTTGGGACAAAGAGGTTATTTGATTATGGGGCTTATATATATGATCAGACTATCAAGCATGCTGCTATAAATGCAGTGAAGATGCCTATTGCCTTTCCCTCTCTCATTTGTGGGATCATCTTGTCACAACATCCTGGTATTCTTCATCAATCTGATGTGGTGTGTAAGAGGGAATCTGCCTTGTCAATCTATTATAAGCTGTTTGAAGGGAAGCATGTTCTTGACATTGTCAAGACATCAGCTTCAACATCACAACAGCCACCTGCCAAAACTGGGTTGATTTCAGAATTGGAGGAGGCTTGCAAGGAGTTGGATAAAGTCATCAGAGTGAGTACTGAAAGAAAGCTAAAATTTGAAAAACTTCTCATGACTCTGAGATTGGCAGAAAAAGAAGATGAAGCAGTCAATGCTAGCCAAAATGATGATGATTTCCAGAACAATGTTGAAAGATCGGGTTCTGAAGATGGTGACCCTAGCACTGAGGATGAAGATGTTGCAGCTAGTTCTGATGGCTCTGATGCTGATGAAGATTAATTTACTGTTTCTTTAGCTATTTTATATTTTTGGAGTGTATTTTTGCTTCTGCACTTAGTGTGCTTGCTACGTATTCTGAATATTGTTGCTTTTTAGTACTTCTGGTTTATGTTCTGTGATTTGTCTTGTCACATAATGCTGACTTTTGACTGACAATGAGAGCTAGCTTAGGACTAACTGGTAGTTAATAGGACTAACAGATTGATGTTTGTCCAATTATGGCTAAAAAGGGGGAGAAAGTTGCCAAGGTGTGGTTGTGAAGCCTTTTTCTGATGACGGTGCAGAAGTTGAGGGGGAGAGTGTTTGAACAGCTGTGAGTTGGTTCTTGTTTTGAGGAGGAGTTTGCCCTTTGCTGATGTGAAGGTGATTTCTGCAGCTTGTTGGTTTTTGTTGCTACTGGTTAGTGAGTTTGTGTAGCTTGTTGAAGAGGTGTGCTAGGTGTTTTGAAAATTTATCAATTTTTATCCGTTGTTGGGTTCTCTGATGATGGCAGAGTTTGTTTTAGCCAAAATTAGCCAAAGGGGGAGATTGTTGGTTCTTGGATTGGCTGGAATTTTGGTAAAACAAAGTTGAACAATGTTGATGTCATATGTCTGATGTCACAACATTAGTTCTTATCATTAGCTGTTGCAGGGTTGGAGTGTTATATGCTGATGTTATAAGTGATGTCTTGACATCACTATATCAGAACATCAGAACATCAGGTTGTGATGTTTTTAGGGCTGCGCGTGTTAGTAAGTTTTAAGGAAATCAGTTAGAGTGATTGGATGCGACTATCTTGGAGAAGAGATTTCCAATCAGATATATTTGCAGATTATGGAGCAGATTCTGCAACCAACATTAGGGCTGATTTGGAGAGACTTTAATTTAAAAAGATTTGAAGATCAAATTTGTTTTAATATCAGATATTTCTGGAAGAGATCCAAACCCAAGTCAGAAGGGTATAAAAGCAGCCTCAACCCTTATTGGAAGATAACGAAGAAAGAGAGCTAAAGACTGAGTGTCATTTGTGTCTTCGTGTGTGTTTTGTAAACCATTCGTGTGTGAATTGGTGCTACTATTTTGAGGTGTAATTGTTTTCACTCTAGAGCTTTTAAGCAAGAGTGTGTTGTCCTTGATCAAAGCTGTTAAGCAGAATCAGGTTGGGTGATCAGTGTGTAATCATTGGATTGTATCACTGTGGTGAATTAGGAAGTGAGTGGTTTCTCATACCTAAGTGGTTTCTTAGGTAGAAGGTTCATTGGGTAGTGATTAAGTTTAGTAGATGTCAACTGGGATTGTTGAGTCTGTAAATTAATACTACTAATAGTGAAATTCCTCCCTGGCTTGGTAGCCCCCAGACGTAGGTAGTTAGACCGAACTGGGTGAATAATTCATTGTGTCCTTTACTGCTTGTTATTGCATTGTCCATAGCATATTGCGTTGTTGTGACATCACACTTAACATCACACATCTGATACCAGAATTTCAATTTTTATATATTTTACATTGAATACGTTACCTCGGTTTTCATTAAAACCGAGAAAAACACTCTCTATTTTTTTATTCTTTTTGGAACCAAAAAGGTGCCTTTATTTTTTATAGATTTTGCGTCGGATATATTACCTCAATTTTCAATATAACGGTGATAAATACTCTTTATATTTTTTATTCTCTGAGTGTTTACCTCATTCACTTCTTGAGCCCTAGCGAAAGAATACTTCTTCTCCAGCCAACGAAAGAACACTTATTCTCCAAGGAGCTCTGGCAAACAAAAAAACTCTCTCACCATATTATTCTCCGGTATTTTATTATTATTGTTGTTGTTGTTGTTCTTGTTGTTGCTTTGGTCCATTACTGTTGTTCTTGTTATTCTCCATTACTACTGTTCTTGTTCTTGTTGTTGTTCAGAAGCTTTATTTTTGTTGGTTGTGTACTATTTTTATTTTTTTCAGAAGCTTTATATGATTATGGATCGTAGTTGGATGAAATCCAATAGATTAAGTAAAGAGTGTGTGAATGGATTGAAACAATTTCTTAATTTTGCAGAAAACGCCTTCCTGACAATAATGAGATTTTTTGCTGTCCTTGTAAAAATTGCTTTAATACGAAAAAATATCATAGGGATGTTATATTCAATCATTGTGGTTGTGATGAAATTATTCAACGTTACACAAAATGGGTATGACATGGTGAAGCGACCAAAAAGAGACCTCTATCACATACAATTGAAGATGATGGAGTTAAGAATCATCCTCTAGAAGACACCATTCGTGATATTGGAGTTAATACTTTCAAGAATGCTAATGTGGTAGATACTTTGCAAAGAGGCATGGAAGATTCGTTGTATCCAGGATGTAAAAAATTTACACAATTGCCAGTTGTTTTAAAACTATTTAACCTTAAGGCAAGAGGTGGATAGACGGATAAAAGTTTCACTGAATTGCTTGAATTGTTGAAAGAAATGCTTCCCGAAGGTAACACGCTGTTGAACCGTACTTATGAGATCAAGAAGATATTGTGTCCAATGAGTTTGGACTATGTCAAAATACATGCATGTCATAATGATTACATATTATATAGGAACAATTTTGAAAACTTGAAGGAGTTCCCAAGGTGCGGGGAGTCACGGTACAAGCAAAAGGACTATGATGTTGATGGCGAAGATGGTGAAACTAGAAAGAGTGTTCCTGCCAAGGTGATGTGGTACCTACCAATAATTCCAAGGTTCAAGAGATTGTTTGCTAATGTTAGTGACACAAAGAATACTAGATGGCATGCAAATGAAAGAGTGTGTGATGGATAATTTTGCCATGTAGCTGATTCATTGCAATAGAAGAAAATTAATTCCTTGTATCCATATTTTGCCCTAGAGTCGAGGAACCTTAGGCTTGGACTTGCCACCGATGAACTGAATCCTTTTGGTAATTTGAGTACCAACCATACATCATGGTATGTTCTTCTCATACTTTATAACCTATCTTCATGGTTGTGCATGAAGCGCAAGTATATGATGCTATCAGTGATGATTTTGGGTCCAAAACAACCAGAGAACGACAATGATGTTTATTTAACGCCATTAATTGATGATTTAAGACTTCTGTTGGAGGAAGGTGTTGATGTTGATTATGCGTATAGATGTGATAACTTTAACTTGTGTGCCATGTTGTTTTGCATAATCAATGAATTTCCTGCATACGGTAATTTGTATGGATACAACGTCAAGGGACATAAAGCGTGCCCTATATATGAAGTTGATACATGTCATCACCAATTACAAAATGAAAAAAAAAAAAAATTTACCTTGGGCATCAAAAATTTCTAAGACCTAATCATCCATATCGTAGATTGCGGAAGGCTTTTAATGGAGAGCAGGAGTTTGATATCGCTCCAAAGCCCTTAATTGGGAAGGAAGTTTATAGAAAACAAATACATATTATGGTTGTCTTGGGAAAGAAACAAAAAAAGTCTGTGGAGAAAAAAAAGGTTGGTATTCTTTGATCTTCCATACTGATTTAATTTTGATGTAAGACATTGTCTTGATGTGATTTATGTGAGAAAAATGTATGTGATAGTCTGATTGGACCACTTTTCAACACTAAAGGCATAACAAAAGATACTAAGAAATCTCGCGAATATATGGTTGTGACAAGTATACGACAAGAGTTAGCCCCAAAAAAAGTAAAAAAATAGAACATATTTGCCCCCAGCATGTCACACTCTTTCTAAAAAAGAAAAAAAAAGTTTTTGTGATTGTTTACGGGGTATCAAAGTTCCCCAAATGGTACTCATCAAATGTGAAGAAACTTGTGTTAGAGAACGATCACAAATTAGTTGGCTTGAAATCTCATGATTGTCATGTCTTGATGCAACAACTTCTACCAGTGGCTATCTGTGGCATTTTACCAAGAAATGTAAGGGTAACTATAACCAAATTGTGCTTATTCTTCAATTCTATATGTAGTAAAGTTATTAATCCTGGAAATTTAGATGACTTGGAACACGAAGTTGCAGCTATCTTTTGCCAATTAGAGATGTTTTTCCCTCAATCATTCTTTGACATTATGGTTCACTTAGTTGTTCATCTAGTAAGATAGATTAGCATTTGTGGTCCAGTTTATATACGGTGGATGTATCCGATAGAGCTTTACATGAATATTTGAATATTTTTAAAGGGTATACAAAGAATCATCATTGTCCTAAAGCTTCGATCATAGAAAGGTACATCACAAAAGAAACTATTGAGTATTGTACAAACTATTTGTCAGAAGCGTGCTTTATAGAAATTATTGAGTCTCGTCATGATGGATTTTATGATGGTAGAGGCATTCAAGGTTTAAATGTTAAGACATTTTCCCGATAAGTAGTTCTTCAAGCACATTTTCATATATTAAATAACCTTAGTGAAGTTCAACCTTACTTGTCCGCTCACAAAAGTCTTTTAATGGCAAAATTCCCTTGGATGAATGAAAAATGGTTGTTGACAGAGCATAACAAAACTTTCATAAATTGGTTTAATGAATGTATTTCTAAACAGAGTAGTGCATCTGATCTTTGTAAATGGTTGTCACGTATGCCTAAGTTTAATGTAATTACTTGGAGCGTATACGACATTTCTAAATATTCATTCTATACAAAATCAAAGGATGATCGTAGCACCATGTAAAATAATAGGGTTATGGTTGAGGCCGAATCTATATACTTTTCTAGCTCTAAAGATAACAATCTTGTACTAGCATCTAAGGCGTACTTTTGGGTCATTGAGGAGATTTTGAAGATTGACGAAGTTTCTTTTAAAGTGACTTTATTTAAGTGTAAGTGGATTGACAATAACAGTGGTGTAGAAACCAATGAATTGGGATTCACACGGGTTGATATTCATAAGACAACTTATAAGAGCGAACCTTTCATCATAGCAACCCAAGTAAAACAAGTTTTTTATGTCACTGATCCTTCTAACACTAGATGGTCAATTGTTTTTCAAGGTAAACATCTTCCCAATAGTACTGATGAAAAACAAGATTTTAACTATGAGATGCCTTGTTTAGTAACACATGTACGTCAAGCATCTGAAGGAAATGATTCAGATGATGTGCATGCTATTCGTCGTGATCATGAAGAAGGGATATGGGAAAACTAGTAAGTAAATGTTGTATATCCCTTTCAAATTTGTAATTAATCATTTTAGTCCTTTTTAATCATTGTACTATATATTTAATGCTGTTTTTGATTGACCTAATTAGTTTCAAATGTTGTTCAAACTATAGGTGCTGAAGGATCAGTGAAAAATCCTATTGGACAGCCTACAAAACATTCCATTTTTATTATTGCTTTTGTTAAATAATCCTTTGTTTTAGTTTTGATATCAAATTATATAGTGTGTGCCATTTTGGGTTTGCATTTGGTTTAATCAATAAATATTTATGGTACAATGTTTCAGATTGAGAAATTGGCAAAATGTACAATGTTTCTGTTTTAGGAATCTGCAAAATATGGTTCTGAAATACAGGTGCAAACGACAGTACAAAAAAAACTTATCCCTTTGGTGTTTATATAAAATCGAGGTAATAACATTAAGATACTACCTCGGTTCTACAAAACACCGAGTATTAATATTGGGCGCGCCATCCAGTTTTGAAAATAATAAAAATGCTGATGTTGGGGATCGAATGCATGACCTTTTAATTTTTAACCTCGGTTTTAGAATCACCGAGGTGACAAGTGATTGCTTTTCATGTTACCCTTTGTTACCTCGTCTGTGTAGCCGAGATTAAATGCATTTTGCGTCTGATGTTAGATATGTTATTTGTAGTAGTGTATTCATAGTTGCTCATTACCCAATCCTCGATTTTCAATTTGCCACCTTCCTCATCGTGTTCATTTTCCATTGTATCTTCCTCAACATTCGAGGAAACATGCATTTTCTATTTCACCCCATCAGTCTTTAAGACTTTGTCAAGGAGTTTAGAGGAAAATGCATGTGAAGACTTTGAAAAAAGAAGAGATAAAGTGGAAATAATCGAAGAATTTAATATATGATGTCTTTAGAGGGATTATATTACTTCATAACACAAATTACTATAGTTTAGAGATTTAAAAAGTTATAATGGATGAAAGAAGGAGAGGGTGGGGTGGGGTGGAGATATGAATGGAGTTAGACAACCCCTCCAAACTTAATCCATATTATTATAATAATCTAGATATTTAAAATATGTCAATAATACATATCACTATATATAATAACTCTCCTTTAAAAACAATTAAAATTTTATCTAGTTTTCTCTCTAATCACCCCCTCTTAAAGCTCTCCTTTTTTTTCTTCTTCCAAAAGTCTTAACAAAGGCTAGAGCTTTATCTTTATACGAATTCATTGCTTCCTTCTTCTCACTCTCTACCATACCACCCTGTTGAAATGTAATTTCTTGTGTCGAAGCATGTAGCGCTCGACAGAAACAAGGATATGTCTAAACTTGTAGTGTGTGTCGAGTAGCATTAGATGTTGAAACAAGTTGCTTGACACATGATTTTGACTTAGACCAAAATAGGTATTTTGGGCTTTTGTATTTTTGAGCTTTAGCTTAGGGAGCAAGCTAGCTCAATTATAAATAGAGGGAGTAACCCCTATTTTGAAAGAGAGAGAGAGAGAGAGAGAGAGAGAGAGAGAATAATCTTGTAATCACTTAAAGTTGCAAAATTAACAAGTTTTCCACAATTTGTGGGCAAAGAGTTACTCTGCAAAATCATCTTCTTTCTCAATTTTGTCAAACCCTAATTTTCTTTCTTCTTCCATTAACAATTGTTGCACAAAATCATTCTTGAAATCAAGGTGTGATTGATTCACTCGAGTGAAGAGTAATAACAAGGCATTTTAATCAGTTGATTAAATCTTGTTCATCAAGATTGATTCAGAATTCTCAAAGTTTTGGGTTAATTCCAATATTTAGTATCTAGAGCTCCGGTTGTGATTCGTGGAAGCAAAATGCGATGGCGATGAATCATCCAAACGAGCATTTCCCAGTGAGCCTTCTGATTCTCAAGAACAATAATTATGAGAATTAGTGCAAGCAGATGAAAGATGTTTTCTGTTATCAAAATCTTTGGGATCTTGTGAAGAAAAGAATAACACCACTTGCAGAAAACGCGTCGGATCAAGAAAAGGCTGCATACAAAGAATTGAAGAAGAAAGATTATAAAGCTCTCTTTATAATTCATCAATGTGTTGATCTAGATAACTTTTAAAAGGTTAGTGATGCAGAATTAGCGAAAGAAGCATGGGAAATTATGGAGAAATCGTTTGGAGGTGCGCAAAATTTGAAAGAGGTGAGGTTACAAACTCACAAAATAACCTATGAATTTCTTTAGATGGAGGACAATGAAACCATAACTGATTTTTTCACTAAGGCTACGAAACTGGTGAATCAAATCAAAGTATGTGAAAAAGTGTTAACATGAAGATCAGTTGTTGCAAAGATCTTAAGGTCATTGGCTCCAAAATTTGACCACTTGGTAGTAGCCATAGAAGATTCAAAAGACTTGTCAACATTGACAAAAGAAGAGCTTCAAGGGACGCTTAAATCTCATGATCAGAGAATGGCTTAAAGAGTTGGAGGAGAGTCGAAGAGTGATGTGGCTTTGCAGGTATAATCAGCAAAAGAAAAGAAAGGCATGGGAAGTTGGAATGACAGCAAAGGCAAAGAAGGATAAATTAATTTGACTGGTCGAAATTAGCAAGAAGGAAACTGGTTGAATCAAAGAAAACCCTAGAATAAAGGAAACCAAAGAAATGGTGTTGCAGGTAGAGAAAAAGGTGGTGGTCGAAAACCTGACAAAACTCACATTCAGTGTTACAATTGTCATAAGTTTGGTCATTATTCTATTGATTTTTCTAAAAAGCAGAAGAATCAAGAAACTGATGCAAAGCTGGCGAAACATGAAGAAGAAGAAGAGATATTACTGATGGTTACAACAAGAGATGAAGAAAGATTTCATGACCAGTGGTACTTGCACTTAGGATGCTCATCACACGTGACTGATAGGAAGGCTTGATTTGTAAACATAAAACTCTCAATGAAGAACATGGTGAAATGTGCAAATGACAATACTATAGCAGTTGAAGGTATTGGTGATGTTCTGATTATGAGGAAAGATCGCAAGTGGTCAGTAATTTCCAGTTTATTGTACATACCAGGCATGAAGAGCAATTTGCTCAGTATAGGGTATTTGGTCGGAAATAATTACAAAGTGTTGATTGAAGACAAGATGATGAGAGTTCTCGACTCAGGTGGTAGGTTAATCTTGAAGGCACCAGTGTCTCAGAATAGAACCTTCAAGATTGAACTAAATGTGATGGGGCACAAACGCTTTGCAGCTGCAGCTGCAGCCACCAGAGATGAATGGATGTGGCATTATAGAATTGGCCATCTCAATTTAAAAGACATTAAAGATCTAAAGAGAAGAAACACGGTTTCAGGATTAGCAGAAATTGACATTCCAAATGAAGTATGTGTAGAATGTGTGCAGGCGAAGCAACACAAGAATAACTTCAGCAAGGATGCATGAAGCAAGTCGAAGGCAGTTTTTGAAGTCATATGCTCTGATGTGTGTGGACCTATCCAGGTGGATTCAATTGGAGGTAATAGATACTTTATCACATTCATAAATGATTTCAGTCGAAAACTATGGACTTACCTGATCGAAAGCTAAAGATTATGATGACTGATGGTGGTGGAGGGTATGTTGAAAGATTTCTATGCATTATGGAGAAATAAAGGATTGTGCATGAGGTGGTTCCACCCTACACTCCACAGCAGAATGGAACTACAGAAAGGAAGAATAGAACCATCATGAATATGGTGAGAAGTATGTTGAGAGGCAAACATCTACCCAACAAATTATAGGGAAAAGTTGTGTTGACTGCAACATACATCTTGAATAGATGCCCGACGAAGAATCTAGAAGGAATCACGCCAAAAGAATGTTGGTCTGGTATCATGCCTAGCCTAAGTCATTTGAAGGTGTTTGGATCTATAGAACATAGACATGTGCCAGATCAGTTGAGAAGAAAGCTTGATGACGAGTCGAGTTAAATGATCCTAATAGGATATCATTCAACTAGAGGATACAAATTATTCGACCCAGTGAACAAGCAAGATGTGATCAACAGGGACGTGATCATAGATGAACTTAAGGAATGGGATTAGATTGATAATTTTAAGAAGAATTAAGTGAGAATCTTATGTGAAGAACCAGCTAGTGAAGTTGAAAGATAAGTTCGACAAGAAGAAGTCAGAGGTGAAGCAGACTTAAGCAGACCTCAACGAACAAGACACATGCCTACAAGGTTGCAAGAATATGTGATTTCATCAGATGATGTGGTCAATGAAGAAGGTTAGTTGGTACACTATACTTTCTATGCAGATGTCAAACTAGTAAATGCAGCTGAGGTATTGAAAGATTCAAAGTGGAAGAAAATAATGAATGAGGAACCAGAGTCCATCAAAGACAACAACACATGGTCACTTGTCGAATTGTCTCAAGGCAAGAAGGCAATTGATGTGAAGTGGGTATACAAGGTGAAGCCGAATCCTAAAGGATAAATAACTCGACACAAGGCAAGACTTGCACCTGTTGCTAGGATAAAAACAATCAGGTTGGTTGTTGGTGTAGCAAACATGAACAATTGACAAATATGTCAGATAGGTGTGAAATGTACATTCCTGAATGGCCCCTTAAATGAAGAAATTTATGTCGCACAACCAACTAAGTTTGTGACACAAGGCGAAGATAACAAGGTATACATGCTGCATAAAACCCTATATGGACTTAAGCAAACTCCAAGAGCTTGGAATAAGAAGATAGATAATTTTATAAGAGAGAAAGAATTTGTGAAGTGCACAACTGAGCATGAAATATATGTAAGAAGAAGCAATAATGAATTGCTTATACTATGTCTCTATGTCGACGACTTGTTGATAATAAGAATTTGCAAGAAGGAGATCGAAGATTTCAAACGTGACCTAAGTGAGTAGTTTAAAATGTCAGACTTGGGAAATCTCTCATATATCCATGGCATCAAATTCTAGAAGAGTGGTAAAGGTTTGATGATGCACTAAAGAAGATATGCAGGCGAAATACTAAAGAGATTTGAGATGCAAGATTGCAACCCAACTTCGACTCCAGTTGAGCCCAGATTGAAACTGTCGAAATAATCAAATGAAGATGATGTCAACCCAACTCAGTACATAAGACTTATTGGGTCATTAAGATACCTTTATCACACAAGGCCCAATCTAGCATACAATGTAGGTATGGTGAGTAAATTCATGCAGAAGCCAAAGGTATCACCCCTAGCAGTAAAGAAGTGGACACTGAGGTATTTGAAGGAAACTCTCGACTACGACCTTTTGTTTCCTGCCGTTGATGAAGGAAAAGAATGCAAATTAGTGGGATACACTGACTCAAGTTGGTGTAGTGATGCTGAGGATAGAAAATCCACAGTTGGCTATATGTTTATGCTAGGTGGTGAATCAATTGCTTGGAGTTTGAGAAAGGAGCCAGTAGTGACATTGTCATCGTGCAAAGCAGAATATATAGTTGCTTCTCTTTGTGCATGTCAAGCAACGTGGATGGTGAATCTGGTTGAAGAGATTACATGGAAGAGTCATGGAGCAATTTCCATGAAGATCGACAACATGCTACTATCAATCTGACAAAGAATTCGAAAACACATGAACGAAGCAAGCACATTGAAATGAGATTTCATTATCTTCGAGAGCATGTAGCAGAAGGGAAGATGAACTTGGAACACTGCATAACTAAGAATCAGATTGCAGATATCATGACAAAAGGAGTGCAAATCAAAGTGTTCAAGAAGCTAAGGTCTATGATGAATATAGATAGATTAGATTCAATGAGTTAGGTGGTGTGTTGAAATGTAATTCCTTGTGTCGAAGTAGGTAGTGCTCGACAGAAATAAGGATGTGTCTAAACTTGTAGTGTGTGTCGAGTAACATTAGGTGCCGAAGTGTCGCAACAGGTTGTTTGACACAAGATTTCAACTTAGACCAAAATAGGTATTTTGGGCTTTTATATTTTTGGGTTTTAGCTCAGTGAGCAAACTAGTTTAATTATAAATAGAGGTAGTAACCCCTATTTTGAAAAAAAAAAAACAATAATCTTGTAATCACTTACAGTTGCAAAATTAACAAATTTTCCACAGTTTGTGGGTAGAGAGTTACTCTGCAAAATCATCTTCTTTCCCAATTGTGTCAAACCCTAATTTTTTTTCTTATTCAATTTTCTTTCTTCTTCTATTAATAATTGATGCGCACAATCATTATTGCAATTAAGGTGAGATTGATTCATTCGAGTGAAAAATAAAGAACAAAGAATTTTGATCAGTTAATTGAATCTTGTTCATCAAAATTAATTCGAAATTCTAAAAATTTGCATTAATTCCGACAACCCCAACATCACCATAATTTTGTGATAAAGATACATGTGTAGCAAAAACTTGCATATCTCCCTTGACTTTTATTGTGCTTCCTTCCTTTAAATCTTCCTCATTTTTTGAGTTTTTGCGAGTATCATTGTTTTAATCAAGAATAGCACTATTGCTTTTTCATGTTATTCAGTCCAACTAATATTTCCTATTATATATGATATGGCGTTGGTTTGTATAAAACAGGTGTAAATAGCATCCCAAAATAGAAAAACAAAAGCCCAAATAAAAGGCCCAAAGAGCATTAGTAAAGGCCTTTCTAGTTACACTACACTGCTGCACTCTTTACTAACGCCGCACCAAAGATTGATTCCAACCTCATCGGAATCTCCTTACTACTACGCTACACTTGCTGGGATCGATCGAAAACAAAAAAACACTCAGGCAAAGCAAAGTCCAATCCAAAATCAAATCTAAAACCCTAAAAGTGCAGAAACTAGTTACTACAAACCCTGGCCATCACTACAATCCACTTCCTGCATCGTCATCCTCGCCACTCCCTCTTGCTCGCCTTCCAATCCATGAATGCATCCCCTCAAATAGGTTTCTTCGCCTTTCTTCATTTTCTCTTCTTTTCAATTTGCGCCATAAATGTGCGAATCTAATTTATCGTCATCATTGTTATTGTTATTATTATTTTTTTTATTTACAGATGATTTCAAGTTCTATATTAGAGAGTAATAATTTGAGCAAGGTGAGTGAATGGCAACGAGTGCAATTTCATTTGTTGCTTGTGGGGAACAGCATTTGTTGCCGACGCCAATGACGATACATATCACTTTTCTAAGATATTTGAATCGGACTATTCAGTCCATCAACCAACGATTTGCTCACATTTTATGCTCCCAAGACGAAGATGTTAAACATGTCAGGTAGTTTCTTCAATTCACTTATGCATGTTTTTATATTAAGTTGCACCAAAACCATGGCAAACTGTGACCATCAATGAACTTGATTTGGGTATAATTGAGTTTGAACTTGAAGTTATATATGTTCCTAGTTTTGTACTCTAAATGTAAGTTGCATTACTTTGAGGACCGGCTAGGTTTGACTTATTTGAGTTTATATAGTGGCATATACACGTCTGAGACTATTTGGTTGAGCTTAGCAAAATAGCTTATGACATTTCCTTAAGCTGTTTTCAGATCAGTTTCATAAGCTCGCCATAATAGCTTATGAAAATAGTTTATATTGAAAGCAATTTGATTTTTTTTCTTTTTTTGTTATAGAAATAGCTTGTACGTAAGCACTTATCTGATAAGCGTTTATGATATAAATGTTTAATTAAGTTGATTATTCAAATAGGGCCTAAGTGTTTGTGGTTGGTTTGATGGTTTGACAAATTTGATCAATTATTTTTGTTTTGTAAATTGATTTCATTATAACTTTATGTTTAGACTTTATTCCTAAAGTAAGTTGGGCATAAAATTGGTGTAAAATTTTCAACTTAATTTAGAAGCTACTTTTATCACATTTAGTCCAGCTTTGGAATGAAACTTAATTTTGATTTGAAGTAAGTTAGTTCTATCATATTTTACCGTGACTCCAGACACACCTTTTCTGATATTCAACCATGGATTTGATTTATGTCATTGTGTTGTTGATTTTGGGCTTCTTAATGGTTGGTTGTAGGATTTTACGTGAAGATGATTTTGAGAGAAAATGCCAAATAAATGCTCAAGATTGTTCGTTGCATGACAAGAGTTTTGGTGGTGAGAAGAAGGGCCAACATGCTGTTTTCAATGTGTTGGATACTATGCTAATATCTAGTCTAGAGCGTCTGAAGATTATGAGGTTAGCTTTGATGTCATCAGCATTTTCAGAAGAAAGATGTTACAGATTCTGAACCGAATGACACTTTTGGTTATTACATTAATATTGCAGGGAAAATATATCTTTGGTAAAGATAGGTCTTCAGGGATATGCATGTGAATGTAACAATGCTAAAAATGCAGCCACCATTAGGTTTTTGTGCTTGGAAGGGAAATTGGTAGCTGCCCTGAGGCTTCAGAGAAGAATAGCTCAAACGGGTGTTCTCCTTGACGTGTATACCCACAACCATATTGTAAATGGGCTATGCAAATTTGGTCTTATGGAGAAGGCAGGTTGGCTTGTTAGAGAGATGGCTGAATCTGGTCCTCGTCCCAACTGCGCCACTTACAACACTTTAATTAAGGGCTATTGTGCTGTAAATAGTATAAAAAAAGCTTTGGATCTGTTCACAACTATGTCCAATACTGGTATTCAGCCAAACAGGGTTACTTGTAACATTCTTGTACATGCGTTGTGTGAGAAAGGTCTTCTGACGAAAGCTAGAAAGATGCTTGAAGAAATACTAAATGATGATAATGGCAAAGTTATACCTGATTTAGTTGCCTCAACTATATTTATGGATAAGTACTTTAAGAATGGGGAAATTAACCGGGCGCTTGGTCTTTGGAATGAAATGATTCAAAAGTGTACAAGAGTAGATGTTGTTGCTTATAATGTTCTTATCAATGGACTCTGCCTGAATCAGCAGGGGAATCTTGCATATGGATATGCATGTGAGATGCTTAAGAATGGTTTCACTCCTGATGTTTTTACTTATAATATTCTTATTGGTGCTCTTTGCAAGGAGGGAAAAATTAGTGAAGCTGGCTATATTCTGGGAGTTATGTCTAAAATGGGAATTATGCCTGATCAAATTTCATACAGGATTATGATTCAAGGCCTCTGTTTGAATGGAGACATTGTGAGAGCAAAAGACTTGCTGTTGTGTATGTTAAATAATTTTATGGTGCCCAAGCCTATTGTATGGAACCTAATAATTGACTTTTATGGAAGATGCGAAGATCTTAGAAATGCTTTTTTTACAAGAGATCTGATGTTGGTTTTTGGTGTTATCCCCAATGTATATACTTATAATGCTTTAATTCTTGCACAATTAAAGAGTGGAAATATCCATGATGCCCGATATCTGAAGGAAGAGATGTCTGCAAAAGGTCTTCGTCCTGATGTGGTTACATATAACTTATTGATAGGTGGTGCTTGTAATATAAGAGATATTGATTTAGCTCGTCAACTATATGATGAGATGATGCATAAGGGGTGTGAACCAGATTTAATAACTTATACTGAATTTATTAGGGGGTTTTGTATTAGAGGTAACATTAAAGATGCAGAAGAGCTTTATGCTAGAATACTGAAATCTGGTTTATTGAATGATCATGTTCCAGTTCAGATTCTTTTTAATATGTACTGCAAATTGGGGGAACCAATCAAGGCATTTAACTTTTATCAAGACTGGCTGGAAAGTAAACAGGATAGTAATTGTGGCTAAAGCCCCTATCAGGCTTATGACTTTGAGTTCGATGTTCTGGGAAAGAAGCCCATGTTTCCCTGAAAGTTGCTATTTTTCTAAAATTCAGACTTTTCATTCAAATGTCAGATGTTCTCAGATTGTGGCACATATGGCTAATGAATTCTCCAGGTCAGTGTTGATATTTTATCAGAACTTCATTTATTTTCATTTAGATGATTGCATCTGTCTCAGTCTACTAGATAAATATGTACCCTAAAACTTAATGAAGCAGATTTTTGGTTGGAAACATTTTTCTAGATTTGTGTATTATGTTTAGCACCGTTGAATTTATTAGTTGTTTGATTCTGGATAAATTGCATTTAGGAAGGTTGAACAACCGTATAATTGATCTTATAGTAAAAGGAACCATATATAACACTAACTAGTAGTATTATAAGCTTCAAGTTTTAGTTTTCATGTTTTCTAATCTTCCTTCCTCTGTCATCGTGTCTTTTTGGTTTCGGAAATTTCTTTATGCCACGTATGAACCTGTACTTCTGTCTCATGTGAATGTAGGCCTTGGTAATCTGGAGTTTGGCCAGGAGCAAATGCAACCAATTTTATTTTATTTCCAAAGTTGATCTATAGTGACAAATTACATGCAGTGTATATGGGAGTATGTTTTAGTTAGTATTAGTATTAATGAGAGATTTTGCTCCTCTTTAGTGAGTAGTTGGTAAAGTGAGAAAATCAATGGTTGATATTTCAGAGCTACATGTATGTGCATATAATATCAACCATTAGTTTGCTCATAAATAGTTTGAAATCACTCACTTTACTCTATAAAGTGAGTTGCTCACTTTAGAAGAGGAAAAACTATTAATGAGAATGCTTTGATCAACCTTTAGAATGAATGGCTTATTTGATACTAATTGATACTGAACCTAACCATATAGAATTACAAATACAATTTTGGTAAGCTTCACTCTAAATACACATATGAGCGCCACACGGTAAAACAAATTAAGATGAACCTATCTGTTCAATAATTTCTGAGTTTTCAGCTTCTGGAGCAATTTCCCAACCAAAAACATATATATACCATATGCTGATGAATTAAAAGGTTTTGGGCTTTTGGCTGTCCCTGAAATATTTGATGTTTGACCTCGTGAAAGTGTGTTAGAATATAGAATGGTTTCTAATGAAATCTTCATAAATTTTTATTTTATTTTTTAGAGAAAGAACTTTTTAGTGCAAAGGAAAGGGAAAATACAATTTAGACGGAGACTAACACCCTTCCCATTCATATACGACAAGAAACATGAAATGTTCAAAATACCGTCAGGCTGGCACGTCTCTACATGTCAGAGCAGGGGAGGTAACATCATTGAAGCAACCAAGAGCCAAACAGCAGAGAGGACACTCTCATAAGCACAATCCTATCCAAAAACAAGTTTTTGGGGCAAAGTGTGCTTATTCCTTAAAAGAGGAAAAAAAAGAAGTGCATTAACCATGCACCCGAATATGTAAGTTTCTTTTTCTTTTACTTAAACCTTTACATCAAACCATCATTATGTTAGCTTTCACTACCTTTGTCAGGCACCGCCTCAACGATGACAGTTAGTCCCGTTGGAATGTATAGATGCTAGTAGTACCTACTTTGAATTATTATTTTTTTAAGAAATATAACCATATATAATTGAATCAAACATAATGGAATTTGCTCATTCAAATTTTAAAGCAATCATTTTTTTGTATTTTTTTCTTATTCTCTCAACTTAATGAGGAACGGAAGTTATGGATTTGTCTGTGCTTCATGCTCCATGCTTCGTTTCTGTCTAAGAAAATATTTAATTTATTCATATTTGCATTAATCCCAGTAGTCATAACCATTTTATATTGTTTAGAAGTAGCAATTGGAAAAAAAATGATGCTTCACTACACGGAGATAATGTAAGAAATGACAGTAAACTATCATATGTACCACTGCCAGGCGTTGGCCACGTTACAAAAAGCCGATTGAAGGAAAAGGCTATTTGTTACTAAGAGGTAATTACAAAACTGATGCACAAAAACATAATTTGTGTAACTGCATTATGTTGAATGGCCCATCTTGCAAATTTGCATGGTTCTAAATTTTTTCTTGTTTGCAGTTGCACGTATTAGTAAGCCTGCATATCTATTTGTAGTTTTTATTAATCGATGAGTTTGGATACAGTTTTCGGTGTGGTATGTTCTCTACTTTTTTTATTTACTTCGTTTGTTACTCATGCATACCATTGGTTCCTTTTAGGTAGAGGGATTGCGAACAATTGGCACTCAACAGCACAATTCAGGTGAAGACCGTATAGTTTAGATGAATTATGCTGGCGCCACACTCTCTAGCTGATGGCAACTTTACATTGCCAACCAAAGAACCAATTGGGCCTGGCAACCCAACACACGGGAAGCCCAAAAGAAACGTTTCAAGGCCACTGGGATGGGACCACTATGTCCACCGAAGGAATATGTTATCTTTTATTAATTGTGTTATTTACGTTTATGTGTTGTCATGTTCTGAGTATGATTGATTATTCTGTTAAGTGTATGCTACATATAGTGTACATTTGGTACCTCAAAAAGGCAGATCATTAATAACAAACTATTTTCTTCCTTTACTTTCTGGAGGTACGATTATACATCGAATACAGAATCTTAAATATATCAATTTGGTATTTTCAATGCTCTCTTTTGACCTCGACATAACAACAACACGCTCCTCTCAGGTTGAACGCTTTGAGGAAGTCGTACCCGTCATCCAAAGCCAAAAATCCGTTTTCACCAATAAACTTGACAAAGTCCTCCCTAAATTGGCCTCATTAGAAACCAACTCTACACACTCAATTCCAACAAATTACGTAGCTTATGCTGGAGCTCCCTTGAATCCAAACCCCACATGAGATTGAAAATTCCACGTCTCATTGGAGTAGATACTATGGGTTGGATATTCAAAGATCATTAAATTTTTTTACTACCACTGACACACTGGAAACTGATTTTAGTTAAGAGCATGTCATTCTACCTTGACTTCCGGTTCTCAGCTGATACTAATGGATGTTTAACAACGACACGATTCTAACAACGACATGATTCTCTCTTGGCCGATTTCTTCAAGCTCTGGAGCAACGATTCTAACAACGACATGATTCTCTCTTGGCCGATTTCTTCAAGCTCTGGAGCAACGTTTCACACAGGTACTCTATGAGGACCCAAGTGGTGCATTGTTCAAACGCGTTGTTCAACGCGAATGTGTTAGCTCTTACCTCACAGAATTCGAAAGCTTGACCACTCCCACCACATTTATTGTTGAATTGCTTTATTTCGGGACTCTCCGTCGAGATTCGACGTGAGGTTTAAACTATGCAACCTATCTCGTTTTCACATGCTGACACGTTGACCAAACTTCAAAAAGAAAAGATCATGGATACCTGTCGATCTTTTACGCCTACGTATTCAACAACCAAGTGTTACACCATCCAAATCTGTATTACTTCCTAATCCACCGCTCTTTCTGACTCCACCACGAATAACATTCAAATGTCTCACAACGACGAAGACGATATCTAGACGAAAGTGAGGCCTTTGCTACAACTGTGATGATCGTTACTCGTCTGGCCACCGTTGTAAGTCACGTTTCTTGATTATTCCTGATGACGACGTTGACTTTCCTCTCCTAGACAAGGAACCCTAAACAAAGCTCACATTGGGTCTGTTTGTATATTCGTACCTTGATTTGGATTCCCCACCAGCATAAATGACTCTTCACGCCCTTTAGGGCCAAATAGCTCCTTAAACTATCTAGGTCGGGCCAAATTAGTGGACATGACGTGGTGGTCTTAATTGATGGGGAAGTACACACTGCTTTATCCAAGAAAGATGGCCTAATTTCTTCAGTTATCGGCCCTACGTTCTCATGGTCTTACCTTTTTAGATTGTAATAGAACCCAATTACCATTTACCCATGTCTGTCTCGATGTGAAACTTGGTATTCAGGGTCACACTTTTATTGTCAACCTACATGTAATGGCACTACGGGGTTTAAACCTAGTTTTGGGTGTAACATGGCTTAAGTCTAGGCCCATTTACCACATATTACTCCAACCTAATTGTCTTCTTTACCCAAAAATTCCAGATAGTTTTTTTAAGGCACCATATGGGTTTCTTACACACCATGTGACATTTCATATATGCCCCTTGATTCCGGAGGTATATCTCCGGACGCACCATGATTTAACTAAACGTTAAGATATTCCAGAGATATATCTCCACACGCACCAAAGCTCAATTGAAAGTTGAAATATTCTCCGAAACAATTTGGAGCACATTATCGCGTCAGACTCTTCTCCTCCCACACTTTTTCATTTCCATTCACAAACATCTTCATCTCTCTCATTTTCAAATTTCTCAAACTTCACCAAATTTGATTTCTTCCATCCGATACTCAAGTAATCAACAAGCAACATCCAGTGCATCATTCAACATCTTTCGAATCATATAATTCGGGTAAGTTTTTTCGAGTTTCCGATAAATATTCGAGTATTCCTATAAACGAGTAAGAATGTATTGTTAGGTGTAGAAATGTTTAGATATCAGCTGAAACATAGTTTTGAGTTAGTGTGTGTATTGTTTGTTGGCTGAAATGGACGACCAAAACTTCAAATTTTTCATTCTGAGGGGCAGATAGCGCCATTGCCGCGACCTCTGAGTTGCAGAAAATGTCGGAGATATATCTCTGGAAAAATTAAACGTTTCATGCACTCTGGTGATTCCAGTGATACATGTGCGAAATGTTTCCGTAGATGTATCTCCAAAATCATCTCAGCCTGTTTTTTTCTTTTTGTTTTACAACTTTCTTGTTGTGCTGATTCCACTGCTAATTTGACCTTGCAGGCATAATGACTAACATAGCATATTGATTGAGACATGGACGAGTTTCCCATCACGCATCTGTTAGACGAGAGCGGAGACAGCTGGGTCCGGATGCAGCAGGTACCTCTAGTTAGGGAAAGACGTCGACTACTGGTGTACAATCTACTTATGAGGCTCAATCTACTCCCGGGGTTCAACCTTCACCTCATGCCACTCCATCTACATCTCAGGCCACTCCAGCTACATCCCAACCCACTCCATCTACATCTTAGTCCACTCCACCTTCTTCATCTTCTTTCCGCAGACCACAGGATGCACAGGCTGACGTGTCACTTTCCCCATCCTCCCGCAGGCTGCATGATGCACATGTGCCAGCTCCTGTTGATCTGGTGCCACCTTATGTTGATCCGGTCACACCTGCTGATCATGATGCACCGGTGCCACCTCTGGAGGGTGATGTTGTCGATGTCGAGCCAGAGGCTTTCGGAGGGGGTCCATCTGATATGTCCCTACTTCCTTTGTACCCAGACCACACTGCCAAACATATTTGGGACGAAGATGTAACATTAGTCACATTGTTACTATATTTTTTACGTTAATTTAAATTGCTGACATTATTTATTTCTAACATTGATTCTTATAGACATTGATTATTTATGGGAATTCGCAGGTGTGTGATCCCTAGAAGTTTCTGAACCGTGAGTGGTAGATTTTAGCATTGCAATAGCCTGATGAGGAGTGGTTTCAGTCGGTTTTGACCGCTTCTGGGTTGAGTGACTTATGCTTGACTGGTTACAGTCTAGTCAACCACGGGATGCTTAATGCATTCGTGGAGCGATGGCCCTCTAAGACCTCTTCCTATCATCTCTCACATGGTGAGATGTCGATTACACTGTACGATGTCTCGTCTTTATTGCATCTACCGATCAGAGGGAGATTCCTCCATCATGGTAGGATGACCAAAGACAAGGCAGTCGATATGATGGTGGAGTATCTGGGGGCTGATCTAGGGAATACGCTCAAGGAGGTGGATAGGACTAGGGGTGCTCATGTTAGGTTTTCATTCTTGAAGGCGAGATTTGATGAGGCGCTCGTTGCTGCAGAGCAGGCTAATGGTGATGCCCAGGAAGTGGCCATACACATGACTTATAGTTTGAGGGCATGTTTTCTATTTTAGTTGGCATTGTGATTTTTGTGAGTGCCACCTACACTGACGTTGCATAGCTCCGGTACTTCTTGGATCTCACACGGATCCATGAGTACAACTAGGGGGCGCCTTGCCTTGCATATTTGTATTCGAGGCTGAGAGATGGATGTCAGTGGAGGACGAAGCAAGTCACAAGAACCACGACACTACTGGTGGTAATAATTTTTTATCCTTGAATGTTTTTTTATCTTTATCATTTCATATTTGCGATAATTCTTGATCCCTGAATGCTTTTTATTTTCATTTCAGGCTTGGATCCTCTAGCACTTCCTGCGCATCACTGGTTGGTCGTGTTGGGATGAGTACACTGAGGAGATGCCCCGTGCCTGTGCTTTTATCCCGCTGAGAAGGAACCAGACGGTCGAGCCTTTCAGAGTCGATCTTGACCGCTTGGCTGTCGAGGACGTCCACTTCAAGTGCTACGTGGATCACTGTCATACGCGGCCATTTGACGACATATCACTATACTCCAGATGGCTGGCCTGCGGAGCAAGTATCACTGCTTCTAATCTTCCCGAGTGTGTCATGCGGCAGTTCGGGTATACCTAGACCATCCCCAGACACCCTGCTGTCTCTACTCCTCCTGCCTTGACTCGTATACATATAGAGGAGATGTTTTCTGATTATCAGATTCATATGGTACCGGAGAAGGCTCAGGCTACCATATCGCCGAATGATTGGAGCTACGTCAACGGATACATCAGGTGGTTCTTCAGGGTCTCACATCCGTACATGGTGCCGACTTCTCCAGGAGATCCTCCGAGATCCATTCATCAGAAGATTCTAGAGGAGGAGTAGACCCAACTTGATCATACTGAGGATAACTTGCCTCGTTGTCGTCACACAGTGAAGATGGCGCGGGCAAGCATTGACGAGGGTATCTTCCCTGAGGGGTCTGTTCTCATGCGAGTACTGAATCACATTATTACGGAGGCACAGAGGGCACTTTTGTACCACAGATATCGCGCGAGAACATGGGGATCGATGGCCGAGGAGGCAGACTAGTCAAAGGAGGAATAGGAGGCAGAGGAGAGGTTGTCAGGCACACCCAGTAGCTGTCTGTATTTATTTTGTTTTCATTACTATAGTTTGTACGTTTTTCCTGACATTGTTACTACATTTTAGATATACGTAACAAATGACATCCAATTACTATATTGTTATGTTATATTGATTTGTCTGTTATTTTATAATTCATCTGTGAACAAATACACAATGTGTTTTAAAAAACAGTTCTGAAACACTTCAGAGACGTATCTCCAGAAAATTCTCGTAGATGCATCATCGGAAAAATTCAAATGGAAATGGACTATGGGAGATATGTTTTGACCGTTTAAGGTATAAATTGTTCCGGAGATATATGTCCAGAATATTATTAAGCCATGGGGTGCGTTCGAAGATATATCTTCGGAATCTGGATGCATTTTTGGAAAACCACACGGGGGAAAGAAACTCATGAGATGCCTTACGAAATAACCAAAATTCCATCCTAGTAGCCCTTTAAGGTCAGTTGGGTTTAAGCTCTAATGAGATTTCCAACAACCAATGGAAACACATTGTTTCAACAAATAAAGTTGCATCCTTCTTCCACATCTCATTCGAACCCTACCCTTCTCTTTTACCCATCACAAACACGCAAACTAATTCACCAAAACTCCAAACAATACTCATCAATTTCACCTCGTTATTCACCTCAGCTAACATCATACCTCCTTCACGTAACAATGACCACTTCATTCACATGGTTGTCAATGCTAATCCTGTTAACCTATGTCCCTATTATTATCCACATTTCCAAAACTAGGAAATTGAGTACCAGGTTGATGAAATCCTACGCTTTGGATTGATCCGGCCTAGTCAAAGCCATTTTTCCTCAACCATTTTATTAGTAAAAAAGAAAGACGACACTTGACGATGTTGTGTTAATTATCACGCTTTGAACACCATCACCGTGAATGATCGTTTTTCGATATCCACTATTGAGGAGCTTATGAACGAGCTTGGCCATGCTTACTGGTTCTTCCACCTTGACTTGGCACACAGGTTTCATCAAATTCGGATGAAAAAAGGACATCCCAAAAACGGCGTTTGACACTCAACGTGGACACTACAAGTACATTGTTGTGCCATTTGGGCTTTGTAACTCCCTTTCAAAATTCCATACTACAATGAATGAGTTGTTCAGACTACAATGGATGAGTTGTTAAGGTCATTTCTCTGTAAGTTTGTTCTGGTATTTTTCGACGACATGTTGATTTTCATCCAACACTATGATCACCACGTCCATCATCTGGATCTGGTCCTTGAGAAGTTGGAACAACGTCACAAATTTTTTTAGAGTAATCAAAATATGCTTTCTCAATTTGACAAGTTTTTTACTTGGGTCATATCGCCTCCCAACAAGGCGTTGAACTCGAGCCTTCCAAAATCAAGGCCATGTTAGATTGGCCTAAGCTAAACTATCTCAAATCCTTGCGAGGTTTCTTAGGGATCACTGGGTTTTATCGGCAGTTTCATTCATGACTATGCCAAGCTTTCTTCACCATTCATATACTGAAAAAAGAGGCAATTTTAGTGGAACTCAAACGCAAGTGTTGCATTTGTTTCCATGCATGAGGTCATGACTATGGCCGCGTTCTTGCACTCCTTGATTTTTCCTTGCCATTCATCATTGAGACAAACGCCTCTGGTTTTGGAATGGTGCAGTAAATAAATAAGCACCCCATTTCTTATTATAGCAAGCAATTATGCTCGAAATTGTTGCATTCATCAACCTACATCTGTGAATTGCACGCCATCACAATTGCAATTAAACATTAACGCCAATACTTGCTTGGTCGCCCCTTCATCATCATGTCGGACCACAAAAGCTTAAAGTAACTAATAAGTCAACGCATTCAGACGCCAGAACAACATGTGTATGTTGCTTAGCTTTTATGTTATGATTACACTGTCTTGTACAAGGTTGGGTCTCACAATTTAGTCGTTGATGTCTTGTCACATGCTCATGAAGTACCAACTGAAGGTTTCTGGTTACTCAAAGATCTCAAGAAGGAACTCTCCACCAATTAAGAATTCATCACTCTTCGAGACAAGGTCCTACACGACCCATATGATACTCATGATTACCAATTACCCTATGTGATTTTATTTTTCAAGGGGCACATATGGCTGAAAAAGGAGACCACATTGTCTCCATCGTCTTAGACAAGTTCCACAAGTCGTCCTTAGGAGGTGATAAGAGCACTAGCAAAACTCTTAGTCGTCTCAAGGGAAAAATTTGCCATCCATAAATCAAGATATACATTAGTTTATTCAAGCCTGTTCCGATTCCAGCCACACTAAATACATACGACAGAAACCTGCTATATTACTCCTACCTTAAGGGTGTGGTTGGTTGTAAAGAGAAAGTGAGAAGAGAGAAATAAGTGAGAGAGTATGTGAGAAGAGAGAAATAGGTAAGAAGTAAAGAAGATTTATAAGGTTGTTTGTTATAAGAGAAATATGAGAGAATTAGATAAGAAAGAAGTGTGTAAAATTTTAAAAAGACAAAATTATCCTTACTATAACAATATATAAAATATAGTAGTATATTTAACTTCATTAAGAGAATGCAAGGGCAAATATGGAATAATGAAAAAAATTGTTTCTCTTTCTCCTTTCTTCTCATTTTAGGAGAGATTGAAAAAAGTAATGAGACCCACATAATTTCATTCTCTTTTCCTTATTTCTCACCAAACCAAGCAAGAGAAATATAACATCTCTCTTCAACTTCTCTCTCACCAATTTCTCTCTTTCATACTTCATCTAAAACAAACACACCCTAAGCATCTTCCACCGACCATGGGAGGATTTGGCACTTGATTTCATCACTGGACTTCCTAACTACCATGGTCCCACTGTCATCCTTTCGGTTTTTAATCGAATTTCTAGGAAGGTCACTTTTGGTCGCTTCCTAAAAATTTGACATCTTTCAAAGTGGCTAACCTATTCCTCAATATGAGGTATAAATTTCATGGGTTTCCAAGAACCTTGGTCTCTGATAGGGACCCTAATTTTATGAGCAACTTTTAGGGCATATTCTTCAAATTAAGTGGCACAAAGCTTTACATGAGCACCGCCTCACCCTCATAGTGACATCTATACCGAGGTGCTCAACTGTACTTTGGAATAATACCTAAGGTCTTTTGTGCATAAGCAACATTTACTTTGAGGAAAATGTATTAGCTGACCTGAATGGTGCTATAACACCACATGCCACATCGTTAAGCCATTTTTCTATTGGAAATACTCCATTTGAGATTACCTTTGCATTATCCTTTTCCTTCTGTTCCCCCACTATTTTTTGGACCATCGTAGTTGAAGTCGTTGATAACCACATATCCTCTAGGGACGAGATAATGAAGGAGATCCACTACAATCTTGGCAATAGTTATTAGAGGGTTTCTTAATGCACCCTTCCCAAATTTTGAAAATGGATCTCCGGATGCACCCTAAACACATATAATTCATTCGTTTTTTATTTACGCCCCAGTTTTATGACTAGATTTATTCTGAAAATGCATGTCTAAAATAAATTTAGCCATAATGTTTCAAAATTGAATGAATTGTGTGTGTTTAGGGTGTGTCTGAAGATGCATCTCCAGAATCTAGGGGTATTTCCGGAATAAATTTAGTCATAGTGTCTCAAAAACAATAAATTGTGTGTGTTTAGGGTGTGTCTGGAGACCCGTCTCTGGAATCTATGGGTGTTGTTATATTTTCACGAGGTGTGTAAGTAATCTATAGGGTGCATTAAGAAATTCCCTAGTTATTATGATTAGAGGTGGCAAAGTGGATGACCCGCCCTATTTAGACCTGCCCTGTTTAAGCTCTTCCAAAAGCCTAGCATGCCAACTTAGGCATCCGAGCTTAAAAGTCAAGCATGTCCTATTTACTAACGAGTTGGCACGTTGGCGGGGTAGCCCAATAATTTTCTCTATATTTTGATTTGTGAGCGCATTTCACTCCTATTTGTATGTTTTGATTGATGTCAAAACTATGACACTTAGTATTTGCGTACATTAGACAACATCCTCTCAACTTATGTGTGCATTTTCATGATTAGGAGTGCATAATCATCATTATTTGTTTAAAATCATTTAATAAGTCAACAACAAGGTTTTGGGTCAAAATGAGTTTTATGCATCAACTCATAGATGTTATAGATCAACTCATACTGCACAAATAATGTGAGAAATTATTTTCCACTCAGCATGCATCAACACGTAAGTTGCTACAGGTTGGTGCATAAAATTTTCCATTCAGCATGCATCATCTCAAAGATGCTACAGGTTGGTGCATAATATTTTCCATTCAGCATGCATCAACTCATAGATGTTGCAGGTAAGTGCATAAAATTCTGCATTCAGTATGCATTGACTCATAGAGCTTTAGGTTGATGCATGGGTAGATGCATAAAGACAAAATTTTAAAAGAAAGCTCACTGACAATATGCATCGACTCATAGAAGCTACAGGTCGATGCATAGAAGAATTTTTTTTCTATGAGTCGACGCATAACCCTACAGGTCAACGCATAGGCCATTTACTCACTATCCTTCATGAATCAATGCATATAATTCTATGATTTGACTCATAGCTCATTTTTGCTGGAAAATTGTTCAATATTCTTGCACAAACTTTTTGTTACATTACCACTTTCACACACACACACACACACATAAATACATTCATGCATCTTATTTTAAGATTATTGAAACCTGGAATATACAAAGATTGCTCATCATCTTCATTTTTTTGTCATAACATTCATTAACATTTACACAAAATAATTCTTGTTGAGTGACCTATATTGAGAGTGATAACATTCAATTTAGGATTTGTGATATCTAAATTGGGTTAAGAATTTTTTGCGGTTTCAAGGATAAAACCTTTAGGATTTTTACTCCAAGATCAAGGGTTGATTTGTAGGTTTTTGCACAAGGCTTTGCATTTGGATTCAGCCGATTGAAAGCTTTGAAGAACGGGGGTTCTTGCAAAGAAGTATGGGTAACCGGAGGATCAATTGAAAGGCTTGGAGAAAGATTTCACAATTTGGATTCAGCCGAGTGAAAGCTTTGAAGAACTGTGGTTTGGTCAAAGGAGTAGCGGTAACCGGAGGATCAAATTAGATATCTTTTGTGACTTGATATAGCTAAGATCAAGGGAAGAGAAAGAGTTATGATCAACATCAAACATAAGGTTTGGGGTTTGAATTTATACTACTTTTCTTGTAAACTAATATTGCAAAGGTTAATTATAATATCTCAATTCAATTTCGAATTGAGGGTAGACGTACCCATAGTGAGGACAATTAGGGAACTGCATAAACAAATCTTGGTTGTGTTCAAGTGTTTAAAACTGTTTGTGTGAAACCATTGCAATCTAAACAATTCCAATTGATTTGTTACACCTTTAACAGAAAAATAATTAAGTTTGGTGTATTGCACGCCAAGTGTTTAATATTTTGACTGCACATGAAGTGTTTGATAAAATTCCTTTGTCAAGTTTTATTTTACTTCTCATTGGAAATCGTTTACTTTAGTGTGGTCTATATTCAAACAAATTATATTGAACTTGTTCATTTATTTTTCTCATCTTTAGTATTTATTTCACTACTGTTTACACGCATATTCGATTCTATCAATAACGGTTTGGATACACGAGAGTCGATCCGGATTCGCTTCTGCTTGCCATAGAAAAATACTTTTCAAAACATAATTTTAATAAGAAAAATTGTATTTGGCGATCTTTTCAACCCCACTTCTAGATCGTAGTCCTCGTCTAACATGATTTACTACATAATTTACAAAAAATTTACTCATTACCAATGAGGTCGACAGAATATATTTTTAACGATGCATAACAGAACTTCAACATGTCTTAAATCCAAACTGTTAAAAAACAAAATAAATAAAAAAATTACAAGCAAACATAACAAAATATACCCAAGTACAAAAACAAAAAAGTGTATCAAAATAAAAAAAAAAAAAAAAAACACATACTATCACAACCCTATTTTAAAACTAACTACTAAAATAACCCAATTAAAATTTTACACAAGACAAACAATGATAACAATTACACTATATAAAATATCACAGTGCATAAAATATCAACATCTGACTCTCTCAATGCTTACATCGTATAGACTATTATATTTACCAATTCTTTAATAGTTAAATCCTAAATTTTTCATACGTGTACACTAATCAAATCCTCCATTTTGTTAAAATTGAACATATGTTTATGAAGAAAACATGTGAGTTAATGTATTGAGAGTTTAATATTCTTCAGGCCATGCATCCCTTCTTCTATTTTAAATGTTTTCAACCAACACATGTATTACTAAGAGAATAATGTTGTTTTTTTGTTAGTATTATTTTAATTCTAAGTAAAAATAAATACAAAGTTTTAACAAAAAGTCCGCGGGCAAAACACGTTCCGCCCTATTTTAAGCAAGTTAGGCAGAACGGACCAACTTAAAGTACCTAGCCAAAAACATCAGTCTGACCCGCCAAAAATTGTGTGTCAAAAGGGTCGGTCCGACACATTTTGCCAACCCTAATTACGATCCTTTATAGATCACGACAACTATCGTCCCGATTGTGTATTAGTTGCCACTGCCAGACTCTACTCATATTGACCATGCTTCTATTATTTTATGCTGAAACCTTATTGTGGCCCTCTTACAACTCCAATTGCACTCCCTCCACTAGTTTAGGATGACATATTAGTTGTGATTCCATATGGGACTCATCTATCCCTCCACCCCGTCGTATCGTCTTTATCCAATGGGCGGGTCTTGTTAGAACTTGGAACCACAAGATTGGTGAATAATGGAAAAATTAGAGTGTGGAGAGGGAAAAAGAAAAGAGAGAGAGAGAGAGAGAGAGAGAGTATTTCCATTGGTAATTGACGAGGATGCCTCTAAGGCATTTATACAAGTATTACATAATGATTGGGACACAATTTACATAAACCAAATAATAGAAAAACTGAAAACTCGTACCTGTAACCTATTACAGTTGCTACAAGAATTAATTCACTTTCAGTGGTAACAGGTTATATGATTATGCTAACCAGTTACACCCATGATGCTTTCCTTATTTCTTCATCTCAAAAGTGACTTTTGTCTTCCTATAACCGGTTACACCTCCACATTAACCGTTTACAGCACTTGAATTGCCAAAGATACTTTTAACACACCACCTTAATTGAAGTGCTCTAAGTTTTACTTGTCCATGTTCATCTTCAATCACTTGAACACGTCATTTGTGGCTCCCTTAGTTAAAAAATCATCCACTTGGTCTTCACTTCTACAATATCTCAATCTTAACTTTCATTCACTAACAAACTCTCTCAAGTAGTGAAATCTCGTCTTAATTTGCTTGCTCCTCCCATGTGCAGTTGGGTTCTTAGCAAGATTAATCGCGGAATCATTATCAACCAGGACTATAACAACCTTGCCCTTATTGCTGCCCAACTCCTTCAATAGATTCATTAGCCACACAACTTGGCTCACACATAACGAAGTGACATTGTACCCGACCTCACATGACGATAGTGGAACTATCAGTTGCTTCTTCTAACACCATGAGATTGATGTTCCAACGTACATAAATATGTATCCAAATGTATATTTTTTATCATCTTTATTTGTCACCAATTGGAATCGGTAACACTGAGCAAATTGGATTTTTCTGCCCGTATCTGTTGTAGGAAAGAGAATTTCGCAACCAATAGACCCTTTGGCATATCTTAGGATCCTATTGACTGCTTCCAAGTGAGACACCTTCTGTCTCCCCACGAATCTACTCACAATACTGACACTAAACACCAAGTCAGGTTGTGTATTGCACAAATAACGCAAGGATCCAATCAGCCTCTTATACTTAGTTGGATCAACATCTTTCTCATTCTCAATATTCGACAACTGTAGCCTTAGTTTAGACGAAGTAATGCAAACAATGCTTAATTTAAAACATATTCAATATCTTAAGCTCGTACCTTCTTTGGTGCATAAGTAGTCCCCTTTTGGACTTGTGGAACTCAATGCCAAGGAAGTATGTTATGAGGCCAAGGTCGATCATCTCAAATTCTTTCGGAAGTTCACTCTTGAACTTATAAGTTCACTTTCCATTGCTTTCCGCTATCAACAAATTGTCCACATATAGACAAAGGATACTCACTCCTTCACTTGTATCCGTCTTCACATACACGCCATGCTCAAATACACATTTCTTAAAGCCAACCTCCTTTAAGAAACCATATATTCTTTTGTTCCAAACTCTTGGAGCTTGCTTCAAACAACATAGCGCTTTCTTCAACTTGTAGAACTTTAGCTCTTAGTTTCTCACAACAAAACCATGAGGTTGTTCTACATACACCTTTTCTTTAAGCGGTTCGTTCAAAAACGCAAATTTAACATCCACTTGGTAGATGGGCCAATTGTTGTTATTCACAATACCAACAACTATCCTTATGGTTTCAATCCTACCAACTGATATGAATACCTCTTCAAAGTCCATTCCTTCTCTTTGCAAGAATCAATTTGCAACTAATTGAGCCTTATGCTTGATTATTCCACCATTGGGAGTTTTCTCCACTTTGACCACTCATCTCACACTAATTGGCTTCTTTTGGTCCGATAGATCAACTAACTCTCAAGTATTGTTCTTCTCATTAGATTCCAGCTCCTCCTTCATAGCACAAATCCATTTTGGATCACTTAAAGTCTCTTTCGTTTTAACGGGTTCAGATTCAGCCATAAGTACAAAATGAACGAAATCGATAACACCCTAATTTTTATATAAATATTTTATTTAATTATTAGTGTGTTTATTTGTGTTTTATTCGAATTATTTATGTTATTTGATGCTTAGGGGTATTTTGATCATTTAATAGTTATCGGGGTTATAGGATTTAATAGTAGAAAAATAAAATGAGATTTATTGGAATTATTAAAAATAATCATATAAATACATTATTTGGTAATAAGTTGAGGAAATAGAAATTTAGAGAATTTAATTAAATATTTATTTAAATTAAAATTTATTTAATTAAAAAAAAAGAATTTCAGAAGTTTGGGTAGAAACTAGTAATTATTGAGAATAAGAGGTTAAATGGCGAGAAACTGATTAAGTTATGTCAAAAAGTAAAATAACCAATATTTTAATAATTAGAGTAAAATAAATAGGAAAATTTGAGGGAAAGCTAGGTTTATAGTGTGTGTGATTGGGAATCGGGAGATACGAGGCAGCGAAGGAATTGAACAAGGAAGATTTAAGAAGCCATAACTAAGAGTTTGAAAGCTTCAATTTCGAGGTAAGAGGAGATATTTCCTTATTGATAGGTGATAATAGACAGCTAGGGTGGTGAGGGGTCCTTACCCTCCCATCGGCGCCAAAGGTTATACTGTTTTCCCTTCTGTAATGTATTTGGCCAAATAAGGTTTGGGCAAAACCTTATTGGCCTTTATCGATAAATAACATACGTGGTTTGTTTTGTTGTTGTGGGTGACCAATTGAGTTTTGGGATAAATCTCATGTGATCACCATATTTGGTTTTGATGCATGAAATGTTTGGCCAAATAAGGTTTGGGAAAAACCTTATTGGCAACGATCAATGAACAAATTGCTTTGTCTGAGTTGTTCTGAAAACCAAAGGGGATTTGGTATAAATCCCCTAAGGTTAATCTAGTGCTATTGTTCGTGGGTTTAACAATTCATGTTGTTGATTGTGATACCTTAATCGTGGGATTGTGTGTATGTTTGACATAAAAGGGGATTGATCGCCTTATTTCAGGCATAACTTGAGTTTCGTAAGTTGGTTTGAGATGTCATCAGTTGTGTTGGAAAGCTAACAGGATAATATTTCTTTTGAAGTAAATAAATTGGGTTTAGGGGAGCTACAAGACTAGAAGTTTGTTAGTTTTTATACCAGAGGCGTAGTCAAATTCAGTCCCTCGGTTAAGTGCGTTTGAAAAAGAGTTTAAAGAATTTCCAAACTGGAGAGTTTCATCATTTTATCATAAGTCTATAATATTTGGTTCTATTTTGAGGTGAGACAATTTTAAAGTTAGGTCCAGAGTTTTGATCAATTTTGAGGGTGGTGACCTTTCGTTACCTTTTTGATGAGTTTAAAGGTCCTATTTTATTTGTTATAGAGTTGTTAGAGTTCCTTTTGAGTTGTTTAAAGTTGGAGATAAGAATATAGGATACTTTTTTATTTTGGAATATTGTTGACTTTATAAGGTTGCATTTTGAGTAATGTTTTTATTTGTTGAAGGTTGTTAAGCCAAAAGAGTTAAAATTGAGTTAAACTGCCAGCCCTTAGAGTTAGTGAGGCCATCACTTGTGAAGAGTTGCCCTTAGAGCGCATTTGAATACTTTAGAGTACTTATGGGGCAGTCTAGAGTCATTTTTTAGGACATAGAGGTATTTAGTTGTTTTTGAGTTTCTTTGAGAATTTTCGATGAGTTAGACTTTTGAGTAATAAAATAACTTTACATTTTTTGATGAAAAATAAATATATTTTTAAAACATATTTTTTTTTGTATAGTAATCCAAAGAGATTACAGTGACACCCTTAATTGGTGATTTGAGTATAGTAATCCAGAAGAATTACAGTGACAACCATAATTGGCGAATTAAGTATAGTAATCCATATGGATTACAATGATGGCATGTGAACTCCAAATCTTCATGTAAGACATATGTGGTTTTTGCCAGTCTATATCTCATATGGTGCCTTCTCAACCTTTTTAGATGGAACACAGTTAAGTGTGTAAGCTGCTGTCAGAAGTGCATGTCCCCAAAAGGAGTTTGGAAGATCGACGTGACTCATCATGGAAAGGACCATGTCTAATAAGGTTCGATTTCTTCTCTCAGACACACCATTCCATTGTGGTGTTCCAAGAGGAGTGAGTTAGGATAGAATCCTACACTCTTTTAGATGGTCATTAAACTCCAGGCTTAAATATTCACTGCCTTGATCTGATCGAAAAGTTTTAATATTCATACCTAGTTGGATTTGTAGTTCATTCTTGAACTTTTCAAATGACTCAAATTTGTGTTTCATTAAATACACATAACCATATCTACTGAAATCATCAGTAAATGTGATGAAGTATTGAAAACCTCCTCTGGCTGGCATGTTCAGCGGTCCACATACATCAGTATGTATGAGGGCCAAAAGATCATTAGCCCTTTCACCATTTCCTGTGAATGGGGACTTTGTCATCTTTCCAATTAAACAAGATCTACATGCCTCATATGATTCATAATCAAAAGAGTCAAAGAGTCCATCTTTATGGAGTTTGGAAATGCGTTTCTCATTTGTGTGGCCTAATCGAAAATGCCAAAGGTAAGTTGGATTTAACTCATTAGATTTCATCTTTTTAGTATTAATGTTATAAATAGGCATTTCAAGATCAAGTACATATAGTCCATTGATCATTTGTGCAATAGCATAGAATATATCATTCAAATAAATGAAGCAACAATTGTTCTTTATTATGAATGAAAAACCAAACTTGTCCAAACAAGAAACGAAAATAATATTTCTGCTAATTGTAGGTACATAATAACAGTTCTCTAACTGGATTATTAAACCACTAAGTAAAGTCAATAAATAAGTTCATACGGCTAAAGCAACAACTTTTGCTTCATTGCCAACTCGTAGGTCAACTTCCCCTTTTGCCAAATCTCTACTCCTTTTTAGCCCCTACATGTTAGTACAAATGTGAAAACCACATCCAATATCCAATACCCATGAGGCAAAAGTAGATAAATTTATTTATATAAAAAAAATACATGAAGTTGAAGTCTCTATTCTATTATTCTTATCTTCCAGGTACTTTAGGCAATTTCTCTTCCAGTGTTCGGTCTTACCGCAATAGAATAAAGTGCCCTCCTTATTTATGCCTCCACTAGGCTTCAAAGTAGGAGCATTATGTTTGGGTTTGACAACTTCCCTGCCTTTCCATTTACCACCCTGCTTGATGGGCCTTTTGTTCTATTTCTTTCCATTACTGACCATCGTAATGGACTTCCTTTTTTACTTCAGATTCTGCTCAGCAGTTCTTAACATGCTTAGTAGCTCTGGAAGACTTTTGTCCATATCATTCATGTTGAAATTAAGGATAAATTGACCGAAGCTCTTCGAAAACGATTGTAGGATCAAATCAGTCGCAAGATCCCTTTTGAGGGGAAAACCCAATCTATCAAGGTTCTCCACATACCCAATCATCTTGAGTACATGGGGCCCTAATGGGGCTCCCTCAACTAGCTTACCTTGAAAAAAGGCTTTTGAAACTTCAAATATCTCATGCCTTACCTGCTCTTGATAGAGCATCTTCAGGTGTTCGATCATATCGAACGCTGTCATGTTTCCATGTTGCTTTTGCAATTCAGAATTCATGGTAGCCAGCATGAGGCAAGCAATTTCATTAGCATAAACAACATGCTTCTTATAAGCATCTATTTTTACCTTAGGAGCAGAACTAGGAGGATCCTCTTCAGGAATAGGTTTATCATGTTTGAGGACAATCCTCAAATTTCGGTGCCAATCCATAAAATTTGTCCCAGACAAATTTTCCTTATCAAGGATTGATTGCAAAATATTGTTAGAGGTGTTTGTTGTCATGGTAATCTACATAAAAAATGTGAAATTATAAGTATATATCAATTAAAACCAACATATTCAATTAGGCCTTTTAATTAAATAAGCTCCCACTATTTTACTCAAACCAAATTACTCTCACCATTTGATTCAGAAAATCCCGTTGGAAGATTTTCTGTGAATCGAGATCCATATTTTACTTTGTTTTAAGTCAGCGTTAGGCTGATTAAACAAAACTTAGTTATTTAGGTAGGAACTCCTTCCAATTGTATCTAATACAATTCTCGAATATTTTCAGTTGGGTGAATAACTCCTTATTCTAATCCATCATATGGATCATTCCCAACTCTTGCTTATAAATGTATATAACCTTATTATAATTTGTTTAGTTAATTTTGACCCATTGTTTTAGAAATTGGATATTACATTTATCTAATCACACCTTACCAATATAGAACATGCACCTCGCGTTAGGCGAAAGCTACATTATTCGATACTAGTCTTGATGAGTTATAAAACTTGGAAAACATAAACTCAATATTCAAATTTGAGGGAATTTTCAATTAGTTTGATCTCACCGGCTTATTTATCATATAAATTATCTCTCACATGCATCAACATACATTCACATGCATCAACATGCATACAAAATGAAACAGTTATGACCCCTAGTTATCACAAAAAGGAGATTTACGACACTTGAGTTGCGACAGTTATCACAAAACCGTCCTTATTCCTGGATTGCGACGGTTGTCACGACAGTTAGGGTCAACTGTCGTAGATTTTTTGCGACAGTTATAAAAAAAACCGTCCTTATTCCTGGACTACGACGGTTCTCACGACGGGTTGAGCCAACCGTCGCAGATTTTTTAGGCATGTTGTATAAAATAATTGCGACAGTTACCAAAGAACCGCCCTCTTTCCACACTCGCAACAGTTAAGGCGAACTGTCGCAATTACTTTAACCAATCATAATCACTATTTTTTTATTCCTTTAATTTCCCAATTTTTTCTTTCATTTTTATTTTCCAACCTTTTCAATTTTATTAATTAATTTTAATAAATAATTATTATAATTATTTATGTACAATATAATAGCAATATCTATACTACAACATTCTATAACCAGTGACAAATCTAAAATTATTTGTTTGTAGAGACTAAAAATTTATAAAATATAATTATAGTAATAAATTAAACTCAAAATACATAAATTTTTTAGAAATTATAATTAATTTTATTAAAATATTTTATATATCAAAATTAAACTATAAAAATTAAAATACTATATATATTCAAAATAAAACTTTAATTTTAGAAAAAAAATTAAACTCAAAATATTATACCCAAAATTAAAGTATTAAAATTAATAGAAGCTGATTTTGTTTAAAGCAGCCCTGGAACTGGAGATTGTCCTTCTGATGGTCTTCCTGAGTTTGCGCTTGTTGGGAGGTCCAATGTCGGGAAATCGTCGCTTCTTAATTCTATTATGCGACGCAAGAATCTTGCTTTGACTTCGAAGAAATCTGGTTGGTAACTTATTGTTGTAGTTCTTTCAATTTTGTTTTTGAATCTGTGAAATTTGATGTTTTTTTTAATCATTTTTTGTAGGGAAGACGTAATTGATTAACCATTATCGTGTGAATGATAGTTGGTACTTGGTTGATTTGCCTGGTTATGGGTATGCATGACTTGACCCTTTAATTCTCATTTTAGGTTACACATTTGAGATTGGGGCTTAGGATTAGATTTGATATGATCATATTATTTTGTTTATAGTTTGCAAATAGAATTTAGAACTTAGTGTAAAACTTCGTAACAGTAGGAATTCGTTGTAGTTTTACTTCTTTTGGATTCTATTAATTACTCAAGGTTGGAAATAGTTTCATATGAAAGGGTTTATACTAGGTTTTACATATTTTTTGTTTGTAATTGAAGAATTTTGTGTTTTAGGTTAAAGCTAGATGTGAGAGAATTAGATATTCACTTGGTTGTGTTCAAATTATACCTTATGTTCTTGATGGTCTCAAGCTGTAATTTCTTGATTTTATGCTCATTATAATGCCCAGAACATGTTTGATAAAATGCTACTGAGAAAAACATACTACATTATTTTTCTTTAATGGTTTGCTGCTATTTTTTCATTGAATGTAGTTATAAGAATATGATTCTTCTTTGTTGCAGCTGCTCATTGTGTTTGTGGTTCAATGAAGAGAAAATTCCCGGTGTAACATCTACAGAAAGGTGATTACACTGTTCTTATTGGAGATTGGTACAAATCCAATCACACAATCACACTGTACGTAACTAATCATTTTACTATATATTCTGCTGCTCATTATTTTGGTTCAATTCTTCTATAGATCATAATAAATATTGTTTGTATTATCATGTTATAATAGGATTTGAAGGCCCAACTTGATAATGGTAAGAAGTTGCCTTTTCTTGATGGCATCCTTATTAATGGCCGTGGCTTTGGAGGATCATCTTTTAATGTCGAGCAAGGTACTCATTTCACATCACATTAAATGCTCCATGCCATTATTATTTCTTACTTAATTTGAGTCTCTCATGTTACAGGAAAGACTTACCGGCTTAGAATATCAAATGTCGGCTTGGAAAATTCACTCAATTTTCGTATACAAAACCACAATTTAAAGCTGGTAAAAGTTGAAGGAACACACACCCTTCAAACCACCTACTCCTCCCTTGATGTTCACGTTGGTCAATCATACTCCATTCTAGTTACCGCAGATCAACCAGGTCCAGACTATTACATTGTTGTTTCCTCTCGGTTTACTTCTCCGGTACTAACCTCGACCGGAGTTCTTCGCTATAGCAACTCTGCAGGCGCAGTTTCAGGACCACCTCCTGGCGGTCCTACAATCCAAATTGACTGGTCCTTGAACCAGGCCCGTTCTATCAGGACAAACCTGACAGCAAGTGGACCAAGACCAAATCCGCAAGGATCATACCATTATGGCATGATAAACACAACGAGAACAATCGTACTTTCAAGTTCAGCTGGACAAGTGAATGGAAAGCAAAGATATGCGATTAACAGTGTGTCTTATATTGTCCCCGACACACCTCTTAACAGTGTGTCTTATATTTCCCCCATTAAAAAGAGCTAGGCTTCAGAGTGCCTTGCAGAGCAAAATGTTTGACGGTTCTGAAAAAGATGTTCTTGTTCGTTTGCCATTCAATGCAGTTAACGTGATTTTTTCTGTAAGACCCCTTGAGATCCGTATCTGTTTCATTTTTTAATTTTGATGTATTGTTTTGGTTTCTGTTGATCATATAGTCACAAATTTATTTTGTATTTGTTGTAGGTGTTTTGCTCTATGGGATATTTGCAAAAGGAAGAGAATAAAGATAACTTATTAAGGTTTTAAAAATATTAGTTCTTGGTTTTTAGCTGTTAATTCTTTCAAATTGCAATACTATCTATCCCTAAACCATGTTTCCTTGGTTACATTTTTTATGTTAGGTTGCTTTCTTTTCTGAAGAATGAGTATGCTCATTTATTTACTACAGAGCTGAATAAAGAGGTGATGTTTAATGCCAACTCTTTTTGTAGTTATGCCCCATTCTTACGTATAATGCTTATTTAATGAAATGAAAATTTAGGTAAAATCTAAAACTTGTTTGCTTTTTTGTACAGATTCAGGTCATGATTACTTCAATTGTTTCTGTTGACGCTCTGGGCAACAATGAGGTTATTGGCAAGGAGGGAAAATTGGAGGCCTTTGATAAAACTCAGCAACTTCTAGGTTTAGAAGCCAGTGGATTGATTTCTTCTAGTATGCTTGCCCATGATAACTCAGCCAATGCATCCGAAGACTTGATATATGGACAAAATAATATTAAAGGCAAGGGGATTATGCTCCCATTGTTTGACCTACACAAGGATCATGATTTAGACAGTTTGCCGTCACCAACACGAGAAGCTTCGTCCTGCTTTCCTATGAATAAATTGTTATCGGTTGGAGATGGAATGAATAGATTTGGGTTGCCTCTTGCCAGTAAGACAGAGGCCGAGAGGATGGAGCTGGGCGGTAAAGATTCCAAACTTCACATCTATGAAACTGATGCTCTGAGAGCTTTTTCCACATATCAACAAAAGTTTAGTCAAAGTTCCTTCTTTACCGATGATAAGTTTCCAAGTCCAACTCCTTCAGGTGACTGTGAGGAAGGGGTTATTGATACTAGTGATGAGGTTTCAAGTGCTTCTATAGTTGCTTCACTAGCAAGCTCTAAGTCACCCCCTTGGACCCAATGCCTATTTCTTCTACTTCCATCAATCGGTTTTCAGCAAAGAGTAGAGATCCTAGGCTTCGTTTCATTAATTCTGATGCCAGTACTTTAGATCTTAACCAACCATTAGGGACAAATAATATGCCTAAAGTGGAGTATGCTGGAGAAATAATCTCAAGAAAGCGAAAGGCTGTTGAAGAACCTTCATTGGATGCTAGCCCTCCCAAAAGACTTAGAAGCTCTTTGGAAAATTCCGAGCACAACACTAGAGAGGAAAGAGCTATGGATGGAAAAGGTGGTTGGTTGGAAGAAAATACAGTGGTTGGATCTCAGTTGATAGAACGGAACCATTTAATTCAAAAAGGGGAAACTGAACTCAAAAGGACTATGAGCACTAGTTCTAGTAATTTGACCATGACAAATAGCGGAATTGAACAGACACCTATTAGAAGTGGCAGCGCTGCAACTTCCCTACCTGAGTTATTGAAAAATATAGTTGTAAATCCAACCGCGTTACTAAAGGTACTTTTAGAGAAACAGCAGAGATTAGCAGCAGAAGCCCAAACAAAACCTGTTAATTATGCTACAAGTACACTGCATTTAACAAACTCAAATTCAACAAGGGGAACAAACGCAACTGTGAATACTGGTCCAACAAGGACTGCTGGTCTTCTGCAAAGTTCTGTTGGAATGCTTCCAGCTTCATCACCAGCAACTTCCATGGTAACATCCTTTTATGAAATTATTTCTCTCAAGTAAACGTTTCAGAAGTTAATTCTTGACATTCTCGCAATTTTCTATTTCTTTCCTCTACTTGCATTTGAGATTTAATGTGGAAAGTTTAGCATTTTGTTTCCTCATTATGAGTCCAGATTGTTTATTATCATGGAAGCCTGCTCCTTAAGACTAACTGCTGTTTAACTTTTTTGCATGTTTTGATACTCAGACACCAATCCTACAAGTTGATTCCGGAAAGATTCACATGAAACCTCGCGATCCACGACACATTCTCCATGGAAGTAGTACTCTCCAGAAGGGTGGGAGTTTAGGGAGTGAACAATCCAAAACAATTGTATCTCCTATGCCAAATAACCAGGGAACTGGGGAAAATGTCAATGCCCAAAAGCTTGATGTTAGTGTTGAGACAAATCTGACATCTCCGTCAATCGTGCAACCTGATATTACTCGGCAGCTTACCAATAATCTGAAAAACATTGCTGATATTATGTCTGTTCCCCTAGAACCATCAACTCACCCTCCTGCTACTCGGAATGTTTCTTCTGCATCTGTCCCTTTTACATCAGATAGACACTACTACGAAAAACCCATTTAGCAACGGTTGAGAATGACATATAATGACGCGAGCGAAGGAGTTGCTATGTAGATTGTTGTTGTAAGTTCGCCGTTTCTACAATGGTCTGGAAACCGTTGTTGTATTCTGGAAGCGCGTGATATATTGCAACGGTTAGGTATTTCAAACGTTGTAATATAAATTAACTATCACAACGATTATCAGTATCAACCGTTGTCATATATATTAACTATCACAACGGTTTTGTATTTCAACCATTGTGGAATGTACCCTTAGTTTATTCAATACAAATGTATATTGCTTGTTTTACCATCCACCTAATTAAAGAAATACAACCATTAAAATTGGTAAAGTACTATATAATCTGAAAATTAAACTGTTCTTGAAAACCAACTTAAACACACCACTGTTTTCCAAATTGCATCCATTTCATTCGACACATTTTATGTTCCTTAACATAAAATTTATGGTTCAATGGTCGGTTTCCTTCAATCCATCGATATCTTTTATTATAGTTTACCTCATCATCGCCAAAAATCATCGCGATTTTATCATCATAACAATCATGATCTTAACAACCACGATGATTAGTGACGACGATGAGGTAAACTATAAGAAAAGATATCGATGAATTGAAGCAAACGGACCATTGGACCATAAATTTTATGTTAAGGAACATTAAATGTGCTGAATGAAATAGATTGAATTCGGAAAACATTGACATGATAAAGGTTAGTTTTCAAATACATCCTAATTTTTAGATTATAAGTTTCTATATCAATTTAACTGATTGCATTTTCAATAAAAGGATAGTGAAACAAACAATATACATAATATATAATAAACTAAATTTCATATACAATATCATAATGAATTCATATATATGTATCTTATCAGAATGAATTCATATGTATGTACCACCATCATCATCACCATGTGAAACAAACTCTAAAAAGTGGGAAGCAATGAAGAAAATTAGTTAATATTAAATTTAACTATATACAATATACATAGTATATATATAATAAACTAATGTTCTATATCAATTTAACTGATTGCATTTTCAATAAAATGATAGTAAAACAAACAATATACATAGTATATAATAAACTAAATTTCATATACAATATCAGAATGAATTCATATATATATGTACCTTATTAGAATGAATTCATATATATATGTACCACCATCATCATCACCATGTGAAACAAACCCTAAGAAGTGGGAAGCAATGAAGAAAATTAGTTAGTATTAAATTTAACTATATACAATATACATAGTATATATATAATAAACTAATGTTCTATATCAATTTAACTGATTGCATTTTCAATAAAAGGATAGTGAAACAAACAATATACATAGTATATAATAAACTAAATTTCATATACAATATAAGAATGAATTCATATATATGTACCTTATCAGAATGAATTCATATATATATATATGTACCACCATCATCATCACCATGTGAAACAAACCCTAAGAAGTGGGAAGCAATGAAGAAAATTAGTTAGTATTCAAAACAAAACAATCAAAAGTTGAAACAAAACCCTAAGAAGTGGGATTGTACCATTACAATGAAGTTCACCTTGCTTGTGAAGCATTGAAGTCGAATCTGCACAAAATGAGAACAATCAACAAAAACAACATGAAGCAAACGAGATAATGGGAACTATTTAAAAAAAAGATTGAAGTAGAAGACTACCTTATTTTCCATAAACAATATGTACATTACGCTTGCTACCGCCAGCATCATCACCATGTTCATCTAGTTTTAGATTCTGCAAGAAGAACTACATGGAGGAAGAAGCTTAAATCAAAAGCTTCATACTTCTTGTATTTCTTCTCGCGGATTCTATAAAAAGATGAAGTTTGCTGCCAAAAATGGGTGTTAGGGTTTCGCTGTGAAGGAAACGGCGCTACTGTCAATAATAGAAAGTTAATTCCCTTATATAGGTAAATATTTCACAACGGTTTTCTAAAATAACCGTAATGAAAAGTATATATATTATTTTAATAATATCACAACGGTTAGTTATATTAACCGTAGCGATAACCCTTCTAATTGGTACAAGATTCGACTCCAGGCAACAACATTTTTCTATAATTACGTAAAATAGAAAAATGTTGTTGCCTAGTATAAGGGGTATCGCTACGGTTATTATTACTAACCGTTGTAATATAATTAACCCTTGCTCTTCCCGGAGTAGAGAACACTGCCATAATGATTTAAAATTTTCTTCGTTTTTCAAAAAATATCGTTCCAGAATATCAACCATTTACAAGTTATCATCATTGCAAGCATTAAACTATCAGACTTTTCATCTTCAACCTCATCTATAAATAGACAAATTTACATTTCTTCATAATATATTCTTCGTAACAATGAGTAGTTCTACAAATGAGAATGCTAGAATCACCAATGAGGAACGTTAGGCGCCAATAGAGGAGGTCCAACCAGCGGCCAGGGATGCCTTAAGGGTGAGGAAGGATAAGAAGAAGAAGAAGAAGCTGAAGAAGAAAAAGATAAAGAAGAAAAGGAGAACAGTTTATTATGATTCTGATGACGGAAGTGAGGAGAGATGTCTGGATTATAAAGATGCATTTGCAGCAATGGGCTCTGACATTGATAAATATATGTGATATGATTATCAATGTACTCTTCTTAATGGAATCTTAATAAAATTTTATTTTATATATGCTCATCTCTTACAGTTTTATTTTTAAAGTTATATATACTATTCTCTTGCACTTAAAAAGACTAACAAAAGAAATAAAATATATGTTTAAAAGAAAAACAATGATGAATTTTGAGTTTTGAGGTTAAATCCCCGTAACACTAACAAAAGAAATAAAATATATGTTTAAAATACAAAAACATGACAAAAAATATAGTTGCTGGGAATCGAAGCTTGTTACATGTATTACAACGGTGTTTTAATACAACCGTGTTTAAAATATAAAAATATGGAAACAAAATGTAGTAGCTGGGAATCGAAGCTTGTTACACAACTTGTATTACAACGGTTCTTTAGTACAACCGTCGTTAAATATGGCGTTATAAAATTTTTAACGTATTACAATGTTGGGATACGAATCCGTGGTAAACCTGGCGTCGTTAAATGGGTTTTTCGTAGTAGTGAGAGCTGAGCAGAAATCTGTTGTACCTCTCCCCCAGAACCTGAAAGATGGCGTAGAATCAGCTCCTAAAACATGTGTATCAGGTTCCTCTCGACCCCAGAATATATGGGCTAATGTTGAGCACCTTTTTGAAGGTTATGATGAGAAGCAGAGAGCTTTATACAAAGAGAGAGAACTAGGAGACTTGAAGAGCAGAATAAAATGTTTGCTGCTTGGAAGTTGTGCCTTGTATTGGACCTAGACCATACACTTCTCAATTCTGCTAAGGTAATTTACATGGAATGAGTTCTCCTACAGAGAGAGATGAGCATTGATCCCGGTCTTTTTAATGGGGTTAGCTCTTTTAACTAAGTTTTACAAGTGTTTATGAGATTGGAACTCTTGAAGTTTGTAATGGAATTCTTCATGTTTTAGTGCAATAGTATTAACTATTCCACAATGGAATAGTGAATACTAGTTTTGAAATGTTTTAGGAGATATTTCCGTATCATTTTATTTTTTATTTTGTTTTTTTATAATAATACAAAAAAATTGAGTGCAGATTTTTTTTTAAAAAATATTTGCAACTTGCGGCGGTTCAAACCGCCACAATATACCTTAGTTTTTTTTTTAAAATATTTGCAACTACCACAATTTACCTTCGCAATCAACAACAAAAACAAAAATCATTAAGCAAATTAAGACGGTTGAAAACCGTCACAATAGGGAGATTATGTCAGTTAGCTACCCGTCGTGAAAATAACGACGGTTTGTACGACAGTTTTCATAACCGTCGCAATACGGCCTCGCGACGTACGTTTCTGCGACAGTACTGAAACCGTCGTAACTTATAAATTGCGACGGTTCTAACTGTCGTAATCTGCCAAAATTTGCCAATTTTCTTGTAGTGTTACCACATTCTGTATTTTACTTAAGTGCATGTACCTTACGATGTTTTACATTTACTTAAGTGCACCGTACCTTACGATGTTCCTTATTTACTATACCTCTTATCAATCTGTCCTTATGTGTGTGACCCTGTAGAATTTTGCGACGTTGACAATTATATTAAATCATGCATTTAACATAATAAACAGTGAACGGTATCTAGCAACACATCACTACTATCCAATTCGTGAAAATGTCATGTGATCTGACAAAATCTTTTGTGATAATACTTGTGTGTACAATTACCCCTTTTCCCTTATGCCTATATTGAACACACGACATATACCGTGTCATTCTTGTCTAGTTCAATATTAGGCCCTTAGAAATTTATCCTATTATGCAGGATGGGCAAAATTCCATCTAGGTTACTCATGTCCCTCAGCATGCTTTATGGAGTACCCATCAACTGTTTTTATGGTCATCTAGTTACGGACAATGTTAAATCAACAATAAAGTACTCGACTCTACATCTAGGATCCATAATGATTTCAGGTCGAAGGGTGGTATACACAATTATCACCATGAGAGTAACTTATGACACTTTGCATAACATTCTATGTAGTACTCTTATAGCAGGTCAATCAAGTATAAATATTACTCATAATATTCATACATTTGTTAAGACTTGATAACTCCTTATCCATGATCCATGAGATGTGATCATCAGTCTATCTAATAATAGTCTTAATGCTTTAAGGTTATCCCACTTCACAACAAAGCTCGACTACAGATACTTTGAGAATAATGTCCTTATGTCTAATGAGATATCATGATTAAGTCACACTTAATATTTCATTAAACAAACTAGCTATTCTAGAGACTTTGTTATCTTAGAAAAATAAACATAATAAAGAAATGCTTTTTATTATTATTAAATAATTCGATACAAGTAGCAAAAGTAATGACCTCTAGGACTTACACCAACACAATTATCATCTCCAATGTTAAAATCAACCAACAAATCTGCAAACAGTTCTTTCTTTTTATCAGGAAAAGACAGAAAACCATTTACGTTGTTACTTGTAGAATCACTCGCCACAACATAAACAACCGTTGATGGTTTTGTTTTTGTACGAATAACATGGGAGTTTTGAATCACTAGCTTAGGATTGTTCTGTTTCTGTGTAATCTCTGCGTTTTTTGGTTTTGTAGAGATCATCGTAGTAGACTTTACTCATGTAACTAATGGGTCTTGTGTGGAGGAGGAAAATGGCCATGCATTTATTTTCAATGCAAAGCTTAAATCTCTAGCTAATCATTTCTTGAAGTTCTTGACTGATTCCAATTTTATCTTCATAAACAGTACATTAGAATTAAATGGCCAAAATTTTGATGGTAATAACTTTAGTTTACAAAAAAAATAGTTTAGATTCTATAGTCATGCATCATGTTTCATGGACTTCAGGTTTTGCTATCTCAAATTCTCCTTGTTGTTCATCAAAGTTTAGTGGAGGGTGTATTCCTGAAGAAATACCATGTTATAATATGAGTGAGTATGTGTTTTGGGATGAACCTATTCACTGCAATAAGGTCTTATAATTCACACGATTCATACTTCATTTGATAGTGTAGTGATTCATAGGGGTGTTCATTGGTTCGGGCAAATCCGAACCAAATCGAAATCCAAACCAAACCATTGTGTTTGGTTCGGACAAAAACCGAACCAAACCAATGAAACCCAATGTTAATTGGTTCGGGCAACGGATTTCCAAAATTTTACCCGCGAGCCCGTTTACCCGAACCAATCATAATTAATTAGTATAATATATATCATCATTATCATGGAAACTAGAATGAGATATTCAACTTCAAGAAGAAAAAAATGAAACGTCATTTGGGATATGCACAACCAATATGGAGAAACAATAAAATTAATAATTTTATATTATTTTGGAAAATTAGTTGATATAAGTTAATATTTTTTTAAAAATATTTTTGCACATTTGTTTTTAATGTACCCGATCAATTCAACCCAAACCAACCCGTTGTTTATTGGTTTGGTTCGGTTTGGGCTTTATCACAAAATTGTGTAAATCCAATCCAAACCAATCCATATATTTTTGATCGGTTTGAATATCGGATTTTCCCAAAACCGAACCAAACTGGCCCGCAAACACCCCTAGTGATTCATACTTCATTTGATAGTGTAGTGAAAAAATTGCATTTGATAATATAGTGAAAGTCCGACATCGATTTATTTATATGTTATGTTAGTGTTTATAAATGCCAAACATATTTGGACTAGTAACTTAGTGAATTTAGTTGATATAGATATAGGAGCCTCTCTCCCAACAATTTTCGTTAAAAAATTTTAATTAATTAATTTCTAAGAAAATTTAAATTAACCTAGTTATTAATTTATTTAGAAAAGATATAAAAAATTAATTATTTAATTCCAAAATTTAAAATAGTTTTAAATATAATTATTCAGAAAAAACGCTGATATGGTGCCACGGTTACTGTGCCACATTATAAATGAGGAGAGGAACCATAAAAATTCAGAATCAAAAGGTTAAATTTTATACTACAGGGATCAATAATTTAAAACATTCTAAGATCATCACTCACTCAAACCCTAAACAACGAACACAACATTTACCATAGTTGTTCATAAAAAAACATTCATCGTAGCCGTTCCGTTCCCGCTACTACTACGCCTCTGCAATTGAATCCAACCGGACAACGCTGCCGTATTTGTCGTCAGCCGCCAGAAACAGTGAGAAACTCATTCATATTTTCAAGTTCTTATTCTTTCGGGGTTTCATTCATGCATTCATGTTGCTTGTACTCACTCATATTAACTGCTTTACTTATATGATAATCAGGTTTTGTTCGGTAACTATACCTTAACTCCGACATGGATGACAAGATAGACACAGCAGAAAAGAAGGTTAGCATAGACTCTCTATTGAACTTTAAAAATGAATGTTGCAGATTGAACATGTTGCTGTGAAACTTTTAGGTTTCATTTCGATATTTTAGGTTTACGCCCGAGAGTTTCAGATTTATAGTGCCTTTCCGTCTTGCTTTCTTCTCAATCCAGTGAATTCATTCTTTCATGTGTGTAGGTGCTGGTTGATATTGTAAAATTGGTACAACAAAAAGGCATGAAGGGTAAACTGGGAGGCTGGAAAGAATTCTTGAACAATCATGATAAGAAATTTGGAGCATCTTTGAGTGATCCATCGAGGAGGTCCCACGAGGTTTTGGCTGAATTTCTGAAGACATTCTCAAGTGGTGAGGATTTAAAGGTAATCATTTTTCAATATATTTATATCTTTTCCTAAAGATAAAGTTAATAGCCCATATGATGAGTCTTACTGATTTTCTTCTTGTGCTCAGTTTTTTGATGACATCATGCGGTATCCTTCAAATCAATACACGTCAGAGCGACTGAAAGATAGATCTCATGACTCCCCTGAGCAGGTATGTTTTCAAACATTCTGTTTGTGGAAGATCAGGATAGGTTTTGCACTTAAACCTACCTTTTATAGATTTTACCAGTTAAAGGACTAGTAATTAATAAGTATTTCTAGATTTAAACAATTTTGACTCAAATATTGATAAGCATTTTGTTTTCTTTGTATTTTTTAGGACTTATTTTCCCTCCCCTTAAAGCCACACTGGCTACACGTGTCTTTGACTTTCTTCCTTTACTATTGTGTCTCCTTAAGCGATTCAACATTTTTTTAAATAATTTTTATAATGGTTGTCACTTATTTCGTTACTATTTACCTGTACCTTATGCATTATCTTTAAAATAATTAGTTCCGTTGTTGTAGCTTTTATTAATTGCTGCTTTCTTGCCATTTAAACATTGACTTTCAAGTTGAATTTGTCTTGTTGCTGTAACCGAATTTGATCGCAGAATCTAAAGTTCAAGAGACCACAGCTGATAATTTCTTGATGCATATAATATCTTAAATTTAGCAATGACATTGTCTAATTTTACGTTCTGCTGCCAATTACTCTTTATGCTTCGTACTGTGTTTTGTGACCGATGATGGGATTTACATGATTTTCAATTTCAAAGTCATATAGTAATTAATCTTCTTTTATTCATGATCCTACTATGTTTTTCTAACCTTAAACGTTGGCAGCGCAGAGTCTAGTCCAAGCAACTCGCCAGCATCCTCGGCACCCAAAGGATTATTCATTGCCATCTACTGACAAGGTCTGTTATGATTATCTGTTCTCGAATTTTCTGGTCAATTTACGCAATTCGAAATGCTAAGTAGTCCTTGTTGAGGTTATGCACATTACTTAAATGTGAACTGCTCTCGACTTGTGAAATACTCATGATGAATATATGCATTGGCCTTTCTATTCTTGTCTAGGTGAAGATCCCATTAAAGAAGTGTCTGGAGAAATTTAGGATAAAAAGTTTTTTGTATTATATAAAATATAACAGGATGGTTCAGAAAATTACAAAGAAGGTTGCCCTTAAAAAGAATGGTCTTATTTTCTTTAATGAAGTTTACGGCAATGATTGATGTTTCATTACTCATATTTTTAGTGTTTGAAAATGAAATGGTTCAGAAAATTGAAATTATTTGTTCATTTGGGTGCATTAACTTGTCAATTTAGAAATTACTCACGTGCTTTTGCTAATGCTATTCATACATGTTGCACATGGATAAGAACTATATGATAAAATGTACACATCAATATGCACCCTTTTTTTTACATGTTGCACGTGCTTTTGATGTTTTTGTTTCAAAAGTATTGATGTTTATAAACCCATGTCTAATTAATGTTTTTTTTTCTTTAACTATAGCATTGGTTTGGAGAGATAAATTGGAAATCTAGAATGCATTTAACAATAAATATTAGGGAAAATAGGAAATGAAATTATTTCTTGATCTGTGTGTCCCCTTAAAAATATAAATAAATATGGAACGGAGGGCGTAGTTTATTAAGGTCTGTGTGTGCAAGGCACATGCTTAAGTTTACTTTGCAATATGCTACTGTCGTTGTCCTTTTTATCAATTGATCGTGTTTAGAGTTGGGGATTTTTATTTTATTATATCATCTTTATACCTTTTTACTATTTGCTTTAGTTTAGTTTATTTATTCAGCAATGGTCTGCCACAATTTATAAACATATGGGCTATGTTACATTTTAGTCAAACAAGCAGTTATCCATTATCTATATTGGCTTTTCTGTGGAAATTGAAGGGATGGTTAGTGATAAACATTAAAAAGAAGTCCAATGGGATAAGATCTACTACAATGCTGGCTGTTGATTGTGAAATGGTTCTTTGCGAAGATGGGACTGAAGCATTGGTCGAAGTTTGTGTTGTAGATCACAATTTAGAGGTGATAATTTGTGCCAGTTCCTTCTTTTACTTGGTCACTCTCGTCAGTCCTCTTCTCCCCTACCTGCCCAAAGATTGAGCTTCGGTAAGATTGATAATTTTAGAACTTTTCAGGTCAAACTTCACGAACGTGTTAAACCGGAGAAAGCAATAAAAGACTACAGAACAAAGATTACTGGTGTCTCTTCTAAAGATCTAGAGACCGTGACTTGCTCTTTAGCTGATATACAAGTAATTTTGTGGTTCATTTTGTGGTTTTCCTGTACCGCCCTTTCAAATGCTAAATGAAGAAATGTGTTGTACTTTCGTAGAAATCGATGAAGAAGTGGTTATCCAGTGGAGCCATATTAGTGGGACACAGTTTGTATAATGATCTATGCGGTAAGTGTCATGTACATTTTATTTAGCTGTGTCCTTGAATGACCTACTCCTAGTTTCTACGGATATGAAGGGCTTGAGTTCCTCTGCATCGTTTTACTAATTGCAGTCATTTGCAGTGCTGAAGCTATATTATGATAGAGTGGTCGACACTGCATACATCTTCCAACCCATGGATGGAGCTACTTACAGAAGACATTCTTTAAATAGTTTGTGTCAGGCAAGTGACAACTTATTTAAATGCAATGCAAATATTATGATTCTGTATAAAACACCATCTGTTATGAAGTATTATTACGAGTTGTGTCCATAGTTACTCCTTTGGAGGTATTTTGTTAAGACTTTGTTGTTTTGAATGAAGGCTGTTTATTGTGCATTTTTGTTTGTGTATGCTTTGGATTGTAAAATATTACACAAGCAAATTAGGGTGGCAAGATTAATGAAAAAGAAATGCCGCAAATATTAATCTAAGATTCACAGCTTATCACTGTTTTTCGTGACAGGCTGTGTTAGGCCATGAAGTTCGGAAAAAGGGTGCTTCACATGATTGTCAAGATGATGCATGTGCAACAATGAAACTTGTTCTTGCAAAGATCAAACATGGTGTTGATAAGCCATTTCCGTTATTGGTTCATGAGCCTGTAAGTCATCGTATTGTATATATTTTCAGCACTGAGGTGTTGTTATTATACTCACCGGTGTGAGTGTTTTCTATCGTCTCATTTTAGGTTTCAAAAAGTGAGATGTCGAACCTGTTTATTCACAGAATACCAACCATTGTGAACAGTGAAACACTACACGAAATTGTTCCCGGAGATTTCACAATAGAACTAAAGGTGTAGTATATTATTATGCCTTATCACATTATTGGAATTTTTAGATTTGCTGATCCATTGTAAAATTTACTGCCAGCCTGTCAGGAGTGGTTACAAAGACAAAGACAAGTATTCTGTCTTAGCTATCTTTAAGAGCCAACGAGAGGCACATGAGGCATATGAAAATGTCCAAGGCAGGCAAAAAAAGGTACACATATACTAAATACCAATATTTATTGATACTACTTTGTTTATGGATTCCATTCGGCATCGTAAAATATGTTTGCAAAATAACTTATCTAATGCACTGTTCAATAAAATTATAATCTGACTATATTATTTTGTTAGGATTCAAATGGGCTACTACAGAAACTTGTAACATGTCGGCTGAGCACGGGCATACATGTCCGGATATTTGTGCGGAAAATGGGAATTGATAATCACCGCAAAAAGCCTATATCTAAGAGAGATTTACAAGAAGACAGAATAATTGATACTTCAAAGAATAAGAAATTAAAAATTGGTCATGAAGTTGAAAAGGATGATGCCCTTGTAGTATGAATCAATGGAGGAACATTAGCTGAATCGTCGATCGAAAGAAATCGAAGGACAAAAAAAGAATTTTTCTATTCGAACCCCAGTAGAAAAGAAGGGACAGTCTACGAGAAATCATATTATATATAAAATGAAAAAAGCCTCGAAGGTTCCATCGCTGAAAATGCTAGGAGGTGTTCGGAAATGGTTTGAAGTAGTTGAATAGGAGGATTACTATGACTATAGCTCTTGGTAAATTTACCAAAGATCAGATTAAATCAATGCAACAACCATTGACTTTGAAATAACACTCTGCATAGAATGATAGGTTTCTTATGATTGAAAAAATGCCGTTGGTTATGATTTCATACCTTTTGTCGGGCAAAGTTTATAGGTTTCTTATGGGGGCAAATCATATATAATATTTTAACTTTATTTTAAAAATGATTTATTTATTTATAGGTTTTACTAAAGTCAAAATGGAAATTTGGTTTAACAAAATTGATTTAACAAAATTATTCATAAAAAATTTCAAATAAAAATTTGGTTTAAATAGTTATTATTAAAATGTTATTTTAGAAGTTTAATCATTTTATTAAATTATTTCTTGAATTATTAAAATTTTAAAAAAATTATTTAATTATAAAGTTATTTCAAACAGTTTTTTATAAAAATTATTTTTGAAATATGTATATATTTTTTTTAAAATTGAAATTTCTATTCTATTTTGATTTTTGTTAATTTATGTTTATGTTAAGAATGTTAAAATTAGTTTATTAAATTAGAAAAAATGAATATAAAAAAATTAGGGTTACATATACGATTTCTCCTGTCATTAGGGCGAGTTTTGGTTTTTTCCCTGAAGTTTTTTTTTGTGATTCCCTCTTATAAAATCAAGATTCTGTTTGTAGAACTTCATATTCCTTGTTTGGCTGACTGTCTTTCATTATATATTATTAAATATTTTTACTGCTCTTAAATATTATATATTTATTTATTTCTTAAATAATATATATTTCGTATTTTTTTAAATCTTATTCTTTATGCCAGTTAATTTTAGTTTTTACTGTTTTTTAATGCCAGTTAATTATTTATGTAATTTAAATATTAATTATTTATATACTAATTATTAAAATTTAATAACTGGGTCTAAAGCCCTTGTTCCAATCACGATAGCCCATGTAAACCGTCTGTTTTTCAATTCATAAATTGATATGTGTCTTGGCTTTATAAACTCTTATGTGGTCTTTGTTACAATCAATGTGGGACTAAATTGTTAGCAACTTGTTTTGTCTTTTCTTTGCAATCTCTCTCTTGTTCCACCTTCTCATATCCATCACCGATGTGGGACTAATAAAGTTGCCATTGGTGAGTGCTCTGTATAAGCAGTTACAGGCCATTGTATACTTTTATCATTGCCCGATTTTATATGGGTGGGCCAATCTAAATAGTTCATGAATCAGATCTTATATATTGCTCATAATTATCTTTGATTGAACAATTGAATCAATCATGTAGATTTCAGATGCTACGGGAGGTTATTCCACACAGCGATCAAAAGAGGGACAAAGCATCTTTTTTGTTAGAGGTAAATTCATATGGATGAGATAAATTGTTTTTTATTTAGATGTTTTATTGCTCATTAATGTTGAATCTGAATTATTTGTAGGTCATTGAGTATATTCACTTTTTACAAGAGAAGGTGCATAAGTATGTAGTCCCACATAGGATAGGAATGTGGTGACTTGAGCATTTATAAGTGGGAGAACTCACACACCTATCACCTTAAGATTTTGGGTGAGCAGTGGTGTGTCTCTCACAAAGGTGTCTCTCTAGAAAAAGAAATCCCACAATGTTCAATGCTCCCTAGTAGAAATTTTTCCCTAACAGTGGTATTAGAACCTGGTTCAAGGAAGGGACCGACTCATTTGTACCGAAAGCACTCCCCACAGGTGGTGGTTAGGAGGTGTCCCGTTGAAGAGTGTCAACGGCGGTACAAGGGTGCAGTTGTACAGTTCAAGCTTCCGCTTAAGGGGAAGCATTGCGGAAACATTGTGGATAAACTCGCACTTGAGGGGAAGTGTTAAGTATTAACAAGTGTGAGTATTGTGGATAATAGTCCCGCATAGGATAGGAATATGGTGACTTGAGCATTTATAAGTGGGAGAACCCACACACCTATCACCTTAAGGTTTTGGGTGAGCAGTGGTGTGTCTCTCACAAAGATGTTGCTCTAAAAAAGAAGTTCCACAATGTTCAATGCTCCTTAGTAAAAAATACCCCTAACAGGTCATTGGTAATCCAGAGCAATACTTCACTCAGTGATGGTGACTTCCCTTCTTTATCAACCATTTTCATGTCCTTAACTAAGTAATGATTTTTTCTATTGAAATCTGCTATCAGTTGTCCATCTCCCGTATCCGTCATCAGCAAGTTGCTAATTATCTCCTCGGCTTTAGCTTCAGTCTGTTTGGGGATTGTGTTAACAGCGACACATATTTCGTTAAGTTTACTCATTTCCATATTCACCTTGATCGAGGTGCTAGCTTCGTACTCAGGTTCATCATCAGTTTCAATTTCTATCTGTTCGGGGATTTCGTCAAGAATATCCTTTCCCTTATCCACCTCCTTCGAGGTGCTAACTACGTCATCAATTTCACTCGACATTGCTAGTTAGGTCTCTCTCTGGATAGAAAATTACTTAGCAAGAAAGGGAATTTATTGATCAAAGAGAAAATAAAAGATACACTTCACTACACTGATCCCATTCTGATAATTATATGAGACAGCAAAACAACCTAACCGAATTTTTAACAGAAAACTACTAAACTAACTAACTTTAAACAAACTAACAGAAAAAACTAAACTAACTAACTAAACAGAAATACAACTAAACTGATCCCAATACTAACTAACTAAACACCACATTCCTTAATCTGATGCTAAAATTTTAAAACCTTATACTTCCTCTTGTCTAACCGAAATCTTATTTTTATGATTTATAGTAATGCTTAATAATTACTTTGATAGTAACTTTAGTTATATTCTTGGTCATACCAATGATTTGACTTGCTCAATATTTTTCAATATCCTCCCAAGTTTGGGGATTTTTACTTTTCATAAAAAAAAAAAGACTGTAAATAGTAATATTTGTAATTAGTTTTATTTTATTGTATGTATACTGTTCGATCAAGAACTTCTCTGCAACATTATTTTTCAATTTTTATCATTACCATAACATCCTATCCCTTTTATCTGTGAATTTCATTTCTAACATCCTTGTACAAGACATTTGAATATGTTACCCGATATTACTCATCAACAAGCATCAAAATTCACCCATTAATATAGCTTTTACAACACAGGTAGAGTTAGCAGCTTCATATTGCAATTTACAGTGATAATGACAACTCAAACATTGCATAACAAATTCGTATAAGTTCTGATAGAAACATCATACTTCCTCTTGTTTAACAGAAATCTGTTATATTCTTGGTCATACCAATTATTTGACTTATTCAATTTGAAGTCATTGTGTTTTCTTGTTTTTAATCTAATGGGTATCTTAAAGTCTCACATCGGTTGGTATAGAAGCAAAACGAGTCTATATATACCAATCAATCATATATGGTAATGAATTGAAAATAGTCTTGGAGGGGAATCACAAAAATAAACTTTAGGGGAAAAACCAAAGCTCGCCCTAATGGCAGAGAGAATCGTATATTTAACCCAAAAAATATTATATTTTAAAAATTAAAAATATAATTTATAATTTTTGTTAGTTTCTTGGATTGGCTAGAATTTTGGTAAAACAAAGTATGTTCAATGTTGATGTCAAGGTGGTGATGTTGCAACATTGAGTCTTAACACTGGGCTGTGTTAAGTAGTGAAGTTGTTCAATGTTTGATGTCATATGGGTGATGTCACAACATTGAGTCTTAACACTGGGCTGTGTTAAGTGTTTAAGTTACTGAAGTTTGGATGTCTGATGTCACAAGCGATGTTGTGAAATTAGATCTGCAGAAGACTAATAACATCAGGTTTTGTGATGTTGTTAGGGTTTGCATTTTAGCTGGAATTGTGGAGAGCAGGTAGCCTCATTGGATGCGGATATCTTGGGATAGATATTCTCTGCTGCATAGGAGATCTGGTGCAGATTTGTAGAAGATTTAAAAGGTTGAAGATTTGAAAAGATTTTAGGAGAAAATCTGTTTTGAAGATTCAATTTTAAATAACAAATCAAGTCAGATATTGTAGCAGGTCCAAGCCCAATTCAGATAGCTATATAAAGCGCAGCAGTAATGAAGGAAAGGCAACGAAGAAAGAGAGCTAAAGACTGAGTGTCGATTGTGTCTTCGTGTATGTTTTGTGAACCATTCGAGTGTGAATTGGTATTGTTGTTTTGAGTTGTTCTTGATCAAAGCTGTGAAGCAGAATCAAGTAGTGTTATTCAAAGTGTGTGATCTTTGAAGTATATCACTGAAGTGTTTTAGGGATTGAGTAGTGTTCTCATATCTAAGTGGTTTCTTAGGTAGAAAGTCACTAGTAGGAATTAAGATTAGGAGATTGTCAACTGGGTTGTTGAGTCTGTAATTTAATTCTACAAGTAGTGAATTTCATCCCTGGCTTGGTAGTCCCCAGACGTAGGTAGTTAGACCGAACTGGGTGAACAATTTGGTGTGTTATTCTGCTGTTTTATTTGTCCATTGTGCATAGTGTGTTGTTGTGACATCGCACTTAACATCACACGTCTGATACCAGAATTTCAATTGGTATCAGAGCAGGCATCCTGTCTATCTCTGGGTGAGATCTAGGGAAGTTACTTTCTGGTGTAAAGATGGACAAAGAAGTTGGAGGATTTGTCAACAGACCCCCTATTTTGGATGGCTCGAATTATGATTATTGGAAGCCAAGGATGATCACCTCTTTGAAATCCTTGGACAACAGGGCTTGGAAGACTATTGTTAAAGAATGGAAAGCACCTGTTGTGTTTGAAAAAGATGATGCTGGGAAAGACAAGGAGGGCACCGCTAAGCTGAAGCCTGAAGAAGAATGGACCAAGGAAGAAGATGAACTTGCCCTTGGTAACTCTAAAGCCCTAAATTCTATCTTCAATGGAGTTGATAAGAACATCTTCAGATTGATCAACTCATGTGAAGTTGCTAAGGAAGCATGGGATATTTTGAAGGCTACACATGAAGGAACATCTAGAGTTAAGATGTCAAGACTTCAGATTCTAACATCAAAGTTTGAAAGCCTGAAGTTGAAGGAAGATGAGACTATCCATGATTTCCACATGAGTATTCTTGAGCTATCCAATGCGTCCAGTGCTCTTGGTGAAAAGATGTCAGAAGAAAAGCTTGTAAGGACGATCCTTAGGTCCCTTCCTAAGAGGTACAAGATGAAAGTGACTGCTATTGAAGAAGCTCAAGACATCAGCAAAATGAGGGTTGATGAGCTTATTGGATCTCTTCAAACATTTGAACTAGGGTTAAGTGAAGAAGAACCTGAGAAGAAGTCCAAGAGTATAGCTTTAGTTTCCAGTTCTGGAGAAGCCAAGAAAGAGAAAGTAGATGACTCTCAGGAGGAGCTGTCTCAGGCTATTGCTTTGCTGGGTAAACAGTTCAACAAAGTTATGAAGAGGATAAATAGGAGTTATAATCCCAATGTCAAGAACATTACCTCTGACATCAACAGATCAGGAGAACAAGGGAAGAAGTCTAGAGATGAAGAAAAATCCAGTAATGACAAAGGGGTACAATGCTTTGAGTGTGAAGGGTATGGACATGTCAAGAAGGAATGCCCCACTTTTCTAAAGAAGCAGAAAGGGTTATCAGCTTCTTGGTCTGACAGTGAGAGTGAATCTGAAGAAAATTCAGCTAAACTTGCTAAAGCTATGGTTGGGGTTTATGAGTCAGATGATGAGTCTTGTGATGATGAGGTCTCTTACGATGAACTGGCTGTCACTTACAAAGATCTTTTCGTGAGAAGTGAGCAAGTGTGTCTTAAAGGAGAAGAGCTAAAGAAAAACATAATACAGTTGAAAGCAGAAAAGACTGAACTTGAAGCTGAAGTCAGTATGCTTAACTATAAGCTGGACTCTATGACCAAAACTATCAGAATGTTGAACAATGGTACTGATGCGTTAGACAACATTCTCAGTATTGGGAAGATGGCTGGAGACAAATGTGGTTTGGGATTCACCAGTGATACAGGTTCTATCACCCCAAAACCAGCGATGTTAAAACATCATGACAGAACTCCATCTAAGAAGAAATACAGACGCTGGAGATGTCACCATTGTGGATGTTTTGGACACATTAAGGCTTATTGTTATAAGCTACATGGGTATCCACAGAAGGCTCATCAGGCTGTTCCCAAACAGAACTGTGATAAAGGAAGGCAGGTTTCCAAGCCTAAGAAGCAATGGGTCCCTAAAGTTAAGGTTACCAGCTTGATAGCTCACACTTCCTTAAGGGTTTCTACCAAAGAAGACTGGTACTTTGACAGTGGGTGTTCAAGGCACATGACTGGAGCAAAGAATCTGTTGGTAGATGTGAAACTTCAGTCTTCAGGCTATGTTACATTTGGTGATGGGGTCAAAGGAGAGATCAAGGGGATTGGTAAACTAAACTGTGTTGGTGCTCCCAGACTGGAGGATGTTCTTCTTGTTAAAGGACTAACAGCAAATTTGATTAACAATAGTCAACTTTGTGATCAAGGATTCAAAGTAGACTTTACAAAGTCTGAATGTATTGTCAAAGATGATAAAGGAGAAGTCATTATGAAGGGAGCCAGGTCTAAGGACAATTGTTATCTTTGGGTGCCTCAAAACTCAAATTCTTCCACGTGTGTGCTTGCTAAAGAAGATGATGTCAAAATCTGGCATCAGAAGTTGGGACATCTTCACCTAAAGGGAATGAAGAGAATCATCTCCTCAGAAGCAGTCAGAGGAATTCCCAAACTTAGTATTGAGGAAGGAAAGGTGTGTGGAGACTGTCAAAAAGGGAAGCAGACAAAGATGTCTCATCCGAAGCTTCAACATGACACCACCTCCAAGGTATTGGAACTACTTCATATGGACTTGATGGGACCTATGCAGGTGGAAAGTCTGGGTGAAAAGAAATATGCATATGTAGTTGTGGATGACTATTCAAGATACACCTGGGTGAACTTCATCAAAGACAAATCAGAGGTGTTTGAGGTCTTTAAAGAGCTTTGTCAAAGACTCCAAAGAGAAAAGGAGAGTAAGGTTATCAGAATAAGAAGTGATCATGGAAGAGAGTTTGAGAATAGCAAGTTTGAAGAATTTTGCTCTGCTGAAGGTATAAGTCATGAGTTTTCATCTCATATTACTCCTCAACAAAATGGAGTAGTTGAGAGGAAGAACAGAACTATCCAAGAGTCTGCTAGAACGATGATTCCAAGGAACTTCCTTATCATTTTTGGGCTGAAGCCATGAATACTGCCTACTACATTCACAACAGGGTTACCCTGAGAAGAGGCACTTCATCCACTCTGTATGAACTGTGGAAGGGAAGAAAACCTAATGTTAAATACTTTCATGTTTTGTCTCTAAAGCGCAGCAGTAATGAAGGAAAGGCAACGAAGAAAGAGAGCTAAAGACTGAGTGTCGATTGTGTCTTCGTGTATGTTTTGTGAACCATTCGAGTGTGAATTGGTATTGTTGTTTTGAGTTGTTCTTGATCAAAGCTGTGAAGCAGAATCAAGTAGTGTTATTCAAAGTGTATGATCTTTGAAGTATATCACTGAAGTGTTTTATGGATTGAGTAGTGTTCTCATATCTAAGTGGTTTCTTAGGTAGAAAGTCACTAGTAGGAATTAAGATTAGGAGATTGTCAACTGGGTTGTTGAGTCTGTAATTTAATTCTACAAGTAGTGAATTTCATCCCTGGCTTGGTAGCCCCCAGACGTAGGTAGTTAGACCGAACTGGGTGAACAATTTGGAATGTTATTCTGCTGTTTTATTTGTCCATTGTGCAAAGTGTGTTGTTGTGACATCGCACTTAACATCACACGTCTGATACCAGAATTACAATTTTTTTAAAGCTATGCTATTAAAGCACTTCTAATTGGTTTTAATTTTGTAAAAAGCACTTTAACTCTTGTAAAGAAGATGGAAGAGACATATTGGCCCAATCATCGTTTTTCATTTTGTTATAATTTTTTTTCAAAAAACTCCTTTCATATTTATTTTCACATTGTTCCTTTTTGGAAAGGTTTGCATAAAATGATACACGTTTTTCATAAATTCAAATATTAATTTTTATATAAATATATTCAAATGATATATTACAATGAATTTGTATTCTTAGTGCTACTAAAAAAGAAAAGAAAATAAAATATTTCAATTAAATTCTTTTATATTTGATTAACTAAATCCTTTGTTTAATCGTTAAATTAAAAAAATTTCTTTAATAAAAGTTAGAACACTAATTTGTTTGAGTAATTCATTAGGATCAATAAGTTAAGTTAATATACTTATCAAATTAATTATTTACTTTCAATTATTTTTATTACAACTCTGATTTTTTTTTCACTAATTATAACCCTGATTAATTCTATAATTTAGATTAAAGTAATACTAAAATTGTTTCTCATTATCATAATAACAAATTTAAAATTTTTGACCAAAAACTTTATTAAATTAACAACTTATTTTGAATAGTATATTTTATAAAAAAATTGATATTTTATTAAATGTAAATTAATTATATAATTGTCATATTTTTATTTTATCTTTTAAACAAAGAAATAGAAATAGATGCTGAGGGACTCCAGAATTAAAATTAAAAAAAAAAAAAAAAAAGAGTATCCAATCAAAGTCCTACATAAAATTTGGATAACCAAAACTATCTGCAGTGTAATTTACTCTGATATTAATGGATTATTTTATTCAATTTTATCTTTTATATAATATTTATTATTATAAAATGCATGTCTTAGACATGTTCAATAAATGCGAGAGGAATACACTATTTGGATGATATATGGGTGGTTGATACATATAGTTGATAATGGCGAGCGAAGTGAATGCAAGGAAGTCATTTGCATGTGAATTAACTAATATTTAAAATTGTTTTTTAAATTAAAACTAATAATATTTTAAATGTGTTTTTGTTTTTATTTAATTAATAAATCGTAATTGTATTGGAAAATTTTGTTTGAAATTAAAAATATTAAATTTTTAATATTTTGTATCTTAAATTATTTTAAATTTGATGTAAGAATATAAGACTATATAACAAATGCGAAAAAAAAAAAAACACTATGGCTTAAATAAATTTCAATATTTTCAACACAATATTTCTAAGACAAACATTTATAGTAATAAAAAAAACTAATGTTTTAATGATATGTTTATTCTAAAACAAATGGATAAATAAAAATAAAAAAAATAATAAAAAATTAATATTTAAAAAACATTGTGCAGCAAATTATAAAGTTTTTGTGAATGCTCAAGACTAGAGATAAAGAAAAATACTATTAATGGATGAAAATATTTTCAAGTAACTATACCAGTTCTAACATATATATAACATTTTTCAAGTAACTATACATGAGCTGAATGTTCTAATATATATAACAGTTAGGAGGAATATTTAACTACTATCAATTTTAATTGACCGCTAACAACAAACATTGTACAACTAACATTCAAACTAACAAAACATTAAACTATTTAACATATCAATATACTAATAAACATATCAATGTATCCCATTAAGTTGGACCATAAATTGAACAAATATCCAACTTCGTTACTGTTCTGGACTGGGCCGGCGCCTGTCCATCCGTCGGCCAGAACCAGCTCAATACTGGTGTAGTCCAATAAGACCCAAGTCTACCCAGTTGCCGAGCACATGCCATATCGGGCAGAGGCTGCATACGCTGAGGAGAGGCCACACCTTTCCCCACGATCTCCACGTACTCCTCCTTGCGAGGACACGTCACCATATAACCTCCCACCTCTGAAAGAATCGGTCTGCTCTTCTTCCGGAGATCTTGGGACCGTTACCCCAGGGCGAAGACCACGTGCTGGTCTTCCTTACGCCACGTAAGCCCTGGCAGTCACCTGGATTGAGCCTTGCAATCCAGCCCAGTGCAGGAGACCGTTAGCCACCCGCTGGGGGCAGCCTATAAATACCCTCTCGCTTGAGAGGGTCAGGTTACATTACATTCTAACTCTCATACCTGTTTTTCTGTGCTTGCTTACTCCCTTTTCGAGACTTTGGCATCGGAGTACCTTGCAGGTACCCCCCTGCCTTTTCATCACCACTGGAGTTAAGGATCTCACGACGTTGCTGGCCACTGGTTCCTTTCTGATCAGGTAAGATCAGTGGCGCCGTCTGTGGGAACTCTTGCTTCCCCGTTTTCCATTTCGCAAAACCAAAGCAATCTCTACTTTTTCTGACAACCATGGCCAACTCCCAGCCTGGGAACAAGACTCTGGACACCGCCTTCACGCAGCTCGACAATGGAGACCACCGCGAGGACAACGCGGCCGCCCACGTCGAAGAAGGCGACGTAAGGGATGAGATGAATGCCTCCCCTTCCTCTGACGACGCGGCCTACAACGCCGCCCAACAAGACAGCGCCACCGCTGTCTACCTACCGATCGCCGCGCCACCAAACGCTGATCCGGGCACGGTGGCCCTGTTCGCCTTGATCAACCAGACCAACCAATTGATCGCCCATCAAAACGTGAGGATCGAAGCACTCGAGAGGGGGCGACCACGACGCTCTTCCCCGCGAAGACATCGTCGCCCACCATCTACCAGTCGTTCTCCTTCCCCACGAAGGACGTCGCCAGTGGATTCTCGCAGCCCCTCCCCACAACCTGCAGGTCGCCGACCGCGCCTGGAACGACCCCAGCTGGTGGTCGCCCAGAAGTGCCATCGCTTCCTTCGTCCGAAGGAGCAACCACGCTACCCGACCAAGAAGAGGAGCAGAGCTGACGGCGAAAAACCGAAGAGCCGTTCGAGGAACTCTCCCCGACGACATGGATCCGGTCGGGGCCACTACTCCCCATCACTCTCACCAGTTAGGAGTGATGAGGACGAACAGAGAACCCCTCTGTCCAAGGAGATTATGGACACCCCTATCCCAGTAGGGATGGAAAAGCCTCCACCCCTGGGGACATACGACGGCACAGCCGACCCCGATGATCACGTCGAGAGCTTTGAGGCTATGCTCGACTATCAGAATGTTCGGGGAGCTATTAAATGCAGGATTTTCCCGACCACCCCCAGGAAAGGTGCCATGACTTGGTACAAAAGTCTGGCACCAGAATCCATCACGTCCTGGAAGCAGTTGAAGAGGCAGTTCTCCATACATTTTACCGCATCTCTGTCGTACCTCGAAAAATACGATCCTCGCGATGGACGCGAAAAAAACTAAACTGTTCGAAACAGAGTCGCCACCGAACTTTATTTATCCCAAAAGAGGGAAAGGAAAGTATCGATAAAACCTTTAAAGGAGGGTAAGAGCATGGTCGTCGCAACCAAATTCGGGTTCGGGAGTCGGTTACGCAAGAGGGAAGGTATTAACACCCTCTACGCCCGTTGTACTCAACGGGAACCTCTTGATTCGATTCGTGAGAAAGTTAGTTGAGTTTGTTTGTTATCTTCTAAGGTAAAAGGGTTCGTTTCTAAGGGAAAATGGGTGGTTTTTATTAAGGTGCTCGGCAAGGATTAGAACCCTTGTGCCTACCTATTCCCTCGCGCAATGGGAAAGTCAGAGCATTCGTAGTTCGTGGGACTACGGTTGGTTGGTTTTTTTAAACGAACAAGTGTTTAATTCGCATTCTAACTGCTAAACGTTGGCTTGTCTGCTCGCTAGGGGAGGCTGAAGCACTAGTTTATATGCGCTGAAGAACGAGCTAAACAATGTTCTTTATGAAAAGAGTTTTAATCGCACGGCGGCGAGGAGTTGGATTAATGTGTTCGTATTTTGATTGGGTGACGATTACTCGAACTTAAGAAAGATTCCTCTGGCCCAAGTAATCGGGAAAGCGAGTCGAAGAACCTGCTCTCTCTCTCTTTTTCACCCTTAATTATGAAAGAGTTTTAATATGATTAGAGTATGTTAAATAGATGACAATTACTTGAACTTAAGAAAGATTCCTCGGGTCCAAGTAATCGGGAAAGCTAGTCGAAGAACCGACTTTCTCTCTTTTCGTCCAAGTGTTTAAGAAAAGAAGATTTGATTTATTGTAAAAAGTTTGATATGTAATCGCGTTATGAATCTTTTAAAGAAGACAATTGCTTGAACTTAAGAAAGATTCCTCGGGCCCAGACAATTGAGGAGAAGAATCGAAGATTCCATTCTACTCCCTTTTCTCCTTTTAAGAAAAGTGTTTAAATGTGATTAAATGTGTTAATTTGATTTGAAAAATGCTCGATGTTGATCGAGGTTTGAATTTGCGTGTGAAATGGTTGAGGACTAATGGAAAGGAGGTCCTAATGGTTCAAGGTAAGGTTGATTGCGAGGCAAAAGCGCTCGACTTACAAATTAAGTGAAGGGACTTGATATGTGGGTCAAGTGAAAGTTGGAGATTAATTGAATTTGATTTGGAAAATACTTGACGTTGGATCAAGCTTGTTTATTGTTGTAAAAAGGGGTTGATTTTAATCTTATGGGAGAGGGGTGTAATTAATCAAGTGGGAATAATCGAGCCATGATTAAAGTGAGCCAATCACATACACGCATACAAACCAAAGTGAAACGTGCAACAATTATCGTTGTATAAAGCCCAAGAGGAGGCATTGTGAGGTCGATTGCGATCGTGAAAACGGTCGACTTACAAGGTATTGAAAAGGGCTTGACATTAGGTCAAGGTATTAGTTTGAAAAGAGTTTTTGGTTTGGACAAGCATATAATGAAAGACAAATATAATCGAGGCAAGATAATAATCCATATGAGAAAAGCATGAATACCACACAAGGATCTAAAATCAAACAAAGTGGGGAGAAAAATATAATCAAGCATGTTAGTTAGTTAGTATCCTAAATTCCTAAGACTAGCTTAAAGGAGAAAATTCTAAACTTAATTAATTTGTTTTAGGATTTTTTAGAGAAAAGGTAAAAATCAAATAATTAATCAAATTAAACTAAAATATTTAATAAAATTAACCGTTAAAGTTAATTAGTATTAAACAAAGTGGTTTAATAAAATCAATCATCAATTTAATTTATTAGCAAGAGTTAAAAGTATTGAATTTTTAGGGTTAAAGAAATTGGACTAATAGAATTAATCAAGTTAAAATCAAATATTTAATAAAATTAATTAATTAGTAAACAAATCTCTAGGTTTTTTCCTAAAATTATTATTTTGTTTTTTTAATAAAAGTTAATAAAAATGTTTTTGGATTTTAAATATGTTAAAAGGGATTAAAATAAATTCAAAAATCAATAGAGTGGGCCAGAAACAGAAAGCAAAAAGGGGGTGTGATTCTAAAATTTTGCAAGGCCCAACGGACAAAAAGCCCATGCGGATGGGAGTCCATGGTGGACTCTCCAGCAGATCTGGACCACTGATCTAACATTGATTCAAATTGCTGCTTCTGATCTGAAGGCCAAAATCGAGTGTGCGCGGTAGGGGATATGTGGATACGCGCATAGAATCGCGCGAGGATGGGGCATCCGGTGACAATTGTCACCGGTGGGTGGAGCCACCCAGACTCTCACCAAGCGTCACTTATCAACCAAAATGAAAGAATGAGAAATCAGATTCTCAAATCTCTTCTCTCTCTCAACGTTACTCTCTCAAAGCCCTCTATCTCTCTCTACCAAAGTACATCGCCAGAAACAAAAACCACGGCCGGAGAAGCGGCGGCGCGCGGCGACCGCCACCTTCTTCTCCGATGACGCCACCACCAAACTTCAAACAACCTACATAAACCCTAACTATTTTCTTCTTCACTACACGAATCTAAACCCAGATTTTGCAAAAAAGGCCCTCAAACACTCAGATTGACTTCCTTCCCAAATCGAAATCCTAATACACTTACTAGCCAAAATCAATCAAATCAAAGCAAAACGAAGCAAATACACTATTCAGAGAGCATCAACAACACGAGTTTACGCAAGAATGTCAAAAATGGAGCAAATCAGAGTTTTACAGGGGTACCTCTTGAATAACCTTTCTGAGAAGTCTCTGAACGTATCAAGGTATGCTCTGATCTCACTTTTCCCTTTGCGTCTCAATCTTCTTTCTCTTCTTCACCTCAACTTCTGCGTTTCTGATTTGTGATCTAGGTTTTGTTCTGAAGCGGGTGTTTAAGGATTGAAAGGTGATTTACAGATTTTGGGGTTGAGGAATGATTGGAAGAGTTAATGGAGGGTTGCGATTGATTACTGGGTACTTAGGTTTTGTGGATGTCATTGTTCTATTCTCAGAGTCGTGAAAGAATACGAAGGGTGATTTTGAGTTGATGGATGTTGTTGAAGCAATTTCCAGAAAGATTGATGAGGGTCTGATTGGGTTCGATGAAGAGAGGATCAATGAAGGTGAAGATTTTTTGATTTGGTTATTGATTTGAGGTGGGTGACGATGAAGGAGAGTGAGTGAAACAAAGGTGGTCGAAGATGCTGGAAAAAAAAAGATTAAAGGTCGGTGGTCGAAGATGATTGGAGGAAATTGGTTGACGATGATGGTGCGTTATGGTTTCACGATGGAAAGAATATTGGTTGTTGAAGTTTACGGATCTGTCATGGCGACGTTTTGCTTACCCTGAGGAAGAAGGTGGTGGAGCCATTTTCAGAAGAATTTGTCTCAGGTTTTTGTTTTCTCTTCTCAAGAGTTTTTCCATGTTCCCAATTTTTCCTCCCTCTTCTTTTTTTTTGAGCCCCCCTCTTGTTTCTATCCTCCTATATTTAAAATTAAATTCAAACTTCTGGATTAAGTTTCTGGTACCAATTTTGTCTTGTTGTTGATGATGAGTCCCTTTCATCTGTTGTTGGTGTCGATGTCACAGAGTGCAGGCTGTTGTTGTTGTAGGTTGATACGCAAGCTTGGATGTGAAGTCACCGTCTTGGAGCAGCGGGTTGATGGTACAAAGTGCAGCAGTTCTTATTTTGGTGAAACAAACGGGTCACAAGATAAAGTCAAACGTGATGGCTTGTGATCCCTTTCCTTTTTTTTTATTAATTTTTGTAAAATCTGGTGTAGAAATTCTTGTAATGGGATTTCTTGTTATAATTTGTTTGAATTAGTCTGAGCTGTATTATTGTGAATGATATAAGAAATGTTGTAATTTCTTGTATTATGGCTTTGATTTGCTAGCTTCCATGGCCTGTTATTTTGCTTAATCAAGACTCAGTTAAAAAGCACCCAAAACGACACGCATAACTTGTCTTTGCGCATGATTTGGTGTGATGGAATGATAGTTGCCATGTCTTAAAACAATGATTCGCTTCTTGTTAATTTGAATTTAATGGCATTGTTCACCATTGGGCCTATTGCCATGATACACAAGTAATGGCTTAAACTGAATCCAATAACCGTGTGCCTTGCCCAAAGAAGAAAAAAAATCTACACCACGCTTTTAAACCATCTCCACATGCCTTAATAAAAATCCAACCAAACCTTAATGTAACTTGAATTGAACACATTGAAATTTGGAAATTTATCATGAATTTGGAATTGAAATCTGGTCATGAATTGGTCCTTGAATTGCAAATTGAAACTTGAATGATATGTAATTTGACATAAAATTGGAATTTTGTAGTTTGGATGGAGATAAAAATTGGAATGAACTTGAATTGAACAAAATGGATTAAAATTGAAATACTTGAACTTGGATGTTAGAATTGAATAGCACGTTGAAATTCTCCTATGACAAGAACATGAACCATAAAGTCAAGACTTGCAAATGACTTGAAATATTGTTCAAATGCATTGACTTTTGATTGCTCTGTATCCTGACTTCGTTAGTTAACTTGAACTTGCACAACCTTTGATTTTGATCACTTCAGACATAAAGAAAGAAACAATCTCCACTTTCTTAAACAACATTAAGTCACATCCAACCGAGTTAAAACAACACATTTAACCCGGTATCCTCAAATAAACCTCAGACTTAAGCAATAAGAAAGCAACATATTTCTTTTGGATTTTCTGGATAACGGTTAGTAGATGGATGGTACAAACGAAAGCTATACACAGGTAGGACAAATTTGGGGTATGACAATCTCGCCGGCATCCGAAGACGTTGGCCTCTTTGGAAAAGATCCTCCAAGGGAGGAACGAATCTCTCAGAGACTACATCGAGAGATTCAACCGCGAAGCTGTCGAGGTATCCACTACCGACGACATGAAAAAGTTCCTGATCGAGCGGGGACTGCGTCATGGAATCGAGTTCGCCAAGTCTGTGGGCATCCATAGACCCCGCAACTTGGAAGACTGATGCTCCGCAAGTGCACGGATTTATCGAAGTAATATAAAAGATTGTCGAGCCCACAGAGACCAATGTCAACCTACTGTAATCTATCGTTGCTTTGTAAAGCTAAGGCTATGATTAAAATGGTACGAATGGAAATATAAACGCTAATTACTAAAGGTTTGAAAATAATACTAAAACGAGCCCGAAATATGATTTCCGCGCACCTAAGGGACTTATAGAAAATGGGTACTGATTATGTTAATGTTGTGTATCATGCCTTATGTTTTGAAGCTGCTCTTTGATTAGTCATGTGCTTAAAGATTATGTTAATGTTGTGTATCATGTTTCTCACACTTAACTTCTTTGTTGAATTATTTGTATATACATGATCAACTTGTTCTATTGTTGCCTAATCCAATGGGAATGACTTTTTGTTGACTTTATGTCATTTGCATATGCTTTCTTGTTCTCTTTTTTATCTTTCCCTATTGCATGATCCTTGATTATCTTTAGGAAGTTTTCCCTTAGGCTAATTCACCCTTAGATGGTTTACAAGTAGGTTCCCTTTTTCTCAAACTCAAAACCTTTTCATAAAAAACCTTGACATTAGGTCATTGACTTTTTCAAACCATTTTCTCAATAAATGCTTCAAGACATCTTAAGCATATTCAAACCTTTTTATAAGACTAAAAGACATGAACCTTATTCAAACCTTTTCCACTTAGCTTTTCCATTTAAAACCCTTTCAAATAGATTATACATTAGTCATCCCTAGTTGAGATATAAATCTCGTACCCCATAACATTGTTGAGAAAGATGTTGATTCTTTTCCACTTGAGAGAAGTATGTGGCATACTTGTTGATTATACATCTAAGTTGGAGCCCTTCTCTCAATGTGAAGTAAAGATCTATCTTACATATGACCACACCTTGAGAAACAAGTCTAGCCTTGTTTCTCGTGACCACACCTTGCTCATCAGACTTGTTTTTAAGCACCCATCTTGTACCAATCACATTTAACCCTTCAGGTCTTGGCACAAGATTTCATACCTCATGCATTTTGAACTGCCACAGTTCCTCTTACATATCATTGATCCAGAATTCATCAGTCAAGGCCTCCTTGACATTCTTGGGTTCCAACTTTGAGACAAAACAAGCGCCAGCAACAACATCTCGTGGCCTGATCATTCTTCCACCATTTGGATCTCCTATTATATGCTCCTTAGGATGATCTTTCTGAACTCTGGTGGAGGGTCCCTTGTCAACCTTTTTCAGTATTTGCGGGTTCAGGATTAACATCATTTGAGTCTGCAGCACCTTCAGGACCATCGTGTGATGTTCAAACATCCTCTGTGACATCTTCATACCCCATGGGAAAAAAAATACTCCAATGCCATCAGTGACACCAGCTTCCGTAGTTGAGTTATCAACCACAACATTTATGGATTCCAGCACAACCTTAGTTCTTGAGTTGAAAACTATGTATGCTCTGCTATTTGTAGAGTATCCTAAAAAGATTCCTTCATCACTTTTGGGATCTATCTTCCTCCTTTGCTCACGATCAGCCAAGATGTAACATTTGCTTCCAAAAACATGGAAGTATTTCACAGTTGGCTTCCTTCCTTTCCATAACTCATACAATGTGGCAAATGTTCCAGATCTGATGGTTACTCTGTTTAGAATGTATCAAGTTGTATTCATGGCTTCAGCCCAAAAATGATATGGAAGTTTCTTGGCATGAAGCATGACCCTTGCACATTCTTGAATTGTCATATTCTTTCTCTCAACAACACCATTATGTTGAGGAGTGATGGGTGAAGAAAACTCGTGGCTAATTCCTTCAGAGGAACAGAAATCATTAAACTTGCTGTTTTCAAATTCCTTTCCATGGTCGCTTCTGATTCTAACTATGCCACAATCCTTCTCTCTTTGAAGTTTTTGACATAGTCCTTTGAACACTTCAAATACTTCTGACTTCTCCTTGATGAAATGCACCCATGTGTATATAGAGAAGTCATCCACCATAACATAAACATACCTCTTTCCGCCAAGACTTTCAACCTGCATAGGTCCCATCAAGTCCATAAAGTAGCTCCAAGATTTTTGAAGTGGTTAGATGTTGAAGCTTTTTATGTGACATCCTTGTCTGTTTCCAATTTGACATTCGCCACATACTCTTCCTTCATCTATTTTTAGATTAGGGATACCTCTGACAGTCTCCTTAGATAAGACTTCTTTCATTCCTTTTAAGTGCGCGTGACCAAGTTTCTGATGTCACATCTTCACCTCATCTTCTTTCGGTATTAAGCAGGTTAAGGAACACTTTGTTTCAAGGGGAGTCCATAAATAACAATTATCCTTCAATCTAATACCCTTCATGATAACTTCCTCTTTATCATTTGTTACCAGACACTCAGATTTAGAGAAGTTAACCTTGAGGCCCTGGTCACACAATTGGCTAATACTTATCAGATTAGCAGTCGATCCTTTGACAAACAGCACTTTATCCGGACTAGGATTCCCATCATAATTGAGCTTTCCAACACCTTTTATCTCACCTTTTGACCCATCTCCAAAGGTGACATAGCTAGTGGAATATGGTTTAATATCAACTAAGAACTTCTTGACGCCAGTCATGTGTCTAGAACAACCACTATCAAAATACCAATCTTCTCTGGCATAGGCTCTTAGAGAAGTATGAACTATAAGGGCGACATTTTCAGTCTTATGAGTCCACTTCTTCTTTGCTTTACAACCTCCTTTCTCCTTCTGGGTCGAGTTGATGATTTAGGATAACCATGCAACTTGTAGTAGTAAGCCTTTATGTGACCATACTTACCACAGTGATGACACTTCTTGTCTTATTTCTTTCTTCCTGAGGAGTTCTTATGAGGTTTTTGACAATGTTGGGACATCCTACTTGACACTGTTTGATCCTACTTTTTTTTCTTCTTCTGTTGAACAGAGTTCACACCAGGCCTTTGTCCTTTATTCCCAACTTGATCATTGTAACCGAGTCATCTTCCATTACCAGCATTTCTTCCTGAATTAAGAGTTTCATCCAGCACATTTGAACTACTATTGAGCATTCTTATGTACTTAGTCATATTGTCGAGTTTTGAATTGAGCAACACAACTTCATCCTCTAAATCAGAAATGGTGGACAAGTGCTTTAGTCTTTCATCACAAAGTTAAGCAATAAGATTCTGCTGATCCTGCCTTAATTGACACACTTCAGCACTTCTGATGCACATCTCCTTATAAGAGACATCTAGTTCATCAGGAGTGAGATCTTTAACATCTGATTCCTTGTCCGAATCATATACTTCAGTAAGTGCAGAGATATGTTTAGCAGTTTCTCCGTCGCTCGAGGAGTCACCTTCAGACCAAGAAGTAGATAACCCTTTCTTCTCCTTCTTGAGAAAGGTAGGACACCCTGCTCTTGTATGTCCAAACCCCCCGCACTCATAACATTAGATTCCCTTTCCCCTGTTGGATTTCTTATCATTATTAGTTCTTCTTCCAAAATCTTTCCTTCTGTTGATGTCAGAAAACTGAGCCTTGACATTAGATCTTGACTTCTCGTCCAGTTTCTTCAACAGTTGTTTATACTGTTTTTTAAGAAGTCCCACAGCTTTGGACAATTCCTCATTGGAATTAGGACCACATTCTTCTTGGTTTGACACCAAAGCTATACTTTTCTTCTTTTCAGATTTCTCACTGATTGTCATCTCAAAAGTTTGAAGAGATCCCATGAGCTCATCCACCTTCATAGTGTTTATATCCTGGGCTTCTTCAATAGTAGTCACCTTCATATCAAATTTCTTTGGAAGTGACCTTAGGATCTTTTAAACTAACTTGGCTTCTGGAATTTTCTCTCCAAGATCACTTGAAGTGTTGGCAATATCAACAATGTTCATATGAAAGTCTTGAATACTTTCATCCTCTTTCATCCTCAAGTTCTCAAACTTGGTGGTGAGAAGTTGAAGTCTTGAGGATTTTACCCTATAAGTTCCTTCATGCGCAGTCTTCAGAATCTCCCATGCATCCTTGGCAACAGTACAGTTTTTGATCAGCCTGAAGATGTTCTTGTCAACACCATTGAACAAGGCATTCAAAACTTTGGAGTTACCTTGATCAAGCTTGTCATCTTCATCATCCCAGTCTTCCTCATGTTTCAACTCATCAATGATCTTCCCATCCTTATCTTTGGCCTTTGGTGGGTCCCACCATTTGACCACAGACTTCCAAGCTTTACCATCCATAGACTTGATGAATGCCACCGTGTGCACTTTCCAATATTCATAATTGGAACCATCAATAATGGGTGGTCTATTTAATATTCCTCCTTCTTTATCGATTGAACCAGAAAGTATCGTCCCTGAATCTCACCCAGATGCAGAGCAAGATGCATGCTCTAATACCAATTAAAATTCTAGTATAGCAGATTTCAGATGTCCTGAGAGATGTCGAGGCACTTGATCTCTGCTTCACACACAAGGATAATAAGGAGCAGAATACAGAATACGAAAAAAAGAGTAACACACAAGAATTGTTAACCCAGTTTAGTGCAATAACAACACCAACGTCTGGGGGCTACCAAGCCAAGAATGAAATCTACTAGATAGTATTAATTCTAAGCTAAAAACATTTGGTTTACAACTTATCACTTAATCATTACCCGTGCTTAATTTCTACCTAAGACACTTCCTAGGTATGAGACCCTTCTCAATTCCCTTTCAATCACAGCAGTGAGAGAAATTACAACTCAATGTAAATTGTCCAGCTCTAATATTAACACAACACAAGAAAGACTCACAAAATACAAACCCTAAACTCACTAGGAAACAATATATTTTTTCACACCCTTTTCCTAGGTTAAATCCATCCTATTTATAACCATAAACATGACTGGATTTGGGCTTCAGAAACGCAGCAATTCTGCTCCACAGAATCTGCAACTAATTCTTCTCTAGAATAGTTTCTTTAATCCTAAGTTTTCTAAAGTGTCTCCACACTTAGAAACAACATCTTCAAATTATAATCAGAATCTCTGATTCCTCAATCTTGGACGCCACCTAGGAAAAACAAATAATCCCAGAATAATCTGAAGTCTGGAATAACATAGCAGTAAATAAAAATTGAAAAGTAACAGACAAAGATGTCGAATCATCAGATAAGACATTTTGTCCAACATCTTGATCTTCAGTTAGTTCTTCATGTTAGGACATCTTGTCCAACATCTTGTTGTCAAGTTAGTTTTGCCAAAATTGATGTCAACCTCAAAGGCTTGGACTCATCATCCTACAAGTGAGGGGAATGGGTAGGCTAAACTTAGAACTGACATGTCATAAGAAGACCACCTTAGCTAGGTCATGCTTGCGTATTACCTTACATATCCCTAAAACCGTTTGGCTTTCCCATGTCGTTCGTTATCCTTATTTGTAAGGAACTTTCTTAAATAAGGTATCCTTATATTCGACATTATCCTTAAACCCATATATGGGTTCCATTACTTGTCAGTATCCCTATATGGAGGGAACCTTCCTAAATAAAGTTTCTCTATGTTTGTCATTATCCCTAAGCCCATCAGATTTTCCTTATATTCATCACAATCCATAAACCGTAGGGGTTTACTCGTGTCTATCACTATCCTAAACCTGTAGGGGTTTCCTTTTGTCTGTCGCAGTCCCTAAACCCGTATGGGTTTCCCTATCACACACTTGAGTTTTCTTAGGTTTATTATTATTCCTAAACCCGTATGAAGGTTCTATATCTATCAATATCCCTAAACCCGTTTGAGTTTCCTTAGGTCTATCTTTATACTAACCTCGCATTGCATTTCCAAAAAAAACTTTTATCATACTTCAATTTTTTTTGCATACACATACATTTGCATATCCTCTCCACTTTCGACCCTCCTCTAACTGTCAAGACCTAAGAGATTTCCTGATACTCACGAACGAACTCAAAGGATGTCTCAAAAAGCTATGGAGCAACTGAAGAGGGGAAAGTACCATTAAATAGAGAAGGTAACCCTTCACCATGCCACCTTGAGGCCTACCTTGAACCTCAAATACAACAACACTGGATGATGCCTCCACAACAAAGTCTGTAATAGTATCTACTTTAGCAACAACCTCATGCGCTTCAACAAAGGAAGTTTGGAAGGAAACTTAATGCTATACTAATGTCTCATGACTTACTCGGAGGTGCCCTAGTGAAGTTGCAATCACTTGATCCTACTCAGATCTTACAAGTTATGAGCATAAAGCATATGACCCGCAATTGACTTTTAAAAGAGGAGTCCCATTGGTGGACGATCACCCCTTATCTTTACAAGTGCAAGAACCTCAAAAAATCGGTGGTTCAACAAGGAAGCTTACCCTTAGGATCAATAAACTTTATCATTTCCAATTATAATTTCTTTTTTTGCTAAGTGTTGTTTATATTTAAAAGTTGTATTCTTTGAGAAATAAGTCTAATGAGCATGCATGTTTTTGGAATCCATCCATTCGTATTTGTAACACGGTGGTTTGAACTGACTTTTAAAATGTTGCGGTAAGCAAGAGTCGCCACCGACTTTTATTTTATCAAATAAAGAAAGGAATAAAAGAACAGGAAAGACCTTTTTAAAAAGATTTTGAGTTCGGGGGGTAAGTTATACAAAAGGAAGGTACGAGCACCTTTTGTATCCATGGTTATCCATGGGCTCTTAATTGCTTAGCTCACTTTACTTTTGTTTAAAAAAAATGGTGTAGTGTGTGATTAGAAAATATTTTCATAAAGACTTTAACTTTGCAATGATCCTCGTATGGATTTATGCAAAGTGTTTAGCTTTGAAAAATGTTTGAAAAGTGGTGTGTAAAGAGTGTTTTTTGAAAAGGGTGAGCAAGCATTTAAGAGTTACTACCCTAAGTTTGTAAGGTCTTTCTTGTTATTTCTTTTCTTTAGGGGTAAGACTGTCCTTACTATTAGTGAGTAAGTAGTCTTTACCTTGGATGTTAAAGGGACGAGTGTAGGGTCATCGTATGGTCATCGAAGGCAACTTGTAGGGGTATCTTAGTAATTTGAAGGGACAATCATCATTTTTCCGTAGGGTCATCGAGGGACAAGATCGTTTATTCGTAGGCAACTCGAAGGGACTATGATCTTTTATTCGAAGGGACTTGATGATTTTATTCGTAGGCAACCTTACTAAGATACCTCTACGCTCGAGGGACTTGACCATTTTAATCGAAAGGCAGCGAAGAGAGGTTACCCTAGAGGTGTAAGTGTGAAGAGTGTGTTGATTCAGTTATTTATCTTGAATTAGGATTATTCTATGTCAGGTTTTAAGTCTTGCCATGCAAACCTTAGTTACTAGCAGTTGAATATGTACAAAAAAAATTAAAGTGCGGGAATTTAAACCTAAGCTATTACATCCCATGAGCAGTTACAATATTTAAAAAAATGCGAGGAAATGTAAATCTACGCTATTACATCCTGTGAACAGTTACAATATATAGGAAAATGCGAGGAATTAAAGTTCTAAATTATTACAACCAAGAAATAATGTTAACGCTTTTTTTTTTTAAAGAAAAGGATTTTAGGATTAGTAAATAAAAGATTTTTAAGGTTAATGGTAATAAAAAATTAAATAATTAAGTACAAATTAATCCTAAAGTCTAATTAATTTTAATTAAAACTAATTCTAAATTAATGTCCTTTTGTACCCTTTTTTGCAATGATTTTGAATAATAAAAATAATAAAAAGTCAAAACTTTAATTATTTACAAATTAATTAAGTTAATTAATAAAAATAAAAAAAAAGAATAAAAAAGTTGATTAAATAATTAAAAAAAACTAAATTCTAATTTTTGTTAATTATATACAAATTAAGCTAATTAATTAAAAAACTTAAATGTCTAATTGATTTTAATTAAAAAAAAAAACTAAAGTCTAAATTAATTATTGTTAAGAAAAAAAAAAAAAAAATTCGCTTGGCACTGTTCATCGTCTTCAACCTTTTTCCTGCGAATTTTGCTGCGAATTCTGCTGCGAATTTTGCTGCGAATTTTGCTGCGAATTTCCTGCATTTTTGAAACACCATGAAAACACCAAATAAATTAATCAAAAGGCCATGGTTCGATTGGAACAAGCCCCTGAATCCAATGGTGGCCTTATTTTTGTCTAAAAGCGCATGTATAGTGGGATTCGAAGAACACCCTCTTTGTGCCCTAACAATGGCAAGTCTTGATTCCTGCACCAAAGCTTGTTAGTAGTTGATCAAAACCAATATAAACATCATAATCAGTAAGAATATAAACATGAACAACATTTATAATGCATGAAAGACGAGATTTAAAAAGTGGAAAATTCAAGAAATGGCCATGGCTTGATGTGCGCGTTTCACTTGCTTCTAACCTTCAAGAGTGATGGGGATTGGCTCCTGGGATTGTTTTGAGACGATTTGGACGTGAAAAAATCGTGAAAACTCGCTATGAAGTGTTTTTATGATTTTTTCTACTTTTGCCTCTTTTTGAAAATATTTTTGGGTTGCTTCAAGTGATTTTTTCGTGTGTTTCAGGTTTGGATATGGCCATGTATTTATAGGAGAGGAATTAGGTTGAAAAATTCCATGGGCTTGGATCAAAACTTGAATGATAATGAATGGTGTTTAAAACTTACCATTTTCTCCCATTTGGCCATCCAATCTTCCCTTAACAATCTTGCACGAAATTAAATCAGATAATATGCTCATAAACCTCAATATTTGATTCCCTAATCAACCACAAATCAAATCTCTTGATTTGATATATTTATTTTGATTTAAATTGAATTTAAAATATTTAAATCCAATAAAATATGGAATAAATAATAAAAAATCAGAAAATGTGATCAAATGGTCGTGGACCATCTTAAAATGAAGTTTGGGTTGTCACAAAATGGGCCCTTTTGGCAAAAAGTGGAGTTTGGCCATTATTTACTTTGTGCACCTCCTCAAAATTGTCCAACCTTGACAATGCATAACTTCCTCAATTTTTATCATTTGGATGAGTTCTTGGACTTTTTAGAAACCTCAAGATGTCCTCTAATCACTCCTTTTGGTCCCATGTCAATTTGATCTCCCATGTTCAAGTTATGAGCTTTTGAAAAATGTTGACTTTTGTTGACTTTCAAAATGACCTATAATGTCTTGGCTCATATCTCCCGAATGAAGCATTTCTGGACTTGACTTGTGAGACACAAAGTTGTAGGGAATTAAATTTCCTTCAAGATAGGCTTTTGTTGAGGAATTTTTGATGAAGTATGTGGAAGTTATGCCTGGTCAAAGTACAGTTGACTTTTCCTATAAAAACCCTAATTTAGTAACTCCCGATTCTTGATGATTCTGAGGTTTCCTTGATGAATCATGATCAACCCTTGATTAAATAATGAATTTCACCCCATAATCTTGATGTTGACCAAAAATCTTGAGGTTTGACTTTGTGTTGACCACAGTTGACCTTTTGACCAAGTTAACTGACTTTGACTGTCTGAGCATCTGACTGACCAAACTTATAAGGAAAGTCTTGAAACTTGTTATGAGGATTCTTTGAAGTGTATGGGCCACCATGAAGTCCTTTTGAAGCTTTAGAAGTCCAATCTACTTTGAGAAGTACACGACCCTAGTTGGATTTATTGCTTAGGATGAGGCTTTGTCTGATGAAACTTTTGAGTACTCTTGAGCCACTGAAGATCTTATGAATCACTAGGAGACCTCTTGAGGCATATTGTCTTGAATATGTTAGGGCAAATTTTGGGGTACAACAGCTGCCCCTTTTCAATCTTCTTAAACCTGAGGAGTAAGATTGGTATTCGTGCCGATCGGGATCTGAAGGTGGAAGAGGATTGAACAATAAGAACCCAAAAATTTGCACTCGCCGGTGCGCTCTGTTGGTTGATCGTATTGCTTGAATGGGCTTAAAAGATGCCATTCGAGGTGTATGACAGGATGAAGATGGGCTTATAGATGCCATCCAAAGTAACTGTTGATAGGAGTATCAGAATGAGTTCAGGTTTGACTGTATCTGAGGAATATACTAGAATGAGTCTGTGTCCAACTGTATCTAGCAGACGTGTTGGGAAATGCCAGAATGATTCTTATGCCTTGAATGTATCTGTATGATGTTCTAGAATGAGTCTACATCTTGACTGTATCTATAAGGAGATCAGAATGAGTCTTTGCCTGACTGTATCTGGGAGTCGTATTAGAATGAGTCTACGCCTGACCGTATCTGAAAAATTAGTATTAGAATGAGTCTTCGACCGACTGTATCTAAAGGATTAGTATTAGAATGAGTCTTCGACCGACTGTATCTAAAAGATGTACTGGAATAAGTGTCAGTATGAATCTGTGTCTTGATTGTATCTGAATTGTGTCTAGAAGATGTACTAGGGAATGTCAGAATGAATATACGCCTTGATTGTATCTGAAGATGTATTGGAATGAGTATCAGAATGAAATCTATCTCTAGATCGTATCTGAACTGTATCTGGAAAATATACTGGAATAAGTATCAGAATTAGATCTTCGTCTCGATCATCTTTGAACCATTTTTTTTAAAAAATCTTCTGGGATAAGTGTCAGAATTAAATCTCTGTTGATTATCTCTGAGCTGTTGAAGTATTAGAATTAAATCTTTGGGTTGATCATTTCTGAATTGTTGAAGTATCAGAATTAAAGTTGTCCTTGAATTAGTATCAGAATTAAATCGTTGTCTCGATTATCTCTGCACCGTATCTAGAAGATGATAATGTTTGTCTAATTGTGAACTCACCTGAAAAAGGCAAAGTTAGTTTTATGCAATGTCATGATATATGTAATGCATTGCGTAATGATGCCTCTAAAATAAATGAGAATGTTATATGCGTTTTGTATGCATATGCTATGATGTATTGTAAATGATGTATGGGTATGAAATGTCGCTGAAGGTAGCGGCGGCTTTGAATAGTAAAGTCTGATTGGGGAAAATAAATCCCTGACTGTTGCTGGGGATGGAGAAAGTAAATCTTCAGATTCTGTCTAGAATGACTCTACTAGGGATTCAAACTTCCCGTCTGGGAATATTCCGCTGGGGATGTTTGATTTCCGCTTGGGGATAAAAGTATTCTGTCAGGAGAGTCGGTTGTTCGTCGTGTTTTTTATTGAAGGATTTGATTCTTATGTACCCTGACTGGGGATAAAAGAGATGGATAATCCTCGGATGCACTATCTGACCAAGTTTCGGACATGGGTGTCAACTTTTCTGGGGATAACATCCTTGAATAAATTCTGCTGGGGAATTGAATTCTGTATACTACATAGAGGGAATAACCTCCGATGGGGATTAGAATTTCATAGGTTGTGTTGAGGAAATTTCTGCTGTATGCTGGGGAAATGATCAACTTCTTTATCTACTAGGGGATCTGTGATCATGCCAAGCTGTCTATCAAAGATATGGACGTGAATCGCTGGAAGATGTCCCGATTTCTGTCTGAGGGCATATTAATTCTGTAGGGGAATATATCTCTGTTGGGGATGAGCTTGTGAAGATAGCTCAATAGAGATAATTCCACGGAGATTGCTCTGTGGGGACATTTCCATGAACTGGCTCTGTGGGGGTTCGTGGATATCTTGAACACTATCCCAACTCCTAGAATCCTTGGTAAATGTTATTCCTGTTTTCATATATATATATATATATATATATATATATATATATATATATATATATATATATATATATTTTGGTAAACATCAATCATATTCAAGTGCATATGTTCATTCAAAGCAACAATTAGACGTTTACGCAAACCAAATAGGGAAAATAAAAGCAATTTTTGTATTTGAAAATAGACTTGTATTGCTTTTGAAATTGGCCTATAAACAGGCAGTTTTATACAAGGAGACAAAAATCCTAGTAAGAGGAAATTGTCGAAAAATTGAAAAAGGTACAAAGTGGTAAACAAAGAAAAACAACTATGTGGAAATGATCTCGTTGAGTTTCAACTCTGCTATTGCCACTATATCTTCAAGCATCTCATCCCTTGCTGTCGGAAGGAAGGTGACTGGATTGATCTGCACTGTTCGAACTTGATAAAACTAAGCTAGAAGCAGATAAGTGGTCCAACGGGACATAGTCGTACGCTCTAATCCCTAACTTTTACCTGGACCGCCTTTTCAGGTTTTCAGTCCACCGGGATACCCTTTTTTGCCCAAGCCGCCTTTTCAGGTTTTCGACTTGTCGGGTGTACAGTTCTTTTGTATATAGATCCCTAATTTTTGCCTAGGCCAGTCAACCTAGCGGGTCTCTTTTTATGCGTAGTATCTTTTGACTATGTCCGCGTTCACGGGGTGTGGGAAATCTTCACCGTCCATAGTAGTAAGCATCATAGCACCGCCAGAAAATATTTTCTTGATTACGAATGGACCTTCATATGTGGGGGTCCATTTGCCCCTGGGATCACCCTGTGGTAGTATGATACGCTTTATTACCAAATCACCGGCCTGGTACGTTTGGTGCTTGACTTTCTTGTTAAAGGCCTTGATCATACGCTTCTGATACATCTGGCTATGACAGACAGCCGCAAGCCTCTTCTCATCAATCAAATTTATCTGATCAAGTCGAGTCTGAACCCATTCATCTTCGTCTAAGCCTGCATCTTGCATAATCCTTAGGGAAGGGATTTGAACTTCAACAGGTAAAACTGCCTCCATACCATAGACTAAAGAGAAAGGGGTTGCCCCTGTTGAGGTACGTACTGAGGTGCGATAACCATGAAGAGCAAATGGTAACATCTCATGCCAATCTTTGTATGTCACCGTCATCTTTTGCAAGATCTTCTTAATATTCTTGTTGGCAGCTTCCACTGCGCTATTCATCTTTGGTCGATATGGAGAAGAATTGTGATGCTTAATCTTGAACTGCGTGCAGAGTTCAGTGATCATAGTATTGTTCAGATTAGTACCATTGTCTGTGATAATCCTTTCAGGGATGCCATACCGACAAATAAGGTTATGTTTGATGAACCGAGCTACAACATTCTTGGTAACAGATGCGAACGAGGCTGCTTCCACCCACTTCGTAAAGTAATCGATAGCAACAAGGATGAAACGATGTCCATTGGAAGCGGTAGGTTTAATCTCTCCAATCATATCAATGCCCCACATTGCAAAAGGCCAAGGAGCAGTTAGAACATTCAACGGAACCGGTGGTACATGTACTTTGTCAGCATAGATCTGGTACTTATGACAAGTTTTGGAGTGATGATGGCAATCAGTTTCCATGGTAGACCAGTAGTAACCTGCTCTCAAAATCTTCTTAGCCATTGTATGCCCACTGGAATGAGTGCCAAAAATTCCGTCATGCATCTCTTCCATAATCTTTTCTGCTTCCTTCTTGTCTACACAGCGAAGCAAGGTTGAATCGTGGTTGCGTTTGTATAAAATTTCGTTACTCAGAAAGAACTTAGCAGAGAACCTCCTTAGAAACTTCCTGTCATTGGTAGATGCTCCTTCAGGATATTCCTGAGTTTCAAGATATCTTTTCACTTCGTGGAACCAAGGCTTCTCTTCTACCCCATCAGTATCAACTTCATAACAGTATGCCGGCTCACCTAGTCTGTCAATAGTAATCTTAGGAGCCTCGTTGTCCCATCTAACTTTGAACATAGATGACATGGTGGCTAACGCGTCCGCCAACTGATTCTCTTCTCGTGGAATATACTCAAAAGTGATTTCTTCGAAGTATGGAATCAAAGTCAACACATGTTCTCGGTAAGGAATGAGATTTGGATGCTTCGTGTCCCATTCTCCTTTAATTTGACTGATCACTAGGGCTGAGTCCCCATATACATTCAAGAATTTGATCCTCATATCAATGGCAGCTTTGATACCCATGATGCATGCTTCATATTCAGCCATATTGTTGGTACAGTGAAAGCAAAGTCTAGCGGTAAACGGCGTATAGCAACCTTTAGGAGAGATAATTACAACACCAATACCATTGCCGAGTGCGTTAGAAGCTCCATCAAAAACCATAGTCCATCGGGATCCTAGTTCAGGTCCTTCATATGGTCCAGGTTCTTCATAATCAGTAACAAGCATAATATTCTCATCTGGGAACTCAAAATTCATAGACTGATAGTCATCCACTGCTTGATAAGCCAAATGATCAGCTAGTACACTTCCTTTGATTGCTTTCTGCGTAGTGTACTGGATGTCGTATTCTGTCAAGACCATCTGCCATCTTGCTATTCGTCCGGAGAGAGCAGGTTTCTCAAATATGTATTTGATAGGATCCATCTTAGAGATCAATAAAGTGGTATGGGTCAACATATACTGTCTTAGTCGGCGAGCAGCCCATGCCAAAGCGCAGCAAGTTTTCTCAAGCAGTGAATATCTTGTTTCACAGTCGGTAAAATTTTTGCTAAGGTAGTATATTGCATGCTCTTTTCGACCAGACTCGTCATGTTGCCCCAACACACACCCCATTGAATTCTCTAGCACTGTTAAGTACATGATTAAAGGTCTTCCTTCAACTGGTGGCATCAGAACCGGAGGCTCTTGGAGATACTCCTTGATCTTATCAAAAGCTATCTGACATTCGTCATTCCACTTCACTACTTGATATTTTCTTAGTAATTTGAAGATTGGCTCACAAGTAGCGGTCAAATGGGAGATAAATCTAGAAATATAGTTCAAACGTCCCAAGAAACCTCTGACTTCTTTCTCAGTACGGGGAGCGGGCATATCTTGTATAGCTTTTACTTTTGCAGGGTCGACTTCAATACCTTTACCACTGACGACGAAACCCAAAAGTTTACCAGATCTAACCCCAAAGGTGCATTTGTTTGGATTCAATCTCAACTTGTACTTCTTCAACCTCTCAAACAGCTTGTGTAGGTGGTCAAGGTGCTCTTCTTCATTCTGAGATTTGGCTATCATATCATCAACGTATACCTCTATCTCGTGATGGATCATATCATGGAATAAAGCAACCATAGCACGCTGGTATGTTGCCCCTGCGTTCTTCAAACCAAATGGCATTACCTTGTAACAAAAGGTGCCCCACTGTGTAACGAACGTAGTCTTTTCCATGTCTTCAGGTGCTATCTTGATTTGATTATAACCTGAGAAACCATCCATGAATGAGAATACCTTGTGCTAAGCAGTGTTGTCTACCAGAACATCAATATGTGGGAGAGGAAAGTCATCTTTGGGGCTTGCCCTGTTCAGATCCCTATAATCCACACACATACGAACCTTACCATCTTTCTTAGGCACTGGTACCACATTTGCAACCCACTGAGGACATGATGTGACAGCTAGGAAACCTGCATTGAACTGTTTCATAACCTCGACTTTGATCTTTTCAGACATCTCAGGGCGCATACGACGAACCTTCTGCTTTATCGGAGGACAACCTTCCTTCATCGGTAAATGGTGAACCACGATATCAGTATCAAGTCCTGGCATGTCTTCGTAAGACCAAGCAAAAATCTCAGCATAATCACGTAGCATCTGAATCAGTCTTTTCTTGACACGGTCTTTTAATCTGGCACCTATCTTGATTTCTTTCTTATCCTCCTCAGTACCTAGATTTACAACCTCGACTGGCTCTTCGTGCGGTTGTATGATCTTTTCTTCTTGCTCTAATAGTCTAGCAAGCTCTCCAGGCACTTCACAATCTTCCTCACCTTCGTCCTCGGCTTGGTAGATCGGATTTTCGAAGTCATAATTGACAATAGCAGAACCGTTATCAATGGGATCCAGAGTGGATGTGGATCTGCAATTTATCGCGTGGGTGTGTGTAAGAACACATAGCTATTTTGATGAATATAAAGTAAAAGAAAGGACAAAGAGCGCAAAATTTGAATGCAAAACGTCCATTAATTTATTGAATAAAAATATGCGATGAAATGACAACCCTAACAAATTGGCCATTGTGCCCCGGGCAAGGCACAAGGCTTAAAAGTTTTATTGTTCAAATTAACAAAACCAAACTTAAAAAATAAGAAAAACAGAAAATATCATTTACTCCTGACTAAAGGAGATATGAATAATGTCTTCAGTCTTCCAATTGTTGAGCCCACTGCCAATGGTAGGAAAGATCCAACTGTCTAGATCACAGTCACTATCAGCATCCTCTACAGCATTGACCTGATCTTTATGAACTCCTTTGCTGGTAATGCGAATAGCACGAGCACGACGTACAACCCTCTGAGCCTTTGAAGTGAAGCCCAAACCAAATTTGTCAGACTTGTAAGGGATGTCAGGAAGCTGACCCCAAATGGTACAACCACCTTCTTCAACCACAGCTCTAGCATCCTTTAGGGAAACCATTGTAGGAGGCACTCTAGTAACCTTGGGAACAGTAGGAACTGGTTTAGCAATAGGAGCAGTCTGAGGAGCCAATTCAAATGCTTGACAAGGAGTCTCGAGGAATTTGCCATCCATCTCAACATACTTGAAGGTATTCAAATGACTAACCATATACTCTTCTTCACCATAGACGGTGACAACCTTACCTTTCACGGGATACTTCAGCTTCTGATGTAAGGTAGAAGTCACAGCGCCGGCCCCATGTATCCAAGGGCGCCCAAGAAGACAGGAATAGGCAGGACGAATGTCCATTACATAGAAAGTAGAAACAAAGACTTGAGAACCCACTCTGATTGGAAGATCAACCTCTCCATGCACTAATCTCTTTGAACCATCAAAAGCTCTCACCACAACATCACTGGGTCTCAGCACAACCCCTTCACAGTCAAGCTTGTCTAGAGCAATCTTCGGCAATACATTCAATGAGGAACCCGTGTCCACCAGTACATGAGATAGAGTAGTGCCCCTACACTCAATGGAGACATGCAGGGCCTTATTGTGGTTCCTTCCGGCAGGAGTTAGATCAGCGTCAGAAAATCCTAGACCATTATCAGTTGTCAGGCTAGCGACACAATTTTCAAATTGGTCAACAGAGATTTCCTGCGGCACATGCGCAGATTTCAAAAACTTCACCAAAGCTTTAGCATGGGCCTCGGAGTACAAGAACAGAGATAGCATAGAGATCTTGGAGGGGGTGTGCCCCAACTGTTCAACAACATTGTAATCACTCTTGCGGATAATTTTTAGCACTTCCTCCATTTCTTTGGAGGGATCTTCGATAGTAGTTTCTCCCGGGGTCTTCATTTGGGCAGGCTCAACCACCGGTTCTTTGCCTCGAGTCTCAGTAATTGATTTGGAGGCAGAGATACGAACTGGAGTAGTAACAGTCTTCGGAGAGATTTCTGGGGAGAAAACTTTTCCACTTCGGGTAACCTTACTAGTCCCGACGATATTGTCGACATCGGGATTAGTAACTTTAGTAGTTTCATCAGTCAAAGGCTCTTGCTTGACACCATGAATGTAAACATCCGAACCATACTTCCAAGGGATGGCCTTGCTAGAGGGATATGGAATCGGACCGGGCGTAGTAATAATCAGGGGAGCCACTCTAGGCTCGGCAGTAATCTTCACAGGAACTTTAGAGGTGATCCTCACAGGAGTTTTGGAATTATTAACCACAGATACGTCCTTAAACTTTAGACCTCGGGACAAATTTTCACATAAGCTCTCCATAGAAGGAATCTTCTCAAACAGTATAGTACGGTCGTCCATCAAACGCTGAATGCCCTCTTTCAGCTTCACACAACCATTGGATTGAGACGCACAATAATGACAATTTTCAACGCAGCCCGGAAATAAACCGGCTTGCAACAACTTCTTCTTAACAATTGATAGAGGAGTAGTCAAGTCAACCACAATAGCAATATAAGAACCATCATCAATAGCACTAACGATCTTGTCATGATTCGGCATAGGAGCGGTAATCACATTAGGAGTCTCAGGGGGATCAAACTCAATCTCCTTAGCATCGATCATGTCTTGAATCTTATTCTTCAGCGCCCAACAACTATTCGTATCATGTCCAGGACTATTAGAATGGTATGCACACCTTGCATCGGGATTATAGCTAGGAGCGGAAGTATTAGGATTCCTAGGAGGATCCCTCAAAGTAACCAACTCTGCCTTCAACATAAGCTGCAGCGCCTGAGCCAATGACATGTTGATCTTTGTAAACTGTCTCCTGGGTGTATCCTGCTTACGCTGACTAACTTGTTGTTGTTGTGGCACCGGTGCAGAGATCAGAACTGCCCCAACAGATTGGTTGCGACCTTTCTGGCCGTGTACAACATTAGATTCCTTCTTCCCATTATGTGGCTTCTTTGTAGTGTTTACAGATGTAGCCACTTGTATTTTACCACTTCGAATTCCATTTTCAACACGTTCTCCTGTCAATATCAGCTCGGTGAAACCGGATGACGAGCTTCCAAGTAGATGACTATAGAAAGGACCGGTTAATGTGCTCATGAACATGTCAATCAATTCTCTGCCAGCTAAAGGAGGTTGAACTCTGCTTGCGAGATCTCTCCACTTCTGTGCATACTCTTTAAAGCTTTCCTCAGAACCCATTGACATACTCTGTAGTTGCATTCGGGTTGGCACCAGATCAGAATTGTACTGGTATTGTTTGTAGAAAGCTGCAGCCAAATCTTCCCATGTATGAATGTTGGTACTTTCGAGTTGATAGTACCATTCCAACTGTGCTCCAGACAAACTCTCTTGAAAGAAATGCACCCACAATTTCTTGTCAGCAGTGTGTGGTTGAATCTTTCGAACATATGATCTCAAATGCAGCTTCGGACAAGAAACACCATCATACTTAGCAAAAGTGGGAATTGTGAACTTAGGAGGAATGACAACCTCTGAGACTAAACCCAAATCCTCAAAATTCAAGCCGGGCACCTTATGGATTTCCATAGCTTTCAGACGTTCTTCTAATAGCTTATACTTCTCGTCAGCAGGAGGGTATTGTTCATCCAAATAATCTTCTTCCTCTCCATCAGAATATTTGTCAGAACCATAGCTTCTTTTTTCCTCAGTTTTAATACTTTGACCATCTTCATCATGTTCATCATCTTGATCTACTGGGATCCCAATTTCCTTGACCTGTTTAACCGGACCTCTGACTCTCCTCCCCAGGTTGATGACGCCAGTTGATTTTCTTGCTTTCTTCTTCTTCTTGGTCAGAAGTGCTTTCAGTTCTTCTTGCCCCTTGGACAAGTTCAGGATCAGCTCTTGGAACTGGGCGTTCTGGGCCTGGAGATCTTTGACGGTTTGCTCGAGAGCCATTTCTTCTGTAATAAACAGCGAGAAGATAAGAGACCTATCTTAGAAACCTGCTATGCAATGATTATGAGATGTAGATGCATATACAATGATTTCAAGGACTTTAGAGTTTATCTTTGCAAACAGAAACAAAAGGGAAACTTTTATTAGTAAACTTGAAATTCAAACTTTTTTTTTATATGCCTCTTGGGCTACAATGAAAGGAAATTTCAAAAAGCAAATTTAAAAACGCCTAAGGCCTCAAGTCTCCCACGGGCGCTTCCTCTTTGTGCCGATGTAAGCATTGATGCTCTGCTCCTCATGAAGTAATTTTGTCAACTCCAACACCTTCTTCTCACTAGCATAGAACTGAGTCTCAAAGGTGTCTCTTTCTTCTTTCATCTGAACCCAGGATTTCTGCAGCTCTTCAAGGTCGGTAGGCATGTCTGGATGGAGAATGACTTGAGGAACATCTCCCTCAAACTCAGGGTCAACAATCACTGGTCTGACAGCTGGATATGGCATAATGAGATCTCGAGCACGAGTGCGTACCCATCTGAGGTAAGGCTCCAAAGGAATAGAGTTCTTCTGTCCCAAGGTTCTGCTTTCAATCTTATACACATTATTCCATGCGCGTATAAACCTTTGACGGTAACCTTGAGGATCATCTTCATAATCGAACACAATACCCTGAATAAGCATGTCATGAGGACCATTCCTTCGAGCATAACCAAACTAGCGCAAGAATAGTGAAGGATTATAGGTGATGCCTCCCCTAATGCCAAGGAGTGGCACATTAGGGAATTCCCGACAATGATCAATAAGAGTGAAGTCTTCAAGAGATCGGGCACACCAATAGATATCTGAATGGGAGAGTGACATTATCCTTTGAGACCACTGCAACCTTTGTTCATTCTTCAATACTGACCGGGGAAGGTGTGGAATAAACCACCTGGATAGTAAGGGTATGCAACACATGAGAGTCCCTCGCTCCTTGATAGTACGAGTGTGAAGCGAATACAGAATATCTCCGAGCAAGGTAGGTACCAGATTATGAGTCAGAAATATTTTGATAGCGTGCACGTCTATGAATTGGTCTGGATTAGGGAACAACACCAACCCATAGATCAACAAAGCCAATACCTCTTCAAAAGCGTGGTAACTCATAGCTCTTAGGAACAATTGAGCCTTCTCAATCAGGAACTTAGCAAGAAACCCCTTGACTCCACTCTTTGTTTCCCAATTAGATACAATGTCTGACCTCTTCAGATTTAAAGCAGCTGCAATGACTTCAGGCTTTGGAACATTTTCTAGACCGGTAAATGGCATCTGATCGAGGATAGGTATTCCAAGTAACTTAGAGAACTCCTCCATCGTGGGCACCAATTGGTAATCCGGGAAGGTGAAACAGTGGTGCTTAGGATCGAAGAATTGGAATAGGACTCTCATCATGTCTTCTTCAAAACCTGAGGTAACTAAGTCGAGTAGAAAACCATGCCTTTTGGTGAATCGAGAACCCTCGGGAACTTTTGAGACCAATTCTTTAAGCTGGGAAGGAACCCTTACAAAGTTGATTCGGATGAAATTTCTAGGAACGGAAGCCATGACCTGCAATCATGAATAAAGATAAATTCCCTGGTCCTTGAAATGGGTAGTGAAAATGATATGTTATGATGTTATGATGTCATGATGTCATGTACATGTTAATAATAAACAAGTAGCACCCACAAACAAGTTATACAAGAGCCTTAGGTTTAAAGGCTTGTATGAAGTCCAAAGGTAAGTACCCTTCCCCGCTGAGGTTTAGTTGGCTCAACCTGTCCTAGAATAGCAACCGGGTTCTAAAGGACTCATATCACGGATCTTTCTCAAAGGCTTTATTTTAGTGCGACACTCGAGTGGCCGACCAAAACATCCCGAAAGTCTGATCTCAATGAGTGTAGTCTCGAGTATCAACCAACTTTGGAACATGCCAAACCGGCTATCTCACTACCTTCTAATGGCCAAGGATGAGTTAACTAGGGTTCTAAAGACTGTGACCATCATATCAACCATTTCGGTATATGTCGTACAGTCTCCATGATCTATTGTCACTTACCTAAGGAATCACTAGGTCCGGGTGTAGGACCTTTCACACAAGTAACCCCAAAACAAAACCCATTGAAAATAAAGCACATAAGTCAAACAATCTTAAGCAAGTGGTAAAGTGATCTAGCTCTAAGGTAACCCCTCTTTAGTTTGGTCCCCAGCAGAGTCGCCAGTTCTGTAACACGGTGGTTTGAACTGGCTTTTAAAATGTTGCGGTAAGCAAGAGTCGCCACCGACTTTTATTTTATCAAATAAAGAAAGGAATAAAAGAACAGGAAAGACCTTTTTAAAAAGATTTTGAGTTCGAGGGGTAAGTTATACAAAAGGAAGGTACGAGCACCTTTTGTATCCATGGTTATCCATGGGCTCTTAATTGCTTAGCTCACTTTACTTTTGTTTAAAAAAATGGTGTAGTGTGTGATTAGAAAATATTTTCATAAAGACTTTAACTTTGCAATGATCCTCGTATGGATTTATGCAAAGTGTTTAACTTTGAAAAATGTTTGAAAAGTGGTGTGTAAAGAGTGTTTTTTGAAAAGGGTGAGCAAGCATTTAAGAGTTACTACCCTAAGTTTGTAAGGTCTTTCTTGTTATTTCTTTTCTTTAGGGGTAAGACTGTCCTTACTATTAGTGAGTAAGTAGTCTTTACCTTGGATGTTAAAGGGACGAGTGTAGGGTCATCGTATGGTCATCGAAGGCAACTTGTAGGGGTATCTTAGTAATTTGAAGGGACAATCATCATTTTTCCGTAGGGTCATCGAGGGACAAGATCGTTTATTCGTAGGCAACTCGAAGGGACTATGATCTTTTATTCGAAGGGACTTGATGATTTTATTCGTAGGCAACCTTACTAAGATACCTCTACGCTCGAGGGACTTGACCATTTTAATCGAAAGGCAGCGAAGAGAGGTTACCCTAGAGGTGTAAGTGTGAAGAGTGTGTTGATTCAGTTATTTATCTTGAATTAGGATTATTCTATGTCAGGTTTTAAGTCTTGCCATGCAAACCTTAGTTACTAGCAGTTGAATATGTACAAAAAAAATTAAAGTGCGGGAATTTAAACCTAAGCTATTACATCCCATGAGCAGTTACAATATTTAAAAAAATGCGAGGAAATGTAAATCTACGCTATTACATTCTGTGAACAGTTACAATATATAGGAAAATGCGAGGAATTAAAGTTCTAAATTATTACAACCAAGAAATAATGTTAACGCTTTTTTTTTTTAAAGAAAAGGATTTTAGGATTAGTAAATAAAAGATTTTTAAGGTTAATGGTAATAAAAAATTAAATAATTAAGTACAAATTAATCCTAAAGTCTAATTAATTTTAATTAAAACTAATTCTAAATTAATGTCCTTTTGTACCCTTTTTTGCAATGATTTTGAATAATAAAAATAATAAAAAGTCAAAACTTTAATTATTTACAAATTAATTAAGTTAATTAATAAAAATAAAAAAAAAGAATAAAAAAGTTGATTAACTAATTAAAAAAAACTAAATTCTAATTTTTGTTAATTATATACAAATTAAGCTAATTAATTAAAAAACTTAAATGTCTAATTGATTTTAATTAAAAAAAAAAAAACTAAAGTCTAAATTAATTATTGTTAAGAAAAAAAAAAAAAAATAATTCGCCTGGCACTGTTCATCGTCTTCAACCTTTTTCCTGCGAATTCTGCTGCGAATTTTACTGCGAATTCTGCTGCGAATTTTGCTGCGAATTTCCTGCATTTTTGAAACACCATGAAAACACCAAATAAATTAATCAAAAGGCCATGGTTCGATTGGAAACAAGCCCCTGAATCCAATGGTGGCCTTATTTTTGTCTAAAAACGCATGTTTAGTGGGATTCGAAGAACACCCTCTTTGTGCCCTAACAATGGCAAGTCTTGATTCCTGCACCAAAGCTTGTTAGTAGTTGATCAAAACCAATCTAAACATCATAATCAGTAAGAATATAAACATGAACAACATTTATAATGCATGAAAGACGAGATTTAAAAAGTGGAAAATTCAAGAAATGGCCATGGCTTGATGTGCGCGTTTCACTTGCTTCTAACCTTCAAGAGTGATGGGGATTGGCTCCTGGGATTGTTTTGAGACGATTTGGACGTGAAAAAAATCGTGAAAACTCGCTATGAAGTGTTTTTATGATTTTTTCTACTTTTGCCTCTTTTTGAAAATATTTTTGGGTTGCTTCAAGTGATTTTTTCGTGTGTTTCAGGTTTGGATATGGCCATGTATTTATAGGAGAGGAATTAGGTTGAAAAATTCCATGGGCTTGGATCAAAACTTGAATGATAATGAATGGTGTTTAAAACTTACCATTTTCTCCCATTTGGCCATCCAATCTTCCCTTAACAATCTTGCACGAAATTAAATCAGATAATATGCTCATAAACCTCAATATTTGATTCCCTAATCAACCACAAATCAAATCTCTTAATTTGATATATTTATTTTGATTTAAATTGAATTTAAAAGATTTAAATCCAATAAAATATGGAATAAATAATAAAAAATCAGAAAATGTGATCAAATGGTTGTGGACCATCTTAAAATGAAGTTTGGGTTGTCACAAAATGGGTCCTTTTGGCAAAAAGTGGAGTTTGGCCATTATTTGCTTTGTGCACCTCCTCAAAATTGTCCAACCTTGACAATGCATAACTTCCTCAATTTTTATTATTTAGATGAGTTCTTGGACTTTTTAGAAACCTCAAAATGTCCTCTAATCACTCCTTTTGGTCCCATGTCAATTTGATCTCCCATGTTCAAGTTATGAGCTTTTGAAAAATGTTGACTTTTGTTGACTTTCAAAATGACCTATAATGTCTTGGCTCATATCTCCCGAATGAAGCATTTATGGACTTGGCTTGTGAGACACAAAGTTGTAGGGAATTAAATTTCCTTCAAGATGGGCTTTGGTTGAGGAATTTTTGATGAAGTATGTGGAAGTTATGCCTGGTCAAAGTACAGTTGACTTTTCCTATAAAAACCCTAATTTAGTAACTCCCGATTCTTGATGATTCTGAGGTTTCCTTGATGAATCATGATCAAACCTTGATCAAATAATGAATTTCACCCCATAATCTTGATGTTGACCAAAAATCTTGAGGTTTGACTTTGTGTTGACCACAGTTGACCTTTTGACCAAGTTAACTGACTTTGACTGTCTGAGCATCTGACTGACCAAACTTGTAAGGAAAGTCTTGAAACTTGTTATGAGGATTCTTTGAAGTGTATGGGCCACCATGAAGTCCTTTTGAAGCTTTAGAAGTCCAATCTACTTTGAGAAGTACACGACCCTAGTTGGATTTATTGCTTAGGAGGAGGCTTTGTCTGATGAAACTTTTGAGTACTCTTGAGCCACTGAAGATCTTATGAATCACTAGGAGGCCTCTTGAGGCATATTGTCTTGAATATGTGAGGGCAAATTTTGGGGTACAACAGTATTCACTATTTCCTATGACGTCAATTTCCATACCAAAAAAATCAACGCTTTTTCGAAATGAATCAATGTCCCAATTCAATCAACCAACCCGCCCACCCGTAACCCAACTAACATTACCTAACTACGACGACATGGACACCAAACTCAATTACGGCAACACATGTAACTGGCAAGAGATGCTAGATATGATTGATGACACGAATTTTTTAGGGACTTCGCTCTAAACACCTTTAGTGAATCTAGGGAGGCATCAAACATCTCAGATGATTCCTAGGAGATAACAACAACCTCAGAGGAATCCTGTGCAACCTCAACGACGAAGGGCACCGCCGGATTATGGAACCGGTAGCTGTTATGACCAAACGCGTCGTTAAAATATGTTTACAAAATTTTCCTCATTGTAATTCTATTTAAATTCAATAATATTAGTATTTATTTTTTTCAATTATTTATAACTTTAATTAAAAAAACCAATGCACTAATGCGTTATCATGAGAGACGCATGCTCTTAGAAAAACAATGGATACGCCAAAGGTAATGGCGCATGAGTATTGCATGCGCCAGTAGACATGGCGCCTAGGACCATTTTTTAGTGCATTCGTCAATAATAGTGGCACATCATCTAATGTGTGATTTTTTTATATTTGAAACATGTGTATTTTAATGAATAAATTAAAATATTAATTATTTGAGTATTTAATTTGAAAAACATGGTTATTTAAAGAAAAATTAAAAAGATTATTACGATTTTTATTTATAAATAAAACTAGAAAAAATATTTATCATCAAATATATCTTAAGAAAAATGTTATTCCTACACCAAATTCATACACCTACACCGTATTTCAGTGTTCATCAATACGATGAACAATAAAATATTATAATAATATATATATTTTTAAAAAATATAAAAAATTATTATTTTATTTATTTTTAATTAAATGATATTGATATAAAATTGTGTGATTAACTAACTTTATAACTTCATTAACCAACCTTTTACATTTTATTAACCAATTTTGTTTGTTGCTAAAAATTATTTTTAATATCTAAATGTTTATTAACCAACTTCATATCTTCATTAACCAACTTTTTACTTTTCATTAACTAATTTTGCTTCACTACTAAAAATAATGTTTAATATTTGGACGTTTATTAACCAACTTCATTATTTTATTAACCAATTTTTTACATTTTATTAACTAACTTTGTTTCACTACTTTAAAATAACTGTTTATAGTCCATGTTCCCAAATATAGTCCATGTTCAAAAAATTAGAATTTTTCTGTGTGTCTAGTTCATATGTTTTGTGATTATGTCATTAATTTTTGTTGATCAATAAAAACATATCATGCTTGAAATTGTGTTGTGATTACTGGCATTTTGATCAGGATCTGTTGTGATGAGTAATTCAACACCGATAGGCTTAGACTATGTCGCCTGCGAGAAAGTTATAAGTGTTGTTATTCAGCTGATTTTGGTTTGAGTTATGCTGCTACTGTTTGTCGTTAGCGTATAATTGCTTAAGATTTGTGCTGAGTTATTATGAGAATTGTAAGTTTTTAAGTGTCGCGATTCCGTGCTGCTATTGTTGTGTGCTTAAATTCTAAACATCCAACCTACTGATGGTAAGTTAAGCCAGTTGACCAGTGATGTGTTCTAGGTATGGCCCTTGAACTGTTGCTGATATATGGAGGAGGTGGATGAGGATAAGGTTGACTATGTATAGAAGCTTATACCTGGATGTTTATTGCTTGTATTGGATTATTGTTTAATGTCTGTATTATGTCTCTTGTTACAGGTTCTGCCATCACTGGTAAGGAGTGTGTTGATCTATGGTCAAGGATTGCAAGTGCTATCAATGCCATTGTTCAACTAGCTCATGTTTCTGTTGTTTCTATAGCTTAAAGTTTGTCTTAGATTTATTTTATGCCTTACCTTGGGCTATTTTGTCATTGACTTATTGTAAATACATTTTTGGCTTATTAATGAACATGTTGGAAATATTTGAGCTTTTGTGTATAATTAATTCACCTTTGCTATACTTTAAGCTTTTGTGTTATTTTTAAGAATATGAAAAAAAAAATTGTGATGAATTCATATATAAAAACTGGATTTTTTTTTAAGAATATGAAAAAAAATTGTGTGTACAATTCATTTATAAAAACTGAATTTTTAAGTCAAAAACCGATTTTAGTTTAAAAACCAAATTGTAAGAAAATCAATATCCAGTTCTAAAACCTGGATTTTTATATCCAAATCAGGTTTTAAGTTGAAAACCGGTTATGAAATATATAACCGGTTATAAAATTTGGTTATGAATATAACCGATTTATAATCGGTTTTGTAAAAACAAAACCATAAAACCATTTATATGGATTGACTACAATAACCGCTTAAGATAAATGGTTTTATATTGGATATAAATTGGTTATGAGAATAAACCAACGTTGAACATCCCTACAAATACTGTTTATGTATTGTTTATACACTGTTCATAAAAAAAAATTAATTAAAAAAAATATTATTCACCATATAAATACAATAGATAGTATATTTGACGTATGTATTCATTTATATTTATCGGCCGTATTCAATTCAATTATTTTTAGTTGAGAAACCAAGAATTCTAAAAAAAAAAAAACTGTAAATTAAATGAGGGGTTAGGTAATCGGACGGTCAATTTATGCCAAAGCAAAATCCAAACCGTCCATTCAAATCCCAAAGCGCGGGAATACATGAATCGCTAGAATATGAAGCGAGCACACACAGAGAAAGTAAGATGCATGCATTTCTTAGAGATAGAGAGAGAAACTGTGAGAGAACACTCTAGAGCGTTTTTCAAAAATGGCACCAAGAAAACGCAAGGCTGAGGAAAATGCAGCGGCTATGGTGACGCCGGGAAGAGTAACTCGCTCGGCAACAAGAAAAACTCGTTCGGCGGCGAAGAGATCGCGATCCGATTTAGTCGACTTACCAGATCGGAAAAAGTCGTCGAGTAAGACGAAGAAGAAGGTTAAAAAAGCTGAAGGTAATGAAGCTTCTGCAGCTGGAGGCGACAAAGCGGAAGGAGAAACTTCCAAGAACGTTCCGGAACCGGAACCGGAACCTTCTGCCCCTGATGGTGAGAAAGCGGTAGGAGGAACTTCCGAGAAAGATCCAGAACCTTCTACCGCTGCCGATGAGAAAGCCGATGGAGGAGCTTCCAAGAACGTTCCAGAATCGTGTGCGGTTGAAGAAGTGAAAGCGGAAGTAGAATCATGCAGAAATGATCCAGAAACTTCTGCGGTTGAAGAAATGAAAGCGGAAGTAGAATCATACAAAGACGATCTAGAAGCTTCTGCGGTTGAAGAAGTGAAATCTGAAGTAGAATCATACAAAAGCGATCTAGAAGCTTCGGCGGCTGTTAGTGAGAAAGCAGAAGTAGAAATCGCGAAGAATGTTCCAGAAGCTTCTGCAGCTGAAGGCGAGCTAGCCGAAGGAGAAACCTCCATGAACGTTCTGGAAATTTCTGCGTCTGAAGGAGAGAAAGCAGATGGTGCAACCGCCAAGAACGTTTTGGAAATTTCTGCGTCTGAAGGAGAGAAAGCAGATGGTGAAACCTCCAAGAATGTTCTAGAGATTTCTGCGTCTGAAGTAGTGAAAGCAGTAGGTGAAACCTCCATGAATGTTCTAGAGATTTCTGCGTCTGAAGTAGTGAAAGCAGTAGGTGAAACCTCCAAGAATGTTCTAGAAATTTCTGCGTCTGAAGGAGAAACCTCCAAGAGTGTTCTAGAAATTTCTGCGACTGAAGGAGTGAAAGTGGAAGAGAAAGGAGATACATCAAAAAACGTTCCAGAAGATTCTACGGCTGAAAAAGAAACATCTAAGAACGTTCTAGAAGCTTTTGTGGCTGAAAGTGAGAAAACGGAAGGAGAACCATCTAAGAAAGTTCCTGAAGCTTTTTCTGCCGAAAAAGTAACTTCTAATATCTTTCCAGAAGCTTCTGTGACTGAAAGTGAGAAAGTGGAAGCAGGAATATCAAAGAGTGTTCCAGAAGCTTTTGCGGCTGAAAAAGAATCATTCCAGAATGTTGTTGAAGCTTTGTTTGATTACGACGGTGATGGGAATGAAGCTAACCCTGCTTTTGGGGTATTGGAAGAGAAAATGGAAGATTTCAGGAAGGACGCCAATTTGAAGCCGTAATGAAGAGAAAATGGAAGATTTCAGGAAGGACGCCAATTTGAAGCCGTAATGAAGAAACTGATTCTGAAAATGTGTAATGTTTAGAATTGTTAGTTGCAATTAGATGCATTTTGATGGTTAGATTGGAAATGATAGGTACATTTGACTTTAATCTTTAACTGCATTTAGTTGCGCTTTTTTGCTAGTCATATGTTAGTGATGAACTATCATCCTAGAAAAATCAGGGTATATTTTATACTTGTTTTGTATCTGATCTAATGCATTTCACTTGGGCTATAATTGATTTTCACTGTTGGTTGCTTGATTGTATTTGATTTTGTGGTAGCTTTTAGGATGAGTTTGTGTACATATACACAGCTGCATTGTTAGCCATAGATGGATGTATGATGTTAAAATTCAAGGAATGGGATTTCACTAGGTAATTGTAGGTTAGTGATGTGATAAGAATTCAGTTTTTCACCATGTGCGGGACAATAAAAGAAGATTTACGTTACACCCCGAGAAAGGTTTACATTAGGACTTCACATGCCTAAATGACTTGGAAACTGTTTTAGGGGCAGAGGACGAAATATATGATGGAAATGTGACATAATTGATAATGCATATGCTACAGTTGAATTTGACAACACCTCCTAAGAAATAGTAGCTGCTTAAGCATTATGAAGAAATAGTAGCCGCTTAGGCATTATGGTCGGTCTTAGTTCATGTTTTTCAAAATAAAGTAGGAATGTCAACGGGTAGGGTCGGGTGCGGATTTTACACTACTTAAATCCGCATCCGAAATCACCACCCGAACCCGAACTCAAAAACTATTCTAGTGGTAAAATAACACTCACGCCTACACTCGTTGAGTTTGAGTTTTTCCACCCGAACCCGTAGTAAAAACACAAAAATACAATAGCAATATTAAAATTTGAAACACAAGAATTCCATCAAGGTCTCTCAAAGAAATTAAGGAATTAAATTATAATTTTCCATCAAGTTTGGTAACATTACACTTAAAATTAAGGTCTTCAACATCTTAACATTACAATTAAAATTAAAGTCTACAATCTAATTACAACTTTCCAACAGCAACATGGTAACTTAGTCTTACAAGGAAATTCAATCACAAGCATTCCATAAGCAAGCTCTCTCAAATAGACATGCCTGTTGTGTTCACATTAAGGTCATTAGTAATGTTATTTAAAACAAACACACTGTAGATAGACATGTCTTTTTCAGCATTTAACTACAGAGGAGAAAACACAGTCATAAGAAATGCAGTAATTAAAGATCATAAAAGAATTCTACATCTCCAACATCCAAGCCATAGATTTTACAACAAAACTTTTTTCTTGCCGAGTAGTAAACCATAAATCATGGGATACTATAACTACTTTGTGTAGCTAGGCCTGCTATAGGTTCTCTAGAACCGAGAACCGGACCCGGAGAACCGGTTCATTGGACCGGTCTGCTAGAAGTTGGATCTAGTAATGGATAAATTTTTTATCCGTATCCAGAAAGAAGATCCGGACCAAGTATCCAATGAGTAACCGGTTGGTCTTAATATAAAAACCAAAAACTAAAGTTTTATTCATTTTTTCAAACACTCAGTCACTCTCTCTCCGTCTCTCGCCTCCGTCTCTTTCGTTTCACCTCACTCTCACCCACACAACTCAGTCACTCTCACTCACTTTGTTCTTCTCTTCCAATCGTCTCCCTCGGTCGCTCAAGCATCATCTCTGATCATTTCATCTCTATCTTGTTGCTTCTTTGAACCGTGGAAGGAAACCCTAGAAAGAAAGAACTATTTTGCTAGTGACAGTGTAATGTTTCCAAACTTTTCAAGTATTTTTTTCTATTATGATATGTTGTATATTCTTGTTTGCATGTTTGAGGTAGTATCTTGTTTGCTGAGGTTACGTTTTGGCGTTTGAATAAATTTTTTTGATGAGGTTCTACTTAGGGTTCAGCCTATAATTTTGATTTGAGGATATATAGCATGTAAATTTTGTTCTTGAGGTTCTGATAATAAGTTGTGTTGCTTGCTTGCTGAGGTTGTGTTAATTTGGTTGGTATTGTTTTTGTTATAGTCAATTATTGTTTGATTGATATTTAATTTTGTATCATGTCTTTTCAAGGTTCATCACTGACTCCACCAACTATGGATGACCTTATTGACATTAATATGTTACTTGATGGAGATCATCCTGCTGGCTATGATGAGGAGACATTGGATGGAGGGAATATTGAGATTGGTGAGATGATTGATATGGAACTTCCAGTTCCAACTGACACTCCCACTACTACACAAAACACTACTACTACACAAAACACTCCCACTATTGCTTCTGCTGATGAGCCAACACCTCCAGTTGCCCCAGGCCCAAGTCAGGGTTCACAAAGCCAGGCTAATGCTATTGGTAAAGCTCCTCGTCCAAAGAAGTCTGCTGTTCATAATGAGATGGATGTTATTGAGACGCCAGAAGGTGCAATGAAATGGAAATGTAGATGGTGTGGTAAGCTGTATACTTATGATTCCAAATATAAGAGCACTTCTAATGCTAAAAAACACTTAGGGAATTGTATCCAGAGGAAACTTAGGGTGAGAGGTAACACTGATAAAGAAGTTGTACAATATAGGCTAAATGTATGTGATGCTAATACTCCTAATATTGCAACTTGGACATATAATCATGGTAGGGTTAGAGAAGTTGCTGCTCATATGGTTTTAGGTCATGAGTATCCATTTTCTGTTATGGATCATGTTATCTTTAATGAGTTCCTTAAAACAATTTATCCTTGGTATAAAAAGATTACTAGACAACAAGTTAAAGCTGACTGTGAGGTGTTCTATGAGGCTGAGAGGGTTAATATGAAAAAGAGTATGTCTTTGATTAATAGGATCTCTCTTACAACAGACCTTTGGTGGTCTGGTGAACAGAGAATTGGCTATATGACTGTGACTGGTCATTTCATTGATTCCAAATGGCAGCTTCATAAAAGGGTTTTATCTTTTAAGAATGTCCCCCCACCACATTCTGGTGAGGTATTGTGTAGGGAGTTGATTAAGGTGATGGATGATTGGGGAATTAGGGATAAGGTGGCTTCAATTTCAGTGGATAATGCTAGTGCAAATGATAATTGTATTGCTAGGTTGAAAAGAGATTATTCTGGAAGGAGGAATCTACCATTGGATGGTAAACTATTTCATGTGAGGTGTTGTGCACACATTTTAAACTTATTGGTTCAGGATGGGCTTGACATGATTAAGGAGACTGTTGATAAGATTAGGAATGGGGTGAAGTACTTGCTGAATTCTGAAACTAGATGCAAGGCATTTAAGAAATTTGTGGATGAATTGCAACTTGAAGGCAGAATGCAAGTGTTGGATACTAAGACTAGGTGGAACTCAACTTGGTTGATGTTGTCCACTGCATACCATTATAGAGAAGTGTGGCCAAGATATGCTGAAGAAAATGGTGCATTTCTCCATTTTTTACCTGATGCGAATGATTGGGAAGATGTCCATGATATTTGCAAGTTTTTGGAGGTTTTTGCTGATGTTACTTCCATTATTAGTGGCACCTCTTACCCTACTGCTAACTTGTTTTTGGCTGAGCTTTACAGGGTGAAGGTTTTACTTGATAACCCTTCAGACATCTCAAATAATCCTCAACTGCAGCATCTTGCTAATCAGATGAAATTGAAGTATGACAAGTATTGGGCAGAGTCCAACACATTGATATCAATTGGTGCAGTCCTTGATCCAAGGTATGCACATCTTACAAGTAGATAGTTAGTTCCCATTGGCCAATGATTATTTATGTTAACTGAGGCCTGCTTTTATGAATGAATTCTTTCTTGGTAGTTGCAACTTGTAATGACATAGGTAGCAACTATCTGCTTGGTTTGTATGTTGCCTTGTATTGACATCTGCCAATGATGATTAATGATGTGAACTGAGGCCTTTGTTTATGAATGGATTCTTTCTTCTATTTGCCTTGTATTGACATCTGCCAATGATGATTAATGATGTGAACTGAGGCCTTTGTTTATGAATGGATTCTTTCTTCTATTTGCCTTGTATTGACATCTGCCAATGATGATTAATGATGTGAACTGAGGCCTTTGTTTATGAATGGATTCTTTCTTCTATGTACCTTGTTCTGCCATCTGCCAATGATGATTAATGATGTGAACTGAGGCTTTTATTTTACCATGAGGCCTTGTATTGCCACTTGCCAATGATGATTATTTTTCTGAGTTGTGACTTAATTGAGCCTAGAATTTAATTAGGTTGCCTGCTCCTGAGTTGTGACTTAATTGAGACTAGAATTACTTTTAAGTTGCCTCTTGAGTTGTGACTTAATTGAGCCTTGGATTTAATTATGTTGCCTTCAATATATTCTGAGGCCACTATCCCTTCAATATATTTTATGCAAATATAGAATAGGTGAATTTAAGTTGGTTGACAACTCTACTTGTTCAAATAGGTATAAAATGATCTTCATCAAATGGGTATATCCCTTCTTGTATCCAAATTTTACTCAAGCCACCACCTATGAACAAGAGTTGACAGCCAACCTAAAATCCCTCTTCCAATTGTATCAAGATACCTATGGAACCAATGCTGACAGTGGCACTGCACCTGTATCTGAAGTAGGGTCTAGTTCTGGTTTGGGAAGGAGGAGTTTTGAAATGTATTTAGAAACTGTAGTTGGTAATAGTAATGCAAAATATGATCTTGATTTATATATTGAGGAGCCTCCCTTGAAAGTTCCTCCTACATCTAAGTTGGATGTTTTAACTTGGTGGATGGGGAATGAAGCTAAATATCCTGTTCTTAGTAAGCTAGCAAAGGATGTCTTAACTGTTCCGGTTACAACTGTTGCTTCAGAAGCAACCTTTAGTGCCGGTAAAAGGATTATTGATCCTAAACGAGCTGCGATGAAAACCAAGACAGTTGAAATGGTACTTTGTGGGGGTGATTGGGTGAAGGAAAAGTATGGAATAAAAAAGGGATGCATTGCTAGCTTAGTAAGTATTTTTTGCTTATGTTATGATCTATTTTAGTTCACTTATTATAGAGTTTATGTCCCATATTACTTATGCTTTAATTGGTGTAGCTTGAAGAATCACATGAAGAACCTTTGGCATATCATTTTGGTGAGGATCCGGGTGCCGCTTCTTCTACAAGAACAACATTACAAAGCCAATGATGAAAATGTTTCTGAGGCATATTATTATTTATGTAATTTGAACAATCATTTTGGTGTAATTTGAATATATTTTGATGTAACTTTTATGTAATTTGAACAATTTTGAACAACATTACAAAGCCAATGATGAAAATGTTTATGAGGCATATTATTAATTATGTAATTTGAACAATCATTTTGGTGTAATTTGAATATATTTTGATGTAACTTTTATGTAATTTGGTGTAATTTGAACAATTTTGAACAACATTTTGGTGTAATTTGAATATATTTTGATGTAATTTTAAAGTAATGTAAAAATTAGTATTTTTAACAATTTATTTTGAATTTAAAAAATAAAAAAAAAATAAAAATTTTCTGGACCGGTTCGGTTCCGGATCTGCAACATTAAAAAAAATATCCGGTCCGGTTTACCCGAATTAGCCGGTCCGGTTTCGGTTAAAAATAAAAACCATCACTGTGTCGGTCCAGTTCCTGGGTACCCGGTAGCATGGCCGGTCCATTTTTCGGGTCCCTCAATATCCGGTCCGAACCGGACCGGTAACAGGCCTATGTGTAGCACACATTGCTGTAAAGAAGAAAATTAAAACAAGTTTTGAATATTTCATAACATCAGTAACGCTTTAAAGATATCAGACATCTTAAAAGTTATTCAAGAAGATTAATAAAGTAATAAAGCTTAAATTCGAATTTATAAAAGAGTTATTGATGCACATCAGAGTTGATTTAATAAGGGCTATGAAAAATTTCATCCAAACAACAAGATTGTAAAAGGGCTATTAATAAGGGCTATTGATGCAAGATTGTAATAAGGGCTATTGATGCTAAATCAACTATTTGCTATACAATGACACCGAGCATCGCGGTTATACTTTCCATAAGTCATCGGATCAATTATTTGAAAGTTAGCAACTATTCTTTCCAAGCACAAATTGCCCTGCATATTGAAAAATGACCACTGATGCATCTAATAAGAATAGTGGACATTCATTCTAAATCCTAAGGACTTCGTGAAAAACAATTATAATGAAGCATGATCAGAGAAGCACACATGAGAACTAGCATTCATTTGATGTTATGTTAAACTGTCCTCAATACTAAAGTCAACAGATTCAGACCTGCCTCCCGAAATATAGCACAACAAAACCAACTAAACAAAAGATGCTTGAGTAAACTTCTATCCAATTTAAGCATATGTTGTAAGAAATTCCTGAGTAATGCGCTAAGAATATACATCAGGCGAATAGTAGCTAGGAAATTCCTTGTTAAGTGATATATTCTGGATAGTGGCGGCGGTGCGGTGCCAACAATGGAATGACAGATAGGGAGATGACCACTATTTAATAATTATATGAATTGTAACTATAAACATAAATCAAACTAATAACACAATAATACACATATAAGATTCATAAATTAAACTATCAAAACACAAGGTTTAGTCATAAACTCTTAATCAGTTCAACATCAATAATATATATGCCGTAAACCTTAAGGACAAAGTAAAATGATGAAGAGGAAGTTTCAAAGAAGAAACCAAACAATAACATGTGGTAGTATGTACTTTTCAGAGATCAAGTAGTCACCACAATGTTGATGCCATTGTACCTTTTGGGACTGAGAGTGCAGAAATTGAAGAGACAGTGGTGGCGACGAGAGAGGGGAGGAGGGGTAGACAAAGAAATTGAAAGACGGGGGGAGGAGTGAGACAATGAAAGTGAAAGACGGAGGGAGGAGTGAGATAGTGAAAGTGAAAGTGCGAAACCCTAATTTGTTACACTCATATATATTTAGGGGCACTTATGTAATTTCATGTCTAAGCGGGTGTGGTTTCGGGTTTCGAACGCGAGTTTCACACTACCCAAACCCGCATCCGAAATATCGGGTTGCACCCGAACCCAGTCAACTCGGGTTCGGGTGTGGGTGGGTCCCGCGGGTTCGGGTCTGCCTGCCATCCCTAAAATAAAGGCTTATGACAATGAATCATATTTACCAACTTGTATTATATACTAACTCCCTGCAATTTTGTACTCTTTTTTTTATTTCATGGAGAGGTTATTGGTTACTTATTTAAAAGTCAAAATTTTTAAAAGGACCGAAACATTGTACCTCAATTTTGTCCAATCTTAATTGTATTTAGGGATGTAAATGGATATCCATGGGGACAGATACTATGATATCTGTATCCGCCCCATTATATACATATGATATCCATATCCGTCCCATATCCATGTGGATATCCGTTAAGCGGATAATCCGCGGGTTTTACGGTATCTGTAGATATTTACAGATATCCATAGATAATATTTTTTTTATGAAAATTTTTTTTTTTAAATATACCTTTAACTTCTTTAAAGACACAAAATTATTATCATATAACATTCATAGAATTCGCTCTTAATTTAACAATAAAATTTCATCACATTAATTTTCTTCTTATTCACCAAAATATAATTAGATCCAAAAATAATATCCATACATTTCATTTTAACCAAACAAATAAAATATATTATGATTGTGAGTTATGATGGAAGAGCGAACGACAGAGGAGTAAGCAGGGAGACACTGGTTCGATTGAGGAATGACAACACTAGTTGGTTGGACTGTGAAATTGTTGAAGTGGGGCATGAAGTATTGAAGAGTTTAAATATGAAATGGCTAATAGAATTTGAATGAAATGTGAAAGGTTTTCTTCAAAGAAAATTTTAAAAAAGAAAGAAATATAATAAGACTATTTATTTTAGAAGAGGAAAAGATAAGGGATAATAAACTAAAGATATTTAAATGATTTTTATAATTTATTAACGGATATGGATATCCGCGGGTACGGATATCATTAAACCCATATCCATATTCATTAACAAACGGATATTTAAATATCCATTTATTTTATCCGTGGATATCCATTAAGTTACACGTCCCATATCTATGACGGATTTTATCCACGGATATCCGCTGGTACGAATATTTTTGTCATCCCTAACTGTATTGTATTTTCTTTCTAAATTCCTTTTATTTGCATCATTGTATCATGACCACTTCATTTGGTCATAGACTTTCACAACCATTCATTAATACATATTAAGTCAATTAGTAAAAATGAAATAAAAAGATAAGTGCCAAGGGTTTGATTTCTTTTGGTCACATTGCACTGACATTCATCAATACCATGGACATATTTGTAAGTCACTTTAAATTTGGTTTCCAAATCATTAAATTCACTCGAGTTTGATTGGATTTATCAAGATTGTTTTTTTGGTTTTGAATAAAGAGTACAACATTAGATGAAAGTTTCTGAAAATTTTATCTCATACCCTACAGTTATACCGATATCCCTACATTTTATATCCTCACATTTTGTTAAAAATGTCAATTTTACTTTTGTTTATTCTTAATCCTTTTATTTTTTTACTTTTTATTATTCATGTCAGACTTTCGAAAATTATACCCAATTAAAATCGCATCGGAAGACTTTCATCATGACATTCGGTATGTTATTTTTCTTTTCTAGAAAACTTGGCCAGAGAGTTCCGATTTATCACAAAACCTGTACCGGAAGTCTGATCAAAAGAGTTTTGGTATTGCGACGCAAACATGAACTGTACCGGAACACTTTTTGCAAGTTGTCCGGTTTATTGATATTGTGTATTGGAACACATTTAGAAAGTTGTCCGGTTTGTTGATTTTGTGTACCAGAACACTTTTAGTAAGATGTCCGGTTTGCTGTTTTTAAATGTATTTTTTATAAAAAAATTATACTGCAGGTATTGAAATTCCTCCAAAAATATGCGATAAAAACCAAATATGTGTAGATACTTCTGATGTTTTTTCAACTACTTAAAGATTTGGTACACTAGAAGAGGTGATAAGGTGGATTAAAGAGGTTGAAATCCGAAATAAAGTAACTGTTATTATCACTCATTTAGATACTGAAACAGGTAAGAGAGGAAGAAGTAACAAATTAATAGTTGAAACCAAAGTGCGACAAAAAATGTGGATGTCCATTTAAAATCAGGTCGACTCCGGCGAAAGATGGGTCTGGATGGAAGGTTGATGTAAAAGATGGAATTCATAACCATGGTTTACCTGATAGATTAGAAGGTCACTCCTTTGTTGGTAGGTTGACCACAGATCAGAAGCAGCATGTTGTTGATTTGACAAAGAGACATGTTTCACCTAGACACATATTGCTTTCCTTGAAAGAGCGAGGTTCAGAGAATGTCACTCGGATCACGTAAATATATAAGCATAAGAGTATGATAGAAAAAGAGACAAGAGGTCTTAGAAGTGAGATACAACATTTGTTTAAGCTTATTGAGGATGCAGGTTATGTTTATTGGAGTAGAAAAATAGATAACTCGGAAGTTATTTGAGATATATTTTGGGCCCATCCAGATTGAGTTAAGTCGTTGAATATTTTTCCTAATGTGTTAGTTATGGACAGCACCTACAAGACAAACAAATATAGGCAACCTCTGTTTGAAATTGTTGGCATTACATCAACCGACTGGACTTTTGCTATCGCATTTGCGTAAATAGAGCCTGAGCACACTGAGCCTTTTTATTGGGTGTTAGATAAGGTTAAACAATTGTTTGTGAAGAAAGATTTGTGTCCAAAAGTGATTTTGACAGATAGATATCTTGCTTTAATGAAAGCAATTGAAACTGTGTTTCCTAGGTCGATCAATTTGCCATGTCAATTTCACATTAACAAAAATGTTGGTGCAAAATGCAAGCAATATATGGTTAGTGACCTGCAAAAGACGATCGACACATTATCGATGAAAGTTGTATGGGCTAGTGATGAGGTTGAGTATGATCAACGGTTACAACAGCTTGAGCAGGCGTGTGTTGATTGTAGTGAATTTATTGATTATGTGAAAGACACATGGTTGACACCACATCAACAGATATTTGTTGGAGCATAGATTAATCGAGTGCTACATTTGGGTAACACCATGACTAATCGGTATGTATATTTTTATTAATATTTTATACTATGTATTTATTTTTAGTATTTTTAAATCGTATATTTTTTATTTGTAATTTTTTAAGTATTTTTAATATGTATTATTTTTAAGGTTGAGTCTGCTCATTGGAAGTTAAAGCAGATCTTGGGGAACAGTATAGGTGACATTGTCAAATGTTGGGTGGCTATGAGTAACAACTTAAAGTTATAACTGGGCAACATTAGAGCTTCTTTTCAAAAAAGTTTTTATGAAGTTGAGCACACGCACATAAGTCCATTTTATAGTAAATTACGTCGTTCAGTGTCTCAAGCGGCTTTGAGACATATTGCTGAAAAGTTATTGAGAGTTGATTATGTTGGAACTAACAGGGAAATATGTGGTTGTAATCTTAGAACATCATATGGGTTACCTTGTGCTTGTGAGTTAACATGATATAGACTTGGTGGTATGCCGATACCAATAGATGTTGTGCATGTTCATTGGAGGAAACTAAGTATGGAAGTTGAGTTGGAGGTAGATGTAAATGATGGATCATAGGTGGATATGAGTAGTGCAATAAATGAATTATGGAAAAGGTTTAGGTCACTAGATGTTGTTGGGAAAAGGGCATTAAAAAGTAGGGTTTGTGAACTTGCCTACCCCATAATGACTTCTTTGTGTCCACCACCTGAGAGAATAAAAACCAAAGGGGGGGGGGGTTAAAAGAAAGGTAAAAGACCAGTAGGGTATGGTGTTTATATGGACCCGTCGTATCATGAGTATGTTGATCAAGCATCTCAATCTTCACAAAGGCAATCTCAACTATCACAGGTTTCGAAGAAGTTGAAATTATCACAATCTTCACAGAGGCAATCTCAACCATCACAGAAGCAGTCACAATCATCTAAGCAGTTCATCCTTTAATTTCCTAATCATATCAGGTCATATATTGAAGATGTAGTTAATGTTGTATCAGATGGTAATTGTGGATTTAGAGTTATTGCTTCATTGCATGGATATGGTGAAGATGGTTTGCCAATAGTTCATCGAGACTTGAGGTTGGAAATAATACACAAGGAAAAATCAAGGTTGTATGACAGCTTATTTAGTAATCAGTTAGCAGAAGTGAGAGAATCTTTGATGATAGAGGCATTTGGTCCTCAACCACCACAGAAATGGTTGACTCTACCAGATATGGGTTACTTGATAGCAAATCGTTATAATGTTGTACTTGTCTGTTTAGGCAATTCGTACACGACTTTCTTCCCTATGACAAGTTCATATTCACTAAATGTCTCCATTTATTGCATTGGTTTTGTAAACCAAAATCATTGGGTTTAAGTACTTAGTTATTTGTAGTTAATATGACTAAATTTATTTAGTTTATTTTATTAAACATATGACTTACTATTTTTTTTTATTCAGTTAAACATGAAAGAAGGGTTTCCATTGCCACCAGTCACATTAGATTGGAAGAAGTTTCGTTCTCCAACAACAATATCTTGGATAATAGGATTTGCAGGACGTCTACAACATTGGCAACAACTTACATCTATATTACCATGAATATGTAATCAAAACATGAATAATGAATTATGTCATTCAGTTTTAATTTTACATGTCTCAATAACACATAATTGGAGTCAAAATTAAACATAAGTCTAATAGTTAATACAAATGAAAAAACATAAACGTATCCCAACTAGGTCAATAAGTTTAAAAGTTAACACATAAACATAAACATAAGTCAATAAGTTTAATATTTAACACATAAACATAAACATAAACACAAGTCAATGTGAACGAGAAATACGCAAAGCTTCAAATAAATCAGTAAACTGTGGATCATCTTCTTCAGCATCAACCTGTCGGAGATAACGATGAATCAATGTAGAAACACGAGCCCAGCTAGGATCAGATGGTCATGCATCGTATACAGGAACATGCACATCTCTTGGCGCATCATGAAAGGGCGGTACCAAACGAGGATGTGAAACAAGATAATACCACTCAAGATATTCATCATCTGTCTTAGATGGGGTGGTGGCTAGTGTTGTCGGACGGATCACAGCAAGGACACTCTGATGGTAACCAATCCACTCAACATCAATCTCATCAGCCATCATGTAATCAGGAGGTGGGGGTGGAATATACTGCATGTATCCAAACTGATGTATGGAACTACTATGTCACCCTATTTCAGACACCCCATGTATAAACATAACTCATCAAACTGACATCATACTCTATGATCCTCGAATGGGCGCCATATGACGTCGGTAGGTGTCAGCTCGTCCAAAATAAGTCGCAAGTCATCCACCTTTAGGACTCCTTGCTTATAGGACCATATCATCGCTCGAGGAAGACCACAATTATTAGCTGGTATCCAATTCTCTCATTTTTTTCCGAGTGTTGGAAAATACTCGTGAATCCAGCAATGTTACAAAATTAATACTATTAATTAACTAAATAAATTTAATTATAACATAATAAAATAAATAAATTAAATTAATATGCTAAATAAAATTAGTTAAAACATAATAAACTAAATTAAAATAAAAACCTATAGGAGAGTAGGATAACCACCGAGATGCTTCAACTAAACATATAAGCATCTCTGAGATGTCTGTAAAGGGTAACCAACACAACAACTCCCCAACTATATCTCGATAATCTGTCCACGTCAATAAATAGTAAGAGGTATCGTGTCTCGACAAGCGTAAAGGTCTTGTCGGTGAAAATTGTGGAACCCACCAACATCAGCAAATACACTCTAGTCGCACATGCCCATCTAGAAGCAACTATATGCTCTTTGAATAAATCGTATAACCACTCCAACTTATAGTAAGAACCCTTGCAATGACAGACTTGTTCTTATGCCCTATTCTGTGACACTCCTAAGTAATCAACAGCAAGTTCAACAACAACCACTTCAGTGATATCTTGAGGGGTCCAGAACACTCCCCTGATGGGCAAGTGAAGCAGATAAGAAATGTCATCTAGAGTAATACTCATCTCACCATCCGGCATGTGAAATGAAGATGTCTCTATATGCCATCTCTCCACAAATGCAGAAACCAGGTTTGTATCTATCCTAGTCAAACTGGTTCTCTGGAGTGAAGATAGACCAAACCTAGAAATTTAACCCTCCATCTCTTTTGGAAGTTGTTGTGGAACCTTCACTGTCAGCTTCAGCCTATGTCCAACAACCTTCAACTCTTTCTTTGGACCTCTCTCCTGAAAACAATTAAAAGTAAGAATATTATAAAACACAACATTAAAAATTCAAATATTATTCAATATCAAATACATGTCATTTACTTACCTCACCAAACCATACATGTCTAGCAATATGCTGCTCGTACTTAACCAAAAGAGATGTATCGTACGACCCTCTTAGAAAGTGTTGAAGCGGTAAAGCGGCAAACAACAAAAGTTTTGGAAGTATTTTTCTGGGAATTTATCGTGTCCACAGAGATTGGTGATATTGAACTGCCGTTCGACAATTTAAATGTTATTGAGTTTGGGTTAAAATGGTATGGGAGTAAAATGCAAAAAGAAAACATATGAACAAGTAAATAAAGTACGGTAGAGAACTCGTCAGGAATGACGTTCATTCACCTATCTAATACACAAATCTACCAATCAGTTGTACACAACCTAAATCACTCATCAATACCCCCATGTATCGCTCACAACAAAGGTTATGTCTAACGCAAAGTTGAGAGAGCAACCACATCGCCTCATTGACGATGTCTCACGCAACTCGACCACACAGAGCATTAAGAATCGATACTTATGGTGAATGTTAGATCTAAATCTATCTCTAGAGTTCAGAACCTAACATATGTTCATCCTAGATCCAGATTCGAAGAGGATATGTCTACCGCAACTCAAATCCAAACATAAAGCGAGTAAAACAAGGATAACACCGATAAAGATTTGTAAAATAGATATACAAAGCCGTGATCAATAAATATACATACTATCAAAGTAAACTTACATACAAACCCCAACAAATGGTACTTACAAAGGGAAAAAATGGAGAAGAAACCAAATTTCTCGCGGTGTCAAATACGATCAACCAAGCTCTCGACTCCGGATCATCCGAGTGCAAGCAATAAATGTTGTTTCCTAAGCTCTAAAACTATGAAGAAATGAAGTTTGATGGAGTGGGAACAAAAAATACTCAAACCATAACCTAAAAAATGGTAAAGATGAACTTATAAACATTACAAAATCTGTCCAGTTCGCAAAGCGAATGTTTACTCGCAAAGCGAACCCCAAAATATGGCACTTAAGTGCCTCAGAACAGTTAAACTGACTCTGTTTTTATGCAGAAGTTCGCAGTGCGAATGTTTATTCGCAAAGCGAATACTCGCTGGAAAGTTCGCAAAGCTAACTTTTATTCCTTTTTCTCCTGCCTTAGGTCTGGGAGTATTCGCTGGGACCTCGCCAGACATTCGCAAAGCGAACATTCGCTGGCAAACTCGCAAAGCGAACTTGTTGAAGTTTTCTTCATTCCTTCAGCTCCCTTTTATTGTTTTCAATGGTATATCCTGGAGCTTTTATTACTCATTGCTCCAACAATGCTTAATTACCTACAAAATAAATGGAAAACTATTAATCGTTACATAAATGAATCAAAATCATAAGTATATACTAACTAACGTATTTATACACAAAACGTCGTTTATTCGAACGACATTAACAAAAAGTATCGATAAGTGCAACAAAACTTATATACAAAAATAGTTACTATTTGCACTTATCAAACTCTCCCCAACTTAAACTTGTTTGTCCTTAAACAAGAATCAAGCGACTCAAAGAAACAGAATGACAACCAAAGAATCACGAATCAACAAGTTTTGAAAAACGAAAAAATGAATGGTTCAAATGAAAAACGGTACACACAAAGTAAATACTTACCACTAAACTACGATGACAACATAGTCACGAAACAAATGCAAAATACAAAAATCATGCCAAACATCCTAAAACAACACAAGTTCAAACGTGAATCACACCTAGTAAAAATAATCATCGGTAGATGAAAAACACAAAATGAGGTACTTTTCACTCTGTAGCGCGATTTTTGTGGTTTCGAATCACTATCGCTTTGGTACTACAGTTTGATTCATTTTTATCCTGTTGAGCCGATTAAGGAAGGGAAATAGATGTCTCCAATTAACCCTGCTTGCATACTGAGGTTAAACAGTCAAAACTGGTGGTTTACAGATGCTATCAAAATAAGGGGTTTTTTTTTAAGGTTATTTGCTTAAAAACAGTGTCTGGACTATTTGCGAGGTTTTTAGTAAGATGTTAGGTCTGATGCTTTTGGTTGATGTATGAAGGTACTGGATTTTGAGTTTTTGATTAGTATGCTCGCTAAGATTTTGCAATCTTATGCCTACGTATTCCTGTTTAACGAAACAGGGAAATCAGAGCGATCATAGTTCCTCCTATTCTATGGGAGGAAAGGGATGTTTTGGTGTCTTGTTCAAAGCCCAAGACGTGAAGCTAAAGGTGGTTTGTATCTTGTTCAAAGCCCAAGATGTGAAGCTAAATGGTTTTGGGGGAGAGAGATTTTGTCATCTCTAAAGAGGAGTTGTTGATGTTTGTATGCTGTGAGCAAGGCACAAATTTGATGCTAAAAGGTTGATTGACTCAACCGGGGTTTTCTTTATACAAAGCCTAAGAGGAGGCTAGAAGTTTGACTTTTCCGGAGGAAAATGTTCTTTCTGTTTTGTACAAAGCCCAAGATTGAGGCTAAAAGGGATTTTGACTCCGTTGGGGAGAATGTATTTTGTATAAAGCCCAAGATGGAGGCTGAAAGGGTTTGACTCAACAAGAGAGTACTTTTATCTGTCTTGTATAAAGCCCAAGACGGAGGCTAAAAAGGTTGAATCAACAAGAGAGTCTTGAATAAGTGATTGATTCAACAAGAGAGTCTGGAGGTTGATTGACTCAATAAGAGAGTCTTTTATACTCAACAAGAGAGTGGTTTATGTCTCGTACGAAGCCCGAGATTGAGGCTAAAAGGAGATTGACTCAACAAGAGAGTCTTTTATACTCAACAAGAGAGTGTTTTTCTATGTCTTGTACAAAACCCAAGACGGAGGCTAAAAAGGGTTTGCCTCAACAAGAGAGTCTTTTATACTCAACAAGAGAGTGTTTTACTATCTGCCTTGTACAAAGCCCAAGACGGAGGCTAAAAGTTGACTCAACAAGAGAATATTTTATACTCAACAAGAGAGTATTTTTCTATCTCGTACGAAGCCCGAGATGGAGGCTAAAAGTTGACTCAACAAGAGAGTCTGAAAAGGTTAGCTCTGCTGGGGAGAATCATTTGTACAAAGCCCAAGAGGAGGCTATCTTACTGCTGAGGATTAGATCCATAGGCAGGCCCAAGGGTGGGGAACTCTCATGAGAGAGACCGGGTTTTTGCAGGAGATTGATCCAGAGTGATCAGTGTTTTTTCCTATTGTTTGAAAGGAATTTGAGAATGTCTTTGAGACTCAAGAGTTTTAGACTGTTCAAGTCTAGAGTTTTATCTTTTGTACAATGCCCAAGAGGAGGCACAGACATTAAGGGATGAGTATCAACCCTACAATGGCCAGATTTTTGACGCGGGAAAGACTGCTATAGCAAAGGATGACTAAGTTCTGTCTTATACCTTTAAGAGGTCGTCAAGGTCCTTATATTAAGCCCAAGAGAAGGCATGCAAACTTCTAAGAAGCCGAAGGGTCCTTGTACAACGCCCAAGAGGAGGCGGGGATGCTTTTAGGAAGCCTGTGGGTCCCCAAACCAAGAGAAGTTCAAGAAATACAATTCACATAGAAGAGATCATTCCAGGAAAGTTCGAGAATTTGGAAGAAACTCAAGAGATGCCATTCACAGAGAAAAGATCATCTTTGGGGAGTTAGAGTTTCTTTGACAATTTCTAAGGGTGACAGTCTGAGAAAAGGTTCACCGAGAATACTTCCTTTCTCTTTGTTCCATATTGTTTAACCCCAAGAGGAGAGAAGACTGTATCTGGAATCCTACGGGGGATCTAGTTCTGTTTGTATTCGAGAGTGACCAACAGGGTTTACCTAGTTCTAAACGTAGTTGCCGGGGAAAACTCTAAATAACTATACTAGTATTACACAGTTGATATATGACAAGTATATAAAAGGATGTGAAATAAGACTTACAGTGAAACAACCCCACAATACAGTTATATACATATGAAAGCGATAAATGAAAGCGAATAAACACTTACCCGTTGTAGAGCTTCCATGCTGTTTTGTTATTTGTTCAACAAAGAAAGTTTTGATAACAACATATATTTGAATTCAAAATCAAAGGAGAAAATGCTTTGAAAAGATTGTTGGGGCTTACAGTTCAAGGAGAGGCCCAAGTTTTAACGATGATCGCACCGTTGTTTTGAAAACCGTACAGAGGGACTTATACAATATGTGAGGCCCAAAAAGCTTTTATGTACAAGGGGATGGGTCTTACACTCTATTAGAGGCCCAAAGATTTATTTTTGTACAAGAGATGGGACTTACAGCTCAAGGAGAAGCCCGGGGTTATTTGTTCGAAAATGGCGATCGCGCCGAGGTTTTTGAAAACACAGCGGGACTTATACAATGACTGAGGCCCAAAAATTGGTGTATTTACAAAGGGGTTGGGTCTTACAATCTAATAGAGGCCCAAAAAGTTTTTAAATAAAAGAAATGAGACTTACAACACGACGGTAGGCCCAGATGATTTGATTTTTGAACTGGCGATCGCGCCGAGATTTTTTCTTTTACCGCAGAGGGACTTATACAATATCTGAGGCCCAAAAAGGTTTTGGTTAAAAGGGGATTGAGTCTTACACTCTACTAGAGGCCCAAAAATTTATTTTGAATAAAGATGGGTCTTATAGCTCAAGGAGAAGCCCATGGGTTTTTGTTAAAAAGGCGTCGATCGTGCCGAACTTTTTGACCGTATCGGGACTTATACAATACACTAAGGCCCAAAATATTATGGTTTTCAAGAGGGGTTGGGTCTTACACTCTATTAGAGGCCCATGAGTGTTTGAAAATGATTTGTTTAGGGTGATTAAAATCAAAACCTTAAATTAATTTCAAAATGTATTTTAATTAAATAAAAATTTAATTAAAATGATCAAAAATATCAAACATGTGAAAAACAAGTTGTGATCTTGGATTAATGTTTGAAAAATCATGTTTATATCCACAAAATGATTGGAAACCAATTAAATTTGGAAAATCAAGGAGGAAAAAATATTTTAAATGTTAAAAACAAATAAAAGATTAATTCTTTATAAAAATATCAAGTATATGAAATAAATAATATTTTTGGGAATTTTTGGCAAAATAAAATATTTTAACATTTTTATGAATTATTAAAAAAAGAATCAACTCACAATCATTAAAACTCAGAGAGAAATTAATTTTTGAATCAATTAAATAAAATCACAAAATTCAAATATTTGAATTTGTGAAAAAGGCGCCAAGAACATGGCAAGAACACGCGCGTGTTCTGAGTTTGGCCTGATTTGCATTTTCTATCCAATCTCATTGAACACTTGATAAAATCACACAATCCACATATCAATATGCTCGTTTTCACTTCACGGTCATGTCTATGGTCTTTAATTTCATTTATTTTAAGCATGGAATAAGAAATCAAGACAAAACCGCAAGAACCCTAAAATTTGCATGAAGGCTGAGAATTTTGATACATGATTCAAACAAAGCAATTAATTGAGGGGAAACATTCTATGCATGATTATGAACATTTGGCAAAAGTATTGTGCGAGGAAATATGCATAGATTAAGAGATGACCAAGTTTAGGCTTACTTGAAGGTCGTGATAGCAAGAGCAAAGTGATTTATGAGTTGGAGGTGTTACAGATGAGTTGTGATGATCTGAACAGCTTCCCTACACCATATGGAGTGTGTTTGAATGCTTGGAGTTGATTGGAAATAGCTGGATCACTTCATGGCATCTCAACTGCAACTTGGTTAAAACCTTGAGCAACTGGCTGGTGATTATGAGAAATCAGTGTTATAGTTGTTGTTTAAGTGTTTGGATCACTTCTATATGATGTTTATGAGGTGTGTGTGTGATTGGTTTGGTTGGAATAACTCTCAAACTCAAAAACCGATAGTGACTTGCTTTGGAAGGAAAATTTGGAAGTGAGAAGGTGATTTTGAGGAAAGCATCTGTTTGATGGCTTTGGTGTACTTAAATTGAGCATAAATGAGCTATATTTATAGTAGATCAAGTTTGTTTTGCAAGGAATAGGGAATGGCAACTGCAGCAGAGGTTTAGCAAATGTTGATCAATAGGAATCCAAGTCTCCTCTAGCCATTGACTAGAGGTTAGAGCACAGGCTGCTGGTTCCCTAGTTCAGAGATCATCCTTGACTTATTCAGTTAGAAATGGCTCAGTTCATGCCACCTTGGTGCATCCATTGAATGCTCCAAAACAAAATTGGAGTCTTGTCCCCTCTTTAGGGTTTTTTAGGTTTGGCATGCTATTTTTAGTTCCAAAGACTTGGGAGGCTTATGGATCAGTGTTTGTCCCTCCTTGGTCTCCCCCTGAGGTGTTCAGATGGATAAACTAGTTTTTCATTTGCACAAATTGCTCAAATCGAGCAAAATGCACAAATCTGCCTTGCCATGACAGTTTGCAGCAAGGCACATTGCCATTGTCATATCTCATGGCTTAAGTGAAGTTTCATGGGGTTCTTGGCCATTTTGGAAAGCTCTCATATGATACAACATATGTGTGATCATAGGTTGTCTTGACACTTTTTGGATCCAAGTGAAAAATGCCCTTACATTTTGGAAAAAGTGAAACAGATTCTGACTTAGTGAAAATTTCACTAAGTGTTGGACAAAGTGACATTTCATGTTTTCAGCCATTTTGATCCAACCATAACTCAAAATCCATGATGAATTGGAATGAGGTGTAGTTGACACTTTTAAAGTATGCCATGAGAGCTACAAATCCATCTTTGGACCAGCCAAAATGGTTGCTTGGATCTCAAGTTATGATCCTTGGAAGTTGGTACCCTAGCCACTTTGTTCCATAACTTAGAAAATTTCTAAGTTTTTTATGGTTATCCCTTTTACAAGTTATCCCACTTTTCTTGATTTTCTTGATGAATGATGATTCCAATCACACATTATCATCATTTTAGGGTTAGGGAACCATAATTGATCAAAAAATAAAAAAGTCAAACTTTGACTTTTGGGCATAGTTGACTTTTTATCAGATAAATTCCAAACTGTGCGATCCTCTATGAAATCAAGTCCTTGACCTAAATCAAACTTGATGGATTGATTTCATAGGTGTTATAGGGTGTATTGAATCATGTCCCAAGGTTTGGGAGCATGTCTTGGTCAGAAGTCAAAGGCACAGTTGACTTTTCCCTCAAAACCCTAACTGTGGTCCTGATGAAATTAAAGCTTGTGGATCAAGCTTCTTGGATCAATCCATTGTTGCAAATGGATCAATGTAGTGTATTGGATACCCTCAAATCATGTCTTGAGGTCTTGGCTCATGTTTTGTCCCAAAAGTCAACTTTGGGGTGAATTAGGTCAAGAAACCCTAATCCCTGATTTTTTATGAATGCATCCCCTGAGGTTAAATTGACTTGATGATGGGGTTTGAAATTCTGGCACAGATATCAGATGTCCTACACAGATGTTGAGACACTGATATCCAACACAATGAACAAGATAGTAATAAAAATAACAGTGCAGAAAGTAAATAACACAGTGATATGTTTACCCAGTTCGAATCAACAATCCTACTCTGGGGGCTACCAAGCCAGGGACGAAACCAATATACGATAATATCAATTCACAGATCATACAATTACTGAATAATCTGCTCACTTAATCACTACCTTTCCTATGACTTCTACCTAAGACTCACCTAGGTATGAGGCCCTCCTCAAATCCCTCTGCAACCATAACCCGTGATTGGTATCTTTCCACACAAGTAACAAACCGAAAGTCACACTTTCAAAACACACAATTCTCAATACTTCAAAGCTTATGAGAATTGACACACAAGAAACTCAATGCTTAAAAGCTTATGAGTAACTGACAGAACTTACAACACAAAAAACCAGTCCTTATACTGTTATCAGAATAATACCAGTTAGGGTCACAAAATACACTCGAAAACCCTAACAAAAACACATGTAAGTTCCACACCTAAACTAGGTTTACATCAGTCAATATATAGCATTTAATCTGGACTGAATTGGGCTTCAAAAACGCAGCAAATAGAATGCTCACAAATCTGCAAAATAAACTCCAACAAAATAGGTCTTCAATCCAAAGTTTCCTAATATGTCTCCATAATTAGAAACAGTTGAAAATCCGAAAAACCAACATATAACCACATTCCAAAAACGCTTTGGATGCCACAAAGGATAACCAAATATTCACAGATTATTTAGTAACAATTCATAGCAATAGATTCTGCTTTAAAAACTGAATCCAAACATGATGTCCTATGAGCAGGTATGGGACATCTTCATTCGACATGTTGAATGCAGCAAATTAGAACTTCATGTTTCAACTTCTTGCTGCTGGAATAGTTTTAGCAAAATAAATGCCAACCACAAAAGCACAGAAATAACAATCTCCCCCTTTGGCTTATTTTGGCTAAAACTACACACACAAAAAAAAAAACTTGTAAAGAAGCACAAAAGCATCCATATCAGACATCAGCGAAATACCAACACCACACAGCAAAAAAATATCCAGCATAGCAGCACTCCCCTTTAGCTGCATACAACACACAACACACAACATATCATAGCAGCATAGCAAAACTCCCCCTCAACAGCAGCAACATTCCACATTCTCCCCCTCAACTACTGCAGCAGCAGAAGCACACCACACACAAACATACTACTCCCCCTTTTTTGCCATAAATATGACAAAGGCAAGTAGAACAAGTAAAAGTAAAAATAAACCAGAGTAAACTGCATCAGAGAGTAGATGCACACCACATCACATGCCCAAATGTCACGCACAAACTTCAGCATTTTCCCTTCATTCACACATTGCACTACCAGAACCTCCTTTACTCTTTCCAATCTGGCAGCCAGAAGGAACATTAATTGCTATAGTTCTTCATGAATGCAAACACCAAGTCTGCTCCTCAGGTTTTCAAACTGAACTGCATCCAGAGCCTTGGTAAATATGTCAGCAAGCTGATTTTCTGTGCTCACATGCTCAAGAGTTATGACTTTGTCCTCCACAAGTTCTCTGATGAAGTGATGCCTGATATCAATGTGCTTAGTCCTGCTATGTTGAATGGGTTTTTTGGAAATATTAATAGCGCTTAGGTTGTCACAAAATAGTGTCATGACATCTTGTGTGACATTATACTCAGATAACATCTGCTTCATCCATACCAGTTGAGCACAACTACTACCAGCTGCTATATACTCAGCTTCAGCAGTAGAAAGGGATACTGAATTTTGCTTCTTACTAAACCATGAAATAAGATTATTTCCCAAAAAGAAACATCCTCCAGAGGTACTCTTCCTATCATCAGCACTTCCAGCCCAATCAGCATCACAGTAACCTACTAAAATGGGACTTGAGTCATGGGAGTAAAGCAACCCATAATCACAAGTACCACTCACATACTTAAGAATTCTCTTCACTTGATTGATGCGACTGACCTTGGGTTCTGCTTAATATCTTGCACACACACCAACAACAAATGTTATGTCTGGCCTACTTGCTGTAAGATACAGCAGACTGCCAATCATACTTCTATACAAACTTTGTTCAACATTCACCCCCTTTTCATCTTTGGATAACTTCAAGTGAGTAGGAGCAGGAGTCCTCTTATGCTTGGCATTATCCAGTCCAAACTTCTTCACAATGTTCCTCGCATATTTGCTCTGACAAATAAAAATGGAATCTTCCATCTGCTTGACTTGTAATCCAAGGAAGTAGGTCAATTCACCTACCAAGCTCATCTCAAATTTGGATTGCATTTGGTTGACAAAATATTGGACCATTTCATCCGACATCCCACCAAACACAATATCATCTACATAAATCTGAGCAATCATTAGTTTCCTATCCTTCTCCTTGACAAAAAGCGTTTTATCAATGCCACCCTTCCTGTATCCATTGTTGACTAAGAACTCAGTCAGTCTTTCATACCAAGCTCGTGGAGCTTGTTTCAGCCCATACAAAGCCTTCTTCAGCTTGAAAACATGATCAGGAAAAGTTGGATCCACAAAACCTTTAGGCTGCTCAACATAGACTTCCTCATTCAGATAGCCATTCTGAAAGGCACTCTTGACATCCATTTGAAACAATCTGAATTTCAACAAACATGCCACTCCTAGCAGCAATCTGATGGATTCCAATCGAGCCACAAGAGCAAATGTTTCATCGAAGTTTACTCCTTCAATCTGTGTGTATCCTTGAGCAACTAATCTGGCTTTGTTCCTGGTAACAACTCCTTGTTCATCAGACTTATTCTTATAAACCCATTTTGTTCCAATCACATTTGTTCCTGCTGGTCGTGGTACCAGTTCCCAGACTTCATTCCTCTTGAATTGACAAAGTTCATCTTGCATAGCACTTATCCAGAACTCATCTGTCAATGCTTCTTTGACATTCTTTGGTTCAATCTTTGAAACAAAGCATGCATTTGACACAGTCTCCCTCGTTATGGTTCTAACACCTTCATTCAGATCTCCAATAATCAATTCCTTAGGGTGATCCTTCTGAATCCTTATAGAGGGTCCCCTGTTAGCATCCTCTACCTCTTCATTCTCAGGTCTAGTGTTGGTTTCTTGAGCACTATCTTCTACAGACTCAATGTCTTGGGAGATTTCATTGTTCATGGGAAGACATGCTCCAACATCATCTGGGACATCTTCGTCTTTGCCAGAGTCATCAACCACCACATTTATGGATTCCATCATCACCTTAGTTCTGGAATTAAATACCCTATATGCTTTACTGTTTGTAGAGTATCCCAAAAATATTCCTTCCTCACTCTTAGGATTCATCTTTCGCCTCTGCTCACGATCCGCCAAGATATAGCACTTACTCCCAAACACATGGAAATACTTCACATTTGGCTTTCTACCTTTCCATAGCTCATACAGGGTGACAGAAGTACCTGATCTGATAGTCACCCTATTGTGTATATAACAAGCAGTATTCATGGCTTCACCCCAAAAATGATATGGAAGCTTTTTGGAATGAATCATGACTCTTGCACACTCTTGTATAGTCCCGTTCTTGCGTTCCACCACACCATTCTGCCGAGGAGTGATCGGTGATGAGAATTCATGAGTGATTCCCTCAGATAAGCAGAACTCTTCAAACCTGCTATTTTTGAATTCTTTCCCATGGTCACTTCTGATTCGAACAATATCACAATCCTTTTCCCGTTGAATCCTTTGACACAACTCTTTGAAGGCAGCAAATACTTCAGACTTTTCTCTGATAAAACTTATCCAAGTGAATCTGGAGTAGTCATCTACGACAACATAGGCATACTTCTTCCCACCAAGACTTTCAACCTGCATAGGTCTCATTAAGTTCATGTGAAGAAGTTCCAGAACTCTAGAAGTTGTGGTAAGATGTTAAAGCCTCTTGTGTGACACCCTTGTTTGCTTCCCAACTTGACATTCACCATATATTTTATCCTCATCAATCTTCAACTTGGGAATACCTCTAACAGCTTCACTTGACATAACTTTCTTCATCCCTTACAGGTGCAAGTGACCCAATTTCTGATGCCATAGTTTGGTTTCATCTTCCTTTGACATCAAACAAGTAGACAAACTTTCAGGTTCTTGAGGATTCCACAGATAGCAGTTATCCTTAGACCTGGTTCCCTTCATAACAACTTCATCTTTCTCATTGGTTACTAGACATTCAGATTTGGTGAAATTTACTTTGAGACCTACATCACATAGTTGGCTTATACTGATTAAGTTTGTGGTCAGCCCTTTGACAAATAGAACACGATCCAGATTTGGTTGTCCTGTGTAGTCCAGCTTTCCAATACCTTTTATTTCACCCTTTGATCCATCCCCAAACGTGACATAATTGGTGGAGTGAGGCTTGATATCTGACAAGAATTTCTTCACACCAGTCATGTGTCTTGAACAACCACTGTCAAAGTACCAATCTTCTCTTGCAGATGCTCTAAGAGAGGTATGTGCTATGAGACCAGCCATCATTTGTCTAGGAATCCATCTTCTCTTCACTTTACCCCAACTCTGTCCTTTATTTTGTTGCTGAGCAGTTTTGGGATAGCCGTGCAGCTTGTAGCAAAAGGACTTTAAGTGACCAATCTTTCCATAGTAATGGCATCTCCATGGTTTATACTTTGATCTACAAACTCTTTTCTGATGCTTCATCTGATGTTGAAACATGTGATTTGACATCCCCTCTTCTTGCTTTATTTTTTGAGGAACAAACTTCAATACAGGCTTCTTGTAAGTCTCTGCTTTATTGTTAAAACCAAGGCCTTGCACATTTCCAGCATCTTTCCCAGTCTGAAGAATCTCATCCAGCTGCGTGGTACCATTGTTCAGCATCCTTATAGACTTGGTCATATTGTCAAGTTTTAACTTTTGCCATTCAACTTCCTCTTTCAGATCAACAATGGTTGATAGATGTTCTTCCTTCTCAGCTTCTAGTTGAGCTATCAGAACCTTCTGTTCTAATATTATCTGGCATCTTTCTTCATTCTTGATACACAACTCTGAGAACCCTATGAAGACTTTTTCCTTAGTGAGTTCTCCAATATAGGATTCTTTGTCAGAGTCAGACTCACAAGTAGTTTCTCCATCAGCCTTACAGATCCCAGTCAAAGCTGTCACCAATTTTGCTGATTCTTCTTCAAGATCACTCTCAGACTCTCCTTCTGACCAAGACACTGATAAGCCCTTCTTCTGCCTTTTGAGATACGTGGGACACTCAGTCTTTATGTGCCCATATCCCTCACATTCAAAACACTGAACTCTCTTCCCTTGATTGGAGTCTTCTTCAGTTCTGGATCTTCTGCCTCTATCCTGGTTTTTACTGATGTCGAGTGACTTGTTCTGAGCATTTGCTCTCGACTTCCAGTCAATCCTTTTCAACACTTTGTTAAATTATTTTCTAAGCAATACCAGATCTTTAGACACCCCTTCATCGCTGACCAGGTCACCTTCATCTTCTGAGTCACCAGCATTTGACACAAAAGCTATGCTCTTCTTCTTTTCAGACTTTTCACTGATCCCTAATTCAAATGTTTGAAGAGATCCCACCAGTTCATCCACTTTCATCTTGTCTATATCCTGAGCTTCCTCTATAGCAGTCACTTTCATGTCAAATCTCTTAGGTAGAGATCTGAGGATTTTTCTGACCAGTTTGCTGTCAGACATCTTTTCACCTAGGGCACTAGAGGCATTAGCTATCTCAATAATGTTCATGTGAAAATCATGAATGCTCTCATCCTCTTTCATCTTCAAACTCTCAAACTTGCTAGTGAGAAGCTGAAGTTTTGACATCTTCACCTTTGAGGTCCCTTCATGAGCAACCTTCAAGACCTCCCACGCCTCTTTTGCAATGGTGCAATGTTCAATCAACCTGAAGATATTCTTGTTGACACCATTAAACAATGTATTCATGGCTTTGGAATTTCCCACGGACCCTTTGTAATCTGCATCATCCCAGTCTTCCTTTTCCTTCACCACATCAGTAGGGGTACCTTTTTCATCTTTAACCTTTGGGGGCTCCCATCCTTTTATAACAGCTTTCCATGCTTGATCATCCATGGATTTGATGAATGCTATCATCCTTGGTTTCCAATAGTCATAGTTGGAACCATCAAGCAGAGGTGGTTTGTTCAAAAATCCTCCATCCTTGTCCATTGTACCAGAAAGTACCTTCCCTGAATCTCACCCAGAACCAAATAAGGGTGCAAGCTCTTGATGCCAATTGAAATTCTGGCACAGATATCAGATGTCCTACACAGATGTTGAGACACTGATATCCAACACAATGAACAAGATAGTAATAAAAATAACAGTGCAAAAAGTAAATAACACAGTGATATGTTTACCCAGTTCGGATCAACAATCCTACTCTGGGGGCTACCAAGCCAGTGACGAAACCAATATACGATAATATCAATTCACAGATCATACAATTACCGAATAATCTGCTCACTTAATCACTACCCTTCCTATGACTTCTACCTAAGACTCACCTAGGTATGAGGCCCTCCTCAAATCCCTCTGCAACCATAACCCGTGATTGGTATCTTTCCACACAAGTAACAAACCGAAAGTCACACTTTCAAAACACACAATTCTCAATACTTCAAAGCTTATGAGAATTGACACACAAGAAACTCAATGCTTAAAAGCTTTGAGTAATTGACAGAACTTACAACACAAAAAACCAGTCCTTATACTGTTATCAGAATAATACCAGTTAGGCTCACAAAATACACTCGAAAACCCTAACAAAAACACATGTAAGTTCCACACCTAAACTAGGTTTACATCAGTCAATATATAGCATTTAATCTGGACTGAATTGGGCTTCAAAAACGCAGCAAATAGACTGCTCACAAATCTGCAAAATAAACTCCAACAAAATAGGTCTTCAATCCAAAGTTTCCTAATATGTCTCCATAATTAGAAACAGTTGAAAATCCGAAAAACCAACATATAACCACAATCCAAAAACGCTTTGGATGCCACAAAGGATAACCAAATATTCACAGATTATTTAGTAACAATTCATAGCAATAGATTCTGCTTTAAAAACTGAATCCAAACACGATGTCCTATGAGCAGGTATGGGACATCTTCATTCGACATGTTGAATGCAGCAAATTAGAACTTCATGTTTCAACTTCTTGCTGCTGGAATAGTTTTAGCAAAATAAATGCCAACCACAAAAGCACAGAAATAACAATCTCCCCCTTTGGCTTATTTTGGCTAAAACTACACACACAAAAAAAAAAACTTGTAAAGAAGCACTAAAGCATCCATATCAGACATCAGCGAAATACCAACACCACACAGCAAAAAAATATCCAGCATAGCAGCACTCCCCTTTAGCTGCATACAACACACAACACACAACATATCATAGCAGCATAGCAAAACTCCCCCTCAACAGCAGCAACATTCCACATTCTCCCCCTCAACTACTGCAGCAGCAGAAGCACACCACACACAAACATACTACTCCCCCTTTTTTGCCATAAATATGACAAAGGCAAGTAGAACAAGTAAAAGTAAAAATAAACCAGAGTAAACTGCATCAGGGAGTAGATGCACACCACATCACATGCCCAAATGTCACGCACAAACTTCAGCATTTTCCCTTCATTCACACATTGCACTACCAGAACCTCCTTTACTCTTTCCAATCTGGCAGCCAGAAGGAACATTAATTGCTATAGTTCTTCATGAATGCAAACACCAAGTCTGCTCCTCAGGTTTTCAAACTGAACTGCATCCAGAGCCTTGGTAAATATGTCAGCAAGCTGATTTTCTGTGCTCACATGCTCAAGAGTTATGACTTTGTCCTCCACAAGTTCTCTGATGAAGTGATGCCTGATATCAATGTGCTTAGTCCTGCTATGTTGAATGGGTTTTTTGGAAATATTAATAGCGCTTAGGTTGTCACAAAATAGTGTCATGACATCTTGTGTGACATTATACTCAGATAACATCTGCTTCATCCATACCAGTTGAGCACAACTACTACCAGCTGCTATATACTCAGCTTCAGCAGTAGAAAGGGATACTGAATTTTGCTTCTTACTAAACCATGAAATAAGATTATTTCCCAAAAAGAAACATCCTCCAGAGGTACTCTTCCTATCATCAGCACTTCCAGCCCAATCAGCATCACAGTAACCTACTAAAATGGGACTTGAGTCATGGGAGTAAAGCAACCCATAATCACAAGTACCACTCACATACTTAAGAATTCTCTTCACTTGATTGATGCGACTGACCTTGGGTTCTGCTTAATATCTTGCACACACACCAACAACAAATGTTATGTCTGGCCTACTTGCTGTAAGATACAGCAGACTGCCAATCATACTTCTATACAAACTTTGTTCAACATTCACCCCCTTTTCATCTTTGGATAACTTCAAGTGAGTAGGAGCAGGAGTCCTCTTATGCTTGGCATTATCCAGTCCAAACTTCTTCACAATGTTCCTCGCATATTTGCTCTGACAAATAAAAATGGAATCTTCCATCTGCTTGACTTGTAATCCAAGGAAGTAGGTCAATTCACCTACCAAGCTCATCTCAAATTTGGATTGCATTTGGTTGACAAAATATTGGACCATTTCATCCGACATCCCACCAAACACAATATCATCTACATAAATCTGAGCAATCATTAGTTTCCTATCCTTCTCCTTGACAAAAAGCGTTTTATCAATGCCACCCTTCCTGTATCCATTGTTGACTAAGAACTCAGTCAGTCTTTCATACCAAGCTCGTGGAGCTTGTTTCAGCCCATACAAAGCCTTCTTCAGCTTGAAAACATGATCAGGAAAAGTTGGATCCACAAAACCTTTAGGCTGCTCAACATAGACTTCCTCATTCAGATAGCCATTCTGAAAGGCACTCTTGACATCCATTTGAAACAATCTGAATTTCAACAAACATGCCACTCCTAGCAGCAATCTGATGGATTCCAATCGAGCCACAAGAGCAAATGTTTCATCGAAGTTTACTCCTTCAATCTGTGTGTATCCTTGAGCAACTAATCTGGCTTTGTTCCTGGTAACAACTCCTTGTTCATCAGACTTATTCTTATAAACCCATTTTGTTCCAATCACATTTGTTCCTGCTGGTCGTGGTACCAGTTCCCAGACTTCATTCCTCTTGAATTGACAAAGTTCATCTTGCATAGCACTTATCCAGAACTCATCTGTCAATGCTTCTTTGACATTCTTTGGTTCAATCTTTGAAACAAAGCATGCATTTGACACAGTCTCCCTCGTTATGGTTCTAACACCTTCATTCAGATCTCCAATAATCAATTCCTTAGGGTGATCCTTCTGAATCCTTATAGAGGGTCCCCTGTTAGCATCCTCTACCTCTTCATTCTCAGGTCTAGTGTTGGTTTCTTGAGCACTATCTTCTACAGACTCAATGTCTTGGGAGATTTCATTGTTCATGGGAAGACATGCTCCAACATCATCTGGGACATCTTCGTCTTTGCCAGAGTCATCAACCACCACATTTATGGATTCCATCATCACCTTAGTTCTGGAATTAAATACCCTATATGCTTTACTGTTTGTAGAGTATCCCAAAAATATTCCTTCCTCACTCTTAGGATTCATCTTTCGCCTCTGCTCACGATCCGCCAAGATATAGCACTTACTCCCAAACACATGGAAATACTTCACATTTGGCTTTCTACCTTTCCATAGCTCATACAGGGTGACAGAAGTACCTGATCTGATAGTCACCCTATTGTGTATATAACAAGCAGTATTCATGGCTTCACCCCAAAAATGATATGGAAGCTTTTTGGCATGAATCATGACTCTTGCACACTCTTGTATAGTCCCGTTCTTGCGTTCCACCACACCATTCTGCCGAGGAGTGATCGGTGATGAGAATTCATGAGTGATTCCCTCAGATAAGCAGAACTCTTCAAACCTGCTATTTTTGAATTCTTTCCCATGGTCACTTCTGATTCGAACAATATCACAATCCTTTTCCCGTTGAATCCTTTGACACAACTCTTTGAAGGCAGCAAATACTTCAGACTTTTCTCTGATAAAACTTATCCAAGTGAATCTGGAGTAGTCATCTACGACAACATAGGCATACTTCTTCCCACCAAGACTTTCAACCTGCATAGGTCTCATTAAGTTCATGTGAAGAAGTTCCAGAACTCTAGAAGTTGTGGTAAGATGTTAAAGCCTCTTGTGTGACACCCTTGTTTGCTTCCCAACTTGACATTCACCATATATTTTATCCTCATCAATCTTCAACTTGGGAATACCTCTAACAGCTTCACTTGACATAACTTTCTTCATCCCTTTCAGGTGCAAGTGACCCAATTTCTGATGCCATAGTTTGGTTTCATCTTCCTTTGACATCAAACAAGTAGACAAACTTTCAGGTTCTTGAGGATTCCACAGATAGCAGTTATCCTTAGACCTGGTTCCCTTCATAACAACTTCATCTTTCTCATTGGTTACTAGACATTCAGATTTGGTGAAATTTACTTTGAGACCTACATCACATAGTTGGCTTATACTGATTAAGTTTGTGGTCAGCCCTTTGACAAATAGAACACGATCCAGATTTGGTTGTCCTGTGTAGTCCAGCTTTCCAATACCTTTTATTTCACCCTTTGATCCATCCCCAAACGTGACATAATTGGTGGAGTGAGGCTTGATATCTGACAAGAATTTCTTCACACCAGTCATGTGTCTTGAACAACCACTGTCAAAGTACCAATCTTCTCTTGCAGATGCTCTAAGAGAGGTATGTGCTATGAGACCAGCCATCATTTGTCTAGGAATCCATCTTCTCTTCACTTTACCCCAACTCTGTCCTTTATTTTGTTGCTGAGCAGTTTTGGGATAGCCGTGCAGCTTGTAGCAAAAGGACTTTAAGTGACCAATCTTTCCATAGTAATGGCATCTCCATGGTTTATACTTTGATCTACAAACTCTTTTCTGATGCTTCATCTGATGTTGAAACATGTGATTTGACATCCCCTCTTCTTGCTTTATTTTTTGAGGAACAAACTTCAATACAGGCTTCTTGTAAGTCTCTGCTTTATTGTTAAAACCAAGGCCTTGCACATTTCCAGCATCTTTCCCAGTCTGAAGAATCTCATCCAGCTGCGTGGTACCATTGTTCAGCATCCTTATAGACTTGGTCATATTGTCAAGTTTTAACTTTTGCCATTCAACTTCCTCTTTCAGATCAACAATGGTTGATAGATGTTCTTCCTTCTTAGCTTCTAGTTGAGCTATCAGAACCTTCTGTTCTAATATTATCTGGCATCTTTCTTCATTCTTGATACACAACTCTGAGAACCCTATGAAGACTTTTTCCTTAGTGAGTTCTCCAATATAGGATTCTTTGTCAGAGTCAGACTCACAAGTAGTTTCTCCATCAGCCTTACAGATCCCAGTCAAAGCTGTCACCAATTTTGCTGATTCTTCTTCAAGATCACTCTCAGACTCTCCTTCTGACCAAGACACTGATAAGCCCTTCTTCTGCCTTTTGAGATACGTGGGACACTCAGTCTTTATGTGCCCATATCCCTCACATTCAAAACACTGAACTCTCTTCCCTTGATTGGAGTCTTCTTCAGTTCTGGATCTTCTGCCTCTATCCTGGTTTTTACTGATGTCGAGTGACTTGTTCTGAGCATTTGCTCTCGACTTCCAGTCAATCCTTTTCAACACTTTGTTAAATTATTTTCTAAGCAATACCAGATCTTTAGACACCCCTTCATCGCTGACCAGGTCACCTTCATCTTCTGAGTCACCAGCATTTGACACAAAAGCTATGCTCTTCTTCTTTTCAGACTTTTCACTGATCCCTAATTCAAATGTTTGAAGAGATCCCACCAGTTCATCCACTTTCATCTTGTCTATATCCTGAGCTTCCTCTATAGCAGTCACTTTCATGTCAAATCTCTTAGGTAGAGATCTGAGGATTTTTCTGACCAGTTTGCTGTCAGACATCTTTTCACCTAGGGCACTAGAGGCATTAGCTATCTCAATAATGTTCATGTGAAAATCATGAATGCTCTCATCCTCTTTCATCTTCAAACTCTCAAACTTGCTAGTGAGAAGCTGAAGTTTTGACATCTTCACCTTTGAGGTCCCTTCATGAGCAACCTTCAAGACCTCCCACGCCTCTTTTGCAATGGTGCAATGTTCAATCAACCTGAAGATATTCTTGTTGACACCATTAAACAATGTATTCATGGCTTTGGAATTTCCCACGGACCCTTTGTAATCTGCATCATCCCAGTCTTCCTTTTCCTTCACCACATCAGTAGGGGTACCTTTTTCATCTTTAACCTTTGGGGGCTCCCATCCTTTTATAACAGCTTTCCATGCTTGATCATCCATGGATTTGATGAATGCTATCATCCTTGGTTTCCAATAGTCATAGTTGGAACCATCAAGCAGAGGTGGTTTGTTCAAAAATCCTCCATCCTTGTCCATTGTACCAGAAAGTACCTTCCCTGAATCTCACCCAGAACCAAATAAGGGTGCAAGCTCTTGATGCTAATTGAAATTCTGGCACAGATATCAGATGTCCTACACAGATGTTGAGACACTGATATCCAACACAATGAACAAGATAGTAATAAAAATAACAGTGCAAAAAGTAAATAACACAGTGATATGTTTACCCAGTTCGGATCAACAATCCTACTCTGGGGGCTACCAAGCCAGTGACGAAACCAATATACGATAATATCAATTCACAGATCATACAATTACCGAATAATCTGCTCACTTAATCACTACCCTTCCTATGACTTCTACCTAAGACTCACCTAGGTATGAGGCCCTCCTCAAATCCCTCTGCAACCATAACCCGTGATTGGTATCTTTCCACACAAGTAACAAACCGAAAGTCACACTTTCAAAACACACAATTCTCAATACTTCAAAGCTTATGAGAATTGACACACAAGAAACTCAATGCTTAAAAGCTTTGAGTAACTGACAGAACTTACAACACAAAAAACCAGTCCTTATACTGTTATCAGAATAATACCAGTTAGGCTCACAAAATACACTCGAAAACCCTAACAAAAACACATGTAAGTTCCACACCTAAACTAGGTTTACATCAGTCAATATATAGCATTTAATCTGGACTGAATTGGGCTTCAAAAATGCAGCAAATAGACTGCTCACAAATCTGCAAAATAAACTCCAACAAAATAGGTCTTCAATCCAAAGTTTCCTAATATGTCTCCATAATTAGAAACAGCTGAAAATCCGAAAAACCAACATATAACCACAATCCAAAAACGCTTTGGATGCCACAAAGGATAACCAAATATTCACAGATTATTTAGTAACAATTCACAGCAACACAATCTACTTTAAAAACTGAATCCAAACACGATGTCCTATGAGCAGGTCTGGGACATCTTCATTCGACATGTTGAATGCAGCAAATTAGAACTTCATGTTTTAACTTCTTGCTGCTGGAATAGTTTTAGAAAAATAAATGTCAACCACAAAAGCACAGAAATAACAGGGTTTATGAGGTCCCTTAGAGTATTTTGGGTTATGCTTTGAAGCATTGGCTCATGCCCAGAGGAAAATTTCCATCTGGAGGCCCTGGTCGACCAAAACCCTAATTCGGTGACACTGGCGATCTTGAGGCTTAATCCACTTGGAATGTTGCAGCCTTGTGCTTGATCCTTGATGTGGGAGTCCTCTTGATCCATTGTGGATGTTGGATAGGTTTAGACAAGTTGAATATCATGTCATTTCTTGATTGATCATTTGTCTAAGAGTTCTGAGAGGGCTTGAAACCCTAAGTTTGATTGTAGTGTATGCTCACCCATCTTTGGGGAGACTAATGAGGTATGATGGTCCATCCATATTATGATGACGATTTGCACAATGATGGGGAATCTTCGTGGTCAAAATTTGGGGTATGACACACTCACACAACAATCTTGCAAACAAAATACTAAATTATGCATTCATCCAAAAATTCACATTGAACATACAAAGGCAAGAATCACAAGGGCTTTCAAGGTTATTGCGTGGTCGGGTAAACAAACAAGGGGCAATTTATAAAGGTAATTGAAACAAAACTTGCCTAAACCTAAGGGAGTGATCAACTCACATAGACTCAAACACAAAATTCCAATTAACTTCTTCCAAAATCCCAAGATTTACACAAAACACAATACTTATTTATTATAATTATATGAACTCTTTTTGTTTCCTTTCACAAGGATTTTTTTTTCTTTTCTTTTTCATATTTTTCTCTTTTTTCTTTTCTTTTTCAACCTCATAGAAACCAACCAATGGGTAAACAATCATTCTCTCCCCAACTTGAATTCAACCACACCATCATGTGAATACTCCCTATTTTCTAAGGCAAGGTAAAAATTCATACAACAACACAAAGTTGAGGGTTCAAGAAAAAAAAATCAATAAAAATCCATACAAAAAGTGAATTCAATACTCATAGACAAGCATTAAGTTCAAACAACATGGATAATGATAGAAAGGAACAAAGGGGTTTAACAAATGCTCACACACTCACAGGGTGAATTGACTATTTGGCTAGGTAGTTGTGCTTAAAATGAAACAAAATGCCTTGATCCTTTTCATGCTTTCATATAATCAACACAAACAAAAGATTAAGCATAATAAAATCCAGTTAGAACAAGAATGGTGGTACTCCGCGCATATATGAACAATGGAAAGCTACCTCACAAAAAAGGTGGGAACTAAAGTGATTCACATCAAGAACAAGTATACAAAAGAATGAATGGCATGGAAGTTTGTAAAAAGCCTAAGTATCATGAATATGCTAAAGTCTAGAAAGCGATAAACACATACCTTGGACGTGTACAAAACTTAACAATATCATTACCATACATCCGCAAGTTGAAACGATCAAACTTGGAAAATCACCAAGCATCCTCAAATTAGCCGATCAAAATTTGCGTCCAAACAACAAACAAAAACATTAGAAACTAAAAGCAATAAAACATGCTTGTTTTACGTCGTAAGCTCGATGCCTGCTATTTAAGAACGTTCCTCCAAGTTGCTTCCACCCAGTTATTCCTAACCAACACGCAAGCAAACGTGAAAAGAAACAAACAATGATATAAAAAATTCACAAGTATAAGTATCAATATAAACAAGTGAAAATATACAATATGTACGATATCTACAAAACTCAAAAACAAAGAAACTATCGCAATGCGATTCAATATCAAAACCAATCCCCAGCAACGACGCCATTTTGCTGAAGCGGTAAAGCGGCAAGCAACAAAAGTTTTGGAAGTATTTTTTTGGGAATTTATCGTGTCTAGAGAGATCGGTGATATTGAACTGCCGTTCGACAATTTAAATGTTATTGAGTTTGGGTTAAAATGGCATAGGAGTAAAATGCAAAAAGAAAACATATGAACAAGTAAATAAAGTACGGTAGAGAACTCGTCAGGAATGGCGTTCATTCACCTATCTAATACACAAATCTACCAATCAGTTGTACACAACCTAAATCACTCATCAATACCCCCACGTATCGCTCACAACAAAGGTTATGTCTAATGCAAAGTTGAGAGAACAACCGCATCGCCTCATCGATGATGACTCACGCAACTCGACCACACGGAGCATTAAGAATCGATACCTATGGTGAATGTTAGATCTAAATCTATCTCTAGAGTTCATAACCTAACAGATGTTCATCCTAGATCCAGATTCGAAGAGGATATGTCTACCGCAACTCAAATCCAAACATAAAGCGAGTAAAACAAGGATAACACCGATAAAGATTTGTAAAATAGCTCGTATACAAAGCCATGATCAATAAATATACATACTATCAAAGTAAACTTACATACAAACCCCAACAAATGGTACTTACAAAGGGAAAAAATGGAGAAGAAACCAAATTTCTCGTGGTGTCAAACACGATCAACCAAGCTCCCGACTCTGGATCATCCGAGTACAAGCAACAAATGTTGTTTCCTAAGCTCTAAAACTATGAAGAAATGAAGTTTGATGGAGTGGGAACATAAAATACCCAAACCATAACCTAAAAATGGTAAAATGGAACTTATAAACATTACAAAATCTTTCCAATTTGCAAAGCGAACGTTTACTCGCAAAGCAAACCCCAAAATATGGTACTTAAGTGCCTCAGAATAGTTAAATCGACTCTGTTTTTATGCAGAAGTTCGCAGTGCGAACGTTTATTCTCAAAGCGAATACTCGCCTGAAAGTTTGCAAAGCGAACTTTTATTCCTTTTTCTCCTGCCTCGGGTCTGGGAGCATTCGCTGGGACCTCGCCAGACATTCGCAAAGTGAACATTCGCTGGCAAACTCGCAAAGCGAACTTGATGAAGTTTTCTTCATTCCTTCAGCTCCCTTTTATTGTTTTCAATGGTACATCCTGGAGCTTTTATTACTCATTGCTCCAACAATGCTTAATTACCTACAAAATAAATGGAAAACTATTAATCGTTACATAAATGAATCAAAATCACAAGTATATACTAACTAACGTATTTATACACAAAACGTCGTTTATTCGAACGATATTAACAAAAAGTATCAATGAGTGCAACAAAACTTATATACAAAAATAGTTACAATTTGCACTTATCAGAAACCCAACCGGTTGTGCCGCGGATGCAGATGCACCAATATGATCTTCCTCACCAGCCAACCTCGATGAAGTGCCCTATTCTATACCAAAATCTAGAATCTTATCGCCTCGTGTTCGCGCCACTGCAAAAAACATTTAATAAAACATTAAAAAAAATTCAAAATGACGAACTGGAACACATTTGAAGGGAGTTCAGTTATGCAAAAAACACAAAATCGGAAGACATTTGAAAGGAGTTTCGGTATGCAAAAAACACAAAATCGGAACACATTTGAAGAGAGTTGCGGTATGAAAAATAAAAAAACCAAAACACATGAAAAGGGAATTCCGGTATGCAAAAACAGAAGAACCAGAACACTTTCTAGTACACTTCCGGTCAAGATATGAACAAATCGGAAGACAACTAAAAGGAGTTTTGGTACACATGTTGAAAATCAGAAGACATATTCATTGAGATCCGGTAAACTTATAAAACCAGAACACTTACTTGATCTGTTCTGGTATGTAATTTGAGAACCGAAAGTCTTGTGAGAAGCATTCCGTTTTGCAACGTGAAATGTTTTGGTTTCAGAAGACTTTTGAAACGGAAATGAAAAATTCTAAAAATATAACTATTTATATGAGGGCATTTTGGTTCAAAAAATTTAGTGTATGTGTATGGGATAACATTTGAGGTTATCATTATCATATGCATATTTTGTGAAGGTTCTAATCATACACTTGTGAATAATACATTGATTGACTTTGCATTAAAACTATAATTGAGTTTGTATTATTAAAGGTTAACTAAGTATACATTATGGATAAAATTGAATTGACTTTATGAATAAGATAAATTTGACCTACACTTTATTTTGAATAAAACAAATTGTTTTTACATTACAATATCCATCATACAATATTAACCACCTTTTTTATTATATCAAATGTTTACATTTTACAAAATATTAAAAGAGATAGATTAAAATAAAAATTTATTTTTATTAATGTCAAATATAAAATACAAAATTAGAGTACAGGTTATTAATTATGCATTTTACAAATAATACAAAGAATTAAAAATAAAAATAAAAAGAAAGAAAAAAAAGAATAGACATTTGTGCAGCAACCTTCACGCGTTCCCTTCATCCAACCATTGTCCATGCCCTCATGATCCATCATCCCTCATTAACACCACTTGAAAAAAACCACAAGAATTAATCATTAGTGCATACCATGCATGAAACATATACATACATCCATAACAAACCTAGGACCATCGAGTCACACTTTTATTTATCACCTCAAAACCAAATCAAATGGCATTTCATTCAAATTTCATAATACACAAATGAAATTCAAATTTATCAAATCACAACCCATGATTAACAAGCCTCACACGGATCACAGTTTTTCCCTCTCAATCTCATACTTTTTCCCCTCTCAGTCTCACACTATAAAAACCACCTCTTACTGCTCACTAAGACACGAATATTACTACCAAAAAAACTATTCAAAAATTGCTCATCACACCCTATAACTAACGCTTTTTGGATTCAAGTTCTTGAAGCTTTACATTCAAACTTTAAGAACTCATAGCTAAGCCCCATCACACACAATCTAAACTTACAAAGACAACACACAAGATAGAAGGAGAAGAAGGGGAATGATCATTAAAGAAATTAAAGAACATGTAGAAAGGAGTAACTTGATTCAAAGCCTTTACTCTTTTCCACCCAGTAGATTTTTTTTGCTCTGTTGATATTGATGTAATTGTTTTCATCGCTCTTGTCCATCTCCCGTATATATGTGGTTGTAACAAATCAATAATGAGAATGGGGTAGGGGTGTATTTGGGTCTAAGGTTGTTGTTGTTATTTGTGATGTGGTATGGTAATTTTCGATGGCAAACGTGCGTTGGGGGAGAGAAACAAGCTTGAAATCCTACGTTTAGGTTCGTTTTAGTGAGTTTTTTGGAGTTAGGTTTTTTGAGCTTTGAACGTCTAATCCGACCGTTTGATGCGGTTTTTGAAGAAACTAAGGTCAAAAACAAAAATAGGAGAGAAAATTAGGTGGGTTTGGTTTTGAACTTTTTTAATTATGGGTTGTTTCTCGCCAGAGGAGGCGGTGGCAGGCACCGTGGTTCGCCATCGCCGCCGCCTCTAGCGTAGGGTTGTTGTTGGGGGAAATGTAGAGAGTGGAGGGAATGTGATAGAGATGATGATGAATGGATATTAGAGGGAGTCAAAAAACACTTGGTTTTAGAGTTTTGTGTGTGTGTGTGTTAGGGTTTGGGCCCAACCCATGCAATTGCTCTAGCAAGCCTACACCTTCGTCTATTGCAGCGCACCCCTCATGCTCACATTTGTTTGATGGATGTGGGACAAAATACATTGAGCCTAATCATCACCTCTCACTTGCCAGCACATTGAGTCCAATAATAGTCATGAGTATTAGACCCAAGCTGTAATAACTTGCAAGTCATAAATACTCATCTTCCAAACCCTAAAACATACTCAAACACAATCAAACATATTTCTCGCCCCCGTGCAATCGAGAAACCATTTCAAAAAGAACATTGTTTAGTTTGTTCTAACGCGGATATAAACAAGCACTTCAGCCTCCTCCGCGAGCATAAAAGCTAAAGTTAACCGCTAGAGCGCGATCTAAAAAACCGTTCAGTAAAACAAACAAACCCATAAAAACGTAGCTTTCTATCCTGAACTACAAAGCGTTAAGTTCCTCATTGTACTCAAGGATACGTAGGAGCGAGACCCAAAATCTCGTCAAACACCCTAATAAAACATTTTTGTGACCCCTTTTATTTTCCTTTTGCACTTATGTCACGTGAAGAAAACAAATAATGATAGCTAACATTCAATCCCAAGTATAACTAAAAGGTTCACATTGAGTACAATAGACGTGAGAGGTGACAATACCTTCCCCGTGCGTAATCGACTCCCGAACCTAAATTTGATTGTGACGACCATATTCTTTTAAGGGTTTTATTTATATTTTCCCTTTCCTTCTTAGGAGTAAATAAATTTTGGTGGCGACTCTGTTCATATCATTTCCGCGAGCGCACAAGCGCTTCACAAATGATCGTTTTCCTTGGAAAGGCTATTGGTTATTTATTTAAAAGTCAAATATCTTAAAAGGACCTAAAAATATTATACTAGACATTCCAATGAAGTTTAAATTTACATTGAGAACATGTCACCATAGGTTAACTAAGACACCGATCGAGTTTGATGCGATAATTTCTAGATTTGTCGACGACATAATAAGATGTTGAAACGTCTAAAATCATCTGGTAGTATTTATGTTTTATTTATTTATTTATTTATTATTGTTTTGTTAACTTATGTAATAATGTGTCTAATTTATGTACTTGTTTCTAAAATGTTAAGTTATGTTCATGCAATAATGGAAGTGCCAAAACGTTATCTAATAAATTGTGGTGTGCAAATGTCTGAATAAATTTACACATAATATACATATTATACAAAAATGATAGCAAGGTCTAAATAGGTCCCCTGTGGGCTAAGTGTAAGCCTCGCCATATGAGTTTACCAAGCCCATGAGGTTATTTATAATGAGTGTTATCATTTGTAGACGTTGAGCGTCATCCACACCATGTGAAGAAGGTGAAGGTGATGACATGTCATCATAGGGTCCCATAGCATGAGAAAGCCTATCATCATCTTCATGTTACGTAGGTGGGATGATGCGAAGGTGTGATAAAATAAGGTACCACTCCAAGTACCCATCCACACACTATGTAAACAACTAGAACTCCACTGCATGATCTCTAATGGCACAGATAAAGGTGGTAACATAACTAACAACCCAAAAATCAATGCCCTTAGATGGAATAGAAATGGGTGGTTGTGGGATGTCCCAGACATATATAACCTGGCGCAGACACCTCTAAATTAAGTGTCTATCCACAAAGATTTCCCATCTCAGATAACCAGAAAAAAGGGAAGTGTCATCGAACTTCTGATGCAATCTATGGTTTACCTAGGGTGTTTAGATGACATCATCTAAGGTTATTATGTAACGCCCCAAACTTCTTTCAGGATTATCGACTGACCCCACAAATCAACACGGGTCTTTTTAGCATGTTTTGTTTATTAGAACAAGATATGTTCATGATATATATCCTTAGTTTTGATGATAACAAAAGTATTAAAAGAACAATGGTGTTATCTAATGTATGTTCAAGTATGCAGGTTCTTATACTTAAAAGATATGTTCAGAATCTGATAAGAAGGCACACTTGAGTGAAGTTGAGTTACATGTTTCTGATGATACAGAATCTGAAAAACATTTGCTAAGTGATGTATGGCGTCGACTCTGAAGCTGAAAGCCTCAGCATCAGAAGAAGTAACACATTGTTTATACACTTGATAATTGTATTGGCTTCTGGGGATTATTCAGAAGTTGTAGCAAAGTTGAAGCTATTTGTACTGCAGAAAGCAAGTTGTAATGTCAAATAAGCTTATCAGCTAGAGTCTATGGTCACAAGGCTCAAGAAGAGTTGGCATGCTTTACAGATAACCACTCTCAACGGCTCTATAGAACAGGATACTTCTGAAGATGCTATGGTTAAACTATTTACACAATGGATCAAGATCTCCTGTGTATCTATCTTCAATGTCTCTTGTACTATAGAGAAAATAAAGACATTTGATCAAGTTATCTCTTCCAACGACTAGCTCTCTGAAATCTGTTATATAAGTAGTTGAAGGTTCTACTTGAATCTTTAATAAGGAATAAGAAGAAGAAGGAATGCCAAAAAGGATAAAGGTGTTTAGCGCCTCTATCTGAATGAAGAAATAACAAGATCAACAATAAGCAACACTACTGAATATGCAAAATCTTTTGTTAATTGTTGTAAATTGTAAATAGCCTTGAGGTTTCCTAAGCATTGATTATTCTGGAAATCTTGAGAGCTTAAGGTCTTTGTTAAGGTTATTACCATGTACCTCTGATTCAGAATCAAGTACACCTTGTTCTCTTTTTCTGCTGAACATGTGGTTCAACAGGTAAGATCAAAAGTCTTATACTATGCGTTTGAGCATCAAAGCCTCTAGTTGAAAAGCTTGAACCAAGTAAGTTTATTGTTGTGTGCTTGATCATTGAAAGTCTTGATCTTTTTTTATTAAGCAGTAAAGTATTGGATTATGAATATGAGAAAAGGAAGTCTTATACAGAAGGTTTGAGCAGAGAAGTCTTGAACCAGGTGCTTTGAGCAAGGAAAGTCTTAGGATTTGAGGATCTAAGCAGGAAGTCTTGATTTGGTGTTGATTGAGCAGGGAAGTCTTAGACTGTAGGTCTGAGCAGTGAAAGTCTTATGCTTGAGTGCATAAGCAGTTGTAATCATGAGTTGATTATAGTGGAAATCTCTTGTGAGGCAAGGGGGTTGGATTACTCTCAGTTGGGAGAGGAACCAGGATAAATATGTTGTGTTCATTGTTCCGTTTACTCCACTTCTGATATATTGTTCCGCTGCACTTATGATCGGATTCTGAACCAACATTTAGAATCTTAACTCTATTCAGAAGCAGAAATTTTTTGGATAACATAATTCACCGACCCCCCTTTCTTGTGTATTTTTCTTACCTTCAATTGGCATCAGAGCCCTGGTTTGTGCATAACACTTTACAGTGGTGCAAACAACGATCTTGTGAGGAAAGTATATATTCATTTCAGTATGAAAAGAAGGGTGGATACAAGATGAAGGGATCTACTGAAAGCAACTTGCCTCTTTCTCAATGGTGTTATCCTTGTGAAGAAGGTAGTTCAAGATGCTAACTCCTGAACAAGTCTAAAATATTTCATCAAAACGGACTGCAGATCCAGAATCAGAAACTCTGTCCAGGTAAGTTCTATTATTCATTATTTCAAGTGTAACCTTCTTTATAAGATATTTCAGTATAAGTAATCTTCATGCTCAGATATTTTGGAAGAAATTAACTTAAGAAACTTCAAAACTGGTGTAGTGGATATTCTCACCTTTTGTGACAATATCTATGTCATGTTGAAATAGAGAATTCTTTTTAATACTTTTGAAGAAAGCTCTTTTACTACTGTTTAGAATAAATTAATATATATTTTTTCTTCACTGAACTGATTCAACTGATAATTCTCTCAATAGTTATTTAGTGGAAAAAGAATTTTGAACTTAGTAGTTTACGCTTGATTCCAAGTGAAGAATCTGAATCTGATAATTGTCAGATATTGTCTTAATCAAAGTATTTGGTAGTAAAACTTTTGATCTAATATAATCTTTGAAAATTTTCTAATTCAGAATCTTGCATAAAAAAATCTTTGTTTCTCACATGCACAAAGAGTGGAAAATTATTTTGACACCTGTGTCACTCTTTACATCTGTCTGAAATGTCTTCAGCACACTTGAAATTATTGGTGACTTGAATTTGAAGGGAATTGATTTTTTTTTAAATATTGGTATGTTTAAAATCCTTTTAATGTCATTTAATTCTCTTAACACATTTTCAACACACACGGCTTTTATCACGGAAGTTTTCGTGTTGTAACTGTAAACCCTAGTAAAACCTTTCTACCTTCTCTATGGCATCTTTTGTCAATCCTTTAAACATAAATTACATGCAAGACCTTAAGATTAAACCAAAGACTACTCCGCTCAATCAAAATTATTTAAAGCTTCTTATTGATCAAGTGGTTAATTTCAAAAGTTCTACTGCAAATGGTTGTCATTTGAAGAAGTACTTTGAGTTTCAAGGATGGATGAAATTTTTTGACATGCTAAATGGACCAACTTACCCAACTCTGGTAAAAGATTGATGGGTCATAGTATAAGTCTATGATGAATTCTTTGCTCAGAAAAAGAAATAATTGTTGTAGAAAATTACAGAAGTTTGAAAGGAAAATCAAGAGCAGAAATAGGTCTGAAGGAATTCTACTGTGTTGAAATCAAATATGCTGTAATTGATGCGTGTTATCCGCAAGTATACAGATTGCGTCAGAGTAATATAAAAGATTTATCGTTCCCACAGAGACCAATGTCAATCTATCGATTACTATTGTTACGTTGTTTATCTAAGGCTAATGAATATCGGGGTAAAAGCTTTCTACTGAACGAAAATAGAAATAAATCAGATAAATACTATACTGGAATGTAATTCACATCAATCAAACAATACTCCTATCATCTAATTAGTAATACTTATGGGGCAATGTTTTCTTCTTTGAAAAAGAGTTAATTAAAAAGGATCCGCCGCGTTAGCGTGATCGGAACCAGACCTAACCTTTAATCTATACCAGCCGCTCACGCTGCACCGGTCGCTCCTTGTGTTAAAGTGATGAAGTCCCTTTTTATGTAATTACCTCTAAGACTTAGTTAAAAAGTGATTTCGATTGAAAATATTTTATACCAAAGGGTTTCCGGCATATGCTCGGCCAACCGGATCCTAAATCTATAAACGCATCCGAAAATAGTTTTAAAACCTCTTTCTAATAATACAAAACTTTCCTAGTTAATCAATAAAGTGCTTCCGCTGTATTTATCAATTAACAACTAACAAACTCTTTTCTAAAGTGTCGGACGACTTTCGATCTTACCCGATCTAGTCACAGTCATTACGCAAACAAAAACACGGTCTCATTTATGTAATGACCGATCAATTGAAGTTCAGAAGAGTTTAATTAAAATAAAAAACAGCCCCTAAAGTATTTCTAAAGAGATGACATATGGAATACCGTCAGAACGACGATCCTCACATCCCAGCAAAAGGGATTTAGCTAGACATAGTAATAGAGAACGTAAAAATAAATCGATTTGCAAAATAAGACATATTTAAAGTAAAGACGTGCGTAGTGTGAGAGTGTATTTCGAGAGAGTGAACACAAGTGTCACGCTTAAGTTCAGTTCCGAGAGACACAGATCACACAGATAAATAAAATAATAAGATAATGGCAGAGACGGAAAATAAACGAATATAAAGCAGTGCAGGAAAATAAATTAATATAAAAGCGATGTGGGTAAAATAAATTGTAATTTATAAAAGAAACCTGCTCCAAAGCAGAGACTGAATCTGGTACAGATGCTGGAAAATAAATTGCGGAAATTAAATAGGTCCTAACTATGATTGCTCCAATCCAACTCATAGCTATAGTGCAACAACCCCTCGATGTGGAGAATTATTGCTTTACAAAGTGAACTCTATGCCTATGTTGAAGAACTAAGATTGGATGATTAGAAAGTGAAAAATACAAGTCCTTATATAGGAAACTCGAAATTGTAACTGCCTCTAACCATAATGAAAAAAGCATTTTAGAAACTAAATTCTTCAGGTGTAACTGCCAAAAACGTTTTAATCCGTTTCCCTTTTATAACTGTCGGCGTCCGCCGACCCCTGCCTCGCGTCCGCCGAGTGTGTTTTGGACGGTGAAACGTCTTTTGTGACCGTTGGCGTGTGAGTGAAGTCATTAGGCCAATGGCGTCCTCCTTGGCGTCCGCTGAGTGAAACGGCTAGTGCACAGTTTACACAAGAAATCTTCATTTTAGCTCTGTTTTGCCTTGTTTTCTTACTGTAAGCTCAAATCAGGCAATGTATCTGAAAGTAAAACAAAATACCATAATAGCAAAGGAAAATAACAAATAAACAACTAAAATTATGTAAAATCGGAGCCAAATATACAGTGTATTTTAGTGTTATCAAATTCTCCCACACTTAAACCTTTGCTTGTCCTCAAGCAAACTCTGATAAGTAAACAAAAGAAAAACAGCAAACATGCACATATCCGATCTGGGCTAGGAACTTAAGTTTGATCAATAATACATCAGTAGGTACTAACTCATGAACCAAGGGTATCGTAATGACACTTTCCGCGATTTGCGGGCATAAGTTTCTCTCCTATACAAACCAATCCAAACTATGATATTATACTTAGGCCTATCTTACTCATTCCTTTCTTACCCCTTTTCATTCAAGTGCAGTCACATTAAGCCCGTTGTCTTTCACTCGCATGGTGAACATAACCTGTGGTAATCCTGATCCTTTTTATCAGTGATTTGACACTTTTTACCAATTCTTTTCTTTTTTATGTATTTTTTCTTGCAAAATTTTTTTCTGAGGATACTTGAACATCTTCTTGAAATTTTTTTTCTTTTTTTTTTCTTTTTCTTTGGCCAGATCTTACCTATTTGCATCGGTTTGTCACTTAGCGGTGGTTAAGATGGTGTTGACTGCTAAAATAAACTACTTAAGGGTTAGTGATGAAGGGTGAGGTTTTAAGGCCACTGTATAATAAAAATCTAGATAAACTCATATATTTGAGAAACTTACGGTGTAAAAATGATATCGATTTTTCAAATAGCTTTCCCAAGCCTTTGCAATTGATCTTACTTGTCCTAATAGCCCAAATTATCAAAATTAATGTTGTTTCTTTGTTAAAATTTTTTTTTTGTTAAGGCTTAAGAATTGGAAGAATAGATAAACTACACAAAAATGGCTCGTAAAGCACAAACTAAACTGTACTAGAAAACATTAAATAAAACAAAACATTAAATAAAATAACTAAAAACAGTAAATATCTCCTCCCACACTTAAACCGAACATTGTCCTCAATGTTTCGTTAAAAGTGAGAAAGGGAGAGGTGAAACCTGGTACTCAATCATGTCGGCCACTGGGGCCATCTCCACCATGCTCTGGACGTCTGGGACGACGGCTCCTACTGCGGTGTCGGGTAGTATGTGACAGCTCCATCTGCTCAATTCTCTCGATTAGAGAGGCATTTTGATCTCTTAGTGCTTGGAAACCCTCAAGAGTGGATTTCTGTGACTCCCGCATAAAATCCATCATCTCTTGCTGTTGTTGGTACATGGCATAGAATAGGCCATCACGCTCTTCTTCTCTGGCTTGTTGTGCTTTCCACATTTCTTGAGTGATGTAAAATTCAGAAGAGGTACCTGCAGGATAATCAGTAACAGGTGGTGGTGTGTGCAGGTGATACATGAATGGGAGACTGCTCCATATGGTCATATTCATCATCTGTCTCATTTCCTTCGTCCTCTGGGACGTTTGGAAGTAATGGGCCTAAAATCGGAGCAGCCTTCAAATCATAGAGCCAGTTTTCTCTTTTGCGCACATCAGTGCGTGTTGAACACGGTAAGGCGACACCTGGGATGGCAACATTGCGAACCATGAGGATATAGCCTTCTTCCGGCCTCGTTTTGCATAAACGCATGTCTCGCAGAAATTTTAAATCAATGGTGCGAGGAGGAAGTGGTTCCAATGTGGCCAACTCAGCGTCCAGGTGGAGGGCTTATGCAATGAAGGTAATCAACCCTCCAAATGACACGGTGCTGCCCTTTTTCTCAATTGCCCTCATATGTGATATCATAAATGGCACAGGATTTAATCTTCTTCTAAGTAAAGCAGCCTGTAAAAATATAAATTCTTTGGAATTCATCTTGTTAGAGTTTTCACGAGCAAAAATAGTATCAGCTATTAAAAGGCGGAATACCCGTATGGCCGGGTTATGAATGTCAGAAGCCAAATTTCCATCAAAGGAGCAAGTGGTTTGTCCTGAGATGTCTTTCCATAGTTGAAAGGCTTCAGTTGACCAATTTGTGTCTATAGGTGCTTCACATGCTTGTTGCAAGAATGTTGCGTGTCCGCAATTTCTCCCATTTCTCCCATTGCTGGACTCCGTCATTTCCATCTCGAAAAATGATGTTTTCTTGGTTCTCCGCTGCCATTGTTGAAGAAAAATGAAGGTTTGGTGATGGAAAATGGGTAATTTTTGTTTTTGTTAGATTTTGGTGAAATCTATGGTTTTTATAGAGATAATGTGTAATGGTAGTGGGGAAGTTATGAAATGGGGATTTTAATGGTTTAATGGGGATTGAAATCGGATTTTATGGAGGTAGAAGATGAAGAGAGTGGCAAAAATGGGTGTTTTCTTATTCTGGTGCGTTTTAGAACCCAGAACGCCTCCGCATTCGCCGAGAGGGGGTCAGCGTCCGCGGACTGTGAAAATTGGGCTGACACGGATTTGGGCTTTGGTTGGTTCATGAATATCTCCTTGGGGTGTTTATAGCATATTGGTACATGAAAGAAACATAGAGAGTATTTTGTTTATTTATTATTTTATATATTTGTAAATGTAGGCTTTAAATAACAGGTTTTTTTTTTTAATTTTAATTTTAATTTTAATTTTTTATTTTTATTATTATTTTTAAAATGAATGAAATAAAAAATTAAATATAACCAATAGATTGAAATGACGTAGATATTTATTATAACTTGGAATAATATAACACTCGCAAAAAGCATACGGTTTGCCATAAATCTAGTAACCATGGAAAATAAAAAACTACTAATAGTCTAATAATAAAGATAATAACAATAAGGGTAGAAATGCGGTAAAGGTAAAGATAAATGATCATAAAAGCATGCGGTAAGTCTCCTCCACACAAAATGCGAGTTATGCTCCAGAGCTCTTGAATATCTCCTAGGAAGACTGACGACGGACACCCTGAGTCATGTGAGGACAAGGTGCCCGTGCCTCTGCAAGCTGGCGTTTGAGATCGCAAATCTCCTGCTCCAAAAGATCATATGATGAAGCGTTCGTCGCATCTGAAATCTCTATCTGTAATGTAAGCTCAGCGCATTCTTCGCGAAGAGAACTGATCTCCTTACGCATAGCGTCCAGTTCAGCATATATGTTCCTGCGTTGCAGATTAACGTTAGAGGAATAAACGGTAGTCTTTTCGGGATATGGTGTAGGGTGGTACTCAGGCACAGGGTGGTTCCTTGGTTTGACGGGTGTCTCGTCTTGGCCTTCTAAGGCGTATGACCAGTTAGCTCTATCATGGACACTTGTTCGGGTATGGTTTGGCAAACCAAAGTAGTGAATGACTTCGTTGTCTATTAGGAGCTTAAAATTACCTGCACTGAAGAATGATCTCCTAATAAGACCACGGTCAAGGCAATGATGAATGTCAATCAAGGTGTACCCACAATGAGAGGTGAGATGAGTTAGCTTATTGGCTAAACCCATGGCATAAGCTATGTGTGTAATAGTACCGCCGACATGGATCGGTCCTCTGGAAGATGTAGCATTCAAATATAGGTTATATATCAGAAAATTTCCACTGGCTAATGGTCGTGATTCAGCAGTACAAAAGAGCATCAGAATCTCTTCTGCAGTAACTTGGTTCTCAGTTTCACTTCTACCAAAGAAAGTCTCAGCCAGGGTCATTTGGAAATAACGGAAAGCTGGATTGTGGATTTTGGTTGCTAATTGGGTGGAAGGATCAGGTCCTCCTCCACCGGTGATTTTGCTCCAGAATTGGTCAAGCTCATCTTGCATAACATTGGTTTCATGCATAAAATGGATTGAATCCGAACTATATTGAAAACCAAGTATTCTAGCAAAATCTCTGTGGTTAAGGGCATACTCATTTTCAAATAATCTGAATCTTATGCTTCCATTGTTGTAACCTTTTCCACTATAAGGGTCATAAATGAGTGAACTGAGGAACTCTAAGGTCAGATGCTTATAGGTTACATTCATAGCTTCAGAATACTCGTCCCACTGGAGCTGGTGACAGAGGTACCTCACACTAGCCTCAATACCTAAAACGGTTAGACAGTTTGGGTCAGGGTACCTAGTGGGTAGGATTTGTCTTTCAGAAAGGACTACGTATTTCTTCCTCTGTTCGTCATCTCTGAACACAATGTGCATGTCATCATAGCTCTGCATCCTGCAAAGAAAGTTAGTGTGGAATGCCTGAGATGATGTGATCGGTAACCTGTAAACATAGACATTGCATGAGTCAATCACGTTAGAAAAAAATAATAATATGAATAATAAATAAATAAATATTTTTCTGAAATAAATTCTATGCATGAATAAGAAAAATAACGGAAATAAAATCGTGGGTTGCCTCCCACGCAGCGCTTGTTTAACGCCGTTAGCTTGACGACGGAAGAACTTACATTGTGGATGTTGCTACAGGTGGGTCTATCAGAGTGTGACCAGAGTAGTAGGTAGGGATGTCACCTCCATAGTAGGGTTTCAATCTTTGGCCATTCACTAGAAAGGGACTACACGAATGATTTGCAATTTCAAATGCTCCAGATTTCAGGACCTTGGTGACCTCATAGGGTCCAGTCCATCTTGAGCGTAACTTACCTGGAAACAATCATAACCTAGAGTTGAAAAGAAGTACAGGATCGCCTACGTTGAACTCTTTTTTGATAATCCTTTTGTCATGCCATGCTTTGGTTCTCTCTTTATATATTATGGCATTTTCATAAGCATTTCGGCGTAATTCTTCTAATTTATGAATATCTAGAATTCGTTTGTCTCCGGCTGTTAAGTAATCCATATTAAGGGTTTTTATGGCCCAGTAGGCCTTATGTTCAAGCTCAAAGGGTAAATGGCAAGATTTTCCGTAGACTAATTGATAAGGGGTTGTTCCTATAGGGGTTTTGAAAGCGGTCCTATAAGCCCACAAGGCTTCTTGTAGTTTTAAAGACCAATCTTTTCTAGAGATTGATACGGTTTTCTCTAAGATTTGTTTTATTTCCCTATTTGACACCTCAACTTGTCCACTAGTCTGTGGGTGGTAAGGTGTGGCTACTCGGTGTTTCACTCCGTATTTCTTTAATAGGTTCTCAAATATCCTAGATATGAAATGTGATCCTCCATCGCTTATAACCAATCGAGGTACTCCAAACCTAGGGAAAATATAGTTTTTAAATAGTTTGATGACTACACGAGTATCGTTGGTGGGTGCAGCTATGGCCTCAATCCATTTGGATACATAATCAACGGCTACTAAGATGTACTTGTTTCCCATCGAAGATGGAAAAGGTCCCATAAAATCTATACCCCAAACATCGAAGATTTCTACTTCCTGAATATTTTTCAAAGGCATTTCGTCTCTCCTTGAGACGTTCCCAGTGCGTTGGCATCTGTCACATCTTACAATGTAGGCATAAACATCGCGCCATAACGTTGGCCAGAAAAGACCTGCTTGAAGTATTTTAGCGCATGTTTTGGACGAGCCTAGATGTCCACCATAAGGTGAAGAGTGACAATGTTTAATTATATTTTCAACTTCTTCTTCAGGGACACAACGACGAAAAATGCCATCTGTGCCTCTCTTGAATAGGAGGGGTTCGTCCCAATAGAAGTGTTTTACGTCATGAAAGAACTTCTTCTTCTGTTGGTAATTTAGATCAGGGGGTATGATATCAACTGTTAGATAATTAACAAAATCTGCATACCAAGGTACGGTTGTCATTGTGAATGCTTTTTCAATGTCTACTTCTAAATAAGGGTCAGGACAATCATCGTGGATGGTTCTTGTTAGTTCCTGGATTGACTGGAATTTTGGTAAAATAAAGTATATTCAATGTTGATGTCAAGGTGCTGATGTTGCAACATTGAAGTCTTAACACTGGGCTGTGTTAAGTATTGAAGTTGGATGTCTGATGTCACATAGGCGATGTTGTAACATCAGATCTGCAGAATTAACAACAGCAGGCTGTGATGTTGTTAGGGTTGCGTATTAGCTTGAATTGTGGAGAGCAAGCTGTCTCATTGGATGCGAATATCTTGGGATAGATATTTGCTGCTGCATAGGAGATCTGCTACAGATTTGTAGGAGATTTAAAAGGTTGAAGATTTAAAAAGATTTTAGGAGAAAATCTGTTTTAATATTCAGTTTTAAATAACAAATCTGGGAGATATTGTAGCAAGTCCAAGACCAATTCAAGGAGCTATATAAAGCGCACAAGACCAAAGGAAAAAGTGACAGAAAACATTCAGAAGATCAAGAGCCGGAGGCTTAGTGTCTAGAGTTTGTTTAGAGTGCTTGTATTTACACTATTCTAGGGTTTGAATAGGTGTTGAGTTTCTGTCCTCTCTAGAAGCTGTGAAGCAATAGAGAGTGGTTGATTGATCGAAGCTGTGAAGTAAGATCAAGGGTACTCAAAGTGGTTTGTTTGAGTGTTTGTAAGGGATTGAGTGGTGTTCTCATACCTAAGTGGTTTCTTAGGTAGGAAGTCATTAGTAGAGTATAAGTTTAGGAGATTGTCAATGGGTTGTTGAGTCTGTAAATTATATCTACAAGTAGTGAATTCCATCCCTGGCTTGGTAGCCCCCAGAGTAGGTTGGTTGTAACCGAATTGGGTCAACAATTCTTGGTGTTATTTTACTGTTATTGCTGTCCATTGTGCAGAGTGTGTTGTTGTGACATCACACATTAACATCACACGTCTGATACCAGAATTTCAATTGGTATCAGAGCAGGCATCCTGTCTGTCTCTGGGTGAGATCTAGGGAAGTTACTTTCTGGTGTAAAGATGGACAAAGAAGTTGGAGGATTCGTCAACAGACCCTCTATTTTGGATGGATCCAATTATGACTATTGGAAGCCAAGGATGACCACCTTCTTAAAATCCTTGGACAGTAGGGCTTGGAAGGCTGTTATTAAAGAATGGAGAGCTCCTGTCATGTGTGAGAAGGACGATGCTGGTAAAGATAAAGAAGGCACCTCTAAGCTAAAGCCTGAAGAAGAATGGACCAAGTAGGAAGATGAGCTCGCCCTTGGAAATTCCAAAGCTCTAAATGCCATCTTCAATGGAGTGGATAAGAATATCTTCAGGTTAATCAATACCTGTGAAGTTGCTAAGGACGCGTGGGATATCTTGCAGGCTACTCATGAAGGAACATCTAGAGTCAAGATGTCACGACTTCAGATTTAACATCAAAATTTGAAAGCCTGAAGATGAAGGATGATGAGACCATTCATGACTTCCACATGAATGTTCTGGAGCTGGCTAATGCATCCAGTGCTCTTGGTGAGAAGATGTCAGATGAAAAGATTGTGAGGAAGATCCTTAGGTCTCTACCTAAGAAGTATAAGATGAAGGTTACTGCCATTGAAGAATCACAAGATATTAGCAAGATGAGAGTTGATGAGCTCATTTGATCTCTTCAAACCTTTGAGCTTGGGTTGAATGAGGAAGAACCAGAAAAGAAGTCAAAGAGTATAGCCCTGGTGACAAATGGTGAAGAAGAGAAAGGGAAGAAATCTGAATCCCAGGAGGATCTATCTCAGGCCATAGTGTTGTTGGGAAGACAGTTCACCAAAGTATTCAGGAGAATGAATAATAACTCTAGGCCTAATGTTAAGAACATGACTTCTGACACCAGCAAGAAGGATGAAGAGAAAACTGCCCAAGATAAAGGAGTGCAGTGCTTTGAGTGTGAAGGGTATGGACATGTCAAGAAAGAATGTCCCACCTTCTTGAAAAAGCAGAAGAAGGGCATGACAGTTTCCTGGTCTGACTCTGATAGTGAAAGTGAAAGCGAGTCAGCAAAGCATGTGAGAGCTTTAACAGGAGCTGTGGTTTCTGATGATGATTCTAGTGATGGAGAAGTAACTTATGAGGAGTTGGCATCTACCTATCAAGAGCTGTGTTTAAAGAGTGCTGAAATTTGTCAAGAAAACAAGTGCCACAAGCAACAGATTGCTCAGCTAGAGAATGAAAAGACAGATCTAGAAAATGAAGTGGTGCTAGTTAGAGCTCACCTTGATCAAATGACCAAGTCTGTTAGGATGCTGAGCTGTGGTACAGACACACTTGACAAGATACTTCAGTCAGAAAAAGCTGCTGGAGACAAAGCTGGGATAGGTTATGTGGCTGAGGACAAGGGAACTTCAGAAGGAAGCACTTCAGGTTCAAAGAAGGAAGTGTCACAACTTTCATCTCAACATCAGCCAAAGAAGCAGGATCCTACCCCTAAGGAAGCTGATGTTTCACAACCTAAGAAGATTGAGAAGAAGACTGGTCCCTATCAGAAGAGAAAGCAGCCATAAGAAGCTGGCCAATATATGCCCCCACAATACCATGAGAGCATGCAAGCTGCTCAGTTCAAACAACACATGTCTCATCAGATGTCTCAACATCAGGACAACTGGTATGGTTATGGTTATGGATACACCAATGCTGTTCCTTATATCTATGGAAGAAGAAAGCCACACCATCATGGGAGACAATCCAGGAAACAACATTCTCAGCCGTCTTATGGGAGAAGATATCAACATAATAGATGGCAGGGCAGTTATGATAGGAGAAGACCACATTATGGATGGCAGCATAAGCAATCTCATCATGGCAGAAGATTCAGAGATGAAAGGGTAATATGCTATTATTGTGGAAGGTTTGGACATATGCAGTACTCTTGCTACAAGCTACATGGATACCCTCAACCTCAAAACAGATGGAGAGAGCACATGTCCAAAGTTGTTAAACAATGGGTACCTAAGGAGAAGGTGAAGTGCTTGTTGGCTCACTTGACTGACAAAGAGGTTAAAGAAGGAACATGGTATTTTGACAGTGGGTGTTCCAAGCACATGTCTGGATGTAGATCCATGGTTGATGAACTTAAACCTTGTCCCTCTCATGAGGTTATATTTGGCAATGGAGGAAAAGGTATTGTTGCAGGAGTTGGGAAAGTGCAAGGTGATGGTAGACCTGAACTTGACAATGTTATGTTTGTCAATGGGTTAAATGCAAATTTGATCAGCATAAGCCAATTGTGTGATGAAGGTTACAAGGTAAACTACACTAAGCATGAGTGTGTGGTAGCTGATGAGCAGAATGAGGTAGTGATGAAGGGAGTAAGATCTAAAGATAATTGCTATCAGTGGATACCTCAAGTGGACAGCTTATCTAGTGATGTTAAGGTTGATGCTGTAACATCAGATGGTGACATCAAGTGTGAAAGTATGGTGAAAAGTCAATCTGGGTTAATGACTTATGGTGCTGTTACTCCTAAGTTGGATGATGTGTCAAAAGCCAACTTGAGTAGTCAATTATGTAAGCAAGATGAAGGAGTCAACAATGCTGATGGAAGGATCAAAAGCTGTGACCTTAAGAAGTATTGGGAGCTGAATACTTGCAAGGCCAAGAAAGAAGACAACCTGACTAATGACTCCTATAGTTCAGAAGAAAAATTTCACAAGTTGACAATCCTTAGGTTGGAAGATGCAGATGCTAGAGCTGATGTTAAAACATCTCAAGTCAAGAAAGGTACTTCTAGCCTTAAAATAAAGAAGAGTGATGATGAACAAATTGCAAAAGTGGTTCCTGGGGTTGCTAAACGACTAAAATCAAGGAAGAGGAGAGCTATTGAGTCACCTCCAAAGATGAGAACTGATAAGCAGAAGATCTATGTGGATGGTACTACAAAATCCAGGAGTAAAGTGTTCATCTCTTTCAGAAATCGGAAGATCAGAGATAAGTCTGATGATAATGTCCAGGATATCTCTCAAATGAAGGAAGCCGTTGTTGTTAGAACTTCTGAGAAAATTCAAAAGGCCATACTAGATAACATTCCTGTGCTTTTCATAAAATGGTGGAAGTATGTTTTGGAAAAAGAATTTGGTATAGATACTCTGGATATGGTTAAGTTTGCTAGGATATGGTTCAGAGAGGGTGTGGGAACTTATGGTATTCAAGTGTGTATGAATAAGTTGCTCTGAATGTGTTTTATTGTGAGCTTATTGAAGGACTTCTTTGTGCAATGAGTCCTTTGAATGGTGATGAGAAGCTGATGTTATAACATCATGTTTGCTGGTAGTTATATCTGGAAGATGATTAAGATTGGACATGTGGAGTTGGATGCTCTAGCATTTTTTGTCAGAAGAGGTGGAAATTATGGTCATGTGTCTTTGAAGACTTCACCAGTTTCAACAATTACTGGTGGATGTAAGGTTAGAGGAATTGTGATCTCTTGAAGAGACTGGATCTCAGTAAAGCTTATAAGTAAGCTGAGAATTTGTGGAGTTTGTGACACTGTGTTGAGTTTGGATTATTTTGCTGATAGTAAATCCAGTAGTGGAGCATATGTAATTCCCTGGTGTCAAGAGTGTCAAGAGTATCCTTGGTGAAGGATGTCTTTGTTCTGGATCTGAAGCTTAGTACTTACATTATATCTAAGGAGCATCTACATAGTAATACGGGAGAATGATGAAGTAGAAGGTTTGCCTTGGATGGTGAAGATGAATTGTATGATAGCCTTTGAAGAAAGGGACAGTGGTACCAAATGCATGTACTCAGAAAATGTGCTCAAATGTTCATCTCCATCTAGAACATTTGTTAATCATGACAGGGGGAGTACTTGTCTATGGATTTTGCAGCAAAGGTGCATTTATTGTGAAGATTGCATGCTGATCAAGCTTGTGGAGATTGGTTGCCTCTTATGAGGATATAACGTCAGATAGCATGTTATGACATTAGGCTGTTGATTGGTGTTGAATGGTTCTAGTCATATGAAGCAAATTAGTTGAATCTTGTGCACACATGCTTCTGAGGAGATGTCTGAAGACAAGATTGAATCATGGCCTTGAATAGATTGTACACTTGTCTTGGTGTGTGTTATTCTTAGAGTTCAGTGGAAGGCATTGTGTGTGTGCTTCAGATCTTGTGGATGATTGTGTGAAGCCTTCTTGACTGGATGGATAAAGACTATGACTAATGGTAGAGGAGCTGACAGAAGATGTACTGGTTGAAGGTTGTCAAATTATGGCTAAAAAGGGGGAGAAGTAGCCAAGAGAACCTAGAGTATCAAAGAATGCCATATGCTGCAAGTGTGAGGCAGATATTAAGGGGGAGATAAGATAAATTGTTGCTGCATTAAGGGGGAGTTTTGACTGAACTTGTGAAGATATCATGACATTTGAAGAGTGCAGCCAAGCAGACATCAAGGGGGAGTAAATTGCTGCACATTGTGAGCTACTGAACAGCTGTGATGCTGGTTCATGTTTTAGAGGGGGAGCACCAATTGGCTGTTGTCAATAATGAAGATGGTGCTGCAGCAGATCAAGTGATGAAGACTATGCAAAGTGTGATGAAGACTATGCAAATTTCTGAAGATTATTCCGCTGCTGAAATCTCTGAAGGTGCAGAGTGCAGAAGTTGATTGCAGAGTGCAGAGGTTGTTTTAGCCAAAATTAGCCAAAGGGGGAGATTGTTAGTTCCTGGATTGGCTGGAATTTTGGTAAAACAAAGTATATTCAATGTTGATGTCAAGGTGCTGATGTTGCAACATTGAAGTCTTAACACTGGGTTGTGTTAAGTAGTTAAGTATTGAAGTTGGATGTCTGATGTCACACAGGTGATGTTGTAACATCAGATTTGCAGAATTAACAACAGCAGGCTGTGATGTTGTTAGGGTTGCGTATTAGCTGGAATTGTGGAGAGCAAGCTGTCTCATTGGATGCGAATATCTTGGGATAGATATTTGCTGCTGCATAGGAGATCTACTGCAGATTTGTAGGAGATTTAAAAGGTTGAAGATTTAAAAAGATTTTAGGAGAAAATCTGTTTTAATATTCAGATTTAAATAACAAATCTGGGAGATATTGTAGCAAGTCCAAGACCAATTCAAGGAGCTATATAAAGCGCACAAGACCAAAGGAAAAAGTGACAGAAAACATTCAGAAGATCAAGAGCTGGAGGCTTAGTGTCTAGAGTTTGTTTAGAGTGCTTGTATTTACACTATTCTAGGGTTTGAATAGGTGTTGAGTTTCTGTCCTCTCTAGAAGCTGTGAAGCAATAGAGAGTGGTTGATTGATCGAAGCTGTGAAGTAAGATCAAGGGTACTCAAAGTGGTTTCTTTGAGTGTTTGTAAGGGATTGAGTGGTGTTCTCATACCTAAGTGGTTTCTTAGGTAGGAAGTCATTAGTAGAGTATAAGTTTAGGAGATTGTCAACGGGTTGTTGAGTCTGTAAATTATATCTACAAGTAGTGAATTCCATCCCTGGCTTGGTAGCCCCCAGAGTAGGTTGGTTGTAACCGAACTGGGTCAACAATTCTTGGTGTTATTTTACTGTTATTGCTGTCCATTGTGCAGAGTGTGTTGTTGTGACATCACACATTAACATCACACGGCTGATACCAGAATTTCAGTTCTAACTGCTCATACTAATCTATCGTATGCGAAATCATCATTGATAGGAACAAGATCTGGTTTTAAATATTCAAGCCTTGAGAGGTGGTCTGCGACCACATTTTCAGTGCCTTTCTTGTCTCGGATTTCCAAATCGAATTCTTGAAGTAAAAGGATCCAACGTAGTAATCTAGGCTTAGCGTCCTTTTTGCTTAATAGATATCTTATCACATCATGATCAGTGTAGACTATGATTTTTGCTCCTACTAAATAGGATCGGAATTTGTCGATTGCAAAGACTACTGCCAGGAGTTCCTTCTCGGTTGTGGCATAGTTTAGCTGAGCTGCATCCAAAATTCTACTGGCGTAGTAAATTACATGGAGTTTCTTATCCTTTTTTTGTCCCAAAACAGCGCCTATAGCGTAATCACTAGCATCACACATAATTTCAAAAGGCTGATTCCAATCAGGTGGTTGAATTATAGGTGCGGAAATCAGTGCTTGTTTTAGGTACTTAAAGGCTTCAAGACATTTGTCATCGAATTTGAATTCGGCGTCTTTCATAAGTAAGTTGGTTAATGGTTTAGTTATTTTGGAGAAGTCTTTAATGAAGCGTCGGTAGAAACCGGCGTGTCCAAGAAAACTTCGGATTTCTCTAATGGTTTTGGGTGGTTGAAGGTTTTCTATAACTTCTATTTTAGCTTTATTAACCTCAATGCCTCTTTCGGACACTATGTGTCCTAGTACTATGCCTTCAGTCACCATAAAATGGCATTTTTCCCAGTTTAGAACAAGGTTGACTTCTACGCATCTTTCCAGGATTTTCTCGAGGTTTGTTAAACATTTTTTAAAACTGGATCCACATACCGAGAAATCGTCCATAAATACTTCCATGATCTCATCAAGGAAATCTGTGAAGATTGACATCATACAGCGTTGGAAGGTAGCTGTTCCATAGGGACATGTAAAGGTTGTTTTCTCCTGATCGTCAGGGTGAATGGGTATTTGGAAAAATCCTGAGTATCCGTCTAAATAACAAAAGTAAGAATGCCTAGCTAAACGTTCGAGCATTTGATCAATGAATGGAAGCGGGAAGTGATCTTTCCTAGTTACCTTATTGAGTTTTCTGTAATCGATACACATTCGCCAACCATTTTCTACACGTTTGGCTATTTGTTCTCCTTTTTCGTTTTGTACAACTGTGACACCTCCTTTCTTAGGTACCACATGTACGGGGCTTACCCATTTACTATCAGATATTAGGTATATTATTCCAGCCTCTAACAACTTTAACACTTCCCTTTTTACAACGTCACTCATTATAGGATTTATCCTTCGTTGATGTTCTCTAGAGGGTTTAGCGTCCTCCTCCAGCATAATTCGGTGCATACACACAGAAGGACTTATTCCTTTGAGATCGGAAATTTTATAACCCAGAGCTGAGGGATATTTTCTTAAAACATCTAAGAGTTGATTGGTTTCAGGTCCATCTAACGTGGCACTGACTATGACTGGGCGATTTAGTTCTTCATCTAAGAACTCATATCGTAAATTCTTAGGTAGCTCCTTAAGCTCTATTGATGGTTTTTTCGGACATGGCATATGATTTGGGGTAAGTGCCAAGCATTCGTAAAGAGTGTTATCAATGTAAGGTTTAGATAATCGTTCAAATCCGTCGTCCTCCATAATGGGAATCGAAGGTAGTTTGATGATTTCCACAGGATCTTCTATATCTAATTCTCTTATGCATTCATCAATTATATCAATGACATAACACGAGTCATCTATGGCTGGTGCATTTAAGAATTGGGATAATATGAATTCTATTTTCTCATTACCTACCTCGAATGTCCTTTTTCCTTTTTTGACATCAATTATAGCTCCAACTGTTGATAAGAAGGGTCTACCTAAAAGGATTGGGATTTCATCGTCTTCCTTAATGTCCATTACTACGAAATCTGTTGGAATATAAAGTTGACCAAGTCTAACTGGGACGTCTTCCAAAATGCCAATTGGATATTTAACTGATCTGTCGGCTAATTGGAGAGAAATCCTAGTTGGTTGTATTTCTCCTAGGTTTAACCTTTTACAAATGGCTAAAGGCATTAAGCTTACACTTGCTCCTAAGTCCAGAAGTGCTTTATCTATAACTTGGTTTCCCAAAACACAAGGTATAGAAAAACTTCCTGGGTCTTTCTCTTTCTTAGCAAGCTTATTCTCAGCGATTGAATTACATTCTATAGGTTTAGGATCTTCTAATCTTCGTTTATTGGTTAGAATGTCTTTAAGGAATTTGGAATAAGATGGTATTTAGGTAATAGCTTCGGTGAATGGAATCTCTACATGGAGTTTCTCAATCACTTTTATGAATTTCTTATATTGGTTATCCAATTTGGTTTGTTTAAGTCTTTGTGGGTATGGAATCAGAGGTTTGTAAGGAGGAGGTGGTACATAAACTTTTTCATTCTCTTCTCTTTCCTTCTCCTTAACTTCCGTATTCTTAGATTTCTCAGGTTCCACCGATTTCTCAACTTCTTTCTCAGGTGTGATCACAACTTCTTTCCTGGAAGGTTCTGGATTATTCAACCTAGGGTTTATAGGTCCATCGTAAGTGGTCCCGCTCCTTAGGGCTATAGCATTTGCGTGCCCTTTAGGGTTAGGTTGAGGTTGTCCAGGGAATTGCCCTCCAGGTGTAACATGAGTAGATTATTGTTGTGCTACTTGAGATATTTGGGTTTCAAGCATTTTGTTATGAGTAATTACAGAATCGAGTTTAGTACCCAACTGAGTAATTAGTCCATTTATGTGAATGTTTTGGTTCATGAACTCCTTGTTCTGTTGTAATTGAGCTGAGATGAATTCGTCCATCTTTTTCTCAAGATTTGACTTCTGAGGAGCATATGTTGCAGATTGGTTGGGTCTTTGAGTTTGGAAACCGGGTGGTCTTTGAGGTGTTGAATTCTGAGTGGGATTATTATTCTTATAGGAAAGATTTGGGTGATTCCTCCATCCAGGGTTATATGTGTTTGAATATGGGTTTCCTTGGGCGTAATTAATCTGATCTGTGGCACTCTCTGCTAGCAGGTTGCATTCAGCCATGGTATGTCCCAGGGTTCCGCAGATTTCACATCCGGGTTGTACAGCTGCTACAGTTGCTGTGGGGTTGATAGTTAGGTTTTCTACTTTTTGGGCTATAGCGTCCATTTTTGCGTTCATATGGTCAAAACAACTTACTTCTTTGGTCTCTTTCTTCTCTACTTGTGCTCGTTCGGTCCCCCATTGGTAATGGTTTTGTGCCATATCCTCAATGAGAGCGCTAGCTTCGGCGTAGGGTTTGTTCATTAGAGCACCACCAGCGGCAGCGTCTATGGTCATCTTGGTGTTGTACATGAGTCCATTATAAAAGGTATGGATTATGAGCCATTGTTCTAAGCCATGATGTGGACATGCTCTTAATAGTTCCTTATATCTCTCCCAAGCGTCAAAAAGTGATTCTCCCTCGCTTTGGGTGAATCGGGTTATTTGGTTTCGTAAGACAGTAGTTTTACTCGGTGGGAAGTATCTAGCAAGGAATACTTTCTTTAGGCCATTCCAAGTGGTTATAGAGTTAGCTGGAAGGGAATCTAACCATGATCGGGCTCTATCTCTGAGGGAAAATGGGAATAGTCTTAGACGTATTTCCTCGGGAGGAGCTCCGTTCGCTTTTAAGGTATCGGCTAGTTGAATAAAGACTTTAAGGTGTTGGTTCGGGTTTTCTGTAGGAAGACCTGCGAACTGGTTCTGTTGTACTAATTTTAACAGAGATGGTTTTAATTCGAAATTATTGGCCGGTATAGTTGGGTTAACTATACTAGAATGTGGTTCTTCGTTAGAGGGTAGGGCGAAATCCTTAAGAGGTTTAGCGTTTTCTTCTTCTGCCATTGCTCTTTTAAGTTTTCGAAGTAAAAGGCGAGCTCGGGCGTAACGTTCAGGTTCTTCTAATGGATCAACTAAGTTTCCGGTACTACGAGTTCTTCGCATTTACCGGCTAAGGGATGCCTTAGTCTAGACGGTGTAACAACAGGGTACGAAATTTTGATGTAATTGGTCCCCGGCAACGACGCCAAAAACTTGATGCGTGTTATCCGCAAGTATACGGATTGCGTCAGAGTAATATAAAAGATTTATCGTTCCCACAGAGACCAATGTTAATCTATCGATTACTATTATTACGTTGTTTATCTAAGGCTAATGAATATCGGGGTAAAAGCTTTCTACTGAACGAAAATAGAAATAAATCAGATAAATACTATACTGGAATGTAATTCACATCAATCAAACAATACTCCTATCATCTAATTAGTAATACTTATGGGGAAATGTTTTCTTCTTTGAAAAAGAGTTAATTAAAAAGGATCCGCCGCGTTAGCGTGATCGGAACCAGACCTAACCTTTAATCTATACCAGCCGCTCACACTGCACCGGTCGCTCCTTGCGTTAAAGTGATGAAGTCCTTTTTTATGTAATTACCTCTAAGACTTAGTTAAAAAGTGCTTTCGATTGAAAATATTTTATACCAAAGGGTTTCCGGCATATGCTCGGCCAACCGGATCCTAAATCTATAAACGCGTCCGAAAATAGTTTTAAAACCTCTTTCTAATAATACAAAACTTTCCTAGTTAATCAATAAAGTGCTTCCGCTGTATTTATCAATTAACAACTAACAAACTCTTTTCTAAAGTGTCGGACGACTTTCGATCTTACCCGATCTAGTCACAGTCATTACGCAAACAAAAACACGGTCTCATTTATGTAATGACTGATCAATTGAAGTTCAGAAGAGTTTAATTAAAATAAAAAATAGCCCCTAAAGTATTTCTAAAGAGATGACATATGGAGTACCGTCAGAACGACGATCCTCACATCCCAGCAAAAGGGATTTAGCTAGACATAGTAATAGAGAACGTAAAAATAAATCGATTTGCAAAATAAGACATATTTAAAGTAAAGACGTGCGTAGTGTGAGAGTGTATTTCGAGAGAGTGAACACAAGTGTCACGCTTAAGTTCAGTTCTGAGAGACACAGATCACACAGATAAATAAAATAATAAGATAATGGCAGAGACGGAAAATAAACGAATATAAAGCAGTGCAGGAAAATAAATTAATATAAAAGCGATGTGGGTAAAATAAATTGTAATTTATAAAAGAAACCTGCTCCAAAGCGGAGACTGAATCTGGTACAGATGCTAGAAAATAAATTACGGAAAGTAAATAGCTCCTAACTATGATTGCTCCAATCCAACTCACAACTATAGTGCAACAACCCCTCGATGTGGAGGATTATTGCTTTACAAAGTGAACTATATGCCTATGTTGAAGAACTAAGATTGGATGATTAGAAAGTGAAAAATACAAGTCCTTATATAGGAAACTCGAAATTGTAACTGCCTCTAACCATAATGAAAAAAACGTTTTAGAAACTAAATTCTTCAGGTGTAACTGCCAAAAACGTTTTAAACCATTTCCCTTTTATAACTGTCGGCGTCTGCTGACCCCTGCCCCGCGTCCGCCGAGTGTGTTTTGGATAGTGAAACGTCTTTTGTGACCGTTGGCGTGTGAGTGAAGTCATTAGGCCAATGGCGTCCTCCTTGGCGTCCGCTGAGTGAAACGGCTAGTGCACAGTTTACACAAGAAATCTTCATTTTAGCTCTGTTTTGCCTTGTTTTCTTACTGTAAGCTCAAATCAGGCAATGTATATGAAAGTAAAACAAAATACCATAATAGCAAAGGAAAATAACAAATAAACAACTAAAATTATGTAAAATCAGAGCCAAATATACAGTGTATTTTAGTGTTATCAGTAATTGGTCTAGAGGTTGCAATAACTCAGGACAATATTGCTCAGTTAATTAGGGCTAAGAATAAAGGTATTGTAATTCTCAACTCAAAGCATGGAGGAATTTATGCTAAGGAAATTAAGAAAATTCTCTTAAAAAAGAAAGATGACTTTGGTAAAGTGAAGAATATGCATATGGAACAAAAACTACTATTCAAAATTCTCATTGGATGTTTGATCCCTTGTGATGGTAGTTCTGATCAAATTTCTTGGGATCACAAGATGTTTCTTTGGTATCTTACATCTGATAAAAGTTTAATCCTTCCTGGTTACATCTTTCATCATTTGTGTGAATCCATCAAAGACTCCCCGAAGAAGCTCAAAAGAACAGTGCCTTATGCAAGGTTACTTTCTGAAATTTTTGTCATACCCCAAATTTTGACCACAAGATTCCCCATCATTATGAGGATTATTACCACAATGTGGATGTGCCATCGTACCTCATCAATCTTCTCAAAGATTGTTGAGCATTCACCATGATCAAGAATTAGGGTTTTGAGCCCTCTCAGAACATTTAGACAAAAGATCAATCAAGAAATGACATGATCTTCAACTTGTATAACCTCTTAAAACATCCATTAAGGATTAAGAGGACCCTCACATCAAGAATCAAGCACAAAGTTGTGGCATTCCAAGTGAAAGGAGCCTCGAAACACCCGATATCACCAAATTAGGGTTTTGGACGACTGGGACCTCCAGAGTGAGATTTTCATAAGAGGATGAGCCAAGACTTCCACATATGACTCAAAATGCTCAAAATAACCCTAAGTATCCATTTGTAAAGTTAAAATACCCTAAGAGAATGCATTCCCCAAAAATTGGGAATTAGGGTTTTACGCGCCGAACCGCTTCGGAGCCAAAAGTCAAAACATGAATTTTTTTGGCAAAAATGATCCTTATGACTTAGATTTACATAAAATATGATCTATAATGTCATTTGAACAAGAATTTATCAAGAAATCATGGTAACTTGTAAAAGGGGTAACCTTGAATGGTTTTGGTACTAACTTCCAAAAGCTATAACTTTTGATCTAGGCAGCCATTTTGAATGATCCAAAGCCTGATTTGTAGGTCTTCCTACATTCTACAAAAGCTTCAACTACATGAAACTCTAAATCATCATGGATTTTTAGTTATGAGTGGATCAAATTGGTAAAAAACCCAAAGTATGTCAAAAACACTTAGTGAAAATTTTGCCTTGTTATTTCAGCATTTCCACCAACTTCCAAGGATTTTTTCACCTTGATGCAAACTGAATCAAGTTCATTGGTGGACATCAAAGTTGGAGAGGGATATGCAAGCTTTCCAATGAGCCCACAAGCATGAGAAAACTCCACCTGAGCTAGAAGTTATGGCTGCTGCAACATGCGTTGATACAAACTGTCTTGCAAGACACTTTTGTGCATTGCTTGCTATCCACGATTTCTGAGTCAAAGGCAATGATCATTATGCCAAACCAATTCAATGTGATCAGAATGACTCCTCACAAACCTGCAAGATAGTGCCAAAAAGCCAAAGAAAAATCTCATGAGAATGATGAAGTTTTGTCATGGAAGCCTTGAATTCAAAGAACAATTATGTGGAATAGTGCATATTCAAGATTCCTATCCCTTATGGTCAAGATGCTCCAATAAAAAACATTTAAGAGGTCTGCAGAATGTGAATTGATTCAATACACAGCCGAGCTATTTGGGATTGCTATTGTTCCCTGTGTAAGAAGCAATTACACCAAGCCAAGACCATTGACTCCAATCTTATCCTTTGAGCTTCAAGTGAGGAGCTTCAGCACAACTCTTCTCCTATAAATAGAGCTCCTTATTGATCATTCAGAGTACACCAAAGCAACTCATCACCTTGCTTTCTCTCATTTCCTTCTTAAACACAAAATTCCATCTTTCTTGAGAAGGCACTATCGGGTTTTGAGTTGGAGACCAATGCAACTCAAACCAATGGTTCACACACCTCATATACAACATATATGAGTGATCTAAACCATTACATTCAATCTGTAACATCAGAATCATCAACTCACACCTCAATTGCTCAAAATTATAAAGCAGCAGCAGGTTGGATCAAGTTGGTCAATCCAGAGAGGTTTTCAAATCAACCTAAGCATTCAAACATATCCCTTGAGGTATAAGGAAGTTGTCCAAATCATTGGAACTCATCTGTAACACCTCCAAACTAGAATTCGATTCTCACTTGCAGAGGTAAGCCTCAAACTGTCAAACTCAATGAATCATGCATCATAAACATTTTTTCAAATTACCATTGTGTTTCTAAATGTTTGTAGATCATTTCCCCTCAATTAATTGATGTTTATAGTTCGTATATAGGATTTAATTAAGCTCTTGCCAATTTTAGGGTTCATCTGATTTCAACTTGTTATCTTTTGATTCACTTAATGTAAACAAAATTGAGTATTGCCATTGTGTTCCTTGTTAAAAAACGCACGATTTTCATATTTGAATCATGTAAAATGATTGAGAAACGAGTGAGATAGGAGGCTTCACGTATCTTGCCCAAGGAAGAAGATGGCCATGGCGCCATTCTTCAGAAAACCAACTAGTTTTGATATATATTTTACACTTGCCATACTATGTTTGAATTGGCATTGCGCCCTAGTGGAAACACTAGTATTTGTGTGTGTGTGTGTAGCGAGCGAGAGGTCTGGGGTTCGAATCCCCCTCGCCCCAAACCTTTTGATTTTTTAAACTATTTTCAAAAAGGCTTTATCACATATTATTCCTTGATGCCGTCTTCTTTCAGCCCACACACATGGCTCAGAAGGTAGAATTTTGAATTCTCCACCCCAAGGGTGTGAGTTCAAGCCTTGGGGGGACCATTTCTAATTTTTTATCACTTGTTTTCTTTCAATTTTTTCACCATATTCTAATAACTTCAAAAATTAATTTCTCACTCATTTTTCATCATTTTTTATTGGTTCTTTTTGCAAAAAAATCACAAAAATGTTTAAATATTTTATTTCACAAAAAAATTCACATTTATATTATTTAATATAGTTTGATTTTTGAACTTAATTTCATTTTATTTTGTTTTTAACATTTTTTAAAAAATGAGATTCCCACTTTGATTTTTCATTCCAAATGAATTTCAAACCTTCATGTGGTTAAACATGATTTTTCAAAACATTTTTCAAAACCTACAACTTGTTTTTTTTTAATATTTTTTGATATTTTATATCATTTTTATTTCCTTTGAAAAATGACATGTTATTTAAAATTAGGGTTTCCTCTTGATTTTAAATTCTAAAACACTTTAGGCCTCTAATAGAGTGTAAGACCCAACCCCTTTGTAAATACAAACTTTCTTGGGCCTCAGTCATTGTATAAGTCCCACTATGTTTTCAAAAAACTCGGCACGATCGCCATTTCAAAACAAAAATCATCTGGGCCTACCCTTGTGTTATAAGTCCCATTTTTCTTCCTTTTCAAACACTTTGGGCCTCTAATAGAGTGTAAGACCCAACCCCCCTTTGTGCATAAATAAATTTTGGGCCTCAGTCATTTGTATAAGTCCCGATACAATTTTCAAAGTGACGGTGCGATCACTGTCTTTCACTAGGCCTCTCCCTGAGTTGTAAGCCCCATCTTTGTACAAAAATAAACTTTAGACCTCTAATAGAGTATAAGACCCATCTCTTTGTAAATACAAATATATTTAGGCATTGGTCATTGTATAAGTCCCTCTGTTGTTTTCAAAACTACGACGCAATCGTCGCCTTTTCAAAAGAGTTCATCTGGGCATCTCTGTTGTATAAGCCCCGAACGTCTTTTCTAAACAACCTTCCTTGTAATTCATATTTGTTGTCAAAACTTTCTTCAATTTCTTGAATAACTAACCATACAGCTGTTACAATGGAAGCTTGCTCGCCTGTAAGTTTATCAGCTTTCTTTTACATGCTTATATATATATATATACATATTTGTATGTAAGGCTGGAAGCTTGCTCACCTGTAAGTCCTTCTACCCTCTTTTAAATACTTGCTCATATATATATATATATATATACCGGCAATTAGGTCTAGAATTAGATAAAGCCAGTGGTTACTCTTTCAACACAGTCAAAACTAGTTCCCCATAGGAAATTCCAGATACAGTCTTGCCTCCTCTTGGGCTTATACAATATGGAACAAAGAAAAAGACATTATTCCTGGTGAAACTTTTCTCAGACTGTCACTATTAGAAATTGTCAAAGAAATCCACTTTCCCCAGAGAGGATTAATTCCCGGTGAAACCTCTCTTGAATTTCTTCAAACCCTAGAACTGTTCACTAAAGAAAAGATTATTCCCGGTGAAAATTTTCTTGAACTTTTCTTAAGTTTAGTCCCATAGGTTTCCTAAAAGCATCCTTTGGGCTTTGTACAAGGACCATCAGGCTTCTTAGAAGTTCTCATGCCTCCTCTTGGACTTAGTAGAAGTTCTCATGCCTCCTCTTCCTGAGTCAAAACATCAAACCAGTTTAGGGTTTATTCTCATCCCTTAACATATCAGCCTTCTCTTGGGCATCATACAAAGATAATTCTCAAACTAAGAGCCAACCTCTTCATACCAGTAGACTTGGACAGTCTCATCCCCTTTTGGATCTTCAAAGAAACCTTTTTATTTCCTTAAAGAATAGGAAGTAACCCTGATCACCTGATCAATCTCCAAGCAGAGTTAAAACCTCCACAGGTTTCATAACTCAATCTCTAAACCCTCACTCTAAATTCCCCCAGTCAAGGTCAATTACTGTTAATTCACTATTAACAAAATCACCAACAGAATCAGAACCTCTAGGCATCTGATATCTCAACTCTTCTGTAATCCTCAGCAAGAGTTGAATTCCCCAAATTTGGACCTGTCTCTGGATCTCAATAATCCTCAGCAGAAGTTAGCCTCCTCTTAGGCTTTATATAAGAAAATCCCCCAGTCAGCCTCCTCTTAGGCTTTGTATAATGATCATCCCTCATCACTCTTTCAGCCTCAATCTTGGGCTTTGTACAAGACACCCCAAAAATATCCCTACAATAGAGTCAGTCATAATTTTTAGCCTCAATCTTGGGCTTTGTACAAGACACCATAAAAATATCCTACTGCTAAATCAATCAGGATCTTTCAGCCTCAATCTTGGGCTTTGTACAAGACACCCATAAGTGTCCTCCATAGTGGAGTCATAATCTTCAGCCTCAATCTTGGGCTTTGTACAAGACAGATATAAAAACTCCCTAAACAGAGTCATAACCTTTCAGCCTCAATCTTGGGCTTTGTACAAGATAGACTAAATATTCCCCAAAAGAGTCAATTCTCTTTCAGCCTCATTCTTGGGCTTTGTACAAGACACAGATAAACACTCTCTTGATGAGTCTGCCTTTCCCAACCTCCTCTTAGGCTTTGTATAATGATCTCCCCAGTGAAGTCAATTAACCTCTTAGCTTCAACCTTGGGCTTTGATCAAGGCACACAAAAATCAACATCCCCTCAGAGGAAGTCAAAATATCTCTGTGGGAAGATATTTTCTCTGTATAATCACACACCAAAATAATCAATCAAAATAAACCCTAATCCCAGATAACTGATGTAAGTGACACACTTATTGATATAAACATCCAAGTTATAGTCCATCTCTTATCCTGGTAAACTTCATCTAATTGCTTTAAGTGGCAAGCCTCTGGATTATTTATATCCAAGCCAATGTCCCTCTCTTAGCATGAATTCCTAAGGAAAAATGGCATTGCTCTACATAGAGTTAAAGTTTTCTCCTTCAGGACAAATCAAAGGAAATTATGGCATTGTTGGACTCCATGCATTCCAGTTAAAGTAATCCTCCTTTAAAACCAGTCATTCTGATAACTGTGATAAACAGATGAGATATCTCCCTTTAGAGATGACAAATTCTCTCTCAGTCAAAACCTTTTAGCTTCAATCTTGGGCTTTAAACAAGACACAAATACCAACCTTTAGCTTCAATCTTGGGCTTTGAACAAGACACCAAACATCTATTCCTCCCATAGAAATAGGATGAACTACGATTGCTCTGACTTCCCTGTTTTACTTAAACGGGAATACGTAGGCATAAGATTGCGAAATCTTAGCGAGCATACTTATCAAAAACCTTAGGTCTAGTACCTTACCAAAAACATCGGAAAACTCGAAAATAAAATAACAAATACTCTCTCTCTCTCTCTCAAGACATACTCACAAAGGAGAAACTTTCCCATTTCACAGACAAAAACCATCAAGTACAAAGCATAACCTAAGATTATCATCCCATGGATAACCATGTATAGGATGGGTGATAGACAACTCCCCTTTGTATAACCTGACCCCATACTCCTCAATCTCTCCTAAGCGTTTGTTCAGTTAAACATCCGCGTGCAAGGTTAGTTTTAGATAGCTTCCCTTTCCCTTCTAGCTTCACGGGATAAATAAGAAATCAGAAAGTAGCACCCAACATTCCTCCAATTGAGGTGAGGAGATCCCATGACGATAAGGTGGTCGCGTCACCGACAAAAATCGTACGCTACACTTTTCTATCAAGGCAAATTGATCAACTTGATGATAGAATGTGGAGCCACTTAAGACTTAGATGATGCTTATGGAAATGTGTTGTCTGCATCCGTTCTGGCTCACTTGAAAAATAGGTTGAAAAGGACATTGTAATGATTGACACTCCTATCAGAATCAGAAGAGATAAAAGAAGAAAGTTCTTGGATAACTTTCTTATGATAACCAAAGAAGATTCTCCAAAAGTAATCAAAATACTTATTGAAAAAGCTAAGAAGAAGTGTGGAGTGACCATTTCTCAGGATCATCTTGATCATCTTCCTGTTAGGTCTCAGAATAAGTACGACTCTAGGAGAAAAGGAAAAAGGATGGTAATCACTTATGACAATGATCAAGAGTCTGATGAAGAAACTGAAGCTCATGCACTTGTTAGAAAGAAACTGATGGGAGATGCTTAGAAAGCAGTGCATAAGGAGGAATAAATATTTGTTCATATGAGTGGAAAGAAAAGATATCTTCATAGCTCCAAGGAGGCTTTGCAATAAGAAGTTGAAGAACACAAGGAAACCATTGAAATCCTTCATACCCAGACTAGAGGAGAAGGATCTAGCTGCAATTTAGACAAGGAAACTACTGCATCCAAGAAAAGGAAATTGTCTAACTTGAGCCAAATAGAATAAGAAGAAGAAAGGGAAGCAAAAAGGGCTCAGGTTTTGAAGGAAGTCAAACAACTCTTCACCGCCTTTGTTTTGACTGATATGGATGTAGTTTATGAAGAAATGGTTAAGGAGAATCGTATTGAGGAATTAGCAGAACTCTTAAATGGAGGGAGGGAGATCTTAAGAAAAGATCTGGGATAATCAATTCTAAACTCTTCTGAAGTTATTCAGATGACTCAAGAGTTTATTGAGAAGTGCAAAAAGGATGTTGCTGGTACTAAAGATATGCTTAAGGCAGTAGAGGGAGTTACTTCAGAAGGAGAAGCTGAAAATGAATATGCAGAGAATGATGATGAGTCCAGAAATTGTTGAATGAAAACCCAGATGATAATGTCAATGAAATAGAAGCCGCATAAGAGCTTGTCTCACTAGCAGTAGGATCAAGTACTGAGGCTGAATCTATTCATGATTTTAAACTTAATACTTCACTGAGAAAGTCTCCCACACCTTCACCTACTAAACCCAACCAAACCTCTGCACTATTAATCACCCCTCTGAACCTTGATTTTTTGTTATTAAAAACCTCTCCACTCATAATATCTAACACCGATGATCCATCTCTTGACCAAACCATTTGAGAAATTAATACTTACATCCAAACTGATATAACTTCACAAATTCCTGGTGAAACTGGAAGTGGTTTGGATGTTAAGCCTCTCAATATTGCATCACCCTCTAGAAGCTCCACCAAAACTATGTTAGATAAACCTATTCAAGACTCTCTTAATGATGGACCTGAGTATGTTGAGTCATAACAACAATCAGAAAATAATTTCCAAAATCAACCCTTACCATCAATTCATCAAATTTACCAACCCAAATCTCCATCAAATCATGTCTTAGAAAAGGATATCTCAGATGAATAAGTTCATGAAACCCATAAAAATGATACAAACACATCCAAACCATCTCAGCACATAACTAACCACCATCCTCTACCCAATCATATACTTTATCAGTTAGAAGTCTTTAAGGTTGGGTTGTTTAACGCAACAAAAGTACTTATGGAAGAAGGACTCACATCCACTGATCTTATGGTTTACAATGCTAAATGGGAATGCTTCAAAAGATTTGCCAACATGGTTATTGAAGATCTGAAGAATTCTTCATAAAAGGAAGTTCATGCAACTAGCCATAAGCAAATACTCAATCTTAAAGCCAAAATCATTGTAGTTGCTGAATGTCAAGAGCTTATGAAAATTTAGATGGCTAGCAATCAACTCTCAGTGGATGATCAACTTAAGTCTGTGGTTGAGAGGCAATAAGAAATTGGTTCTGACTTTAAGGTGATCATGGAATTGTTGAATAACCCTTAGGTTTAGTATATAGAACCCTTTTGTGTGCTCTTTTGTTTTGGTTGTGAAACTTTATTATGTGGATTTATCTTGTTTGTGAATCTTTATAATGTTTTATGGTTATGAATCTGCATGCTTATATATATCATGATTATGTGTGTTTAATGGTCATAGTTCATATTTGTTGTGCCTTATTAAAAGTGAATTAAGACTTGCATTTGGTGGAAAAATTGATTAATAAACGGATTAAAGGGAAAAACTTCATTGGAATTTAAAAGTTACATGAGTAAAGATATGACTGTAAAATAAACTAGTCTATTCCTAGTCTTCTTTGTTACTTCAGTCATCTTTCTCTGTGTTACTTGCATACTCCCTTCAGTATTGTTCTGCTTCCTCATCTTCGGCTAAAGGATCCTCAGAAGTATTTATGTGCTTCTTTGATCCTGAAGTTTGAGCTCTATAGGTAGACAATCTAGTTTGAATGCACTTCTTTTCCTTCAGTTTTGACTCTCTTTTGCTGCATCTGCAAGAAGTTGTGCATAACGTTCCTTGTTTGCCATATGTCTTTCTTTTACTGCTTCAGCCTTCTTCAGCAATTCAAATTCTCTTGCAATATCGCGTCTCTCACTCTTGTGAAGTATGCGATTGTGAGATTTTCTCTTCATAGATATCCATTGTTGTAAGTATTTCTGAAGATCTGGATGACCTTTTGAGGATGCAAGGTTACTTTTATAGTGTGCTTTAAGTATTCAGTCAAGTACATCAGTAAACCAATATTTAATGATTTTTGACCATCTTGGAACACTGCATTTACTTGATTCTGACTAAAGCATCCTTTATCGTCTTGGGACTCTGCACTTTTGAATTTTGCTTGCTTTAATTGTTATATCTTTTGTGTTTAAACCTTTTTGATGTGACAAAAGGGGGGGAAATATAGAAGTATTTAAATATGAATTTATACCCCTTCAGATTCAATGTTGCCAACGTTAATATTATCATTAATTCTGTTCATTTAATTTTTCTATATTTTACTATGGTTATCTTTCTCGGGTAAATAATTTTAACTCTTCTTGTATATATAACTAAAAGTGAGCTTACAAACTTCAACCTTAGCCAATTAGACTCAGAAGGAGCTTACAAACCTCGTATTCTGATGTTGCTAAGAAAGTTAAAATTATAGTTTTCTTGAAAATGGTACTTAGGGTGGGTTCTCAGAACTCAACTTTGGACTATTAGACTCAGGGGGCTTACAAACCTCATACCGTGATGTTGCTGAGAAAACTAAATATATTTTATGATTTCTTAGAAGTAGAACTTGGGGTGAGCTTACAAAACTCAACCTTTTATCTATCAGACTCAGAGAGAGCTTACAAACCTCATGCTCTGATGTTATCTAAGAAATATTAAAAAAAGCCCAAACATTGTCCTTTAAATACTTATGTTTTTCATCATAAAAAAGGGAGAGATTGTTAGAACAAGATTTGTTCATGATATATATTCTTCGTTTTGATGATAACAAAAGTATTAAAAGAACAATGGTGTTATCTAGTGTGTGTTCAAGTATGCAGGTTCTTATACTTAAAAGATATATTCAAAATCTGATATGAAGGCACACTTGAGTGAAACTGAGTTACAGGTTTCTAATGATACAGAATCTGAAGAACACTTGTTAAGTGATGTGTGGCGTAGACTCTGAAGCTGAAGGCCTCAACATCAGAAGAAGCAACACATTACTTCTACACTTGGTAATTGTATTGGCTTCTGGTGATTGTTCAGAAGTTGTAGCAAAGCTGAAGCTATCCTTACTGCAGAAAGCAAGATGTAATGTCAAATCAGCTTGTCAGCTAGATTCTATGATCACAAGGCTCAATAAGAGTTGATATGCTTTACGGATAACCACTCTCAAAGACTCTATAGTACATGATACTTCTGAAGACACTATGGTTAAACAAATTACACAATGGATCAAGATCTTATGTGTATCAGTCTTCAACGTCTCTTATACTATAGAGAGAACAAAGATATTTGATCAAGTTATCTCTTTCAACGACTAGTTCTCTGAAATCTTATATATAAGTAGTTGAAGGTTCTAGTTGAATCTTTAATAAAGAATAATAAGAAGGAATGCCAAAGAGGATAAAGGTGTTCATCGCCTCTATCTGAATGAAGAAATAACAAGATCAATAATGAGAAACACTACTGAATATGCAGAATCTTTTGTTAATTGTTGTAAATTGTAAATAGCCTTAAGGTTTCCTAAACATTGAATATTCTGGAAATATTAATAGCTTAAGTTCTTTGTTAAGGTTATTACCTTGTACCTCTGATTCAGGATCAAGTACCCCTTGTTCTCTTTTCTGCTTAACATGTTGTTCAGCAGATAAGATCAAAAGTCTCATACTATGTGTTTGAGCATCAAACTCTCCAGTTGAAAAGCTTGAGCCAATTAAGTCTCTTGTTGTGTGCTTGAGCATTGAAAGTCTTGATATGTTTTGATTAAGCAGCAAAGTCTTGGATTATGAATATGAGCAAAGGAAGTCTTAGACAGGAGGTCTGAGCAAAGAAGTATTATATGGTGCGCATAAGCAGGAAAGTCTTGGATCGATGATCTGAGCAAGGGAAGTCTTAGGCAGTGTGTCTGAGCAGAGAAGTCTTGAACCAGGTGTTTTGAGCAAGGAAAGTCTTAGGATATGAGGATTTAAGCAGGAAGTCTTGATCAGGTGCTTATTGAGCAGGGAAGTCTTAGACTGTAGGTCTGAGCAGTGAAAGTCTTATGCTTGAGTAGATAAGCATTTGTAATCACGAGTTGATTATAGTGGAAACTCTCTTGCGAGGCAAAGGGACTAGAGTACTCTCAGTTGGGAGAGAAACCATGATAAATCTGTTGTGTTCATAGTTCCGTTTACTTTACTTCTGATATATTCTTCTGCTGCACTTATGATCAGATTCTGAACCAACGTTTAGAATATGAACTCTGTTCAGAAGCAGAAATGTTTTTGGAGAACACAATTCACCCCCCCTTTCTTGTGTATTTTCCTCACCTTCATTGTCCTCACTCACACGCTTTCCATAAAACTTCCTAGAAGGCCCCCTATCTAAATAATACTCCAAGTCAAGCACACTTAATTATGGAGTTCTTATTTGTTAGGATACCGAAAAGAAGATGCATCATGTTTTCACTAGCTTAACAAATAAGAACTTCATAGTTAAGTATGCTTGACTTAAAGTATTATTTGGATGGCCGACCTTCTGGGCAATTTCCTAGAAAACGTGTTAGTGAGGAGAAAACATGCTGAAAAGATTTGTGCTAGTTTGTGGGTTCACCCGGTAATCCTAAAACCAGTTTGGGGGATTACAAATGATATCAGAGTAGACCTCTCCCAATACGATGTGGTTGGGGGATGAACCAAGCGGAAGTTGGTGGGCATACAACACCCGAGACCGAAGAGGGAGAGGAGTGGTTGTAACACCCAAGGCCGAAAAGGACAGGGAGTGGTTACCCAAATTCACATCAGAATGACAGAATCTTGAGGTTGTGCATGTATGAGATTGCATGACAGCCCCTCCATCTCTTCGCCCATGTGGACCTTACAATGGTAAGAATAACCCTCATGTTACAAATGGACGGGAAATGCTCTTATATCCAACACTGCATAATAACATAAGCAAATTAAGAAATGTCATAAAAAGAACTAAAAAAATAAGAAATTATAATTTTTTGATACATGAAACAGACTCATATAACTGGTAAGTTGCCACATCTCAAACACAGTTGCCTCTCCAAGTGTAGCATACAGAACAATTTGTGCACCACACCCCATGCCCAGTCGACATGCTCAAGGCGAATAAACAGCCACAAGTACTTCACATTGATATATACACATGATTTATCTGCTAAGATAGTACGTCTTACAAGATGTAGCCTGCATACCCTGGCGGGTGCCTCATACATACCCTAACACACTATATTTTTATACCTATCCTGGTGCTAAGATATGCGAAAGTGAGCACCCATGTTAGTCTTAAACTCCTCTATCATCTGCTCCTCAGTAACCCCCCTAAACCTTGTACAATTGTAATATGTGCAAGCTCCTGACTAACGAGAAGAGTGGTGAAGAAACTACCTGTCAGGAAAAAATGGAACAAAGAGGAGACATTATCCAAGGTAATCGTCATCTCACCAATGGAAGATGGAACTCAGATGTCTCCTTATGCCATCACTCAACAAAGATCGTCAATAGCTGGCCATCAAGCATGGTTAACGTGTAGTCCACCAGTGAAAGGATACCACAATCATCAACAATCGCTCTGACCTCTTGTGGCATTAGGACATTTAGAAACTTCTTCAGCTTCTCAGAAGGACGTGGCACATCTATCTCTGCCACCATCTGCATGTCATCCTTAACTAAATCCTGAACATCCTCAGCAACAGGCTCATCATCATGATCTCTAGTCTATCCAGCAACATATATAGATCCTATATGTCGGATACTGCGGGGTGCACAAAACTGTTTGTCTGCCAACCACCTTATATGAGAACTAGTCATGGCTACTCTTTTCACTCAAAGATGTAAGTGCTTGACGCCATCTCCCCTCACACAAGCCCTCACTACAACAACTGTAGCTCTGTCACACTGTTGAGAAGATATCGTGTCGTTTGATCCTCATAGGAGAAAACACAAAAACTTGAACTAACAATTTTTTTAAAATAATCGGTACAAAGAATACATATTTTCCAGATATTTCGAAATAACAGGTAAAAACAATGCATTTTTTTCTTATTTTTTGAAAAAACCGGTAAAAATGAGTGCATTTTTACCATTTTTTTCAAAAAAATAAAAAAAATGTGTACATTTTACCATTTTTTTCCAAAAAATCTGATAAAAATGCATGAAAAAAATGAGTTTCTACCGGGTATTTCTAAAAATGCGATAAAAATGTATGATTTGTTTACTAAAAATCTAGTTTAATTTTAAAAATTAATACTTACTGGTCATGAATGTTGTAGTTTGCTTACAAAATCTGGTATAAACGAGAGGTTTTTTTAAAAACACAAAATGTTCTAATGCATTTGTGAAATGAATTTATATATTTTTACAGGGTTAATATGGTAAATGCGTAGGATGTGTGGGGCGTTAGGTCAAACTACAGGGGTGGCAAGATAAATTCTCGTATTTTTTAGGGTAATATGGTGCAACTATTCAGACTGGATATGACTAAATGTTTCTACGGGGGATCGTATTGAAATCATTCTATTAAGAATGACTTATATATTATTTTGGGTCAGTCATATCGACCTCACCCGACCACTCTGAGGAAATAGTATTTCTTTTGAAATCTTCCTGGAGCATGAGAGTTCTTCACATGACGATAACAAATATCTCAATTGCAATTACGTTCAACGAGTCTCTGTAATTGACTCATAACTAATAGCGAGTTTGTTATTTCCTCACCGCTATATATATAGAGAAGACGCCTAATTCAGGTGCCAAGTTTCAAATTCAAATTCATCCTCCTCCCCACTGCGCCTGAAGCTTTGATCCACCATAATCACCACTCTTTAATCCATTTCAACTTCTAGAATGGAATAGTGATGGTTTATGTGGGAATCGACTTCTGATTCCTACGATTTTCATGATTTCACGACCGTTCTCCAATTCATCAATTTGTAATCTTCTCGGGTCACTAAATTAAGAGTGTTCAGAATCAAATACGAAGATCTATCTAATTTAATCCAATAAAGCATCATTTATATTTTGATTCCTCTAAATTCCAAATCTTTGTTTCTTACGACTCCAAGTGATAGCTGGTTTCAAAGCCAGTAGATCAACCGTCACGCACGAAGTTGTTGTCGTTGCTCTAGCAGCAATCAGTCAACCACCTCTACCTCGTTTGTAAGACATCGCAAATCCTGTAATGGTGTTTCCATTAAATAAAAATTTGATCCAGGTTTCTCAAATAGTTGGATCTATTAAAGCAACTCTGATCGAACTTCCTATTCCACCTCCAGTCTTGCAACCGAAACCATTGCACCAACTCCAAGTGTTACAAGCAAACCTCATTTTGTAAGGTGAAAACGAACTGTTGAACAATATGTGCAACCTCATTCGACAGCAGATTCACACGCATTCGAGGAAAAGCTCAAACGCCTCGAAGAGACACTCTATAACTCTCTTCCTCATAGAAACATTGTCCAAGAGGTTACGTCCAAAAGAACTTATACTGCCATCACTGAGCTAGCTGAGGTGAAGAAAGATGAAGCTCTTAAGTCAAGATATTAGTATATGAGAAGGAAGTAGTATAGTTTTCCCCGAAGCCTCGGGGGAGACCGAGACAACCACACTCTTTCCCCGGCTCAAGCAAAATACCAATCAGGAAAGATGCAGTTAAAACACCCACTGTCTGTCAGGATTTTGGAAAGCAGGTACCAAAATCCATGGAGAATACACCTAAGTTATGTAAATATGATTGGAAGGGAGGCCCCGACAGGCATGTCCAACTCGTAAATGAGCGACTAAACTACTAAAGAAATAGATAAGGTTGAACCGACCCAGGCAATTAGCTGTGAGATTTTCATTGGTCCTCATTTTACTATGCATTCCATAGCACATTTGCAACAAACAGAAGAAGTGACTTCCCCAAAAATGGTTGAAAATGGAAAATAAAAAGAGCCAAATCCATTCATATAGATCCCAATACCCTCATAGGGCCAAGAAGAAGGATCAACATGAAAATAATTTGGAGAAATTTTTAGAGATGTTCAAAAAGATTGAAATAAACATCATTTTTTAAGCTCTTGAGGAAATTCCAGTTGTAACACCTCAAAATTTTCCCTCTTATTTTTAGCACTAACTGGCTTATGCTTCATTTCATTTGCATCCTCATTTCTGCATTTGCATGGTTCTTCTAGGCATGGGATCAAGGTATTTTCCAGCAGCTCATGGCGTCATTAGTTCCAGTATCATTTTCCATAATGTTCAGAGCCAAGCAGATAGCTTTCAAAGTCTTTTTGAGCATTTATTTTGCTTACTAGATGATTTGATAATCAGAAGCTCCGGCAGCCATTTTTTATCAGCGATTCAGCACCATACAGTTGTTTTCAGCAATTTATTCCGAGTGCGAAACACATTTCACAACAAATTTCAAGAGCGTATCAGTGGTGATATCCAATTGTAAGATTCAGAGGTCTAATGTAGCTCAGAACAGGTGGAACCAAGCCATTCTCCAAGTTTCCCTCCAAATGGCGCCAAATTCAAATTTTCCTTGTGTTAACCGGTTAACACAGTTTGTACTAAAAGTGGTTAACCGGTTAACCATTATAAATTTTGCCCAAATACTTCATTTTCAGCGTTATTTCTTTGGGGATCAAATTTTAATCACCAAGTTTGATTTTTGCACCAGTGGAAGGATCTAGAGAAAATGATTTTCCATCCAAATTCAAATTCTTCACACTCTAATTCCTCATTCCCTTTCCTAATTCATTTTTCACTCCCATTTCCACCCACTAAACCTCACTCCAAACCCAAACTTAACTCCTAACCTAGGGGTTATTTAAACCAATTCATTCCAAACCTCTAAAACCCTAGATCATTTTTCACTCTCATTTTTCAGAATTTGCTCTCAATTCTCTCTCACTTTTTCATTCTCCATCTTCATCTTCAACCTCTCACCAAAGCTCCATATTCATAGATTCACAAATTCTTCATTGGAATTTGTGAATTCTTGAGCTAAACCTCCATCACATCATCATTCTTGGTTCAATTCTGCAGTAGCAACTGGTTTAGATCTTGGATTAAGTTGTTGGAATCACTTTTGGAGGAACTTTTGCTTATTTGAAGTTTTCTTGCTTGGATCTTCAAGTATTCTTGATAAAACTTCATAGATCTCTGGTTTTCTTGGTTGGATTCATCAATTTTCGTTTACAACAATCACCAAAGCAAATCTCAGCTTTGTAGGTTGGTTTTCCTTAGATCTATACTTGTTTTAACTTATTTACAACTTATTCAATGTAGATCTTTGGTGATTTTTTTATTTGGATCCATTGCGCTTGAATTTGATTCTTGATGTTGATGATTATTGGATTCAATTGATGTTTGATTGTTGTTATTCGATGTGAATTTCGTGATAAATTGATTGCATGATCATTTGGAAGTTTGGAGAAGTGATTTGCTGTTGAAAAGTGCTTTTGCAACAGGTTTTTTTGGCTACTGTCCCAGAGTAACCGGTTAACACCGATGCGTTAACCGGTTAACATGTTGTTTTCTGCGTGATTTCTGGCTTTTTGAACTAAGTAACCAGTTAACGTGTGGTAGGTAACCGGTTAACACTGCTGCAGAATGTGATTTTCTTGCATTTTCTTGTTTGTTTGAGATCCTTTGCATGTCTAAACTTCATGGATTAATATGTTGATGATTTGTGGACTATTCTTGAGCTGTTTCACCTCACACCATTGTATGCACACAATTTTCCGACACGCGACTCTTGGATTTTCACCGTTTATGATCATGTTTACGTTGTTGCGTTCTTGATGCAATGAACACATAGCACACACTCCTTGAGCATGCTAATTGTGAATTAATGTTTGTGTTGCTGGAATTGTGTTGTGCATGCTTGTTTGCTTTCTATTCCTTGAGGTGCATACTTGTTTCAACTTGTTCACATGCTTAATGTTATGCATCCTTTCATGATGTACATTTTTCCATGATTTCTTAAAGTTTATTCAACATGATGTATGATGTGTTTGTGATCATGATTAATTGAGGAATGCATGATTTTGGATACACGTTTGCTATGCCATGATTGAATTGTATTCAAATGCATTGCATGCTGCCCTGTTTCTACTGCTGACTATGTGAATAGGTGTTGTTGTATGTGCTGCTGTTTAGCCTTTTACCTCTATTTTTGTGCTGAATATGAGCTGTTGAATGCTGTTTAGTGTGTTGGCTGGAATTTACTGCTGTATTGGTACAGATGCGCTGTTGTAGCTGCTGTTCTTGTTCATTCGTATCTCTCATTTCTTCTACTTCTCTATTATGTGTTGGATTACATGATATAATGCTTGGTTGTGTAGAACTCTTTCACACCCCTTTAGGATCCTAGCTCATCCTTAATTTTTGATTAAGGTGAGGTAGGATAAGCATTAGATAGTGTTATCCCTCTATCTTCTTTAGACTTAGGTTGTTCTTGAACCTCCCCTTAGGGCCATCTTTTGCATGACAACTTTAAGATAGAATTTCCCTTAGTGTTTTCTTTTCCTTGAGTCTTCTCATCTCATCTCATAATCCTTCTAAAACACTTAATAAAGGTTAATGTGTATTGCGCATGAGCCTTGTATATGGGAAGTGAAGGATGGGGGGTCTCCTTTCATTCTTCTAGGATGCTTAGTGTACGTCTTGTTGGGGACGATATGCGACGTATTCGTTCCTATGTTGTAGACTTGGGCGCAATGCAAGTTATGAACTAGCTTCAATCCATTTCTGTCTAAAAAACACAAAACAAACTCAAACCTTTTTCATCCTTCGAGATTGTTAAGTTTCAAACCGTTTTCAGAAAAGGGCACGTTACTTCCGTCTCGCTGCAAACAGGCACCGACCCTAACTGCCGGGCGCGAACGTAACGTTGCTCATGAAAAAAACACAGACTTGGTTAAGTCGAACTACGACTGCTATGATTTTCTCCTTCTGGTTAGATTGAGGATACGTAGGCACAAGACGGCGATGTCTTGGCGAGCAAACCCCCTAGTTCGTGTCTAAACTATGTTGGATCTGACTTTCCCATTGCACTAGGAAATATGTAGGCCTAGGACTCCGAGGATGTCCTACCGAGTCACTTCTTTTCCTTTTCTTCCCCATTTCTTCGTTCTTTCCCGTACCTGTTCCTTTTCCTTTCCAGTAGCAGCAGAGTTCCAGACGACGACTCCCTTTGATCGAGACAGCAAGCGTGGATCCCATCGAGTACGATGGACGCATGAGGGTGCTAATACCTTCCCCTCGCGTAACCGTCTCCCTTACCCATTTCTCTTGGTCGCGAGACCATGCTCTTTCCTTTCCCTCAGGTTTACGCAGTGTTTCCTTTCCTTCTCTTGGGATAAATACACATTGCTGGCGACTCTATTTCCGTGCCACTTTCGCGTTTCTACTTGGATGAAAATCCCAGGAGCGACAGCTGGCGACTCTGCTGGGGAGGAAAGTTGACCTCTTGCTGCTTTATCCCCTTTTAGCGAGTCGATCCTAGCGCTTGTCTGTTTTTTTCTTTCATGGGGTGTTTATTGTGGTGCTTTATTGTGCTGTTTTACTGTTCTACTGTAGTGTTGTTTACTGTATATTACTGTATTACTGCATTTATGGCATTACATTTCATTATTATACTGGACTGTACTGTGCTGTACTGGATTTTCTGTTTGGCAGGTTGGGATTTCTGAGAGATAAGCCCACTACCCAGGCTTGAGCATACACATAGTTATTAGCGTGGGCGGGCGTGACGCTCCCGTGGTGTTGGCCACGTCGGGTGTTCACGAGACCTACAACCAGACGAGGTTCTATAGGGAGATATCTGCTACTGTATGTTGATATAGGCCAGTAGTTATTCTCTTGAGGAACTGTCGACTCTGGTGACCATTCCCGAGGACTCAGTAACGACACTCCTCCCGAGATGTGATAATGGCAAACTAGAAATGGCAAACCCATTACACTTCTCAATCCAAGGACCCAATGCTGGGAACTTGCTATAGGATATCCTTTTTGGGGGGAATCAGTTGAGGCCTCCTCGATTGATGATGATACCAAACCAGAAATGGTGAACGTATCATCATTTCTCGACCTGAGAGTCCATGATATTAAGGATCCCCGATTTTCTAGAACCCACATGTGAGAGGGGATGGGTGTTTGCAGGTCTGCAGGTAACCGAAACCTTCAACCTACCTGTCATACCCCAAATTTGTCCTACTTGTATAAATTTTCATCTGTACATCCATCCACTAACCATCATTCAGAAAATCCAAAAAATGTTGTTGGGTCAGGCGTGTTTAGACAGTATTGACTGAGGTTCAATGGTTTTGACCTAATTTTTAACCAGACAAGGGTCTGCTGCTTAATCAAAGCTTAGGTGTGAAATTCAAGTGGTGTTTGAGATTTCAGTTAAGGCTTCTGTGTCAATATAAGTTATCTGGGTGTGGGTCAGCTTATCAAGCGACGCAAAATCAAGTTCATTAATGACTGACGATCACCAGTGACTGGATCATTTTTAATCAAGGTTTTCCTGTAGTGAAGTTCATCAAGAGTGATTTGTGATTCCATGTTTTGAGGCTAAGGTTGATAGTTCTTAAGGGGTAATTCCATACCCATTCATCAGTTACCATGTCTAAAAGACCATTTTTCGATTATCCACACTTTTATCCATTTCATATCCAAATTTCCTCCTTACCCATATTCATAAATTAAAATCCATTTCAATATCCATTTTCTGTCATATCCGTTCGTTCACATCCATATTCTATATTCCCATTTTTAGTTTATTTTTCAATTTCCACTTTTTAATTGTCCGTTTCACAAAGTTCAATCTCAATTCAAGTCCTAATTTCTTTCCAAATTCCATTCAAATTAATAATTCATTTTTTAAATTTTATTCAAAACCATGTCATTTTACAATCAAAGCCCATATGTTCATTTACACAAAAATGTTCCAAAAAAAAAGTCCATTTACAAAGTTATATTTTCAAGCCCATTTCAACCAAATTCAAAAAAAGGGAGCCATGAGTTAGATGTTCATAAGATTTTCTAACCAAATTCAACACATGATTCATAAGCTTACAATTCAAATCCATTTGTACAAAATAATGTCAAAGTTCATTTTTACATAGCCCATATTATTATACAAAAAGCCCATGTCACAAAATTGTTAAAAAATCTCATTATAAAAGACAACACAATAAAACTTGCCACTTGATCCATAAGGTCCATGCAACACAGAACATGAAGTGCAAAACACAAGCGATAAAAAAGAAACTTTGCATCACATGACCAAGACGCCTCACCCTACACCACTGAACCTACAGCGACTACCAACCAACAACTTGTACAACCTTCTGCACTTCTGCATCATCAACAACCAACAGTACGTTTCAACACAGACCTGTAGTGAAAATAACCACACAATGACATAACAGGACAAAATTTAAAAACAAAAGAACATGTACAAGAGGGAGAATAAAAAGAGGGACAGAGAGAAGAGGAGGAAAAAAACAAACATTGAAAACTCTTCAAAAAAAAAAAACATAAACCTGAAACAACCCTCATTTTCTATTTCACCCCATCTGTCTTCCATAGAAATCGACCCTCCTTCAGATCTTCATCACCATCGTATAATCATCATCATCATTAACCTGCAAAAAAAACCAACAAACGGAACAACAACAACATTATCGTTTTCTGTGATGTATCCACAACCAAAACACACACCAGACCCGAGCACAGTTCACTTTCTCCACCCTTGAACCCTTTCGTCCTCGCCGGAATCATCCTACTCTCCGATCAACTATCTCTCAACAACCAACCCTTTTACACATACGAAGACGTTGCTTCCGCAGACAACCACCGCTGTGTGTTTTTCTAATCAACCTCCTTTAATCACCTTCTCAACTCACCATATCCGCATCCCAGCTCCGCTTCAACAACGACTCGTAATCGTCCACTTTCCGCCGTCACACACAAACAACCCAAACACCCGTTGTAAGTCGAGAGAAGAGTTCAAAACTGTGAGTGAGAACAAGAAGAAAGTGACCAATCGCAGTGAGAGATAACGAGATCGAGAGAGACTTGCGAAGCGGAAGAGAAAAGAGAGAGTCGCGCGAGTACGAGATGTGGAAACGCGAGAGCGATTGAGAGGAAATGGAAGTCGAGTGAGAGAAGAAGAAAAATCAGAGCGAATCTGAGGTTTTGTATTTCATTTTTTGTTTCCCCTCTTAAAATTCTCCACTGCCGTGGCTTTGTGTAACTAGGGTTTTCAATTAACCTTCTTTGATGTTTCTGAAAACCAAACCGGGTGGGTCCAAACCCGACCCGTTGTGGAAGGAACCTGGGTCGCTGACCCATGCAATTCCTGGCCCATCTCTTTTCTTATCATCATTTTTGTTTTTTTTTTGTTTTTAATATGAGTAGTTTATTTTAAGAATAATATTTTGTTTTATATTTGATTTGTAATTTTCTTATCATCATTTTGTTTTTAATATGATATTTAATTTATAATTTTCATTTTTCTTTTGATTTCATTTTGATTTATGGGCCAATGATATAATATCATTCATAATTTAATCAAGTTGATTAAGTTTTAACTTATTTGAGGCCTATTATTTATTTATTTGATTTATTCACTATCATTTATCTTTTTGGGTCTATGAAAACCAAATATCGATTTATTTATCGATTTCTCGACTAAATCTCGATAAAGGTGAGACCTTTATTCTTTTTCCTATTTATTTCAATTTTATTTCCTTACATTATTTTTATTCATTTATTTTTGGGTCAATGAAAACCAAACATCGACGATTTGTCGATTTCTCGACTTAATCACGATAAAGGTGAGACCTTTATTCTTTTTCCTATACCTTTTCGATTTAATTTCATTTTTGTCATTTTTGGTCCATGAAAGTCAAAAAATCGTTGATTATCGATTCCTCGATTAAATTCCGATTAAGACGAGACCAACTTTATTTTTGTGTCGATATTATATCTCGTCGAATATTATCTCGATTATATTATCGTTCATTCTTATCCATATCATATTCATATTCATGTTTATCTAATCATTTTTATTTGTTCAAACGCTTACTTCCCGATTAAAATACTCAACACCTAATCAATTATTTTTAATTAAATTGCGAAAGAATTGAATTCTTGAGGTCTAGCACTTCTTGGGTTCTTGAGTGACCGCTATTGAGGCGCACGCCTTGGGTGGTGTGTCATTCGACCTTTCGTTCCTAAAACACTCGCCTTAATTATTTGGACAAAGGAATGTCATTGGAATCTAGCATTCCATGTGGTACTTTCGTTGTTCATCAAACAATATTTCGTAAATCAATCGAATGAAAAAGGTGTCGTTGGGATCTAGCATCCCAATAATGCCCCGATTAATTGGTTGCGAGGCCGACGTCTCGTTTATCGAATAATCGTCATTCTCCCTCAAACAATTCAAATAATTTTCAAACCATTTCTCGACTCGTCGTCGAGCTACTCTTCAAAACATTCTCGTAAGTCGAGTGCCTTTTGCCCCGTCATCAAATGCACACTCGCACATCTCATGGTTTCGTTACTAGGAGCATCCCTAGGGACTAGTATCAATCCTCACCTCTTTTCTCAACCAATTCAACTCAGTCTTTTTCAAACGCTTTCTTAATCAACTAACGAAAGAAGGAGATTCTTGGGATCTAGCATTCCTTGGGTCTTCGAATGAATGGCTCTTAAGGCACGCCCCTTAAGTTGTTATTCATTCACCCTTTCATCTTAAAACACTTAATCCCTATCAAACATTTTCACAATCAACTCACGAAAGAACCGAGTTCTTGGAGTCTCACATTCCTTGGATTCTTGAGTGACTACTCTCGAGGCAAGCCCCTTGGGTTATTTGTCATTCAATCTTCCGTCTCCTAAAATCAACCAACTCCCTTTTTTCGTGGGCGTACCACGAACTACGACCGCTCTGATTCTTTATTCTTGTCCGAATAAAGATATGTAGGCACAAGATTGCAATGATCTTGGCGAGCACACTTTTTCTTTTTCCCCGTTTGCGTCCACACTTTTTTCTTTTTCCACACCTTTTTCTTTTTCTACCTTCCCTCCATCTTCCGTTTTCCCCTATCCTCTTCCGTAGTCGAACTACGATTGCTCTGATGTCTCATTCTCGTCCGAATAAGCATACGTAGGCCCGAGGTCGCGATGATCTTGCCGAGCACCCTATCCTAAAACCACTCCTTTCCCTTAGCATATTTTCCCTTTATCGTATCGTTTCGCGTTTACCATTGAGAAGAAAATAAACAAGCTTAGATAACATTCCTCACAAATCGAACTAAGAGGTTCCCGTTGAGTACAACGGACGTGAGGGGGTACGTGTACCTTCCTCTCACGTAACTGACTCCCGAACCCAGAATGTGGTTGCGACGACCATGTTCTTATCCTATCTCCTTAAAGGTTTTCTCGATATTTTCCTTTCCCTCTTTTGGGATAAATAAAGTTCGGTGGCGACTCTGTTGAACCATTTTCCGCGCCTTTCGCGCGAGGGTCGTGTCTTCGATGAAGCAATTTTTCGAGGTGCGACAGGTGGCGACTCTGCTGGGGACATTTGCTCCATGCAAGAGAGAGTCAAGCCTATCTTGAAGCGATTTTTCGAGGTACGACACTACCTGGTATTCTGGTTTTCCTATTAGTGTGGACTTATCAGCTTGGTATTTTGGTATTCCGACTTTCCCTTCAGAGCAGACCTATAAACTTATCCAGTCATCAGCACAACAGTTATTCAGAATATGTGGAAGCCTTGATCCCCTGTCTGTTGCATCTGCATCATTAATTTTTGCATACATGTTCTCGCATTTCCAAGGATCTTAACTTTGAGACTCGTTGCTGATCATTTCCATCTATTTCTTGTTGTTCTTATGTGAAAAACTTGAATCAAAGCAGAATGATTCCTTGGAAATATTTGAACATGGAATTTACATAGCATTTTCATACTCATTTGCATAACAGGTGTTCGAAGCTGGTTATTCTCATCCGGATCTGGTCTTCTTCAGAATTTCAGACTTAACTGCTCAAGCCATTCAGAAGTTGACCATGGATCAAGTTCAAGCAGAGTTGAGGGAAATGCGAAGCCAAATGGGGTAGTTTATGGGGGACATACAAGCTTTGACTCAAGACTAGGAAATGCTGAAGGAAGAGGTCAATCAAATGAAGGCTCAGATGGGCTTGATTATGGAAGTCCTGAGAAACGTGTTGAGAAAGGATGATAATCCCATGCCCGAGGCTGCGGCAGAAATTGTCGTTCCACCCTTGCCTGTGGAATCTATCCCAAAGTGTGATCTACCTCACGACTTTTCTGCACAACCTAGGGTTCCGGAGTTTCCTCGTCAGCAACTACCTCCTGCCTCCCAAGACAATCCCAAGGCTAAGCAGTATGAATAGGAGCTGAAGAAGCCTGACCGGCATTTTGATCCACTGCCTATGTCGTATGCCATGTTGTTTTAACAGTTGCTTAAACTGAATCTGGTAGAACCTCGTGCAATGGTTCCCCCTCCAGTAAAGCTCCCAGCTGGATATGATGTTAGTGCCCGGTGTGAATTTCACTCAGGTGGCCCTGGACATACTATTGAGAGGTGTCGAGCCTTTCATCATAATGTGCAAAATTTAATCGAGGCTGGGGTCATTAAATTCACTATAGATGGTTTTCACATCAATTGAAGCTTCCCGAGTGAGCACTCATATTGCGAGTATGTCGTCAGAGTAGTAAATCCAAACGGAGTCAAGTCTCCTCAACAATGGCAATCATCAGTTTCTTTACTGCATCTTTATATGTAGCATTCATTTTTTTGTTTAAACATTGTCTGCATGTAGAAACCTGTTTATTTCTTGAATGACAATCATAATACAATAAGCATGTTTTTCTTGAAGTAATCCATTCGTGTTCACTCTTAAATGTTCACGTGCATTGCAATACTGACTTTCTTGCTTAAACTCTTTGAGGGAGGATGATGATTTGAAAACGCAAAAATCTCTAGGGGTGTGCTTTTGAATAAGAACCCTGTTGAGGATGTAGAGGCATTGTTTCGAATCCCCAAACACTGGAGATATAAGGGAGATAGACCCTCGTTAACCCTTTTGAGCCTTGAAGTAGGAGTTTCTTTTTGTATGAAAAAACCCTCACATTTAATCCAGGGGCAGGGTAGGCGTCAGTTAATTTGACCGAGCGTTCAAATTTTGAAGGAGCGTGCATCTGAGGATCCATTACCTTCTATTCCACCATCAAGAGGTCAAGAGATGTGAAACCATAATGGTTATCCATCAACAATCAATAAGTGAGGCGGTCACAACCCTTTCAAACAAGTCAGACTAGCCTGTGTCACACGATTTGTTCAAAAAAAAAATCAAAAGAAAAAGAAAAAGGCCCGCTGAGTCGAAACTTGAAAACAAGCGACTTAGACAAAAGTTAGGGCATCCCACTGGACTTTAAAATCTAAAGATTCAAAAGAATCAGTCCAGGCAAAAATTAGGGATCAAAAAGCAAAAGAATGAGAAAGTGAAAAACAAAGGGATTACAAAAGAAAATCCTCGAGCAAGAACAAAGTCGTGTGACTACGAACAAAAGACAAAAGGGGGTGACTGCTACTCCAAAACCTCATTAGGTGTCAAACCATCAGTTGCATGGGTTCCTTATTAAAACATGGTTTATTTCGAGAGCGTACTCCAATGAGATAGCGTTCCTGACTCCCATGAGTGATGCTAAAAGATCTTGTTGGTATTGCATGTGCATGTTTTCTTTCATTCAAAAATCAATGTCGTATCCTAAACAGTGATTCGTTCACATGGCTTTGCGGCATCTTTTCAATAAAGACTTCAAGATTAACATGTGTGTTGCATTTGAATAATCATTTTTCAGAATAAATATTTTCTGCGTGCATACATTTGTGTGACATCAAAGAAGCTTACATGATGAAAATCAGCCGAGGAGCTTAATTATGCCAAGTTAAGATGCCTGAGACTCCAGAGGACATGTTGCTAAAAGACTATGTAGGGTAAAAGCATTCCCAGCCAGTTGTGTTAAGATGTAACCAATCTTGGCCAATCGCATCGAGAAATCTCTTCAAAGTTCAGCCAATCTTGGGCAATCACGTCGAGATTCGATAATTCTCTCCAAAAGCAGTGTAATCAGGGGCAGTCACGCCGAGAAATCTCTTCGAAGTGTAGCCAAGCTGGGGCAGTCAAGTTGAGAAAGTCTTTTCAGAGAGCTGTAAATCATGGGCAGTCACGTCGAGAAATCTCTTCAATAGCCAAACTAGCTGGGGTAACCACGTTGAGATCCGTTGAATCTCTCCAAAGGTGTTTATTATGGGGCAATCAGGTTGATTTGGAAAATCTCTCTAAGATCGGTTAGGGGCAAAGTTTCTTCAAGACTCGAGGCTGGCCATCGCAAGAGTACGAGAAGATGTCCTTTTCAAAAGATGACTAGTCAGAAGCACCTCTCAAAGAGTTTGAATACACTGGGGCATTTTGAATGCTACGTCTTCTGTAAAATCCTCTCGAGGCGAAATTATTTCATAGACCTTGCAGTCTGGGGCAAATAGAGAATTAAATGAATTGCTGTTCACTCATGACGATCGATGGGCAGTTGATCAACTCAGAAGCTTGAGGTCAGTCCCATCATAAGACGTCTTTGATCTCTTTTCCCCAGCAGAATTCGACAGAGTTCCTCTCATTATCTTCCCAACAGAGTATCAAAATGCCTCTCCTCTAGCAAGACATCAGGAAGTTTGATTTCCCAAGTGGAGTCCACGGCCATGGCTCTCCCCAAGCAGAAGTGGGTCCCTCAACAGGAAAGTTCTTCCTTGAGGTTGTCATCCCCAGCAGTATAGAAGAATTCCTCACTCCCATGCAAGGTAAATGAGGGAATGTTCCCAGACAGTCTTGAAAAGGGTGGAAAGTTAGAGCATTCTCCTCCTCCAGCATGTCAGATCAATGATATTGCCTACAATTAAAATCCAATGGTTATTGATAATTCAGATCCATCGGTTGTTCAGAGGTTATCCCCAGCAAGAGTTTGGTTGATTTCGGTCCCCTAGCAAGTGTTTCTTCCCTTAGCAAGAAATATGGTTGATCTCAGTCCCTCAGCAGGTATTTCCTTCCTCAGCAAGAGTTCATTTGATCTTAATTCCAGCAGCCAGGTTAGAAAGTTTTCATTTCCTCAGCGAAGTTCTATGGTTATAGTTTTTCCCCAAGCAGATTGGTTCAGATGATACCTCCCTAGCAAGGTCATCATTCCGTACAGTAATCTCAGCAAGCTTGGCAGTTCAAAGACCAGATTGTGTCAAGATTACTCCCCAGCTGAGTTGGTGTTTTTCCACAGAGTGTCAAAAGATCATATTGGTGGTTATTTCTTTAATAATTGCTATCGCTATCCCCAACGGAGTTGACTTCATTTTCCTCAGCATTTATTTTGCTAAGGAACGTCTTTGCATCTTGCATGTAGTATGCATTGCATCCTCAAGAAGCCTAGCATTTCCATCGAGATGGAGCATTACACCATAGAAAAATTCAAACATATGCATGTGAATCATAAGCCAAATTTGATGCCTCGTGCGAGAGCCTAAAACTATTTCTCTTCAATCACATCGACAAAGCAAAAGAATGCCTCGTTCATTCCCCACCAGACATTTCAAAGCAGTGCAAGGGTTTCACTACTTTCCTCCCCAACAGAGTCTTATTCCTCGGTTTGTAGATCTTTTGATCATACCTTTCAACTGTAGATTACCGGATCTATTCTGGATAGGATTCCTTCCGCCATTCCCGGCAGGTCCATTTACCATTCCCGATAGGTATGCCATAGGTTTTCAACTTTAGCCGTTCCCGACAGGTACCCTTTAAGTTTTAGACCTAGCCATTCCCGACAGGCCCATTTACCATTCCCGATAGGTAACCATAGGTTTTAAACTTTAGACGTTCTCGACAGGCACCCTTTAAGTTTTAGACCTAGCCGTTCACGACAGACCCATTTACCATTCCCGATAGGTAACCATAGGTTTTAAACTTTAGCCGTTCCCGACAGACACCCTTTAAGTTTTAGACCTAGCCATTCCCGATAAGCCCATTTACCATTCCCGATAGGTAACCATAGATTTTAAACTTTATCCATTCTCGACAGACACCCTTTAAGTTTTAGACCTAGCCGTTCCCGACAGGCCCATTTACCATTCCCGATAGGTAACCATAGGTTTTAAACTTTAGCCGTTCTCGACAGGCACCCTTTAAGTTTAAGACCTAGCCGTTCCCGACAGGCCCGTTTACCATTCTCGATAGGTAACCATAGGTTTTAAACTTTATTCGTTCCCGACAGGCACCCTTTAAGTTTTAGACCTAACCGTTCCCGACAGGCCCATTTACCATTCCCGATAGGTAACCATAGGTTTTAAACTTTAGCCGTTCCCGACAGGTACCCTTTAAGTTTTAGACTTAGCCGTTCCCGACAGGCCCATTTACCATTCCCGATAGGTAACCATAGGTTTTAAACTTTAGCCGTTCCCGACAGGCTCCCTTTGAGTTATAGACCTAGCCGTTCCCGACAGGCCCATTTGCCATTCCCGATAGGTAACCCATAGGTTTTCAACTTTAGCCATTCCCGACAGGCCCATTTACCATTCCCGATAGGTAACCCATAGGTTTTCAACTTTAGTCGTTCTCGACAGACGCCCTTTGAGTTTTAGACCTAGCCGTTCCCGACAGGCCCATTTACCATTCCCGATAGGTGACCATAGGTTTTAAACTTTAGCCGTTCCCGACAGGCACCCTTTAAGTTTTAGACCTAGCCGTTCCCGATAGGCCCATCTACCGTTCCCGACAGGTAACCATAGGTTTTAAACTTTAGCCGTTCCCGAAAGGCCCATCTACCATTCCCGATAGGTAACCATAGGTTTTAAACTTTAGTCGTTCCCGACAGGCACCCTTTAAGTTTTAGACCTAGCCGTTCCCGGCAGACCCATTTACCATTCCCGATAGGTAACCATAGGTTTTCAACTTTAGCTGTTCCCGACAGGCGACCTTTGAGTTTTAAACCTAGCCGTTCCCGACAGGCCCATTTACCGTTCCCGACAGGTAATCCATAGGTTTTCAACTTTAGCCGTTCCCGACAGGCGACCTTTGAGTTTTAGACCTAGTCGTTCCCGACAGACCCATTTACCATTCCCGACAGGTATGCCATAGGTTTCCAACTTCAGCCGTTCCCGACAGACAAGCTTTAGCCATTCCCGACAGACCCTCTTTACCGTTCCCGACAGGCAAAACTTCAGTCATTCCCGAAAGGCGTCATTTGGGTTTCAAATTGTTCTAAACTCTTTCCCACAAATATCTTCTCCCACAACTACTTTGTTTGTCACACATTTCTCCCTTTTACCCACAGAGTGCAAATTTTCCGGTTTTTTGTATTTAATCCCTATGTACCTTGAATACCTGACAGCCGTTCGCTCTCATCCTTTCAGGTCCACAGTTGATTGAATAGGGGAAGTTGTAACACCTCAAAATTTACCCTCTTATTTTTAGCACTAACTGGCTTATGCTTCATTTCATTTGCATCCTCATTTCTGCATTTGCATGGTTCTTCTGGGCATGTGATCAAGGTATTTTCCAGCAGCTCATGGCGTCATTAGTTCCAGTATCATTTTCCACAATGTTCAGAGCCAAGCAGATAGCTTTCAAAGTCTTTTTGAGCATTTATTTTGCTTACTAGATGATTTGATAATCACAAGCTCCGGCAACCATTTTTTATCAGCGATTCAGCACCATATAGTTGTTTTCAGCAATTTATTCCGAGTGCGAAACACATTTCACAACATATTTCAAGAGCGTATCAATGGTGATATCCAATTGCAAGATTCAGAGGTCTAATGTAGCTCAGAACAGGTGGAACCAAGCCATTCTCCAAGTTTCCCTCCAAAAGGCGCCAAATTCAAATTTTCCTCGTGTTAACCGGTTAACATAGTTTGTACTAAAAGTGGTTAACCAGTTAACCATTATAAATTTTGCCCAAATACTTCATTTTCAGTGTTGTTTCTTTGGGGTTCAAATTTTAATCACCAAGTTTATTTTTGCACCAGTGGAAGGATCTAGAGAAAATGATTTTCCATCTAAATTCAAATTCTTCCCACTCTAATTCCTCATTCACTTTCCTAATTCATTTTTCACTCCCATTTCCACCCACTAAACCTCACTCCAAACCCAAACTTAACTCCTAACCTAGGGGTTATTTAAACCAATTCATTCCAAACCCCTAAAACCCTAGATCATTTTTTACTTATTTTTCAGAATTTGCTCTCAATTCTCTCTCACTTTTTCATTCTCCATCTTCATCTTCAACCTCTCGCCAAAGCTCCATATTCATAGATTCACAAATTCTTCATTGGAATTTGTGAATTCTTGAGCTAAACCTCCATCACATCATCATTCTTGGTTCAATTCTGCAGTAGCAACTAGTTTGGATCTTGGATTAAGTTGTTGGAATCACTTTTGGAGGAACTTTTGCTTATTTGAAGTTTTCTTGCTTGGATCTTCAAGTGTTCTTGATAAAGCTTCATAGATCTCTGGTTTTCTTGCTTGGGTTCATCAATTTTCGTTTACAACAATCACCAAAGCAAATCTCAGCTTTGTAGGTTGGTTTTCCTTAGATCTATACTTGTTTTAACTTATTTACAACTTATTCAATGTAGATCTTTGGTGATTTTTGGATTTGGATCCATTGCGCTTGAATTTGATTCTTGATGTTGATGATTATTGGATTCAATTGATGTTTGATTGTTGTTATTCGATGTGAACTTCGTGATTAATTGATTGCATGAGCATTTGGCAGTTTGGAGAAGTGATTTGCTGTTGAAAAGTGCTTTTGCAACAGGTTTTTTTGGCTACTGTCCCAGAGTAACCGGTTAACACCCATGCGTTAACCGGTTAACATGTTGTTTTCTGCGTGATTTCTGGCTTTTTGAACTAAGTAACCGGTTAACGTGTGGTAGGTAACCGGTTAACACTGCTGCAGAATGTGATTTTCTTGCATTTTCTTGTTTGTTTGAGATCCTTTGCATGTCTAAACTTCATGGATTAATATGTTGATGATTTGTGGACTATTCTTGAGCTGTTTCACCTCACACCATTGTATGCACACAATTTTCCGACACGTAACTCTTGGATTTTCACCGTTTATGATCATGTTTGCATTGTTGCGTTCTTGATGCGATGAACACATAGCACACTCTCCTTGAGCATGCTAATTGTGAATTAATGTTTGTGTTGCTGGAATTATGTTGTGCATGCTTGTTTGCTTTCTATTCCTTGAGGTGCATACTTGTTTCAACTTGTTCACATGCTTAATGTTATGCATCCTTTCATGATGTACATTTTTCCATGATGTCTTAAAGTTTATTCAACATGATGTATGATGTGTTTGTGATCATGATTAATTGAGGAATGCATGGTGTTGGATACACATTTACTATGCCATGATTGAATTGTATTCAAATGCATTGCATGCTGCCCTGTTTCTACTGCTGACTATGTGCATAGGTGCTGTTGTATGTGCTGCTGTTTAGCCTTTTACCTCTATTTTTGTGCTGAATATGAGTTGTTGAATGCTGTTTAGTGTGTTGGCTATAATTTACTACTGTATTGGTACAGATGCGATGTTGTAGCTGCTGTTCTTATTCATTCGTATCTCTCATTTATTCTACTTCTCTCTTATGTGTTGGATTACATGATATAATGCTTGGTTGTGTAGAACTCTTTCACATCCCTTTGGGATCCTAGCTCATCCTTAATTTTTTATTAAGGTGAGGTAGGATAAGCATTAGATAGTGTTATCCCTCTCTCTTCTTTAGACTTAGGTTGTTCTTGAACCTCCCCTTACGGCCATCTTTTGCATGACAACTTTAGGATAGAATTCCCCTTAGTGTTTTCTTTTCCTTGAGTCTTCTCTTATCATCTCATAATCCTTCTAAAACACTTAATAAAGGTTAACGTGTATTGCGCATGAGCCTTGTATATGGGAAGTGAAGGATGGGGGGTCTCCCTTCATTCTTCTAGGATGCTTAGTGTACGTCCTGTTGGGGACGATATGCGACGTATTCGTTCCTATGTTGTAGACTTGGGCGCAATGCAAGTTATAAACTAACTTCAATCCATTTCTGTCTAAAAAACACAAAACAAACTCAAACCTTTTTCATCCTTCAGGATTGTTAAGTTTCAAACCGTTTTCAGAAAAGGGCACGTTACTTCCGTCTCGCCGCAAACAGGCATCGACCCTAACTGTCGGACGCGAACGTAACGTCGCTCATGAAAAAAACACAGACTTGGTTAAGTCGAACTACGACTGCTCTGATTTCTTCCTTCTGGTTAGATTGAGGATACGTAGGCACAAGACGACGATGTCTTGGCGACCAAACCCCCTAGTTCGTGTTCGAACTACGTTGACTCTGACTTTCCCATTGCACGAGGGAATACGTAGGCCTAGGACTCTGAGGATGTCCTACCGAGTCACTTATTTTCCTTTTCTTCCCTGTTTCTTCGTTCTTTCCTGTACCTGTTCCTTTTCCTTTCCAGTAGCAGCGGAGCTCCAGACGACGACACCCTTTGACCGAGACAGCAAGCGTGGATCCCATCGAGTACGATGGACGCGTGGGGGTGCTAATACCTTCCCCTCGCGTAACCGACTCCCTTACCCGTTTCTCTTGGTCGCGAGACCATGTCTTTTCCCTTCCTTCAGGTTTACGCAGTGTTTCCTTTCCCTCTCTTGGGATAAATACACATTGCTGGCGACTCTGTTTCCGCGCCACTTTCGCGTTTGTACTTGGATGAAAATCCCGGGAGCGACACCAGTATATGCCAAATTCAAGAAAGATATAATCTCCAAGAAAGGTGCCAACAAACAAACTTGATTCTCAATTATGAGAAGTGTCATTTTATGGTACGTGAAGGTATAATGCTAGGTCACAAAATTTTCGATAAAGCAAAAGTGGAGGTCATAGAAAATCTCCCACCTCTGGTGAATGAGAAAGGAATAAGGAGTTTCTTAAGACATGCAGATTTATAAGAGATTTTTCAAAAATAGCTAAACCATTGACTAATTTGCTTGTTAAAGACCAACCATTCGCCTTTCACAAATAATGTGTTGTTGCGTTTGAAACCTTAAAGAGTAGGTTGGTGTCTGCACCCATAGTGATCGCCCCAAATTGGTCTCTCGGTTTTGAGATCACGTGTGATGCAATTGATATTCCAGTAGGGGCAGTGTTAGGACAAATAAAAGAAAAACTGTTGCATGTCATTTATTATGTCAATCATGTTTTAAATCATGCGCAGTTGAATTATGCAACTACTAAAAAAGAGTTGCTAGCTGTTGTTTATGCTTTCAACAAACTCAAGGCATATTTGATAGGTCCTAAAGTGATTGTGTACACTGATCTTGCTGCTTTGAAATATTTTTTTCCAAACAGGAATCTAAGCCAAGAATATTGAGATGGATCATGTTACTCCAAGAGTTTGACCTTGAAATCTGGGATAAAAAACAATGTGAAAATAGTGTTGCAGAGCATTTATCCAGAATATCCCCAATTTAAGAGACAGAAGAGAAATACCCAATAAGGGATGAGTTTGTTGATGAATGCATCCTAGAAATCAATAATGCACCATGGTTTGCAGATTATGCGAACTATTTTGTAGGTGGCTTTATCCCTGATGACTTTGATTCAAACAGAAGAATTTTTTTTTGTATGATTGCTGGTTGTATCTTTGGGATGATCCATTCTTGTACAAAAAGGGGATAGATGGATTAATTCGAAGGTGTGTTCCAGAAATGGAACAAATGGACATTGTCAAGTCATGTCACAACTCAAAGTATGAAAGGAGTTTCAGTGGAGATAGGGTAACAACTAAAGTTCTTCAATCTGAGTTGTATTGGCCCACACTAATTAAAGATGTTTATTTCATTATGCAATAATGTGACAGATGCCAACAGACATGTAATATTTCCAAAAGAATCCAAATGCCATGTTGGAGGTAAAACTATTTTATGTTTGGGGTATAGATTTCATGTGACCGTTTCCACCGTCATTTGGTAAGAACTACATCTTGGTTGCAGTGTATTATGTCTTTGAGTTTGGCATTTCCTACAAATGATGCTAAAATGGTACTGAATTTCCTTAAAAGATATATCTTTGTAAGGTTTGGAGTTCCAAGAGCACTATTAAGTGATGAAGGTACACACTATCTTAATAGGATGATGGAAAATTTGCTTAAGAAATATAATGTGAAGCATAAGATTGCTGCCACATATCAACCTCAAAAAAGTGGACAAGTGGAAGTATCTAACATGTAAATTAAACAAATTCTTGAAAATAGTATAAATGCTTCCATAAATGATTGGTCAACAAAGCTGGATGATGCACTGTAGGCATAGATAACTGCCTTTAAAACCCCAATAGATATGTCTCCTTATTAATTAATCTATCGGAAAGCATGCCATTTACCTTTAAAATCATAACATAAAGCATTGTGGGCCTCAAAATTCCTGAATTATGACCTTTTCAAGGCTGGTGAATCCATAATTCTTCAACTCTATGAGTTAGAAGAATTTAGGAATCAATCCTATGAGAATGCCAAATTTATAAGGAACAAACAAAAAAAGGCATGATAGAAAGATTCATAAAAAGGAATTTCGGGAGGGGCAGTTGGTTTTTTTGTTCAATTCCAGGTTGAAGATGTTTCCTGGCAAGCTGAAGGCAAGATGGTATGGTACTTACATTGTTAACAAAGTATTCCCACATAGAGCAATAGAGTTCAGGAACCAGACTAATGGAGACACATTTAAGGTCAATGGCCCGGGATTGAAACACTACTACCAAGGATAAGAAGTTGGACTAGTAGAAGGGGTACAACTTACATCAACTTAGACCAACCACACACCAAGCTACAAACGTTAAAAAGCGCTTCTTAGGAGGCAACCCAAGGGAGGTACCTGTATTTTTGCTTTTTTAATGTGTGTTTTCCTCGCTATTATTTTCATTATTGGTTAAGTCAAAACTATCAAGTCATAAGGTTAGACAAAATGCAGAATGCATGACAATTAGAAAAAAACAAGAAAAATTATAGGCCCTGACCATACACGTATGAACCACATATACGCGTATGGGAATTCAAAAAATCAAAAAGTGGTAGGTCTCTTCTCATACGTGTATGGAATTCAAAAGATCAAAAAGTGTTAGGTCTCTGCTCATACTCGTATGGAATGTGTTATACGCGTGTGAGGGAAATGAACCGTCATTGGGAGAGTCTGTAGTGAGTCCATACGCGTATGGATGAGTGATACACATATGGCAACAGTTGCATTGTGCCATACGCGTATCCATATGCTTTGTTTTTTTTTCAACTAATTTTTGTCTCTGTCCATACGTGTATGGGTATATGATACACACATAGCCCAACGAAGGCAGCGTATCTATACATGAATGGGTCTAACCACCAACTATATATTTTTTTTCAATGTTTCCTATCATTTTCTCTCGTCTCTCATATGATCCATTGAGTTCCAGTAAGATCTCTCGGCAAATTTTTCATTTGTTATCTTCTTTTTTCTTCACATCCCTCACCCACTCACTCAAAATGGCCCATAATTCTTCTTCTTCTTATGATTATGACATATTTTTATCTGCGGTGTATCACAAATGGTTTAAGATTCTTGCATATTGCAACATAGTGGAGGAGAAGTTATTCAACTTGAGCCCAAATGAATACCCGGATATTCACAAGGTGCTTAAGAAACACAAATTGACTTACCTGAATAGTCAAATACATCCAATTACTATGGATCTGGTATGTGAGTTTTACACGAATACCTACCGGCCTCCTTTTGAGCAAACTGAAACAGAACTAGCTATGCTATCCTGGGTTAGGGGAAGGAGATTCTCTATGATTGATAATCGATAAACAGAGTTCTAAATATGAAATTTAGGGACCCACAATGTTAGTATTTGTTAAAGAAGACAACTAGTAGAATACTCGTGCTCCCGCACGGTTAAAATTAACTTTAAATTGTATAGATCATAAAATTGGATATATCTATTGAATGCAAAAATGATTCTAGCAGCATATTCTGTAAACACAAATAAGTGTGTGTATTTTCATGAATTCCTTTTCAATTCACGAGGTAACATGTTCCGAATACAACATATTTTTGTTATCTAGTGTTATAACTCATGAAAATGAGGAGGTTTATAAATCATATGAACAACACAAAATGGAGACAGTGGTAAATGTTTAATATTAACATTCCATGTGCATGTTGAATGGCTTGAACGATATTTTAGACAACTTGGTATAATTTGTGAGGGTCCAGGGGATCATATTCATAGTGAATATATTGTAGGTTCTAGGAAGACAAGCCTTGCATTGTTAGAGATGAATTCCATTACTCACAGACCCACGACTTTATGTTAATTGGGGATGCATGCGTTTTTCCAAATTATTTATGGTTTCTCAGTATTAGGCATGCAATACGCCCTCATTTGTATGTTATAGAGTTTTCATAAAATCCAAAAAAATTTTATTAATGGAATTGAGCACGGGTATTTTTAAAGATTATGCATGCAGGGTTACTAAGTAATGGTTTACAATGCAAATAGTAACAGATTGGGGTAATGGTTTACAATGCAAATGGTAATAGATTGAGCACTGGTATTCTCTTTGTCAATGCAAATGGTTAACAATCAAGGTAAGTATTGCTAAAAAAGTAATGTATTATTCATTAACAACTATGTCAATGGAAACAGTAACATATATGTGAAAAGTCCAGCTCAATAACAGAAAATCATAGTTTTAAATGGTTTAATGAGTTTCATGTCTGCCTCAACAATTCATGTCAGCAAGATGTAAATGAAATAGTAACTAACCTTGAAGAGGAGGCATTACTTTTGCAGCCAATATTAATCAATTGTTGAGGGCACCTAGATTAGTCAATATTGATGACAAGAAGTGGTAGATTTACAATGTATTGTCAAAGTGTGATGAGCAACCATATATGTTGTGATATTTGGCAAACTATGAGGACCAATTTGTCAACTGATAGATAATAATAATTTCAAAACATCCCTTAATAAAACTATTTATTTCCAAATTATATTTAAATCATATTCAAATAAATAAGTGAAAGTTAGTATTCAAATGATATAGTTTAGTTAGTTTAATTGGTCCTTTGATGTTTGGGATTAGGGACTGTTGCATATGAGGGTACGATGAAAGCATGTAGTGTAAGTAAGATAGACATGTTAGGCATATGATTTATGTGTATTTTATTAAACCTATAATCAAAATAGTATATAACATCAGAGCTAAAAACACACAAAAAAATGCCTGCAATACGGCCTCATAAAGTGGTATATATTGCTTGCTGTAGCAGATAAAGTGATCTCTACCTTGTAGCTATAAAAGCATAAAATTCTGCAAAACGAAGAGCATGATCTGGAATGGCAAAACATTAAGCAGGTTAGCATTAAATGTTGAGTTGACCCTCCAAGAAAAACAATGACAGCTAGTATAATACAATCAAAATGGTGCACGAAAACCTAGTTATATCTATAGCAGTCTGTGCATATTGCTGAAAAGTTCAGGCTTAAGGTTTAAAAATATTCATATTATATTATGTAGATTGTCAAGGTGGTATTGTTAAGTTTAGAGGTTAGAATTGGAAAGGACAATATAATATTATATTATGTATGTAACCATGTAATGTATTGTTTAAAGAAGTAGCTTGAGCATAAAAAAAACTCGATGAAAATAACCCTGCAATGTAAAGTTCAATTAATGTTTCTGCATATAGCATCCATCATAACTCATGAAACCTTCATGAATGGCATTGCCTTATTACATTTAATATAAAGATGCCAAAAAATATTACTAAATGCAGAATATTTTGGGAGTACAGGTTTCATACTAAATGCATAATACTAAGGTATAGTGGTGACTGTTTTTGTATTGTTCATCCATGAGTTAATGCAGAATATTTTGGGAGTCCATAAAGAGTTATTAAATATAGTATTTTATGGTAGAGTTAATGTTTTATCACAATCAACAAATTTGAAAGCAATAATGATGCATTCATGAAGGTTATATTGATATGAAGTAAAGAAATACTTCTACAGCTTTATATATACTTGTACACATAATCCTTATTTGTATTATCTATCTAAAGATGAGATAGACACCAGTAGTTATATTGATATGAAGTAAAGAATTAGCTCATTAGATTAAGTAAATATAAAAAATGAATAGAGTTGATATAATTAATACATAAGAAACTTTCAATACATCATTGTTTTTGCATAGTTTTACAAAACACAACATTACAACATTAAATAGGCATATATAATGAAGTTCTAAATTTTACACTAAGGTAGTAAACAAAAAAATACTCTAACTGCAAACAGTGAGGCCTGCATATGCAAGATCACTCCTTCTTGATGTGCTTAACCTTTGTTGCAGATTGTCGTGGAGTAAGGACTTCATCTTGCAATATGTTATCAAGATTAGTTGGGACAAGAACCCTTTTAGCAGGGGTGTTGCTAGAGCAAGTCGATGGGCTGCAATCATTCTTGGCAGAAGTCGTGGATAGTAGAGAGAAGCTCTGATTAGCTTAATGGCTTGGCTACAATTTCCATTAGACATATAATTGATTCAGATTTTAGAGTCATAAATGATTAAGAGTTTGGACATACAAATATATGGAATCACTATATTCATATACAACTATATTTAATTAATAAAGAGTTTAGACATACAATTGATTCTTCTTGGAGGTCCCGTCCAACTTTTGTGTCCACAACCAATAGTGGATGATGCATGCATTTTCCCAAATTATTTATGGTTTCTCAGTATTAGGAAACTTTTAAGAGCACACTCTGTGAACCACTTTAGTGCTTTTATCTGATAATCTTTCAATACTCTTTCAACTCGTGAAATAATAAAGCATAGCAGTCAATTTTGTTTGGGTGCTATGAAATGAAAATGAAAGGACTACAAGTAGATACAACTCATGAAAACCTTACCACTATATTATACATGAACATTACATTCATTAAAGTGTATGAACATGGAAAGCATAGCAGTTAACAATCTTATACATGCCAGTTTTTTTGCAAAAACAGAACATCATGTTTTTGTCAGCTAAGAAACTTCGTTCATAAAACAGAAATGACATAAGTAGTTGAATGGTAAGAAACAAAGTAGTTATTCATATGTTAAATACATAGCCAAGAAAACTGTCAGCAACCACACAAGTAGTTGAATGCACTAAAACTCAAGTAAAGGCATAATTCTTCTTTGTTAAACATTCACAAACATACAGATGAACGGAGGCACAGAAAAATGAAACGGGAATGAGATGGAAGATGGTGATTACAAACGAAGTAGTGTGACAATGTTTGAACGGAGGTGCAAACGATACCTATACGTTGATTTCACGGTGGAAGCAGTTGAACGATATTGAAGTGGAAGATGAAATGAAAATGAAGTAGCTGCAAATGATGAGAGAATGAGACGGAAGCAGTGACAGGTGAAGTGCAGATGTTTAATGTGTGAGTTGGTATAAGCTGAATTGAGGGAAAATAAAGTTGTGAAAAAGCCTATTACGATAGGACATTTGGCAAGAAGGGAGCGACTTACTTTGAATTAATTCATGGGTTTTGTTAATTACCATATTGTCCAAATTGTAGTGTAAATTTTTTTGATGAGAATGGTAATAAGGTCAAGGCATGCAATCAACTTTTGAAGGGTTGATAGTTGATAGTTGATGGCATAGCAGTATATTTACCTTTTGATGTTTATCTCTGTTTCTGGTATTCTGGGGGTTGTACTTCTTTCTTTGGCATGGCTTATACCTTTATAGTAATATAGTTTCTTTTGCAGCTTCAAAAAAAAACTTAGAGAATAAAAAATTTCACACACAACTTCTTGAGTTAAAAATAATTGATAAAAAATTCCATGATGAGATAGTAGAAACCTAAGGAAAATTGGAAAAGTGTAAGAAGAACATTGTAGTTTGTTTAGTTTATGCTCTTTAAAGATTGTCTCTTTCGAATCATACTTTTTGTCATCAATATGAGAGAGAGAGAGAGAGAGAGAGAGAGAGAGAGGTTTAAGAAGAAGAAAAATAAATAGGATCCAGATTATATGCTAAAGCACTTGTAATTGGTGAGATAAATGATAGCGTTGTTATTCAATTTCAAACTACAAAACTAGTAGAATACCCGTGCTCCCGCGCGGTTAAAATTAACTTTAAATTGTATACATCATAAAATTGGATATATCTATTGAATGCAAAAATGATTCTAGCAGCATATTTTGTAAACACAAATAAGTGTGTGTATTTTCATGAATTCATTTTCACTTCACGAGGTAACATGTTCCGAATACAACATATTTTTGTTATCTAGTGTTATAACTCATGAAAATGAGGAGGTTTATAAATCATATGAACAACACAAAATGGAGACAGTGGTAAATGTTTAATATTAACATTCCATGTGCATGTTGAATGGCTTGAACGATATTTTAGACAACTTGGTATAATTTGTGAGGGTCCAGGGGATCATATTCATAGTGAATATATTGTAGGCTCTAGGAAGACAAGCCTTGCATTGTTAGAGATGAATTCCATTACTCACAGACCCACGACTTTATGTTAATTGGGGATGCGTGCATTTTTCCAAATTATTTATGGAATCTCAGTATTAGGCATGCAATATGCCCTCATTTGTATGTTATAGAGTTTTCATAAAATCCACAAAATTTTTATTAATGGAATTGAGCACGGGTATTTTTAAAGATTATGCATGCAGGGTTACTAAGTAATGGTTTACAATGCAAATAGTAACAGATTGGGGTAATGGTTTACAATGCAAATGGTAACAGATTGAGCACTGATATTCTCTTTGTCAATGCAAATGGTTAACAATCAAGGTAAGTATTGCTAACAAAATAATGTATTATTCATTAACAACTATGTCAATGGAAACAGTAACATATATGTGAAAAGTCCAGCTCAATAATAGAAAATCACAGTTTTAAATGGTTTAATGAGTTTCATGTCTGCGTCAACAATTCATGTCAGCAAGATGTAAATGAAATAGTAACTAACCTTGAAGAGGAGGCATTACTTTTGCAGCCAATATTAATCAATTGTTGAGGGCACATAGATTAGTCAATATTGATGACAAGAAGTGGTAGATTTACAATGTATTGTCAAAGTGTGATGAATAACCATATATGTTGTGATATTTGGCAAAAACTATGAGGACCAATTTGTCAACTGATAGATAATAATAATTTCAAAACATCCCTTAATAAAACTATTTATTTCCAAATTATATTTAAATCATATTCAAATAAATAAGTGAAAGTTAGTATTCAAATGATATAGTTTAGTTAGTTCAATTGGTCCTTTGATGTTTGGGATTAGGGACTCTTGCATATGAGGGTACGATGAAAGCATGTAGTGTAAGTAAGATAGACATGTTAGGCATCTGATTTATGTGTATTTTATTAAACCTATAATCAAAATAGTATATAACATCAGAGCTAAAAATACAAAAAAAAAATGCCTGCAATACGGCCTCATAAAGTGGTATATATTGCTTGCTGTAGCAGATAAAGTGATCTCCACCTTGTAGCTATAAAAGCATAAAATTCTGCAAAACGAAGAGCATGAGCTGGAATGGCAAAACATTAAGCAGGTTAGCATTAAATGTTGAGTTGACCCTCCAAGAAAAACAATGACAGCTAGTATAATACAATCAAAATGGTGCACGAAAACCAAGTTATATCTATAGCAGTCTGTGCATATTTTTGAAAAGTTCAGGCTTAAGGTTTTAAAAATATTCATATTATATTATGTAGAGTGTCAAGGTGGTATTTTTAAGCTTAGAGGTAGAATTGGAAAGGACAATATAATATTATATTATGTATGTAACCATGTAATGTATTGTTTAAAGAAGTAGCTTGAGCATAAAAGAAAACTCGATGAAAATAACCCTGCAATGTAAAGTTCAATTAATGTTTCTGCATATAACATCCATCACAACTCATGAAACCTTCATGAATGGCATTGCCTTATTACATTTAATATAAAGATTCCAAAAAATATTACTAAATGCAAAATATTTTGGGAGTACAGGTTTCATACTAAATGCAGAATACTATGGTATAGTGGTGACTGTTTTTGTATTGTTCATCCATAAGTTAATGCAGAATATTATGGTAGAGTTAATGCAGAATATTTTGGGAGTCCATAAAGAATTATTAAATATAGTATTTTATGGTAGAGTTAATGTTTTATCATAATCAACAAATTTGAAAGCAATAATGATGCATTCATGAAGGTTATATTGATATGAAGTAAAGAAATACTTCTACAGCTTTATATATATTTGTACACATAATCCTTATTTGTATTATCTATCTAAAGATGAGAAAGACACCAGTAGTTATATTGATATGAAGTAAAGAATTAGCTCATTAGACTAAGTAAATATAAAAAATGAATAGTGTTGATATAATTAATACATAAGAAACTTTCAATACATCATTGTTTTTGCATAGTTTTACAAAACACAACATTACAACATTAAATAGGCGTATATAATAAAGTTCTAAATTTTACACTAAGGTAGTAAACAAAAAAAAAATACTCTAACTGCAAACAGTGAGGCCTGCATATGCAAGATCACTCCTTCTTGATGTGCTTAACCTTGTTGTAGATTGTCGTGGAGTAAGGACTTCATCTTGCAATATGTTATCAAGATTAGTTGGGACAACAACCCTCTTAGCAGGGGTGTTGCTAGAGCAAGTCGACGGGCTGCAATCATTCTTGACAGAAGTCGTGGATAGTAGAGAGAAGCTTTGATCAGTTGAATGGCTTGGCTACAATTTCCATTAGACATATAACTGATTCAGATTTTAGAGTCATAAATGATTAATAGTTTGGACATACAAATATATGGAATCACTATATTCATATACAACTATATTTAATTGATAAAGAGTTTAGACATACAATTGATTCTTCTTTGAGCTCCCGTCCAACTTTTGTGTCCACAGCCAATAGTGGAGGATGCAAGCATTTTCCTAAATTATTTATTGTTTCTCAGTAATAGGAAACTTTTAAGAGCACACTCAGTGAACCACTTTAGTGCTTTTATCTGATAATCTTTCAATACTCTTTCAACTCGTGAAATAATAAAGCATAGCAGTCAATTTTGTTTGGGTGCTATGAAATGAAAATGAAAGGAATACAAGTAGATACAACTCATGAAAACCTTACCACTATATTATACATGAACATTACATTCATAAAAGTGTATGAACATGGAAAGCATAACAGTTAACAATCTTATACATGCCAATTTTTTACAAAAACAGAACATCATATTTTTGTCAGCTAAAAAACTTCGTTCATAAAACAGAAATGAAATAAGTAGTTGAATGGTAAGAAACAAAGTAGTTGTTCATATGTTAAATACATAGCCAAGAAAACTATCAGTAACCACACAAGTAGTTGAATGCACTAAAACTCAAATAAAGGCACGATTCTTCTTTGTTAAACATTCACAAACATACAGATGAACGGAGGCACAGAAAAATGAAACGGGAATGAGACGAAAGATGGTGATTACAAACGAAGTAGTGTGACAATGTTTGAACGGAGGTGCAAACGATACCTATACGTTGATTTCGCGGTGGAAGCAATTGAACAATATTGAAGTGGAAGATGAATGGAAAATGAAGTAGCTGCAAGTGATTAGAGAGAATGAGACAGAAGCAGTGACAGGTGAAGTGCAGATGTTTAATGTGTGAGTTGGTATAAGCTGAATTGAGGGAAAAATAGAGTTGTGAAAAAGCCTATTGCGATAGGACATTTGGAAAGAAGGGAGAGACTTACTTAGAATTAATTCATGGGTTTTGTTAATTACCATATTGTCCAATTTGTAGTGTAAATTTTTTTGATGAGAATGGTAATAAGGTCAAGGCATGCAATCAACTTTTGAAAGGTTGATAGTTGATTGTCCGAGCATGATGGCCATACAAGGATATGTTGGATCTCTTGACACTAAAGTGTCTTCATAATTTGGAGATGAACCGAAGTGGCTCAAATCTCATTACTATGAGAGCCCTCGAGATATACCTAGTTTTCACTCGCCATTCGGTTAACTTGGGTCAGATTATCTCTACTAACATGGATCATATGACCTAGAGAATCAAAAGGAAGACTCTGGGACATTTTATTGTGATCCTCCTGCTGCGTCAGAAGGAGGGAGTGGAGGAATTGACAAGAGACAAGATGGCGAAGCAAGTGTGGATTTTAGATGTTTCATGGATTATCAGCATGCCTGCTATGACAGCCCAAACGACAGCTCGTGTGGAGCCTGAAAGGAGACCAACCAAGTTTGCAGGACTTAGTGAGCCTCTGAGGCATGACATGCCTCAGGTAGTGCTTTTCTCATTTATATTACGCACATTCCTTGACGAGGGATCCTATGCACACCAGTAAGACACAGTGGTGTTCTGTTTCATGCAAGATTTTTGCGCACACTGTAGCGAGCAATTTTGGACGCGGTTCTTAAGCGTTGGTCGCTCTCTGCGGTTTGAGCTTAAAACTACAGGTCGATTCATTTTTTATCCTATTGTGAGCTGAATAAGGAAGGGAAATAGATGTCTCCAATTAACCCTGCTTGCTTACTGAGTTTAAACAGCGGTCTGTTAGGTTACGGATGCTATCAATGTGGGGGGGCTTTTGTACTGGTTATTCGTATTTCGCCAATACAGGTTCTTTCTTTTAATCTAGGCAAAGGGTTTCTGACGGGGAACAAGGATTAGGATATTAGGACTGGTGCTTTTGAAATACTGATTTTAATTGATGGAGATATGGGATTTGGGTTTTTAGTGGATTGCGCTCGCTAAGATCTTTTCTTTCGATCTTATGCCTACGTATTCCCGTTTACCGAAACAGGGAAATCAGAGCGTTCGTAGTTCCTCCTATTCTATGGGAGGAAATGGGTGTTTTTGGTGTCTTGTTCAAAGCCCAAGACGTGAAGCGAAAGGTGATTTGTATCTTGTTCAAAGCCCAAGATATGAAGCTGAAAGGACCTCGACTTTAGAGAGAATTTGTCATCTCTAAAGAGGGGAGAAGGAGAATTACTTTAACTGGGATACGCGGATCCGAGCAATGCCATAATTTCCGAAGAAAGGGGTTTTAACCTGAAGGAGAAGACTTTAACTCAGTGTAGAGCAATGCCATCTTTCCTTAGGAATTTCTCATGCTAAAAGAAGGATATTGGCATGGATATAGATGATCCAGAGGCTTGCCGCTTACAGCGATTAGATGGAGGAAAGAGTTGTTGATATTTGTGTACTGTGAACGAGGCACAACTTTGATGCTAAAAGGTTGATTGGATCAACCAGTGGTTTTCTTATACAAAGCCTAAGAGGAGGCTAATTTCTGCTAGGAAAATCATTATACAAAGCCTAAGAGGAGGCTATTTTGTGTCTCGTACAAAGCTCGAGAGAGAGGCTAAAAGTTTTTGACCCAGTGGGGCATATCGTTATACAAAGCCTAAGAGGAGGCTAGCAAAGAGTTGACTCAGTTGGAGAATCTTTTATACTCAGTAAGAGAGTGTTTTTGTATCTCGTACAAAGACCGAGAGAGAGGCGAAAAGGTTTGACTCAACAAGAGAGTCTTATGTGTCTCGTACGAAGCCCGAGAGAGAGGCGAAAAGGTTGTTTGACTCCACTGGGGAGAAATTTGGTATCTCGTACGAAGCCCGAGATGGAGGCTATTGTAACTGTTTTAGTTGAGTGACAGATCCAATATACTGATTTTAAAAGAGAAAATCAGTTCTTATATGAGCAACACTGTACTCAGGGATTTGATTTGAGGATCAGGGATATTTCCTTCTCTTTGAGGAAACGGGAAATCCAAAGGGTATTGAGACTATCCGAGTCTGCGGGTTTCCTTCCTATTTAACGAAGGGGGCTTGAGAATGTCTTTGAGACTCAAGGAAGTTAGACTGTCTGTGTCTAGAGTTTTATCTTTCGTACTATGCTTTGAGAAACAGTAGTAGACTCTATGAAAGGACTGTTCTATGAGGATGACTAGGTTCTGTTCCTATACCTCTAGGAGGTCGTCGGGACAATTTGTACGAAGCCCAAGAGGAGGCTGGAAACTTTTAAGAAGCCGACGGGTCCTTGTACGAAGCCCAAGAGGAGGCTATCATTCCCGGAGGAAGAGATCATTATACGAAGCCTAAGAGGAGGCTGATGCTTTTAAGAAGCCCGGGGGTCTTATCATCTCCTTTCCATTAGGAGAGATAGCTCTTTTAAAGATGAAAACCACTGGTAAACGTGCGAGGTTTACTATCCAGCGACTTCTAGCTTTTAAAGAGGGTTCCTTAGTTAAGGTCCAAGATTATGACCGTAGTGGGTACCCAAACCCCGAGACATTCAAGGCAAGCTATCCACAAGGAATAGATCAAGTCAGGAAAGTTTGAGAATTGGGAAGAAACTCAAAGATGCCATTCACGGAGAATACATTCATCTTGGGGAGTAGAGCTTCTTGACGATTCCTAAGGAGGACAGCCGAAGAGAAGACTGTATCTGGTGCTCCTATTGGGGATCTAGGCGTCTATTTCTACGAATAAGTGAAACGGCGTCACCTAGTTCTAGACGTAGTTGCCGGGGAAACTCGAAATATCTATACTATTATTACACAGTAGATATGAGTTTATGAAAGGAGACTTACAGTGAGCAGCCCCACAATACAGTTTATAATATGAAAGCAGTAAATGAAAGCGATAACCACTTACTCGGTTGTAGTGCTTCCATGCTGTTTGGTTAGTTGTTCAACAAAGAAAGATTAAAAACAACAATATATTCAAAATCAAAGGAGAAAGTGCTTTGAAAAAGAAAGATCTGGGGCTTACAGCTCAAGGAGAGGCCCAGGGTTTTATCAGTGAGCGCACTGTTTGAATTTGTACAGAGGGACTTATACAAGTGACTGGGGCCCAAAAAGGTTTACTGTACAAAGGGATGGGTCTTACACTCTCTCAAGAGTGTTTTAAAGAAAAAGAAATGGGTCTTACTACTCGAGGGTAGGCCCAGATGGTTTTTATTTTTAAACGGGCGACGATCGCGCCGTTTACTTGTACAAAGGGACTTATACAATGAGTGAGGCCCAAAAAGTTTTTGTACAAGGGGGGATGGGTCTTACACTCTCTCAAGAGGCCCAAAGTGTTTTGAAGAAAAATAAATGGGTCTTACTACTCGAGGGTAGGCCCAGATGATTTTTGAAAAGGCGACGATCGCGCCGTTTGTTTTTTGACGGTATCGGGACTTATACGATAAGTGAGGCCCAAAAATGATTTGGTCAAAAAAGGGATTGGGTCTTACACTCTATTAGAGGCCCAAAGTGTTTTGAAAATGATTTATGAGGGTTGAATTAATCCAAAACCCTAATTTGTTTTCAAAAATGTATTTAATTGAATAAAAATTCAATTAAAATGATCAATAATTGTTTAACACATGGAAAACAAATTGTGATCTTGGATTAATACTTCAAAAATTAAGTATTGACCTATAAAATAATTAGAAAGCATTAAAAGTTGCAAAATCAATGTAGAAAAAATATTTAAAATGCCAAAAACAATTAAAATATTAATTCTTTACAAAAATATCAATTATATGAAATAAATAATATTTTTGGGATTTTTTGATAAAATAAAATATTTTAACATTTTTGTGAATTATTAAAAAAAGAATCAACTCAAAATCAATAAAACTCAGAGAGAAATTAATTTTTGAATCAATTAAACAAAATCACAAAATTCAAATATTCAAATATATGAAAATGGCGCCAAGAACAACACCAAGAACACGCGCGTTTTTTCAGTTTGCCCAGATTTGCATTTTCCATCCAATCTCACTGAATACGTAATTATAACATGCAATCCACATATCATTATGCTCGCCTCAACCTCACGATCATGTCTATGTACTTTAATTTCATTTAAATTAAACAATGCAATTAATTGAGGGAAAACATTCCATGCATGATTATGAACATATGGCCAAATTATTGTGCGAGGAAATATGCATAGATTGAGAGATGACCAAGCATGTGCTTACCTCCAAGTCGTGACAGCAAGAGCAGATGTGATTTTGAGTTGGAGGTGTTACAGACAAGTTGTGATGATCTGGACAGCTTCCCTACACCATATGGAGTGTGTTTGAACACTTGGATTGAATTGAAATGGACTGGATCAGTTTGTGGCATCTCAGCTGCAACTTCACTTCAAACTTGTGTGGATGGCAAGTGATTTTGAGATTTTGATGTTTCAGAAGTTATGTGAGTGTTTGATCAGCTCATATGTGATGTATGTGAGGCGTGTGAGTGATTGGTTTGTGCAGAATTGCTCTCAAACTCAAAACCCGATAGCTACCTTGCTAAGAAAGGCATTTTTGCCAAGAGAAAGAGATTTTGAGGAAAGCATCTGTTAGATGGCTTTGGTGTACTTAAACTGACCACAATTGAGCTCTATTTATAGTAGAGCAAGTTTTTTTTGCAAGGAATAGTGCATGGCAGCTGGTAAGTAGGTTTCCTCAATGTTGGCCAATGGAAATGAAAGTCCCCTCTAGCCATTGACTAGAGGTTAGGGCACAGAGCTTTGGTCCCCTTGGTCTTGGATAAGTCTTGACTGATTTCAGATGAGAATGGCTCAGTCCATGCCACCTTGATGGTTCCATTGAATGCCTCATTCCAAATTTGAAGTCTTGTCCCTATTTTGGCAATTCTAGGTTCAACATGCTATTCTTTGTTCCTTGGACCTTGGAGGCTTGGCTCAGTGATTGTCCCCTTTGGATTCAATCCTCTGAGGTGTCCAAGTGGATTGGAGCAATTGTAATTGGCTGATTTTGGAAAATCGAGCCAAAATGCAAATTCTGCCTTGCCTTGACAGATTTCAGCAAGGCAACTTGCCAATGTTGTATCTCATGATGTAGGTTGAATTTGGCAATGTTCTTGGCCATTTTGGAAAGCTTTTAGATGATACAACAACTGTTTGAACAAGTTTGGTTTTGATCTCTTTTGATTCCAAGTGAAAAATCCCCCTACATTTGGCAAAAAATGAAGGCAAATTCTGACTTAGTGAAAATTTCACTAAGTGTTGGAAAAAGTGACATTTTCACTTTTCAGCTACTTTGATCACTCCATAACTCAAAATCCTTAATGAATTGGAATGACTTGTAGTTGAAGTTTTTGTAGGTGATAATGAGGGCTACAAATCCATCTTTGGATGAGAAAAAATGGCCTTGTGGTTTAGGAGTTATGGTCCTCCAAAGTTGGTATCTTTGCCACTTTATTTTTAACTTAGAAAAATTTCTAAGTTTTATGGTTACCCCTTTTACAAGTTATCTCACTTTTCTTGATTTTTCTTGATTAATGATGATTCAAATCATACATTAACATCATTTTAGGGTTAAAAATCCATTTTGGTGAAAAATCTCAAAAAGTCAAAGTTGACTTTTGTGCACAGTTGACTTTTTATCAGATGAATTCCAAACTGTGCAATTCTTCAGGAAATCATGTCCTTGACCTAAATCAAACTTGATGGACATATTCCATGGGTGTCATAGGGTATATTCAATCATGTATTAGGGTTTGGGAGCATGTCTTGGTCAAAAGTCAAAGTTACAGTTGACTTTTCCCTTAAAACCCTAATTGTGGTGCAGATGAAAATGAAACTTGTTGCTCAAGCTTCTTGGATCAATCCATTGTTCCAAATGGATCAATATGGTGTATTAGAGACCCTCAAATCATCTCTTGAGGTCTTGGCTCATGGTTTGTCCCAAAAGTCAACTTAGGGGTGAATTAGGTCAAGAAACCCTAATTCCTGATTTTTGATGAATGCATCCCCTGAGGCAAAATTGACTTGATGCATGGGTTCATAAGGTTCCATGAAGTATATTAGGTTATGTTTTGGATCATTGCCTTGTGCCCAGATGAAAATTTCCATCTGGAGGCCCTGGTCGACCAAAACCCTAATTTGGTGACACTGTCGATCTTGAGACTTGATCCACCTAGAAGGGAGCAGCCTTGTGCTTAATCCTTGAAGTGGGAGTCCTTTTTGATCCATTGTGGATGTTTGAGAGATTAGACAAGTTGAAAATCATGTCATTTCTTGATTGATCCTTTGTCTAAGCACTCAAAGAGGGCTTGAAACCCTAATTTTGCTTGTAGTGAATGCTCACCCATCTTTGGGGAGACTGATGAAGCATGATGGTTCATCCATATTGTGATGATGATTTTCACAATGATGGGAAATCTAAGTGGTCAAAATTTGGGGTATTACAGATGCCCCTATTTAATCTTCTTGGACCCGAAGGTATGAATGACGAAGGGATTCGGGCATTCGGGGTGCAAGAGGATTAAATATCGGAATATCTGAAATTTTGATGGTGGTTATGAATGGTAGCTTACGCATTCATCTTCTTTAGCTAAGCGATGATGCTTAGAAAAGGTAAACTTCCCCTCGATCCTGGTCTTCAGCCAAGGAACTGGTCTCAGTTTTCTTTTGAAATAAACCTCCCCTCGATCCTGGTTTCCTACCAAGGAACTGGTCTTAGTTTCTGATTTAAACTTCCCCTCGATCCTGGTTTCCTACCAAGAACTGGTCTTAGTTTCTGATTTAAACTTCCCCTCGATCCTGGTTTCCTACCAAGAACTGGTCTTAGTTTCTGATTTAAACTTCCCCTCGATCCTGGTTTCCTACCAAGAACTGGTCTTAGTTTCTGATTTAAACTTCCCCTCGATCCTGGTTTCCTACCAAGAACTGATCTTAGTTTCTTTTGTCAATAAACTTTCTTGACAAGGGACGCTATTCATAGCGGCTTTCCCCAAACTTCTCGCCGAATTTTCCTGGGGAGATGCCATTTGAGTGGAAAAAGTTTTGATGTCAGACTTGCTGGGGAACCCAGTCGTCTGAGTTGTAGAGTTGTACAAACTTCTCTGTTGGAGACGCCATTTATTTCTACTGGGGAAAGCGAGTCTCTTGAGAGACTGTTTTCGTTTGGGGTTACATCATACTTTTCTCGGGATCTTCCCGGAGAAATGCCATATGATGGGATCCAATTTTGAGGTGCCAATGACCTTTTCATCAGCGGTCCTTTCGGAGCGAAACTGGCATGCTACCGAATCTCTGATCACGAGGCTTTCTCTGTGGATTTTCCTTAATCCGAGAAAGCAAGGATATCATCTTCAATGGCGAAGAGTGATGCTTATTGAAAGTTTTCTCTGGCTTTTCAGAGGTTCAAGTTATCAAAGTGGTCAAGGACCGACTCTGATCTAAAGATACACTGGTGGCGAGATTGTGCAGACGCAACACTTCCTGACGAGGAAAGAACTGACAAACTCGATTGAGAAAACTATTTATCACTAGGGGACAAGACCGACTCAAGTGATAGTGATGCAATACGAAATGTGAACGCAAATAAAATGCATGAAGTATGTATGTATATGCTGACAAAACAGACGCGACATACAAACTAATGGATGAACACAATTGGATACTCGGCCATCGCGGGGCGTATAGAGATATCGCTGGTTCAAGATAGCAATTCCACCTTGCTTAGGAGAGATAGTCCCGTTGGGAGCTATGTTGATCGGGCTTAGGAGATGAGAACTCGGCCGAGGGTGTCAGACGAAACAAGGTTTCTGACACAGTTGATCCCTTCATTCAGGCATACTGGCTTAGAAGGAGTACCTTGATTCTGCACTTTGAAGTTCACTTACTTCAGGAGAAGCAATCGATGTTCTTCTGATGTTCAACAGTCAAAAGAAATTGCCATCTTTATTTTAAAAGCAGAAAAAGTTTTAACAAGTAAATTCATTTTCGTTTTATTTCAAGAATCGCTGATTAAGTTTAAACAACGTCGTTCTGTAAAGCTAAAACAAGTTAAGAATTACAAACAAAAGCACAAGGGCTCAAATTTTATTGATAAGATGGAGATCAGCCAAACGCGTGATTCCAAAGAGTATATACAAAGTTAGAAAACGGTAATTTACAGCGAAAAGGGCTACGTTGAAACATAACGACCACTATCCTTCTACCAACTTTGAATTCGGGGCATCCTGAGCTTCCATCGAAGATGACCTTTGACTGGAGATTTCCTCCGATAGATGATGCTGCAACTGCTGCTGAGGGACTTGCATCTGTTGAACATAGTTACTTGCCATTATCCCTAATTTTTGCCTGGATTGTACTATGATGTTTCCAATCCATCGGGATGATTTTTTTTATGTCTCTAACTTTTGCCTGGACCGCCCTTTCGGGTTTTCAATCCACCGAGACGTTTTTTTTGTTTTAGTTTAGGCGAAGTATTTCTTGACTACATCAACATTCGTGGGGTAGGCAAATTCCTCTCCGTCCATGGTTGCAAGTCTCAAGGCGCCGCCTGAGAAAGCTTTCGTGACCACATAGGGGCCATCATAATTTGGGGTCCATTTGCCCCGAGGTTCAGTGAGAAATGATTGTATCTTCTTGAGCACGAGGTCTCCTTTTCTCAAGACACGAGGCCGAACCTTTTTGTCGAACACCCTCTTCATTCTTTGTTGATACAACTGACCATGGCATAGTGCCGTGATTCGTTTCTCTTCGATCAGGTTCAGTTCGTTGTGTCGACTTTGACACCATTCAGCTTCAGTGACCTTAGCTTCCATCAATACCCAGATTGATGGGATCTCTACTTCTATGGGGAGCACTGCCTCCATGCCATATACTAGAGAGAAAGGGGTAGCCCCTGTTGAAGTGCGGACAGATGTGCGATAATCGTGAAGAGCAAAGGGTAGCATTTCGTGCCAGTCTTTGTAGGTTACAACCATCTTTTGAATGATCTTCTTGATATTCTTGTTAGCCGCTTCTACCGCTCCGTTCATCTTGGGTCGGTAGGGAGATGAGTTATGGTGTTCCATCTTGAACTCTGCACACAACTCTTTCATCATCTTATTGTTTAAGTTAGATCCATTATCAGTAATGATCTCGCTTGGAACACCATAACGGCAGATGATATTGTTTTTGATAAATCGGATCACTACTTGTCGGGTTACATTGGCGAATGACGCTGCTTCGACCCACTTGGTGAAATAGTCAATGGCTACCAGGATGAACCGATGTCCGTTTGAAGCCTTGGGTTTAATCATGCCAATCATGTCGATTCCCCATATGGAAAAAGGCCACGGGGAAGAAAGAACTTTGAGATGTGATGGCGGTACATGAATTTTGTCGGAGTATATCTGACACTTGTGACACCTCCTCATGTACTTGTAGCAGTCGGATTCCATTGTCAACCAGTAGTACCCTGCTCTCAGAATTTTTCTGGCCATTGTGTGTCCGTTGGCATGAGTGCCAAAGGATCCTTCATGAATTTCTTTCATGAGCACGTCTGCTTCTGGTCTGTCGACGCATCGGAGCAAGACCATGTCAAAATTTCTCTTGTAAAGAGTATCACCGCTCAGGAAGAAGTTTCCAGCCAATCTTCTGAGGGTTTTCCTGTCTTTTCTGAGTGCCCCAGATGGGTACTCTTGTTTCCGAAGGAAGCATTTGATATCGTGATACCAAGGTCTGTCGTCTATGACTGCTTCAATCGCGAAGATGTAAGCGGGTCGTTCAAGGCGCATGATGTCGATCTTAGGTATGTCATTCCATCGACCTACACTAATCATGGAAGAGAGAGTGGCTAATGCATCAGCCATGTGATTCTCCTCACGAGGGATGTGATGAAAGTCGACTCTGTTGAAGAAGGGTAGCAACCTTCTTGCGTAGTCTTTGTAAGGAATCAATCCTGATTGGTATGTGTTCCAATCTCCTTTGATTTGATTGATAACCAGGGCTGAATCGCCGTATACGTCCAAGTTTTTGATCCTTAAATCAATCGCTTCTTCGAGACCCATGATACATGCTTCGTATTCGGCCTCGTTGTTCGTACATTTGAACGTAAGTCTAGTAGTGAAAGGAATGTGGATACCCTGAGGGGTAACAATGATTGCCCCAATTCCGTTTCCATAATGATTGACTGCTCCGTCAAAGATAAGTCCCCACTGGGAACCTGGTTCTGGCCCTTCACTGGGTAGCGGTTCATCGCAATCTTTCATTTTTAGATACATGACATCTTCGTCTGGGAAGTCAAACCCGATTGATTCTTGATTGTCAATCGGTTGATGAGCCAAATGATCGGCTAAAATACTTCCTTTAACGACTTTCTGAGCGTGGTACTCTATGTCATATTCTGATAACAGCATCTGCCAACGGGCAATTCTTCCCGTGAGAGCAGGTTTTTCGAAAACGTACTTGATTGGATCCATTTTGGAGACCAACCAAGTAGTATGACGAATCATGTACTGGCGAAGACGTTTGGCTGCCCAAGCCAAAGCGCAACAAGTTTTCTCAAGCATTGTGTACCGAGTCTCGCAGTCGGTGAATTTCTTGCTTAGATAGTAAATGGCAGACTCTTTCCTTTTAGTTTCGTCTTGTTGGCCAAGTACACATCCCATTGAGTCCTCTAGGACTGTGAGGTAAATGATCAGTGGTCTTCCTTCCACTGGAGGTGATAGAATCGGAGGATTCAACAGATATTCCTTGATACTGTCGAAGGCGGTTTGGCAATCTTCTGACCAAACGCAATCCTGGTTCTTTTTTAGTAACTTGAAAATCGGCGCACAAGTGGCGGTCATAAGGAATATGAATCTGGAGATGAAGTTCAAACGTCCCAGGAATCCTCTGACTTGTTTTTCAGTTTTCGGAGAAGGCATTTCTTGAATGGCCTTGACCTTGTCAGGATCAGCTTCAATTCCTTTCTGGCTGACGATGAACCCTAGTAATTTCCCCGAACGGACACCGAAGGTGCACTTGTTGGGATTCAAGCGGAGCTTGAATTTTCTTAGACGTTCGAACAATTTTGACAGATGTTCAACGTGCTCACTCTCTGTTTTTGATTTTGCAATCATATCATCGACATACACCTCGATTTCTTTGTGTATCATGTCATGAAACAGAGTAGTCATGGCCCTTTGATAGGTTGCCCCGGCATTCTTCAAACCGAACGGCATTACCTTGTAACAAAAGGTACCCCATGGGGTAATGAACGAAGTTTTCTCCATGTCTTTCGGCGCCATTTTGATCTGATTATAGCCCGAGAATCCATCCATGAAGGAGAATACTTTGAACTTTGTTGTGCTGTCAACCAGCATGTCAATGTGTGGTAAAGGAAAGTCGTCCTTTGGACTTGCCTTGTTCAAATCTCTGTAATCAACACACATTCTGACCCTTCCGTCCTTTTTGGGAACGGGTACGATGTTGGCTAACCATTGAGGATATTCAGATGTAGCGAGGAAACCCGCGTCGATTTGTTTCTGTACCTCCTCTTTGATTTTGATGGCCATGTCCGGGTGGGTGCGTCTCAACCTTTGCTTTACTGGCGGACATTCCGATCTCAACGGTAAGTGATGTTCCACGATGCTGGTATCCAACCCTGGCATATCCTGATAAGACCAAGCGAATACATCGGGAAATTCTTTGAGAAGCTTTATCAAACCCTCTCTGGTAGTTGGACTGAGCAGTGCTCCGATCCTGATTTCTTTTCTCTCTTTTTCTGAACCCAAGTTTACCGTTTCCAACGGCTCTTTGTGAGGTTCAATGGACCTTTCCTCTTGTCTGAGTAGTCGGGAGATCTCTTCTGGAATTTCATTGTCATTTTCTTCTTCAGCCTCGAATACCAGGAACTCAAAGTTGGGAGAAGGCATCGGATCGTATGTTTCAACGGGGTATAAAACAAGCAATCTGCATGACGTGATGATTCGTATTTAGAAGAGATAGAGAAAATGCAAGTGTGTGCAGTGTTTTGATTTTACTGCTTGTTTTTATTATTGAATGTTTTTTAGGATTACCATTTTCTGAAAAAGCAAAAAGAGAAAACAGCAATTAATGCGGAAATTGCAGAACGACATTATTTTATTAATGAACAAGTCGAATCTTGAAACTACAGCCCTATAAAACAAAACTCTGTCGCTTTGGGCAAAGCGAAGAGGGAAGTTTACAGAAAGCGAGCCCTATCAAAACATCCGTTTCACCTGGGCAGGGTGAAAGATTAAAGATGGCAATTACTTTGACTGATGAATGACCTTCGGAACCTCGACAGCAACCCATTGGCGGCGAACCCCTCGGTGAATCACAAAGTCTGGAACCTTCCTTGATTTGTCTTCAGAAATGACGCTGATTTATGGTGGAGCAGGATCATTGGAATCTGTTTCCCAGGCAAAATTGTCGTAGGAGAATTCCTCTGTTGCATTTTGCATAGCATTGGTGCTCTCAGCTGTATCTCCCCATCCAGTTGGCTGGATGTCTTCGAGCCTGATACGAGAGCTTTCGGGGGCGGTGTACTTGACCATATAGTCGTATTTTCCACTTGGTTGTCCCAAAGTGTCCCAAACTTCTTTGGAACTGGAGAAGTCATCCCTCTCGATGACGTTGACCTCAGGAAAAGCATAGTTGATGAATTCAAGTCCTGCGAACGTGGCGAATTCATCTTCATGTTGAGTAATTTCTGAATGACCTGAGTGTTGATCCCATGACATGGTGGGGACACAGGTATTCTGTTCAATGACGCTCCGCTGAGTTTCATTACTCGGCTGACTTTCTTGCCCCAAGTTTCCTGGGTAAGGCTGCCACATTGGCAGGCCATCCATCGGGCCATAGTAATTGTGATCAGAGTTTTCTTTCATCAGAGTATCTTCCTCTAATGAATTTGGCGGAGCACGGCATCCTTCCGGATCACAATCTCCGTAGATCATTTCGACATCTGATCTTGGTATAAATCTCGGACTTTCTGTAGGAAAGCAAAAAGGCATAGGCACCTCTTCCTGAGACATATAGCCGTCCTTGTTAAGGTAGGACTTCCATTCTTCATCTGTGTCGGAGGGATCTTCCTCATTGATAGCATGAACTGTCTGAGACACTGGGTGAAGAAAACCTCCACTGTGGAAGAAGTTTTGAAGGGGATGAAGACTTTCATCGTTGGCAGCTGTCTGGGTACAGGTTACAGAAAAACCAAGACCCTTCTTTGTTTTATTGTCAATAGGAATGACAAGCCGTCCCCATCCTGTCGTATCGGTACTCTCGACCGCTTTGATAGCATCTTTGTATGAAGAAATTGAAGTTCCTTCTTCGAATTGATCGTTCTTGCTCACCGATAGTGTTTGGAACTGAGTTCCAATAACCTCCTCGGGTTCTACACAAGCAGATGATGATAAGTTACTCACAAGCAAGGCTTGTTCCCCACAAACCGTGACAAGTTGATCGTTCTTGACGAACTTTAGCTTTTGGTGGAGGGTCGAAGTAACTGCTCCAGCCTGATGTATCCAAGGTCTTCCTAATAAACAACTGTATGTTGCCCGGATGTCCATGACCTGGAAAGTGATTTGGAAAGTGTGAGGACCAATAGTTATGGGAAGATCAACTTCGCCAATAACTGTTTTTCTGGATCCGTCGAACGCTTTGACGACGACCTCGCTGATTCTCATCGGAGGGCCCTTGAATGATAATCGCATCAAAGTGGACTTCGGCATAACATTCAGGGCTGACCCTGTATCTACCAGTACGTTGGCTAAAGCATCGCCCTGGCAGTTAATTGTAATGTTGAGCGCCATGTTATGACGACGACCCTCTTCAGGTAATTCCTCATCACTAAATCCTAAATTATTGCAGGAAGTGATGTTAGAGACAATGCTATCGAATTGTCTAATTGTTACATCCTGTTCCACAAAGGCTTGCTCCAAGACTTTCTGTAGAGCCTCTCTGTGTGCTTCTGAACTGAATAACAGTGATAATACTGAGATCTTTGAAGGAGTCTGTAACAGTTGATCAACAATGTTATATTCACTCCTTTGGATGAGCTTTAGCATCTCAGCTTTGTCTTTTGAAAAGTCGGGATTACCAGATTGACTGACTGGTGGATCAGGAATTTCTGCCTGAAGTTCCTTTTCTTTGTTGGATTCTCCAACCCCTCGGTTGAAGATTCGACCGCTCCGTGTTACACGACTGATGTCTGCAATATTCACGACGGAGGGTAATGGAATTTCCTTTCCATTCTCGATTATTGTTGCACCGTATTTGTAAGGGATTGCCTTAGCTGATTCATACGGTAGTGGCCCTGGTAGATAGATGACTATGGGAACCTTCTGATTTTTCTGACCATCATAAGTAACCTCGATCCGTTCCTAGTTGGGAACTTTAGATTCGTCAAGTAGAGGAATGATGGCAAAAACATCCCTGGTCCTGTGATGACCAGAGATCGTGACAACATCCTCAACTTGCTCGGCAAGGTAGTTCGGCGACCAAATGATGGGTCCTGAACCGGGATATGGACGAATTTCTCCATGATCGACCTGACCCTGAAGAGCTGCTCTCACAAGGTAACACCCTTGGTTACTTTCCGAACAGATGCTACAACTGTCATAGTTGTGTGGTGGCACCTGGCCACGCCCACTTTGAATACAATGTAACCTCACTAGGTTATCTTCCATTGATCGGACATCCTGACTTTGACGACGAGTAGGATTCCTGTGATTGATACTAATCTGCTGAGTATCTTCGTCCATATAGATTGGCATCCACCAGTGATTTAACAAGTGCTGAAGTGCCTCCTGGACAAGGGTACAACCTCGATCGTTTTCGCAACCCGCTTTACAGTTTTGATAGTCATGTGATATTAAGAATCCGAGTCGGACCTGCTCAGCATGTAACTCTACCATGTTGGTATTCATTACGCGTATATCGAAGATTTGAACCATATTGATTTGATAGGAATTCCTATCATGGTAGTCTTGGATCCATCCAAGATCCATCTAACACTGGAGGGCCTCTTGTATGAAAGAGCATCCCTGTTTGTTTACCGAGCAAATAAGACAGGAACTGTAATCGTGTCGCGGCAGATTATGATACTGGCTTTGCCTTGAGTGCATCGCCACCAAGTTGACATTCATCGCATGGATGTCGTGGTTTTGAATGGCGTTGGAATTCGTGTAAACCATGTTAACTCCACGAACTTGGTGCTCTTGGATCCATCCAAGATCCATTTGTTCCTGTAGAGCCGCTTGCACCACAGAACATCCCTGGTTGTCTTTAGAGCAGATATCACACTGGTGATAATTATGAGGTGGCACATGGCCATATCCACTCTGTCTATAATGCATCTTGACCATATTGGTTTTCAACAAGAGTACATCATGAATTTGATAGACATTGTTAGTCTCTTTCTCAATCAGATTGACTGCAGCTTTCTCGTGTTGAGGCAGCGTGTTCGTAAGAACATTAGGATTCGTATCTTTGAAAGATAAGAGCCCGCTCCTAACAAGATTTTGCACGTCGGATTTGAAATTGAGACAAGTCTCAACATTATGCCCTGAACCTCCTTGATGATAAGGGCATGTTTGATCCGCTTTAAACCAAAAAGGCGGATTTTCCAGAACTGAAAGGGGAGACTTGGTCTGAATGTGCCCCTTAGCCAGCAGTAACAGAAATAGCTTTGCGTACGTTACGGGTATAGGATCAAACCCTGATGGCCGTATTATACGGTTGTTGTTATATGGAGGACGAGCCTGCTGAAGAGGCTGTTGTGTCCTTTGTTGGTCAGGTTGGCTCTGCGCAACCTGAGGTTGATACGTAGGAACAGGCGCGGGGCTGATAGCAGGAGTCACAACTGCTACCGGCTGATAACGACGTCTTTGCTTTCCGAGAGAGATATTCCCAATATCTTGCTCTTTTTTCTTAGGGAGAGCACTACCGTATTTTTTAGTACCGCTCGTTGATCCAGTGTCTTTTACCAAACGTCATTCTCGGGCGGCTTCCTCAAGACGTACACCCATGCCGACCATTTCGGTGAAATCACTGGGTGCACTGGCAACCATTCGGTCATAGTAAAATGAGCTTAAGGTCTTTAAGAAGATTTTTGTCATCTCTTTTTCCTCAAGAGGTGGACAAATTTGAGCGGCAATTTCATGCCACCTTTGAGCATACTCCTTAAAGGTTTCCTTTTCCTTTTGCGACATTGATCTGAGTTGATCTCTGTCGGGTGCCATGTCCAAATTGTACTTGTATTGTTGGATGAAGGCAGTACCAAGATCTCTGAATGTACTGATCGTAGTACGGTTTAAACCAATGTACCATTTGAGTGCGGCACCGGTTAAACTATCCTGGAAGTAGTGAATCAGCAGGTCCTGATTCTCTGTCTGGACTGACATCCGCCAAGCGTACATCACCAGATGGCTCTGAGGGCAAGAGTTACCCTTGTATTTTTCAAAGTCGGGCACTTGGAACTTGTGCGGGACTTTCACATTTTGGACCAAGCAGAGGTCTGCGGCGTCCTTTCCAAATAGATCCTGACCGCGAATGGCTTGCAGTTCTTTCTGCAATTCCAGGAACTGTTCCTGGAATTCCTCCATCCTGTCAAACATAGTTTCCTTCTTACCATAAGGTGTTGGTGGAATCTGCCCTTCCGGGACAGTGTGCACCACAGGGGGTGGTACCGTAACTACGGCAATAAGTCTTGGCGCCTCCCGAAGTTTGTAACCTTCAGGAGTCTTCAGTATGCCCCTGGCATCTTCGCTTTCCCGAAGTTTGTAACCTTCAGGCCCAGCGGCTTCTGCTGCGATTCCCTGATCTTCAGTGATCGGCGGAACATATCCTTCCGGGATATAGTTAACAGGCATGCCCCAAGGACGATCTTTCGGCATCTGATACCTAGGATCATACTTTTCTATGATGGGCGTTGAGGTGATCTCTGAGATCACAGTTCTTTGTAGCTGAGCTTCTGCCATGGCTTGCATGTCGTTACGAAGCTTTCTCATATCCTCTCTCAGAGCGTCAATCTCTTCTTTCAACTCTCTGTTTTCTTCCTCAAGATCATCCATCTTTTCCTGACGATTGGTCAGAGTATTATACGAATGAGACAGTTCGACTCTAGAATCGAGACACAAACGTGAGATTCGTAGGTAAGGAGAATACGCGATGTGAGAATGATGAATGCAATGATTATATTAATTGTTTTTAGGTTTAATTAAAATAAACTTCGACAATTAGATTGCAAATATCAAACAGTGGGGAAACCCCTTTTTTATTGAATTCCAAAGGATTACAGAAATGGAAATATAGTAGATTACAAAGTGCAGAAACATAAACCTAAACTAATGGGTCCCGAGTCCTCTCTGAGGAGAAACCGGGTGCTGATTTTGGTATCTTCCTTTTCTTTGACCGGGGCGCTTGGGCCGTTGTCGGGTTGTCATTCCTTTTCCAAGTGAAAGGAGTGAGCAAATTCCTTTGGTCATCTTGATTCTCTACAGCATGCTGCTCCAGAATTTCAATCAGAGCATCTTTCTCTTTTAGTAGTTGCTGTATTTGGATACACTCTACGTCAAGGGTGCGGTACTTGTTCTTCCAAGATCTTCTTTCCTTTTGAACTTTGTTGAGAGTAACCTGAAGCTTTTCAATTTCCGTCATGAAGTACATGACAGTTCCCCTCGGTGGAAGAATTCCGTAACGAGGATAAGGCATCTTTAGCTTGAGAGCTCTAGTTTGTATCCAATGGAGATAAGGCTCCACCGAGACACAGTCCGGTTTTCCCAGAGACTCTCGTCCTTTCTTATGAACATGTTTCCAAGCTTGCACTATTTCCATCTTTAGTGCTCTGTCACTTTCTCTTTCTTTGAAGAAAAGACCTTCCAGATGAACACCCAGTGGGATGTGTCTCATCGGGTATCCAAATTGACGAAGAACTAATATCGGATGATAGTTGATTCCTCCTTTAGTTCCTATGAGGGGTACGCTGGGGAAGTTTCCACAACGATCAATGATTCTGATTCCCTCATGACCCTTGTTGCACCAATCTATATCAGAGTTGGTAAGAGACATGATCTTCTGTGGCCAACGTAAGGCACTCTTGCAATCCTAAAAAGCAGCAGACTTAGGCAAGTGAGAGATAAACCATTTGTAGAGCAAAGGTACACAGCATGTGATCTCCCCTCCGCTGTATAAATTTCCCAAGTGTATAGAATGATACGCATCTGCGAGCAAAGTCGGCACAGGGTTTCCAATGAGAAAAACCTTAATAGCGTTGATATCGACGAAGTTATTGATGTTGGGAAACAAAAATAATCCGTAGGTGAGCAAGACAAAGATGCTTTCAAAAGCAGTCATGTTCCCTATACTAGCGAAGTATAGAGCCTTTTTTGTCAAGAACTGGGCTGGCAAACCTTGGATGCCACCCTTAGTAATCATGTGAGTCCTGACCTCAGACTCGTCCAAATGAATTGCTCTTGCAATAGTCTGATTCTTTGGAATTTCTTCCAGTCCAGAAAATGGATCTCGATCAGTGATATGTAAATCAGTCAGATGAGAATACTCCTCCAGCGTTGGCGCTAGCTGGTAATCCGGGAATGTGAAACAATGATAAACCGGATCGTAGAATTGAATGAGCGCATCCATGATTCCCTTAATCACATGGACTCTTAACAGTGGTAGCAAACCACCGTGCTTGGCTCTGAAAGCCTCTGGGTTAACAATCATCCTCGCTAATTTTCTCAAATCCTCTAGTTTTGGAACCTTAAAGGTATACTGGTGAGTTCTCCTTCTACCAAAATCCATTAATGCAATCTTTTTCTCTGATATTTGCAATCACAGTCTTAGTTTAATTTGAAAAATAGAGAGACTAGAAGAGAAAGTTTTTTTTTTGAATGTTTTAATGTTTTATTAAATGAATGCATGAATGCAGCACACAAAAACATAGAAAAAACATGGGGTCAAAGGGTCGTTGTCATGAAGTCAAAGCTCTACCCATCCCCAAAGGTTTATACTAGGGTGATTTTTGTACTTGTACTCATTATCATCAGCTCCTCCCAGGAAAGCAAAACAACAAGCGGATCGCCAGCGAGTTGTGTGCAATCTTAGAGTAAGTGCCATTCACCGAGAATAGATCACCAGCCTCAAATGAGGGTAGTATCGCGTAACAGCTATTTCCGATAGCTTCCGCACTACGAAAAAGATTGGCTTTTCTTAAGTGTATACTCAATCACACCACATGCGGCATCACACGCATTCCCAGTAGCAAAAAAATAAACACGTATAGCAATTAGGAAAAGCAGTATATATATTTGTCCTAATCATCCTAGACTTATAAAGCTACGATTCTTAAGTTCCTGACAGAAATGGGTTCCCCGGCGGAAGCCCCATTCTGTGGTTCCCTGCCTAAGAGATGGACCAGCATAGGTCAATCTTTCTCTTCGGTAGAGTTCCCATTTTCCGTAGAAAACGGGGATGATGCCCTAAGGCAGAAAAGGAGACTCCCCAGCAGAGTCGCCATTTTACAAGGAAAACAGACAGAAAGAAAAACAAGGGCCCCACGGTGGGCGCCATTTTTCTGTAGCGAGCGATTTTGGACGCGGTTATTAAGCGCTGGTCGCTCTCTGCTGTTTGAGCTTAAAACTACAGGTCGATTCATTTTTTATCCTATTGTGAGCTGAATAAGGAAGGGAAATAGATGTCTCCAATTAACCCTGCTTGCATACTGAGTTTAAACAGCGGTCTGTTAGGTTACGGATGCTATCAATGTGGGGGAGCTTTTGTACTGGTTATTCGTATTTCGCCAATACAGGTTCTTTCTTTTAATCTAGGCAAAGGGTTTCTGACGGGGAACAAGGATTAGGATATTAGGACTGGTGCTTTTGAAATACTGCTTTTAATTGATGGAGATATGAGATTTGGGTTTTTTGTGGATTGCGCTCGCTAAGATCTTTTCTTTCGATCTTATGCCTACGTATTCCCGTTTACCAAAATAGGGAAATCAGAGCGTTCGTAGTTCCTCCTATTCTATGGGAGGAAATGGGTGTTTTTGGTGTCTTGTTCAAAGCCCAAGACGTGAAGCGAAAGGTGATTTGTATCTTGTTCAAAGCCCAAGATATGAAGCTGAAAGGACCTCGACTTTAGAGAGAATTTGTCATCTCTAAAGAGGGGAGAAGGAGAATTACTTTAACTGGGATACGCGGATCCGAGCAATGCCATAATTTCTGAAGAAAGGGGTTTTAACCTGAAGGAGAAGACTTTAACTCAGTGTAGAGCAATGCCATCTTTCCTTAGGAATTTCTCATGCTAAAAGAAGGACATTGGCATGGATATAGATGATCCAGAGGCTTGCCGCTTACAGCGATTAGATGGAGGAAAGAGTTGTTGATATTTGTGTACTGTGAACGAGGCACAGCTTTGATGCTAAAAGGTTGATTGGATCAACCAGTGGTTTTCTTATACAAAGCCTAAGAGGAGGCTAATTTCCACTAGGAAAATCATTATACAAAGCCTAAGAGGAGGCTATTTTGTGTCTCGTACAAAGCCCGAGAGAGAGGCTAAAAGTTTTTGACCCAGTGGGGCATATCGTTATACAAAGCCTAAGAGGAGGCTAGCAAAGAGTTGACTCAGTTGGAGAATCTTTTATACTCAGTAAGAGAGTGTTTTTGTATCTCGTACAAAGCCCGAGAGAGAGGCAAAAAGGTTTGACTCAACAAGAGAGTCTTATGTGTCTCGTACGAAGCCCGAGAGAGAGGCGAAAAGGTTGTTTGACTCCACTGGGGAGAAATTTGGTATCTCGTACGAAGCCCAAGATAGAGGCTATTGTAACTGTTTTAGTTGAGTGACAGATCCAATATACTGATTTTAAAAGAGAAAATCAGTTCTTATATGAGCAACACTGTACTCAGGGATTTGATTTGAGGATCAGGGATATTTCCTTCTCTTTGAGGAAACGGGAAATCCAAAGGGTATTGAGACTATCTGAGTCTGCGGGTTTCCTTCCTATTTAACGAAGGGTGCTTGAGAATGTCTTTGAGACTCAAGGAAGTTAGACTGTCCGTGTCTAGAGTTTTATCTTTCGTATTATGCTTTGAGAAACAGTAGTAGACTCTATGAAAGGACTGTTCTATGAGGATGACTAGGTTCTGTTCCTATACCTCTAAGAGGTCGTCGGGACAATTTGTACGAAGCCCAAGAGGAGGCTGGAAACTTTTAAGAAGCCGACGGGTCCTTGTACGAAGCCCAAGAGGAGGCTATCATTCCCGGAGGAAGAGATCATTATACGAAGCCTAAGAGGAGGCTGATGCTTTTAAGAAGCCCGGGGGTCTTATCATCTCCTTTCCATTAGGAGAGATAGCTCTTTTAAAGATGAAAACCACTGGTAAACGTGCGAGGTTTACTATCCAGCGACTTCTAGCTTTTAAAGAGGGTTCCTTAGTTAAGGTCCAAGATTATGACCGTAGTGGGTACCCAAACCCCGAGACATTCAAGGCAAGCTATCCACAAGGAATAGATCAAGTCAGGAAAGTTTGAAAATTGGGAAGAAACTCAAAGATCCCATTCACGGAGAATACATTCATCTTGGGGAGTAGAGCTTCTTGATGATTCCTAAGGAGGACAGCCGCAGAGAAGACTGTATCTGGTGCTCCTATTGGGGATCTAGGCGTCTATTTCTACGAATAAGTGAAACGGCGTCACCTAGTTCTAGACGTAGTTGCCGGGGAAACTCGAAATATCTATACTATTATTACACAGTAGATATGAGTTTATGAAAGGAGACTTACAGTGAGCAGCCCCACAATACAGTTTATAATATGAAAGCAGTAAATGAAAGCGATAACCACTTACTCGGTTGTAGTGCTTCCATGCTGTTTGGTTAGTTGTTCAACAAAGAAAGATTAAAAACAACAGCATATTCAAAATCAAAGGAGAAAGTGCTTTGAAAAAGAATGATCTGGGGCTTACAGCTCAAGGAGAGGCCCAGGGTTTTATCAGTGAGCGCACTGTTTGAATTTGTACAGAGGGACTTATACAAGTGACTGGGGCCCAAAAAGGTTTTCTGTACAAAGGGATGGGTCTTACACTCTCTCAAGAGGCCCAAAGTGTTTTAAAGAAAAAGAAATGGGTCTTACTACTCGAGGGTAGGCCCAGATGGTTTTTATTTTTAAACGGGCGACGATCGCGCCGTTTACTTGTACAAAGGGACTTATACAATGAGTGAGGCCCAAAAAGTTTTTGTACAAGGGGGGATGGGTCTTACACTCTCTCAAGAGGCCCAAAGTGTTTTGAAGAAAAATAAATGGGTCTTACTACTCGAGGGTAGGCCCAGATGATTTTTGAAAAGGCGACGATCGCGCCGTTTGTTTTTTGACGGTATCGGGACTTATACGATAAGTGAGGCCCAAAAATGATTTGGTCAAAAAAGGGATTGGGTCTTACACTCTATTAGAGGCCCAAAGTGTTTTGAAAATGATTTATGAGGGTTTAATTAATCCAAAACCCTAATTTGTTTTCAAAAATGTATTTAATTGAATAAAAATTCAATTAAAATGATCAAAAATTGTTTAACACATGGAAAACAAATTGTGATCTTGGATTAATGCTTCAAAAATTAAGTATTGACCTACAAAATAATTAGAAAGCATTAAAAGTTGCAAAATCAATGTAGAAAAAATATTTAAAATGCCAAAAACAATTAAAATATTAATTCTTTACAAAAATATCAATTATATGAAATAAATAATATTTTTGGGATTTTTTGATAAAATAAAATATTTTAACATTTTTGTGAATTATTAAAAAAAGAATCAACTCAAAATCATTAAAACTCAGAGAGAAATTAATTTTTGAATCAATTAAACAAAATCACAAAATTCAAAAATTCAAATATATGAAAATGGCGCCAAGAACAACACCAAGAACACGCGCGTTTTTTCAGTTTGCCCAGATTTGCATTTTCCATCCAATCTCACTGAATACGTAATTATAACATGCAATCCACATATCATTATGCTCGCCTCAACCTCACGATCATGTCTATGTACTTTAATTTCATTTAAATTAAACATACAACAAGAAATCACGAAGAGACCTCAAGAACCCTAATTTCTGCATGAAGGCTAGGATTTTTTATACACGATTCAAACAATGCAATTAATTGAGGGAAAACATTCCATGCATGATTATGAACATATGGCCAAATTATTGTGCGAGGAAATATGCATAGATTGAGAGATGACCAAGCATGTGCTTACCTCCAAGTCGTGACAGCAAGAGCAGGTGTGATTTTGAGTTGGAGGTGTTACAGACAAGTTGTGATGATCTGGACAGCTTCCCTACACCATATGGAGTGTGTTTGAACACTTGGATTGAATTGAAATGGACTGGATCAGTTTATGGCATCTCAGCTGCAACTTCACTTCAAACTTGTGTGGATGGCAAGTGATTTTGAGATTTTGATGTTTCAGAAGTTATGTGAGTGTTTGATCAGCTCATATGTGATGTATGTGAGGTGTGTGAGTGATTGGTTTGTGCAGAATTGCTCTCAAACTCAAAACCCGATAGCTACCTTGCTAAGAAAGGCATTTTTGCCAAGAGAAAGAGATTTTGAGGAAAGCATCTGTTAGATGGCTTTGGTGTACTTAAACTGACCACAATTGAGCTCTATTTATAGTAGAGCAAGTTTGTTTTGCAAGGAATAGTGCATGGCAGTTGGTAAGTAGGTTTCCTCAATGTTGGCCAATGGAAATGAATGTCTCCTCTAGCCATTGACTAGAGGTTAGGGCACAGAGCTTTGGTCCCCTTGGTCTTGGATAAGTCTTGACTGATTTCAGATGAGAATGGCTCAGTCCATGCCACCTTGATGGTTCCATTGAATGCCTCATTCCAAATTTGAAGTCTTGTCCCTATTTTGGCAATTCTAGGTTCAACATGCTATTCTTTGTTCCTTGGACCTTGGAGGCTTGGCTCAGTGATTGTCCCCTTTGGATTCAATCCTCTGAGGTGTCCAAGTGGATTGGAGCAATTGCAATTGGCTGATTTTGGCAAATCGAGCCAAAATGCAAATTCTGCCTTGCCTTGACAGATTTCAGCAAGGCAACTTGCCAATGTTGTATCTCATGATGTAGGTTGAATTTGGCAATGTTCTTGGCCATTTTGGAAAGCTCTTACATGATACAACAACTGTTTGAACAAGTTTGGTTTTGATCTCTTTTGATTCCAAGTGAAAAATCCCCCTACATTTGGCAAAAAGTGAAGGTAAATTCTGACTTAGTGAAAATTTCACTAAGTGTTGGAAAAAGTGACATTTTCACTTTTCAGCCACTTTGATCACTCCATAACTCAAAATCCTTAATGAATTAGAATGACTTGTAGTTGAAGTTTTTGTAGGTGATAATGAGGGCTACAAATCCATCTTTGGATGAGAAAAAATGGCCTTGTGGTTTAGGAGTTATGGTCCTCCAAAGTTGGTATCTTTGCCACTTTATTTTTAACTTAGAAAAATTTCTAAGTTTTATGGTTACCCCTTTTACAAGTTATCTCACTTTTCTTGATTTTTCTTGATGAATGATGATTCAAATCATACATTAACATCATTTTAGGGTTAAAAATCCATTTTGGTGAAAAATCTCAAAAAGTCAAAGTTGACTTTTGTGCACAGTTGACTTTTTATCAGATGAATTCCAAACTGTGCAATTCTTCAGGAAATCATGTCCTTGACCTAAATCACACTTGATGGACATGTTCCATGGGTGTCATAGGGTATATTCAATCATGTATTAGGGTTTGGGAGCATGTCTTGGTCAAAAGTCAAAGTTACAGTTGACTTTTCCCTTAAAACCCTAATTGTGGTGCAGATGAAAATGAAACTTGTTGCTCAAGCTTCTTGGATCAATCCATTGTTCCAAATGGATCAATATGGTGTATTAGAGACCCCCAAATCATCTCTTGAGGTCTTGGCTCATGGTTTGTCCCAAAAGTCAACTTAGGGGTGAATTAGGTCAAGAAACCCTAATTCCTGATTTTTGATGAATGCATCCCCTGAGGCAAAATTGACTTGATGCATGGGTTCATGAGGTTCCATGAAGTATATTAGGTTATGTTTTGGATCATTGCCTTGTGCCCAGATGAAAATTTCCATCTAGAGGCCCTGGTCGACCAAAAGCCTAATTTGGTGACACTGTCGATCTTGAGACTTGATCCACCTAGAAGGGAGCAGCCTTGTGCTTAATCCTTGAAGTGGGAGTCCTTTTTGATCCATTGTGGATGTTTGAGAGATTAGACAAGTTGAAAATCATGTCATTTCTTGATTGATCCTTTGTCTAAGCACTCAAAGAGGGCTTGAAACCCTAATTTTGATTGTAGTGAATGCTCACCCATCTTTGGGGAGACTGATGAAGCATGATGGTTCATCCATATTGTGATGATGATTTTCACAATGATGGGAAATCTAAGTGGTAAAAATTTGGGGTATTACACACACTACGGTATGCTAGGGTGCTACCATACTCGCGAGGTGGATAATTGGGCAGTGATGCAGCGCTACAGAGACAACACTACATGAGACCCGCCAACACCTTTCTTTGGCCGATAGTAGTACCCCAGGATAGACACTCATATTTAAATTTAGGTTCCAGTTTAGCAGCACCCTGAGCCGAGCCCATTCCACCCGTAACAGGCTCCTCAGCCGCACCAGAGCACATTTCAGAGTCCAGTACAGAGGCAACATACCCCGTCAGGACAATTGTCCCCTATTTCTAGATTTTTGAAGGAGACAAATGATCATGCAGATCATATCGACTTTGATCAGACCATGGAGGACAGAACTCGGGGGGATGAGGATGGGACTTAGCTTTATTTTTTTATAGTTTTTTATCATTTTTATTTTGTTTTTGCCAGGGGAAAAGGACGGGACTTAGCTTTTTTTAATAGTTTTTATCATTTTTATTTTATTTTTGTCAGTTGAGTTTGATTTGAATTTTTGTCATTTGCTTCAGTTTTGTACTTTAGTATGATTTGAATATTATTATCACAATCTTTTTTTATTCAGTCTTTATTTTTCTGTCTAACAGATGATTAATAACTTTAGTGGTTGAAAAAAAACCCACCTGAGATGCTTGTATGCCCATACGCATGTTAACGCACCCATTATTGTATACTTCTGAAATTATCTGACGTGATTTAATTGAGTTGTACTTGAAGTTGAGCAGTTCATTGTAACTGACTGAGAAACTGCAACTAACAAGAGGTATTATGGAGGCTGTTAGCTCTACCCTACATAGTGAGGATAGGAAAAGAGAAACACATAGTTCATCATGAGAGAGCATTCCGATATGTCTTTATTGTTCAGAACTTGTGTACATTCTTATTTGATTTTAGTTGCATGATAACACACATTGAGGCATGTTTTTGGTGTTAACCCTGACCCTTTATAGCCAGCACGTTTCATTTTATTTATTTATTGTTAACCTCATTGAGCCTATATCCTTTTTATTGTTTTTGTATCGCATATTATTAACCCCTGGCCCAAACACTTCCCTACAATATTCAAAGTTTGTATGTTGAGTTCCGGAATCTGTGCTTATTCTAAGTTTAGGATTGTTGTTGGACTAACAACCTTTAAGTTTGGGGTAGTTGTGCACCATTGTTAAAGGTGGGTGTACCTGATGAAAAAAAAAGTTGAAAAATCAACCTATCAGGAAAAAAAAAAGAAGAGAACGAAGATAAGAAAAAAATATCATCAAAGCGCTCACCAGAAGGAAAACCAGTTGGATACTGAGAAGCAAAGAAAAAAAGAATCCAAAAGTTGAATAGTCCATAGCAGATAATCCCAAAGGAATCCAGTACAAGAAAGAATTCCAACGGTAGCCCTTGGCGTAAGCATAATGATAAGAATGATCGTATAACCTCTGAACCTTAGCCCACTCTTCCCAAAATATCCCACCTTAACCATAGCCCCATTACAACCCAAAAAGACCTCAAAACGTGTGTGTATCATGTATCTTGTTATTGATGTAGAATTTATCCAAGCCTATGGTATGATATTACTTATTGTGAATTTTGAGCAAAAACACATAAACATCCGAGAGATCAAGGTGAAACATCATCTTTAAAGGATTTTCCCCATTGAAGACTCTTCCTCTTCCTCTTTCTGTAATGTTTGACAATATCCAGATGTTTATTTTTATTATTATGAGTAGCTAAACCTCCCAATGCTAGAGGGAGTTCATGTTCTTGAATTTGTTGATTATTCTGAATTGAACATTGTAATAACATATATTATTTATTGATCTGATTTACTTTTATCTGAGTTTAATGCTTTCTCTTTCGGTTAAATTAAAAATTAATTTACAGTTATCTGTTAGGAAGGACTTTCAAGCGTAACGCTTTATTCAAATATTTTATAATAAATATCACCTAGGACTAAGGACACCCTATAGAAACCGATTTGTTCTTGATAAATAAATGCTTAATTTCATTTGTAATTCACTGTGGACATAGGGATTAATCCGAATGATTAAAGGTTTACTTACTAAGGACTTAGGAGCAAACACACTTGAGATTTAATAATCAATAGGGATAAAATACATTGTTATAAGGTGAATTTAAGATTGTTAATAATTCAGGTTCAAACACCATTCCTAGCATGTTTGCTCATATTATTTTCTACTATATTACATTTCTCTAAATTACTTGTTATTTACTCTTTTGAACAAAAAACACAATCAAAACCCCTATTGCTTTTGTTTAACTGAATTGAAACTCGAACTCTATACCATCACGTAGTCCTTGAGATTGATATTTCGGGATTTCCCATTATTACTATTTTGGTAGATTAGTACACTTGCAAATTTACCAATCATATACTCTCAGGGGGATTAGAGTATACTCTTTGTTTAATTTAGAGGGATTTTAATTACTCCAAACACATATGTGTTATTTTATTTTACCACCTCCCCTGAGAGATGTGTTGTCATCATTAAAAAGGGGGAGAATGCAAGATCATGTTTTGCATGTGATATGCTTTTAACAAGGATAACTATTTTATTTTTTATGATCACAACCGATGATGGCAAGTCAAGCATAAGCAGTTAAGTATGCAAACTAAAGAATTAGGGTTTGTTGGATTTGACTATTCGATGATGGCAACCAATAGAAATTAACTTAAGGCCCGCCTTAAGTAAACTTAAGTAAGTGTCTACAAGAAGGAAATTATCTAACAAAGTCTTGAAGTAAAACAAATCTATGTCTTAATTAGTCTGAGTGAAAATTGTGTAATGCATAAGGGTGTTTTCATAAAAGTTCATGGCTAAATCACACACGCACACACGAAAAAAAATTTTAAAATGATTTTTCTCAAGAAAATATTTTCAAAAATGTATTAAAGTCGTTCCAAATGAGTTAGAAGTTGTTTGAAAAGATATGGGAAAAGTTTTGTTTTTGTCAATCGATTGACACCTTATCCTAATCGATTGGGAGATTTCAACAATATGCTCTAATTGATTATAGGACATCATCTTAATGTTAGGTAACAACTAGATATCTGTCGAACCGTGAAAAAATATCTGAGCACGAGGAACGCTTGAAATATAAACATAGTTGCCACCAAACTTTATTTATCCTAAAGGAAATGGAAAATATCGATAAAACCCCACGAATAAAAAGGAAAAGGAATGGTCATCACACCCAAGAGCGAATTTGGGATTCATTTATGCAAGGGGAAGATATCAACACCCCTCACATCCGTTGTAGTCAACGAGAACCATTTTGATCATTCTTTGCGTACACGGGTGTTAACTAAAAGTTACTTGCGACTACTGATTTATTATCTATGCTTATAAAGGTTTTAATTAAGGGGAAAAACAAGTTTTTAATTAATTTTCTCGCCAATATTTTGAAATCTTGTGCCTACATATTCTCATTGTACAATGATAAAATTAGAGCTTTGTAGTTTGTGGTAGAAAATAAGTGTTTGTTGGCTGATTTTATTGAACGATGTTAATGTCGCATTCTAGCAGTTAAATATTGATTGTTTGCTCGCGCATGAGAGGCTTAAGCGTTCATTTCTATTAAGATCGAACATATAACATGTTCGTTTATGAAAAAAATTTCGATTGATATTTGCCCTAAGGCGAAAATAGAGTTTGATGTGTTGAGATTGTTTTTAGTCTAAAAACGAGTATTAAAATGGGGAACTCTACATCAGTGTCTGAACCTTCAGAGAGCGAAGGTCTACACCCTCTTCCTTTTTCTTCTAAATTTTGCGAAATATGTATGGCAAATTGTGTCAATGTTCGTTAATGAAGAACTAACTTAATTAAATTGATTACCATGTTTTAATATGGAAGAGAGTTTTGAACATGGAGCTCTACAGTAGTGTACAATCCTTCTTCCTTCATTTTTATTGTGAACGGATCTTTATTTTTATGACATGAAAATGAAATAAAGTGAATTTGCTATTTTTTTTAAATGAATTATTAAAATAATTGCAAGTTTTATTTTACTTAACGTGAAAGGGTTTTTATGCGTTTACGAGTATTAAACTTAACCACTTAAGTGAATTAAATTACTTGATTAAAATAAGAAATAGGCAATTATCATATCTTGCAAGGTTTATAAAATAACCCACAAGTCCAACAATTCATGAATTAAAGAAATATAATCTAGATTAAAAGTCACGAATAAAATAAATGTAACAAAGACTAAAAGTCATGATCAAAGCCTTAATCCTAATTATCTTTCTAAATATTACTATAACCAAGATTAATTTCTAAGAGCAAAAATAAATTCCTAAAATGAAACATTATTTCCTAAGGGTAAAAAGAAAATAAAACTTCTTTAAAAACAAAAAACTAAGGTTAAATGATAATTAAACTCTGTCCAGGGGGTATGAAAGTGGAATTGGGTGTAGAAAAAAAGATAGAGGTGTTGGGCCTTATATTCAGGCCCATGCATACCCCACTTGTCCAGTCAGGGAGGTGTATGACATTTTGGGGTGCGGTAAATGAGCCAGTCCTGAGCTTAAACCCGAGCCCACTAGAACACAACAGAAAGGGGGAAAAGAGAGACGACCTCCCTTCATTTCACACTTTCTCTCTCTGTCTTGTCTCTTTCCTCTGGCGGTGATGGAGTCCCAAACAACAAATTAAAACCACCAATCGAGTCCTAAACAACAAGTGATGGTTTGGCTTGAAGGATGAAGAAAAAAATGGTGTTGAGGCTTACTTATCAGAGACGCTTCGATGGCTCTTCAACAGTGGTGATGATAGAAGAAAGAAACCCATAGATTTTACACTATCTAGATAAGAAATTTTCTTCTCCTCTTTTAGATTATCCATGCATATTATTCTTCTTTGATTTTCTGCTAATTCTGAGCTATACTGGTTGTTGTGTTGTTGATAGAGATAGGAGTGAGTGGTGATTATTGTGTAGGTTAGATATATTGGCATATGTTGATGAACAGAGTGATGAGATACTAGAGGTTGAACTCTACTCTATTAGACCTTCGGTGTGAAATTCCAATGAGTGATGTCAACGGGGCTTTAGTGATGTGTGGGTGATGATGAGAAAGCAATTGGACATAGTTAATTTAGGGTGAGAGTTGTTGACCCTCAAGAGTGAAAATGATGGGGGTTTTATAGGATTGGAATGAAGGGAAAAGGTGGTTTGAGTTAGTTAGTTAAAGTGAAAATTTTGTTAATAATTTTGGAGGGAGTTGTGAATTGAAAGGGAAAGGTTGGGATGGTGATTCGTGGCAACTTTAGAGAGTGAATTATATACCTTGATTAAGTTTCAATGTGAGGTGTAGATTAGATGTCGATTATGTTAAGAATTTGTGTTAGTTTATGTTAATTTTAAATTGAAAATGAAGGGGGCTTATCTAACTGCTTTAGGCAGGTTGTTAGATTAATGTAGTTTGTTAGGGTAGTTTAGGGGTTAGTTAGAGTTTGGTTAATCAGTTAAAGTCAATGGACTGTTAGTTAGAAGTGAAGTTAGGACAGTTAGGAGTGTGGTTAGCTTGAAGTTAATGTTCACATTAGTAAGGTTAATTCAAAGGGTTAGAAATTAGTTAGGTTAGTTGAAAGGGTTAACTGTTAGTATTCAGAACTGAAGCAAAAATGACTAGGAAACGTCAGTTAAAGGAGATTGGCTAATGGCTTGGGTTGGATAACAGTTAGAGGATTAATTGATTAGAAAGTTAGGAGGTAAAATTTGAAATGGTTAATAGCTATAGTGGATTGAACAGTTTGAATTAACTGAAAAAAGGTTAGATACTGTTGAAAATTAATTGTAGAAAAAGCAATTAGGAATATGGTTAATGGATATTGAGGATTAGAGATAGGGTCAGTGATCAAGGTAGTTGGTTTATGTTTATGTATGCATTGCAAGTTTTTTTGTACTGAACTGTATTGGTTACGAATGGTATGTTTTGTATTTTGATGTGAACTTGGTCTTTGGTATGCTTTGGGTAAATGATAATGGTTTGCATTTGAAATAAATAAGTATTGATAGTATGACCAAGGCAAAATCGAAATGAGGGTGGGGAAGGCTAAAGAGAACGGTGTCTCCAGCGTCGGGGAGTCATACTGCTCCGGCAGCTTTACCGGAACGGGAAGAAGAAGTCTCAGGTCTAGATGAAGAAGAAGAGGTAGGAAGTAATAAGAGCTATGAAGTTGTAATTGCTACCAAGAAGATGGAAACCCTAATTGAATAACCGAAGGAGAAGGAAACCCTAACTGAAGAACCGAAAGAGATTCTGGAGGCTCGCAAACTATGGGTGGATGTCTTGACAGAGAATAGGAATCCGACGAAAGGGATGACGATGGAATATGTTGCTCTAAAGATGGTAAATGGGGAAATTGAGATCGAGATTGAAAATGAAGACATTGCATCGGAGATTTGTTTTTGGGAAACTACCTTGATCATGTATGTTCTGGGGGATGAGTTGAGCATGACTACGGTGAAGAACTTCATGGTGAAGACATGGAATTTTATCAAATTACTGGATTTGTACTATCACGATGAGGGGTACTTTCTTCTCCAGTTTGGATCGCACGTAGACAAGGATGAGGTTCTGATGACGTAGACAAAGATCTATTGAGGATGATACCGATTTGGGTCAAACTACCACAACTTCCACTCCATCTATGGGGGGCGAAGAGTCTTAGTAAGATTGGAAGTGCAATTGGGTCACCATTGGTAATAGATGAGTGCACAGCAAACAAACTTAGAGTATCCTATGTGAGGATTCTGGTGGAGATTGATATCACACAACAACTGGTAAAGGAAATCACCATTAGGGATTATGAAGGAAGGAAGATGAAGCAAACTGTGGAGTATGAATGGAAGCCTCCCTTACGTGAAAAGTGCTAGAAAGTTGGTCACCAATGTGGCAATGGGAACAAAGTTCAACTATGGAAGCCTAAGCAGAAACCACCAGACGTGAAACAAGACCTAGCCATAGCTGAAACAACAAAGGAAGGGGATGCAAAAGGCAACAATGGTGATAAGAAGGAATGGACAAAGGTGAGCAAAGCTTCAAGAGATAAAGGTAAAAGTACTATTTACTTTGGCTCTACATCTGAATTAAACTGTGAAAATGGATTTAATGCCCTAGAGATTTTGAATGATCACATATAGGTCCTTGACAGGGGGCCATGATTGTGTCATGGAACGTAAGAAGGCTTAATAAAGTAGGGAAGCTTAGGGAGATTAGCTCCCGTCTCCTAGAGCTTAGCCCTGAAATCATAGTGTTGATTGAAACTAGAGTGAAAGCTATTAATGCCAAGAGTGTTAGAGACAAACTTAATCTGAAAGGAAACTATCTAGACAATTGTCAGAGCCATGAGAATGGAAGAATTTGGATAGAATGGGATAGTAACAAACTTGAGATTAAGCATGTGGAAAGCACAGATCAGTTCATTCACTGTGGGGTGTATGATCTGGAGGGAAGATTCAAAAATTGGTTTACTGCAGTGTACGCACACAATTAGCTTGATCATAGAACAGGGCTTTGGATGGACATTGAGAGGCTACATGGGACTCAACAAGGTCCTTGGTGTTTAATAGGGGATTTTAATAATGTGGTCAAGGCTCAAGATAGAATTGGGGGTAAAGTGGTGACTGAGGCTGAGTATGAGGACCTTAACAAGATGATGAAGGTTACTGGTCTGTCTGAAATGGACAGTATAGGGGATTATTTCACTTGGTCTAACAAACAGGTCATGAGAACCATTCACTCTCGTATTGATAGGTTGTTGGGTAATGTAGATTGGTTCCAAGAGGAAATTTAATTTCAAGTTCAATAACTGTCTGGTGGATATTGTTGGGTATAATGATGTGATCTATAATAGTTGGAGATAACCTATAGTAGGGAGACCCATGTATGTGTTGTGGAATAAGCTGAAGAGACTCCAACCTGTTTTGAGGACGTTTGGGAAACCTATATCCTATTTGAATCAAAATTTGGTTAGAGCAAGATCTGAGCTTAGTAAGGTACAACAGGAGCTCACAAATGATAGGATGAATGCCCAAACTATAGAAGAGGTCAAGAGGTTAACTGAGGAGGTAATTCATTGGAATGAGATGGAGGAACAAATGCTGAAGCAAATAGCTAAAATTGATTGGCTTAAGTTGGGTTATGGGAACAATTCATATTTCCATGCATCCATTAAAGCCAAGCATAATGCTAAAAGCATGAGAACTCTGAGAAAAAAGGATGGCACTGTGGTTACAAATCAGAAGAATATTGAGAAAGAGGTGCTGGACTTTTATGGTAATCTAATGGGTAGTGTGGACAATAACATGCAGCATATTGACGTGGAGGCCATAAGGGATGGGCCTCAATTGACCATGGAGCAAAGAGAGATGTTGGTAGCCCAAGTAACTGAAAAGGAGGTTGTTCAAGCCTTGAAGGGTATTGGTGATATGAAGGCCCCAATTATTGATGGATTTGGAGCTAGATTTTTTAAGGCTAGCTGAATGGTAATTAAGGATGATGTGATAATAGCTATTCATGAATTTTTTGAAAAAGGTAGGTTATACAAAGCTTTTAACAACACTGTGGTAACTATGATACCTAAGAATAAGGAGGCTAGTCAAGTTAGGGACTACATGCCTATAGCAGGATGTACTACATTTTACAAAATTATTTCCAAGATTATAACTTCCAGGTTGGGAAAGGTTCTGAAGAGTGTTATTAGTAATTATCAGGCTGCTTTTGTACCTGGCCAGCAGATCCATAATCACATACTGTTGGCTACTGAATTAATCAAAGGTTATTCTAGGAAAAATGGGACCCCTGGATGTATGTTGCAGTTGGACCTTCAGAAAGCCTATGACATTGTGGACTGGAAGGCAATAGAGATAATTTTGCATGAGATTGGGATACCTAGAAAGGTCACCAACTGGATCATGATTGATGTAACCACAGTGTCTTATAGATTTAATATTATTGGTCAATACTCTGATTTTTTGTAGGCTAGAAGAGGCATCAGGCAAGTGGACCCTGTGTCCCCTTTACTGTTTTTCATCATAATGGAATATCTGAATAGGACTATGCTTAAAATGCAGAATAATCACGACTTCAACCACCATTCCAAATGTGAGAAACTGGCTATCACAAATATGATATTTGCTGATGATGTATTGTTGTTCTCTAGGGGTGACCTGAAATCAGTGGAGTTGATGATGGCTGCTTTTACTTGGTTCTCTTCCTCAACTGGGCTCATAATTAATCCTAATAAGTGCAAGATCTACTTTGGTGGGGTGGATGTGAACACCAAAAATGAGCTGAAGAAGCTAACATCTTTTATGGAGGGCCAACTTCCATTTAGATATCTTGGTGTGCCTCTATCATGCAAGAAGCTAACAATCCAACATTATATGCCTCTCATTGATATGATAGTGGCCAGAACCATACACTGGATCACTAAGCTTTTGAGTTATGCTGGTAGAATGCAGTTGGCTAGGAGTATCTCCTTTGCTATGACCAATTACTAGATGCAGTGTTTTCCACTGCCAAAGAATGTGGTAAAGAAAATTGATGTTGTTTGTAGAGCTTTTTATCTGGACAGGTGGGATGGAGCATAGCAGAAAAAGCCCCATTGATTGGAGTAAAGTTTACAGTCCCAAGAGGTAAGGAGGTATGAATCTTATTGCTTTGGATGTGTGGAATAAGGTGACTACCTTGAAGCTGCTGTGGAATATTTGTAGGAAATCGGATAACCTTTGGGTTAAGTGGGTGCATACCTACTATTTCAAAGGTAAAGATGTGATGTAAGCTAAAATGAACAGCAACAGCTCTTGGATTATGAAGAATATCATGAAGCAAAGGGATAACATAGGTAATGGCCAACAGGTGTGATTGAAGATGATGCAAAAGTCCAAATTTTGCATGAAGGAAATGTATCACTGCCTGATTAATGACAGCACCAGGGTGACTTGGAGAAGCTTGTTTTTGCATAACAGTGCTCGATCTAGAGCATTGATGGTTTTTTGGTTGGCATGCCATGGAAAACTTGCTACAAAAGATAGACTTTTGAGGTTTAGAATGCTAGTAGAGAGTAAGTGTTATTTTTGTATGCAGGAAGAAGAAACTATCAGCCATATGTTATTTTACTGCAAGGATTTGAAGCCTATCTGGAGAGACATCCTAAAATGGATGGACATTAACCATATGTCGGGTGAGTGGAGTAATGAGTTGTAGTGGATAGAGCACAACACAAAAGGCAAAGGATGGAAAGCTGCTTTGCTGAATTTAGCTGTTGTTGAAACCATTTATGGGGTGTGGCAACTTAGAAATGATAAGATGTTCAATAGAAATTTAAATAATAATCATATAGTTGAAAAAATTATAGAAACAATTGTTTATAGGGGTTGGTATAGTAGTAAGCTTAAGGTTCATGTAGCCAAGTTGTTGTGTTAAGGGTGTCGAGCCGTGTTTGTCCTAACACTTGAACATTTTTGTATTTTGGGTTTGTATTAATATCATTAAAGTTTCTCTGTTAAAAAAATGGTTTGCATTTCTTTTTGTATTGGAATATATTGAATGTATGCAGGTTTTGGTTTGGCGTCATGACTTGTTTCTTCTTGCATCGCCCTTTTTTATTTTGCATTGGATTGATTAATACTGCATTCTAACTTAGAGTGTGTTATGTACAAGTTTTTGGTGATGTTGATGGCTTGCTTGCTTAGCTATGACATCATTTGAAGAACATTGAACTTGAAGTGAAAGATAGTAAAAACTCCTAGTCAAGGGTTTAGGGTAGCGGTCAAAGGTTTGATAAACAGTGTCAACCCTATTGACCAAAAGTCAACCACCTATTTTCTTTTCTTTCAAATTTCCATGTACAATATTGTAATGTAACTTGTCTTATAGTATTAACTTGTACCCAAGTGTAAAACACTTTCTTTCCATTAATAAAACTTTTCCTTTTCTTTCAATCTTCATTTAATTACTTCATGAATAATACTTGATCAAAGTGAACTTTAGAAAAAAAAACAATGATCAAAGTAGTAAAAAAATAAAGGTTGGTGAATATAAACCATGCATGATGTATAATGAGACTTAGATCATGTATGATAAATGAGGCTAACAGGATTTTTAATGAATGATCATATGAATTTAGCAAAAGCCAAATAAAAATAGAATGGGGTAGGGCAAAATTGGGGTATGGCAATATCTTTTCTTTCCAATTTTATCTTGGGAATCGATTGTAATGGAGGCAACCAATCGATTGAGACATATTGCCAATCGATTGGAAGGTTATAAAATGATTTTAAAACTATTTCCTTTTTGAGCCAATCTCTAGCCAGTAAATAGTGGTCCCTTCCCTCATTTTAAATCATCCAAAACCGAGTTTCATTTCATAATTCTCTCTCTCACACACACACACTCTCTCTCTCTCTCCCTCTCTCTCTCTCTCTCTCTCTCTCTTTCTCTCTTTCTCTCTTTCTCTCTCTCTCTAAACTTTTCTTTTACTTTCTCTCACTAAGATTTTAGCCAAGTACTTTTTGAGAAAGTCCTTTTTGCAAGTGACAAGTTGTATTTTTGGAAGGTTAGATTTGTAATTTCATTAAGGAACCTTTGTTTATACCTTAGTTGAACATTTTATCCTATTAGGGATTTTTTTTTTGTTAGAAGCTAAACCAGTAAAAGCTTTAGTTTGGGGATCATGTGATCAAACCCTTATTTAGGTTCGAAGGCTCAACCCATGATAAAAGCTTTCATAGGTTCTTAACCCGTGGTAAAATGAAGTTAAGGTTAAAGCTTGACCCGATATTAAAAGCTTGTTATGGTCCGAGATTAAATAGGTATTAAAATCTCTCAGGTTATTGATTAGCCCATGGTAAAACAAAGGTATAAGGTTCATGAGCTCAGTCCAGTATTAAAAGCTTGCTAAGGTCTGAGATTATTTCGATATTAAAATATTTCAGGTTATTGGTTAACCCATGGTAAAATAAAGGTTTAAGGTTTGTGAGCTCAACCCGATTTTAAAAGCTCGCAAAGTTTGTTTAAAAGTTTGAAGACCAACCATTCCAAGATTATCATGGAAAAGAGACTAATCAATTCCATCCGCCGCTTGGAAGAAAAACTCATTGCTTCAATGTGTTGTTTATTGTTTGGTTGGAAGTTAACCTCAAACTTCATTTTCCTTGTATAAGGAGTATTCATGAGTATAACCTACAAAAATATTTTAATTTTATTGGATACTCTCAAGATAAATTCTTAGGGAGAGAAGTAGGTATTTCTCTTTGCTTGGCCGAACCAATATAATTCTCGGTGTTATTTATTTTCCCTAAACTCTTTACTTTCTACACATTATATTATGCAATTCTAATTTTTTTGCTGCTTGATATTAAAACAAATTTCAAAATGATTTTAAACTCTAGTTTTAATCCGCAAAGTTTTTCAAAACCATGTTTTTTTAACCACACAATTCACCCCCCTCTTGTGCGCGAAGTCACATGTCCAACAAAAAATGGAGTTTGTTATTGAGAACTTAAAAGTCTATTTTCTTGTAACTCATTTATAATCTCTCGTAACAACTTTTTGAAGTATAATGAATCATAAAACTGCTCTCTCCCCCAGAGTATATCATTTGATCAAATTGGATAAACTAGTTAATATGTTCTTGTCTTTTATCCTCTTCTAGCTTGTTGTGGTTTTACTTTCCCTTTTGAAAGGTTATTTTGTTGCTTATACCATTTATTTTAGTAGTCATTATTCTTTGTCCCCACACATTAAATTTTTTGGTGTGTTTGAAGTCTTAATAGTTCTTCTTAATTAATTTGAGTTATTCTACCCATTTTTTACAATAATCAAGATGCATAGCAGCATCACCAGTTCCTTATAATGTATAAAAGTGGTTTACATCTCCAAACAGAGAAGAAACCTTCCATGATAACCAATTATAATGTCATTAACTCCAAGCATTCCTTCTGATTTAACAAAAGTGTAGAATTTCTTTTTGAAGATTTTCTAAAAAGTACATCACTAATTATAGATATTTAAACAATATCGACTCTAATATTGTCGATTTGAAGCATAAAACTTTAAATGTTTCCAAAGGTATACACCAATACCTCCCCAAGAGTGTGAACCATGAAAATTCTACCAAAACATGGGCAAAAACTTTTATGCCCTTTGGCAAAGCTGTTATACTTAATCTAAATTTAGTAGTTGTGAAAACCCAAACATTCACACCATAAATATTTTCAGCAGTTGATAAAATATAGTTCGAAGCGAATATGAATTTAAAGATGAAGTGAAAATCACAGTAGATTTTTTTTCAAGACTTGGAATATGTAGGCATTCTAAAAAAATGGGTCTCATTGGCATGTAACCAACATGTAGTAGGTGTTGGGTGAGGCATTCACACCATTACAAAAATCTGAAGAGAAGACCACATTAGTATAACAACAAACAAATGATGTATTGAAAAATGGATGAGTGGTAGATTTGGCATTTATACTTAGTTTTTCCGGCATACGCTGTTGAATTTCAAAACCCTAAACCCTTGTTTCTTACGCAAGAAAACAAGATTACAAAAGGCGTACAAAAGGCGTTAACAAAACCTAGGTCTAAGTCTTCTATTTATAGAGTCTTCTGCTTCATTGGGCTTCAATCTTATGTCTTTGATCCATGCACTGATTGCTTCCTTAAATCTTGCAACAACTTTTAGAAACATCCTGCAATATCAGATAAAGATGTCGAGACATCTGTTAGGACATCATCTTTGACCAGTCTTCTTTCATCAGTCTTTTTCATGTTTAAACATCTCTTTTGACATTCTGTTTTTCCCAAAAATTTGCTCAAATCAGCAGCTTTCAATCTCCCTCTTTTGACAAATTTTTTGGTTAAAACTTCTTAGGTAGAAAAAGAAAGTCCGACGTTTGGTGGATATGATCGGAACACTTCTGAGGCTGCTTCTTATACCTGAAATTCCTAGCTGAATATTGGTGTACATGAGGAAGAGTGCATAGCATACTCCCCCTCAAACTTGTACTTCCTCTGAAGAGGCATAAGAGAACCAGTAAGAAGGTTCAGTTGTACCATGCGTAACATTGAGTCCATAGAACATGTAACTCAGGTCACAAGACATAACCTGCTTCCTAACTCGGACCACAAGGCACAAAGGGAAAGACTCTGATAGAATGTCAGAGCATCCTCTCCGCCATCCTTGCAAAATAACCACCAGAGATGTATGTTGAAGGACTCACCCACACAACCATTCTCCCCCTTTTTAGCCAAAAATTGACAAAAAAAGCCAACGTAGTTCCATATCCAAATATTGATTATCCAAACATGAATGAACGACATGATGAATCTACCCACAATCTAGAATACCTCAAACAGATGCATTCTTTAAATACCTAAACACTTTCTCTAGATAACCACGGTCCAAAGAAGTTATCGCTGAACAATTCAAGAAGAATTAAATTTAGGTAGGTGAATTCAACATTAATAACTGTGCACCGCCCAGCTAGGATAAGACTGTTAAAACTTTAAAGAGTAACCGTCCAAAAAGGATCACTTGTAACAAAACACATGTTACTCATCCCTTCTCTTAGGAAGCACTCCCCACTGTCCAACATAGTCAAATAGAACTCACATTCAGGTCTTAAATAATATCCTGACATTTTGTCAGTCTTGTTCAGACCATCTGAATCACAATCTCCATCCTTTTGATGAGTCCCAAGAATAATCCTTTTAACCAGAAGAAGAATAGAGCTGGCCAATATGTTAAGACATCTCTTCAAACATCTCCCAGTTAGCACCCAAGAGATTTCTGTATTGATCAATAACTTCACAGTTTTATGATCACAGCCTGCAGAGAAAAATAAATTCCCCCATACTTAACCAATGATTCTTAAGCATCCAATAAGAACCATGTAACTTGCACTGCTAAGTCTCCCCCAACTTGCAACAATACAAATGTCAAGACATCCTTCTTGACATCTCATCCTCCCAGGTTGGACACATAATCACAGCTTGCTTAACGCACAATGCAAACTGGAACTACACTGCATCCTCGCAGTAAAACATCTTAGATCAAAGAGCAACTCCCCCAATCTAAGGTAACAGTGCTCCTCCACAGAACACCTAGCTGATGAATAGAAAACATAAGACGCATCTTCATGTCTTCAAGAGCGCACCCTCAGTTCAAGCCACCTGCTGAACACAATCATCAACTCTCTTATTGCTTCTTCTGACAAGAACCAATAATCACTCACACATGATCACCATCATGCTACCCAAGAGGAAAAATAGCAGGATTACCATCCTACCATAACAAACTCTTGGCTTAAGATCAAAGTCCCATTGATCCCCCTTTTCCTGCAACCATCTACACACCACACGAACTCCTCTTGAATTCTCATGTATAGACCTCTAGCTGCTTGAGACACAAACCAATTGAATCAGAATGCTTCACATTCCTCAAAGAGATGCACATGGCCCCTTAGTTTGTTATAACGATGTCAGATATCGTATGCATGCTCCAGAACTTCACAGCTGCCAAACTGATCCACTACTAGCATGACTTGCAGCCAGGAGCAATATCCCTTTCGCATGATTTTCCACTGACCTTACCAAGGCCAGCAACTAAGATAAACACCTCACAATCCAAGACAATCATTCCTTATCATTCTCCCATATGATAACCGGGAATACTTCTAATTTTCTGGTGAATATCCACTTCTGAATGCATCAGAAACCAGACCTTCATGCAATCAACTCGTGATTCACTCCAGTCTTCTCCACACCATCCTCCCAAGGCAGTTCTTCTACTCCATCATTCTCCAGTATGACAAGATAGATACTCCTTAGACATGATGTAGCCAACAAGTTCCTAGACCAGAACTTAAGAATCCTCCACCAAGGATAACCAACCCAAAGATGTTTTAACATCAGTTAAGACATCTTCCACACATCATAGACACCACACACCATGGTTCTTGATATGCTCCACCACTGGACTTACTATCAGCATAGTAATCCACATTGAAGATCTTCACACAACATTGTGCCACCAGCTTGAACAAAGAAAGCTTCAGAAACCCAGAGAGATATAAACTCTCATCCACCAAAAGAAGGTATACTTCCATCCTCAACCCATAACTTCTGCCACAAGCTCCAAGAGAACCAGAACCTCCTTACGTTTTCAACTAACTACTCTTCTGCACAAGAGCAATCAGTTTCAAGCATCCTGCTTAAATGCACACTATGAAACCAACCAAATACCACCTTTTGATTGATCTCAATCTTCTTCAGAACTCCCACAAGATACACTGATCCACCAATGAAATCAGATCTTTAAGTTACAAGAACTATTTGCTCCATAGCAAGACATCTTGGATTCACCAAGCCTCTTAGACATGTAACATCTTCCCATCCACAGCTCCGGAAAACTGCATGAGATAGACCTTTTTGAAGCATCCATTGCTTCCATTCTCCTGTAGATCACCTTATCTTAAGCTGATGTGCCATATCACCAGCTGAGACTCTGATGTTAAGCTAAATGTCAGAACATTCTGATACGACATCCAACTGCTGAATTCAGCTCCTCCTTCTGCCACTTAGAAGAACCTCCTCCCTTTGCAGAACAAGAGTTCCATTCTCTCATAGACTTGATTCAACAACCAAGTTTGAGTAGACAACCTCTATCCTACTTTAAAACTCCAAAGACTTCACACCTGCCACGTTTAAATCTTCAAAAGATAAGTAGTCCAAGACTACACCATAGCCATACCAAATAATGTCACTTTCCTTAGTAAAGCAGATTGTAGAAAGTCAGAGATAACTGCCACTTAACTTTGACTTTTTAGAAATAGCAAGATCCATGCTCAAAAGCACCTAGATCAGAAATAAACTGATCCAAGCAGTAACCATCAAGATTATGATGTCTTCATCTTCATCTTCAACAACATCAAAGTCCAGACCAGTTTCTTGCCAAGAAACTCTCCAGAGAACACATGCTTCTGTCACACCCGACTGAATCCCATTCTTAGGTCACCACCTAAGACTAAAATAGATGTTAAAGCGTATGTAGTACCCCTCCCATGATTCTGCACAAACTCTGATGATGAGATGTTCTAACATCTTGTTGAACATCAGCAATCTTGACTTTCAAGGATAATCAATTAAATACTTGTGGATTCCACAAATAGGAATTGATATTAAATCCTTGTCCAATAACCCATCTTCACTGTTGTAGCTAAGCTCCACCATATCACTTCATGAACACTTGTCAAGTATTCAATCTTTTGTAAGTATCTTCTTTGAAGGACAGTGTTGAGATACCAAGGCTGCCACCTTTGACTAAAGTAACTAAGATTCTCTCTGAATGAACCTTATTTACCTCAACAATTTTGAACGCTCCAATCAGATTAGATCCACCCTTAGGGTCAAGAGAGATGAATCCTTCCTTGTTGTTTTTGGATGGTGAAAATAAATCATCTCCACTTTCTTCAGATTGTTTTTCAAAGAAACACCTTCTAGTCAGAAGAGTAACTAGAAGACTCCGGGCGCACGACTGAGATGCCTTTATGAGTGGACTTGAGAGAATTCTTAAGCATCTTTGACAGCCTAGCCGATCAATAATTTATCAAACTCCCAGAGCAAGAACTTGATAAACTTAAACTCAACTCATCTCCTCTTTAAATGACTTCAACTACACCAAGAAACCAAGCTTCCAAGTACCAAGTCACCATAGCATATATCTTCCAACAGCTCCCCTCATTCCATCGCTCCCGACTTTGGAATAAGAGAAAATAGATATCTTCACATGTAGAGGCCGGCGATTGAGATATTCCACCAATTATCTTCAGTAACAACTACAGAATCCCATAATTCTAGAGCTCTTCCATCAGAAACACATGCAGCGCAACCACCAAGGAACAGATCCTACTTGCCCTAATAAGATGTCAGAATATCTTATAAGACACCACAACAAGAGAACTAGCCACTTCTCCTGTAGTTGTTGTAGAACCTCCTCAACAACATGAACAACCTCCAGGTTGCTCCCTTCGATCCAGAACATCCATCTCATCCATTAATACCCTTGAGTATGTCTGAGTTAATTGATCTGATCTTCAAACTCCTCCTTGTTTAAACGCCATAAAGTATCTCCTAAAGATCTCATCCAAAACCAGACAGGATGTCTACTCTGATACCAAATGAAATTCTGGCCTATGCAGACAGCAGATGTCCTAACACATGTCAATACATTATGCTACATAATCATTTAAACTCAGAGGTGTAATAGCAGACTGATACCTTGAATATCAAAACTGCACAATCACAAATGTCGCGACATCTGATCCAACATGTCAGTCAAGAACAATAACAAAACTGTAAATTACAGAATGTTAAATAAGACAGTATGTGTTAACCCAGTTCGGTGCAATTCACCTACATCTGGGGGATACCAATCCAGGAAGAAGACTTTACTATCTGTAGAACTGTTACAAAGCTAAACTCCCCCATTTATAACTTTATGCCTAACATCTACCCAATAAACATCTTTACCAAAGCTAAACTCAAACGTTTACAACTCTGATATGAGATACCCCACTCACTTCCCTTAATCACCAACTGTGATTTCTACATCATCCCTGTCAATACATAAATCTGTCAATCTTTCTTGACAAACAAGCTAACTCAAATTTGCTTAAAAGCTTCATCCAAGAACAATACACAATCCAATACCTCAAGGCTTATGGATATGTGCGACACCTATATCTGCCACAATGCATCAACTGATACAAAGGGAGACTTATAACCTAGAGAGCCAACGACTCTCAAAACCCTAAACCCTTGTTTCTTACGCAAGAAAACAAGGTTACAAAAGGCGTACAAAAGGCGTAAACAAAACCTAGGTCTAATTCTTCTATTTATAGAGTCTTATGCTTCCTTAGGCTTCAATCTTCTGTCCTTGATCCATGCACTGATTGCTTCCTTAAATCTTGCAATAACTTTTAGAAACATCCTGCTGTCATACCTCAAATTTTGACCACTAAGATTTCCCATCATTGTGCAAATCATTACCACAATATAGATGAACCATTAAGCCTCATCAGTCTCCCCAAAGATGGGTGAGCATTCACCACAGTCAAGAATTAGGGTTTCAAGCCCTCTCAGGGCACTTAGACAAAGGATTAATCAAGTAATGACATGATCTTCAACTTGTATAAACCTCTCAAACACCCATAGAGGATCAAGAGGACTCCCACATCAAGAATCAAGCACAAGGTTGCAACATTCCAAGTGGGTCAAACCTCAAGATCGCCAGTGTTACCAAATTAGGGTTTTGGTCGACTAAGGCCTCCAGATGGAATTTTTCCTCTGGGCATGAGCCAATGCTTCAAAGAATAACCTGAGATACTCCATGAGACTTCATGGACCCAATCATCAAGTCAATTTAACCTCAGGGGAGGCATTTATAAAAAATCGGGAATTAGGGTTTCTTGACCTAATTCACCCCTAAGTTGACTTTTGGCACAAACCATGAGCCAAAACCTCGAGACATGATTTGAGGGTCTCCAATACACCACATTGATCCATTTGTAACAATGGATTGATCCAAGAAGCTTGATCTACTAGTTTCAATTTCATCTGGATCACAATTAGGGTTTTGAAGAAAAAGTCAACTGTGCCTTTGACTTTTGACCAAGGCATGCTCCCAAACCTTGCGACATGATTCAATACACCCTACAACACCTATGGAATCCATCTATTAAGTTTGATTTAGGTCAAGGACTTGATTTCATAGAGGATCACACAGTTTAAAATTCATCTGATAAAAAGTCAACTGTACAAAAAGTCAAAGTTTGACTTTTTGATTTTTTGGTCAACCAAGGTTTCTTAACCCTAAAACAATGTTAATTTGTGATTGGAATCATCATTCATCAAGAAAAACCAAAGAAAATGAGTTAACTTGTAAAAGGGGTAACCATAAAAAACTTAGAATTTTTCTAAGTTATGGAACAAAGTGGCTAGGGTACCAACTTTCAAGGATCATAACTTGAGATCCAAGCAACCATTTTGGATGATCCAAAGATGGATTTGTAGCTCTCATGGCATACTTTAAAAGTGTCAACTACACCTCACTCCAATTCCTCATGGAGTGATCAAAATGGCTGAAAACATGAAATGTCACTTTTTCCAACACTTAGTGAAATTTTCACTAATTCAGAAGTTGTCTTGCTTTTTTTCAAAATGTAGGGGCATTTTTTACTTGGATCCAAAAAGTTTCAAGACAAACTATGATCATACATGTGTTGTATCTTATGAGAGCTTTCCAAAATGGCCAAGAACTCCATCAAACTCCACCTTAGCTAGGAGTTGTGACAGCTGCAACATGCCTTGCTGCAAACTGTCTTGGCAAGGCAGATTTGTGCACAAGAGCTCGATTTGTCGAAATTGTGCAATAACAAGCATGGTTATCCATCTACACACCTCAAGGGGGAACAACCAAGGGACAAGAACTAATTCATCAGCGTCCAAAGTCCCAAAATCTACAAGTAGTATGCCAAACCTAAAAAGGCTAAAGATGCTTCAAGATTCCAATTTTGTTTTGGAACATTTAATGGATGCTTAGAGGTGGCATGTATCAGAGTAATAATGCACACTTTAGTCAAGCCTTATCCTTGAATCAAAGAACCATAGGCATGTGCACTAATCTCAAGTCAATGGCTAGAGGAGACTTGAGATTCCATTTGATCACAATTGGCCACAGACCTGTACCAGTTGCCATTCACTATTGCTTGCAAAAAAACTTGTTCTACTATAAATAGAGCTCATTTTTTATCAATTTGAGTACACCAAAGCACCCAAGCTGATGCTTTCCTCAAAATCACCTCTTCACTCCAATTTTTGCCTTCTAAAGCAAACCACTATCGGGTTTTGAGTTTGAGAGCAATTCCAACCAAACCAATGGTTCACACACCTCACATATAACATATAGAAGTGATCCAAACTCTCACATAACATCTGGAACATCAATTTCACAAAATCACCATCCAACTGCTCAAGTTCTTGACAGAGTTGCAGTTGAGGTACCATCTTAAGTTATAGTTCATTTCAAACCATTCCAGGCATTCAGACACATCACTTGGCACCTAGGGAAGCTGTTCAGATCATTGGAACCAGCTTATAACACCTCCAACTTAAAACACGATCACCAGCTGCAAGAGGTAAGCTTCAACTTGGTCATCTCATGATTCATGCATATTTCCTCGCACAATAATTTTTCCATATGTTCATAATCATGTATAGAGTGTTTACCCTCAATCGCTTGCTTTGTATGAATCATGTATGGAATTTCTGAACCTTCATGCAGAATTTAGGGTTCTTGAGGTTTCTCTTCGATTTCTTATTCCATTCTTAAAATAAATGAAATTAAAGACCATAGACATGATCGTGAGTTGAAAACGAGCAGATTGATATGTGTTTTGTGTGATTTCATCAAGTATTCAGTGAGATTGATGAGGAAATGCAAATCAGCCAAGAACAGGGCACGCGGGCAAAACCAAGGTGTTCTTGGCACCCTTTTTCAAATATTTGAATTTTGTGATTTTATTTAATTGATTCAAAAATTAATTTCTCTCTGAATTTTAATGATTTTGAGTTGGTTCTTTTTTTAATAATTCACAAAAATGTTAAAATATTTTATTTTACCAAAATTTCCCGAAAAAATATTATTTATTTCATATATTTGATATTTTTACAAAGAATTAATTTTTATTTGTTTTTTGACATTTAAAATATTTTTTCCTTCTTGATTTTCCAAACTTGGATGGTTCTTAATCATTTTGTGGATAAAAACATGATTTTTGAAACATTGATCCAAGATCATCACTCATTTTTCACATGTTTTCAATGATTTTTATTTATTTTTAATCAAAATTAATTCCATGGTAAACAAAATTAGGGTTTTGATTGATTTCACCCTAACAAAAAATTTTCAAACACTTTTGGGCCTCTAATAGAGTGTAAGACCCAACCCCCTTTGAAAACCAAAATAATTTGGGCCTCAGATATTGTATAAGACCCACTGTGTTTTTAAAAAACCCCGGCGCGATCGCCGTTTTCAAACAAACCATCTGGGCCTACCCTCGTGTTGTAAGTCCCATTTATTTTTTTCAAAATAATCTTTGGGCCTCTAATAGAGTGTAAGACCCAACCCCTTTTTTTAAACCAAACTTGTTTTGGGCCTCAGATATTGTATAAGTCCCTCTGTACATTTTCAAAAGTTCGACGCGATCGTCGTCTTTTTAAACAATAAACCATGGGCCTCTCCTTGAGTTGTAAGCCCCACCACTTGTACAAAAACAAATCTTTGGGCCTCTACCAGAGTGTAAGACTCAATCCCTTTTTAACCAAAACCTTTGGACCTCAGACATTGTATAAGTCCCAGTACAATCTTTTCAAAACAATTTCCCTTTTGATTTAGATTCAAGTATACAGTTGTTATCAAAACTTTCTTTAATTTCTTTGAACAACTAACAATACAGCATGGAAGCTTGCTCACCTGTAAGTTTTATCCGCTTTCATTTACTTGCTTTAATATATATAACTGTATTGTGGGGAGCTGCGCATGGTTAGTCTTCTGTGATCCTTTTACATACATGTCAAATATATATAACTGTATTGTGGGAAGCTGCACACGGTTAGTCTTCTTTCATACCCTTTTACATACTTGTCATATATCAACTGTATATATACCAGTATAGTTATTAAGAGTTTTCCCCAGCAACTAGGTCTAGAACTAGGTAAAGCCCGTTTGGTCACTCTTAAATACAAACAAAACTAGATCCCCATAGGATTTCCAAATACAGTCTTCCCTTCTCTTGGGGTTAAACAATATGGAACAAAGAGAAAGGTAGTATTCTCGGTGAACCTTTTCTCAGACTGTCACCTCTAGAAATTGTCAAAGGAATTCTACTCCCCAGAGTTGATCTATTCTCTGTGAATAGCATCTCCTGAATTTCTTCAAATCACAGAACTTTCACTAAATGATCTATTCTCTGTGAATAGCATTTCTTGAACTCTTCTTGGTTTGGGACCCACAGGCTTCCTAAAAGCATCCCCGCCTCCTCTTGGGCTTTGTACAAGGGCCCGTCGGCTTCTTAAAAGTTCTCATGCCTTCTCTTGGGCTTCATACAAGGACCCTCACGACCTCTTAAAGGTATATGGCAAAACTTAATTATCCTTTGTTAGAGTTGTCTTTCTAAAAAAGGTTACAAAAGCCCTCAGACCAATTTTAGGGTTGATACTCATCCCTTGAACGAGTCGGCCTCCTCTTAGGCGTTGTACAAAGATAGACATTCTCCTTGAGTCTAAAAGACATTCTCAAGTTCCTCACAAATATAGGAGAAACCCCAGATTCTAGATTACTCTCCAGCTGAGTTAAAACCCATAGGTTCTAAAACCCAGTCGCTCTCCTAAAAACTCCCCAACCAGGGTCAGTTTATCATCATATAACACTATCCCAAATCAGAACCTCAAGGTATCTGATTTATCAACTCTTCTGCATTCCCCTACAAGAGTTGGTTTCCCCATTTGGACATGCCTCGGGATCTCAAGAATCCCTAGCATAAGCTAGCCTCCTCTTAGGCTTTGTATAATGATCCTTTCCTCAGGAAAGTTAGCCTCCTCTTGGGCTTTGTACAATGATTCTCCCCATCAAAGTTAACCTTTTCAGACTCTCTTGTTGAGTCAATTAATTACTTCCCAGACTCTCTTATTGAGTCGATCACCTTTTCAGACTCTCTTGTTGAGTCAATCACTCTCATGGACTCTCTTGTTAAGTCAATCACCTTTTAGCACTCTCTTGTTGAGTCAACCCTTTTTAGCCTTAATCTCGGGATTCATACGAGACAGATAAAAAATACTCTCTTGTTAAGATAATCCTTTCTAGCCTCCTCTTAGGCTTCATATAATGATATCCCCAAAGAGTCAGTCTCTTTTTAGCCTCAATTTTGGGCTTTGTACAAGACAGATAAAACACTCTCTTGTTGAGTCGGTCATTTCCAGCCTCCTCTTAGGCTTTGTATAAGGACTTCCCCCGTGGAGTCAATTAACCTTTTAGCATCAACCTTGTGCTTTGATCAAGGCACACAAGAATAAACAATCCTTCTTTAGAGATGACAAATTCTGTCTCAGTCAAACCTTTTAGCTTTAATCTTGGGCTTTGAACAAGACACAAATACCCCTTTAGCTTCAATCTTGGGTTTTAAACAAGACATAAATACCCTTTTAGCTTCAATCTTGGGCTTTGAAGAAGACACCAAAACGTCTTTTTCCTCCCTTGGAATAGGAGGAACTACGATTGCTCTGATTTCCCTGTTTTGTTTAAACGGGAATACGTAGGCATAAGATTGCGAAGTCTTAGCGAGCATACTGATCAAAAACTCTAGGTCCAATACCATCATACATCAAGCAAAACTTAGGTCCAGCACCTTCCCAAAAACATCAACAAAAACTCACTCTCCCTGTCACATTTCCCAAGAAACTTTCCCAAACCCATTAACAGATAAACACCATCAAGTATAAAGTGAAACCTAAAGCTAATATCCTTTGGATAACCACATATAGGATGGGTAACTGACAACTACCCATTGAATAACCTGACCTCGGACCCCCCAATCTCCTTAAGCGTTTGTTCAGTTAAGCATTCGCGTGCAAGGTTAGTTTTAGATACCTTCCCTTTCCCTTCCAGCTTCATGAGATAAATAAGAAATCAGAAAGTAGCACCCCCTTTTCCTCGAGGAAGAAAACCCAATTCCAGCGATAAGGTGGTCGCGTCACCGACAAAAATTGCTCGCTACAGTAAAATGGCGACTTCACTTGGGACACATTTTATTGTTTAGGACTAGGATTATTATAGCTCCTAAGAGGTCTAGGATGTTAGCTTTAGGAATGAATATATATATATATATATATATATATATATATATATATATATATATATATATATATTGCTTTTCCTACTTGATATCAGTGTTTATTTTTCTGCTAATGGGACTGCGGGTGATGCCGCATCTGGAAAGTTTGAGAACCACCTAAGATAAGTGATGGCATGAAACGGGTAATCTTACAAGGAGTGACTCCTAAATAAGAGGTCCCGGTAGACCATCGAATCAGTGGAGATACCCTTTGCGGATTCAATGCCTATACGACTTCGATTGTTGAAAGCAGATTGTTCGATTGGGCTGTCCATGAAACTGAGGATTTTAGGAGACTAAGACCATGTTACTATTTTGTAGTGTGGAACCTATTGGAAATAGTTGTCACGCGATACTACTCTTATTTGAGATTACTCTAAGATACATCAGCTCGCTCGAGTGAACCAGCCTGTTGTTGTTATCCCAAGAGGGGTCAATGATTTTGCGGACAGGTACAAAAAATCACCAGTACAACCTTTGGGGATGGCTAGAGCCTTGACTTCATGACACCGAACCTTTGACCCCATGTTTTTTCTATGTTTTTGTGTGCTGCATTCATGCATTAATTTCATCTAAAAAACATTAAAACAAAGAAAATTTTCTCTTCTAGTCTCTCCTTTTCAAATTAAACTAAGACGATGATTGCAAATGTCAGAGAAAAAGATTGCGTTATGGATTTCGGTAGAAGGAAGACTCACAAGTACACCTTCAAGGTTCCAAAATTAGAGGATTTAAGAGGGTTGGCAAGGATGATCACCAACCCTGATGCTTTCAGAGCTAAGTATGAAGGACTGCTGTCTTTGTTAAGGGTCCATGTAATTGAAGGAATCTTGTCCACGTTAATCTAGTTCTACGATCCGGTCTATCACTGTTCCACATTCCTGGATTATCAGCTAGCACCAACACTGGAGGAGCACTCTCACCGGACTGATTTACCCATCACTGACCAAACTCCCTTTTCTGGACTGGAAGAAATTCCGAAGGATCAAACCATTGCAAGAGCAATCCATTTGGACGAGTCAGAAATCAGGACTCACGTGACCACTAAGGATGGAATCCAGGGTTTGCCATCCAAGTTTCTGATAAAGAAAGCCCTGTACTTTGCTAGTATAGGGAACACGACTGTTTTCAGAGCATCTTTGTTTTGCTCACATACGGGTTATTTCTGTTTCCCAACATCGATAGCTTAATTGATATCAATGCCATTAAGATTTTTCTGATTGGAAACCCTGTACCGATCTTGCTCGCAGATGCTTATCATACTGTACACTTAAGGAATTTGTACAGTGGAGGAATGATCACATGCTGTGTACCCCTGCTATACAAATGGTTCACTTCCCATTTGCCAAAGTTTTCCGCATTTTAGCATCAAAAGAGTACTTTACGTTGGTCGCAGAGAATCATGTCTCTTACTAACTCTGACATCGATTGGTACAATCGGATCTACGACGGAATAAGGATCATTGACCGTTGTGGGAACTTCCCTAATGTACCCCTCATAGGAATTAAAGGAGGAATCAACTATCATCCGATTTTAGTTCGTCGTCAATTTGGATACCCGATGAGACATATCCCACGTAATGTTCATCTGGAAGGTCTTTTCTTCAAGGAAAGTGAAAATGACAGGGCACTAAAGACAGAAATAGTGCATGCTTGGAAACATGTTCACAGGAAAGGAAGAGAGTCTCTAGGAAAACCAGACTGTGTCTCGGTGGAACCTTATCTCCTTTGGGTACTGTAGCGAGCCGTTTTGGACGTGGTTCTTAAGCACTGTCGCTCTGGGGTTACTACAGGTCGATTCATTTTTTATCCTATTGAGCTGACTAAGGAAGGGAAATAGATGTCTCCAATTAACCCTGCTTGCATACTGAGTTTAAACAGCTGTCTGTTAGGTTACGGATGATATATGGTAATGGGGCCTTTTTCTTCTTACTTTGTTTAGAACGAAACACCGGGAATGTTCATGGGGAGTTTTGTTAGGATGCTAGGACTGATGCTTTTCATTTGATATGTGAAGGTATGGGATTTGGGGCTTTGGATTAGTGTGCTCGCTAAGATTTTTCTTTCAATCTTATGCCTACGTATTCCTGTTTACCGAAACAGGAAAATCAGAGCGATCGTAGTTCCTCATATTCTATGGGAGGAAATGGTGTTTTGGTGTCTTGTTCAAAGCCCAAGACATGAAGCTGAAAAAGTGGTTTATATCTTGTTCAAAGCCCAAGATGTGAAGCTGAAGGGTCTATTTGTATCTTGTTCGAAGCCCAAGATGTGAAGCTAAAAAGGTGTTGTCTTTAGAGAGAATTTGTCATCTCTAAAAGGGGTATGTTTGTCACAACTGTTGGGTAACTGACTATAAAGGAGGGTTACTTTAACCGGGATATGTGAATCCTAGAAATGCCATAATTTCCTTTATAGGGGGTTTTAACCTGAAGGAGAAGACTTTAACTCAGTGTAGAGCAATGCCATCTTTCCTTAAGAATTTCTCATGCTAAAAGAAGGACAGTGGTGTGGATGTAAATAATCCAGAGGCTTGCCGCTTACAGCGATTAGATGAAAGGAGTTGTTGATGTTTGTATCCTGTGAACGAGGCACAGTTTTGATGCTAAAAGGTTGATTGACTCAACCGGGGTTTTTCTTATACAAAGCCTAAGAGGAGGCTATTGGCCCAACAAGAGGGTGTTTTTATGTGTCTCGTACGAAGCCCGAGAGAGAGGCTAAAAAGGTTTGACTCAACAAGAGAGTGCTTTTAGATGTGTCTTGTACGAAGCCCAAGACGGTGGCTAAAGGTTGACTCAACAAGAGAGTCTTTTATACTCAACAAGAGAGTATTTTTTGTATCTCGTACGAAACCCGGGATGGAGGCTAAAAGGATTATTGACTCAACAAGAGAGTCTTTTTGTATCTCGTACAAAGCCCGAGATAGAGGCTAAAAGGATTATTGACTCAACAAGAGAGTCTTTTTGTATCTCGTACGAAGCTCGAGATAGAGGCTAAAAGGATTGTTGTTTCAGTTGAGTGACAGGTCCAGTAGGTTGGTTAAAAGAGAAAATCAGTTCTTATAAAGAGACTGATTAAAGGTAAGGCTATGCTTTGGGATTGATCAGAGGATCAGGGTTATTTCCTGTTCTTTAAGGAAATGGGGAATCCAGAGGGTATTGGAGACTGTCCGAGTCTACTGGTGTTTTTCCCTACTTGAGAATGCCTTCGAGATTCAAGGGGATTAGACTGTCCAAGTCTAGAGTTTTATCTTTTGTACTATGCTTAAAGAAGCAGTAGTAGTACGTTCACAGTAGAAAGATCTAGACTCTTTGAAAGACTGTTCTATTAAGATAACTAATTTCTGTTCCTATACCTCTAGGAGGTCGTCTGGACAATTTGTACGAAGCCCAAGAGGAGGCTGGAAACTTTTAAGAAGTTGAGGGACAATTTGTACGAAGCCCAAGAGGAGGCTCTCTTCCCGAAAGAAGAATCCTTATACGAAGCCTAAGAGGAGGTTGTGAATACTTCTAAGAAGTCGTATGGTCCTTGTACAACGCCCAAGAGGAGGCGGGGATGCTTTTAGGAAGCCTGTGGGTCCCCAAACCCCGAGAAATTCAAGACAGGCTATTCACAGAGAATAGATCAAGCCAGGAAAGTCCGAGAATTTGGAAGAAACTCAAGAGATGCCATTCATGGAGAAAAGATCATCTCTGGGGAGAAGAGTTTCTTTGACGATTTCTAAGGGTGACCGTCTGAGAAAGGGTTCACTGAGAATGCTGCCTTTCACGTCTCCATATTGTTTAACCCCAAGAGGAGGGAAGAATGTATCTGGTAATCCTATGGGGATATAGTTTTGACTGTATTTAAGAGTGACCAACAGGGCTTAGTGCTAGACGTAGTTGCCGGGGAAACTCTAAATATCTATACTAGTATTACACAATTGATATGAGGTTATGAAAGAAGACTTACAGTGAAACAGCCCCACAATACAGTTTATATGTATATGAAAGCGGATAAAGAAAGCATATAAACACTTACTCGGTTTTAGAGCTTCCATGCTGTTTGGTTAGTTGTTCAACAAAGAAAGATTGAAAACAATAGTATATTCAAAATTTAAAGGAGAAAGTATTTTGAAAAGATGTTGCGGCTTACAGCTCAAGGAGATGACCAAGGTTTATTAGTGATCGCACTGTCATTTTGTACAGAGGGGCTTATACAAGTGACTGAGGCCCAAGAAAGGTTTTCTGTACAAGGGGATGGGTCTTACACTCTCTCAAGAGGCCCAAGTGTTTAAAGAAAAAGAATGGGGCTTACAACACGAGGGTAGGCCCAGATGATTGGTTTTTTTATTAGCGATCGCGCCGAGGTTTTCTTTTAACGCAGGGGGACTTATACAATGTCTGAGGCCCAAAAAGTTTTGGTTAAAAGGGGATTGGGTCTTAGACTCTAATAGAGGCCCAAAAGATTTATTTTTGTACAAGTGGTGGGGCTTACAGCTCAAGGAGAGGCCCAGGGTCATTTCTTTGAAAATGGCGATCGCACCGAGATTTTCGAAAACACGGTGGGTTTTATACAATGCATTGAGGCCCAAAATGGTTTGGTTTTCAAAGGGGTTGGGTCTTACACTCTAATAGAGGCCCAAAAGATTTTGAATGGGTCTTATAGCTCGAGGAGAGGCCCAGGGTTTTTTCAATGGACGATGATCGCGTCGAACTTTTTGAAATACAACGGGACTTATACAATAAGTGAGGCCCAAAAATAGGTTTTTATTTACAAAGGATTGGGTCTTACACACTATTATAGGCCCAAAAGTGTTTGAAATTGTTTGATAAGGGTGAAAATCAAAGAAACCCTAATTTGTTATTCTTTAAAAGTAAATATTTAAAGAAAATCAAATAAAATACCAAATAAGTTTGAATAAACCATTTGTGATTTTTGTTTAAGGTTTGAGAAATGAGGGATTAATCACAAGGTTAATTAAAACTCACTTGGTTTTGATTTTCAAAGTAAATATTCACTTTTAAAATGTTTAAAAACATTAAAAAGGAATTTATTCACGAAAATACTAATTATATTAAATAAATAATATAAACTTAATTTTTTTGTGGAATAAAATATTTCAACATTTTTGTGATTTTTTGCAAAAAGAACCAATAAAAAATAATTAAAATTGAAAGAGTTATTAATTTTCCAATTAATTAATAAAACATGAAAATATTGGAAAAAATAGCAAAAATGTGAGAAAACACAAAATGGCATGGGTGGGGTTTCAACCCACGACCTCAAGGTTATAGGGCGCGCGCCTTACCACTGGGGTGGTGATACATCCATTGCTTGAAGTGAAACCACAAATATACAAGGCATGCCTTGTTTTCTAGGCCTGGTCAAGGCAAGGCAAGGCAAGTTTTGCCAAGAAACGGGAAGGTCCATAACTTTCTCATTTCTTAATGGTTGGGGACAAAATTTATATGCATCTGGCCTAGAATTTCACAAGGAATCCAATGGTGGTGGTATTTTTTCCAGATCATACTCCCTCCTCAAAACCCGATAGTGATTTTGAAAAAGGCCTATAATTGCATTTTCTATGCTACACTTTGATACAGACATGAATTACATGATGAATTGGTCCAAACACAACATATATAACATGTATGAGGTGTGTATGATCAGTGGACTTCAAAGCAATGCATATTTTGGAAAGTTCAAGTCATGATGCTTACCTCTTTTTGAGCTTTTGGAGTTTTCTGTGCAATCTGCCAAACTTCTTGTTCCATAAATGTTTTGATGCTTTGGACACTCTCAAATGATCCTTTATAAGCTTTGAGGATGGTTGGAATCAGTTAGAACCTGCAAAAACACAAACTGGCCCTTTCTTGCAAAAGGGGTTAAAATGACCAAAATAACAACTCTCTCAAATAGTGTTCCAGATGGGGGAACCATTTGGGACAGTTCAAGGATGTTATTTGGAGTGTGTTTGAGGTTTTATCTGGTTTGGAAAGTGACTGAATCAAGACATGGCTTGAAAAATGCACAAAAGGCCTATTTTGAGGTTTTGAGAGGTGACTTTGTGATTTTGGTGTTACAAGCCACTTTTGATAGTTCGGATCACCTACATATGATGTTTATGAGGTGTTAGGATCATGAGTTGTGATGGAAATGCTCTCTAACTCAAAAACACAGAGTTACCTTGCTAAAGAAGGCATTTTGGCCTAAAGAGAGGGATTTTGAGGAAAGCATCTGTTTGATGGCTTTGGTGTACTCAAACTGAGCACAAATGAGCTCTATTTATAGTAGAGCAAGTTTGTTTTGGGATCAATAGTGAATGGCAACTGCAGCAGAGGTTTGGCCAATGGTTGCACTTTGGAATCCAAGTCTCCTCTAGCCATTGACTAGAGTTTATGGCACAGGGTTGTGGTTCCCTTGGTCTTGGATAAGTCTTGACTGAATTCAGTTGAAAATGGCTCAGTCCATGCCACCTTGGTGTATGCATTGAATGCTTCAATCCAAAATTGGAGTCTTGTCCCTCTTTTAGGCAATTCTAGGTTTGGCATGCTACTTCTTGTTCCAAGGACTTTGGAGGCTTGGCTTAGTGTTTGTCCCCTTTAGATTTGATCCTCAGATGTGTCCAAAGTGATGACAAGGCTTGGAATTATCTGATTTTTCCAAATCGAGCAAAAATGCAAAATTCTGCCTAGCCTTGGCAATTTTCAACAAGGCATATTGCCATTATCATATCTCTTGGCCCAAGTGGAATTTGGTGATGTTCTTGGCCATTTTGGAAAGCCCTCATATAATACAACAACTGTTTGATCATATTTGGTTTTGATACTTTTTGGATCCAAGTGAAAAATTACCCTACATTTGGAAAAAAGTGAAGGCAGATTCTGACTTAGTGAAAATTTCCCTAAGTGTTGGAAAAAGGTGACATTTTCACTTTTTGTGATTTTGATCATTCTATAACTCAAAATCCATGAGGAATTTAGAGGGAGGTCAGTTTTAAGCTTTTGTAGAGGGTAATGAGATCTATAAATCATGCTTTGGATGGGGAAAAATAGCTTTGTGGTTTAGGAGTTATGATCCTCCAAAGTTGGTACCCTTGCCACTTTGGTCATAACTTAGAAAATTTTCTAAGTTTTTATGGTTACCCCTTTTACAAGTTATCCCACTTTTCTTGATTTTTCTTGATGAATGATGATTCAAATCATACATTAACATCATTTTAGGGTTAAAAAACCATTTTTGTGAAAAATCTCAAAAAGTCAAAGCTGACTTTTGTGCACAGTTGACTTTTTGTCAGATGAATTCCAAACTGTGCGATCCTTTAGGAAATCATGTCCTTAACCGAAATCAAACTTGATGGACATGTTCCATGGGTGTTATAGGGTATATTGAATCATGTCCTAGGGTTTGGGAGCATGTCCTGGTCAAAAGTCAAAGCTACAGTTGACTTTTTCCTCAAAACCCTAAATGTGGTACTGATGAAATTGAGACTTGCTGCTCAAGCTTCCTGGATCAATCCATTGTTAAAAATGGATCAATGTGGTATGTTGGAGACCCTCAAATCCTCTCTTGAGGTCTTGGCTCATGATTTGTCCCAAAAATCAACTTAGGGGTGAATTAGGTCAAGAAACCCTAATTCCTGATTTTTTATGTATGCATCCCCTGAGGTCAAATTGACTTGATGCTTAGGCCCATGAGGTTCCATGGAGTATTTTAGGATATGCTTTAAAGCATTGGCTCATACCCAGAGGAGAATTTCCATCTGGAGGCCCTGGTCGACCAAACCCTAATTTGGTGACACTGGCGATCTTGAGGCTTGATCCACTTGGAATGCTGCAACATTGTGCTTGATTCTTACTGTGGGAGTCCTCTTGATCCATTGTGGGTGTTTGAGAGGCTAGACAAGTTGAAGATCATGTCGTTCCTTGATTGATCCTTTGTCTAAGGCTCAAAGAGGGCTTGAAACCCTAAATTTGATTGTAGTGGATGCTCACCCATCTTTGGGGAGACTGATGAGGTATGATGGTTCCTCTATATTGTGATGATGATTTTCATAATGATGGGAAATATTAGTGGTCAAAATTTGGGGTATGACAGGTACATGCTAGGGCTCTCAAACTGAGGATGCCATACCCTCGTCACGAAGTTCTTCCGTTAAAGGAATTTGTCCTTTACTTTATGTCTGATAAGGAAAAACTTTAGGTTACTCTCAACAAAGTTCAACAGGAGAGGAGGTCTTGGAAGAACAAGTACCGCATTCTCAATGTGGAGTGTAAATACAGCAACTGTTAAAAGATAAAGATGCTCTGATTGATATTTTAGAGCAACATGCTGTAGAAAATCAAGAAGACCAAAGGAATTTGCTCGCTTCTTTCACTTGGCAAAGGAATGACAACCCGACAACGGCTCAAGAGCCCCGGTCAAAGAAGAGGAAAGCACTAGAACCAGCACCTGAGCCCTCCTCAGAGAGAACTCAGGATCCATAAGTTTATACTTTTCCTTTTACAACACTTCGTAAATTACTGTATTTCCATTTCCACAATCTTTGAATTCAATAAAACGGGGTTTCCCCACTGCATGATATTTGCAATCCAATTGTTGAAGTTTCTTTTGAAAATAACAAAAATTATTATTAATATAATCATTGTATATCTTCTTACCTACGAATCTCACGTTTGTGTCTCGATTCTAGAGTCAAACTGTCTCATTCGTACAATACTCGGGACAACATTCAAAAGAAAATGGATAATATCGAGGAAGAGAACAGAGAGTTGAGAGAAGAACTCGACGCTATGAAAGAAGATATAAGGAAACTTCACAATGACATGCAAGCTCTGGCAGTAGCTCAGATGCAACAACAATGGACTGTGATCTTAGAGATCACATCTATACCCATAGTGGAAAAGTATGATCCTCGGTATAACATGCCAAAAGATCATCCCTGGGGCATGCCACTCAATTATATCCCGGAAGGATATATTCCACCGATCACAGAAGATCCAGAAACTGCAGCAGGAACCACTGGGCCTAAAGGTTACAAACTTCGGGAAAGCGAAGATGCAAGGGGCATAACAGCAACTCCTGAAGGTTACAAACTTCGGGAGAGGGAAGCACCAAGAGTCACTGCTGTAATGACTATACTACCACCCGTGGTACACACTGTCCCGGAAGGACAGATTCTACATATATCTTGTGGTGGAAATGAAAATATGTATGACAGAATGAATGAGTTCCAGGAGAAATTCTTGGAGATGTAAAAGGAACTGCAAACCATTCGCGGTCAGGATCTATTCGGTAAGGACGTCGCGGACCTTTGTTTGGTCCCCAATGTGAAAATTCCGCACAAATTCAAGGTGCCCGAATTTGAAAAATACAAGGGTAACTCTTGCCCTCAAAGTCACTTGGTGATGTACGCTCGGAGGATGTCAACTCAGACAGAGAACCAACAGCTATTGATCCATTAGTTCCAGGATAGTTTAACCGGTGCCGCACTCAAATGGTACATGGGTTTAAACCGTACTAAGATCGTCACTTTCAGAGATCTTGGTGCTGCCTTTGTCCAACAGTATAAGTATAACCTGGACATGGCACCAGACAGAGATCAACTCAGAGCCATGTCGCAGAAGGACAAGGAAACCTTTAAGGAATATGCTCAAAGATGGCGTGAGATTGCCATTCAGATTGGTCCAACTCTTGAGGAAAAAGAGATGACAAATATCTTTTTAAAAACCTTGAGTTCGTTTTATTACACCGAATGGTCGCCAGTGCACCCAGCGACTTCACTGAGATGGTGAGCATGTGAGTTCGTCTTGAGGAAGCAGTCTGAGAAGGACGTTTGGTCAAAGATACAAGACCATCAAGCAGTACCAAAAGATACAGTAGTGCTTTCCCTAAGAAAAAGAGCAAGATATTGGTAATATCTCTCTCGGAAAGCAAAGGCAACGGTACCAACCAGTAGCAGCTCTAACTCCTCCTATCAACCCTGTGCCTGTTCCAACGTATCAACCTCAGGTTGCTCAAAGCCAACCGCATCAACAACAATATCAGCAAAGGACACAACACCTCTTCAGCAGGCTCGTCCTCAGTACAATAACAACCGTACAACGCGACCACCAGGGTTTGATCCTAACCAATGTTGTACGCAGAACTGTTTCCACTATTACTGATCAAGGGGCACGTCCAAACCAGGTCACCTCTTACAATACCAGGGAATCCGCCTTTTTGGTTCAAAGCGGTTCAGACTTGCCCTTACCATCAAGGAGGACCAAGGCATAACATAGAAAATTGTCTCAATTTCAAATTCGATGTACAAAAACTTGTCAGGAGCGGGGTCTTATCCTTCAAGGATATAAATCCAAATGTTCAGATGAACCCATTGCCTCAACACGAGAAGGCCGCAGTAAATTTGATAGAAAGAGAGTCTAACCACAGTTATCAAATTCATGATGTACTCTTATTAAGGGATAACCTGGTCAAGATGCATCGCAGACGGAGTGGATATGGGCATGTACCATCTCATAATTATCACCAGTGTGATATCTACTCTAAAGACAATCAAGGATGTTCTGTGGTGCAATCAGCTCTACAGAAACAGTTAGATCTCGGTTGGATCTAGGATCATAGAATTCTTGGGGCCAACATGACTTATACAAATTCCAACATCATTCAGAACCACGACATCCGTACGATGAATGTCAACTTGGTGGCAATGCACTCAAGGCAAAGCCAACATCATGATCTGCCACGACATGATTACAATTCTTGTCTGATCTACTCGGTAAAGAATCAGGGATGCTCTTTTGTACAAGAGGCCCTCCAGCGTCAGATGGATCTTGGATGGATCCAGGACTACCATGATAGAAATCCCTATCAGGTCAACATGATTCAAATCTTCGATATTCGCTTGATGAATACCAGCTTAGTGGAGTTACATGCTAAGCAAGTCCAGCTCAATTTTCTAACTTTGCATGACTATCAAAACTGTGATGTGTGTCGTGAGAGTGACCAAGGACGTGATCTCGTTTAAAGTGTGTTGCAACACTTGTTGAACCACTGGTGGATTTCGATCTATCTAGATGAAGACACACAACAAGTCAGTATGATTAACGGGAACCCTACTAGGCATCAAAGTCAGGATGTTCGATCAATGGAAACAGATCTAGTGAAGTTGCACTGCATACAAAGCGGACGTGGCTGGGTGCCACCACACAGCTATGAGCGTTGTAGAGTTTTCTCAAAGGATAATCAAGGATGCTACCTTGTGCGAGCAGCCCTTCAAAGTCAGTTGGACCACAAAGAGATTCAACCATGGTCAAGTTCTGGTTCAATGTCAAACTATCACCCTGATCGAGACCAAAAGGTTATCTTGATCCCTAAACGAGAAGTGGCCAGAGATGTATGCTCCATAATCCCTTTACTCCGTGAATTAAGAGTTCCTCTTGATGGTGGAAGGATTCTCAACCTCGAACCAATTGAGGCCAGCTACAATGGTCAGAAAAATCAAAAGGCTCCTGTAGTTATCTATATGCCGGGACCAGTACCGTACAAATCCGATAAGGCTATCCCTTACAAATACGGTGCAACAATAAATGAGAATGGAAAGGAAACTCCATTACCCTTCATCGTGAATATCACAGATATCAGTCGAGTAACATGGAGCGGTCGAATCTTCAACTGAGGAGTTGGAGAACCCAACAAAGAAAAGGAACCTCAAGCAGAAGTTCCTGATCAACCAGTCGGTCAGTCCAGTGATCCTGACCTTTCAAAGAATGATGATGAGATGCTGAAGCTCATCCAGAAAAACGAGTACAACATCGTTGATCAACTGTTGCAAACTCCTTAAAAAATATTTATGTTATCTCTTTTACTCAGTTCCGAAGCTCACAGGGAGGCTCTACAGAAAGTCTTGGAGCAACCCTTTGTGGAACAGGATGTAACAATAAGACATTTTGACAGCATCATCTCCAACATCACTTCCTGCAACAACTTGGGGTTTAGTGATTAGGAATTTCCAGAAGAAGGCAAAAGTCACAACATGGCGCTTAATATTACAGTCAACTGCCAGGATGGTGCTTTAGCCAGCGTACTGATAGACACTGGATCGGCTCTGAATGTTATGCCGAAGTCTACTTTAATGCGACTATCATTCAAAGGATCTCCGATGAGAGGCAGTGAGATCATCGTCAAAGCATTTGACGGATCCCGAAAAATAGTTATCGGCGAAGTCGACCTTCCCATAACTATCGGTCCTCACACTTTCCAAGTCACTTTCCAGGTCATGGACATCCGGACAGCATACAGCTGTTTACTAGGAAGACCTTGGATACACCAAGCTGGGGCAGTCACTTCGATACTTCACCAGAAGCTGAAGTTCGTCAAGAACGACCAACTAGTCACAGTCCAGGCACTTTCTGTGAGAAATGAAAATCAGGCAGAGAAAGGAACCTCTATTTCCTCATACAGAGATGCTCTCGAAGCGATCAAAAGTAACAATGTAAAAGGATGGGGTCAGCTTGTCATTCCTACTGATAACAAAACAAAGAAGGGTCTTGGTTTCTCTTCAACCTGTGCCCAGACTGCTACTAACAATGAAAGTTTTCATCCCATTCAGGACTTCTTCCACGGTGGAGGTTTCCTTCACCTAGTGTCTCAAGAAGTACATACCATCAACGAGGGTGACTCCTCCAATACAGATGAAGAATGGAAGTCCTATCTTAACGAGGACTGTTATATGTCTCAGGAAGAGGTGCCTACGCCATTTTGCTATCCTGCACAAAGTCCGAGATATATACCAAGGTCAGATGTCAAAATGATATACGGAGATTGTGATCCAGAAAGATGTCGTGCTCCACCAAACTCATTAGAGGAGGACACTCTGATGAAAGACAACTTTGACCACAACTATTATAGTCCAATGGATGGCCTGCCTATCTGGCAGCCGTACCCAGGAGACTTGGGACAAGAGAATCAGCCCAACGATGCATATCAACTGAGCATCAGTGAAAAGAATACATGCGTCCCCACCATGTCATGGGAACATTACTCTGGGCATTCAGAAAATATCCAGCACGACGATGAATTTGCAAAGATTGCAGGATTAGAGTTCATCAATTATGCTTTCCCAGAGGTCAACGTCATCGAAAGGGATGACTCCTCCAGTTCCAAAGAAGTGTGGGACACCTTAGGACAACCGAGTGGTAAATTCGACTACTTGGTCAAGTACACCGCTCCTGAAAGCTCTCGTATCAAGTTCGAAGACATCCATCCTACTGGATGGGGAGATTTACCTGAGAGCACAAACACTATGTAAGATATAGCTGAAGAATCCTTCTACGACAACTCTGCCTGGGAAATAGATTCCAACGATCAAACTCCACCATAAATCAACATTATTTCTGAAGACAAGTTAAGAAAGAAGGTATCAGACTTTGTGATTCACCGAGGAGTTCGCTGTCAATGGGTTACTGTCGATGTTCCGAAAGTCGATCATAAGTCTAAATTGCTTGTTTTAAACCCCATTGAAACATACGATCCAACGCCTTCTCCCAACTTTGAATTCCCGGTATTTGAGGCTGAAGAAGAAAATGACGAAGAAATTCCAGAAGAGATCTCCCGATTACTCAGACAAGAGGAAAGTTCCATTGAACCTCATAAAGAGCTGTTGGAAACGTTCAACTTGGGTTCAGAAGAAGAGAGAAAAGAAGTCAAGATTGGGCCACTGCTCGGTCCAACTGTCAAAGAAATTTTGATAAAGCTTCTCAAAGAGTTTCCTGATGTATTCGCTTGGTCCTATCAGGACATGCCAGGGTTGGATACCAACATCGTGGAACATCCCCTACCGTTGAGATCAGAATGTCCGCCGGTGAAACAAAGACTAATACGGACTCATCCAGACATGACAATCAAAATCAAAGAGGAAGTACAGAAACAGATTGACGCGGGTTTCCTCGCCACATCAGAATATCCTCAATGGTTAGCCAACATAGTACCAGTTCCAAAAAAGGACGGAAATATCAGAATGTGTGTAGACTACAGGGATCTGAATAAAGCCAGTCCAAAGGATGACTTTCCCTTACCACACATTGACATGCTGGTAGACAGTACAACAAAGTTCAAAGTATTCTCCTTCATAGATGGATTCTCGGGCTATAATCAAATCAAAATGGTGCCGGAAGATATGGAGAAAACTTTGTTCATCACCCCATGGGGCACTTTTTGTTACAAGGTAATGTCGTTCGATTTGAAGAATGTCGGGGCAACCTATCAAAGGGCCATGACTACTCTGTTTCATGACATGATACACAAGGAGATAGAGGTATATGTCGATGACATGATTGCCAAATCCAAAACAGAAGAGGAGCATGTGACCCACCTGTCAAAGCTATTCGAGCGTCTGAGGAAGTACAAACTCCGCCTGAATCCTAATAAGTGCACATTTGGTGTTCGTTCAAGGAAACTGCTAGGGTTCACCGTCAGCCAGAAAGAAATTGAGGTTGATCCTGACAAGGTCAAGGCCATTCAAGAAATGCCTTCTCTAAAGACTGAAAAACAAGTCAGGGGATTCCTGGGGCATCTGAATTACATTTTCAGATTTATATTCCTCATGACCGCGACATGCGCGCAAATCTTCAAATTACTCAAAAAGAATCAGGACTGCGTTTGGACAGAAGACTGCTAAACTGCCTTCGACAGTATTAAGGAATACCTGTTGAATCAACCGATTCTATCACCTCTAGTGGAAGGAAGGCCACTGATCATATACTTAACAGTCTTGGAAGACTCGATGGATTGTGTGCTTGGCCAACAAGACGAAACAAAAAGAAATGAGTCTGCCATCGACTATTTGAGCAAGAAATTCACCGACTGTGAGACTCGGTACACTATGCTTGGGAAAACTTGATGTGCTCTGGATTGGGCAGCCAAACGTCTTCGCCAGTATATGATTCATCACACTACTTGGTTAATCTCTGAGATGGATCCAATCAAGTACGTCTTTGAAAAGCCTGCTCTCACGGGAAGGATTGCCCGTTGGCAGATATTGTTATCAGAATACGACATCGAATACCACGCTCAAAAAGCCATTAAAGGAAGTATTTTAGCCGATCATTTGGCTCATCAACCGATTGACGATCAGGAATCAATCGGGTTTGACTTCCTAGACGAAGATGTCATGTATTTAAAAATGAAAGATTGTGATGAACCGCTACCCAGTGAAGGGCCAGAACCAGGTTCCCAATGGGGACTTATCTTTGATGGAGCTGTCAATCATTACGGAAACGGAAATGGGGTAATCATAATAACACCTCAGGGTGCCCACATTCCTTTCACTGCCAGATTGAAATTCAAGTGCACAAACAACGAGGTCGAATACGAAGCTTGTATCATGGGTCTCGAAGAAGCGATCGACTTAAGGACCAAGAACTTGGATGTATATGGTGACTCAGCCCTGGTTATCAATCAGATCAAAGGAGATTGGAACACATACCAATCAGGGTTGATTCTTTACAAAGACTACACGAGAAGGTTGTTACTCTTCTTCAACAGAATCGAGTTTCATCATATCCCTCGTGAAGAGAATCACATGACTGATGCATTAGCCACTCTCTCTTCCATGATTAATGTAGGTTAATGGAATGACATACCTAAGAACGACATAATGCGCCTGGAACGGCCCGCTTACATCTTCACGATCGAAGCAGTCATAGACGATAAACCTTGGTATCATGATATCAAGTGCTTCCTTCAGAAACAAGAGTACCCACCTGGGGCATTAAGAAAAGACAGAAAGACCCTCAGAAGATTGGCAGGCAGTTTCTTCCTGAGCGGTGATGCCCTCTATAAGAGAAACTTTAACATGGTCTTGCTCTGATGCGTAGAGAAACCAGAAGCAAAGATGCTGATAAAAGAAATTCACGAAGGATCCTTTGGCACTCATGCCAACAGACACACAATGGCGAGGAAAATTCTGAGAGCAGGGTACTATTGGTTGACAATGGAATCTGACTGCTACAAGTACATGAGGAGATGTCACAAGTGTCAGATATACTCAGACAAAATCCATGTACCGCCTACTCATCTCAAAGTTCTTTCTTCCCCATGGCCTTTTTCCATATGGGGAATCGACATGATTGGTATGGTTGAACCCAAGGCTTCAAATGGACATCAGTTCATCCTGTTAGCCATTGACTACTTCACCAAGTGGGTCGAAGCAGCGTCATACGCCAATGTAACCCGACAAGTGGTGGTCTGATTTATCAAAAACAATCTCATCTGCCGTTATGGTGTTCCGAGCCATATCATTACTGATAATGAATCCAACTTGAACAATAGAATGATGAAAAAGTTGTGCGCTAAGTTTAAGATCGAACACCAAAACTCATCTCCCTACCGACCCAAGATGAACGGAGTGGTAGAAGCGGCTAACAAGAACATCAACAAGATCGTTCAAAAGATGGTTGTAACCTACAAAGACTGGCACGAGATGCTACCCTTTGCTCTTCACGGTTATCGCACATATATCCGCACTTCAACAGTGGCAACCTATTTCTCTCTAGTATATATCATGGAGGCAGTGCTCCCCATAGAAGTAGAGATCCCATCAATCCAAGTATTGATGTAAGCCAAGCTAACAGAAGCTGAATGGTTTCAAAGTCGAGACGACAAACTAAATCTGATCGAAGAAAAGCGAATAACGGCATTATACCATGGTCAGTTGTATCAGCAAAGGATAAAGAAGGCGTTTGACAAAAAGGTTCGACCTCGCGTCTTCAGAAAAGGAGACCTCGTGCTCAAGAAGATACAATCTTTTCTCACTGACTCTCGGGGCAAGTGGACTCCGAATTATGACGGCCCCTATGTGGTCAAGAAAGCTTTCTCAGGCGGCGCCTTGAGACTCGCAACCATCGACGGGGAGGAATTTGCCTACCCCGCGAATGTTGATGTAGTCAAGAAATACTTCGCCTAAATATAAAAATAAAAAAAAACGTCTCGGTGGATTGAAAACCCGAAAGGGCGGTCCAGGCAAAAATTAGAGACATAATCAAAAGTCATCCTGGTGGATTGGAAATCTCAAAGTACAATCCAGGCAAAAGTTAGGGATTAATGGCAAGTAACTACGTCTGATCAGTTCAACTCCTCAGCAGTAATGCCATCCATCAGAAGAAACTTCAGTCAAGGTCATCTTCGAAAAATGCTCGGAATGCCCAGAATTCAAAGTTGGTGGAAGGATAGCGGTCGTTATGTTTCAATGTAGCCCTTTTCCGTAAATTACCATTTTCTAACTTTGTAAATGCTCTATGGGATCACCCGTTTGGCTGATTTCCATCCTATCAATAAAATTTGAGCCTTAATGCTTTTGGTTTGTAAAATCTTATTTGTTTTAGCTTTACAGAATGATATTTTAATATGATCAACGATTCTTGAAATAAAAAAAAAAGAATTTACTTGTCAAACTTTTTCTGCTTTTAAAATAAAGATGGCAATTTCTTTTGACTGTTGAACATCGAAGGAACATCGATCGCTTCTCCAGAAGTAATCGAGCTTCAAAGTGCAGAATCAAAATACTCCTTCTAAACCAGTACACCTGAATGAAGGATCAACTGTGTCAGATGCGAATACTCCATCTGACATCCCCAACAGAGTTCTTATCTCTTAAGCCCGACCGACGGTGTTCCAAACTTGAACGGTTCTTAATCATTTTGTGGATAAAAACATTGATCCAAGATCATCACTCATTTTTCACATGTTTTCGATGATTTTTATTAATTTTTAATCAAAATTAATTCCATGGTAAACAAAATTAGGGTTTTGATTGATTTCACCCTAACAAATCTTTTTTAAACACTTTTGGGCCTTTAATAGAGTGTAAGACCAAACCCCTTTTGAAAACCAAAATAATTTGGGCCTCATATATTGTATAAGACCCACTGTGTTTTCAAAAAACCTCTGCGCGATCGTTGTTTTCAAACAAACCATCTGGGCCTACCCTCATGTTGTAAGTCCCATCTTTCTTTTTTTTCAAAATAATCTTTGGGCCTCTAATAGAGTGTAAGACCCAACCCCTTTTTTTGAAACCAAACTTGTTTTGGGCCTCAGACATTGTATAAGTCCCTCTGTACATTTTCAAAAGTTTGACGCGATCGTCGTCTTTTTAAACAATAAACCTTGGGCCTCTCCTTGAGTTGTAAGGCTCACCACTTGTATAAAAATAAATCTTTGGGTCTCTACCAGAGTGTAAGATCCAATCCCTTTTTAACCAAAACCTTTGGGCCTCAGATGTTGTATAAGTTCCAGTACAATCTCTTCAAAACAATTTCCCTTTTGATTTAGATTCAAGTATACAGTTGTTATCAAAACTTTGTTTAATTTCTTTGAACAACTAACAATACAGCATGGAAGCTTGCTCACTTGTAAGTTTTATCCGCTTTCATTTACTTGCTTTAATATATATAACTGTATTGTGGGAAGCTGCGGATGGTTAGTCTTCTTTCATCCTTTTACATACATGTCAAATATATATAACTGTATTGTGGGAAGCTGCGCACGGTTAGTCTTCTTTCATACCATTTTACATACTTGTCATATATCAACTGTATATATACTAGTATAGTTATTAAGAGTTTTCCCCGACAACTAGGTCTAGAACTAGGTAAAGCTCGTTTGGTCACTCTTAAATACAAACAAAACTAGATCCCCATAGGATTTCCAGATACAATCTTTCCTTCTCTTGGGGTTAAACAATATGGAACAAAGAGAAAGACAGTATTCTCGGTGAACCTTTTCTTAGACTGTCACCCCTAGAAATTGTCAAAGGAATTCTACTCCTCGGAGTTGATCTATTCTCTGTGAATAGCATCTCCTGAGTTTCTTCAAATCACAGAACTTTCACTAAATGATCTATTCTCTGTGAATAGCATTTCTTGAGCTCTTCTTGGTTTGGGACCCACAGGCTTCCTAAAAGCATCCCCGCCTCCTATTGGGCTTTGTACAAGGAACCGTCTGAAGAAGGCTGGTTTACATCCTGAGTGAATCGCACACTCAAAGATACAACAGAGTCGCCACCGAACTTTATTTAGTCCCAAAGGACAGGGAAAATATCGATAAAACCCAAGGGAAAGAGAAACAGGAATAGGGATCGGTTATGCGAAAGGAAGGTATTAGCACCTAACGCATCAGTCGTACTCGACGGGAACCATTTCGCTTGCTTCTAGGCTTGGATGGGTTATCTATCTAAAGGCTTCTAGCTATAAGAAATAGGGGAGAGAGAGAGAGAGAGAGAGAGAGAGAGAGAGAAGAAAGGGGAAAAAGAAAGAAAGAAAAGAAAGTGCTCGCGGAGGATTGGGGCCCTCGTGCCTACGTACCCTCATAGCGCAATGAGGAAATCAGAGTGTCGTAGTTCATGGAACCAGGGGACAGAAAAGAAAAGAAGAAGGAAAGAAGGGTGAAAGTGTGCTCGCCAAGACATCGCGTCTCGTGCCTACGTATCTGACATCCAGAAGAATGTAAAATCAGAGCTTCCGTAGTTCGGGGAACCGATGGAAAACCAAACAAGGAAGCAACAAGAAAACAAAAGAAGTGGTGTCAAAACCGAGAGCAAGAGTGAAAGAAAAACTCTACTGGGGAAGACCACACAGTAAGAGCGATTGCACAAGAGACTAGAAAAAGAATGGTGACAAAACCAATAATGAAAGAAGCTCCGCTGGGGATGACAAAGAGAATTGCTAAGGATAGAGTACAAGCGACCCGACTCGAGATCCAAATAAAGGGATGGTGTCAAAACCAAGAGAAAAGGGAGACTCGGTATATTAACTGGCTGGCAGTGGTTAACCGAAGAAAGAGAGTAAGACTCTAGCGGGGAAAAGACGACGGTGTCAACAGACGAACTGTGATAAACCAAGAGAGAGAGTGTTGAACCAAAAGAAGGTGTTTGACTCTGAGGGGGCATCGGTATATTAACTGATAACTAGTGGTTAACCGAAGAAAGAAAGGACTGTAACTCTGTGGGGATAGAGAAGCATTGGTTTTAACAGAGAAAACTGTGATTAACTAGGAGGACGGGTGTAGGACCGATCAAAGGTCGTAACCCAAAAGGGGGGTTGGTATTGACTGAACAAACAACACTTGACCAACGAAGAAGGGTATTGAACCAAAAGAGGTTACTAGCCCAAGGGTGCAAGTATTCGAACCAGTAAAGGTTGCCAACTGCGGGGATTCGGTTTTAACAGGAGAACTGTGATTAACCGAGAAAAATGAGTGATTAACTCGAAAAAAGGGCTTCGGTGTTTTAACAGACAGGCTCTGGTTAACTGGAGACAAGGGTGATTAACCGAGAGAAGGTGATTAACCCAAAAAGCAAACTCAGTGTTTTAACAGACGGACTGTGGTTAACTGAGAAGGAGTGCAAATATGGGTGTTTTAACTGCCAAACAGTGATTAACCAACCAAGGGAGAAGAAGCAAACGAAGGTTGCAAACTCCGCAGGGAATTCGGTTATGACAGAAATACTGTATTTAACCGAAGAAAGAGGAAAAAACTCTCCAGGGGAATCAAGACAATGATTGACTGTAAGAAAAGAATAGGGTATTGAAACGAATAAGCTTACTAACCCAACGAACAAAGGATCGTAACCAAGAAGGTGATTGATCAAAAGAGAGTAATCGAAAAGAGATAAGAGTGATCAAGGATCGAAAGAGATTGCAAAGGGAAAAGGGTGATCAAGGATCGACCCGACTGGGGAAAGAAAGCACACACTGCCTGGAGATAGAGATGACTAAGCCAAGCACAGCGTCATTCGTCCCCTACCTGAAGTGGTCAGAATGAGAGTAGGAATTCTCCTTTCTCATTCCTTCTCTAACACACAGGGTGTAATGCAGAAATTGAAACAGACGACACAACAGCTCCAAGTTGTATAGTGCTCCCGCGTAGTAAAACGGACGGCATAACGACTCCAATTAGTACAGCGCTCCGATGTAGGGCGTAGCGCGAAACAAACTCCACAGGGGGAAAAAGAGAGGGAAAGCTCTAAAGGAAACCTAAAGAGAGGAAAGGGAAAGATCAACTAATCGAAACATGGTTTCGATCAATTAATCAATGGGAAGAACTATGCCAACAATTTTTCAAAGAGAGTGAAAAATCATTAAGGCAAAAGGTGAGAAATATTGATTGTACCAAATTAAGCTCATCCATGAAGAATGAAACTTAATGCAAACCCAAGAAAGGGAATACAAAACAGTACCAAATGATCAACAAATGCAACACAAAATCATGATATTGTGATCCAAGAAAAATGCAAGAATGATTATGTTCACATGATGCCAAAAATATGCACAATTTGAATAATCAAAAGTGTGCATCGAAAGTTCATTAATAAGCATCAAACAGAAGTTGAATGACCCTTAAAATATCCATAAAAATCAATCATATCAATCCGTGGAAGTTAGAGGAGGAAAGGGTGTCAAACAAGCTTGAAAATGCAAGAAAATGGCACTCTGTTACAGTGGTAATCGATTACTCTCTTTGAGTATTCGGTTACTTGCTTCAAAATTGCAAAATTTCGCAAAATTTGTGCAGAGTAATCGATTACTCCATTTGAGTAGTTGGTTACTCAGTTAAAAAAATCAGCGCTGATGCAAAATTTGTGAAGAGTAATCGATTACTCTCTTTGAGTAATCGATTACTACTGTAACAGTGGCAAAAAAAATAGCAAAAACAGCTTTTCAAAAGCAACTTTCACGACATAATCACTTATCCAAACTACCACATGCTAGGACACAAGTTTGTGCACGAAAATTGAACTTGAAAACAGCAAATAAACAGTGATAGAATCAATTAAACAATCAAGATCATGGATCAAGCAATGGCATAATCAATTCATATGCAAAATTATCGACTACATCGCGAATGATGCGAAAATGCTCGAAACAGAAAAATTAGTGAGATCCACCAACCTACAAGCCGGAGGTTTGGCTTGGTGAATGTTGCAAAGTGATCTTGATGCAGAAAATCAAAGAAAACTAGAGGAATCTTCAAATCTTAGACGAAACGTATCGAAATCGAGCAAAACCGCGAAATTGCACCGAAATAGAACTTGCACCAAACTGAATGTTGTATAACTTTTGGATTGGAGTAGAATGAGATGTAATTACAGAAATTCAACCAAGAAATACCAAATGATAGAGGTTAAGCTCAAGAATTAATCACTTTCGATGTGAAAAGTGATTATCCTCCAAGAAATAAGAGCTTTTGGTGAGGTTTTGGAAAGAAATTGAGATGAATATGAAGAAGTAGTAGAGAAATTCAGAGAGAATGTGAGAGATTAGAGAGTGAATTGTGCAAAATGGTTGAAGGTCTTTGAAAAATGAGTGAAGGCGAGTTTATATAGATTTTAGGTTTGGAGTATGAGAGGTTTGGAATTTGGTTTGGACTTAGCTTTGGGTTTGGAACTAGGCTAGGAGTTAGTTGGACTTGACTCACCGAGTCAAGGCGGTTAACTCGGTTAGTTAGAACCAACTCGGTAACAATCCCAAGGTAAACTCCAACATCCAAAGATCCACATTACTTGGAACACAAGGAACATGGTGCACTCAATTGGAAGTGATGCATTGGAGTAAATTTGAGTGAATTCTTGAAGACTCCAGAATGTTCCACATGCTACTAGACCAATGTAGAATCCAAGACCAAAGTGTGTGCAAAGGTGCTGTCATGAAAAAGCAGCAAAATTTGCAAACTGACATAGAGTAATCGATTACCCTATTTGAGTAATTGGTAACTCTAGCCAATTTTGTCAAATTTTGCTCAAAAATGGTGTTGTGGTCCCGGTTTCGATTTTCCACCTCCTGTTTTGACAAGTAGGCATGGAAATCCTTATTTTATGCTTGTCTTGATAATGTGATGACCTTGTGAGGATATGATTAATCGGGCTTGGAAAACCTGAATATTCATGTAATCAATACATAAAAAGAAACGATGCGAGTGCGTATGCCAGCGATGCAAATGCTTATGCCCATGCAAAAAAGGCGAACGGGGGAGGTCAAATTTCGGGTTACGACAGTTGCCCCTATTTAATCCTCTTGGACCTGAATATACGAATTGCGCCAGCTTTTCGATGATTCAAGGTAAAAGGGGATTAAATAAAAGAGTAGCTCGAGCATCAGCTAGTTGATTTTCCTCTCCGGGGATATGATGAAAAGAAATTTCATCAAAGTAAGGAATCAACTTTGCAATGTGTTGTTGGTAGGGAACCAGCTTGGAATCCTGAGTCACGAAATTCCCTCTGACTTGACCGATGACCAAGGCAGAATCTCCATAGACCTCAAGAATCTTGATTCTCATGTCGATAGCCACTTCAATACCGTAGATACATGCTTCGTATTCAGCCATATTATTGGTGCATGCAAAGTATAATCTAGCAGTGAAGGGAAGGTGAAAACCTGTTGGAGAGATGAGGATAGCACCGATTCCACGACCTTTAGAATTGGAGGCACCATCGAACACGAGTGTCCATCGTGCCCCTGGTTCGGGTCCTATGTCAGGGTCTGGAGTCTCATAATCTCGGATAAACAGAACATCCTCATCGGGAAAGTCAAACTTCATCTGCTGATAACCTTCTACAGGTTGATGAGAAAGGTAGTCAGACAAGACACTCCCTTTTACTGCTTTCTGGGTAACATGTTGGATATCATACTCGGTTAACAGCATCTGCCACCGAGCAATCCTTCCAGAGACAACAGGCTTTTCAAATATGTACTTTATCGGATCCATTTTGGATATCAACAAAGTAGTATGGCAAATCATGTATTGTCGTAGGCGTCGAGCAGCCCAGACCAGAGCACAGCAAGTTTTCTCTAAGAGTGAGTATCTGGTCTCACAATCAGTGAACTTCTTGTTCAGATAGTATATTGCATGTTCTTTTCTACCAGTGTCATCATGTTGACCCAATACACATCCCATTAATTCATTGAGAATGGTGAGATACATGATTAAAGGCCTACCAGGAACCGGCGGTACTAAGATCGGTGGTTCTTGCAAATATTGTTTTATTTTGTCAAATGCTTCCTGACAATCATTATTCCATTCAACCGATTGATTTTTTCTTAGTAATTTGAACATTGGTTCACAGGTAGTTGTCAAATGGGAAATGAACCTTGAAATGTAATTGAGTCTGCCCAGAAAGCCACGGACTTCTTTTTCTATTTTGGGAGGCGGCATGTTCTAAATTGCCCGAACCTTATCAGGATCAACTTCAATGCCCTTCTGACTTACAATAAAGCCCAACAGTTTACCAGATCAAACTCCAAAGGTGCACTTCACAGGATTTAACTGCAATCTAAACTTCCGAAGTCTGTCAAACAGTTTCTTCAGATGAACCAGGTGATCGTCTTCAGTTTTGGACTTGGCAATCATATCGTCCACGTAAACCTCAATCTCTTTATGAATCATATCGTGAAAGAGGGTTGTCATGGCACGTTGGTATGTTGCCCCTGCATTCTTTAGACCAAATGGCATGACCTTGTAACAATATGTACCCCATGGCGTGATGAAAGTAGTCTTCTCCCTATCAGTTGGGGACATCTTGATCTGATTATATCATGAGAAACCGTCCATGAAGGAAAAGACAGAGAACTGCGCTGTATTATCTACCAAGACATCAATATGAGGCAAAGGAAAATCATCCTTTGGGCTTGCCTTGTTGAGATCTCGATAATCCACACACATTCTGACTTTACCATCTTTCTTTGGAACTGGGACGATGTTGGCGATCCATTCAGGATATTCAGAAGTGTCTAGGAACCCAACATCAAGCTGCTTCTTTACCTCTTCTCTGCTTTTGAGTGCCGTGTCGGGTCTAGTCCTTCTGAGTTTCTGCTTGACAGGAGGACATTCGGGCTTGAGTGGTAAGTGATGTTCAACGATGTTGGTATCCAACCCAGTCATATCTTGATAGGACCAGGCGAAGATATCAACATACTCTTTCAACAACTTGACCAACTCGGAGTGTACATACTTTGCGAGGGATGCGCCAAACTTGACTTCTCTTCTGACCTCGTCAGTACCAAGATTGACAACTTCCACTAGCTCTTTATGTGGCTGAATCTCTCTATGCTCGTGCTCAAGGAGCCTTGCTATTTCAGTCGGTAATTCACAATCTTCCTCACCACTTTCTTTGGCTTGGTTAATTGGAATTCCAGAATTACAATGGATGTTTGCCATGTTGTTATCAATGCTTTTATTAATTCTGCATGTTTATGAATTGAATGAGTTATTTTTGAAAAGTGAAAAGAAAGGAAACTTTTGCAATTTATTTGTGAAAAAGTAAAATAAAGAAAGAAAATAGAGCATGATTTTGAATGCAAAAAATTTTATTTATCGATCACATAATATTGCAAAAGCGTGAGGCCCTTTACAAGTTATCCACTCGTCTCAGGCGAGGACGAGGGAATGAGAAAGCAAATGCATTACATGTTATATGGGAAAACCACAGGAATCACGATAGATGTCCAATTGTTGATCTTGAAACCTGACGGACACTTGCGCACAAAACTTGAAGTCTGTTTACTGGGACCAGCATCATCAATAGCTGCCACGATGTCACCTTGCTGGAAACCCGCGCTATTAAACTTGATCAAGCTGCACTACTTCTGACCAGAAGAACCAGACTGACGACCAGGGCGATTGCTCAATCCAAAACGATTATGCTTCTCAACTACATCAATCACATGCCCCCAGCCGGATAAAGCACCTTTCTGGATAGTCTCCTTAGCACTTTTAGCTGATGCTAAAGTCAATTGTGGTGATCTACTTTGACTAGTTGAAGCAGAGCTGACATCTTCGAACTCGAGACACTCCAACGGCACCTCAGCTATGCCTTCTTCGATCTCGACATATCAGAAAGATGATAACTCGCTTACAATCATATCCTCTTCACCAAAGACGATGACAAGCTGATCATCAATCATGAATTTCAACTTCTGATGCAAAGTGGAGGTAACTGCCCCTGCAGCGTGGATCCACGGATGACCCAAAAGGAAACTATACGCAGGATTAATATCCATCACCTGGAAGGTAATGGTAAACAAATGCGGCCTAATATTGATGGGTAAGTCCACTTCCCCAATGGCTTGCCTTCGAGAACCGTCAAAGGCTCTGACAACTAAGGCGCTTGGTCTCATCTCGTTTCCTTCCACCGGTAACTGACTCAATGTACCCTTAGGCATCACATTGAGGGAAGAACCGGTATCCACTAGAACACGAGATAACAGGATATCTGTGCAGGTTACAGATATGTGCAGCGCTTTATTGTGAGCAGTTCCTTCAGGAGGTAATTTTGATTCATTAAAACCCAAATACCGAATTGCAGTTATGTTGGCCACTACATCATCAAACTCGACGACAGATATATCATGCATAACATGAGCACTGTTCAAGAATTTCAACAAAGTTGATCAGTGCGCAAGCGAACTCATAAGTAAAGACAAAATTGAGATCCTTGAGGGAGTCTGACCCAGTTGATCCACAATTTTAAAGTCACTTTTCTTGATCAGCTTAAGGAACTCTTGATCCTTAAGGGTCTCTTTGCTCTTTGAAACATCCTCAGATGGGATAGTCGGTATTGGGATGGCAGTAGATGCCCCTTGTTGAAATACAGGGGTGGCAGATACAGGTGCCTCCTTAGGAGAAACAACAGTTGGAGCTTGCACAGGCTTCTTAGTGACCTTCGGAGCAAACACTCGTCCACTACGAGTCATACCTCCACCGGCTGTAACATTCATGAGCTCAGATTCAGCGAACTTTATCTCTTGACCTCTAGAAAACACAGTAGACCCATACTTCCAGGGTACCTCCTTAGAATTCTGATACGGAAACAGCTTCGGTGAACAAACAACGATGGGTTGCACCCTCTTCTGCCTAGGGGATTCCACCAGAACTTTTCTATAGATGATGGTGAACAGCTCGATAGCAGCAACTTTCTCAACAGGTTTAGATCTGGCAAACTGCACTTCACCACGGTTCATTAAAATTCGGACACAACCCTTCAGCTTTCGACACTGGTTGGGATTATTGTCACAAATCTGACACTTACCATGCAACCCTTTCAACAGCCCGTATTCATTCAATTTCTTGAAAACCACAACCATCGGGGTCTTTACTTCGTCAACATCCATTATCAACTCAGCCCTGGAACTATCCTCAATCATGTTAGCTGCAGGTCCATTGTGATTCGACAACGGGTTGTTCTGAATGTTAGGTCCTTCTTTGGCGAAAGTCAGAACCTTCTTATCAATGAGTTCCTGCACTTTGGTTTTGAAAACAAAGCAATCCTCTATTGCATGTCCTATGTATCCAGCATGATAAGCACAGGATGCATTTGGATTATGCTTCGGGCCAAATGGAGGAATTGTAGGTGCAATCTGCTTGGGGACAATTGCCCCTTGGTGAACCAAGTAAGGGAACAATTTGGTGTATGACATCGGAATTCTGTCAAAATTCGGACGCTTACAGTTTCCTTGATTGTTGTTGTTCTGACGATTCTGATTCTGCTGATTTTTGTTGTTCTGTTGATTCTGTTGCTGATTCTGAGCATTCTGAATTGGTTGTTGCGGATGATACTGGTATGGAGGTTGTTGATACTATGCAGCAACAATGTATGGATATGGATAATACGGCATGGGAGCCATGGGAGCTTGATACTGAGGAGAAACTTGAGTTGTCACAACGTTGGCTTCACCATCCTTTTTCTTGGACTGACTGTTCTGAGATTTCCTAATGGTCGGCTGCTGGGAAGCAACTCCAGGAATCTTTCCAGTCTTTAAACCGTTCACCAATGGTTACAACATCAGCGAAGTTCGATGAAGAACTACCCACCATTTTCTCATAGTAGGATCCTTGCAAGGTACCCATAAAGATGTCAACCAACTCATTGTCAGAGAGAGCAGGTCGCACACGTGATGCCATCTCACGCTATCTTTGTACATACTCCTTGAATGTTTCGGCTGAGTGCTGAGACTGATTTTGTAATTGCAATCTAGTGGGCGCCAGATCAAGATTATATTTGTATTGCTTCACGAACGCTTCAGATAGATCCCTCCAAGTACGGATTTTACTGCGCTCCAAGCCCATGTACCAATCCAATGAAGCACCAGACAAACTATCTTGAAAACAATGAACGAGTAATTCATCATTATCAATATGGGATGCCATCTTTCTGCAGTACATAGTGATGTGACTACCCGGGCAGCTTAAACCTTTATATTTTGGCAAATCAGGTATCTTGAATTTCTGCAGCAACACAACATTTGGAACCAAACACAAGTCCTTGGCTTCCATGCCAAAAGCAAAAAACCCTTCAATATCCCTGATACGGTCTTCCAACAACTTGTAGTCAATAGATCTACTCTGATTAACAGGCCTGACAAGAATCTGAGGATTTGGCAGCTGAAAAGCGGTAGGAGCATTCACTTACAGAGTAGCAAACTGAGAAGGATACACCAAACCCGGATTAATCATCTGACAAGTATTCTGACCCATCGGAACACCATACGGATAATTCGGAGGAGGTACTGTAGCGAACGATTTTGGATGTGGTTGCGAAGCACTATCGCTCTTTGGTATCTACAGCTCGATTCATTTTTCATCCTATTAAAGATGATGAAGGAAGGGAAATAGATGTCTCAAATTAACCCTGCTTGCAAACTGAGGTTAAACAGTCAAAACTGTTGGTTTATAGATGCTACAAAGATTCGGGGTCTCTATTAGGTTTATTTTTTTAAAAGTGATGTTCGGTTAATTGGTGGGAGGTTAAGATGTTAGGACGGATATATGAAAGTATGGGATTTTGGGTTTTTTGTTTAGTGTGCTCGCTAAGATTTTTCTTTCAATCTTATGCCTACGTATTCCCGTTTACCGAAACAGGGAAATCAGAGTGTTCGTAGTTCCTCCTATTCTATGGGAGAAAATGGTGTTTTGGTGTCTTGTTCAAAGCCCAAGACGTGAAGCTAAAGGTGGTTTGTATCTTGTTTAAAGCCCAAGATGTGAAGATGAAAGGTCTATTTGTATCTTGTTCAAAGCCCAAGATATGAAGCTAAAGGTTTGACTTTAGAGAGAATTTGTCATCTCTAAAGAGGGGGTTGTATGTCACAACTGTTTATAAAGGAGAATTACTTTAATCGGGATTTGTAAATCCGGCAATGAAATAATTTCCTTTATAGGGGATTTCCAACCTGAAGAAGAAGACTTTAACTCAGTGTAGAGCAATGTTATCTTTCCTTAGGAATTTCTCATGCTAAAAGAGGGACAGTGGCATGGATGTAGATGATCCAGAGGCTTGCCGCTTACAGCAATTAGATGAAGGGGAAGGAGTTGTTGATGTTTGTGTACTGTGAGCGAGGCACAGCTTTGATGCTAAAAGGTTGATTGGATCAACCAGTGGTTTTCTTATACCAAGCCTAAGAGGAGGCTATGGGCCCAACAATAGGGTGTTTTTATGTGTCCCATACGAAGCCCGAGAGAGAGGCCAAAAGGGGTTGGTCCTACAAGAGGATCTTTTATACTCAACAAGAGAGTGTTTTTGTATCTCGTACAAAGCCCGAGATGGAGGCTAAAATTTGTTTGGCTCAACAAGAACCTATTTATATCTCGTATAAAGCCCAAGATGAAGGCAAAAAGGGTGATTGACTCAACGAGGGAGTCTCTTATGTGTCTCGTACAAAGCCCGAGAGAGAGGCTAAACGTTTGCTTTGCTGGGAGGAATCATTGTACAAAGTCCAAGAGGAGGCTATTGTAACTGTTTCAGTTGAGTGACAGATCCAGTATACTTATCAGTTCTTATATGAGTAACACTATACTCAAGGATTTGATTCAGGGATATTTCCTTTTCTTTGAGGAAACGGGAAATCCAAAAGGTATTGAGACTGTCTGAGTCTACGGGTTTCCTTCCTATTTTTGAAGGGAGCTTGAGAATGTCTTGGAGACTCAAGGATATTAGACTGTTCGTGTCTAGAGTTTCATCTTTTGTACTATGCTTTGAGAAACAGTAGTAGACTCTTTGAAAGGACTGTTCTATGAAGATGACTAGGTTCTGTTCCTATACCTCTAGGAGGTCGTCGGGACAATTTGTACGAAGCCCAACAGGAGGCTGGAAGCTTTTAAGAAGCCGACGGGTCCTTGTACTAAGCCCAAGAGGAGGCTATCATTCCCGGAGGAAGAGATCATTATACGAAGCCTAAGAGGAGGCTGTGAATACTTCTAAGAAGCCGATGGGTCCTTGTACTAAGCCCAAGAGGAGGCGGGGATGCTTTTAGGAAGCCTGTGGGTCCTTGAACAATGCCCAAGAGGAGGCTGATGCTTTTAAGAAGCCCGTGGGTCCCCAAACCCCGAGAAATTCAAGACAGGCTATTCACAAGGAATAGATCAAGCCAGGAAAGTTCGAGAATTTGGAAGAAACTCAAAGATGCCATTCACGGAGAATACATTCATCTCTGGGAGTAGAGTTTCTTGACAATTCCTAATAAGGACAGCCGAAGAGAAGACTATATCTGGTGATCTTATTGTGGATCTAGCTGTCTATTTCTACGAATAAACGAAACGGCGTTACCTAGTTCTAGACGTAGTTGCCGGGGAAACTCTAAATATCTATACTATTATTACACAGTTGATATGAGTTTATGAAAGAAGACTTACAGCGAAATAGCCCCACAATACAGTTATATGTATATGAAAGCGGTAAATGAAAGCATATAAACACTTACTCGGTTGTAGAGCTTCCATGCTGTATTGTTAGTTGTTCAACAAAGGCAGAAAAACAATAGTATATTCAAAATCAAAGAAGAAAGTGCTTTGAAAAAGAAAGATTTGGGGCTTACAGCTCAAGGAGAGGCCCAGGGTTTTACCAGTGATTGCACTGTTTGAATTTGTACAGAGGGATTTATACAAGTGACTGTGGCCCAAAAAGGTTTTCTATACAAAGGGATGGGTCTTACACTCTCTCAAGAGGCCCAAAAGGTTTAAAGAAAAAGAGTGGGCCTTATAACACGAGGGTAGGCCCAGATGATTTTTCGTTTACAATGGCGATCGCGCCGAGATTTTCTTTTAACTCGAAGGGGCTTATACAATATCTGAGGCCCAAATTTGTTTTTGGTTAAAAGGGATTGGGTTTTACACTCTATTAGAGGCCCAAAAGTTTTGAATGGGTCTTATAGCTCAAGGAGAGGTCCAGATGGTTTATTTTTAAACTGGCGACGATCGTGTCGAATTTAAAAATGTACAGAGGGACTTATACAATAAGTGAGGCCCAAAATATTTCTGTACAAGTGGGTTGGGTCTTACACTCTAATAGAGGCCCAAAAGTTTTTTTGAAAATGATTTGTGAGGGTTGAATTAATCAAAAACTCTAATTTATTTCCAAAATGTATTTTAATTGAATAAAAATTCAATTAAAATGATCAAAAATTGTTTAACATGTGGGAAACAAATTATGATCTTGGATTAATGCTTCAAAAATCAAGTATTGACCTACAAAATAATTAGAAGTCATTAATCTTTACAAAATCAAGAGGGAAAAAATATTTTAAATGTCAAAAATAATTAAAATATTAATTCTTTGCAAAAATATCAATTATATGAAATGAATAATATTTTTGGGATTTTTTGGAAAAATAAAATATTTCAACATTTTTGTGAATTATAAAAAAAAGAATCAACTCAAAATCATTAAAACTCAGAGAGAAATTAATTTTTGAATCAATTAAATAAAAATCACAAAATTCAAATATTCAAATGTTGGAAAATGGCGCCAAGAACAATGGCGAGAACACGCGCGTGTTCTGAGTTTCCCAGATTTGCATTTTCTATCCAATCTCACTGAATACTTAATCATATCATGCAATCCACATACCAATCAACTCGTTTCAACCTCACGATCATGTCTATGACAATTAATTTCATTTAAATTAAACATAAAATAAGAAATCATGAACAATCCTCAAGAACCCTAGATTCTGCATGAAGGCTGGGATTTTTGATACACGATTCAAACAATGCAATTAATTGAGGGGAAACATTCCATGCATGATTATGAACATATGGCCAAATTATTGTGCAGCAAAAATTGCATGGATTGAGAGATGACCAAGTTTAGGCTCACCTCTAGGTCGTGACAGCAAGAGCAAATTGATTTCTGAGTTGGAGGTGTTACAGATGAGTTGTGATGATCTGAACAGCTTCCCTACACCCTATGGAGTGTGTTTGAATGCTTGGACTTGATTGAAACTGGCTGGATCACTTCATGGCATCTCAACTGCAACTTGGTTAAAACCTTGAGCAATTGACTGGTGATTCTGAGAAATCAGTGTTCCAGTTGTTGTTTAAGTGTTTGATCAGCTCATATGTGATGTATATGAGGTGTGTGTGTGATTGGTTTGATTGAAAAAGCTCTCAAACTCAAAACCAGATAGTGACTTGCCTTAGAAGGCACAATTTGAGTGAAAAAATAGATTTTGAGGAAAGCATTTGTTTGATGGCTTTGGTGTACTCAAACTGATCACAATTGAGCTCTATTTATAGTAGAGCAAGTTTGTTTTGCAAGGAATAGTGAATGGCAACTGCTGGGTAGGTTTGGCCAATGTTGGCAAATGAAAATCCAAGTCTCCTCTAGCCATTGACTAGAGGTTAGGGTACAGGGTGCTGGTTCCCTTGGTCTTGGATAAGTCTTGACTGAATTCAGTTGCTAAGAGCTCAGTCCATGCCACCTTGATGCTTCGATTGAATGCTCCAATCCAAAATTGGAGTCTTGTCCCTATTTTGCAATTCTAGGTTCAACATGCTATTTCTTGTTCCAAAGACTTTGGAGGCTTGGCTCAGTGATTGTCCCCTTTAGATTCAATCCTCATAGGTGTCCAAGTGGATAGGAGTGTTTGGATTTGGCTGATTTTGGCAAATCGACCAAAAGTGCAAAAATCTGCCTTGCCTTGGCAGGTTTCAGCAAGGCATCTTGCCAATGTTATATCTCATAGCTCAAATTGAATTTGGTAATGTTCTTGGCCATTTTGGAAAGCCCTTACATGATACAACAATTGTTTGAACATGTTTGGTTTTGATCTCTTTTGAATCCAAGTGAAAAATCCCCCTACATTTGGAAAAAAGTAAAGGCAGATTCTGACTTGGTGAAATTTTCACTAAGTGTTGGAACAAAGTGACTTTTCTTGATTTTGATCACTCCATAACTCAAAATCCATGAGGAATTTGGACATAGGTCAGTATGAAGCTTTTGTAGAGGGCAATGTGATCTACAAATCAAGCTTTGAATGGGGAACAATGGCATTGTGGTTTAGGAGTTATGGTCCTCCAAAGTTGGCACATTAGTGTCACTTTTTCCATAACTTAGAAATTTTTCTAAGTTTTTATGGTTACCCCTTTTACAAGTTATCCCACTTTCTTTGATTTTTCTTGATGAATGATGATTCAAATCATACATTAACATCATTTTAGGGTTAAAAATCCATTTTGGTGAAAAATCTCAAAAAGTCAAAGTTGACTTTTGTGCACAGTTGACTTTTTATCAGATGAATTCCAAAATGTGCAATTCTTCAGGAAATCATGCCCTTGACCTAAATCAAACTTGATGGACATGTTCCATGGGTGTCATAGGATATATTGAATCATGTCTTAGGGTTTGGGAGCATGTCCTGGTCAAAAGTCAAAGTTACAGTTAACTTTCCTCGCGAAACCCTAATTGTGGTGCAGATGAAATTGAGACTTGTTGCTCAAGCTTCTTAGATTAATCCATTGTTGCAAATGGATCAATGTAGTATATTAGAGACCCTCAAATCATGTCTTGAGGTCTTGGCTCATGATTTGTCCCAAAAGTCAACTTAGGGGTGAATTAGGTCAAGAAACCCTAATTCCTGATTTTTGATGAATGCATCCCCTGAGGTCAAATTGACTTGAGGAATGGGTCCATGAGGTTACATGGAGTATATTAGGTTATGTTTTGGATCATTGGCTTGTGCCCAGATGAAAATTTTCCATCTGGAGGCCCTGGTCGACCAAAACCCTAATTTGGTGACACTGTCGATCTTGAGACTTGATCCACCTAGAAGGGAGCAGCCTTGTGCTTAATCCTTGAAATGGGGGTCCTTTTGATCCATTGTGGATATTTTAGAGGCTAGACAAGTTAAAGATCAAGTCATTCCTTGACTGATCCTTTGTCTAAGGCTCTAAGAGGGCTTAAAACCCTAATTTTGATTGTAGTGAATGCTCAACAACCCTTGAGGCATTTGATGAGGCATGATGGTTCATCCATATTGTGATGATGATTGACACAATGATGGGAATCTTAGTGGTCAAATTTTGGGGTATGACAGATGCCCCTATTTAATCTTCTTGGACCCGAAGGTGTGAATGACGAAGGTATTCGGGCATTCGGGGTGCAAGAGGATTAAATATCAGAATACCCGAAATTTTGATGGCTATGAATGGCAGCTTGCGCATTCATCTTCTTTTGCTAAGCAATGATGCTTAGAAAAGGTAGACTTCCCCTCGATCCTGGTTTCCTACCAAGGAACTGGTCTCAGTTTTCTTTTGAAATAAACCTCCCCTCGATCCTGGTTTCCTATCAAGAAACTGGTCTAAGTTTCTGATTTAAACTTCCCCTCGATCCTGGTTTCCCACCAAGGAACTGGTCTTAGTTTCTGATATAAACTTCCCCTCGATCCTGGTTTCCTACCAAGGAACTGGTCTTAGTTTCTTTTGTCAATAAACTTTCTTGACAAGGGACGCTATTCGTAGCGGTTTTCCTCAAACTTCCCGCCGGATTTTCCTGGGGAGATGCCATTTGAGTGGAAAAAGTTTTGATGTCAGACTTGCTGGGGAACCCATTCGTCTGAGTTATAGAGGTATACAAACTTCTCTGTTGGAGACGCCATTTGTCGACTCTATCTGGGGAAAATGAATCTCTTGAGAGACTACTTCCGCTTGGGGTCTTACATCATACTTTTCTCGGGATCTTCCCGGAGAAATGCCATATGATGGGCTCCAGTTTTGAGGTGCCGATGACCTTTTCATCAACGGTGTTTCGGAGAAAGGCAGCTGTACTGCCAAATCTCTGCTTAGGAGGCTTTCTCTGGGGATTTTTCTTTAATCTGGGAAAGCAAGGATATCATCTTCGATGGCGAAGAGTGACATCTATAGAAAGCTTCTCTGGCTTTTTAGAGGTTCAAGTTATCAAAGTGGTCGAGTGCCGATTCTAATCCAGAGATACACTGAAGGCGAGATTGTTCAAACGCAGCATTTCCTGATGAGGCAAGAACTAACAACTCGATTGAGAAGACGGTTATCACTAGGGGACAAGACCGACTAGAGTGATAGTGATGCAATATGAAATGTGAATGCAAATTAAATGCATGATGTATGTATGTATATGCTGACAAAACTGACGCGACATACAGACTGACGAGTGAACACGACTAGATACTCGGCCATCGCGGGGCGAAGAAGTACCGTTGGTCAAAAAAAGTAGCAATTCTACCTTGCTTAGGAGAAAGAGTCCCTGCGGGGAATACCGTTGATCGGGCTTAGGAGATAAGAACTCGGCCGAGGGTATCAGATGGGAAAGCCGCATCTCATACTGCTGATCCTTCGTTCAGGCGTACTGGCCTAGAAGGAGTGCTTTGATTCTGCACTTTGAAATTCAAACGCCTTTGGAGACACGATCAACGTTCTTCCGATGTTCAACAGTCAAAAGCAATTGCCATCTTTAATTTAAAAGCAGAAAAAGTTTTAACAAGTAAATTCATTTTTGTTTCATTTCAAGAATCGCTAATCATGTTAAAACGCCATTCTGTAAAGCTAAAACAAATAAGAATTACAAACAAAAGCACAAGGGCTCAAATTTTATTGATAAGATGGAGATCAGCCAAACGCGTGATTCCAAAGAGTATATACAAAGTTTGAAAATGGTAATTTACAGGGAAAGGGCTACGTTAAAACATAACGACCACTATCCTTCTACCAACTTTGAATTCGGGACATCCTGAGCTTCTGTCGAAGATGACCTTGATTGGAGTTTTCCTCCGATGGATGATGTAACTGCTGCTGAGGGACTTGCCTCTGTTGAACATAGTTACTTGCCATTATCCCTAACTTTTGCCTGGATTGTACTTTGAGATTTCCAATCCATCGGGATGATTTTTTTTTTGTCTCTAACTTTTTCCTGGACCTCCCTTTCGGGTTTTCAATCCACCGAGACTTTTTTTTTAGGCGAAGTATTTCTTGACTACATCAACATTCGTGGGGTAGGCAAATTCCTCTCCGTCCATGGTTGCAAGTCTCAAGGCACCGCCTAAGAAAGCTTTCGTGACCACATAGGGGCCATCGTAATTTGGGGTCCATTTGCCCCGAGAGTAAGTGAGAAACGATTGTATCTTCTTGAGCACGAGGTCTCCTTTTCTGAAGACACGAGGTCGGACCTTTTTGTCGAACGCTTTCTTCATTCACTGTTGATACAACTGACCGTGGCATATTGCTGTGATTCGCTTCTCTTCGATCAAATTCAGTTCGTCGTGTCGACTTTGACACCATTCAGCTTCTGAAAGCTTAACTTCCATTAATACCCGGATTGATGGGATCTCTACTTTTATGGGGAGAACTGCCTCCATGCCATATACTAGAGAGAAAGGGGTTTCCCCTGTTGAAGTGCGGACAGATGTTCGATAACCGTGAAGAGCAAAGGGTAGCATCTCGTGCCAATCTTTATAGGTTACAACCATCTTTTGAACGATCCTCTTGATGTTCTTGTTAGCCGCTTCTACCGCTCCATTCATCTTGGGTCGGTAGGGAGATGAGTTATGGTGTTCGATCTTGAACTCAACGCACAACTCTTTCATCATCTTGTTGTTCAAGTTAGATCCATTATCTGTAATGATCTGGCTCGGAACACCATAACAGCAGATGATATTGTTTTTGATAAATCGGACCACCACTTGTCGGGTTACATTAGCGTACGACGCTGTTTCGACCCACTTGGTGAAATAGTCAATGGCTACCAGGATAAACCGATGTCCGTTTGAAGCCTTAGGTTCGATCAAGCCAATCATGTCGATTCCCCATATGGAAAAAGGCCACGGGGAAGAAAGAACTTTGAGATGTGATGGCGGTACATGAATTTTGTCGGAGTATATCTGACACTTGTGACACCTCCTCATGTACTTGTAGCAGTCGGATTCCATGGTCAACCAGTAGTACCCTGCTCTTAGAATTTTTCTCGCCATTGTGTGTCCATTGGCATGAGTGCCAAAGGATCCTTCATGAATTTCTTTCATAAGCATGTCTGCTTCTGGTCTGTCTACGCATCGGAGCAAGACCAAGTCAAAATTTCTCTTATAAAGAGTATCACCGCTCAGGAAGAAGTTTCCAACCAGTCTTCTGAGGGTTTTTCTGTCCTTTCTAGACGCCCCAGATGGGTACTCTTGTTTCTGAAGGATGCATTTGATATCGTGATACCAAGGTTTGTCGTCTATGACTTCCTCAATCGTGAAGATGTAAGCGGGCCTTTCAAGGCGCATTATGTCAATCTTAGGTAAGTCGTTCCATTGACCTACACTAATCATAGAAGAGAGAGTAGCTAAGGCATCAGTCATGTGATTCTCTCTACGAGGGACGTGATGAAACTCGACTCTGTTAAAGAAGGGTAACAACCTTCTTGCATAGTCTTTGTAAGGAATCAGTCCTGATTGGTATGTGTTCCAATCTCCTTTTATCTGATTGATAACCAAGGTTGAGTCGCCATATACGTCCAAATTTTTTATCCTTAAATCAATCGCTTCTTCGAGACCCATAATACAAGCTTCGTATTCGGCCTCGTTGTTTGTACATTTGAACGTAAGTCTGGCAGTGAAAGGAATGTGGGTACCCTGAGGGGTAACAATGATTGCCCCAATTCCGTTTCCATAATGATTAACTGCTCTGTCAAAGATAAGTCCCCATTGGGAACCTGGTTCTGGCCCTTCACTTGGTAACGGTTCATCGCAATCTTTCATTTTTAGATACATGACATCTTCGTCTGGGAAGTCAAACCCGGTTGATTCTTGATCATCAATCGGTTGATGAGCCAAATGATCGGCTAAAATACTTCCTTTAATGGCTTTTTGAGCGTGGTATTCGATGTCGTATTGTGATAACAATATCTGCCAACGGGCAATCCTTACCGTGAGAGCAGGCTTTTCAAAGACGTACTTGATTGGATCCATCTCAGAGATTAACCAAGTAGTGTGACGAATCATATACTGGCGAAGACGTTTGGCTACCCAATCCAGAGCACATCAAGTTTTCCCAAGCATAGTGTACCGAGTCTCGCAGTCGGTGAACTTCTTGCTCAAATAGTCGATGGCAGACTCTTTTCTTTTTGTTTCGTCTTGTTGGCCAAGCACACAATCCATCGAGTCTTCCAAGACTGTTAAGTATATGATCAGTGGCCTTCCTTCCACTGGAGATGATAGAATCGGTTGATTCAACAGGTATTCCTTAATACTGTCGAAGGCGGTTTAGCAGTCTTCTGTCCAAACGAATTCCTGATTCTTTTTGAGTAATTTGAAGATTTGTGCGCATGTCGCGGTCATGAGGAATATAAATCTGAAAATGTAATTCAGACGCCCCAGGTATCCCCTGACTTGTTTTTCAGTCTTTAGAGAAGGCATTTCTTGAATGGCCTTGACCTTGTCAGGATCAACCTCAATTCCTTTCTGGCTGGCGGTGAACCCTAGCAGTTTCCTTGAACGAACACCAAATGTGCACTTATTAGGATTCAAGCGGAGTTTGTACTTCCTCAGACGCTCGAATAGCTTTGACAGGTGGGTCACATGCTCCTCTTCTGTTTTGGATTTGGCAATCATGTCATCGACATATACCTCTATCTCCTTGTGTATCATGACATGAAACAGAGTAGTCATGGCCCTTTGATAGGTTGCCCCGACGTTCTTCAAACTGAACGGCATCACCTTGTAACAAAAGGTACCCCATGGGGTAATGAACGAAGTTTTCTCCATGTCTTTCGGCGCCATTTTGATCTGGTTATAGCCCGAGAATCCATCCATGAAGGAGAAAATTTTGAACTTTGCTGTGCTATCTACCAGTATGTCAATGTGTGGTAAAGGAAAGTCGTCCTTTGGACTTGCCTTGTTTAGATCCCTGTAATCAACACACATTCTGACCTTTCCATCCTTTTTGGGAACAGGTACGATGTTGGCTAACCATTGAGGATATTCAGATGTAGCGAGGAAACCTGCGTCGATCTGTTTCTGTACCTCCTCTTTGATTTTGATGGCCATGTCCGGGTGAGTCCGTCTCAACCTTTGCTTTACTGGCGGACATTCCGATTTTAACGGTAAGTGATGTTCCACGATGTTGGTATCCAACCCTGGCATATCCTAATAGGACCAAGCGAATACATCGGGAAATTCTTTGAGAAGCTTTATCAAACCCTCTCTGGCAGTTGGACCGAGTAGTGCCCCAATCCTGATTTCTTTTCTCTCTTTTTCTGAACCCACATTGATCGTTTCCAACGGCTCTTTGTGAGGTTCAATGGACCTTTCCTCCTGTCTGAGTAGTCGAGAGATCTCTTCTGGAATTTCGTTGTCAACTTCTTCTTCATCCCCAAATATCGGGAACTCAAAGTCGGGAGAAGGCATCGGATCGTATGTTTCAACTGGCTTTAAAACAAGCAATATGCATGACGTGATAATTCGTGTTTAGAAGAGATAGAGAAAAATGCGAGTGTGTGCAGTGTATTTATTTTACTGCTTGTTTTTATTTTTAATTGTTTTTTTTTTAGGATTACCATTTTCTGAGAAAAGCGAAAAAAAAACAGCAATTAATGCGGAAATTACAGAACGACATTATTTTATTAATGAACAAGTCGATCCTTGAAACTACAGCCCTATAAAACAAAACTCTGTGGCTTTGGGTGGAGCGAAGAGGGAAAATTTACAGAAAGCGAGCCCTATCAAAACATCCGTTTCACCTGGGCAGGGTGAAAGGTTAAAAACGACAATTACTTTGACTGATGAACGATCTTCGGAACCTCGACGGCAACCCATTGGCGGCGAACTCCTTGGTGAATCACAAAGTCTGGCACCTCCCTTAGTTTGTCTTCAGAAATAACGCTGATTTCTGGTAGAGCAGGATCATTGGAATCTGTCTCCCAGGCAGAGTTGTCGTAGGAGGATTCCTTAGTTGTATTTTGCATAGCATTGGTGCTCTTAGCTGTATCTCCCCATCCAATTGGCTAGATATCTTCGAGCCTGATACGAGAGCTTTCAGGAGCGGTGTACTTGACCATATAGTCAAATTTTCCACTTGGTTGTCCCAGGGTGTCCCATACTTTCCTGGAACTGGAGGGGTCATCCCTCTCGATGACGTTGACCTCGGGAAAAGCATAGTTGATGAATTCCAGTCCGGAAAACGTTGCGAATTCATCGTCATGTTGAGTAGTTTCTGAATGACCTGAGTGTTGATCCCATGACATGGTGGGGACACAGGTATTTTGTTCAATGACGGTCAGCTGATTTTCATTGTTCGGCTGACTCTCTTGCCCCCAAATCTCCTGGATAAGGTTGCCACATTGGCAGACCATCCATTGGGCCATAGTAGGTGTAGTCAAAATTGTCTTTCATCGGAGTGTCTTCCTCTAATGAATTTGGCGGAGCACGGCATCCTTCCGGATCACAATCCCCGTATATCATTTCGATGTCTGACCTGGGTATAAATCTCAGACTCTCTGTAGGAAAGCAAAAAGGAGTTTGCGTTTCGTCCTGAGACATATAACCGTCCTTGTTAAGATAGGACTTTCATTCTTCATCTGTGTCGGAGGGATCTTCCTCATTGATAGCATGGACTGCTTGAGGGACTGGGTGAAGAAAACCTCCACTATGGAAGAAGTTCTAAATGGGATGAAGACTTCCATCGCTGGCAGCTGTCTAGGTACAGGTTGCAGAAAAACCAAGACCTTCTTTGTTTTATTGTCAATAGGAATGACAAGTTGTCCCCATCCAGTTGTATCGGTACTCTCGACCGCTTTGATAGCATCTTTGTATGAGGAAATCGAGGTTCCTCCTTGGGATTGATCGTCCTTGCCCATCGACAGCGCTTGGAACTGCGTCCCAATAACCTCCTCGGGTTCTACACAAGTATATATTGATAAGTTACTCACGAGCAAGGCCTGTTCCCCACAGACTGTGACAAGTTGATCGTTCTGAATGAACTTTAGCTTTTGGTGGAGGGTCGAAGTGACCGCTCCAGCCTGATGTATCCAAGGTCTTCCTAATAAACAACTGTATGTTACCCGGATGTCCATGACCTGGAAAGTGACTTGGAAAGTGTGAGGACCGATAGTTATAGGAAGATCAACTTCGCCGATAACTGTTTTTCTGGATCCGTCGAACGCTTTGACGACGACCTCGCTGATTCTCATCGGAGGGCCTTTGAATGATAATTGCATCAAAGTGGACTTCGGCATAACATTCAGGGCTGACCCTGTGTCTACCAGTACGCTGGCTAAAGCATCGTCCTGGCAGTTAACTGTAATATTGAGCGCCATGTTATGACGGCGACCCTCTTCGGGTAACTCCTCATCACTAAATCCCAAATTATTGCAGAAAGTGATGTTAGAGACAATGTTATCGAACTGTCTGATTGTTACATCCTGTTCCACAAAGGTTTGCTCCAAGACTTTCTGTAGAGCCTCCCTGTGGGCTTCTGAACTGAGTAACAGTGATAGTACCGAGATCTTTGAAGGAGTCTATAACAGCTGATCAACAATGTTATATTCACTCCTTTGGATGAGCTTCAGCATCTCATCATTATTTTTCGAAAGGTCGGGATTACTGGATTGACCGACTGATGGATCGGGAGCTTCTGTCTGAAGTTCCTTTTCCTTGTTAGGTTCTCCAACTCCTCGGTTGAAGATTCGACCGCTCCGTGTTACACGACTGATGTCTGCAATATTCACGACGGAGGGTAATGGAATTTCCTTTCCATTTTCAACTATTGTTGCACCGTATTTGTAAGGGATCGCCTTAACTGATTCATACGGTAGTGGTCCCGGTAGATAGATGACTATGGGAAGCTTTTGATTTTTCTGACCATCATAAGTAATCTCGATCCGCTCCCGGCTAGGAGCTCTAGATTCGTCAAGCAGAGGGATGATGGCAAAAATATCCCTGGTCTGGTGACGACCAAAGATTGTGACAACATCCTCGACTTGATTGGCAAGGTAGCTCGGCGTCCAGTTGATGGGTCCAGAACCTGGATATGGGCGAATCTCTCCACGATCCACCTGACCCTGAAGAGCTGCTCTCACAAGGTAACACCCTTGGTTACTTTCTGAACAGACACTACAATGGTCATAATTGTGTGGTGGCACCTGGCCACGCCCACTTTGAATACAATGTAACCTCACTAGGTTAGCTTCCATAGATCGGACATCCTGACTTTGACGTCGGGTAGGATTCCTGTTACTGATACTAATCTGCTGAGTATCTTCATCCATATAGATTGGCATCCACCAGTGATTTAACAAGTGTTGAAGTGCCTCCTGGACAAGGGTACAACCTCGATCATTTTCGCAACCTGCTTTACAGCTTTAATAGTCGTGTGATATTAAGAATCCGAGTCGGACCTGCTCAGCATGTAACTCTACCAGGTTGGTATTCATCACGCGAATATCGAAGATTTGAACCATATTGATCTGATAAGGGTTCCTATCATGGTAGTCTTGGATCCATCCAAGATCCATCTGATGCTGGAGGGCCTCTTGTATGAAAGAGCATCCCTGTTTGTTTACCGAGCAAGTCAGACAGGAACTGTAATCGTGTCATGGCAGATTATGATACTGGCTTTGCCTTGAATGCATTGCCACCAGGTTGACATTTATCGCACGGATGTTGTGGTTCTGAATGACGTTGGAATTCGTGTAGACCATGTTAACTCCACGAACTCGGTGCTCTTGGATCCATCCGAGATCCATCTGTTCCTGTAGAGCTGATCGCACTACCGAACATCCTTGATTGCTTTTAGAGCAGACATCACATTGATGATAATTATGAGGTGGCACATGGCCATATCCACTCTGTCTACAATGCATCTTGACCAGATTGGTCCTCAATAAGAGTACATCATAAATTTGATAGACATTGTTAGACTCTTTCTCAATCAGGTTGACTGCAGCTTTCTCGTGTTGAGGCAGCGGGTTCGTGAGAACATTGGGATTCGTATCTTTGAAAGATAAGAGCCCGCTCCTAACAAGCTTTTGCACGTCGGATTTGAAATTGAGACAGTTCTCTATGTTATGCCCTGATCCTCCTTGATGATAAGGGCATGTCTGATCCACCTTAAACCAAAAAGGCAGATTTTCCGGTACTGTAAGAGGAGACTTAGTCTGGATGTGCCCCTTAGCCAGTAGTAACGGAAATAGTTCTGCGTATAACATGGCTATAGGATCAAACCCTGGTGGCCATGTTGTACAGTTGTTATTGTATGGAGGGCAAGCCTGCTGAAGAGGCTGATGTGTCCTTTGCTGATTAGGTTGGCTCTGCGCAACCTGAGGTTGATACGTAGGAATAGACGCAGGGCTGATAGCAGGAGTTACAGCTACTACCGGTTGATAACGTCGCCTTTGCTTTCCGAGGGAGATATTCCCAATATCCTGCTCTTTTTTCTTAGGGAGAGCACTACCGTATCGTTTTGTACTACTCGATGATCCAGCGTCTTTCGCCAAACGTCCTTCTCGGACGGCTTCCTCAAGACGAACTCCCATGCCCACCATCTCGGTGAAGTCATTGGGCGCACTGGCAACCATTCTATCATAGTAAAATGAGCTTAAGGTCTTTAAGAAGATCTTTGTCATCTCTTTTTCCTTAAGAGGTGGACAAATCTGAGCGGCAATTTCACGCCATCTCTGGGCGCACTCCTTAAAGGTTTCCTTGTCCTTTTGTGACATTGATCTGAGTTGATCTCTGTCTGGTGCCATGTCTAAATTGTATTTTTATTGTTGGACGAAGGCAGTACCAAGATCTCAGAATGTGCTAATCGTAGCACCGTTTAAACGCAAGTACCATTTTAATGCGGCACCGGTTAAACTATCCTGAAAGTAGTGAATCAGCAGGTCCTGATTCTCAGTCTGAGCTGACATTCGCCGAGCTTACATCACCAGATGACTCTGAGGGCAAGAGTTACCCTTGTACTTTTCAAAGTCGGGCACTTGGAACTTGTGCGGGACTTTCACATTGGGGACCAAGCAAAGATCTGCGGCGTCCTTTCCAAATAAATCCTGATCGCGAATGGCTTGCAGTTCCTTCTGCATTTCCAAGAATTGTTCCTGGAATTCATCCATTCAGTCAAACATAGTTTCCTTTTTACCAGAAGGTATCTGTGGAGTCTGTCCTTCCGGGACAGTGTGCACCACTGGGGGTGGTACCGTGACTACGTCAGTGAGTCTTGGCGTTTCCCGAAGTTTGTAACCTTCAGGAGTCTTCAGTATGCCCCTGGCATCTTCGCTTTCCCGAAGTTTGTAACCTTCAGGACCAGCGGCATCTGTCGCGATTCCCTGATCTTCAATAATCGGCAGAACATATCCTTCTGGGATATAGTTTGTAGGCATGCCCCAGGGACGGTCTTTCGGCATTTGATACCTAGGATCAAACTTCTCCACTATGGGCGCTGAGGTGATCTCCGAGATCACAGTCCTTTGTAGCTGAGCTTCTTCCATGGCCTGCATGTCGTTACGAAGCTTTCTCATATCCTCTCTCAGAGCGTCGATCTCTTCTTTCAACTCTCTGTTCTCTTCCTCAAGATCATCCATATTTTTCTGACGATTAGCTCGAGTATTGTACGAGTGAGACAGTTTGACTCTAGAACCGAGACACAAACGTGAGATTCGTAGGTAAGAAGAATACGCGATGTGAGAATGATGAATGCAATGATTATATTAATTGTTTTTTGGTTTAATCAAAATAAACTTCGACAATTAGATTGCAAATATCAAACGGTGGGGAAACCCTTTTTTATTGAAATTCAAAGGATTGCGGAAATGAAAATACAGTAGATTACAAGGTGCAGAAACAGAAACCTAAGCTAATGGGTCCCGAGTCCTCTCTGAAGAGAAATCGGGTGCTGACTCTGGTACTTTCCTTTTCTTTGACCGGGGCGCTTGGGCCGTTGTCGGGTTGTCATTCCTTTGCCAAGTGAAAGGAGCGAGCAAATTCCTTTGGTCATCCTGATTATCCACAGCATGTTGCTCTAAAATCTCAATCAGAGCGTCCTTATCTTTCAGCAGTTGTTGTATTTTGATACACTCCACGTTGAGGGTGCGGCACTTGTTCTTCTAAGACCTCCTCTCCCTTTGAACTTTGTTGAGAGTAACCTGAAGCTTTTCAGTTTCCGTCATGAAATACATGACAGATTCCCTTGGCGGAAGAACTCCGTGATGAGGATAAGGCATCTTTAGCTTGAGAGCTCTAGTTTGCACCCAGTGGAGATAAGGCTCCACCGAGACACAGTCGGGTTTTCCTAGAGACTCTCGTTCTTTCTTATGAACATGTTTCCAAGCATGCACTATTTCCATCTTTAGTGCTCTGTCATTTTCTCCTTCCTTGAAGAAAAGACCTCCCAGATGAACACCCCGTGGGACGTGTCTCATCGGGTATCCAAATTGACGACGAACAAGAACTGGATGGTAATTGATTCCTCCCTTAGTTCCTATAAGGGGTACGTTGGGGAAGTTTCCACAACGGTCAATGATCCTGATTCCATCATAAATCCTATTGCACCAATCTATGTCAGAGTTGGTGAGAGACATGATCTTCTGCGACCAGCGCAAGGCACTCTTATGATCCCAGAAAGCAGCAGACTTAGGTAAATGGGAGATAAACCATTTGTAAAGCAAAGGTACACAACATGTGATCTCCCCTCCGCTGTACAAATTCCCTAAATGTACAGAATGATACGCATCTGTGAGCAAAGTCGGCACAGGGTTTCCAATGAGAAAAACCTTAATAGCGTTGATATCGACGAAGTTATTAATGTTGGGCAACAAAAATAATCCGTAGGTGAGTAAAACAAAGATGCTTTCAAAAGCAGTCTCGTTCCCTATACTAGCGAAGTACAGAGCTTTCTTTGTCAGAAACTGGGCTGGCAAACCTTGTATGCCACCCTTGGTGGTCATGTGAATCCTGACTTCTGACTCATCCAAATGAATTGCCCTTGCAATGGTCTGATCCTTTGGAATTTCTTCCAGTCCAGAAAATGGAGCTCGATCAGTGATATGTAAATCGATAAGGTGAGAATACTCCTCCAGCGTTGGTGCGAGCTGGTAATCCGGGAATGTGAAGCAGTGATAAACTGGATCGTAGAACTGAATGAGCGTATCCATGATTCCCTCAATCACATGGACCCTTAATAGAGGTAGCAGACCTCCGTACTTGGCTCTGAAAGCCTCTTGGTTTGTGATCATTCTCGCCAAACCTCTCAAATCCTCTAGTTTTGGAACCTTGAAGGTGTACTTATGAGTTCTCCTTCTACCGTAATCCATTAGCGCAATCCTTTTCTCTGATATTTGCAATCACAGTCTTAGTTTAATTTGAAAAACAGAGAGACTATAAGAGAAGAATTTTTTTGAATGTTTTAATGTTTTTTAGATGAATGCATGAATGCAGCACACAAAAACATAGAAAAACATGGGGTCAAAGGGTCGTTGTCACGAAGTCAAGGCTCTACCCATCCCCAAAGGTTTATACTAGTGACTTTTGTACCTGTCTCTCATCATCATCAACTCTTGTCAAGAAAACACCAGCGGGCCGGGAACCGTGCTAGGTGATGTTTTTTGAAGAGTCCTCAGAAGAGGGTGGCATCGCATGACAACTATTTCTGATAGCCTCTGCGCCAATAATTTGCTCCTCAGGTTCTCAGACTTCACAATTGACCCATTTCCTATGAGAGGGAATGGGTTACATTGGGAAGCCTCCACTGAGATTGATGGTCGACCTCGTCGCCATCACCTATCTTAAGTGTATCTTCAATCTTTCCACATGCGGCATCACACGCATTCCCATTAGCAGAAAAATAAACACATATATCAATCAGGAAAAGCAGTATATATATTTGTCCTAATCATCCTAGACCTTTAAAGCTATGAATCCTATGTTCCTGACAGAAAATGGGTTCCCCGGCGAAAGCCCCCAATCTGTGGTTTTCACACAAGAGAAGAGAAAAAAGGGTAGAAGAGCCCCACGGTGGGCGCCACTTTTAAAGTTTTCACCTAATAGATGGGAAGAGAACAAGATCTCACTACAAAGGTGATATAGATCCTAATGACACGTCCCTAGCAGAATCGCCAATGATCCTCCCCAGTGAAGTCGCCATTTTTCTGTAGCGAGCGATTTTGGATGTGGTTGCGAAGCACTATCGCTCTTTGGTATCTACAGCTCGATTCATTTTTTATCCTATTAAAGCTGGTGAAGGAAGGGAAATAGATGTCTCAAATTAACCCTGCTTGCAAACTGAGGTTAAATAGTCAAAACTGTTGGTTTACAGATGCTACAAAGATTCGGGGTCTCTATTAGGTTTATTTTTTTAAAAATGGTGTTCGGTTAATTGGTGGGAGGTTAAGATGTTAGGACGGATATATGAAAGTATGGAATTTTGGGCTTTTTGTTTAGTGTGCTCGCTAAGATTTTTCTTTCAATCTTATGCCCGTGTATTCCCGTTTACCGAAACAGGGAAATCAGAGCGTTCGTAGTTCCTCCTATTCTATGGGAGGAAATGGTGTTTTGGTGTCTTGTTCAAAGCCCAAGACGTGAAGCTAAAGGTGGTTTGTATCTTGTTTAAAGTCCAAGATGTGAAGCTGAAAGGTCTATTTGTATCTTGTTCAAAGCCCAAGATATGAAGCTAAAGGTTTGACTTTAGAGAGAATTTGCCATCTCTAAAGAGGGGGTTGTATGTCACAATTGTTTATAAAGGAGAATTACTTTAACCGGGATTTATGAATTCGACAATGCCATAATTTCCTTTATAGGGGATTTCCAACCTGAAGAAGACTTTAACTCAGTGTAGAGCAATGATATCTTTCCTTAGGAATTTCTCATGCTAAAAGAGGGACAGTGGCATGGATGTAGATGATCCAGAGGCTTGCCGCTTACAGCAATTAGATGAAGGGGAAGGAGTTGTTGATGTTTGTGTACTGTGAGCGAGGCATAGCTTTGATGCTAAAAGGTTGATTGGATCAACCAGTGGTTTTCTTATACAAAGCCTAAGAGGAGGCTATGGGCCCAACAATAGGGTGTTTTTATGTGTCCCGTACGAAGCCCGAGAGAGAGACCAAAAGGGGTTGGTCCTACAAGAGGATCTTTTATACTCAACAAGCGAGTGTTTTTGTATCTCGTACAAAGCCCGAGATGGAGGCTAAAATTTGTTTGGCTCAACAAGAACCTTTTTGTATCTCGTATAAAGCCCGAGATGGATGCGAAAGAGGTGATTGACTCAACGAGGGAGTCTCTTATGTATCTCGTACAAAGCCCGAGAGAGAGGCTAAACATTTGCTTTGCTGGGAAGAATCATTGTACAAAGCCCAAGATGAGGCTATTTTAACTGTTTGAGTTGAGTGACAGATTCAGTATACTGATCAGTTCTTATATGAGTAACACTGTACTCAAGGATTTGATTCAGGGATATTTCCTTTTCTTTGAGGAAACGGGAAATCCAAAGGGTATTGAGACTGTCCGAGTCTACGGGTTTCCTTCCTATTTTTGAAGGGAGCTTGAGAATGTCTTGGAGACTCAAGGATATTAGACTGTCCATGTCTAGAGTTTCATCTTTTGTACTATGCTTTGAGAAACAGTAGTAGACTCTTTGAAAGGACTGTTCTATGAAGATGACTAGGTTTTGTTCCTATACCTCTAGGAGGTCGTCGGGACAATTTGTACAAAGCCCAAGAGGAGGCTGGAAGCTTTTAAGAAGTCGACGGGTCCTTGTACTAAGCCCAAGAGGAGGCTATCATTCCCGGAGGAAGAGATCATTATACGAAGCCTAAGAGGAGGTTGTGAATACTTCTAAGAAGCCGATGGGTCCTTGTACTAAGCCCAAGAGGAGGCGGGGATGCTTTTAGGAAGCCTGTGGGTCCTTGAACAATGTCCAAGAGGAGGCTGATGCTTTTAAGAAGCCCGTGGGTCCCCAAACCCCGAGAAATTCAAGACAGGCTATTCACAAGGAATATATCAAGCCCGGAAAGTTCGAGAATTTGGAAGAAACTCAAAGATGCCATTCACAGATAATACATTCATCTCTGGGAGTAGAGTTTCTTGACAATTCCTAATGAGAACAACCGAAGAGAAGACTGTATCTGGTGATCCTATTGTGGATCTAGCTGTCTATTTCTACGAATAAACGAAACGGCGTTACCTAGTTCTAGACGTAGTTGCCGGGGAAACTCTAAATATCTATACTATTATTACACATTTGATATGAGTTTATGAAAGAAGACTTACAGTGAAACAGCCCCACAATACAGTTATATGTATATGAAAGCGGTAAATGAAAGCATATAAACACTTACTCGGTTGTAGAGCTTCCATGTTGTATTGTTAGTTGTTCAACAAAGACAGAAAAACAACAGTATATTCAAAATCAAAGGAGAAAGTGCTTTGAAAAAGAAAGATTTGGGGCTTACAGCTCAAGGAGAGGCCCAGGGTTTTACCAGTGATTGCACTGTTTGAATTTGTACAGAGGGATTTATACAAGTGACTGTGGCCCAAAAAGGTTTTCTGTACAAAGGGATGGGTCTTACACTCTCTCAAGAGGCCCAAAAGGTTTAAAGAAAAATAGTGGGGCTTATAACACGAGGGTAGGCCCAGATGATTTTTCGTTTACAATGGCGATCGCGCCGAGATTTTCTTTTAACGCGAAGGGCCTTATGTCGCTCCTGGGATTCTCATCCTAGTACAAACGCGAAAGTGGCACCAAAACAGAGTCGCCAGCAATGTGTATTTATCCCAAGAGAGGGAAAGGAAACACTGCATAAACCTGAAGGAAATAAAGAGCATGGTCTTGCGACCAAGAGAAATGGGATTCGGGAGTCGGTTACGCGAGAGAAAGGTATTAGCACCCCCACGCGTCCATCGTACCCAATGGGATCCACGCTTGCTTGTCTCGATCAAAAGGGTGATAAAAAAGGATACTGGAAAAGGAACTGAAAGAAAGAAAGGAGAAAGAATGGAAAAGGAATAAGAAACAAATGTAGGGAAAATAAAAGAAGTGCTCGAATGGGCCCTACCCCACTGCCTACGTATCTCATCGGGAACATGAGAATCAGAGCGACGTAATTCCCCTCACTAGGGATGGATTGTTTGTGTTTTTTAGTGGAATACGTCAACGTTCGCGTCCTAGCAGTTTAGGTGTTGTAGCTCGATGTAGGGAGAGTTAGGCGTTACCTGTTTGCAGTAGAACGGAAATGACGCATCCTTACGGAAGGAGTGAATGAGATGAGAAAAGAATTCCCGAAGGAAGACGTGATTGTTTGTTTTTGTCTTTTAAGAGTTTTTTCCATTTTGTTTGCATATGATAGTGTATCTAAATCTTAGTCATTGGAATGTGTACATTCTCACATTCCAAGATGGAATGAGTAAGAAAGTACACTAAGGGTGAAGAAGACCCCCACACTTAGTTCCAATTGTTAAGGTTCAAACACACTAACATACTTGTGTTTATTAAGTGTTTTTTGTTGATTATGAAATGAAGAAGTGTTTTTCTTTATTTGTATCTTCAACAAGTATTGCATTTAAGTCCCTCATACAAGATCAAATGTTTAACACATTGACCCAAGATGGGGCATATGCTACACATTCTAAGATTATAAGAGAAGACCCCTTATAATCTTTTCTTTATATGAAAGGCCTAAATGCAATAAGTGCCCGCCTTTATTAGATATTTTGAATTTTCTTTAAGATGAGAATATGGAAGACTCAAGAGAGGAGAGAAAGGTAGAATCTATGTGATCTAAGACTCAATCCTAATTGATTATTTAAGGGAGTGATCCTAATGGTTTGTGAGGTTTCAAAACCTAAAGTCTAAAGAAGGAATGAATTAAACAATTCACTTCTAAAGTAGAAGATGAATTGTAACTCAAAAAGGGAAAGTAAAGAGTTAATCAAGGTAAGCACATAAGTGCTTAACAAAATACAAAGATGAATTGTAAAAGATGAAAGGAAAGAAAGAGAAAGGAAAGAGATTTGAATGTGGATTCCTTATCCACACTCAATTTCAACTTACCAAAGCCCCTACAAGGTTAGTGAACAAGTAAACATGCATAAGAAGTAAAAGAACACTTAATACACATAAAGCTCAAAAGAATGAGATGAAAAATAAAATCCTAATATCACAACCAGAATGTGAACCATATGGATAACAAGTGAATATCATCACACAAGCTCAAATGAAATAAGCAACAATCATCATCCATAGCATTCAACATGTTTCCATAAGAAAAGATAGGTGAAAGATGGAAAGAAATGGAAGAAACATGCATAAATGGTACATGTAATCCAAGGATCAAAATTGAAACTGAATGGAAAATGGTTTATAAACATCTCACAAGTATTCATGAACCAAACATCAAGACATTCTAGAAGTAATAGAAGAAGATGTGGACTAAAAGTTCAAAAAGAAAATGCACACAATACATGTTAAGGATGCACAAAGCTCAAATGGAAATGAACATGCAAATATGACATACAATGTGTAACAATAACCTATAATGTCACATGAATAGCTCATACAATATGCAAATGATCATACAAATATGCACAAAAGAACTCATGTAAACATGCACAAAAATTAGAATGATATGACAAGTTATTATGCTTCAAATGTAATGCATCAAACAAAAATCAAATGGATTCATGAAAATTATGCAAGCATGGTATTGGAATGCCTAAGTCATAAATGAATCATACATCAAAATAGGATGTGAAAATTCAAAGCAAAAAGACTTCAAACAATGCCATTAGACCAAGTTAGAACATCATACAAAGTAGTGCAAAGATGAGCATCAAAACATGTCATAAAATTACCTATAAAATCAAAAAAAAATCATCTAACATGTTTCAAAGTGTTAATGAATCAATGCAAAAAGAACCAAGTCCAAACAATTTGTAATGAGCAAGAACAAAATTATGCAAATTCATGTACCACATTTGGAATGCACAACAATGGAAATTCAAAGAAAATTATGAAACAGGGGCAAAAATGTCATAAAATCATGAAATAAAAATGTCAAAATTTTCCTAAATGTCTTAAAAATGTTCATGAATTTTTATGGAATTTTATGATGATGTTTGGTAATTTTAAAAATTAAAAAGAAAACGTGTACAAAATGGAGAAAATAAAATAAAATGGGAATAAGGGAGGGGTGCAAACATAGCAATTATTCAGTTCAAATGGTTTGGGCTTTAAAAACATAGGGTGCGAATAGCAATGATCCAGTCCACATTCAGAGCGCAATCCATACCAATTATCATGCACACTCAGTCAACAATAGTCAAGCAATTCCACGCCATTAGATCAGGTCAAGTCAACAAGCAAGTCAAAGTAGTTAAATCCAATGCACATGCGTGAATGTCCACGCACACTGCCATGCACCACACCACATAATGTTTAAAAATAAAATCAAAATTGAGCACATGCAAGGCATGCTTATTTTAATGCGCTGGCAGCTTTTTAACCACACGATGATGAAAAATCAACGGACACGATTAAAACCTGCATAAACCCTAACATTCAAGGTCACCGGCCGGAGATGACTTCCGGTCATCTTCTCCGGCCAACAGCCACCACCTGCAAACTCACATGTTCACCAAAACACACAAATCGCATACCAAAATGAAGCTCAGACAATGGAGATCATGAATACACCAATATTTTCCATAGAACCAAAACATACAAAGAGAACAGAGAGGATCAAATCATGCCCTAAGTTTTGGATCTAAGCCTCTACAAGGCCTATCAACTAGCCGGAGTAAGAAATGCTCCTAGTGAGCTCATATCAACAAGAAACATGTGAAAATGAACAGAAAACGTGCAATCAAAGTTCAAGAACTCAAACCTGAAATTAATGAGGCTTTGAATACACAAGAATACCAGAGGCAAATGCTTCTTCCTTGAGCTTAACTTGGCCAAATAAAGGATTAGCTGAAGTGGTTGATGGTGATTCAGTAGAGAGAAATTAGAACCAAGCTTCAAAACAAATTGCAATGTTGTGGAATTGAGAGAGAATCAGAGAGAGTTATGAAGTGAAAAGGAACAAAGTGAAGCTCAAGAATTAGTGGCAATGGTGAGATTGAGAGAGAAGAAGAGAGAGTTTCTGAAGTGAATGTGTGAAAATGAAGTTGGAAATGAAATTTGAGAGTGAAGTTTTTGTTTATAATGTGAGCTAACCATGGTTAAACTGAGTGAGTCAGCTGAGTCATGGTGGTTTAGGTTAGTCCTCCCTAACTAACTGAGTCAAGTTAGTTAGGGAGAGCAATGGTATGGTGATGGCAACTCATGGTAACCTATGGTGGAGGTGAAAAGAAAATGAAGGCATGGCTGTTGTATCAGAAACTTGCTTAGCAAGTTTTCTCTTTCCATTTTCATGCAAGGCACGTGCTATATCAATGTAGATGATGTTCAAGGTGTGCTCAAATAAGGGAAAGAAATGTTTGATGGATGTCTGAACCACATTGTACATCAAAGCCACCAATGCATCAGTGTAATGTAGGGTGGTTTGATGATGTTTTTCTCTCTACTCAATGGATGATTTGGTGTGTTTTTGGGTTCATTTGAAAGAGGTGATGTAATGCTACAAGTTTGGTGTGAAAAATGAATTGAAATGATGCTTGGAAGAGGTTGGAAAATGACTTATAACATGCATAAATGGAACTGATACAAGGGCGTGGAAATGAGGTTGGCTGGCAAGGCATCTTGGCATGGAATCTCAGCAAGATGACTCTAACTTGAGACCACTATATCTACCTCATAGCTTGATCAAATCAAATTTTGCCCAACATGAACCTTGAAGAGGGCATTACAAGAAACATTTTTGATGTTGACAAGTTTTGCACTTGAGGCCTTTAATCATGAGAAAAATGGGTGAACATTTGGCCCACCAACTGTTTGTAGAAATGACATGCGCGTGACCTGAAAATCCTTGGTCATGACCTAGTTTTGAACCTACTTTGCCCAAACTTTGATCAATCATATCTCACTCAATTTTTATCCAATGGAAATGTTCTACACATGGATTTGAAGCTTGAAACAAGATCTTTTGTTGTGGCCGAGTGGAATTTTCATTTGATGCCCCAATTTTGAATGGCCTTGGTTCAAACTCTGATGCAAAATGGCTCAAAATTACTATTTTTGGAAACCTTACTTCTTCCAAAAATGGCAACTTTCCACATCTTGATTTTTTCATGATTCCATTGGAGTTTCTTGATCAAATTTTATACATTGGTCACATATAACATGAATTTCATGATTTTGGGCTCAAAAAGTCAAGAGTTGACTTTTTCCACTGATTATTTGACTTTGCCCCAAATTTCCTGATTTTTTATCTTTCTTCCAATTGAACCACTTCTAAAACCAATTGAGAGGCAATTTTCCACACACATACACTTAAGAACATGTAGAATACCATGACATCAAGTTTTGTCCAAAAAATCAAAGATACCCTGATTTAATTGGAAACCCTAGTTTTGGTACCCACCTACTAGGAGAAAAATGTGCAGTCTTCAATTTCAAATTCCTCAGAGTATGTTGTGTATCCTCTTAAAGGATGATGAGATATGCCACTTGAGGATGATTTTGAACCAATGAACATCTCTTTTGAGGGTTTTCCTTCATTTTTTTGGATCTCTTGCATAGTGAAAGATGTAGTGCTTCAATCTCCTATTGAATCTCACTCTCTTGAAGTTTTGGATGACCAATTGAGGTAGTATGAGACATGAAAGACCTCTTGGCTTGCCTTGAGTGAACTTGTTTGACCTTTTTGTGCCTTGAATGATTCCTTGATTGTCCATCTTTTACCTGATCACATGCCTTGATGGTAAGAAGGATGCTATGCTTCATTTTTCTATGTGAAATATGCAATGCAATGCTAATGAGATGGATATGATATGATATATGATAATGCTATGCTAGGATGCTAACAGGGAGAGCAAATTTTGGGGTATTACAGCTGCCCCTATTCAAACGCTGTAGCCCTGAATGCCTGAAAGCGATTGCTTTCAGACTTTCAAGGCATATAGCGATTGAATACCAAAAATTTGCTCTGGATGATGAAGAACAAAAGGGATATAAACCCAACAAGAATGCTGGATTGAATCTTCAATGAAAAGTTATAGGAGAGATCTGTCTTTTGAACGACGCCGAACGACTACTGACTTGCCATACTGTCGATGGACTTTCAACAATGTCTTTTTGAACGACGCCAGACGACTACTGGCTTGCCATACCGTCGATGGACTTTCAATAATGTCTTTTTGAACGACGCCAGGCAACTACTGGCTTGCCATACTGTCGATGGAATTGAGCTGTTCTGCCAATCTGTCGTTGGACTTTTGCCAAACCGTCGTTGGACTTCTGCCAAACTGTCGTTGGACTTTTACCAATCCGTGTTGGATTTCTGCCAATCTGTCGTTGGACTTTAATGATTACCAAATCGGCGTTAGGGATCTCAAACTTGCCATCTTCAAATGGACTTTAGCAGCCTCTACCAAACTGTCGTTGGATTTCCGTGCTTACCAAACCGTCGTTGGAAGCTTTGCCAAACTGTCGTTGGACTTTAGTGCTTACCAAACTGTCGTTGGAAGCTTTGCCAAACTGTCGTTGGACTTTAATGATTACCAAACTGTCGTTGGAATCTCAAACTTGCCATCTTCAGATGGACTTTTGTAGCTTTTACCAAACTGTCGTTGGATTTCCGTGCTTACCAAACCGTCGTTGGAAGCTTTGCCAAACTGTCGTTGGACTTTGGTGCTTACCAAACTGTCGTTGGAAGCCTAAAATTGCCAAATGATCACTCCACCTGCTGGAATAACATGAACAAACTGTACGCATGCCAAAAATAAATTGGACTTTGGATTGTAAATGAGCATTGCTGAGAATTACACCACTTGCTGGGTAATATCATATGTTGACACCTTGCTGAAGAAAAAATTATGTCGATCTTTTTAAACCTTGCTGGGGAATGCCTTTTGAGAGGATTTTATAGAAAACCGAACGTCTTCAAACTCTATTGGGGATAACAGATCGGGAATATCCTTTGCTGGGGAAATAACATGCCTCCTGCATGGGATGTTCAATAACTCCGCTGGGGATTATTCTTCAACAAATTCCACATGCTGAACCTGTAGGAAATACGACGCTGCCACTTGCTGGTAAACGCCACAAGGAAAATTACTGCGAGAAGCTTCTTCAAACTCTTAGACGAACACCCTGTCTTGAACTATCCTTCACATCGTCTGCGAGGTACCGGAGGATTTACACTCGTTGTTGACATGAAGTGTTCACTGCATTAATAACCGTTATCAACACAGAAGAATTCCATTTTCGACCGCCGTTGCCGTCACAAAACTCGGTGGAAACTCTTGAATGGAAGAATCGACTTAATAAGATACAACAGTATCAAGTCATAGCAAATATCTATTCGTGGTTACGACCGTGCTGCTTAGATCGATCGTACTCGTTACCTGCAATAGAAAAAGTATATGCATATGCCCCAGGATATTGCGTGGTCTTTTGAGTCCACCAGCCATGGTTGTCCAACAAGCAAAGTAATTTTAATTGTCTTTTCTGCGTGTTTTTGCAAGGCCAGGATATTTTCAAAGTAATGTTTCATTATCAAAAATCGGACGTTTTTGCAAACAAAACAGTAAAATGAAAACAAAAGCTTGTGACTGAATATTCAATTTTATTGATGAAAAGCCAAAATCGGCGAATTTACAGTTGGAAGCAAACCCCTGAAAGAGTTGATTGCCATAAAATTGAGAAAAGAAATCTATCCTAATGATAATGCAAAAATTGGATTCCAACTGATTTCTTATTCTGTTATAACCAGTATGTATTCCAACTTTCTTGAATGTCTTCGCCTTCGGAAGCTCGTGGTCCGAACAATACCTCCTTCGGAAACTTTGTTATTTTGTTGAAGAGTAGAGAATGTACAGATTAATTCAGACTGCAGTCATTCGCTTAAATCCCTCTTTTGCGTGGATCGCCTTTTCAGGTTTTCAATCCACCTGGATACCCTTTTTTTGCCTAAGTTGCCCTTTCGGGTTTTCAACTTACCGGGTGTACAATTCTTTTCAATTATATCCCTAATTTTTGTCCGAACCTTTATTCTGTTTTTGGTTCGCCGGGATGCCCTTTTTTGCCTGGATTGTTTTTTTTTCTTTTATCCAGCGGGTCTCTTTATACGAAGTATTTTTTAACTGCATCTGAATTAACAGGGCATGAAAAGTCTTCACCATCCATGGTTATCAGCAATAAGGCTCCACCTGAGAAGACCTTTTTAACCACGAATGGACCTTCATAGTTAGGAGTCCATTTGCCCCTGTGATCTGTACTCGGAGGAAGTATTCTCTTGATTACCACATCTCCAACCTTGTAAACTTGAGGTCGGACCTTTTGATCGAATGCCCTCTTCATTCTGCATTGGTATAGCTGGCCATGGCATACTACTGCTAGCCATTTCTCCTCAATAAGGCTCAGCTGATCAAATCTGGCTCGTACCCATTCAGATTCATCTAGCTTAACGTCCATCAATACTCGGAGAGAGGGAATCTCCACTTCTACTAGTAGAATTGCCTCCATTCTGTATACAAGTGAGTATGGCGTTGCCCCCGTGGACGTGCAGACTGATGTTCGGTACCCATGCAAAGCAAATGGTAACATCTCATGCCAATCTTTGTACGTGACAACCATCTTCTGCACAATCTTCTTGATATTTTTGTTGGCCGCTTCGACCGCGCCATTCATCTTCAGACGGTACGGAGAAGAATTGTGATGTTCGATTTTGAAGTCCCGGCATAGCTCAGCCATCATCTTATTATTCAAATTAGAACCATTATCAATAATGATTCTTTCGGGCACTCCATATCGACAAATGATATCTCGTTTCAAGAAACGACCTACTACTTGCTTAGTGACATTGGCATAAGATGCTGCTTCGACCCATTTAGTGAAGTAATCAATGGCGACCAAGATGAAACGATGGTCGTTTGAAGCAGTAGGCTCAATTTTTTCGATCATATCAATGCCCCACGTTGCAAATGGCCACGGAGAGGACATGATACTCAACGGATTGGGAGGGACGTGCACTTTGTCAGCATAAATTTGGCATTTGTGACACTTGCGAGCATACTTGCAGCAATCCGACTCCATTGTCAACCAGTAATACCCCAATCTCAACAATTTCTTAGCCATCGCATGTCCTCCGGCGTGGGTACCGAAAGAGCCTCCGTGCACTTCAATCATCAACAGGTCTGCCTCTTGTCTATCCACGCATCTGAGCAGAACCGTGTCAAAATTCCTCTTATACAGCACGCCATCCTTGTCCAAGAAGAAACTACCGGCTAGCCTTCTTAATGTCTTCTTGTCATTGGAAGATGCCCCAGGCGGGTATTCTTGATTTTTTAAGAAGCATTTAATGTCATGGTACCAAGGCTTGTCGTCAGACACTACGTCAACATCAAACACAAAAGCAGGTCTATCAAGGCGAGATACATCAATCCTGGGCACAAAGTTCCAACCATGCACTCTGATCATCGAAGATATAGTGGCCAAGGCATCTGCAAACTTATTTTCATCTCTGGGAACATGGTACAACTTGACAGCTGTAAAGAATGCCAGCAATCTCCTTGTATAATCTCTATACGGAATCAAATTCTGCTGATGTGTGTGCCAAGTTCCCTTTACTTGATTGATTACCAGTGCTGAATCACCAAAGATATCGAGGGTCTTGATTCGTAAATCAATAGCTTCCTCAATCCCTAGTATGCAAGCTTCGTATTCTGCTTCATTATTGGTACATCTGAAAGTTACTCGGGCAGTGAAGGGCATGTGAACACCTTCTAGCATAATGAGAACTGCACCAACTTCGCACCCATTCATATTAACTGTCCCGTCAAACATCAAACTCCATTTGGATTCAGGGTTAGGCCCCTCCTCCAGAAGTGGTTCCTCGCAGTCTTTCGCTTTGAGAAACATGATGTCCTCATCAGCGAAATCAAACCTCATGGGCTGGTAATCATCAAGAGGCTGTTGCGCAAGATAATCTGACAGTATACTTCCTTTGATTGCTTTTTGCAAAGTAAATTGAATATCGTACTCTGTCAGTACCATCTTCCACCTTGAAACTCTTCCTGTAAGCGCTGGTTTCTCAAAAATATACTTGACCGGATCCAATTTTGAGATCAACAGGGTTGTATGTGTGAGCATATATTGTCTCAATCGCTTGGCGGCCCATGCGAGTGCGCAGCATGTCTTCTCAAGCATTGAATAACGTGATTCACAATCTGTAAATTTCTTGCTCAGGTAGTAAATAGCATGTTCTTTCCTACCCGTCTCGTCGTGTTGACCGAGAACACAATCCATGGATCCTTCGAGCACTGTCAAGTACATAATCAGTGGTCTCCCTTGCACTGGAGGTATCAGAATCAGAGGTTCCTGCAAATATCTTTTTATTTTATCGAATGCATTTTGACAATCATCATTCCACCTGACCGTTTGATCTTTTCTTAGCATTTTGAATATCGGTTCGCAGGTGGCAGTTAGGTGAGATATGAACCTTGAAATGCAGTTCAGTCTCCCTAGAAAGCCGCGAACTTCTTTCTCAGTTCTCGGTACAGGCATATCTTGTATAGCTTTCACCTTAGCAGGATCAACCTCTATTCCTTTTTCACTGACAATGAAACCAAGCAATTTTCCAGACCGCACACCGAAAGTACACTTGTTAGGATTCAGTCTCAATCTGAATTTCCTCAACCTCTCAAACAGCTTCTTCAAGTTGATCAGATGTTCCTCTTCTGTCTTTGATTTAGCAATCATGTCGTCCACATAGCACTCGATCTCTTTATGAATTAGATCGTGAAATAATGTCACCATTGCTCTTTGATATGTTGCCCCTGCGTTCTTCAACCCAAAAGGCATTACTTTGTAACAGAAGGTACCCCAAGGGGTAATGAATGTCATCTTCTCCATGTCTTCAGGCGCCATCTTTATCTGATTGTACCCAGAGAATCCATCCATAAATGAGTACACTGAAAACTAAGCAGTATTGTCAACCAGCACATTAATATGAGGGAGTGGAAAATCATCTTTATGGCTCTCCCTGTTGAGATCTCTGTAATCCACACACATTCTGACTTTGCCATCTTTCTTCGGCACCGGTACTATGTTGGCCACCCAAGGAGGATAGTTGGTTACTACCAGAAAACCTGCATCCAACTGTTTCTGTACCTCTTCTTTGATCTTCAAAGCCATTTCTGGTTTTGTTCTGCGCAGCTTTTGCTTGACCGGTGGACAGTCCTCTTTCAATGGTATTCTATGCACAACTATGTCTGTATCTAAACCTGGCATATCTTGATATGACCAAGCAAAGATGTCAACGTATTCATGTAGCATGACTATCAGCTCTTGCTTTACATCAGCTCGCAGACTTGCACCGATCTTGATCTCTTTCTTGCTTTCCTCTGAACCAATATTGATAACCTCAAGCTCTTCCTGATGAGGCTGAATGGTCTTTTCTTCCTGTTTCAACAACCTAGCCAACTCTTCCGGGAGTTCATAGTCTTCATCACTTTCTTTCTCGGCTTGATAGATCGGATTGTCAAAATCATACGTGGGCATAACAGAATCATTTTCAAAGGAATCCACAGAATCCAGTCTGCATGATTGGATTGATGCTTTATTTCAGATTATTTTTACTTGAAAACAAAAGAAAAGAAGGTACATTATCATTTTTAATTTTCTTTGTGCAAAAATAAAAATAAAGAAAGAAATAAAGGAACAAAAATTTGTAAACAAAAACGTCCTTTTATTGATATTTGAACATTATATGAGAAAATATGGTGGCCCTACAAATGGATCCTCGCACCTTGGGCAGAGTGTGGGATTTCATGCATTATGAAAGACAAGAATTATTACTCTGAATGGTGTACAACATGAATGATTTCTTCACTAGACCAGTTTTGCAATGCCCCGCCTGGAGCCAATGCATACACCCATCCGTCCAAGTAATCTGAGCCTTCAGCGTCATCTTCTATTGCTGAGCAAGACTGATTAGGATTGATAATTCCTCCGCTGTTGAAGCTGATTGGCCCACGGAATCGGGGAACTGGCGTCTGGCCCGGTTGATATCCAATGCCGAACTTATCTTCTTTCACAAACACGTCGATAGCTTTACCCCAACCTTGGGCATTTTCGCTTTCAACCACTTCTCTGGCCTGCTTGTATGACGCAATTGATGCACTCGACCCAACTGGCACATTTGACACCACTGCTGCGAAGTAGATTCTGGTAAGTTATTGATATTCAGGGCTTCAAAAGACTGGCACAGGGTTTCATGAATTTCTCCATCCATTTCCACATATTTGAAAGTGGATAAATGACACAAATATATCTTCCTCACCGCAAACAGTGACCACTTGTCCCTCGAATACGTACTTGAGCTTCTGATGAAGTGTGGCGGTAACTGCGCCTGCTGCGTAAATCCACGGTCGGCCCAACAAATAGCTATAAGCAGGCTGAATGTCCATAACATGAAAGATTGTCTTGAATATCTGTGGACCAACCTGTATTGGCAATTCTACCTCTCCAAACACCGATCTTTGGGATCCATCGAAAGCTCTCACAATCAGATCGCTGGGTCTAAGAATCAATCCATCTACTTCAATCTTCATCAGGGCCTTCTTGGGTAACACATTTAAGGAAGAACCTGTGTCAACCAGCACATGCGACAAAACAGCTCCTTTGCATTCAAGTGTGATGTGCAACGCCTTGTTGTGATTACGTCCATCTGGAGTCAAATCCCTATTCGTAAACCCCAACCCGTGGGTCACATTCACATTAGAAATTACTCCCTCCAACTGATTCACCGTAATCTCTTGGGGAACGTATGCCATATTCAAAACTTTCAACAAAGCAGCCCGGTGTGCATCTGAACTCATTAGCAGGGATAATATTGAGATTTTATAGGGTGTCTGATTGAGCTGATCAATGATCTTGTAATCGCTCTTTTTGATAATCCTCATAAATTCCTCAACATCATTATCAAAATTGATTTTAGGGTCTTCTTCCTGAGCAGACACCTTGTCATCAACAACCTGTTTCCTTTTGCTCTTGCAGCAGCTTCAGCCTCTTTATCGCTCCTTAGAGTATGGGGAGCAAACAGTCCACCACTCCTGGTAAAACCACTTGGTCCACTGACATTCTCAACGCTGGTACCAACAGCCTCTGATCTCTGTTGATTTCCTCCTTGATGAGTATCAGTTACATATTGTCATGGAACTGCCCTATTAGACACATAAGCAGCAGATTCAGGAACCATAATCGTAACTGGTCTCAGCCTCTCGGGCACGATGATAGCAACAGGGGCCTCAACAGGCACCTGTATCTCAACTGGATTATAGTAAATGGTAACGGCAGAAACATCTATCTCCTTCTCTACTTTATCAAACTGAAGTCTTCCTTCGTCCATAAGATCCTGCAGTCCAACTTTCAACCTACTGCAGCCATTAATCTATTTTGAACAATCTTCACAATCAGAGCCACATCCAAGAAACACTTTTCCTTTTAACAAACTCTCTTTTACAGTCAACAGCGGAGTCTTTACCAAATTCACATCGGTAATCATATTTAATTTCTCACCATCAGAAATAGCATTCATGTTTGCACCTCCATGATGGGGCATCAGATTATCACGAACATTTGGCGGCTTAGAGAAATTAATAGCTTTTGCGTCAATCAAGTCCTGAACCTTATGGTGAAAAGCCCAGCACTTCTCTATCGAGTGACCTTGCGCGCCAGAATGAAATTCACATCGAGTGTTAGCGTCGTAACCTTGAGGCAATTTTCCAGCATCTATCGGCCTCATAGTTCGAAGTTCTACTAACTTCTCTTTGAGCAATTGTGGTAACAAAGCAGCATATGTCATAGGCAATGTATCAAATTTACGGTCCCTTGGTCTATTATTCTGGAATCGGGGTCTACCTTGCTGATCTGGAGCTTGTTGTCCTACTGGAACCGAAATGGTTACAGCATCCACCTGATGATAGGGTTGAGTCCTACCTCTGTCCCCTCCTCTATGTACAGCACTGGACTCCCCTTATCTTTTCCTCGATCCATTAGCAAAGGGTTTCCTCGAACTCGAAGCACCAGTCCCACTGACGTCTTGAATTTTACCCAACTTCAGCAGACTCTCTATTCGTTCCCCAGCAACAACAATGTCAGCAAACCCTGTGGAAGGACACGCAGCCAATCTATCCAAATACTGCCCCTGGAGTGTGCTCATGAACATATCAGCCATCTCACGATCACCCAAAGGTGGTTGAACTCGTGCAGCCAATTCTCTCCATCTTTGTGCGTACTGCTTAAAGCCCTCCTTAGGATCCTGAGTCATACTCTGTAATTGAGTACAATTGGGTGCCATGTCTAGATTATATTGATACTGCTTCAGAAACGCAGCGCACAAATCTTTCCAGCTCTTTATATGAACCTTGTCCAGCTTAACGTACCACTCCAGGGAGACGCCTGATAGGCTATCCTGGAAGAAATACATCCAGAGCTTTTGGTCTTCGGTATAAGCGGCAATCTTACGATTGAAAGCTTGCAAATGTGTTTTGGGACAAGTACTGCCATTGTACTTATCCAATGTAGGGAGCTTGAATTTGGGAGGGATCCTCACACCCTGCACGAGACCCATGTCCTCTATGTCAATTCCCAGAGGATTTTGGCTCTCAATAGCCTTGAGTCTTTCATCTAACCCTTCGTACTTCCGGTCGTCATTGTAGAAACCCATGTCATTGTTGAATGCAGTAAACTGATCATCTTGACCATCCTCATTATTGTCAAATCCCAGATGTACCCCACCAGCAGGGATTGTGCCACCAGGAGGAGTGGGCACGTTGCGATTTGGGATTTCAGTCTCCAGCCTCTGAATAGTGGTTCTCATAGCTTCTTGACCAACCCTCATGTTTTCCTGACCGATCCTCAGCTCCTACTGTCCTTGAGCGATCCCCTACATAAGGTTCATGAACTGTTCCATCCTTCCCCTCAAATCAGCTAACTCAGTCTGAACTTGTTCCATAACTCTTTCTTGGTTGCGTCGGGTAGAATATCGGTGAACTGGGGTATCAGCTATCGTGCCTGAAAACCAAATAAAGGTTAGCAGGCGCCTACAAAAAAGAAAACCTGCAATGCAAAAAATGATATGCAAATGCAAATGGAAAGTTATGTATGTCATTTCAAGATACTTTCCATATCCTGATTCCAATCGTAACCATGAATTCCTGAAGACCAGAAATCATGATTACTGAGTTTTGCCTCGAAGAGATAATCATATATGCCAATCACAAGTATCTGATGACCAAAAATAGTGATTTTGTAGTGTGCTAGTGTACAGATATCATATCACGTCACATATATCTGAAGACCAGAAATTGTGAACAGAAATAGCTCATTTCATACAAATTCCCAAAAGTTTTCAAGCACATTTGTCATAGTTTCAGCGACAGAAAAAGAAACAAGCAGTCAAATGGATCCATCAACAATTCTGATGGTAACCATTGCAAATTATAAAGAAATGACAAAAATCATTAATCTGATAGCTCTACGTCCTTCAACTTCTGGCTGGAATACTTAATCTCTTCAAACAGGATGCGGGTACATTGATGATGTGGCTTCTCAATCAGCTCTTTGATTACGACATCCCTTTTTTCCAGTGCATCAGATAATGAGCCCATGTGCATCAGCAATGCTTCATCTTCACCGGCTCCTTTGCGCCTCTTGATTCCAGCTTGAATTTTAACCAGCTTCAACTCTGTTGTGACATCTTCAAGCTATTTGTTGGCAATTTTTAGCTTATCTTCAGCATTCCTTGCATGTTCTTGACTTTTGCCAAGATCCTCTCGATACCTTCTTCTTTCTACATGTGCTTTCTTCAGCTCTTCATCTTTATCTTTTAACTGAATCAGCAATTCAGAGTTTTCAATTCTGACTTCATCCCAAGCTTGATGAAGTTTAGCCAATGACTCCTTGCTTCGGGCTAATGCCTGCTTTGTAGCCTTATGAGCCTGACTAGTATCATCTGCTCCCAAAGTAAGTTTTCGGAAGTACCGAGCTCTATCATCAAAATCTTCTTCTTTGTCTGCTAAGATTTTCTACGCTTTCAATGCTCTTTTCTCCAAATCTTTGTTGTCAGCCAAAGCTTTCTGAAGACATCTGCTCATTCCAGAGTTCTCTATCTGCAACTCTCTAACCATTTTCTTCCATTTCTCGCACTCTTCAGTCGGTACCATGGAGTGTTGATTTGGACATAAGAGAATCTCTCTTGAAAAGGGTAGCAACAGATCTTTGACCTTCGTCTCAATCCAAGCATCGTAGTCAGTGTATGATCTACAGTCTCCTTTGCCAAACATCAACTTTCCCTCTCTTTGCCTAGATTTCCAGGCATTTACTACTTCTGGCACTCTTTCATTCTTGGTTCCTACAAAAAACAGGGAAGCACTAATTTCTTCATTAGCAGGAGGATTTCTTGAAGCGTAACCAAATTATCTAACAGCCAACACTGGGCTGTAATTAATCCCACCCCTTCTTCCAAGTAGAGGCACATTCGGAAAACTTCCACATTTAACAGTAAGCTCTACTGTCAGTAGTTTGGGATCAAACCAAATGATGTTATTGGCAGTCAACCCTATCAACCTCTTGGACCATTTCATTGTCTCAGCAGTTTCTACGAAAGCACCAGTTCGAGGTAAATGTTTGAAAAGCCAATGACATAACAATTGGGTACATCAACTAACCAAACTTCCCCTTCCCTTCTCATTTTTGTAGTGTACTGAGTAATAAAAATCTCCTAGCAGGGCAGGAATTGGATTCTTCGAAACGAACACTTTCATCGCCTGCATATCAACAAAGTCAGGTTAACCGGGGAAAAGTACCAAACCATAGATACAAAGAGCTAACACAGCATTGTAAGTAGTCCAGTTTTTAGCCTTGGCAGCTTCCTGAGCTTGTTGGAAAAGAAACTCCAAATGAAATCCTTCATTTTCTTTAAGTTTACTCAGACCACTTTTCACAACAAACAGGTCCAAATGTAGAATAGCAGCAATTACTTCAGGGTTAAAAGCACCTTCAGAAAAATACGGTATAGAAGACGTGACTGGAATTCCCAAAATAAATGAGAATTCCTCCAAAGTGGGCATCAAAATGTAGTCAGGGAACAGGAAACATCTCATTGACGGTTCATAGAACTATAAGAAAGTGTGCAACCCATCCTTCTCATACTTTGTGAATGCACATACCATTTTAATCAACTCTCTATACTCCTTCTGAAATGTGCTGAGAACACCAGAACCAGCCATGTTTATCATCTTGTTCAGTGAATCCAGCTTGGGATCAGGGAATTTATATGACACATTGTTCTTCCTCTTAACCTCAACTTCTTGGGAACTCATGATTGGAATCAGACAATGTGGTAGGTACCTGAAAATGACAAACATAACCTGTTATGATATGAGTATGCAAATGCAAAAGGCCTGTGATCAGGTGTCCAGGTGTCTGTGTCTGTGTTAAACTATGTGCACTGTGTCTCTGTACTGAATCTGGCAATATATCTGAGATGAATACTCAAACCACTGTCATAGGATACACTGTCTGTAACAATCATAGAATCACAAATAAGGTATGTAGGAGGCTGGGTTACCTGCAAACCTGTAAACATCCCACCCATACTCACATGTGGTTCCTAGAAAACAAGGTTTGTCGGCTTCGGAGGTTTGAGAAGCGATAGCACATTCAGCACATAGGATACAATGCTATGCCAATCAAAGAGGTCGTCCACTGACTCACCTTAGAAAATAAAGGTCATCCTATGCAAGTTCCAAAGTGGGCCCCCGGGTGCGAGTAGGTTTGCCACAGAATGTGGTCTGCCACTGTCACCACTAAAGAGAGATGTTTCCACTAAGGTCCTCATGATCGGTCACTAGAGTCGACAGCTCTCTAGATCGACATCCTAGAATACACAAGATGCGTACGCCATGATGGGTCCCAAGATAGCCTCGTCTAGCTGTGAATTTCGTGATTACCCAACGTACACAGATGGCACGTAGGTTCCACTACTCTCCACTCTAAATCTAAGTGTATAGTCAAGCCTGTGTACTGAGCTCATCTCTCAGAAATCTCATCCCGCCAAACAGACAGAACAGTGCAACGCAGTATAATATATGAAATGTAAATGCTAACATGCTATAAATATGGTACAAGTAATAAAATACAGTAAACAGCAAATACAATACAACAGTAAACACCCAATGAAATAAAAGCAAACAAGCGCTAGGATTGACTCGCCTAGGATGGACCAGCAATAGGTCAACCTGTCCCTAGCAGAGTCGCCAGCTGTCGCTCCCGGGATTTTCATCCTAGTACAAACGCGAAAGTGGCACCAAAACAGAGTCGCCAGCAATGTGTATTTATCCCAAGAGAGGGAAAGGAAACACTGCATAAACCTGAAGGAAAGAAAGAGCATGGTCTTGCGACCAAGAGAAATGGGATTCGGGAGTCAGTTACGCGAGAGGAAGGTATTAGCACCCCCACGCATCCATCGTACCCTATGGGATCCACGCTTGCTTGTCTCGATCAAAAGGGTGATAAAAAAGGATACTGGAAAAGGAACTGAAAGAAAGAAAGGAGAAAGAATGGAAAAGGAATAAGAAACTAATGTAGGGAAAATAAAAGAAGTGCTCGAATGGGCCCTACCCCACTGCCTACGTATCTCATCGGGAACATGAGAATCAGAGCGACGTAGTTCCCCTCACTAGGGATGGATTGTTTGTGTTTTTTAGTGGAATACGTCAACGTTCGCGTCCTAGCAGTTTAGGTGTTGTAGCTCGCTGTAGGGAGACTTAGGCGTTACCTGTTTACGGTAGAACGGAAATGACGCATCCTTACGAAAGGAGTGAATGAGATGAGAAAAGAATTCCCGAAGGAAGACGTGATTGTTTGTTTTTGTCTTTTAAGAGTTTTTTCCATTTTGTTTGCATATGATAGTGTATCTAAATCTTAGTCATTGGAATGTGTACATTCTCACATTCCAAGATGGAATGAGTAAGAAAGTACACTAAGGGTGAAGAAGACCCCCACACTTAGTTCCAATTGTTAAGGTTCAAACACACTAGCATACTTGTGTTTATTAAGTGTTTTTTGTTGATTATGAAATGAAGAAGTGTTTTTCTTTATTTGTATCTTCAACAAGTATTGCATTTAAGTCCCTCATACAAGATCAAATGTTTAACACATTGACCCAAGATAGGGCATATGCTACACATTCTAAGATTATAAGAGAAGACCCCTTATAATCTTTTCTTTATATGAAAGGCCTAAATGCAATAAGTGCCTACCTTTATTAGATATTTTGAATTTTCTTTAAGATGAGAATATGGAAGACTCAAGAGAGGAGAGAAAGGTAGAATCTATGTGATCTAAGACTCAATCCTAATTGATTATTTAAGGGAGTGATCCTAATGGTTTGTGAGGTTTCAAAACCTAAAGTCTAAAGAAGGAATGAATTAAACAATTCACTTCTAAAGTAGAAGATGAATTGTAACTCAAAAAGGGAAAGTAAAGAGTTAATCAAGGTAAGCACATAAGTGCTTCTTAAGAAAATACAAAGATGAATTGTAAAAGATGAAAGGAAAGAAAGAGAAAGGAAAGAGATTTGAATGTGGATTCCTTATCCACACTCAATTTCAACTTACCAAAGCCCCTACAAGGTTAGTGAACAACTAAACATGCATAAGAAGTAAAAGAACACTTAATACACATAAAGCTCAAAAGAATGAGATGAAAAATCAAATCCTAATATCACAACCAGAATGTGAACCATATGGATAACAAGTGAATATCATCACATAAGCTCAAATGAATTAAGCAACAATCATCATCCATAGCGTTCAACATGTTTCCATAAGAAAAGATAGGTGAAAGATGGAAAGAAATGGAAGAAACATGCATAAATGGTAGATGTAATCCAAGGATCAGAATTGAAACTGAATGGAAAATGGTTTATAAACATCTCACAAGTATTCATGAACCAAACATCAAGACATTCTAGAAGTAATAGAAGAAGATGTGGACTAAAAGTTCAAAAAGAAAATGCACACAATACATGTTAAGGATGCACAAAGCTCAAATGGAAATGAACATGCAAAGATGACATACAATGTGTAACAATAACCTATAATGTCACATGAATAGCTCATACAATATGCAAATGATCATACAAATATTCACAAAAGAACTCATGTAAACATGCACAAAAATTAGAATGATATCACAAGTTATTATGCTTCAAATGTAATGCATAAAACAAAAATCAAATGGATTCATGAAAATTATTCAAGCATGGTATTGGAATGCCTAAGTCATAAATGAATCATACATCAAAATAGCATGTGAAAATTCAAAGCAAAAAGACTTCAAACAATGCCATTAGACCAAGTTGGAACATCATACAAAGTAGTGCAAAGATGAGCATCAAAACATGTCATAAAATTACCTATAAAATCAAACAAAAATCATCTAACATGTTTCAAAGTGTTAATGAATCAATGCAAAAAGAACCAAGTCCAAACAATTTGTAATGAGCAAGAACAAAATTATGCAAATTCATGTACCACATTTGGAATGCACAACAATGGAAATTCAAAGAAAATTATGAAACAGGGGCAAAAATGTCATAAAATCATGAAATAAAAATGTCAAAATTTTCCTAAATGTCTTAAAAATGTTCATGAATTTTTATGGAATTTTATGATGATGTTTGGTAATTTTAAAAATTAAAAACCAAACGTGTACAAAATGGAGAAAATAATATAAAATGGGAATAAGGGAGGGGTGCAAACATAGCAATTATTCAGTTCAAATGGTTTGGGCTTTAAAAACATAGGGTGCGAATAGAAATGATCCAGTCCACATTCAAAGCGCAATCCATACCAATTATCATGCACACTCAGTCAACAATAGTCAAGCAATTCCACGCCATTAGATCAGGTCAAGTCAACAAGCAAGTCAAAGTAGTTAAATCCAATGCACATGCGTGAATGTCCACACACACTACCATGCACCACACCACATAATGTTTAAAAATAAAATCAGAATTAAGCACGTGCAAGGCATGCTTATTTTAATGCGCTGACAGCTTTTTAACCACACGATGATGAAAAATCAACAGACACGATTAAAACATGCATAAACCCTAACATTCAAGGTCACCGGCCGAAGATGACTTCCGGTCATCTTCTCCGGCCAACAGCCACCACCTGCAAACTCACATGTTCACCAAACACACAAATCGCATACCAAAATGAAGCTCAGGCAATGGAGATCATGAATACACCAATATTTTCCATAGAACCAAAACATACAAAGAGAACAGAGAGGATCAAATCATGCCCTAAGTTTTGGATCTAAGCCTCTATAAGGCCTATCAACTAGCCGGAGTAAGAAATGCTCCTAGTGAGCTCATATCAACAAGAAACATGTGAAAATGAATAGAAAACGTGCAATCAAAGTTCAAGAACTCAAACCTGAAATTGATGAGGCTTTGAATACACAAGAATACCAGAGGCAAATGCTTCTTCCTTGAGCTTAACTTGGCCAAATAAAGGCTTAGCTGAAGTGGTTGATGGTGATTCAGTAGAGAGAAATTAGAACCAAGCTTCAAAACAAATTGCAATGTTGTGGAATTGAGAGAGAATCAGAGAGAGTTATGAAGTGAAAAGGAACAAAGTGAAGCTCGAGAATCAGTGGCAATGGTGAGATTGAGAGAGAAGAAGAGAGAGTTTCTGAAGTGAATGTGTGAAAAGGAAGTTGAAAATGAAATTTGAGAGTGAAGTTTTTATTTATAATGTGAGCTAACCATGGTTAAACTGAGTGAGTCAGCTGAGTCATGGTGGTTTAGGTTAGTCATCCCTAACTAACTGAGTCAAGTTAGTTAGGGAGAGCAATGGTATGGTGATGGCAACTCATGGTAACCTATGGTGGAGGTGAAAAGAAAATGAAGGCATGGCTGTTGTATCAGAAACTTGCTTAGCAAGTTTGCTCTTTCCATTTTCATGCAAGGCGCGTGCTATATCAGTGTAGATGATGTTCAAGGTGTGCTCAAATAAGGGAAAGAAATGTTTGATGGATGTCTGAACCACATTGTACATCAAAGCCATCAATGCATCAGTGTAATGTAGGGTGGTTTGATGATGTTTTTCTCTCTACTCAATGGATGATTTGGTGTGTTTTTGGGTTCATTTGAAAGAGGTGATGTAATGCTACAAGTTTGGTGTGAAAAATGAATTGAAATGATGCTTGGAAGAGGTTGGAAAATGACTTATGACATCCATAAATGGAACTGATACAAGGGCGTGGAAATGAGGTTGGCTGGCAAGGTATCTTGGCATGGAATCTCAGCAAGATGACTCTAACTTGAGACCACTATATCTATCTCATAGCTTGATCAAATCAAAATTTGCCCAACATGAACCTTGAAGAGGGCATTACAAGAAACATTTTTGATGTTGACAAGTTTTGCATTTGAGGCCTTTAATCATGAGAAAAATGGGTGAACATTTGGGCCACCAACTGTTTGTAGAAATGACATGCGCGTGACCTGAAAATCCTTGGTCATGACCTAGTTTTGAACCTACTTTGCCCAAACTTTGATCAATCATATCTCACTCAATTTTTATCCAATGGAAATGTTCTACACATGGATTTGAAGCTTGAAACAAGATCTTTTGTTGTGGCCGAGTGGAATTTTCATTTAATGCCCCAATTTTGAATGGCCTTGGTTCAAACTCTGATGCAAAATGGCTCAAAATTACTATTTTTGGAAACCTTACTTCTTCCAAAAATGGCAACTTTCCACATCTTGATTTTTTCATGATTCCTTTGGAGTTTCTTGATCAAATTTTATACATTGGTCACATATAACATGAATTTCATGATTTTGGGCTCAAAAAGTCAAGAGTTGACTTTTTCCACTGATTATTTGACTTTGCCCCAAATTTCCTGATTTTTTATCTTTCTTCCAATTGAACCACTTCTAAAACCAATTGAGAGGCAATTTTCCACACACATACACTTAAGAACATGTAGAATACCATGACATCAAGTTTTGTCCAAAAAATCAAAGATACCCTGATTTAATTGGAAACCCTAGTTTTGGTACCCACCTCCTAGGAGAAAAATGTGCAGTCTTCAATTTCAAATTCCTCAGAGTATGTTGTGTATCATCTTAAAGGATGATGAGATATGCCACTTGAGGATGATTTTGAACCAATGAACATCTCTTTTGAGGGTTTTCCTTCATTTTTTTGGATCTCTTGCATAGTGAAAGATGTAGTGCTTCAATCTCCTATTGAATCTCACTCTCTTGAAGTTTTGGATGACCAATTGAGGTAGTATGAGACATGAAAGACCTCTTGGCTTGCCTTGAGTGAACTTGTTTGACCTTTTTATGCCTTGAATGATTCCTTGATTGTCCATCTTTTACCTGATCACATGCCTTGATGGTAAGAAGGATGCTATGCTTCATTTTTCTATGTGAAATATGCAATGCAATGCTAATGAGATGGATATGATATGATATATGATAATGCTATGCTAGGATGCTAACAGGGAGAGCAAATTTTGGGGTATTATAGCTTATACAATATCTGAGGCCCAAATTTGTTTTTCGTTAAAAGGGGATTGGGTCTTACACTCTATTAGAGGCCCAAAAGTTTTGAATGGGTCTTATAGCTCAAGGAGAGGCCCAGATGGTTTATTTTTAAACTGGCGACGATCGTGCCGAATTTAAAAATGTATAGAGGGACTTATACAATAAGTGAGGCCCAAAATATTTCTGTACAAGTGGGTTGGGTCTTACACTCTAATAGAGGCCCAAAAGTTTTTTTGAAAATGATTTGTGAGGGTTGAATTAATCAAAAACCCTAATTTATTTCCAAAATGCATTTTAATTTAATAAAAATTCAATTAAAATGATCAAAAATTGTTTAACATGTGGGAAACAAATTATGATCTTGGATTAATGCTTCAAAAATCAAGTATTGACCTACAAAATAATTAGAAGTCATTAATCTTTACAAAATCAAGAGGGAAAAAATATTTTAAATGTCAAAAATAATTAAAATATTAATTCTTTGCAAAAATATCAATTATATGAAATAAATAATATTTTTGGGATTTTTTGGAAAAATAAAATATTTCAACATTTTTGTGAATTATTAAAAAAAGAATCAACTCAAAATCATTAAAACTCAGAGAGAAATTAATTTTTGAATCAATTAAATAAAAATCACAAAATTCAAATATTCAAATGTTGGAAAATGGCGCCAAGAACAAGGGCAAGAACACGCGCGTGTTCTGAGTTTCCCAGATTTGCATTTTCTATCCAATCTCACTGAATACTTAATCATACCATGCAATCGACATACCAATCAACTCGTTTCAACCTCACGATCATGTCTGTGACAATTAATTTCATTTAAATTAAACATAAAACAAAAAATCATGAACAATCCTCAAGAACCCTAGATTCTGCATTAAGGCAGGGATTTTTGATACACGATTCAAACAATGCAATTAATTGAGGGGAAACATTCCATGCATGATTATGAACATATGGCCAAATTATTGTGCAGCAAAAATTGCATGGATTGAGAGATGAGCAAGTTTTGGCTTACCTCTAGGTCGTGACAGCAAGAGCAAATTGATTTCTGAGTTGGAGGTGTTACAGATGAGTTGTGATGATCTGAACAGCTTCCCTACACCCTATGGAGTGTGTTTGAATACTTGGACTTGATTGAAACTGGATGGATCACTTCATGGCATCTCAACTGCAACTTGATTAAAACCTTGAGCAATTGACTGGTGATTCTGAGAAATCAGTGTTCCAGTTGTTGTTTAAGTATTTGATCAGCTCATATGTGATGTATATGAGGTGTGTGTGTGTGTGTGTGTGATTGGTTTGATTGGAAAAGCTCTCAAACTCAAAACCCGATAGTGACTTGCCTTAGAAGGCACAATTGGAGTGAAAAAATAGATTTTGAGGAAAGCATCTGTTTGATGGCTTTGGTGTACTCAAACTGATCACAATTGAGCTCTATTTATAGTAGAACAAGTTTGTTTTGCAAGGAATAGTGAATGGCAACTGCTGAGTAGGTTTGGTCAATGTTGGCAAATGAAAATCCAAGTCTCCTCTAGCCATTGACTAGAGGTTAGGGTACAGGCTGCTGGTTCCCTTGGTCTTGAATAAGTCTTGACTGATTTTAGTTGCTAAGAGCTCAGTCCATGCCACCTTGATGCTTCCATTGAATGCTCCAATCCAAAATTAGAGTCTTGTCCCTATTTTGGCAATTCTAGGTTCAACATGCTATTTCTTGTTCCAAAGACTTTGGAGGCTTGGCTCAGTGATTGTCCCCTTTAGATTCAATCCTCAGAGGTGTCCAAGTGGATAGGAGTGTTTGGATTTGGCTGATTTTGGAAAATCGACCAAAAGTACAAAAATCTGCCTTGCCATGGCAGATTTCAGCAAGGCATCTTGCCAATGTCATATCTCATAGCTCAAATTGAATTTGGTAATGTTCTTGGCCATTTTGGAAAGCCCTTACATGATACAACAACTGTTTGAACATGTTTGGTTTTGATCTCTTTTGAATCCAAGTGAAAAATCCCCCTACATTTGGAAAAAAGTTATGGCAGATTCTGACTTAGTGAAATTTTCACTAAGTGTTGGAACAAAGTGACTTTTCTTGATTTTGATCACTCCATAACTCAAAATCCATGAGGAATTTGGACATAGGTCAGTATGAAGCTTTTGTAGAGGGCAATGTGATCTACAAATCAAGCTTTGAATGGGGAACAATGGCCTTGTGGTTTAGGAGTTATGGTCCTCCAAAGTTGGCACATTAGTGTCACTTTTTCCGTAACTTAGAAACTTTTCTAAGTTTTTATGGTTACCCCTTTTACAAGTTATCCCACTTTGTTTGATTTTTCTTGATGAATGATGATTCAAATCATACATTAACATCATTTTAGGGTTAAAAATCCATTTTGGTGAAAAATCTCAAAAAGTCAAAGTTGACTTTTGTGCACAGTTGACTTTTTATCAGATGAATTCCAAACTGTGCAATTCTTCAGGAAATCATGCCCTTGACCTAAATCAAACTTGATGGACATGTTCCATGGGTGTCATAGGGTATATTGAATCATGTCTTAGGGTTTGGGAGCATGTCCTGGTCAAAAGTCAAAGTTACAGTTGACTTTCCTCGTGAAACCCTAATTGCGGTGCAGATGAAATTGAGACTTGTTGCTCAAGCTTCTTAGATTAATCCATTGTTTCAAATGGATCAATGTAGTATATTAGAGACCCTCAAATCATGTCTTGAGGTCTTGGCTCATGATTTGTCCCAAAAGTCAACTTAGGGGTGAATTAGGTCAAGAAACCCTAATTCCTGATTTTTTATGAATGCATCCCCTGAGGTCAAATTGACTTGATGATTGGGTCCATGGGGTTCCATGGAGTATATTAGGTTATGTTTTGGATCATTGGCTTATGCCCAGATGAAAATTTTCCATCTGGAGGCCCTGGTCGACCAAAACCCTAATTTGGTGACACTGTCGATCTTGAGACTTGATCCACCTAGAAGGGAGCAGCCTTGTGCTTAATCCTTGAAGTGGGAGTCCTTTTGATCCATTGTGGATATTTTAGAGGCTAGACAAGTTAAAGATCAAGTCATTCCTTGACTGATCCTTTGTCTAAGGCTCTGAGAGGGCTTAAAACCCTAATTTTGATTGTAGTGAATGCTCAACAACCCTTGAGGCATTTGATGAGGCATGATGGTTCATCCATATTGTGATGATGATTGACACGATGATGGGAATCTTAGTGGTCAAAATTTGGGGTATGACAGGTACCCCAGCAGCTGAGGAAGATGCCCCAGGATAGAACATCCCAGGATGAACATTCTGAACAGCAGTTTGAGCAACATGAGATGAAACTGGAACATGAATAGGAGGACCCCTATGCACATGCTCTTCTTCATCAGGAGTTTCAGTGTCAGCCAATCCGACAGTTTGATGAGTTTGAACCTGAAGATTCTCAGGATCATCATTCACCACTGGAGGCGGGACTGGAGTAGGCATGACCCACGGATATGCGACGGCATTCCCATTAGGCATGGGCGCAACAAAAGGCTGATATGGCATGAAGGCGCTACCATTATTTGCAATCTGAGGAGTGTAATTCAGTGGCATGCCCCAAGGAAAACCAGCGGGCATCTGATTCACACTGGGTTGAGCAATAGGCTGATTCACAAGCTCAACTGGCACCTCAACCATAGCAGGAGAAGGAACAACAACAACAAGAGTGGCCGTAACAAAAGGAGGAACAGTCATAACACTTGCATCAGTAGGGGTTGCAACAATAGTGGCAGCAGCAGCGTCCCTTTGGGCACGAAGGATTTCCATAATGACATCCATATTCGTCTGGAACTGATCCATCTGGCCTTGGAATTGAGCCAGAGTTTCCTTATAAGCAGCGTTCTCAGTTTCAAAGTCAGCCATGATTCTAGATTTGCTCGAGCAAGTAAAATACCGATGTCGAGTCGTCATCTTGCTAAAAGGAAGGCGGACAAGGATGAGCAATGGTTTCGGATGAAGGGACGTGCATATGTGTGCAAATGCATGTATGATATGCATGCAAAAATAAAGTTTTAAATTCCAGGAATTCTTAAACTTATCTTTGTTGACAATAATCATAAAGCATACAAGTAAAGGCATAGAAGATAGAGTGAGCAAGAATCTTCATTCATTCAGCAATAAAGGAAAGAAGCACAAGTCGAATACAAGTCAAACATCTGCCTTTTGGGTTACAACAAAATCTGCATGGATTCTATCAAATACCACCCTACACACGGACAAGAAATGGAAAATCGCCCAAGGAAGCTGGTGTGGCAATGCATCAGCATACGCATCCCTCAACAACCCAGGTAGGTCCTCCAATGCGTGCTCAACAAATCTGGCTAGACGGCCATGCCTCTCACTCCAGTACTTCGCATCCTTCATGAGGTTACGCAGCAAAGAATGATTAGGTCCCTGAAGCATGTCCTGAAGAAAGGCCTCTTTTTGATCCAGGAGGTTCTGTAGATGACGGCTTTGATGCTCCCAATGAGTGCTCTTTGTGTTGAGTTGAGTAATCTGCTCTTGACTCTGATGTGCTTGATCTTGCAGCTTCTAAATCTCACCGAAGACCTGGTCGAGCTTAGCTTGAAACTGAGAAAAGTCATTTGCTAACTGATTAGCGCAGTCTTGTTCACTTTGCGACGTTGTCTTGAACTCGGATAGCTTCCCTCGAAGCTCTTCAAGTTGCTTGTTGTAGCTCAGCTCCTCTTTGTAGGCTTGATAATGAGCATCAGCGAGTTGTCTCTTCTTTGAAGCAAGGCCCTCATAGGTGCTCTTCAATGCATCACCTACCTTTCTACGCTTGTTTTGCTCCACCTCCACCTCGTTGAGCATGCGTTCGCGCTTCTGATGGAGCTAAATCTGTAGGCTATCCATCTCGAAAGTAACTCTATCAAGGTTGAGACGAAGATCAGCATTCTCCTTCTTCAACTTTTCAACAATCAACTTGAGTTGATCGACCTCAGATGGAGGAACAATGGCAAGTTTAGGAAGCCTAGCATACATGGAAGGCTCGGGAGAGAATGGCAACAAGATCTCTTTGACGCTTTCTTTTACCCAAAGTGTGTAAGCTTCCTTGGCTACGCAATTCTTCTTACCCAAATCGGCTCTTCCTTTGAGATGAATCTGAGTCCATGCGGCACTAAATCTCTTCAGCAAACCCGTGTCATCAACCCCTTCATGAAAGATGAACTCCTTCACTACCTCAGGATCAGGTTTGGCAACCATAGGGTATCCCAACTGTCAGAAGGCCATTCTTGGATTGTAGTTAATTCCACCCTTTGTACCTAAGAGAGGCACATTGGAGAATTTCCCACAATGAAGAATGATCGGAATGTCGTCGAAGACTCAAGAATACCAAGAAATGTCATCAGCAGTAAGGGACATGATTCGCTGAGCCCACTTGAGATTACCCTTATTCTCAACAAAGGGACCCTTCTGTGGAAGGTGAGACATGAACCATCGGTACAACAAAGGAGCACAACAGACAATGGTTCCCTTCTTCTTTTCATTCCTGGAATGAATAGAATGATAGGTATCAGCAAGAAGTGTCAGAACAGGGTTCTTGGACAAGAAGATACTGATGACAGCCTGATCTACGAAATCCTCCATGTTCAGAAACAAGACAATCCCATATATCAGCAAAGCAAGAACAGTGTTGAAGCCTTCCAGTTTCCATCCTTAGCAAAAAAAGTGGCCTTGTCAACCAAGAACTTCGAAGCAAACCCTCGAATACCCTTCCCTTTGGTCTGGAGATTATCCTCCACATCTTTCTTACTAATGCAAAGTGCATCAGCAATAAGATGAAACTTCGGACAACCGCTAATGTAGACATAAGGAACCTACTTCTTGATCTCAACCCCCAGAATATAAGTGTAATCCTCAAGTGTAGGTGCTAGCTGATAATCCTGAAATGTGAAGCACCTATATGGTGGGTCGTAGAACTGAACCAGAGTGTGAGTAGCAGTGATGTTGACTTCAGTGTTAAGGATGGACAATAGATTACCATAAGTACCCATGAAAACCCCTCTGTGATCTCCAACCAACAAAGATGCCAGACCTCTCAAAATACCCAGCTTAGGCTCCACAAACTTGTAACTGAAGGTGCCACGACAACCAGTACTCATCTCTATGATAATGCCAACAAAAGATAAGTCCTCGAAAACCTGGAAATGCACATGCAAAAATTAATGTACATGATGAAATGATATGTAACACAACAACAAGAAGCCAGCACTGTCTGAATAATCAAGTCTGAATAATCCGGATATCTGCATATAATCCTGTGTCAGTGCAACATAATCTGATGTGTCGGTGAAGAAATCTGGCGTGTGTGAGAGAACAAAGGTATGAAGTGGTTTGTTTTCCTGCAAAAACCCATCCCCCTCACAGGTGTGATCTAGACACAACAAGGTGGTCCCTAGAAAGGTCGCCCAAACCATAGGACTCAGAATGAAAACCCCCCACCATAGTGAATTCTCACAGGACGGAAGTATTCTCAAACGAATCACGATCTAGGATGTGGGTCTCGTGATATCCCAACGCGCAAAACGCAGGCCTCACGACTATCCACGTTCTAGCCTATGTGTATACTAGGCCCGGTGTTAGGACCTTTCACTCCAATAATATCTACCCATCCCAACAATAGCAGAAAACAGCAGATATCCAGAATATGCAGCATATGAATATTCAAAGCAGTAAAGAAATGCGATAAATAAACATAAAGCAAGTAAAGCATAAATAAAGCGAGTAAAGCACAAAAGATAAACACACAAACAAGCAAGAAAGCAAACAAAACTAGGCGAGACCCCAACCTGCAAGAGCAAAGTGAGGCAAAGCTCAAGAGCAAGAACTCCCCAGCAGAGTTGCCAGCTGAAGATGGCTGGTTTACATCCTGAGTGAACCGCACACTCAAAGATACAACAGAGTCGCCACCGAACTTTATTTAGTCCCAAAGGACAGGGAAAATATCGATAAAACCCAAGGGAAAGAGAAACGGGAACGGGGGTCGGTTATACGAAAGGAAGGTATTAGCACCTAACGCATCCGTCGTACTCGACGGGAACCATTTTGCTTGCTTCTAGGCTTGGATGGGTTATCTATCTAAAGGCTTCTAGCTAAAAGAAAGAGGAGAGAGAGAGAGAGAGAGAGAGAGAGAGAGAGAGAAGAAAGGGGAAAAAGAAAGAAAGAAAAGAAAGTGCTCGCAGAGGATTGGGGCCCTCGTGCCTACGTACCCTCATAGTGCAATGAGGAAATCAGAGCGTCGTAGTTCATGGAACTAGGGGATAGAAAAGAAAAGAAGAAGGAAAGAAGGGTGGAAGTGTGCTCGCCAAGACATCGCGTCTCGTGCCTACGTATCTGACATCCAGAAGAATGTAGAATCAGAGCTTCCGTAGTTCGGGGAACCGACGGAAAACCAAACAAGGAAGAAACAAGAAAACAAAAGAAGTGGTGTCAAAACCGAGAGCAAGAGTGAAAGAAAAACTCTACTGGGGAAGACCACACAGTAATAGCGATTGCACAAGAGACTAGAAAAAGAATGGTGACAAAACCAAGAATGAAAGAAACTCCGCTGGGGATGACAAAGAGAATTGCTAGGGATAGAGTACAAGCGACCCGACTGGGGATCCAAATAAAAGAATGGTGTCAAAACCAAGAGAAAAGGGAGACTCGGTATATTAACTGGCTGGCAGTGGTTAACCGAAGAAAGAGAGTAAGACTCTGGCGGGGAAAAGAGGACGGTGTCAACAGACGGACTGTGATAAACCAAGAGAGAGAGTGCTGAACCAAGAGAAGGTGTTTGACTCTGAGGGGGCATCGGTATATTAACTGATAACCAGTGGTTGACCGAAGAAAGAAAGGATTGCAACTCTGTGGGGATAGAGAAGCATTGGTTTTAACAGAGAGAACTGTGATTAACCAGGAGGACGAGTATAGGACCGATCAAAGGTCGTAACCCAAAAGGGGTGTTGGTATTGACTGAACAAACAACACTTGACCAACAAAGAAGGGTATTGAACCAAAAGAGGTTACTAGCCCAAGGGTGCAAGTATTCGAACCAGTAAAGGTTGCCAACTGCGGGGATTCGGTTTTAACAGGAGAACTATGATTAACCGAGAAAAATGAGTGATTAACCAAGAGGAGGTGATTAACTCGAAAAAAGGGATTCATTCTTTTAACAGATGGGTTGTGGTTAACTGGAGACAAGGGTGATTAACCGAGAGAAGGTGATTAACCCAAAAAGCAAACTCAGTGTTTTAACAGACGGGCTGTGGTTAACTGAGAAGGAGTGCAAATATGGGTGTTTTAACTGCTAGACAGTGATTAACCAACCAAGGGAGAAGAACCAAACAAAGGTTGCGATCTCCACATGGAATTCGGTTGTGACAGGAATGCTATATTTAATCGAAGAAAGAGGAAAAAACTCTCCAGGGGAATCAAGACAATGATTGACCGCAAGAAAAGAATGGGGTATTGAAACGAAGAAGCTTACTAACCCAACGAACAAAGGATCGTAACCAAGAAGGTGATTGATCAAAATAGAGTGATCAAGGATCGAAAGAGATTGCAAAGGGAAAAGGGTGATGAAGGATCGACCCGACTGGGGAAAGAAAGCACACTACCTCCTGGAGATAGAGATGACTAAGCCAAGCACAGGGTCATTCGTCCCCTACCTAAAGTGGTCAGAATGAGAGTAGGAATTCTCCCTTCTCATTCCTTCTCTAACACACAGGGTGTAATGCAGAAATTATAACAGACGACACAATAACTCCAAGTTGTATAGTGCTCCCGCGTAGTAAAACGGACGGCATAACGGCTCCAATTTGTACGGCGCTCTGATGTAGGGCGTAGCGCGAAACCAACTCCACAGGGGGGAAAAAGAGAGGGAAAGCTCTAAAGGAAGCCTAAAAAGAGGAAAGGGGATGATCAACTAATTGAAACATGATTTCGATCAATTAATCAAAGGGAAGAACCATGCCAACAATTTTTCAAAGAGTGTGAAAAATCATTAAGGTAAAAGGTGAGAAATATTGATTGTACCAAATTAAGCTCATCCATGAAGAATGAAACTTAATGCAAACCCAAGAAAGGGAATACAAAACAGTACCAAATGATCTACAAAGGCAACACAAAGTCATGTTATTGTGATCCAAGAAAAATGCAAGAATGATTATGTTCACATGATGCCAAAAATATGCACAATTTGAATAATCGAAAGTGTGCATCAAAAGTTCATTAATAAGCATCAAACAGAAGTTGAATGACCCTTAAATATAAAAATCAATCATATCAATCCATGGAAGTTAGAGGAGGAAAGGGTGTCAAACAAGCTTGAAAATACAAGAAAATGGCACTCTGTTACAGTGGTAATCGATTACTCTCTTTGAGTAATCGGTTACTTGCTTCAAAATTGCAGAATTTGGCCAAATTTGTGCAGAGTAATCAATTACTCCATTTGAGTAATCGATTACTCAGTTAAAAAAATCAGCGCTGATGCAAAATTTGTGAAGAGTAATCGGTTACTCTCTTTGAGTAATCGATTACTACTGTAACAGTGGCAAAAAAAAAACAGCAAAAACAGCTTTTCAAAAGCAACTTTCACCACATAATCACTTATCCAAACTACCACATGCTAGGACACGAATTTGTGCACGAAAATTGAACTTGAAAACAGCAAATAAACAGTGATAGAATCAATTAAACAATCAAGATCATGGATCAAGCAATGGCATAATCAATTCACATGCAAAATTATCGACTACATCGCGAATGATGTGAAAATGCTCGAAACAGAAAAATTAGTGAGATCCACCAACCTACAAGCCGGAGGTTTGGCTTGGTGAATGTTGCAAAGTGATCTTGATGCAGAAAATCAAAGAAAACTAGAGGAATCTTCAATTCTTAGACGAAACGTGTCGAAACCGAGCAAAACCGCGAAATTGCACCGAAATCGAACTTGCACCAAATTGAATGTTGTAGAACTTTTGGATTGGAGTAGAATGAGATGTAATTCCAGAAATCCAACCAAGAAATACCAAATGATAGAGGTTAAGCTCAAGAATTAATCACTTTCGATGTGAAAAGTGATTATCCTCCAAGAAATAAGAGCTTTTGGTGAGGTTTTGGAAAGAAAATGAGATGAATATGAAGAAGTAGTAGAGAAATTCAGAGAGAATGTGAGAGATTAGAGAGTGAATTGTGCAAAATGGTTTAAGGTATTTGAAAAATGAGTGAATGTGAGTTTATATAGATTTTAGGTTTGAAGTATGAGAGGTTTGGAATTTGGTTTGGACTTAGCTTTGGGTTTGGAACTAGGCTAGGAGTTAGTTGGACTTGACTCACCGAGTCAAGGCGGTTAACTCGGTTAGTTAGAACTAACTCGGTAACAATCCCAAGGTGAACTCCAACATCCAAAGATCCACATTACTTGGAAAACAAGGAACATGGTGAACTCAATTGGAAGTGATGCATTGGAGTAAATTTGAGTGAATTCTTGGAGACTCCAGAATGTTCCACATGCTACTAGACCAATGTAGAATCCAAGACCACATGCTCCAGAATGTTCCACTGACGGCTTCTTAAAAGTTCTCATGCCTTCTCTTGGGCTTCATACAAGGACCCTCACGACCTCTTAAAGGTATAGGACAGAACTTAGTCATCCTTTGTTAGAGTTGTCTTTCTAAAAAAGGTTACAAAGGCCCTCAGACCAATTTTAGGGTTGATACTCATCCCTTAAACGAGTCGGCCTCCTCTTGGGCGTTGTACAAAGATAGAACTTCCCAATAGACTTGGACAGTCTAAATCTCCTTGAGTCTCAAAGACATTCTCAAGTTCCTCACAAATATAGGAGAAACCCCAGATTCTGGATTACTCTCCAACTGAGTTAAAACCCATAGGTTCTAAAACCCAGTCTCTCTCCTAAAAACTCCCTAACCAGGGTCAGTTTATCATCATATAACACTATCCCAAATCAGAACCTCAAGGTATCTGATCTATCAACTCTTCTGCATTCCCCTGCAAGAGTTGGTTTCCCCATTTGGACATGCCTCGGGATCTCAAGAATCCCTAGCATAACCTAGCCTCCTCTTAGGCTTTGTATAATGATCATTTCCTCAAGAAAGTTAGCCTCCTCTTGGGCTTTGTACAATGATTCTCCCCATCGGAGTTAACCTTTTCAGACTCTCTTGTTGAGTCAATTAATTACTTCTCAGACTCTCTTGTTGAGTCGATCACCTTTTCAGACTCTCTTATTGAGTCAATCACTCTCATGGACTCTCTTGTTGAGTCAATCACCTTTTAGCACTCTCTTGTTGAGTCAACCCTTTTTAGCCTCAATCTCGTGCTTCGTACGAGACAGATAAAAAATACTCTCTTGTTGAGATAATCCTTTCTAGCCTCCTCTTAGGCTTCATATAATGATATCCCCAAAGAGTCAGTCTCTTTTTAGCCTCAATCTTGGGCTTTGTACAAGACAGATAAAACACTCTCTTGTTAAGTCGGTCATTTCCAGCCTCCTCTTAGGCTTTGTATAAGGACTTCCCCAGTGGAGTCAATTAACCTTTTAGCATCAACCTTGTGCTTTGATCAAGGCACACAAAAATCAACAATCCTTCTTTAGAGAAGACAAATTCTCTCTCAGTCAAACCTTTTAGCTTCAATCTTGGGCTTTGAACAAGACACAAATACCCCTTTAGCTTCAATCTTGGGCTTTGAACAAGACATAAATACCCTTTTAGCTTCAATCTTGGGCTTTGAACAAGACACCAAAACATCTTTTTCCTCCCTTAGAATTGGAGGAACTATGATTGCTCTGATTTCCCTGTTTCGTTTAAACGGGAATACGTAGGCATAATATTGTGAAATCTTAGCGAGCATGCTATTAAAAAACTCTAGGTCCAATACTGTAGCGAGTGATTTTTGGATGTGGTTGCGAAGCACAATCGCTCTAGTACTACTGCTCGGTTCATTTTTTATCCTATTGAAGCTGATGAAGGAAGGGAAATAGATGTCTCCAACAAACCCTGCTTGCATACTGAGGTTAAACAGTCAAAACTGTTGGTTTACAGATGCTACAAAGATTCGGGGTCTCTCCTAGGTTATTTTGTTAAAAAAAAGGGGTGTTTTAGGCTATCAGTTGAAACGTTAGGACGGATGTATGAAAGTATGGGATTTTGGGTTTTTGTTTAGGGTGCTCGCTAAGATTTTTCTTTCAATCTTATGCCTACGTATTCCAGTTTACCGAAACAGGGAAATCAGAGCGATCGTAGTTCCTCCTATTCTACGGGAGGAAATAGTGTTTTGGTGCCTTGCTCAAAGCCCAAGACGTGAAGCTAAAGGTAGTTTGTATCTTGTTCAAAGCCCAAGATATGAAGCTAAAAAGTCTATTTGTATCTTGTTCAAAGCCCAAGATATGAAGCTAAAAGGGTTTGACTTCAGAGAGAATTTATCATCTCTAAAGAGGGGTTTGTATGTCACAACTTTTTATAAAGGAGAATTACTTTAACCGGGATTTGTGAATCCGGCAATGCCATAATTTCCTTTATAGGGGATTTCCAACCTGAAGGAGAATACTTTAACTCAGTTTAGAGCAATGCTATCTTTCCTTAGGAATTTCTCTCATGCTAAAAGAGGGACAGTGGCATGGATGTAGAGGCTTGCCGCTTACAGCGATTAGATGAAGAGGAAGGAGTTGTTGACGTTTGTGTACTATGAACGAGGCACAACTTTGATGCTAAAAGGTTGATAGGATCAACCAGTGGTTTTCTTATACAAAGCCTAAGAGGAGGCTAATATGTGTCTCGTACAAAGCCCGAGAGAGAGACTAAAAGGTTTTGACTTAACGAGGGAGTCTTTTGGTATCTCATATAAAGCCCGAGATAGAGGCTATTTGACTCAACAAGAGAGTTTTTTGTATCTCGTACGAAGCCCGAGATGGAGGCTATTTGTTAGCTCCGCTGGGGAGAATCATTGTACAAAGCCCAAGAGGAGGCTATTGTGACTGTCTCAGTTGAGTGACAGATCCAATATGCTGATTTAAAGAGAAAATCAGTTCTTATATGAGTAATGTTTGCACTCAGGGATTTGATTTGAGGATCAGGGTTATTTTCGGTTCTTTAAGGAAATGGGAAATCCAAGGGTATTGAGATTGTTCGAGTCTACGGGTTTCATCTCCTAGTTTTGGAAGGAGCTTGAGAATGTCTTTTGAGACTCAAGGTAATTAGACTGTCCAAGTATAGAGTTTCATCTTTCGTACTATGCTTTGAGAAACAGTAGTAGACTCTTGGAAAAACTATTCTATTAAGATGACTGATTTATGTTCCTATACCTTTAGGAGGTCGTCGGGACAATTTGTACGAAGCCCAAGAGGAGGCTGGAAACTTTTAAGAAGCCAAGGGACAATTTGTACTAAGTTCAAGAGGAGGCTATCATTCCTGGAGGAAGAAATCATTTATACGAAGCCTAAGAGGAGGCTGTGAATACTTCTAAGAAGCCGACGGGTCCTTGTACAACGCCCAAGAGGAGGCGGGGATGCTTTTAGGAAGCCTATGGGTCCCCAAACCCCGAGAAGTTCAAGACAGGCTATTCACAAAGAATAGATCAAGCCAGGAAAGTTCGAGAATTTGGAAGAAACTCAAGAGATGCAATTCACGGAGAAGAGATCATCTCTGGGGAGTAGAGTTTCTTGACAAGTGCTTTTAAGAAGCCTGTGGGTCCCAAACCCCGAGAAATTCAAGACAGGCTATTCACAAAGAATAGATCAAGCCAGGAAAGTTCGAGAATTTGGAAGTAACTCAAGGGATGCAATTCACGGAGAAGAGATCATCTCTAGGGAGTAGAGTTTCTTTGACAACTTCTATGAATGACAGTCTATGAAAGGGTTCACCGAGAATGCTGCCTTTTATGTCTCCATATTGTTTAACCCCAAGAGGAGGGAAGACTGTATCTGGTAATCCTATGGGGATCTAGTTTTGACTATTTAAGAGTGATCAACGAGCTTAATGCTAGACGTAGTTGCCGGGGAAACTCTAAATATCTATACCATTATTACACAGTTGATATGAGTTTATGAAAGAAGACTTACATCGAAACAGCCCCACAATACAGTTATATGTATATGAAAGCGGTAAATGAAAGCGTATAAACACTTACTCGGTTGTAGAGCTTCCATGCTGTTTGTTTAGTTGTTCAATAAAGAAAGATTGAAAACAATAGTATATTTCAAAATCAAAGGAGAAAGTGCTTTGAAAAAGAAAGATTTGGGGCTTACAGCTCAAGGAGAGGCCCAGGGTTTTATCAGTGAGCACACTGTTGAATTTGTACAGAGGGACTTATACAAGTGATTAAGGCCCAAAATTGTTTACTGTACAAAGGGATTTGGGTCTTACACTCTCTCAAGAGGCCCAAAAGGTTTAAAGAAAAAGAATGGGGGTTATAACACAAGGGTAGGCCTAGATGATTTTTCGTTTAAAATGGCGATCGCGCCGAGATTTTCTTTTAACGCAAAGGGACTTATACAATATCTGAGGCCCAAGATTGTTTTGGTTAAAAGGGGATTGGGTCTTACACTCTAATAGAGGCCCAAAAGTTTTGAAATGGGTCTTACTACTCGAGGGTAGGCCCAAAGTTTGTTTTTCAACGGACGATGATCGCGCTGAACTTTTTGAAATACAACGGGACTTATACAATAAGTGAGGCCCAAAATAGGTTGTATTTACAAAGGGTTAGGTCTTACACTCTATTAGAGGCCCAAAGTGTTTTGAAAATGATTTATGAGGGTTGAATTAATCAAAAACCCTAATTTGTTTTCAAAATGTGTTTTAATTGAATAAAAATTCAATTAAAATGATCAAAATTGTTTAACATATGGAAAACAAATTGTGATCTTGGATTAATGCTTCAAAAATTAAGTATTGACCTACAAAATAATTAGAAGGCATTAAAAGTTGCAAAATCAAGGTGGAAAAAATATTCAAAATGTCAAAAAACAATTAAAATATTAATTCTTTGCAAAAATATCAATTATATGAAATAAATAATATTTTTGGGATTTTTTGGGGAAAATAAAATATTTTAACATTTTTGTGAATTATTAAAAAAAGAATCAACTCAAAATCATTAAAACTCATAGAGAAATTAATTTTTGAATCAATTAAATAAAATCACAAAATTCAAATATTTGAATTTGAGAGAAATGGCGCCAAGAACAGCTGAAGAACACGCGCGTTTTTCAGTTTTGCCCAGATTTGCATTTTCTATCCAATCTCACTGAATACTTGATCATATCATGTAATCCACATACCAATCAACTCGTTTCAACCTCACGATCATGTCTATGGCAATTAATTTCATTTAAATTAAGCATAAAACAAGAAATCACGAAAAATCCTCAAGAACCCTAAATTCTGCATGAAGGCTGGGATTTTTGATACACGATTCAAACAAAGCAATTACTTGAGGGGAAACATTCCATGCATGATTATGAACATTTGGCAAAAGTATTGTGTGAGGAAATATGCATAGATTGAGAGATGACCAAGTTTAGGCTTACCTCTAGGTCGTGACAGCAAGAGCAAATTGATTTCTGAGTAGGAGGTGTTACAGATGAATTGTGATGATCTGAACAGCTTCCCTACACCCTATGGAATGTGTTTGAATGCTTGGACTTGATGGAAATTGGCTAGATCACTTCATGGCATCTCAACTGCAACTTGGTTAAAACCTTGAGCAATTGACTTGTGATTCTGAGAAATCAGTGTTCCAGATGTTGTTTAAGTGTTTGATCAGCTCACATATGATGTATATGAGGTGTGTGTGTGATTGGTTTGAGTGGAATTGCTCTCTAATGAAAAACCCAATAGTGACTTGCTAAGAAAGGCATTTTTGAGAGTGAGAAGTGGATTTTGAAAAAGGCAAGTATTGTAGGCCTTTGGTGTACTTAAACTGATCACAATTGAGCTCTATTTATAGTAGAGCAAGTTTGTTTTGCAAGGAATAGTGAATGGCAACTGCTGAGTAGGTTTGGCCAATGTTGGCAAATGAAAATCCAAGTCTCCTCTAGCCATTGACTAGAGGTTAGGGCACAGGCTGCTGGTCCCCTTGGTCTTGGATAAGTCTTGACTGAATTCAGTTGCTAATGGCTCAGTCCATGCCACCTTGGTGCTTCCATTGAATGCTTCAATCCAAAATTGGAGTCTTGTCCCTATTTTGGGAAATTCTAGGTTTAGCATGGTATTTCTTGTTCCAAGGACTTTGGAGGCTTGGCTCAGTGATTGTCCCCTTTAGATTCAATCCTCAGATGTGTCCAAAGTTATGACAAGGCTTGGAATTGGCTGATTTTGGCAAATCGACCAAAAATGCAAAAATCTGCCTTGCCTTGGCAGATTTTCAGCAAGGCAACTTGCCAATGTCATATCTCATGGCTCAAGTTGAATTTGGTGATGTTCTTGGCCATTTTGGAAAGCTCTTATATGATACAACAACTGTTTGATTATATTTGGTTTTGATACTTTTTGGATCCAAGTGAAAAATGTCCCTACATTTGGAAAAAAGTAAGGCAAAATCTGACTTAGTGAAATTTTCACTAAGTGTTGGAACAAAGTGACTTTCTTGATTTTGATCACTCCATAACTCAAAATCCATGAGGAATTTGGACATAGGTCAGTATGAAGCTTTTGTAGAGGGCAATGAGATCTACAAATCAAGCTTTGGATGGAAAAAAATGGCTTTGTGGTTTAGGAGTTATGATCCTCCAAAGTTGGTACCTTTGTCACTTTTTTTCATAACTTAGAAAATTTTCTAAGTTTTTATGGTTACCCTTTTTACAAGTTATCCCATTTTATTTGATTTTTCTTGATGAATGATGATTCAAATCATACATTAACATCATTTTAGGGTTAAAAATCCATTTTGTGAAAAATCTCAAAAAAGCCAAAGTTGACTTTTGTGCAGAGTTGACTTTTTATCAGATGAATTCCGAACTGTGCAATCCTTTAGGAAATCATGTCCTTGACCTAAATCAAACATGATGGACATGTTCCATGGGTGTTATAGGGTATGTTGAATCATGTCTTAGGGCTTGGGAGCATGTCGTGGTTCAAAGTCAAAGTTACAGTTGACTTTTCTCGCAAAACCCTAACTGTGGTTCAGATGAAATTGAAACTTGTTGCTCAAGCTTCTTGGATCAATCCATTGTTCCAAATGGATCAATATGGTATATTAGAGACTCTCAAATCATGTCTTGAGGTCTTGGTTCATGATTTGTCCCAAAAGTCAACTTAGGGGTGAATTAGGTCAAAAAACCCTAATTCCTGATTTTTTATGTATGCATCCCTTGAGGTCAAATTGACTTGATGATTGGGTACATGAGGTTCCATGGAGTATTTTAGGTTATGATTTGAAGCATTGGCTCATTCCCAGAGGAAAATTTCCATCTGGAGGCCCTGGTCGACCAAACCCTAATTTGGTGACACTGGCGATCTTGAAGCTTGATCCACCTGGAAGGGAGCAACCTTGTGCTTAATCCTTGAAGTGGGAGTCCTCTTGATCCATTGTGGATGTTTGAGAGGTTAGAAAAGTTGAATATCATGTCATTCCTTGATTGATCCTTTGTCTAAGAACTCTGACAGGGCTTGAAACCCTAATTTTGATTGTAGTGAGTGTTCACCCATCTTTGGGGAGACTGATGAGGTATGATGATTCCTCCATATTGTGATGATGATTTGCAAAATGATGGGAAATCTTAGCGGTCAAAATTTGGGGTATGACAAATGCCCCTATTTAATCTTCTTGGACCCGAAGGTGTGAATGACGAAGGTATTTGGGCATTCGGGGTGCAAAAGGATTAAATATCGAAATAACCGAAATTTTGATGGTGGTTATGAATGGTAGTTCACGCATCCATCTTCTTTCGCTAAGTGTTGATACTTAGAAAAGGTAAAACTTCCCCTCGATCCTGGTTTCCTACCAAGGAACTAGTCTTAGTTGCGGAAATAAACTTCCCCTCGATCCTAGTTTCCTACCAAGGAATTGGTGTTAGTTTCTGATTTAAACTTCCCCTCGATCCTGTTTTCCTACCAAGGAACTGGTCTTAGTTTCTGATTTAAACTTCCCCTCGATCCTGGTTTCCTACCATGGAACTGGTCTTAGTTTCTGATTTAAACTTCCCATCGATCCTGGTTTCCTACCAAGGAACTGGTCTTAGTTTCTTTTGTCAATAAACTTAATTGACAAGGGACGCTATTCGTAGCGGTTTTCCTCAAAATTCTCGCCGAATCTTCCTGGGGAGATTCCATTTGATGGAAAAAGTTTTGATGCCAGACTTGCTGGGGAACCTAGTCGTCTGAGTTGTAGAGGTGTACAAACTTCTCTGTTGGAGATGCCATTTGTTGACTCTATTTGGGGAATGCGAGTCCCTTGAGTGACTCCTTTCACGCTTGGGGATATTACATCATACTTTTCTCGGGATCTTCCCGGCGAAATGCCATATGATGGGATCCAATTTTGAGGTTCCGATGACCTTTTCATCAGTGGTTTTTTCGGAGAAAAACTGCTGTACCACCGAATCTCTGATTAAGGGGTTTTCTCTAGGGATTTTCCTTAATCCGGGAAAGCAAGGATATCATCTTCAATGGCGAAGAGTGACGTTGACTGAAGGTTCTCTGGTTTTTCAGAGGTTCAAGTTATCAAAGTGGTCGAGGAGCCAACTTCCATCCAGAAATAAACTGGAGGAGAGAGATTGTTCAGACGCAGCATTTCCCGACGAGGAAAGAAACGACAACTCGATTGAGAGGACTTTTATCACTAGGGGATAAGACCGATTAGAGTGACAATGATGCAATGTGAATGCGAATACAAATCAATAATGCATGATGTATGTATGTTTATGCTGACAGAACTGACGCGACATACAGACTAATGGATGAACATGACGGGATACTCGGCCACAGTGGGAGATGTAAAGTATCACTTGTTCACGATAGCAATTCTGCCTTGCTTAGGAGAGATAATCCCTGCTGGGAATACCGTTAATCGGGCTTAGGAGATAAAGACTCTGCCGAAGATGTCAGGTGGATTAGTTGCATCCGACACTGTTGATCCTTCATTCAGGCGCACTGGCGTAGAAAGAGTTCTTTGATTCTGCACTTTGAAGTTCGCTTACTTCTGGAGAAGCGGTTGATGCTCTTTTGATGTTCAATAGCCAAAAGAAATTGCCATCTTTATTTTAAAGCAGAAAAAGTTTTACAAGTAAATTCATTTTTGTTTTATTTCAAGAATCGTTAACCATGTTAAAATGTCGTTCTGTAAAGCTAAAATAAATGAGAATTACAAACAAAAGCACAAGGGCTCAAATTTTATTGATAAGATGGAGATCAGCCAAACGCGTGATTCCAAAGAGTATTTACAAAGTTAGAAAATGGTAATTTACAGAAAAAGGGCTACATTGAAACATAACGACCACTACCCTTCTACCAACTTTGAATTCGGGACATCCTGAGCTTCTGTCGAAGATGACCTTGACTGGAGTTTTCCTCTGATGGATGGAATAACTGCTGCTGAGGGACTTGCCTCTGTTAAACATAGTTACTTGCCATTATCCCTAACTTTTTCCTGGATTGTACTATGATGTTTCCAATCCACGGGGATGATTTTTTTTATTTTGTCTCTAACTTTTTCCTGGACCGCCCTTTCGGGTTTTCAATCCATCGAGACGTTTTTTTTTTTTTTTTTAGTTTAGGCGAAGTATTTCTTGACTACATCAACGTTTGTGGGGTAGGAAAATTCCTCTCCGTCCATGGTTGCAAGTCTCAAGGCGCCACCTGAGAAAGCTTTCTTGACCACATAGGGGCCGTCATAATTCGGAGTCCATTTACCTCACGAATCAGTGAGAAATGATTGTATCTTTTTTAGCACAAGGTCTCATTTCCTGAAGACGTGAGGTCGGACCTTTTTGTCGAACGCCCTCTTCATTCTTTGCTGATACAACTGACCGTGGCCATTATCCATTTTTCTTCGATCAGATTCAGTTCGTCGTGTCGACTTTGGCACCATTCAGCCTCTGTAAGCTTAGCTTCCATAAATACCCGTATTAATGGGATCTCTACCTCGATGGGGAGCACTGCCTCCATGCCATACACTAGAGAGAAAGGGGTTGCCCCTGTTGAAGTGCGGACAGATGTTCGATAACCGTGAAGAGAAAAGGGTAGCATCTCGTGCCAATCTTTGTAGGTTACAACCATCTTTTGAACAATCTTCTTGATGTTCTTGTTAGCTGCTTCTACCACTCTGTTCATCTTGGATCGGTAGGGAGATGAGTTATGGTGTTTAATCTTGAACTCTGCGCACAACTCTTTCATCATCTTATTGTTCAAGTTAGATCCATTATCAGTAATGATCTGGTTTGGAACACCATAACGGCAGATGATATTGTTTTTGATAAATCGGACCACCACTTGTCGGGTTACATTAGCGTACGATGTTTCTTCAACCCACTTGGTGAAGTAATCAATGGCTACAAGGATGAACCGATGTCCGTTTGAAGCTTTGGGTTCAATCAAGCCAATCATGTCAATTCCCCATATGGAAAAAGGCCATGGGGAAGGAAACATTTGATATCGTGATACCAAGGTTTGTCGTCTATGACTGCTTCAATCGTGAAGATGTAAGCGGGTCATTCAAGGCGCATTATGTCGATCTTAGGTATGTCATTCCATTAACCTACACTAATCATGGAAGAGAGTGTGGCTAATGCATCAGCCATGTGATTCTCATCACGAGGGATGTGATGAAACTCGATTCTGTTGAAGAAAGGTAACAACATTCTTGCATAGTCTTTGTAAGGAATCAATCCTGATTGGTATGTGTTCCAATCTCCTTTTATCTGATTGATAACCAGGGCTGAGTTGTCGTATACGTCCAAGTTTTTGATCCTTAAATCAATCGCTTCTTCGAGACCCATAATACAAGCTTCGTATTCGGCCTCGTTGTTTGTACATTTAAACGTAAGTCTGGCCGTGAAAGGAATGTGGGTACCTTGAGGTGTTATGATGATTGCCCCAATTCCGTTTCCGTAATGGTTAACTTCTCCGTCAAAGATTAGTCCCCACTGGGAACCTGGTTCTGGCCCTTCACTGGGTAGCGGTTTGTCGCAGTCTTTCATTTTTAAATACATGACATCTTCGTCTGGGAAGTCGAACCCAATTGATTCTCGATCGTCAATCAGTTGATGAGCCAAATGATCGGCTAAAATACTCCCCTTAACGGCTTTCTGAGCATGGTACTCTATGTCATATTCTGATAACAACATCTGCCAACGGGCAATCCTTCCAGTGAGAGCAGGTTTTTCAAATACATACTTGATTGGGTCCATCTCGGAGACCAACCAAGTAGTGTGACGAATCATGTACTGGAGCAGACGTTTGGCTACCCAAGCCAAAGCACAACAAGTTTTCTCGAGCATCGTGTATCGAGTCTCGCAGTCGGTGAACTTCTTGCTTAGATAGTAAATGGCAGACTCTTTTCATTTGGTTTCATCCTGTTGGCCAAGTACACATCCCATTGAGTCTTCCAAGACTGTGAGGTAGATGATCAGTGGTCTTCCTTCCACTGGGGGTGATAGAATCGGAGGAATCAATCGGTATTTCTTAATACTGTCGAAGGCGGTTTGGCAATCTTCTGTCCAAACGCAATCCTGGTTCTTTTTGAGTAATTTGAAAATCGGCGCACATGTCGCGGTCATGAGGAATATGAATCTGGATATGTAGTTCAAACGTCCCAGGAATCCTCTGACTTGTTTTTCAGTTTTCGGAGAAGGCATTTCTTGAATGGCCTTGACCTTGTCAGGATCAACCTCAATTCCTTTCTGGCTGACGATGAACCCTAAGAGTTTCCCTGAACAGACACCGAAGGTGCACTTGTTAGGATTCAAGCGGAGTTTGTACTTTCTCAATCGCTCGAATAGTTTTGACAGGTGGGTCACATGCTCCTCCTCTGTCTTAGATTTTGCAATCATATCATCGACATACACTTTGATTTCCTTGTGTATCATGTCATGAAATAGAGTAGTCATGGCCCTCTGATAGGTTGCCCCGGCATTCTTCAAACCGAACGGAATTACCTTGTAACAAAAGGTACCCCATGGGGTAATGAACGAAGTTTTCTCCATGTCTTTCGGCGCCATTTTGATCTGGTTGTAGCCCGAGAATCCATCCATGAAGGAGAAAACTTTGAACTTTGTTGTACTGTCGACCAGCATGTCAATGTGTGGTAAAGGAAAGTCGTCCTTTGGACTAGCCTTATTCAGATCCCTGTAATCGACACACATTCTGACCTTTCCATCCTTTTTCGGAACGGGTACGATATTGGCTAACCATTGAGGATATTCTGATGTGGCGAGGAAACCCGCGTCAATCTGTTTCTATACCTCCTCTTTGATTTTGATGGCCATGCCCGGGTGAGTGCGTCTCAACCTCTGCTTTATTGGCGGACATTCCGATCTTAACGGTAAGTGATGTTCCACGATGCTGGTATCCAACCCTGGCATGTCCTGATAGGACCAAGCAAACACATCGGGAAATTCTTTGAGAAGCTTTGTCAAACTCTCTTTGGCAGTTAGACTGAGCAGTGCCCCAATCCTGATTTCTTTTCTCTCTTTTTCTGAACCCAAGTTTACCGTTTCCAACGGCTCTTTGTGAGGTTCAATGGACCTTTCCTCTTGTCTGAGTAATCGGGAGATCTCTTCTGGAATTTCGTTGTCAACTTCTTCTTCATCCCCAAATACCGGGAACTCAAAGTCGGGAGAAGGCATCAGATCATATGTTTCAACAGGGTTTAACACAAGCAATCTGCATGACGTGATGATTCGTGTTTAGAAGAGATAGAGAAAATGCAAGTGTGTGCTGTGTATTTTTCTTTTACTGCTTGTTTTTATTATTGAATTATTTTTTAGGATTACTATTTTCTGAGAAAAGTAAAAAGAGAAAACAGCAATAAATGCGGAAATTATAGAACGATGTTATTTTATTAATGAACAAGTCGATTCTTGAAACTACAGCCCTATAAAACAAAACTCTGTCACTTTGGGCGAAGCGAAGAGGGAAATATACAGAAAGCGAGCCCTATCAAAACATCTGTTTCACCTGGGCAGGGTGAAAGGTTAAAGAAGGCAATTACTTTAATTGGCGAACGACCTTCGGAACATCGACAGCAACCCGTTGACGGCGAACTCCTCGATGAATCACAAAGTCTGGCACCTTCCTTGATTTGTCTTCAGAAATAACGCTGATTTCTGGTGGAGCAGGATCATTGGAATCTGTCTCCCAGGCAGAGTTGTCGTAGGAGGATTCCTCTGTTGTATTTTGCATAGCATTTATGCTCTCAGCTGTATCTCTCCATCCAGTTGGCTGGATGTCTTCGAGCCTGATACGAGAGCATTCGGGAGCGATGTACTTGACCATATAGTCGTATTTCCCACTCGGTTGTCCCAAGGTGTCCCACACTTTTCTGGAACTGGAGGGGTCATCTCTCTCGATGACGTTGACCTCGGGAAAAGCATAATTAATGAATTCTAGTCCTGCAAACGTCGCAAATTCATCGTTGTAACACCCCACTTCCCAAAATAAAATAAAATACAAAATCTTAAAGATAAATCAGAGTTTTTCACCAAAAGTGGAATGTCACATTTAAAATCCAACAAATAAACTCCTTTATTAAATGAAACAACGGAAATAGTTTTTATTCATTCAACTCACGGCCATCTGCCAACAACTTATAAAAATCCCACATCAAATCGTGGTTCACCAAAAATACATCAAAATATGATACGTAACAAATGAAAGAATAACAAATAACAAATAGTTTAAAATCCCCAAATAATTCCTGTGTTACGTATCAGAGCACTCCTATAGACTCGAACAAGCAACACGAACATCCAAGTAACCTAAGTACCTGGATTATCTGTACTTCCGAAGAAGCACAGACACAACAACAACAACAAAGGGGTGAGAAATCACATTCAAATATTATAGGTGGATAAATACATGATAAACAGGTAGTCATCATCAATCATCAAACACGGCCTACTGCCTAATATCATCAACAACATCAAATAATAATGTAATGCGACACGACACCATGCATGCGGTACCGACTCATTGGTTCATTCAATCGAACCCCGGATAGATCACATACACCTCTACTTGGCAATGATCTATCCCCACCATTCTCCACATAGGAGTACGGATGAATCGCATACACCCCTCCTGGGCAACGATCCATCCCACCAATCACCATGAATATGCAAGACTCAATATGCACAACAAAACATGTATACAACATAAATACATGCACACGATCCTCCTGATCACACCATACATATCAACAACACCATCACCATATAATTTACTTCAAAAGCACCAAACTCCCAAATCGCTAATTAATTAATAAAATTAGTAAGATTAATCTTTTCCCCTCCTACATCTTATTTCTCAGAACCTGACACTTATTCCCAACCTCTCAAACCAAAAGAAACCGAATCGGACGCGAAAACGGGAAAGAAATTGCGAAATGGTAAAATTCTGCAGCTCTGCTGACCATACGCGTATTGCTGCGTATCACGCCTCCCCATACGCGTATTGATTCCACCCATACGCGTATCTCCTCAACAATGTCCACATCCATACGCGTATTGCCTTGTGCCGTACGCGTACGGACAGAGACTCCCTCACACTGAAATTCCCAATTCCCAACACCGTACGTGTATGCCTTCCTATTACGCGTACTGCCTAGTTCCCATACGCGTATCTCTGCGTACCGCGCCATCCCATACGCGTACCACCCTTCACGGTACGCGTATCACCATATTTGTTACGCGATTCACTAGAAGCCTCTCTATTCTGCATTCTGCTACGATTTCTACACTCCTTCACTCCCAACCAGTCCTATAATTGTCTCTACATTGATTTTAGGTCCTATTTTCATCTCTTCTCTTGTACCTAGATTTACTACAGGTATTACACGCCTAAAATCTCAATTCGTTCTCTCAAATCGAACCCCAAAACGACAGATCTGCAAGAGATATTCATACAACAGCAACAACCACACAAATTCATGAAAATATATATCAATTCATGCACGATTCTCAGAATCACAACATACATATGCAACAATCAATGATTCAACAGTTTGCATACAATTTTCCTACGGGGTTAAGGACTCCCCACTACCCGATCATGAAATAAACACCAATATTGAACCCTTTTCTCCCCCCTTACCTCGAATCTTGAAGAATTCCTGCGAAAATCCTGATCAAATGCAAGCTCTAGACACCCTTGATCTTCCTTTCTCCTAAGCCTTTCTCTTTCTCTCCAAAAATTCTGATTAGTTCTCAAACCCCTACCAATTTTCCACTAATCACTCTCCAATTACTAAACTACCCTTACTAATCTCCTTGGCCCAATAACACATTATTTCTATTAAGTCTTATTTTAATACATAACCTTAATAAAAATAATAACCATAGTAATAGTAATAATGATAATAATATGAAATATAATCTTAAAATAATAGTAATAATAATATTTCCATATTACTAACATTACCCCCTACGCACTCAAACACCCTCCCAAACAAGGACACACTTAAAGATTAATACAAGATGACTAAATAATTAAAATGGGTGTTACAACTCTCCCCCACTTAAATTATTTTCGTCCTCAAAAATTACCTGATGGAAACAAATCTGGATACGACTCTCGCATCCTGCTTTCCAATTCCCAGGTCACACTGCCTCTTGCAGTACCTCCCCAAGCTAATCTCACCAGAGGTATCTCCTTTCCTCTAAGTTGCTTCATCTTACGATCCTCGATCCTCAACGTCATCGTCTCTACAGTAAGACTCTCCCTGATCTGAACTTCGTCTCTCTGAATCACATGAGACGGATCTAAAACATACTTCCGAAGCTGCGACACATGAAACACGTCATGCAAGTTCGAAAGTTCCGGTGGCAATGCCACTCTATAAGCAACTGCACCAACTCTCTGTAAGATTTGATACGGTCCAATAAACTTAGGATCCAACTTCTTAGATTTCAAAGCACGGCCCACACCGGTCACTGGGTTAACTCTTAGGAACACGTGATCACCTTCACTGAATTCCAAGTCCTTCCTCCGATTATCGTGATAACTTTTCTGCCTACTCTGAGACGCTTTCATCTTTTCACGGATCATTTGAATTGTCTCAGTAGTCTGCTGTACAATCTCTGGTCCAAGCACCACATTCTCACCTGTCTTTTACCAACACAGAGGTGTCCTACACTTTCGTCCATACAAAGCTTCAAAAGGTGTCATTCCGATGCTAGAATGGTGACTATTATTATACGTGAACTCGATCAATGGCAAATGAGTATCCCACGCACCACCTTTTTTCAATACACAGGCTCTCAGCAAATCTTCCAACGACTGAATGGTCCTCTCTGACTGACCATCGGTCTGTGGATGATAAGTCGAGCTCAACTTTAATTTAGAACCCAAGGCTTCCTGCAGACTCCTCCAAAATTCTGAAGTAAACCTCGGATCTCTATCCGACACTACGCTAGACGGAACATCATGCAACTTCACAATTATCCTGATATAAATCTCTGCCAGCTTCGACAATGGGAAATTGATGTTAATTGGTATACCCAAATAGCATCAAAGCCCCTCGCCGTATTCGGCAAACCAGTCACAAAATCCATCGCCATACTGTCCCATTTCCACTCAGGGATTTCTAACAGTTGCATCAATCCATAAGGTTTCTGATGCTCCACTTTTGACTTCTGACATGTCAAACAAGCATAGACAAACTGAGCTATGTCCCTCTTCATACCGGACCACCAAAACAACTTCTTCAAATCGTGATACATCTTTGTAGCTCCCGGATGAATACTCAAGATACTCCGATGACTTTCCTCTAAGATTGTCTTTTTCAATTCCTCATTATCCGGAACACAAATTCTGCCCCGGAATCTCAGCACACCTACATTATCCACTTTAAAGTCGCTATCAGGATCATCTCCTCCTGTAGGCATCAAGTCTACCAATTTCACATCCAGTTTCTGATTATCCTTAATCACATCCAAAAAGTCATTATTCACTTTCAGCATACCCAATCTGATACTTCCTGGTGCAGTTTCACAAACCATGCTCAAATCTCTAAACTGTTCAATTAATTCCATTTCCTTCACCATTAACGCAAACATATGGATTGTCTTCTGACTCAGAGCATCTGCCACAACATTAGCCTTCCCCGGATGGTAGCTCAAATTAAAGTCATAGTCTTTCAAGAATTCTAACCATCTTCTCTGCCTCATATTTAATTCCTTTTGATCGAACAAATATTTCAAACTCTTGTGATCACTAAACACTTCAAATCTCGATCCATATAAATAATGCCTCCAAATTTTTAACACGACCACCACTGCAGCTAATTCAAGATCATGAGTAGGATAGTTCCTTTCATGCACCCTTAACTGTCTTGAAGCATAAGCCACTACCTTGCCACCTTGCATCAACACACCGCCTAATCCCATCTTAGACGCGTCACAATACACTACGAAAGAATCATTTGGACTTGGCAAAATCAAAACTGGTGCTGTCGTCAACTTCTTCTTCAGTTCTTCGAAACTCTCCTCACAGGCAGCATCCCAGACAAAAGCTTGATTCTTTCTGGTCAACTGAGTCAACGGCAATGCCAATTTAGAAAACCCTTCAATGAACCTTCTATAGTAACCTGCCAAACCCAAAAAGCTTCTAATCTCCGTTGCGGTCTCCGGAGTTTCCCACTGAAGTACTGCACTTACTTTAGAGGGATCCACCGCTATACCCTCACCAGAAATCACATGACCCAAGAAACTCACGGTCTTCAACCAAAATTCACACTTCGAGAACTTTGCAAACAATTTATTATCTTTCAACACCTGCAATGCAATTCTCAAGTGACCTGCATGCTCTTCGTCAGACTTAGAATAGATCAATATATCATCAATAAATACCACAATAAACTGATCCATATAAGAATGGAAAATACGATTCATATATTCCATAAATACACCCGGCGCATTAGACACTCCGAAAGGCATCACTGCATATTCGTAATGTCCGCAGCAACTTCTGAAAGCAGTCTTCTGAATATCGCCTTCTTTTACTCTAATCTGATGGTAACCCGACCTCAGATCAATTTTGCTGAACACACGAGCTCCTACCAGCTGATCCATTAAGTCATCAATCCTAGGAAGTGGATACTTATTCTTAATGGTTACTTTATTCAACTGACGGTAATCAATGCACAGACGCATACTACCATCCTTCTTCTTCACCAACAACACTGGAGCTCCCCACGGCGACACACTTGGTCTGATAAACTTCTTATCGAGCAATTCCCCGACCTGAGATTTCAACTCTGCCAATTCTGATGCAGACATCCTGTACGGTGCCATAGAGATAGGCCTGGTACCCGGTACAAGATCAATAGTGAACTCAACTTCTCTTGTCGGAGGCAATTCTGTGATGTCATCTGGAAACACTTCAGGAAATTCATTAACTACCGGCAATTCATTAACTGAGGTCTTATTTTCAACAAATAACGAGGCAAATACTGCAAACAGCTTCGCTTCATCTTTCAACAATGCCCTCAACTCCTTGCTAGATAGCGAATCTGCTAATGCTTCCTCTTCAGGAGTAAGGAACAACAACGTCTTCCTGAAGCAATCAATATATACCTGGTTGAACTCCAACCTGTTCATCCCCAAAATAACGTCAAGATTATCGAGTGGCAAACAAATCAAGTCCACTCTGAAATCTCTACCAAACACGGTCAGCGGACACTTCAAACACACTAATGAAGTAACCACGGAACCAAGAGATGGAGTTTCAATAGTCATCCTCTGCTCTAGAGTAGATGGCACAATCCCTAATCTCTTCACACAGTCGACAGAAATAAACGAGTGCGTTGCACCCGTGTCTATGATAGCAATCAAAGGAACATCATTAATAAAGCAAGTACCTTTGACGGAACGCTCCTCCTCAGTGGATTGGGCTCCCACCAAGGCAAACACCTTCCCACTAGTCTGAGACGCGTGAGACCTCTTCGGCTTCTCACAGTGAGTGCTGATGTGACCTTTCTCTCCACAATTATAGCAAGTAGGCATAGTGGCTCTGCAATCAGCTATAACATGGCCTGCCTTGCCACACTTGAAACACTTCTTCACCTCTTTCTGATAGTCGTTAGCACGTTGACCCGCGCCATCGCATCTGAAGCACTTGAGAGTATCAGCACCTGCTCCCTTCTCCTTTTGCTTCTTCCCCCCATCAGTTTTCTGTTTCCCCTTATCAGCTGGAGCACTGTAAGGTGTACCTCCAAATCTCTGCTTATTTTTCTTCTCATTCACAGCTTTGTAATGAGCAATTCTGGCTCTGTTGTCATTATCATAGATCCTGCTTCTGCTTACCAGCTCTGGATAGTTTCTTATCTTCTGACAAGCAATACCCAATTTGATCTCGGGACGCATCCCGTTCTCAAACTTTAAACACTTCGACGTCATGGCTTCTTCAGTATTATAATGAGCGCAATACTGAACCAGCTCTTCAAACTTAGCGGCATACTCGGCCACAGTCTTATCACCCTGCTTCAGCTCCAGAAATTCAACCTCTTTCGCACTACGAATGTCTTCTGGAAAATACTTTTCCAGAAACTCAGCTTGAAACACAGCCCAAGTAATCTCAGTACCTGCAGCTTCCAATCTCTGGCGACTGTTGTCCCACCAAGCCTCAGCCTCTCCTTCCAGCATATGAGTACCAAACCGTACCTTCTGAGCATCACTGCATCCCATGGTCCTGAAGATCTTCTCCACAGCCTTCAGCCATTTCTGTGCAGCCTCTGGGTCAAAGATACCTCCCTCATATGTAGGCGGCTTATTGCTCTGAAACTGCGCTAAGTCACGAAACTAAGCACCTCCACCCTGGTTGGCATTCTCTACAGCTTGTGCCATGGCTTGCATAGCAGCAGCAAGAGCAGCATCATTCCTTCCTGCCATAGTGGACAACAATCATCACAAGGTCAGAACATAAACCCAACTCCTATTCTAAGGACAGACTCAACTATAACACCTGGCCGGACGGACCGACCTGCTCTGATACCAATTGTAACACCCCACTTCCCAAAATAAAATAAAATACAAAATCTTAAAGATAAATCAGAGTTTTTCACCAAAAGTGGAATGTCACATTTAAAATCCAACAAATAAACTCCTTTATTAAATGAAACAGCGGAAATAGTTTTTATTCATTCAACTCACGGCCATCTGCCAACAACTTATAAAAATCCCACATCAAATCGTGGTTCACCAAAAATACATCAAAATATGATACGTAACAAATGAAAGAATAACAAATAAAAAATAGTTTAAAATCCCCAAATAATTCCCGTGTTATGTATCAGAGCACTCCTATAGACTCGAACAAGCAACACGAACATCCAAGCAACCTAAGTACCTGGATTATCTGTACTTCCGAAGAAGCACAGACACAACAACAACAAAGGGGTGAGAAATCACGTTCAAATATTATAGGTGGATAAATACATGATAAACAGGTAGTCATCATCAATCATCAAACACGGCCTACTGCCCAATATCATCAACAACATCAAATAATAATGTAATGCGACACGACACCATGCATGCGGTACCGACTCATTGGTTCATTCAATTGAACCCCGGATAGATCACATACACCTCTACTTGGCAATGATCTATCCCCCACCATTCTCCACATAGGAGTACAGATGAATCGCATACACCCCTCCTGGGCAACGATCCATCCCACCAATCACCATGAATATGCAAGACTCAATATGCACAACAAAACATGTAAACAACATAAATACATGCACACGATCCTCCTGACCACACCATACATATCAATAACACCATCACCATATAATTTACTTCAAAAGCACCAAACTCCCAAATCGCTAATTAATTAATAAAATTAGTAAGATTAATCTTTTCCCCTCCTACATCTTATTTCTCAGCACCTGACACCTATTCCCAGCCTCTCAAACCAAAAGAAACCGAATCGGACGCGAAAACGGGAAAGAAATCGTGAAACGGTAAAATTCTGCAGCTCTGCTGACCATACGTGTATTGCTGCATATCACGCCTCCCCATACGCGTATTGACTCCACCCATACGCGTATCTCCTCAACAATGTCCACATCCATACGCGTATTGCCTTGTGTCGTACGCATACGGACAGAGACTCCCTCACACTAAAATTCCCAATTCCCAACACCGTACGCATATGCCTTCCTATTACGCGTATCTCTGCGTACCGCGCCATCCCATACGCGTACCACCCTTCACGGTACGCATATCACCAGATTTGTTACGCGATTCACTAGAAGCCTCTCTATTCTGCATTCTGCTACGATTTCTACACTCCTTCACTCCTAACCAGTCCTATAATTGTATCTACATTGATTTTAGGTCCTATTTTCATCTCTTCTCTTGTACCTAGATTTACTACAGGTATTACACGCCTAAAATCTCAATTCGTTCTCTCAAATCGAACCCCAAAACGACAGATCTGCAAGAGATATTCATACAACAGCAACAACCACACAAATTCATGAAAATATATATTAATTCATGCACGATTCTCAGAACCACAACATACATATGCAACAATCAACGATTCAACAGTTTGCATACAATTTTCCTACGGGGTTAAGGACTCCCCACTACCCGATCATGAAATAAACACCAATATTGAACCCTTTTCTCCCCCTTACCTCGAATCTTGAAGAATTCCTGCGAAAATCCTGATCAAATGCAAGCTCTAGACACCCTTGATCTTGCTTTCTCCTAAGCCTTTCTCTTTCTCTCCAAAAATTCTGATTAGTTCTCAAACCCTTACCAATTTTCCACTAATCACTCTCCAATTACTAAACTACCCTTACTAATCTCCTTGGCCCAATAACACATTATTTCTATTAAGTCTTATTTTACTACATAACCTTAATAAAAATAATAACCATAGTAATAGTAATAATAATAATATGAAATATAATCTTAAAATAATAGTAATAATAATATTTCCATATTACTAACATTACCCCCTACGCACTCAAACACCCTCCCAAACAAGGACACACTTAAAGATTAATACAAGATGACTAAATAATTAAAATGGGTGTTACAATCGTCATGTTACGTAGTTTCTGAGTGACCAGAGTGTTGATCCCATGACATGGTGGGGACACAGATATTCTGTTCAATGATGCTCAGCTGAGTTTCATTACTCGGCTGACTTTCTGGCCTCAAGTCTCCTGGGTAAGGCTGCCACATTGGCAGGTCATCCATCGGGCCATAGTAATTATGGTCAAAGTTGTCTTTCATCAGAGTGTCCTCCTCTAATGAATTTGGCGGAGCACGACATCCTTCCGGATCACAACCTTCGTATATCATTTCGACATCTGACCGTGGTATAAATCTCAAACTCTGTGCGGGATAACAAAATGGCGTAGGCACCTCTTCCTGAGACATATAACTGTCCTCGTTAAGATAGGACTTCCATCCTTCATCCATGTCGGAGGAATCCTCCTCATTGATAGCATGGATTTCCTAAGGCACTGGGTGAAGGAACCCTCCACTGTGAAAGAAGTTCTGAATGGGATGAAGACTTTCATCGTTAGCAGCTATCTGGGTACAGGTTGCAGAAAAACCAAGACCCTTCTTTGTTGTATTGCTAGTAGAAATGACAAGCTGTCCCCATCCTGTTGTATCGGTACTCTCGACTGCTTTAATAGCATCTTTGTATGAGGAAATCGAAGTTCCTCCTCCAGATTGGTCGTCCTTGTGTAGCGAAAGCGCTTAGAATTGGGTTCCAATTGTCCCTTCTGGTTCCACATAAGTGGATGACGATAAATTGCTGACGAGCAAGGCCTATTCCCCACAGACTGTGATGAGTTGGCCGTTCTGGACGAACTTTAGGTTTTGGTGGAGGGTCGAAGTAACCGCTCCAGCCTGATGTATCCAAGGTCTTCCTAATAAACAACTGTACGTTGCCCGGATGTCCATGACCTGGAAGGTGACTTGGAAAGTGTGAGGACCAATAGTTATGGGAAGGTCAACTTCGCCGATAACCGTTTTTCTGGATCCGTCGAACGCTTTGACAACGACCTCGCTGGTTCTCATCGGAGGGCCTTTGATTGACAATTGCATCAAAGTGGACTTCGGCATAACATCCAGGGTTGACCCTGTGTCTACCAGTACGCTGGCTAAAGCATCGTCCTGGCAGTTGACTGTGATATTGAGCGCCATGTTATGACGGAGACCCTCTTCAGGTAATTCCTCATCACTAAATCCCAAATTATTGCAAGAAGTGATGTTAGAGACAATACTGTCGAATTGTCTGATTGTTACATCCTGTTCCATAAAGGCTTGCTCCAAGACTTTCTGTAGAGCCTCCCTGTGTGCTTCTAAGCTGAGTAATAGTGATAATACCGAGATCTTTGAAGGAGTCTGTAACAGTTGATCGACAATGTTGTATTCACTCCTTTGGATGAGCTTCAGCATCTCGTCATCGTTTTTCGAAAGGTCGGGATTATTGAATTGACCGACTGATGGATCGGGAGCTTCTGTCTGAAGTTCCTTTTCTTTGTTGGACTCTCCAACTCCTCTGTTGAAGATTCTACCACTCCGTGTTACTCGACTGATGTCTGCAATATTCACGACGGAGGGTAATGGAATTTCCTTTCCATTCTCAATTGTTGTTGCACCGTATTTGTAAGGGATTGCCTTAGCTGATTCATACGGTAGTGGTCTCGGCATATAGATGACTATGGGAACCTTCTGGTTTTTCTGACCATCGTACGTAATCTCAATCCGTTCCCGGTTGGGAATTCTTGATTCGTCAAGTAGACGGATAATGGAAAAAACCATTCCTGGTCCTCTGATGATTAGAGATGATGACAACGTCCTCAATTTGATTGGCAAGGTAGTTCGGCGACCAATTGATGGGTTCGGAACCTAGATATAGGCAGATCTCTCCACGATCCACCTGCCCCTGGAGAGCTGCTCGCACAAGGTAGCACCCTTGGTTACTTTCCGAACAGACTCCACAACGTTCATAATTGTGTGGTGGCTCCTGGCCACGCCCACTTTGAATACAATGTAACCTCACTAGGTTAGCTTCCACGGGTCGGACATCCTGACTTTGACGCTGAGTAGGATTCTTGTTATTGATACTAATTTGCTGAGTATCCTCATCCATATAGATTGGCATCCACCAATGATTTAACAAGTACTGAAGTGCCTCTTGGACAAGGGCACATCCCTGATCGTTTTCGCAACCCGCTTTACATCTGTGATAATCATGTGATATCAGGAATCTGAGTCGGACCTGCTCAGCATGCAATTCTACCAAGTTGGTATTCATTAAACGAATGTCAAAGATTTGAACCATGTTGATCTGATAGGGATTCCTATCATGGTAGTCTTGGATCCATCCAAGATCCATCTGACGCTGGAGGGCCTCTTGTATGAAAGAGCATCCTTGTTTGTTTACCGAGCAAGTCAGACAAGAACTGTAATCGTCCCGCGGCAGATTATGATACTGGCTTTGACTTGAGTGCATTACCACCAAGTTGACATTCATCGCACGGATGTCGTGGCTCTGAATGACGTTGGAATTCGTGTAAACCATGTTAACTCCACGAACTCGGTGTTCTTGGATCCATCCGAGATCCATCTGTTCCTGTAGAGCTGCTTGCACCACAGAACATCCTTGATTGATTTTAGAGCAGACATCACACTGATGATAATTATGAGATGGCACATGGCCGTACCCACTCTGTCTATAATGCATCTTGACCAGATTGGTCCTCAACAAGAGTACATCGTGAATTTGATAGACATTGTTAAATTCTTTCTCAATCAGGTTGACTGCAGCTTTCTCATGTTGAGGCAGCGGGTTCGTAAGAACATTGGGATTCGTATCTTTGAAAGATAAGAGCCCGCTCCTAACAAGCTTTTGCACGTCGGACTTGAAATTGAGACAATTCTCCATGTTATGCCCTGGTCCTCCTTGATGATAAGGGCATGTCTGATCCACCTTAAACCAAAAAGGCGGATTTTTCGGTACTGTAAGAGGAGACTTAGTCTGGATATGCCCCTTAGCCAGTAGTAATGGAAATAGTTCTACGTACAACATGGGTATAGGATCAAACCCTGGTGGCCGCGTTGTACGGTTGTTATTGTATGGAGGACGAGCCTGCTGAAGAGGCTGTTGTGTCCTTTGCTGATTAGGTTGGCTTTGCGCAACCTGAGGTTAATACATAGGAATAGGCGCAGGGCTAATAGCAGGAGTTACAGCTGCTACCGGTTGATAACGTCGCCTTTGCTTTCCGAGAGAGATATTCCCAATATCTTGCTTTTTTTTCTTAGGGAGAGCACTACCGTATCGTTTTGTACTACTCGATGATCCAGCATCTTTTATTAGACGTCCTTCTCGGACGGCTTCCTCAAGACGAACACCCATGCCCACCATCTCGGTGAAATCACTGGGCACACTGGCAACCATTCTATCATAGTAAAATGAGCTTAAGGTCTTTAAGAAGATCTTTGTCATCTCTTTTTCCTCAAGAGGTGGACAGATTTGAGCGGCAATTTCGTGCCATCTCTGAGCGTACTCCTTAAAGGTTTCCTTGTCCTTTTGTGACATTGATCTGAGTTGATCTCTGTCCGGTGCCATGTCCAAATTGTATTTGTATTGTTGGACGAAGGCAGTACCAAGATCTCTGAATGTACTGATCGTAGTACGGTTTAAACCCATGTACCATTTGAGTGCGGCACCGGTTAAACTATCCTGAAAGTAGTGAATCAATAGGTCCTGATTCTCCGTCTGAGCTGACATTCGCCGAGCGTACATCACCAGATGGCTCTGAGGGCAAGAGTTACCCTTGTATTTTTCAAAGTCGGGCACTTGAAATTTGTGCGGAACTTTAACATTGGGGACCAGATAGAGGTCTGCGGCGTCCTTTCCAAATAGATCCTGACCGCGGATGGCTTGCAGTTCCTTCTACATTTCCAAGAATTGTTCCTGGAATTCATCCATTCTATCAAACATAGTTTCCTTCTTACCAGAAGATATCGGCTGAATCTGTCCTTCCGGGACAGTGTGCACCACAGGGGGTGGTACCGTGACTACGGCAGTGAATCTTGGCGTTTCCCAAAGTTTGTAACCTTCAGGAGTCTTCAATATGCCCCTGGCATCTTCGCTTTCCCGAAGTTTGTAACCTTCAGGACCAGCGGAATCTGTTGTGATTCCCTGATCTTCAGTGATCGGCGAAACATATCCTTTCGGGATATAGTTAACAGGCATGCCCCAAGGATGATCTTTCGGCATTTGATACCTAGGATCATACTTCTCCACTATGGGCGTTGAGGTGATCTCTGAGATCACAGTCCTTTGTAGCTAAGCTTCTGCCATGGCTTGCATGTCGTTACGAAGCTTTATCATATCCTCTCTCAGAGCGTCGATCTCTTCTTTCAACTCTCTGTTTTCTTCCTCAAGATCATCCATCTTTTTTTGACGATTGGCCTGAGTATTGTACGAATGAGACAGTTTGACTCTAGAACCGGGACACAAACGTGAGATTCGTAGGTAAGAAGAATACGCGATGTGAGAATGATGAATGTAATGATTATATTAATTGTTTTTTTGGTTTAATCAGAATAAACTTCGACAATTAGATTGCAAATATCAAACAGTGGGGAAACCCCTTTTTATTGAATTCAAAGGATTACAGAAATGGAAATACAGTAGATTACAAGGTGCAGAAACAGAAACCTAAGTTAATGGGTCCCGAGTCCTCTCTGAAGAGAAATCGGGTACTGACTCTGGTACTTTCCCTTTCTTTAACCGGGGCTCTTGGGCCGTTGACGGGTTGTTATTCCTTTTCCAGGTGAAAGGAGTGAGCAAATTCCTTTGGTCATCTTGATTCTCTACAGCATGTTGCTCTAAAATCTCGATCAGAGCATCCTTTTCTTTCAGTAGTTGTTGTATTTTGATGCACTCCACGTTTAGGGTGTGGTACTTGTTCTTCCAAGACCTCCTCTCCCGCTGAACTTTGTTGAGAGTAACCTGGAGCTTTTCAGTCTCAGTCATGAAGTACATGACAGACTCCCTCGGTGGAAGAACTCCATGACGAGGATAAGGCATCTTCAGCTTGAGAGCTCTAGTTTGTACCTAGTGGAGATAAGGCTCCACCGAGACACAGTCCGGTTTTCCTAGAGACTCCCTTCCTTTCTTATGAACATGTTTCCAAGCGTGCATTATTTCTGTCTTTAGTGCTCTGTCACTTTCTCCTTCCTTGAAGAAAAGACCTTCCAGATGAACACCCCATGGGATGTGTCTCATCGGGTATCCAAATTGACGACGAACAAGAACTGGATGGTAATTGATTCCTCCTTTAGCTCCTATAAGGGATACGTTGGGGAAGTTTCCACAATGGTCAATGTTCCTGATCCCATCATAAATCCTATTACACCAATCAGTGTTAGAGTTGGTGAGAGACATGATTTTCTGCGACCAACGTAAGGCACTCTTGTGATCCCAAAAAGTAGCAGACTTAGGCAAATGGGAGATAAACCATTTATAAAGCAGAGGTACACAGCATGTGATCTCCCCTCCGCTGTACAAATTTCCCAAGTGTACAGAATGATACGTATCTACGAACAAAGTTAGCACAGGGTTTCCAATGAGAAAAACCTTAATGGAGTTGATATCGACGAAGTTATTAATGTTGGGCAACAAAAAATAACCCATAGATGAGTAAAACAAAGATGCTTTCAAAAGCAGTCACGTTCCTGATACTGGCGAAGTACAGGGCTTTCTTTGTCAAGAACTAGGCTGGCAAACCTTGTATGCCACCCTTAATGGTCATGTGAGTCCTGACCTCAGACTCGTCCAAATGAATTGCTCTTGCAATGGTCTAATTCTTTGGAATTTCTTCCAATCCAAAAAAAGGAGCTCGATCAGTGATGTGTAAATCAATCAGATGAGAATATTCCTCCAGCGTTGGTGCTAGGTGGTAATCCGGGAATGTGAAACAATGATAGACCGGATCGTAGAACTGAACGAGCGCATCCATGATTCCCTCAATCACATAGACTCTTAGCAGAGATAGCAAACCTCCGTACTTGGCTCTGAAAGCCTCTTGGTTTGTGATCATCCTAGCCAAACCTCTTAAATCCTCTAGTTTTGGAATCCTGAAGGTGTACTTATGAGTTCTCCTTCTACCGAAATCCATTAGCGCAATCCTTTTCTCTAATATTTGCAATCACAGTCTTAGTTTATTTTGAAAAAAAAGAGAGACTAGAAGAGAACTTTTTTTTTAATGTTTTAATGTTTTTTTAAATGAATGCATGAATGCAGCACACAAAAACATAGAAAAAACATGGGGTCAAAGGATCGTTGTCATGGAGTCAAGGCTCTACCCATCCCCAAAGGTTTATACTAGGGTGATTTTTTTGTACCTGTACTCAAAATCATCAGCTCCTCCCAGGATAACAAACAGCAAGCGGATCGCCAGCGAGCTGTATGAAATTTTAGAGTAAATGCTATTCACCGAGAATAGATCATCAGCCTCAAATGAGGGTAGTATCGCGTGACAACTATTTCCGATAGTTTCTGCACTACAAAAGGGTTGGCTCCTCAGCTTCTCAGATGTCACAATCGGCCCATTGCCTATGAGAGGGAATGGGTTGCATTGGGAAGCCTCCACTGAGGTTGATGGTCGACCTCGTCGCCATCACTTATCTTAAGTGTATACTCAATCCTTCCACATGCGGCATCACACGCATTCCCATTAGCAGAAAAATAAACACAGATATCAATTAGGAAAAGCAGTATATATATTTGTCCTAATGTCCTAGACTTTTTTTAAAAGCTATGAATCTTATGTTCCTGACAGGAAATGGCTTCCCGGCGGAGACGCCATTCTGTGGTTCTTTACCAACTTAAAGGTTTTGACCTAAGATCCTAGTGAAGTCAACAAAAAGTCCCACCCCAGAAAAGAGGGAATTTTTTAAGGTTTCTACCTAAAAGATGTGAAGAGAACAAGATCTCGCAATCCCCAGCAGAGTCGCCATATTTCTGTAGCGAGTGATTTTTGGATGTGGTTGCGAAGCACAATCGCTCTAGTACTACAGCTCGATTCATTTTTTATCCTATTGAAGCTGATGAAGGAAGGGAAATAGATGTCTCCAACTAACCCTGCTTGCATACTGAGGTTAAACAGTCAAAACTATTGGTTTACAGATGTTACAAAGATTCGGGGTCTCTCCTAGGTTATTTTGTTTAAAAAAAAGGTGTTTTAGGCTATCAATTGAAATGTTAGGACGGATGTATGAAAGTATGGGATTTTGGGTTTTTGTTTAGGGTGCTCGCTAAGATTTTTCTTTCAATCTTATGCCTACGTATTCCCGTTTACTGAAACAGGGAAATCATAGCAATCGTAGTTCCTCCTATTCTACGGGAGGAAATGGTGTTTTGGTGTCTTGCTCAAAGCCCAAGACGTGAAGCTAAAGGTAGTTTGTATCTTGTTCAAAGCCCAAGATATGAAGCTAAAGAGTTTATTTGTATCTTGTTCAAAGCCCAAGATATGAAGCTAAAAGGGTTTGACTTCAGAGAGAATTTGTCATCTCTAAAGAGGGGTTTATATGTCACAACTGTTTATAAAGGAGAATTACTTTAACTGGGATTTGTGAATCCGGCAATGCCATAATTTCTTTTATAGGGGATTTCCAACCTGAAGGAGAATACTTTAACTATGTTTAGAGCAATTCTATCTTTCCTTAGGAATTTCTCTCATGCTAAAAGAGGGACAGTGGCATGGATGTAAATAATCCAGAGGCTTGCCGCTTACAGCGATTAGATGAAGGGGAAGGAGTTGTTGACGTTTGTGTATTGTGAACGAGGCACAACTTTGATGCTAAAAGGTTGATTGGATCAACCAGTGGTTTTCTTATACAAAGCCTAAGAGGAGGCTAATATGTGTCTCGTACAAAGCCCGAGAGAGAGACTAAAAGGTTTTGACTCAACGAGGGAGTCTTTTGGTATCTCGTATAAAGCCCGAGATAGAGGCTATTTGACTCAACAAGAGAGTTTTTTGTATCTCGTACGAAGCCCGAGATGGAGGCTATTTGTTAGCTCCGCTGGGGAGAATCATTGTACAAAGCCCAAGAGGAGGCTATTGTGACTGTCTCAGTTGAGTGACAGATCCAATATGCTGATTTAAAGAGAAAATCAGTTCTTATATGAGTAATGTTTGCACTCAGGGATTTGATTCGAGGATCAGGGTTATTTCCTGTTCTTTAAGGAAATGGGAAATCCAAGGGTATTGAGACTGTTCGAGTCTACGGGTTTCATCTCCTAGTTTTGGAAGGAGCTTGAGAATGTCTTTTGAGACTCAAGGTAATTAGACTGTCCAAGTCTAGAGTTTCATCTTTCGTACTATGCTTTGAGAAATAGTAGTAGACTCTTGGAAAGACTGTTCTATTAAGATGACTGATTTCTGTTCCTATACCTTTAGGAGGTCGTCGGGACAATTTGTACGAAGCCCAAGAGGAGGCTGGAAACTTTTAAGAAGCCGAGGGACAATTTGTACTAAGCCCAAGAGGAGGCTATCATTCTCGGAGGAAGAAATCATTTATACGAAGCCTAAGAGGAGGCTGTGAATACTTCTAAGAAGCCGAAGGGTCCTTGTACAACACCCAAGAGGAGGCGGGGATGCTTTTAGGAAGCCTGTGGGTCCCCAAACCCCGAGAAGTTCAAGACAGGCTATTCACAAAGAATAGATCAAGCCATGAAAGTTTGAGAATTTGGAAGAAACTCAAGAGATGCAATTCACGGAGAAGAGATCATCTCTGGGGAGTAGAGTTTCTTGACAAGTGCTTTTAAGAAGCCTGTGGGTCCCAAACCCCGAGAAATTCAAGACAGGTTATTCACAAAGAATAGATCAAGCCAGGAAAGTTCGAGAATTTGGAAGAAACTCAAGGGATGCAATTCACGGAGAAGAGATCATCTCTGGGGAGTAGAGTTTCTTTGACAACTTCTACGAATGACACTCTATGAAAGGGTTCACCGAGAATGCTGCCTTTCATGTCTCCATATTGTTTAACCCTAAGAGGAGGGAATACTGTATCTGGTAATCCTATGGGGATCTAGTTTTGACTATTTAAGAGTGATCAACAGGCTTAATGCTAGACGTAATTGCCGGGGAAACTCTAAATATCTATACTATTATTACACAGTTGATATGAGTTTATGAAAGAAGACTTACAGCGAAACAACCCCACAATACAGTTGAAATTTTGGTACCAGATATGTGATGTCACACTTAATGTCACACTTAATGTCACAACAACACACTCTGCAATGGACAATGACAAACAGCAACAGAAACACACACAGAGTTGTTCACCCAGTTCGGTTTAACTACCTACGTCTGGGGGCTACCAAGCCAGGGATGAAATTCACTACTTGTAGAATTAATTTACAGACTCAAAAACCTTGTTGACAATCTCCTAAACTTAATTCCTACTAATGAACTTTCTACCTAAGAGACCACTTAGGTATGAGAACACTACTCAATCCGTAAATCACTTCAGTGATATAATTCAAAGATCACACACTTTGAATAACACTACTTGATTCTGCTTCACAACTTTGATCAAGAACAACTCAAAACAACAATACCAATTCACACTCGAATGGTTTACAAACATGAAGACACAACGACACTCAGTCTTTAGCTCTTTTTCTTCGTCACTTTTCCTTTAGGAATGATGCGCATTATAAAGCTATTTGAATTGGGCTTGGACCTGCTACAATATCTGACCTGATTTGTTGTTTAAAACTGAATCTTCAAAATAGATTTTCTCTCTCAAAATCTTCTTAAATCTCAGTCTTTAAACCTCCCTACAAATCTGCATCAAATCTCTATGCAACAGAGAATATCTATCCCAAGATATCCGCATCCAATGAGACTAACAGCTCTCCCAATATCCAGCTAAAACGTAAACCCTAACAACATCACTAAACCTGATGTTATTAATCTTCTGCAGACCTGATGTCACAACATCGTATGTGACATTAGACTTCACAACTCCAACAAGTTAAACACTTAACATAAACCAATGTTAAGACTCAATGTTAAGACATCAGCCATGTGACTTCAACATTAAACAACTTTGTTTTACCAAAATTCTAGCCAATCCAAGAACCAACAATCTCCCCCTTTGGCTAATTTTGGCTAAAACAATCTCTGCAACATCAGAGACTTCAACGGCAGATAAAAAATTTAACAACAACCAACAAACAACTCCCATCAACAAAGAGCAAACTCCCCCTCAAAACCAGAACCAGCATAACCAGCTGTTCAACATGCACACTCCCCCTCAACATCTGCACCACACCAGATATAGGGTACACTCTACACACCTAGGCTAACTCTCCCCCTTTTTAGCCACAATTGGACAATTACCAAACACGTAAGTCCTACTCACTACAGTTAGTCCTAAACAAGCTCTCATTGTCAGTCTAAAGTCAGCATGCAAGACACGACAAATCATAGAACAAAAACAAAAATAGTGCATAAACAAGCACAATATTCAAATTACATATTAGGCACATCAAGTGCAGAATCAAAAACAGCAAAAAATAAAACTAAACTACTATCTAGAAAAAGCAGCAGGGAAACTAGTCTTCATCAGAGTTGGCCCAATCTTCATCATTAGTGCTAGGACCACCTTCTTCAGAACCTGGATCTTCAACATCATCATCACCTTGTTCCAAGGATTTGATCATCTGCTCAATTCTCAACTTCCTAGCAGTGCTAGTACTGATAACCACATCAAGATCCTTGCATGTTGCCTTCAATTCTTCAATCAACTCACCTTTAGAACTGCCCTTTTTAACACCAAAACTTGATGTTACAACAATGTCTGGAACATGATGTCCAGCAAACAACTTAGGATGTAATGACAAGGCTGACTCCCTCTTGCAAGCTATATCTGAACTTGTTAAAGTTTCAGGATGTTGCTCCAAGATGATTCCACAAACATGAGATGGGAATGCTATAGGTAACTTGATAGCATTTGTTTCAGCATGCTTCACCACTTGCTCAAAGATGTAGCTACCATAGTCAAACTTGATCTTCTTCCCAACAGCATAGATAAACCTACCCAATCCAACAACTATTGTTGTCTTGTGGTTTGTTGGCACCCAGTTGGCTGCTCCAATTCTGTGAAGAATGGCATACTTGATGTTAAGTTTACTAGCCTTCAACTTCCCTTTCAATGGCCAAACCTTTACCTGACCTGCTGTAATTTCTTTGCATATTTCATTATCAGTCATCTCAAGTTCACTATACTCTTCATCATCTCTTCCCAGATACTTGTTGATAGTTCTAGGAGAGAAATTAATGCACTTTCCTCTCACATAGACTTTCATGAAATCAATGCTCTTTTTATCAGCAATATTTCCAGAAATGTTGACAACAAATTCTTTGACAAGACCCTCATAGCACTTAGGAAATTTGGTCACAGTCTTCACCAACCCAACCTCATTAATCAGCTCCATAATATCCTTCATCTCTAAAGCTTCTTTCCCAAACTCCCTCTCTAGGACTAGTCTTCTCTGACATACAAATTTCCACATTGATGCACTGCTGGCATAATGAAAGGAAATGTTGTCAACTGGTACTTCAGGGACTTTGTCAGAAATTCTCTTTAAAATTGTTCTTCTGACAGGTTTGATGTCTCGAACATCATCCTCAACATCAAAGTCAGAATCAGAATCTTCCCTTACCTTCCTCTTTTTGGAGGTTGTAGCAACCTTGCTCCAAGGTTTTGTAGGACCCACAATAGCAGTTTTCTTCTTGCCTTCAATAGACTTCTTTGGAGAGGATTCAACAGCCTTTCCTTTCCTTGTCTTCAGTCTCTTGGCAATACTTGGAACAGCTTTTCCAATGACTTCATCATCAGATAAATCAACCACATTGATCACATCCTCATTCTTTTCTTTACCAGGAGTAACTTCAACAGGTGATGTTCTAACATCCCCCTTAACATTAGCTTCCTCATGCACATCATCTTCTTCCACTCCCACTTCAGAATCTTCAATAACAGACATAGCAAGTCTATGAAGATTTGTAACTGCACTTTGCATGTCACTCTTTTCCCTCTCAGAATGTTCAGCAGGCATTTGCCTCAGTGGTCTAGATATACCCTTTATAGGAAGCCCTTTCTCAAAGATTTTATCGACAATCTGACCTAAGCTTTTGTCAACATCTACCCTTTCTTCAACAGTTTGAGAAGTGGATGACCTAGGTGCTATTTTATTACTAAATAGAACACTAGTAACAAGCTTCTTAGTTTCATTATCTCTAAAGATATTCGCAGCCCTTTTTGGAACAAGTTTAGAAGGTCTAGATTTACCCAACTCTGGGAGCATCATAGAGATGGGTTCTACATTCAACGCTTCTTCTGCAGACCCCTCTTCTGAAGAAACCCTAGCCTTATCTCACGAAGAGCTTTGAGAAACCAATTTCTTTGATGGAGAAGACATCTGGTTTGACATGGTTCCCTTTAGGCAGTAAGAGTTTAGAGACAGATGATTCTTCTTGTTGAAGGAGGCGAACAGTCGGGAGATATGATCCTTGATGAAACGTGATATTGCTACAAAAGGGAATGATGGTCTTAGATATGGCGCCTAATTTTGTGTATCCCTTAAAGACCAATCAATGAGTTTCTCCCTCCAAATTAACTTTCCTTTTAAAAATTTAAAAGGATTCACATTAAGAGTAATTAACCCTAATTGACCTTTCAGCAGACTTTCACACTTGTTGTCACAATCTGATGTTACAACATCAATCTTAACATCACCAGATAAACTGTCAACTTGAGGAACTCATTGATAGCAGTTATCTCTAGATCTTATTCCCTTCATCACTACCTCATTCTGCTCATTTGTCACCACACACTCATCTTTGGTGTAGCTGACCTTATAACCATCATCACAGAGCTGACTTATACTAATTAGATTAGCACTCAACCCTTTGACAAGAAGTACATTGTCAAGATCAGGTTCCTCATGACACTTCACTTTTCCAAAACCTTGTACCACCCTTTTCTCTCCGTTTCCAAAAGTAACATCAATTGAGGAGCAAGAATTGACATCCACCAATTGGTTTTTGAAACCAGACATGTGCTTTGAACAGCCACTGTCAAAGTACCAACCATCCTTAGCAGAGTGTCTATCTGAAAAGTAAGTCAATAGACACTTAACCTCTTCTTTAGGAACCCACTGCTTAACAACCTTGGGCCTGTTATCCTTCTGTCTGGGTTGAGGGTTAGACTTGGGATAACCATGTAGCTTGAAACAAGAAAACTGCATGTGTCCAAATATGCCACAGTAAAAGCACTTAACTCTGTCTTCTCTGAAGTGGTTGAACCTTCTGCCACCTTGAGGATGATATTGTTGTGGCTGCCACCCATAATGTTGTCTTTTTCTCCCATAGTTTGACTATCTTCTATGGTAAGGATATTGTCCTTTTGGCTGTCTTCCATGGTGATGAGGCTTCCTTCTTCCATAATAATAAGGCACAGCATTATTATATCCATAGCCATACATGTTTCCCTGATGTTGAGACATCTGATGGAACATGTTCTGTTTGAACCTAGAAGCCTGCATGCTCTTATGATATTGTGGAGGCATATACTGCTTAGCTCCAGAAACATGCGCCTTCCTTTGATGAGGACCATGAGCATGCCTCTTCCCAACATTTTGAGGTTAAGGATGAGCGGCCTGCTTAGGTTTAGGATCCTGTCTCTTTGTTTGAGGTTGAGACATTGGTTGAGACATCTCCTTCTTGGTTCCTGAAGTGCTTGCTTCAGCAGATACCTTTTTCTCAACCACAAATCCTATGCCTGACTTATCTCCAGCAACCTTTTCTGTCTGAAGGATCTTATCAAGTGTGTCTGTACCACTGTTCAGTATCCTAACAGATTTGGTCATATGATCAAGATGAGCTTTGACTAATAAGATTTCATTTTCCAAATCAGCTTTAGCAGTCTCAAGCTGAACAATCTGTTTCTTCTGTTTTTCACTTTCTTGACAGATTTCTGCACTCTTCAGACAAAGCTCTTGATAAGTGGAAGCTAACTCCTTAAAAGCCAGTTCCTCATCACTTGAATCACCATCAGAAACAACTGTTCCAGTTAAAGCTTTGACATGTTTGGCTGACTCTCCTTCACTTTCACTTTCAGAGTCTGACCAAGAAACTGGCATTCCTTTCTTCTGCTTCTTCAGGAATGTGGGACATTCTTTCTTAATATGTCCATGACCTTCACACTCAAAGCATTGAACACCCTTGTTTTGAGCAGTCTTCTCTTCATCCTTCTCCTTAGACTTGCTGATGTCAGAAACGATGTTCTTGACATTAGGCTTGAAGTTCTTGTTCATTCTTTTGAACATCTTATTGAACTGCCTTCCCAACATAACAATGGCCTGAGATAGATCCTCCTGGGATTCAGCACTATTCCCTTTCTCTTCTTGAGCATTTGAAACCAAGGCTAAACTCTTTGGCTTCTTTTCTGGTTCTTCCTCATTCAACCCAAGCTCAAAAGTTTGAAGAGATCCAATGAGCTCATCAACCCTCATCTTGCTGATGTCTTGAGCTTCTTCAATTGCAGTCACCTTCATCTTGTACCTCTTAGGAAGGGACCTAAGGATTTTCCTTACAAGCTTTTCTTCTGACATCTTTTCTCCAAGAGCACTGGATGCATTGGACAGTTCAAGGATACTCATGTGGAAGTCATGGATAGTCTCATCTTCCTTCATCTTCAGACTTTCAAACTTTGATGTTAGAATCTGAAGTCTTGACATCTTCACTCTAGATGATCCTTTATGTGTAGTCTTCAAGATGTCCCAAGCTTCCTTAGCAACTTCACAGGTATTGATCAACCTGAAAATATTCTTATCTACTCCATTGAAAATAGCATTTAAGGCTTTGGAATTACCAAGGGCAGGCTCATCTTCTTCCTTGGTCCATTCTTCTTCAGGCTTCGGCTTTGAGGTGCCCTCTTTATTTTTCCCAGCATCATCTTTTTCAAATACAACAGGTGCTTTCCATTCTTTAATGATAGCCTTCCAAGCCCTGCTGTCAAAGGATTTCAAAAAGGTGATCATCCTTGGCTTCCAATAATCATAATTCGAGCCATCCAAAATAGGGGGTTTGTTGACAAATCTTCCAACTTCTTTGTCCATCTTTACACCAGAAAGTAACTTCCCTAGATCTCATCCAGAGACAGACAGGATGCCTGCTCTGATACCAATTGAAATTCTGGTACCAGATATGTGATGTCACACTTAATGTCACAATAACACACTCTGCAATGGACAATGACAAAAGGCAACAGAAACACACACAGAGTTGTTCACCCAGTTTGGTTTAACTACCTACGTCTGGGGGCTACCAAGCCAGGGATGAAATTCACTACTTGTAGAATTAATTTACAGACTCAACAACCTTGTTGACAATCTCCTAAACTTAATTCCTACTAATGAACTTTCTACCTAAGAGACCACTTAGGTATGAGAACACTACTCAATCCCTAAATCACTTCAGTGATATAATTCAAAGATCGCACACTTTGAATAACACTACTTGATTCTGCTTCACAGCTTTGGTCAAGAGCAACTCAAAACAACAATACCAATTCACACTCGAATGGTTTACAAACACGAAGACACAACGACACTCAGTCTTTAGCTCTTTTTCTTCGTCACTTTTCCTTTAGGAATGATGCGCATTATAAAGCTATTTGAATTGGGCTTGGACCTGCTACAATATCTGACCTGATTTATTGTTTAAAACTGAATCTTCAAAACAGATTTTCTCTCTCAAAATCTTCTTAAATCTCAGTCTTTAAACCTCCCTACAAATCTGCATCAAATCTCTATGCAACAGAGAATATCTATCCCAAGATATCCGCATCCAATGAGACTAACAGCTCTCCCAATATCCAGCTAAAACGCAAACCCTAACAACATCACTAAACCTGATGTTATTAATCTTCTGCAGACCTGATGTCACAACATCGCATGTGACATCAGACTTCACAACTCCAACAAGTTAAACACTTAACATAAACCAATGTTAAGACTCAATGTTAACACATCACCCATGTGACTTCAACATTGAACAACTTTATTTTACCAAAATTCTAGCCAATCCAAGAACCAACAACAGTTATATGTATATGAAAGCGGTAAATGAAAGCGTATAAACACTTACTCGGTTGTAGAACTTCCATGCTGTTTGGTTAGTTGTTCAACAAAGAAAGATTGAAAGCAACAGTATATTTCAAAATCAAAGGAGAAAGTGCTTTGAAAAAGAAAGATTTGGGGCTTACAGCTCAAGGAGAGGCCCAGGGTTTTATCAGTGAGTGCACTGTTGAATTTGTACAGAGAGACTTATACAAGTGATTGAGGCCCAAAAATTGTTTGCTGTACAAAGGGATTTGGGTCTTACACTCTCTCAAGAGGCCCAAAAGGTTTAAAGAAAAAGAGTGGGGCTTATAACACGAGGGTAGGCCCAAATGATTTTTCGTTTAAAATGGCGATCGCGCCGAGATTTTCTTTTAACGCAAAGGGGCTTATACAATATCTGAGGCCCAAGATTGTTTTGGTTAAAAGGGGATTGGGTCTTACACTCTAATAGAGGCCCAAAAGTTTTGAAATGGGTCTTACTACTCGAGGGTAGGCCCAAAGTTTGTTTTTCAACGGACGATGATCGCGCTGAACTTTTTGAAATACAACGGGACTTATACAATAAGTGAGGCCCAAAATAGGTTGTATTTACAAAGGGTTAGGTCTTACACTCTATTAGAGGCCCAAAGTGTTTTGAAAATGATTTATGAGGGTTGAATTAATCAAAAACCCTAATTTGTTTTCAAAATGTGTTTTAATTGAATAAAAATTCAATTAAAATGATCAAAATTGTTTAACATATGGAAAACAAATTGTGATCTTGGATTAATGCTTCAAAAATTAAGTATTGACCTACAAAATAATTAGAAGGCATTAAAAGTTGCAAAATCAAGGTGGAAAAAATATTCAAAATGTCAAAAAACAATTAAAATATTAATTCTTTGCAAAAATATCAATTATATGAAATAAATAATATTTTTGGGATTTTTTGGGAAAATAAAATATTTTAACATTTTTGTGAATTATTAAAAAAAGAATCAACTCAAAATCATTAAAACTCATAGAGAAATTAATTTTTGAATCAATTAAATAAAATCACAAAATTCAAATATTTGAATTTGAGAGAAATGGCGCCAAGAACAACTGAAGAACACGCGCGTTTTTCAGTTTTGCCCAGATTTGCATTTTCTATCCAATCTCACTGAATACTTGATCATATCATGTAATCCACATACCAATCAACTCGTTTCAACCTCACGATCATGTCTATGGCAATTAATTTCATTTAAATTAAGCATAAAACAAGAAATCACGAAAAATCCTCAAGAACCCTAAATTCTGCATGAAGGCTGGGATTTTTGATACACGATTCAAACAAAGCAATTACTTGAGGGGAAACATTCCATGCATGATTATGAACATTTGGCAAAAGTATTGTGTGAGGAAATATGCATAGATTGAGAGATGACCAAGTTTAGGCTTACCTCTAGGTCGTGACAGCAAGAGCAAATTGATTTCTGAGTAGGAGGTGTTACAGATGAATTGTGATGATCTGAACAGCTTCCCTACACCCTATGGAATGTGTTTGAATGCTTGGACTTGATGGAAATTGGCTGGATCACTTCATGGCATCTCAACTGCAACTTGGTTAAAACCTTGAGCAATTGACTTGTGATTCTGAGAAATCAGTGTTCCAGATGTTGTTTAAGTGTTTGATCAGCTCACATATGATGTATATGAGGTGTGTGTGTGTGTGTGATTGGTTTGAGTGGAATTGCTCTCTAATGAAAAACCCAATAGTGACTTGCTAAGAAAGGCATTTTTGAGAGTGAGAAGTGGATTTTGAGAAAGGCAGGTATTGTAGGCCTTTGGTGTACTTAAACTGATCACAATTGAGCTCTATTTATAGTAGAGCAAGTTTGTTTTGCAAGGAATAGTGAATGGCAACTGCTGAGTAGGTTTGGCCAATGTTGGCAAATGAAAATCCAAGTCTCCTCTAGCCATTGACTAGAGGTTAGGGCACAGGCTGCTGGTCCCCTTGGTCTTGGATAAGTCTTGACTGAATTCAGTTGCTAATGGCTCAGTCCATGCCACCTTGGTGCTTCCATTGAATGCTTCAATCCAAAATTGGAGTTTTGTCCCTATTTTGGGAAATTCTAGGTTTAGCATGGTATTTCTTATTCCAAGGACTTTGGAGGCTTGGCTCAGTGATTGTCCCCTTTAGATTCAATCCTCAGATGTGTCCAAAGTTATGACAAGGCTTGGAATTGGCTGATTTTGGCAAATCGACCAAAAGTGCAAAAATCTGCCTTGCCTTGGCAGATTTCAGCAAGGCAACTTACCAATGTCATATCTCATGGCTCAAGTTGAATTTGGTGATGTTCTTGGCCATTTTGGAAAGCTCTTATATGATACAACAACTGTTTGATCATATTTGGTTTTGATACTTTTTGGATCCAAGTGAAAAATGTCCCTACATTTGGAAAAAAGTAAGGCAAAATCTGACTTAGTGAAATTTCCACTAAGTGTTGGAACAAAGTGACTTTTCTTGATTTTGATCACTCCATAACTCAAAATCCATGAGGAATTTGGACATAGGTCAGTATGAAGCTTTTGTAGAGGGCAATGAGATCTACAAATCAAGCTTTGGATGGAAAAAAATGGCTTTGTGGTTTAGGAGTTATGATCCTCCAAAGTTGGTACCTTTGTCACTTTTTTCATAACTTAGAAAATTTTCTAAGTTTTTATGGTTACCCCTTTTACAAGTTATCCCATTTTCTTTGATTTTTCTTGATGAATGATGATTCAAATCACACATTAACATCATTTTAGGGTTAAAAATCCATTTTGTGAAAAATCTCAAAAAAGTCAAAGTTGACTTTTGTGCACAGTTGACTTTTTATCAGATGAATTCCGAACTGTGCAATCCTTTAGGAAATCATGTCCTTGACCTAAATCAAACTTGATGGGCATGTTCCATGGGTGTTATAGGGTATGTTGAATCATGTCTTAGGGCTTGGGAGCATGTCCTGGTTCAAAGTCAAAGTTACAGTTGACTTTTCTCGGAAAACCCTAACTGTGGTTCAGATGAAATTGAAACTTGTTGCTCAAGCTTATTGGATCAATCCATTGTTGTAAATGGATCAATATGGTATATTAGAGACCCTCAAATCATGTCTTGAGGTCTTGGTTCATGATTTGTCCCAAAAGTCAACTTAGGGGTGAATTAGGTCAAGAAACCCTAATTCCTGATTTTTGATGTATGCATCCCTTGAGGTCAAATTTACTTGATGATTGGGTCCATGAGGTTCCATGGAGTATTTTAGGTTATGCTTTGAAGCATTGGCTCATGCCCAGAGGAAAATTTCCATCTGGAGGCCCTGGTCGACCAAACCCTAATTTGGTGACACTGGCGATCTTGAAGCTTGATCCACCTGGAAGGGAGCAACCTTGTGCTTAATCCTTGAATTGGGAGTCCTCTTGATCCATTGTGGATGTTTGAGAGGTTAGACAAGTTGAAGATCATGTCATTCCTTGATTGATCCTTTGTCTAAGAACTCTGAGAGGGCTTGAAACCCTAATTTTGATTGTAGTGAGTGTTCACCCATCTTTGGGGAGACTGATGAGGTATGATGATTCCTCCATATTGTGATGATGATTTGCACAATGATGGGAAATCTTAGTGGTCAAAATTTGGGGTATGACAAATACCTTCATACATCAATCAAAACTTAGGTCCAGCACCTTTCCAAAAACATCAACAAAAACTCACTCTCCCTGTCACATTTCCCAAGAAACTTTTCCAACCCCATTAATAGATAAACACCATCAAGTATAAAGCGAAACCTAAAGCTAATATCCTGTGGATAACCACATATAGGATGGGTAACTGACAACTGCCCATTGTATAACCTAACCCTGGACCCCACAATCTCTTTAAGCATTTGATCAGTTAAACATTCGCGTGCAAGGTTAGTTTTAGATACCTTCCCTTTCCCTTCAAGCTTCATGGGATAAATAAGAAATCAGAAAGTAGCACCGCCTTTCTCCTCGAGGAGGAAAACCCAATTCCAGCGATAAGGTGGTCGTGTCACCGACAAAAATCGCTCGCTACACCTGCAATATCAGATAAAGATGTCGAGACATCTGTTAGGACATCATCTCTGACCAGTCTTCTTTCATCAGTCTTTTTCATGTTTAAACATCTCTTTTGACATTCTATTTTTCCCAAAAATTTGCTCAAATCAGTAGAGCTTTCAGTAGAGTTCAACGAGTTTATTAGAGATGTCAAGCTCTTAGACTTACCTCAAAGAGGTAGAAGATTCACCTGGCCGAGAATGGACGATATGTCCATGAGTCGAATTGATAGATTCTTATTATTAGATAAGTGGGTTGAGTTCTGGCCGAATTGTACTCAATGGTGTTTGGATAAAGGGTTGTCTGACCATTGTCCGATTCTGCTGCGTGATAGATTTTTGAATTGGACCCAAAACCTTTCTGTATGTTCAACAGTTTGAGGGATTTAAATGATTATCATAAGTTTGTAGAAGAAAAATGGAATTCTTTTGAAGTTCAAGGTTGGGGAGGGTATGTTTTGAAGGAAAAGTTCAAGCTGGTTAAAAGAAATCTCAGAGATTGAAGTAAGGTTTATATGGCAAACTGATCATGAAGCCTGGATCAGATCCTGTAGAATCAGGCCGCCAAGTGCGTCAGGGATGCTGGTCGTATGGAGAGGAGAGGGTGTACCTGTAAGGCACTCCGACGCTCAAGTGAGAAAGGGTCAGAGAAAAGGAGCAAGTACAAAGTATGAATTCTTATGGTGAATATTGGATACCTGACCTTCTCAAGCAAGAGGGTTTATATAGAGCCCCCAGCGCGTGGCCAACGGTCCTATTTTCGGGGCGAAATAACTGTTTTCCCGAAAGAATAGGTAACTACCCAAACTAGTCGTTATGTCGGGCAGGGTATCCAAAACTAGCCGATATGTCGGGCATAAGCGTGGTTTCAGGCACCTGCCCTTAGTTGTTCGGGGAGCGATGAGGTTGTGCGTAACGGGCAGTAATTCCGGGGAGGAACGTTGCATTCCTTACCCGGTTGGAGGGGCAGAAAGGTAACTTTTTCCCCTCTGTGGATTGGACTTAGGCAATTTGGGCCGCTCTGGAGCAGAGGCGGATTGGGCCATGTCTAGCCATTGGTCCAGTCCAGAACAGGAGCCCCCCAAGTTGTTGCTCCGAGCATGGGAGTAATGACTTAAGGACTGCTCGTTGATCTGGAAATCTAGTATGGAGTCGTCGTTTGAAGACGAGGAGGATTGTCTCAAAGTGCTCGTGACCCCAGATGTTCGTGAGATTCGTGGTCGTGACCTTGTTGCCCGGAGTTCGGGGAGACTGATGGTCAGACAAAATTGGAAACGTTGGGTCACCACGTGTGCATCGAGCTCTGTGTAGCAGTTAATAGGTAATGATGGCTAGTTGGTAGCCATCATGGCCTACGAGCGCGTGTTTGCACGTGCCCCTTAGTATAAAAGGGGGAAAATCGTTCCATTTTGAACTTTTCCTTTCTGATTTCTCCTCTCTTCCTTCGAGTTCTTGCCCGTCACCGTCTTCAGCCCTTCCGACCACCGTTACAAGCTTCGAGCAGCTGCTTTTTCTACTAAAAACAAGTAAGTTTTCGGATCCTTTGCTTGTTTTTGCTCCCCTTTGTTGTTAATGGTAGGTTGGATGCGGTTAGGGCTAGGTTTAGATGATGAAATGAGTGAGTTTCTAGTGATTGTTGGCGGTGGACGGTGGTTGTGCCACTTTTCTACTTCTGACATGTCACCGGACGTGTCTGCGTGCTTCGGTTAGGTGGGTGGGTGGCGGCAGCGTCGCGATGGCGACGCCTGCGTAACCGTCACGATTTTCCATTTTTTGAACGAATGATGAGTTTTCCGGCAGGATAACTCCAGATTCCGGTGAAGCTTCGTGATTTCCGGCGGAGCTTCGAACGGAAACTGGGATTGAGTGCGGAGAAGCTCCTCGTCAGATATATTTCGCGCGGCTCCTCGCGGGGAGGTTCCAACCTTTCCTTTGATGTTAGGGCTTAGGTTGGGGACGCTGTCCTTAGCCCTTTATGCGCCCTTTCACTTGACTTAGCAGTGGAAGGGTGGATTTGATTTGCTGTCGAATTCACATTCTTCTCTGCTTTTCAGGTGATCGACATGGCGACGGGGCCGGATAGAGAAGTTATTTTGGACACCTCTGAGGAGGAAACAGGATCCTCGGCTAGGAGCAGCTCGACGGCTTCGAGCTCTCCAACTGATGTCGGGGAAGGAGAGGTTCGGGATGATATGGACGAGGGTGTTGTTGATGATTCTGCAGAGGAATGGAAGGTGGCCGAGCCTGCTGAGCACGTGTCCAAGCTTGCGGGGGATGCTTTTACTGTAGTCGGGCTGGAGGGAGAGTGGATGGTGCATTTTCCTGCCGAGGATGAACGGGTCTGCATGAATTTCGGGGACCATTTCACGATGTATGAGTACGCCTTTAAGGAGTTGGGCCTGAGATTACCGTTCACTGATTTTCAGCAGTCAGTGTTCGAGCATTTAAAGTTAGCCCCCACGCAGCTGCATCCGAACTCTCTGGCCTTTATCCGGGCGTTTGAGTTGGCGTGCGACCATCTTGCTATAGGGGCCACTCTTTCTCTGTTCTTTACTGTCTTACATCTTCAGCGGCAGCTGTCGGGGAGGAAGTATGGCTGGGTTTCGTTGAAGCAGCCCCGCAAGCTGTTTAAGCCCTTTTCGGAGTAGATAAGGACGTTTAAGGAACGTTATTACGTCGTTGAGCCCTTGTCCGAAGCTGCCCAGGACAGCACATACGTTTGGGAGATAGAGGTTGACGAGGATGGGAATGAGCTGCACGACGAGGAAGGGAAGTATATTGGGCGGAGACTTTACAAGTTCCCCATCCACTGGTCACCCGACCACTTCACCAGGGAGCCCAGTGATTATGTTTTTCAACCGAGCGAGCTGCTCGGGGAGGATGCCGCGGCTTATGAGGCACTGGTGAACTGGGTCAACTCCTTCTGGCTCGCTGAGTGCTGGACGAGCAGGGGCAGTCCGATCTTCAAGGAGGACGGGAGCCAGAGAGTTGAGCATAGGTTCATCAATGTTAAGGCACTGCTGGAGTGCAAGGCTCCTCAGGACGTCGCGAAGCTGCTCGGTAATCTTGGTTGTTTAATTTTGTGTGTCATTTTCTTTCCTCGTAACTAACATGCTCGTATTTTGTCTGTGCAGGTGAGATGCCTCAGGCCCACGACAGAGTGGTGAGGAATGCTCTTGCAAGGAATAAGACTGGGGCGGCTCCTCCGAAATCCCGGTTTGCTGGTGCTCGTGCTCCTCCTGCTGTTCAAACTGCTGCGGGGACCTCTTTTTCCCCTACTCCTGCTCCTCGGGGGTCACCTCTTCCTTTGGCTGGTCGACCTAAGCGACCAAGGTTTAATGATGTTGTGGACCTTACACGGGCGCCAGAAAAGGGGAAGTTCGAGCTTCCTCCTTGCATCCATGACCGGAAGTTCTTCGAGGGGAACTCTGTGATTGTGCCTCGGGCAGAGTCTCTTCGCTTGGAGAGCATGGACCGCCTGAGCAAGAGGGCGTTGGTGGCCCAGGACGCTTCTGCCATGGTTAGGATGTTGGAGATGGCAGCTGTGTACGCCGAAGGGGATTCGGCGACTGAGGCCGAACTCACCCCTGCCCGTGTGTCATACCCTAATTTTTGACCATAAGATCCCACCTCCTTGTGCATCATCTCGCATATCTGCATGCTTTATCACTAACGGGTTCGTGCAGGAACACCGGTTTCAAGTGGAGATAGTTTGCGTTTTCACAGTTAAATACCTCGATACGTGGTCAGTTGGTTCTGATTCAGAATGGTGCTAGGGTTTCCTACTGGTTGTTTGCCTCAAAATTCCTCAATGGCCTCCGTATACATCCCCAGAAGATTAGGGTGTCTTATTTATGATGTTTGAATTGTGTTAATTAAAGATCAGGCATGCTAGGGTTTCTTTCAAGGATTCATCAAGGCTTTGTTTTCTTTCCAAGTTCTCATTACTTGTGATGCAAGTCGGTTTTCATTGAATTTTGGTGATTTGGAACACTCTGATTTTCATTGGGTTTTGGTGAATATACAAGTTCCAAGTTCAAGATCCATGTCAAGTTCAATTCTTTTTTTCTTCTTCACGGCAAGGTTACAAGTCGTATTCATCACCATTCAAGAGTTCAAGTCATAACAAAATGGAAGAATTTCACATCGAGTTCAGAATTTCCAAGCGTACATATTTCTCAAAATGCCATTCCAATTTTGAACAATAAGTGAGGTTTTAAAGTGCTATCATTCTAATCATGAGGTGACATTATCATTCTAAGCTGGAATTTTCCTCACCTCATGTTATTATGAAACGTGAAGCTTTTCATTTAGCATTGACACCCAAACACACAGTTCTCGCTAAGAAAAACCACAGAGCTCTCACATACACACCGCACACTAGAAATACCATTCACGAAGCAGTATCAGAATTCATAGTTTCACACCAAAGAAATTCACACAAGCGCACTCGCAAATTCGCAGCAGAACTCACACACACGACCAACAACAAAACGCAAAATTGGAAGGAAGAGATTAAAAAAAAAAAGCTACGACGATTTACTTACCTCCGTTGCCGACATCGTAGCCGCTTCCATTTCTAATTGATAATCTCTATCCAATCATCAAACAAGGTCTGGGAAGAAGAATTTGGAAGCCGCCGGAAAATCAAATCCCTGCAGCCACCTCCGTCGTGAAGTACAAAAACCATTACCGCTCGAAGTCGAAGCAAAGCAAATGATAAGCACATCTGGTCATCGAAAACAACATAACCACCACAGTTGCGACGACGAAGCCGTCACCACGCCGTGAATCATTCTGCTCCTAGCCGCCATTGCACCGTAAGTTCTTTTTCTGGTTTTCTTGTTAATGATGATGGGGTTGTTGTCGTTTTGGCTTGTTTTACATGAATCTGTGTGTAAATCGGGGTGAATCGAGAGAAAAGGGATGGCGTGAGGGAGAGCAAGAGAGCGAGAGAGATTAACGAGTGAGAATGAGAGGTTTTGATTTTTTGACTCGTTGCCCTGTTTTGTTTTTCCTGAATTGATTGAAGCAAGGAGTTTGATGAACTTTGGTTGGTATAGGATAGCTGGGTCGGATCCGACCCAGTCTGTTTTTGGGCGCCCCAATTTATTGGGCTTCTTTTTCTTTCTTTTTTTAACATATCCCTGGCCCATGATCATTGCTTCCTATTTTTCATCATCTTATTTCTTTTATTTTTTAAAGTTTGTTTTTTTAGTAATCTTTTCTATTTCATTAAAAAAAATATCTTTCATTTTATTTTATTTCAGAAAATACCTTCTATTTTAGACTTTTATTAGGTGTAGTATTAAAAAATATATATTTTTCTTCTCTTTGATCAAATATTTTCAAGTTTGATTTATTTTTAGAATTTATCATTTTATCCACTTAATCCTCCCTTTCAACTTAACTTTAACTTTAGAGTCACCGCACTCTATGTAGCGTCTTGCCATAGACATTACCTCCCCCTTGGAACCTTGACCACAGTCAAGAGTTCCTCACCCTCTTTGAGGGGAACTACGGATACTCTGATTCCACTCCCGTCAGGATACGTAGGCACAAGATGCGATGTCTTGGCGAGTATACTTAGATACTAACCCCTATGTCTCTCCTTTAGCAGATATCCTTAGCAAGCAAGCAATAGATAACATAAATAATAACAAGAGGTTCCTGTAGAGTACTACAGACGTTTAGGATGCTAATACCTTCCCTAAGTGTAACCAACCCCCGAACCTTAGATCTCGTAGGTTTTTCGATCTTTAACCTTTCCTTTGGATAAATCAAAGACCGGTGGTGAATAAACAATTTGCGATTCAAGTTAACCCAATAGCTTGGTATCCAATTCTCACAGTGACAGAAATGGCGACTTCACTGGGGACATTTTATTTTTATTGAGGGTTTCCCCTAACTTGTTTATTTATGTTATTATATATATTATTTGCTTGCTCGGTTTTCTTTTTTGTGCAGGTTTGGCACTTAGTGTGGTGAGACAAAGTCCTACACCCAGACTAGAGTGAAATTAAGATAGGAAAGTGAATTGAGACTTCACCACTCAGTCTAGGCCCTCTCGAATAAAATATTTGTCCAATGAGTTCATTCGTGAAGACGATATGGTTTCGATTTAAAGGTCGTCGGGACTGGTGACCGTAGTTACCTTTAAACCAACTTGGCCTATTAGGATGTAGTGCGGGGACTATGCGGGAGTCTATTTCTGCAATAGTCGCTACGTGATACTACACTCAGACGAGATTCTCTTGAGAATATTATTGACTACCAAGTGATTTGGAAAATCGATAATATCCGAAAGATGGATTGTAGACTCTGGGAACTTTGTAGAACCCGTTCGGTAGGTACAAATAGACCTCTAGTACATACCTTGGGAAGGGTAGACCATGGCATGCTCGTGATCTTCAAGCCTAGGCCTTTGTTTTCCTGTATATGTGTATACCTGTGTTTATCCATTCATGCATTCATGAATAACCATTCGGTTTCAAGAAACTCAATTGTTCTTTCCCTTGCAAAATCAATAAAAAATCATGGATTATAAAATGAACCCTTTTTTTCCGAAATGTTTGCAACCTACTTTTGAGTTCCTTGAAACCATTGCATCACATGGCATACCATTTGCATCTTTGTATGATTCATTGCATGCGTTCGTTTGTCCAGCAACTCATTCCCAGCTGTCTCTATCTTCCAGTGTCACCTGTGAGTCGTCAAACTGATTCATCGACACCGATACCGGACTAGAGCTAACTATAGATGCATAATGTCAGAGCAAGAAGCACACAATACTGAGGTCCGAATGGAGATCGATGAACTTAAGTCAAGCATGACCAAGCTCACTAAAATGCTCCAAGTCTTGATTGCTAGAGGAGAACCACCTCAAAGGACTGTTATCCAGGAAGTTTCAAATGCTGATCCTCAACCTGTTCAGGTGCCACCTTCAACTTGGCCAGAGTTTGGTTTGCCACACAACTACTCACCACCTCTTGCATCTACTGCTATGATTGGTCAGACTTCCAGACCAGTGTTTCAAGCTCCAGTTTTCTCCGAGCCTAGACCTGTGGTTCATGTTGTTTCCCAGACTACTCGACCTCCTTTTGAAAACCCTCTCTATGAGCATATTACTGCCAGATCACACCAAGTGAAGCTTCAGTCGACTTCAGCGAAAAGTCGGTGTTCCAGACGGGACAGTTCATCTTATTTCTGATTAGTCACTAGACCATGTTTCTTTTTTGTTTGCATTTTCCTTATTTGTACTAGTTGTTTGCATTCGAATTATGTTTGTACTTTCGTAATTAACAAAATGAGCATTGCAAATTTTGATTCAATTCATTTTGTCCATTATTTACATCTCTATGCTTTCTCTTCAAAAAAATTAAAAAAAATATATTTTATCTCTTGTCTGCTTTCTTTTGATTATGCAAAGATTGGAGGGAGGATGATGAAAATATTATACTCATAATTGCTGTTGGTATGCTTTCAAATCAAAACTTTGCTGAAGATGTAAGGCATTGTTTCAATTCCTAAACACTGGAGAAATAAGGAAGATAAACCCTCGTCAACCCCTTTGAGCCTTGAAGTAGGAGTTTCTTTTCTTTACAAATAAAAACCCACAATCTTAACCTGGGGCAGGGTAGTTCTCAGTTAAATTGATTGTGCATTCAAATACAAGAGTTTCATGCAAGACATCTTTCAACAAAAAGGTTGCATTCTCAATTTTTCCTTCGCACGCAACAAGCAAGTGTCAAAGATGTCTTTCAAGTCAAAAGTCGATGATGGTTCGCCGTAATCATTAAGCCAAGCAGTCACTCTCTTTAAAAAAAATCAAAAAAAAAAGGAAAAAAAAGCCCGCTAAGTCGAAACCTATGAAGGAGACTTAGGCAGACAAAAAACTGGGGCATCCCGCTGACTGTAAGATTCACAAGAAACAGTTCAGAAAAAAGTTAGGGATAATAAAAAGGAGAAATCTTTAAATCCTTACCATGAAATCCTCAATGATAAAAAAACAACCAAGAGTTATAAGGAAGTAGTGACTGTCACCTCAAAAGTCCCTTAACTTCTGAACCATCATCACTATCATCAATGCAATCCCTAACCTATGGGAACCTGAGTGCAAAGTCTGAGTTAACTGAGTGTAGGACTGGAGATCATCACGAAGATTGGGTGGGTACAAATAAACTTTGAGCCTTTATCCTGTTTTTTTTAAAAACCGTGAACCAGGCCACGTTATAACCCTCAAAAGACCTAATTGAAGCAAGGTTATTTTGAAAGCATACTACAACGAGGTTGCGTAAACTGACTCCTAAAGATCTTTGCAGATCATTTTTTTGGCATCACGCCTTTTTGCTTTATCTTTCCCTTTTAAACGTTTTGAACCAGCGTGTTCTGACCAGTGACCCTATTGTTTTACCTTTTTCCAAAAATGATTTTGATTTCAAAAGTTGCATGAACTTTGCATTTACTATGTTGGTGTCGCGGTGAGAATTGGATACCAAGCTATTATATTAACTTGAATCGCATTTCTATGTTTTCGCCACCGGTCTTTATTTTATCCAAAGGAAAGGTTTAAAGAACGAAAAAACCTAAGAGATCTAAGGTTCGGGGGTTGGTTACGATTAGGGAAGGTATTAGCATCCTAAACGTCTGTAGTACTCTACAGGAACCTCTTGTTAGTATTTATGTTATCTATTACTTGCTTGCTAAGGGTATGTGCTAAGGTAAAAACCTAAGGGTTAGTATCTAAGTATACTCGCCAAGACGTCGCATCTTGTGCCTACGTATCTTGACGGGAGCGGAATCAGAGTATTCGTAGTTCCCCTCAAAGAGGGTGAGGAACTCTTGACTGTGGTCAAGGTTCCAAGGGGGAGGTAACGTCTATGGCAAGACGCTACATAGAGTGCGGTGACTCCAAAGTTAACGTTAAGTTGTAAAGAGGTGAAACTAGGCTATGGATCCTAAATATGACATGGAGTCAGCGGGGAGAACCTTTTCCTTTGGAATTGTATTGAGGAAAGACTAGGATGCGATTTGACTAAGAAAAATACTTAAATGAAATCTAAACGATCTATGATTAGAAACCTAAATAATTAAATATGAATCAAAACTAAGGGGATTAAATAAATAAAAAAAACTAATAGAAAATCTTTTTGAAGTTTTTTTTATTTAATAACTAAACAAGAAAAATACTATTAATATTAATATTAAGATTGTTAAATAAAATAAATTACTAATTAGAAAACAAAGTACTAAGATGATTAATTAAGATAAGAAAAAAATAATAGTAAAGAAAAGGGTGCGGGTGCAGATAGAAATTAGGGAGTGTTACACATATACGGGCCTAAGGCCTAAAGCCCATCCAACTTTTGTCAGAGGAAGAAAAAAAATGGAACAACAATAAGCATAATCAGCAAAAATCCCTTTCTCTCGCATTCACCCTTTCTCACTCTCTCCTTGTTCCCTCTCCCGATCGCGACACTCTCTCTCTCACGCGGTCTTCTTTCTCCTTCATCTCTTTCTCTCTCGCGTCCCTTTCCGCCTTCGTCCCCTTCATTTGAGATGATATCCCCAGCCCCAAAACAAATCCGTCGCGCCATGGCCTGTGGCCGGGGACGGCAGAGATCGCCCTCCTCACGCGAGCACAAGGAACGATTACATCAATTCACAACATCGAGCAACAATTGAACGTTACATAAGATATGAGAGCGAGTTTGAACAAATTTACCTGTCGGAGTTCGTCCGACGCGTCTTCAACCGCGATGCGTATAAGAAAACCAGAGTTCCTCGCGTTTACAGGTACGAAGATCTCCTTGCGTAATGAAGGTTCGTGAATTCAAATCCTTGCTTTACGTTCTGTACTTTCGCTAGTGTTCGTTGTTGTATTGATTTTGAAAACTCCCTCTCCACCTCTGCTTTCTATCAATTGTGAACTGACTTTGAGGTTTTTGTGTGATTTTTCTGAGTTTGGTGTTACTCTGCTGTATGTTTCTAGTGCGTATGAATGATGATTATGTGGCTCTTCGAAGAGTTCGGCATAGCGGTTCGTCGGCGGAATCGACAATGGTTGAATCCAACGATCTCTCAGGTACACCTGGATACTTTCTTCTGCGTGCGTGATGGGCTGCTGCTGTGAATCTCTGCGATGCTTGTTCGAGGTAATTGAGGTGAGCTAATTTTGCAGGTTTTTTAGATGGATGAGTGGTGAACGGTTCAGCATATGAATCATGTTCGGGCTATTGGTTTTCTCGTTCACTGCTATGTGTAAAGGTATGATGGTTTTCTTTTTCTCGTGGATGTCTTTTGCTGATACTTTTCTGAGTCGGGAGACGTGTGTATGTGAATTTTCTGAAATTCTTTTTGTTGTCTCCAAACTGTGTGAATGTGGTGTATATGCGAGTTTACTGATGATCTCTTTTTTTTTTGCTCCCCTTTCTGCTCTGTTCTTTTTCCAATTTATAGACTCATGAAACTTGCAGCATTGATTTTGAAATTAAACAGCGATAATATGTTGAAACCTGCTTTGGAAACAAAATGGATTTGTTTTGATCATGTCTCACTGCTTTTGATTTTTGCCAAAACCGTTACCGACACGGTAAATGATACTTGCCTTTTCCTTGTTATCCTATCTGATTTTATTTTGGAAATGTCAAATTTGCTTGATTGTGTTTGCATTGATCAAATCCTTGCTAATTACTGCCGCTGTGGAAATTGATGATGGGACATAATTGTTTTGAACAGGGAATGCTAATGATGAGATGATGCAAAAAACTTGATGCTAGAATACCGAAATCCGGTCTATTGAATAATCATGTTCCAGTTCAGATTCTTTTTAATATGTACCACAAATTGGGGGAACCAATCAAGGCATTTAACTTTTATCAAAACCGACTGTGCACGCTACAACTTTAATGCTTATCAAGGAAGTACTATCTGCTCTTTGACATAGTTGCACTAGAAAACAGTGAAGCTTCAGTTCATGGACTCATTGGTGGCCAAAGTGAAGTCTTGTTCGGCATGTGTTGAAATGTTCTCAAACAAACTAGTAGCCTCATGGCTATACTCGTGTTTGGCATGCCCATTAACATATGAAGTCTTTGTATTTTGCCCTTTTAGAAGTTGGTCTTGAATTTTTGAAAGACATTTCAACTTGTGAACTTTGTAAAGACCCATTTGAATTTTTAGAATTAAAGTTGATGCCTATTACATGAGAATTCTTTGAACTTTGCACTTCTCTTGATGAATGAAGTCTACAACTTGAATAGCATGGACTTTGTAATCCTAATTTAAGACCTTCATCCAAACTTCTTTGTTTCAAAACATATTGCTCATGAATTATTAATTCAACTCTTTCTCTTGAAAATCCAAAGGACAAATTATTGTTCCACCTTATGAATAAGATTAAAATTTCTCTTGGATCAAACTTAATTTTTGTTTCTTGCACCATCAAAGAAAGATTTGGATGATGACAAACTTGATACACAAACCACACAAATCATAACCAGTCTTCAAACGACCATGCTCAATACCAATAGCAGGAGAACCCTAAATCTCTGGGGCACGCACTGAAGAAACCTTGAGGAAAATGATCAGTAGAAATTTTAGGAATTTTGAATCAGAATCCGACGGTTGCATCTTGAGGTACTTGACTGAGAGAATCTACGCTTCAGACTACTGTACCTGCACAAACTGGTTAGCCGTGATAAACATGCGCACAAGACCTTATGACCTGAAAATTCCATGCAAGATGATGCACAAAGATGGTGGAATCTTATGGTCAAAAATTAGGGTATGACAGATACCCCTATTTAAGTTTCTTCTATCCGGAGATATGGAGATTGAAATCTTCGTCTCGACGAGATAGGAGAGACTTAAATATAAACATGCACAATTTTTGGCCCTAAGATACCGCAAATGCATATGATATGAAATGATATGGTATGGAATGAATGCGAAAGACAAAGATCCTGCGGGGAATGGTACCACAGGGGAAAAGTATTATAGTTGTGTCAGAAATGAAATGAAACAAACCAAAGTATCTGGAAAACATCATCCAAGAATGGCATTGGATGATGAAAAAAAAGCACCAAACATCCAATAATGGCTTTGGGCGAAAGGTAAACTCACAATATCTAAGAATGGCTTTAGATGAACGTGAACAAAGACTCGATCTGGAAGAACATCAGAAAGAGGGACCCATCTGGAAGAAGATCAGATGGTAAAGAAACCAGACATCCAATAATGGCTTTGAATGAAAGGAGTAATCACGATATCTAATAATGGCTTTAGACAAAGTGAACAAGATAAAGAAACCAGACACCCAATAATGGCTTTGAATGAAAGGTACAATCACAGTATCTAATAATGGCTTTAGATGATTGTGAATGAAGATGACATTCAAGAATGGCATTGAATGCAAAGGAACCGATCATCCAATAATGGCTTTGAATGAAAGGTGTAATCACGAAATCTAATAATGGCTTTAGACAAAGTGAACAAAGGTAGGGATCCAAGAAAGCATTGGACAAAGAAACCAGTCATCCAATAATGGCTTTGAATGAAAGGTATAATCACAATATCTAATAATGGCTTTAGATAAGTGAACAAAGACTCGATCTGGAAGAACATCAGAAAGAGGGACCCATCCGAAAGAACATCAGATGGTAAAGAAACCAGACATCCAATAATGGCTTTGAATGAAAGGTATAATCACAATATCTAATAATGGATTTAGATGACTGTGAACAAAAGACTCGATCTGGAAGAACATCAGAAGGAGGGACACATCCGGAAAAGCATCAGATGGTAAAGAAACCAGACATCCAATAATGGCTTTGGATGAAAGGCATAATCACAATATTCTAATAATGGCTTTAGATGAATGTGAACAAAGGCTACATTCAAGAATGGCATTGAATGCAAAGAAACCAATCATCCAATAATAGCTTTGAATGAAAGGTACAATCACACTATCTAATAATGGCTTTAGATGAATGCGAACAAAGACTACATTCAAGAATGGCATTGGATGCACAGAAACCAATCATCCAATAATAGCTTTGAATGAAAGATATAATCACACTATCTAATAATGGCTTTAGATGAATGTGAACAAAGACTACATTCAAGAATGGCATTGAATGCACAGAAACCAGTCATCCAATAATGGCTTTGAATGACAGGTATAATCACAATATCTAATAATGGCTTTAGATGAATGTGAACAAAGACTCGATCTGGAAAAACATCAGAAGGAGGGACACATCCGAAAAAACATCAGATGGTAAAGAAACCAGTCATCCAATAATGGCTTTGAATGAAAGGTGTAATCACAATATCTAATAATGGCTTTAGATGACTGTGAACAAAGACTACATTCAAGAATGGCATTGAATGCAAAGAAACCAGTCATCCAATAATAGCTTTGAATGAAAGGCATGACTCATAATATCTGAGAAGAAATCAGACGCCAATGAGACAAAAGGTGAAATCCAAGAAGGCATTGGATGTAAAGAAAACCACAACGTCCAGGAAAGCATTGAACGAATATGAACAAGGAGATACCCAAGAAAGCATTGGATAAACACGACAATATTTGTTTGGTAGGTGCCAAGTAAGTTGGACTTTAACCACAAGGTAAGACGTGAATAACAACACGACCTATGGAGAATGCAAATGAGTGCAAATGAGGATGACACTCTTGCTATGCATATGTATATGAATTATGCAAATGATATATGATCAAATGCAAATGTAAATGCAATGTAGACGTCAAAGACACGACTCGACTCTTTTGTGGAGAAGACAAGACTGGAAGACTGATTCCTCGACACAGAGATCACTGCCATTCTGCTTTGGAACTAAAGACACTGCTACTGAGCACACATCTCTTCCACACTGGTAAATTGTATCAATTGTTGATCCTTGTAGGAAGTATGGAAAGCTGCATGGGGATTCTTCAAGTTAACTGCCCCAGATTGGCTGTCTGTTGTAAATGAACTGATAATTGCTTCAGCTTGTCTGATTCTATAAATAACTGAATTACCATGCGCTTGAAAAGCTTGCCCCAGTCTGAGTCTTGAAAAATCTTCTGGATAAAACAATTCTGGGAAGGACTTGCGCTAAACCACAAATCTTGAATTGATTCTCGACAGGATATGGAAGGAACTTGCCCCTGATTAGATCACCGACCAAGTTTCTCAATTGTTTGAAAATTCCTTGAGGAGAAAGCTAGTTTGCAAACGAAAGTGTTCATACAGACATAGTAAATGCAAAGTTCATGCAACTTTTGAAATCAAAATCTTTTTGGGAAAGAGGTAAAACAATAGGGTCACTGGTCAGAACACGGTGGTTCAAGAAGTTTAAAAGTGAAAGATAAAGCAAAAAGGCGTGATGCCACAAAAATGATATGCAAAGATCTTTAGGAGTCAGTTTACGCAACCTTGTTGTAGTATGCTTTCAAAATAACCTTGCTTCAATTAGGTCTTTTGAGGGTTGTAACGTGGCCTGGTTCACGGTTCGTGAAACAAAGGATAGAGGCTCAAAGTTTATTTATACCAACCCAATCTTCGTGATGATCTTCAGTCCTACACTCAGTTAACTCAGACTTTGCACTCAGGTTCCCATAGGTTAGGGATTGCATTGATGATAGTGATGATGGTTCAGAAGTTAAGGGACTTTTGAGGTGACAGTCACTACTTCCTTATAACTCTTGGTTGTTTTTTTTTTTTGAGAATTTCATGGTAAGGATTTAAAGATTTCTCCTTTTTATTATCCCTAACTTTTGCCTGAACTGTTTCTCGTGAATCTTACAGTCAGCGGGATGCCCGAGTTTTTTTTGTCTGCCTAAGTCTCCTTCACATGTTTCGACTTAGCGGGCTTTTTCCTTTTTTGATTTTTATCTTTTTTGAAAGAAAGTGACTGCCTGGCTTAATGATTACGACGAACCATCATCAGCTTTTGACTTGAAGGACATCTTCAACACTTGCTTGTTGCGTGCGAAGGAAAAATTGAGAATGCAACCTTCTTGGTGAAAGATGTCTTGCATGAAACTCTTGTATTTGAATGCACAATCCAGTTAATTGAGAACTACCCTGCCCCAGGTTAAAATTGCGGGTTTTTATTTGTAAAGAAAAGAAACTCCTACTTTAAGGCCCAAAGGGGTTGACGAGGGTTTATCTTCCTTATTTCTCCAGTGTTTGGGGAATTGAAACAATGCCTTACATCGTCAACAAAGTTTTGATTTGGAAGTATACCAACAACAATTATGAGTATAACGTTTTCATCATCCTCCCTCCAATCTTTGCATAATCAAGAGAAAGCGGAAAAGCGATAATATATTTTTTGTTTTTTTGTGTTTTTTTTTGTTTTGTTTTGTTTTTTTTTTTGAAAGATAAAGAGTAAAGCTGTAAATAACAAAGCAAATGAAATTGAATCCAAAAGTTGCAATGCTTATTTTATTAATTATGAAAGTACAAACATAAATCGAAAGCAAACAGCTAATACAAATAAGGAAAATGCAAACAATAAGAAACAAAAGCCTAATGACTAATCAGAAGCAAGAGTGAGTTGTCCTGTCTGAAACACTGAAGTCTGCTAAAGTCAGCTGAAGCCTCACTTAGCGTGCTCTGGCAAAGGACTGTTCTTGACATTCGGATTGGTGTCACGAAAGGAGAGAATACCAATTATAATCAGTTCTTGTACTCTAGCCTTTAATGCAAAGCAATGTTCCAAGTCGTGGCCTGCGGCACCTTCATGGAATGCACAATGGAGATCAGATCTGAATCCAAGTGGAAGTGGATCTGGAGGAGGAGGCAAAGGCCTTGTAATAATCAAACCTTTCTGAACCAGCCCAGGATAAAGTTCAGTGTATGTCATTGGAATAGGATCAAAATTATTCCTATTACGGTACTAATTCTATCCAACAACTGGACGTTGAGGAGCTTGAGCTGGTCGTGGAGCAGCAACAACAGGAGTAACAGCAGCAATATCAGGGTGGTTAGCATACTGTGGCCGAGGACGAGGCCTTCTGGTTTCAAACATAACAACATTGGTCTGATCTTCTCTCTTCTTCTGGAAATTCCCATAGAATTTCTTAGCACCATTAGAAGATTCAGCAGCCTTGGATACTTTACCATTCTTAAGTCCTTCCTCGAGTCTCTGACCAATAGTAACCAAATCAGTGAAGCTGGAGGAAACACTACCAATCATCTTCTCCCAGTAGAATGGAGACAAGGTGTCCATAAACAATCCAGTTAATTCTTTCTCTGCCAAAGGAGGTTCAACTTGAGAAGCCAACTCTCTCCAGCACTGAGCATATTCCTTGAAAGACTCTTTATCCTTCTGAGACATGTTTTACAGCTGACGGCGGTCAGGAGCCATGTCGAGGTTGTACTTGTATTGCTTCATGAAGGCATTAATAAGATCCTGGAAACAGTGAATGTTGTTCGGTTCAAGATTCATATACCATTTGAGAGAAGCTCCACTCAGACTATCTTGAAAACAGTGGATAAGCAACTTCTGATTCTTGGCATGAGCAACCATCTTTCGGGTATACATGACCAAATGAGCTCTTGGACAAGAATCACCTTTGTACTTCACAAAATCGATAGCCTTGAACTTAGCAGGCATAACAAGGTCAGAAACCAAGCACATGTTTTCTGCATCAATGTTGAAGAAATCAGTACCCTCTACGGCTTTGAGTCTCTTGTCTATGGTCTGAAAATGTTCACGGACAACTTTAGGTTTGACAAAATCTTCATGGTCTTCACCCTGAACACTGGCAGCATTATACTCATAGAGGGGGTTTTCAAAAGGAGGTCGAGTAGTCTCAGCAACAGTATGAACCACAGGTCTAGGCTCGGAGAAAATGGGAGCTTGAAACACTGGTCTAGAAGTCTGACCAATCATAGCAGTAGATGTAAGATGTGGAGAATAGTCGGGAGGTAAACTAAACTCTGGCCAAGTTGAAGGTGACACCTGAACAGGCTGAGGATCAGCATTTGAAACTTCCTGAATGACAGTCCTTTGGGGTGGTTCTCCTCTAGCAATCAAAACTTGGAGCATCTCAGTGAGCTTTGCCATGCTCAATTTGAGGTCATCAATTTCCATTCGGACCTCAGCATTGTGTGCTTCTTGCTCTGACATTATGCGTCTGTAGTTAGCTCTAGTATGGTATCTGTGTCGAGGAATCAGCTTGACTCACAGGTGATACTGGAAGATAGAGACAGCTGGGAATGAGTTGTTGGACAAATGGATGTATGCAATGATATGCAATGCAATGCAATGCAATGGTTTCAAGGAACTCAAAAGCGGGTTGCAAACATTTCGGAAAGGCTGAAAAGAGTTTCATTTTATAATCCAGGATTTTTTTATTGATTTTGCAAGGGAAAGAACAATTGAGTTTCTTGAAACCGAATGGTGATTCATGAATGCATGAATGGATGCATAGACACAGGTATACACATATACACATATACAGGTAAACAAGCCAAGGGTTAGGTTTGAAGATCACGAGCATGGATCCATGGTCTACCCTTCCCAAGGTGTGTACTATGGTTTCAAATGTACCTGCCGAACGGTTTCTACAAAGTTCCCAGAGTCTACAATCCATCTTTCGGATATTATCGACTTCCCAAATTACTCGGTTAGTCAATAATATTCTCAAGAGAATCTCGTCCGAGTGTAGTATCGCGTGACAACTATTTGGAAATAGACTCCCGCATAGTCACCGCACTACATTCTAAAAGGCCAAGTGGGGTTAAAGGTACTACGGTCCTCAGTCTCACTGGTTCTTGGTCGAAATTAATATCATTTTCACAAATGGACTCGTTCAAACAACATTAATTTCAAAAGAACCTAAACTGAGCGATGATTTTCTCAATTCAACTTTTCAGGAATTGACTCCGTCAAAGTATCCTTGACCATATCATCTTCTATCATAATTGCACTCAAGTCCGGGTGTAGGACTCCTCACCACTCAAGAACCCCTGCACACAGCAAAACCAGGCACAACAGATATAAACAAGCAAAATAATAAATAGGCAAGAAAAATAAGAATATTAAACAAGTTAGGCCTAACCCTCTAAGTTAAGATCCCCAGTGAAGACGCCATTTATGTCGCGGTGAAAATTGGATACCAAGCTATTATATTAACTTGAATCGCATTTCTATGTTTTCGCCATCGGTCTTTATTTTATCCAAAGGAAAGGTTTAAAGAACGAAAAAACCTAAGAGATCTAAGGTTCGGGGGTTGGTTACGATTAGGGAAGGTATTAGCATCCTAAACGTCTGTAGTACTCTACAGGAACCTCTTGTTAGTATTTATGTTATCTATTACTTGCTTGCTAAGGGTATGTGCTAAGGTAAAAACCTAAGGGTTAGTATCTAAGTATACTCGCCAAGACGTCGCATCTTGTGCCTACGTATCCTGACGGGAGCAGAATCAGAGTATTCGTAGTTCCCCTCAAAGAGGGTGAGGAACTCTTGACTGTGGTCAAGGTTCCAAGGGGGAGGTAACGTCTATGGCAAGACGCTACTTAGAGTGCGGTGACTCCAAAGTTAAAGTTAAGTTGTAAAGAGGTGAAACTAGGCTATGGATCCTAAATATGACATTGAGTCAGCGGGGAGAACCTTTTTTTTTGGAACTGTATTGAGGAAAGACTAGGATGCGATTTGACTAAGAAAAATACTTAAATAAAATCTAAAAGATCTATGATTAGAAACCTAAATAATTAAATATGAATCAAAACTAAGGGGATTAAATAAATAAATAAAAACTAATAAAAAATCTTTTTGAAGTTTTTTTTATTTAATAACTAAACAAGAAAAATACTATTAATATTAATATTAATATTGTTAAATAAAATAAATTACTAATTAGAAAACAAAGTACTAAGATGATTAATTAAGATAAGAAAAAAATAATAGTAAAGAAAAGGGTGCGGGTGCAGATAGAAATTAGGGAGTGTTAAACATATACGGGCCTAAGGCCTAAAGCCCATCCAACTTTAGTCAGAGGGAAAAAAACGGAACAACAAGAAGCATAATCAGCAAAAATCCCTTTCTCTCGCATTCACCCTTTCTCACTCTCTCCTTGTTCCCTCTTCCGATCGCGACACTCTCTCTCTCACGCGGCCTTCTTTCTCCTTCATCTCTTTCTCTCTCGCGTCCCTTTCCGCCTTCGTCCCCTTCATTTGAGATGATATCCCCAGCCCCAAAACAAATCCGTCGCGCCATGGCCTGTGGCCGGCGACGGCAGAGATCGCCCTCCTCACGCGAGCACAAGGAACGATTACATCAATTCACAACATCGAGCAACAATTGAACGTTACATAAGATATGAGAGCGAGTTTGAACGAATTTACCTGTCGGAGTTCGTCCGACGCGTCTTCAACTGCGATGCGTATAAGAAAACCAGAGTTCCTCGCGTTTACAAGTACGAAGATCTCCTTGCGTAATGAAGGTTCGTGAATTCAAATCCTTGCTTTACATTCTGTACTTTCGCTAGTGTTCGCAGTTGTATTGATTTTGAAAACTCCCTCTTCCACCTCTGCTTTCTACCAATTGTGAACTGACTTTGAGGTTTTTGTGTGATTTTTCTGAGTTTGGTGTTACTCAGCTGTATGTTTCTAGTGCGTATGAATGATGATTCTGTGGCTCTTCGAAGAGTTCGGCATAGCGATTCGTCGGCGGAATCGACAATGGTTGAATCCAACGATCTCTCAGGTACACCTGGATACTTTTTTCTGCGTGCGTGATGGGCTGCTGCTGTGAATCTCTGCGATGCTTGTTCGAGGTAATTGAGGCGAGCTAATTTTGCAGGTTTTTTAGATGGATGAGTGGTGAACGGTTCAGCATATGAATCATGTTCGGGCTATTGGTTTTCTCGTTCACTGCTATGTGTAAAGGTATGATGGTTTTCTTTTTCTCGTGGATGTCTTTTGCTGATACTTTTCTGAGTCGGGAGACGTGTGTATGTGAATTTTCTGAAATTCTTTTTGTTGTCTCCAAACTGTGTGAATGTGGTGTATATGCGAGTTTACTGTTGATCTCTTTTTTTTTTGCTCCCCTTTCTGCTCTGTTCTTTTTCCAATTTATAGACTCATGAAACTTGCAGCATTGATTTTGAAATTAAACAGCGATAATATGTTGAAACCTGCTTTGGAAACAAAATGGATTTGTTTTGATCATGTCTCACTGCTTTTGATTTTTGCCAAAACCGTTACCGACACGGTAAATGATACTTGCCTTTTCCTTGTTATCCTGTCTGATTTTATTTTGGAAATGTCAAATTTGCTTGATTGTGTTTGCATTGATCAAATCCTTGCTAATTACTACCGCTGTGGAAATTGATGATGGGACATAATTATTTTGAACAGGGAATGCTAATGATGAGATGATGCAAAAAACTTGATGCTAGAATACCGAAATCCAGTCTATTGAATAATCATGTTCCAGTTCAGATTCTTTTTAATATGTACCACAAATTGGGGGAACCAATCAAGGCATTTAACTTTTATCAAAACCGACTGTGCACGCTACAACTTTAATGCTTATCAAGGAAGTACTATCTGCTCTTTGACATAGTTGCACTAGAAAACAGTGAAGCTTCAGTTCATGGACTCATTGGTGGCCAAAGTGAAGTCTTGTTCGGCATGTGTAGAAATGTTCTCAAACAAACTAGTAGCTTCGTGGCTATACTCGTGTTTGGCATGCCCATTAACATATGAAGTCTTTGTATTTTGCCCTTTTGGAAGTTGGTCTTGAATTTTTGAAAGACATTTTAACTTGTGAACTTTGTAAAGACCCATTTGAATTTTTAGAATTAAAGTTGATGCCTATTACATGAGAATTCTTTGAACTTTGCACTTCTCTTGATGAATGAAGTCTACAACTTGAATAGCATGGACTTTGTAATCCCAATTTAAGACCTTCATCCAAACTTCTTTGTTTCAAAACATATTGCTCACGAATTATTAATTCAACTCTTTCTCTTGAAAATCCAAAGGACAAATTATGGTTCCACCTTATGAATAAGATTAAAATTTCTCTTGGATCAAACTTAATTTTTGTTTCCTTCACCATCAAAGAAAGATTTGGATGATGACAAACTTGATACACAAACCACACAAATCATAACCAGTCTTCAAACGACCATGCTCAATACCAATAGCAGGAGAACCCTAAATCTCTGGGGCACGCACTGAAGAAACCTTGAGGAAAATGACCAGTAGAAATTTTAGGACTTTTGAATCAGAATCCGACGGTCGCATCTTGAGGTACTTGACTGAGAGAATCTACGCTTGAGACTACTGTACCTGCACAAACTGGTTAGCCGTGATAAACATGCGCACAAGACCTTATGACCTGAAAATGCCATGCAAGATGATGCACAAAGATGGTGGAATCTTATGGTCAAGAATTAGGGTATGACAGTTGGTATGAACACTTTCATTTGCAAAATGGCTTCCTCTTAAGGAATTTTCAAACATTTGAGAAACTTGGTCAGTGATCCAATCAGGGGCAAGCTCTTTCTAGATCCTGTTGAAGAATCAGTTCAAGATTTGTTACAGTGCAAGTCCATCTCAGAATTGGTTTATTCATAATGTCTTTCAAGACTCAGACTGGGGCAAGCTTTCCAAAAGTACAGTAATTCAGTCATTTTCAGCATCCATTCAAGCTGGAGCAATCATCAGTTCATATACAACAGTCGACTAATCTGGGGCAGTTTACTTGAAGAATCCCCATGCAGCTTTCCATTCTTCCTACAAGGATCATCAACTTAATACAGTTTACTAGTGTGGCAGATTTGTGCTCAGTAGCATCTTTAGTTCCAAAGCAGAATGGCAGTGATCTATGTGTTGAGGAATCAGTATTCCAGTTTTGTCTTCTCCACAAAAGAGTAGAGTCGTGTCGTCGACATCTGCATTACATTTACATTTGCATTTGATCATATATCATCTGCATAATTTATAGCAAGAGTGTCATCCTCATTAGCACTCATTTGCATTTTCCATAGGTCGTGTTGTTATTCACGTCTTACCTTGTGGTCAAAGTCCAACTTACTTGGCACCTACCAAACAGATATTGTCGTGTGTATCTAATGCTTTCTTGGGTATCTCCTTGTTCACTGTGATTCCTTCTATCCAATGTTTTCTTGGGTATCTCCTTGTTCATATTCATTCAATGCTTTCTTGGACGTTATGATTTCTTTATATCCAATGCCTTCTTAGATTGCGCTTTTGTCTCATTTGCGTCTGATGCCTTCTCATATTTTGAGTCGCACCTTTCATTCAAAACCATTATTGGATGACTGGTTTCTTTGCATTCAATGCCATTCTTGAATGTAGTCTTTGTTCACTTCCGTCTAAAGCCATTATTAGATATTGTGATTATACCTCTCATTCAAAGCCATTATTGGATGATTGGTTTCTTTGCATTCAATGCCATTCTTGAATGTAGTTTTTGTTCACAGTCATCTAAAGCCATTATTAGATATTGTGATTACACCTTTCATTCAAAGCCATTATTGGATGACTGATTTCTTTACCATCTGATGTTCTTCCAGATGTATCCCTCTTTCTGATGTTCTTCCAGATCGAGTCTTTGTTCACATTCATCTAAAGCCATTATTAGATATTGTGATTATACCTTTCATTCAAAGCCATTATTAGATGTCTGGTTTCTTTACCATCTGATGCTATTCGGGATGTGTCCCTCTTTCTGATGTTCTTCCAGATCGAGTTTTTGTTCACAGTCATCTAAAGCGATTATTAGATATTGTGATTACACCTTTCATTCAAAGCCATTATTGGATGACTGGTTTCTTTACCATCTGATGTTCTTCCGGATGTATCCCTCTTTCTGATGTTCTTCCAGATCGAGTCTTTGTTCACATTCATCTAAAGCCATTATTAGATATTGTGATTATACCTTTCATTCCAAGCCATTATTGGATGTCTGGTTTCTTTACCATCTGATGCTATTCTGGATGTGTCCCTCTTTCTGATGTTCTTCCAGATCGAGTTTTTGTTCACAGTCATCTAAAGCCATTATTAGATATTGTGATTACACCTTTCATTCAAAGCCATTATTGGATGACTAGTTTCTTTACCATCTGATGTTCTTCTGGATGTATCCCTCTTTCTGATGTTCTTCCAGATCGAGTCTTTGTTCACATTCATCTAAAGCCATTATTAGATATTGTGATTATACCTTTCATTCCAAGCCATTATTAGATGTCTGGTTTCTTTACCATCTGATGCTATTCCGGATGTGTCCCTCTTTCTGATGTTCTTCCAGATCGAGTTTTTGTTCACAGTCATCTAAAGCCATTATTAGATATTGTGATTACACCTTTCATTCAAAGCCATTATTGGATGTCTGGTTTCTTTACCATCTGATGCTATTCCGGATGTGTCCCTCTTTCTGATGTACTTCCAGATCGAGTCTTTGTTCACAGTCATCTAAAGCCATTATTAGATATTGCGATTATACCTTTCATTCAAAGCCATTATTGGATGTCTGGTTTCTTTACCATCTGATGCTTTTCCGGATGGACCCCTCTTTCTGATGTTCTTCCAGATCGAGTCTTTGTTCACAGTCATCTAAAGCCATTATTAGATATTGTGATTATACCTTTCATTCAAAGCCATTATTGGACGTCTGGTTTCTCTACCTTGTTCACTTCATCTAAAGCCATTATTAGATATTGTGATTGTACCTTTCCTTCAAAGCCATTATTGGATGACTGGTTTCTTTGTGTCCGATGTCTTCTCGGATTACATTATTTTGTCTCATTCTCATCTGTTGCCTTCTTAGATATTTGTGATTATACCTTTCATTCAAAGCCATTATTGGATGTTTGGTGCTTTTCTCATCCAATGCCATTCTTGGGTGATGTTTTCCAGATACTTTGCTTTGTTTCAATTCATTTCTGACACAACTGTAACACCTTTTCTCCTGTGGTACCATTCCCCATAGGATCCCTGTCTTTACATTCATCTCATTTCATACCATTTTCATATCATATCATATGCATTTGTGGCATCTGAGGACCAAAAATTGTGCATGCTTGTATTTAAGTCTCTCCTATCTCATCGAGACGAAGATTTCAATCTCCATATCTCCGGATAGAAGAAACTTAAATAGGGGCATCTGCCATACCCTAATTTTTTACCATAAGATCCCACCTCCTTGTGCATCATCTCGCATATCTGCATGCTTTATCACTAACGGGTTCGTGCAGGAACACCGGTTTCAAGTGGAGATGGTTTGCGTTTTCACAGTTAAATACCTCGATACGTGGTCAGTTGGTTCTGATTCAGAATGGTGCTAGGGTTTCCTACTGGTTGTTTGCCTCAAAATTCCTCAATGGCCTCCGTATACATCCCCAGAAGATTAGGGTGTCTTATTTATGATGTTTGAATTCTGTTAATTAAAGATCAGGCATGCCAGGGTTTCTTTCAAGGATTCATCAAGGCTTTGTTTTCTTTCCAAGTTCTCATTACTTGTGATGCAAGTCGGTTTTCATTGAATTTTGGTGATTTGGAACACTCTGATTTTCATTGGGTTTTGGTGAATATACAAGTTCCAAGTTCAAGATCCATGTCAAGTTCAATTCTTTTTTTCTTCTTCACGTCAAGGTTACAAGTCGTATTCATCACCATTCAAGAGTTCAAGTCATAACAAAATGGAAGAATTTCACATCGAGTTCAGAATTTCCAAGCGTACATATTTCTCAAAATGCCATTCCAATTTTGAACAATAAGTGAGGTTTTAAAGTGCTATCATTCTAATCATGAGGTGACATTATCATTCTAAGCTGGAATTTTCCTCACCTCATGTTATTATGAAACGTGAAGCTTTTCATTTAGCATTGACACCCAAACACACAGTTCTCGCTAAGAAAAACCACAGAGCTCTCACAAACACACCGCACACTAGAAATACCATTCACGAAGCAGTATCAGAATTCATAGTTTCACACCAAAGAAATTCACACAAGCGCACTCGCAAATTCGCAGCAGAACTCACACACACGACCAATAGCAAAACGCAAAATTGGAAGGAAGAGATTCAAAAAAAAAAGCTACGACGATTTACTTACCTCCGTTGCCGACATCGTAGCCGCTTCCATTTCCAATTGATAATCTCTATCCAATCATCAAACAAGGTCTGGGAAGAATAATTTGGAAGCCGCCGGAAAATCAAATCCCTGCAGCCACCTCCGTCGTGAAGTACAAAAACCGTTACCACTCGAAGTCGAAGCAAAGTAAATGATAAGCACATCTGGTCATCGAAAACAACATAACCACCACAGTTGCGACGACGAAGCCGTCACCACGCCGCGAATCATTCTGCTCCCAGCCGCCATCGCACCGTAAGTTCTTTTTCTGGTTTTCTTGTTAATGATGATGGGGCTGTTGTCGTTTTGGCTTGTTTTACATGAATCTGTGTGTTAATCGGGGTGAATCGAGAGAAAAGGGATGGCGTGAGGGAGAGCGAGAGAGATTAACGAGTGAGAATGAGAGGTTTTGATTTTTTGACTCGTTGCCCTGTTTTGTTTTTCCTGAATTGATTGAAGCAAGGAGTTTAATGAACTTTGGTTGGTATAGGATAGCTGGGTCGGATCCGACCCAGTCTGTTTTGGGGCGCCCCAATTTATTGGGCTTCTTTTTCTTTCTTTTTTTAACATATCCCTGGCCCATGATCATTGCTTCCTATTTTTCATCATCTTATTTCTTTTATTTTTTAAAGTTTGTTTTTTTAGTAATCTTTTCTATTTCATTAAAAAAAATATCTTTCATTTTATTTTATTTCAGAAAATACCTTATATTTTAGACTTTTATTAGGTGTAGTATTAAAAAAAATATTTTTCTTCTCTTTGATCAAATATTTTCAAGTTTGATTTATTTTTAGAATTTATCATTTTATCCACTTAATCCTCCCTTTCAACTTAACTTTAACTTTAGAGTCACCGCACTCTATGTAGCGTCTTGCCATAGACGTTACCTCCCCCCTGGAACCTTGACCACAGTCAAGAGTTCCTCACCCTCTTTGAGGGGAACTACGGATACTCTGATTCCACTCCCGTCAGGATACGTAGGCACAAGATGCGATGTCTTGGCGAGTATACTTAGATACTAACCCCTAGGTCTTTCCTTTAACAGATATCCTTAGCAAGCAAGCAATAGATAACATAAATAATAACAAGAGGTTCCTGTAGAGTACTACAGACGTTTAGGATGCTAATACCTTCCCTAAGCGTAACCAACCCCCGAACCTTAGATCTCTTAGGTTTTTCGATCTTTAACCTTTCCTTTGGATAAATCAAAGACCGGTGGTGAATAAACAATTTACGATTCAAGTTAACCCAATAGCTTGGTATCCAATTCTCACCGCGACACCGTGCTACCGTGGCGTCTCTCAAAGAAGAAGTCAAGAGCGCCGACGAGGCTCAGAAGAAGGCTGAAGAGGAGGGGGTGAGGCTGAAGGAGGAGAACTCTACGCTGGCGGCTGAGAAGAAAGCTGCCGAGGAACTGATCAGGGAGCTGAGAGCGGTCAATGCCCCGGGTGTCGACGAGCCGGAAGACGTGAAGGCGTTGAAGACTAGATCCGAGCTGGTTGCCCATCTGCTGACGGCCGAGGACGACGGCATCATCATTGCGGAGGAGTCTTTCGGGAATGTCGTGGCCCAACTGCGGGTGGTGAACCCTGAGTTAGAAATTTCTGTCGAGAGTACTCACTACTTGGTGCACGTTGAGGATGGTCGCATTGTCATGCCCGACGGTCTCTTTGAATGTACACCCGAGGACCAGTCCGCTGAGGACCAGGGATCTCAGCCAGAGCCAGTCGAGCAGGCGGATGAGTGAGGAGCTTGTTATTTTGATGTTGTTGTAATCCATCCGGCCTGCGTGCCGTTGAATCATTGTAATTTATTTTTGGGGGGCATGGCCCCGTTTCATGTAACAACGTACAATTGTGGTCTTTGTGGCCACTTGTTAAATTATCACATATTTAGTTCTGTTGTTTGCATGATTTTACTTGCTTTTATTTTTGCTAAGTATCGTATTCATGCTTGCTGTGAATGTATGTCCGCCCGTGATAGGGGGTATTTGACTTGTGTGAATATTTTTTGGGGGAATTGCTCGTAATAGATGTGTTCGGTAGTGTGGGGAACTGGTCGAACTGTCGGGGAATTTCCTAGCGGGGAGTGGAGCTCAGATCGCGTTTGAGGCCTGAGTTCGCGGCGTAAACATCCCATCGCGAGCTGGGGTTCTGCCAATCGTGGTACTTTGATGATGGTAATGCTCGATCGAGGATCGCTGTCGAGCAATTACCTGGCTCGTTACTGAGTGGGGTTATGCTTTAATTGTATGCGACGCTTGTACCTAGACGTGCATAATGGTCGGTAGCTGACGTTCGTCGTTGCGACGGGTAAAACCGATAACTTAGCTGTAATATTGTTTTAGTTTTTCAGCGTTTCATGGTCGAGCAAGTTCTTCCCTAGTGAGATGTTCTAGGTAGTAGGCCCCGTTTTTCGTTTTTGCCCGAACGCGATAGGGTCCTTCCTAGTTGGCTGCTAGTTTACCTTCGCGAGAGTCTTTGTGGTTTCTTCTTAGAACAAGGCTTCCCACATCGAACTCTCACCGTAACACCTTGGCGTTGTGCCTGATGGTAATATTTTGTTTTAGTGAGGCTTCGCGGAGGGCTGCCCCGGTTCTGATTTCCTCGACGAGGTCGAGCTCTTCTCTTAAAGACTCGTCGTTCATCTCCTCGTCCAGGGGCGACTCTGTCTGCCTAGATGGCACGTGAACTTCAACGGGGATTACAACCTCGGTTCTGTATGCTAAGCAGAAAGGTGTTTCCTCGGTCGTTGAGTGTGGAGTTGTACGGTACGCCCAGAGCACGCTGTGTAGTTCCTTGACCCATGCCTTCTTTGTTTCGTCCAGCCTTCACTTGAGGCCTCGAAGGATGACTCGGTTAGCTGCCTCAGCCTGCCCGTTTGTTTGGGGATGCTCGACGGATGCGAAGTGTTGCTTCCTGTCCGTGAATTGCGTTCCATTGTCCGTTACTATCGCTTGGGGAATACCGAAACGTGCAAGGATGTTTCGTTTGTAGAAACGCAGGATGTTGAGGGCAGTTATTTTGGCTAGAGCTTCTGCTTCTATCCATTTGGTGAAATAGTCCACGCCCACTATGAGATATTTATTCTGATTTGATCCTACCACGAAGGGTCCTAGGATGTCTAGGCCCCACCAGGAGAATGCCCACGGTGAGGACATGGCCTTAAGCTCGTTAGGTGGAGCCAGGTACATGTCCCCGTGTCGTTGGCATTTGTCGCATTTCTTCATGTGTTCTCTCGCGTCATTTTGCATGGTCGGCCAGTAGTATCCTACCCGGAGAGCCTTTCGAGCAAGGGACCTTCCGCCCAGATGTTGGGCGTTGATTCCTTCGTGGATTTCGTGCAGAATGTGTGCGACCATTTCCTCCTCGACACATTTGAGCAGCGGGATGGAGAATCCCCGTCTGTAGAGTTTATCTTCGACCAAGACATAAGAGCAGGCTCTTCGCCTGACTATGTTGGCCTCCTTTGGGTCGGACGAGAGTTCGTCTTTGGCGAGATAGTTGTAGACTGGGGTCATCCAACAGTTGTTGTCTCCGATCACTTGTACGTCGAGTGTCGGGGAGGTCTTCTTGATGTTGGGTCGAGGAAGCACCTCCTGTATGACGGACTTGTTTCCGCCTTTCTTCTTCGTGCTGGCTAGTTTGGATAGCACTTCTGCTCGCACGTTATGTTCGCGGGGAACATGTTTCACTTCCACTGTTGTGAATTTCGCCATTTCCTTCTTCACCAGGGCTAAGTATTCAGTCAGGTTGTCGTTTTTGGCTTGGTACTCACCCCGGACCTGGAGGGCCACGAGTTGCGAATTCGTGCAAATGACGACTTCTTGTGCGCCCAGGTCCTCGGCAAGGCGTAGCCCAGCGAGGAAGGCTTCGTACTCCGCCTGGTTGTTGGAGGTTGGGAAAGACAGTGTGAGTGATACCTCGACGATAATTCCTTCGTCGCTCTCCAGTATAATGCCCGCGTCGCTTACTGCAGAGCTTGAGGCACCGTCGACGAAGATGGTCCATTTACGTGCTTCGCTCGCGGGGGAGTTTGCGAACGTCATCTCCGCGACGAAGTCGGCCAGAGCTTGGGCCTTGAGGGCTTTTCTGCCTTCGTATTGGATGTCGAATTTGGATAGTTCTGGCGACCATTTGAGCATTCGGCCGGCCATATCTGGTCGTCTGAGCAGCTGCTTTATGGGCTGATCTGTTCAAACTACGATCGTGTGAGCCAGGAAGTAGTGTCTTAACCTCCTGGTTGCGTTGATGAGGGCCAACGCCACCTTCTCTATCTACTGGTATCTTAACTTTGGTCCTTGCAGCGCTTTGCTCGTGAAATAAATGGGCTTCTGCCCGTCAGGCGTCTCGCGGATGAGAGCGGCACTAACTGCCTCGGTTGCTACGGCCAGGTATAGGTACAATGTTTCACCGTTGTCTGGTCGAGAGAGGATCGGTGGATCTGAGAGTGCCCGTTTCAGATGGAGAAGGGCCTTGTCACACTCCTCGGTCAATTCGAACGTTGCCTCTTTGCGGAGGAGTTTGAAGAATGGTAGGGCGTGCTGGGCGAACTTGGCCACGAAACGAGATAGTCACGCGAGCATCCCGTTGAGGGATTGGATGGATTTTTTGGACTTGGGCGTAGGAAACTCGGAGAACGCACGACATTTGTCGGGATTGGCTTCGATTCCTCATTCCGTTAAGTAGAAGCCGAGGAATTTGCCTGCCCGGACACCGAACGTGCAGTTCTCCAGATTGAAACGCATTTTGTGTTTCCTGGCCTGTTCGAAGACCTTTCGTAAATGGGCAGTATGATTGGTTTCCTCGTGGGATTTTACGATCATGTCATCCATGTAGACTTCGAGCATGTCTCCTATTTCTCCCCGAAACACTTTGTTCATCATTCATTGGTACGTTGCTCCGGCGTTCTTCAGGCCGAAGGGCATTACGTTGTAGTAATAGTTGCCCGATTCGGTCATGAAGGTCGTGTATTTTTTGTCGGACATTGCCATCGGGATTTGTTTGTAGCCCGAGTAGGCATCCATAAACGATAGAAGTTTAAAACCAGCAGAATTATCAATAAGTTTATCAATATTGGGGTGGGGGTAGGCATCCTTCGGGCATGCCTTATTGAGATCAGTATAATCAATGCACATGCGCCATTTTCCATTAGATTTTTTCAACTAATACAACGTTGGACAGCCAAGTGGTGTACTTGGCTTCCGAAATAAATTTGGCCTCGAGGAGGTCCTTTACAGCTTTTTCAGCAGCCTCCATTTTCTCTGGAGACTATTTCCTCCTACGTTGTGCTACGACCTTGATGGCCGGGTCGATGGTCAGTTGGTGACAAGCGACGGATGGATCCAAGCCGGACATTTCCGCAGCGCTCCATGCGAAGAGGTCAGAATTCTCTCTGAGGCATGCTTTGAGGTGCTTCCTCGCGATGTCGGGCAGGTCTGCTCCGATCTTCACTCCCCGTTGGGGGTCTTCGCCGAACAGAACTATCTCAAAGTTGTCATCCAGGATTGGGTGCATCGGATGGGAGCCGCTGCTGGATGACGTGGATGGGCCGGCCGAAGCTGCTCGTTCCTCCTGTTGGTCCTCGGGGAAGCGACTGTCGAGATCGATAGAGTTGACCTGGGGCAGAGGCTTGGCCTCCTCGGAGCTGCTTGGCAGTGCTGGTCTGCTCAACACTTTTAGCCTGGGCGCAATGGTGTTGAGTCCCTTTGTAGCTGCTTCGAAACACCATCGGGCAGCTTCTATATCACCGTGGAGGGTGGCGACCATCCCTTTCGAAGTGTAATACTTCATCTTCAGGTGGACGGTCGAGGGCACTGCTACCAACTCGGCTAGAGTTGGCCTTCCGAAAATGCATTGGTACGGCAACGGGCAGTCAATTACTAGAAATTGTACCTTGATGGATTTGGCCGTTTCAGCTGATCCGAAGGTCACGATCAACTCGACGTAACCCCACGGCTTAGTCACAGACCCGTTGAATCCCTGTAAATCGGACCCTACGTAGGGGGTAAAGTGTGATTCATCCAGCTGAAGCATTGAGAATAGTTGGGAGTACATGATGTCGACCGAGTTGCCCTGGTCGACTAGGATTCGGCGAACGTCAAAGTTTGCCATTTGGGCTTTGACGAGCAACGGTATGCTTGAGTTCGAGGAGCCGCCGAGGATTTCCTCCCTGTAGAAGGAGATGGGGATGGAACCCTTCGGGGCCGGATCAAGCGTGGTCACTTTGTTCGAGCCGGTGTTGATCAGGTGTTCGAACTTCCGTTTCAAGGACCCCACAGTGACTTTGTTAAAACCCCCGCCGAAGATGACCATGGCGGAGGGGAAAGTCTTCCACGGGCTGTGGGCTGCGAAATATGTAGGGGCGCTGAGCCCGTCAGGGATGTTGAAGTCCTCGGGTCGCGATATGGACATAGCGACCTGTATGTTGGTGTCTTCCGAGGAGGGTACCTCCTCCTCGACCTTCTTGGACTCCTGGGCCTCCTGCCGGGGAGTATCCTTCTTCTTCGCGAAGTGCTTCAGGTGGTCGTCCCTGATAAGTATTTCAATGGCATCCTTCAGATGGATGCAGTCCTCCGTGGTGTGGGCGTGACTTTTGTGGAAACGGCAGTATTTTGATTTGTCCACGTTTGGTATGTTCGAAAGCTATTTGGGGAAGCGGACCCCAGCCTATTTGAACTCCGAATTGGCATATTCGGACAGGATCTTTTCCCTGGAAACGGTCAGGGGAGTGTAGTCGTGGAACCGCCCGGAGGGGCCTTTGCTGTCACGGGAATCACGAGGACGGTCCTCGCACCTCCGGTCACCTCGAAGAGATGTCAAAGTTTCTTCTCCTTTGGATGCCCAAGCGTTCTTCTGATGGCGCGATCTCGAACATGGCTGGCCGCAACCTTCTCTTCATACTGAATGTGTGATTGGGCTTTGAGAAGGAGGGCGTCTAAGTTCCTTGGTGGCGCAAGGCCAATAGCTTTAGAAAACTCAGAGCCTGGGCGGAGCCTCTGCTTGAGCAAAAGCTTCTTCATTTTGTCCGTCGTCGGGACCTGCACCGCTTCTTTGTTGAACCTCTCGATATATGCGCGGAGAGGTTCGTCTTTACCCTGGATTATGGCTCCCAGAGAGGCCTCGGTTTTGGGGTGGCGGCGAGATGCTGTAAAATGCCGCGATAACATCCTGCCCAGCTGTTTCCACGAGGTGATGGACTCCTCGGGCAGTTGTTTATACCATGTCATTGCTTCTTTTTGAAGGGTGGTCGGGAACAGTCTGCATTTAATGGCGCCCCATACACCGCGGTAGTCTAGCAGCGCATCTATGTTCTCGATGTGCTCGTCGGGGTCGGTGGTCCCGTCGTATGTGCCAAGAGACGAGGGTTTCTCCAAGCCTTTTGGGAGACGGGTAGCCAAGATCTCCTGGGATAACGGGTCGTGAGGCTCGTCGTCGTCACTAGAACTGGTGTATGATGGGGACGGGACGGGATGCTCGCGTCGGTGGTTCCTTCGAGGAGAAGGTGAACGGTTCCTTCACGAGGAAGGTGAGCGGGCCTGTCCTTTGGACTTGATCGGGGGAGACAGCTCGTTCCTCTGAGTCCTCTTGTGGTCATGAGCGTACTGGTCACACGGGGAGATCTGGACGCGCTTTCGAGCTACGCGAGGATCATGCTCTTGGCGTAGTCTTCTGTCGATTTCTCTCCGTGGCTGCGGGCTTCTTGATCGTCGCTGGTTCCTCCGCGTAGAAGGGGATCTTGGACGATGAGACTTTTCCAGTGCCCCGATCCTCTCGTTCTGCTGCAGGATCAGGGTGTTAGTTTTGTTGAGTGCCTCCAGGAGGGCTGCCACGGCCGAGTCGGCGTTGGGCGGAATAGGAACGGACTGGAGATCGAGAAAAGGTTTATCGTTGTTGCGATCAGCAGGGGTAGGGGAAGGAGAAATGGTGGCTCCATCCCTGAGGAAACGGGCATCTCGGAGGAGAGATGACTGGCCGTCAACGTCAGTTTTGTTGACGGGGAGGATGGTGGTTTGGAGAGCATCCTTGGAGCGATCTTGGGAGGCCATAATCGTGATGAGGTTTGAGAATTGTTTTGATCTTCGATTACTGAGGAAAGAAAGATGGGGAGAACAAGTTTACCACAGACGGCGCCACTGATCGTGAAGGCTGGATCAGATCCTGTAGAATCAGTCCGCCAAGTGCGTCAGGGATGCTGGTCGTATAGAGAGGATGGGGGTGTACCTGCAAGGCACTCCGACGCTCAAGTGAGAAAGGGTCAGAGAAAAAGAGCAAGTACAAAGTATGAATTCTTAGGGTGAATATTGGATACCTGACCTTCTCAAGCGAGAGGGTTTATATAGAGCCCCCAGCGCGTGGCCAACGGTCTTATTTTCGGGGCGAAATAACCGATTTCACGAAATAATAGGTAACTACCCAAACTAGCTGTTATGTCGGGCAGGGTGTCCAAAACTAGCCGTTATGTCGGGCATAAGCGTGGTTTCGGGCACCTGCCCTTAACTGTTCGGGGAGCGATGAGGCCGTGCGTAACGGGCAGTGATTCCGGGGAGGAACGTTGCATTCCTTGCCCGGTTGGAGGTGCAGAAATGTAACTTTTGCCCCTCTGTGGATTGAACTTAGGCAATTTGGGCCGCTCTGGAGCAGAGGCGGATTGGGCCATGTCTAGCCATTGGTCCAGTCCAGAACACAAACATTGATGGGAAAATTGAATAGGCTGAAAAGAAAATCAATGAATTGGAGGTGACGAGTTGTTCAAAGCAAGTTCGCATAGCAAGTCGGTTCTTAGAGATGTCGAGTGTAAAATAATTGACATAGAAGATAATGTGTATTTAAATGCTGGTTTTTTAAAAGACATGATTTGAAAAACAGTGTAGGGTTGTGATAGTTCTAAGAGCCCCGACCCAGATAGGGTAAATTTTAGGTTTATAAAATAGACTTTGTGAGATACATAATCTAAAATGTTGACATGACTATATTATATATATATATATATATATATATATATATATATATATATATATATATATATATATATATATATATATATATATATATATATATATATATATATATATATATATCTTGAAAAAGGAAGATGAAAGTCTTTTGTTTTTAGAAGGTTAAAAGGGTAGAAATCATTTTGGATGCTATCATTAGCATAAATGAAATTGAAAATTGAAATTATGTTCCTTAAAGGACAAATGTCGAACATGATATCTTAGACAATTAGTTCAACAAGTTAAACCAGAAACACTATAATGACAAGTATTACATGACGGAGCAGAAAATCAATAAATAACACAATAGTTATTTATCCAGTTATGTGAAACCACACCTATGTCTAGAGGGGAGATTTCAAAACCTAATAAAGGAAATTCACTATTAATAGCTTAGTACAATTAGTCTTACAAGCAATAACAAACCATGTGTTGTTCAATGCCTCTTCCTAACACTACCCAATGAATTTCTATTTAAGGCTCCCCTAAACAAGAGAACCTACTCACCTTATTCTCAATCACACAACTTGTGATTGGAGATTACAACTCAATAATCAATATTGAATACTATCACTAAGCTCTAGACAACAATAATAAAGACTCAAAATAAACCATAGCACTCTAAAATATTCACTGTATTGCTTGGCTTCCAATTTAGATTTTAAGCTCCTTATATAGCATAATAATTATGGGCTTTTTTTCATGAATTTGAGATTATATTTCGTCCAGAATTAATGCAGAATCTGTTGGGTATTTGATTTGTTCCTTTAATATCTCCAACAAGATTTGATTTGTTACAATTTAAATATTCATTTAAATCTGAATCAATCATCACCCAACTATCAAACAAATCACCTAATCATATTACAAAATAAAAGCAATAAAATAAAACTAAATCTTCTCCAAAGATTCATTCAAAACGCATCAATCTGGCGCCTATTGAGCAAGGCCCAGATGTCGTACCGACATGCGGGAGTGTAATACCCCGTATTTTAAATTGCTCTGGATAATATTAGTTATGATTAACTGGGTTCCGGTGTGCTCTGAGAAATTATCTATTAAGATAATTAGAGTAACTGATGTGCTCAGAACAGATCAAATTAATATTATCTGATCCTGAGGTTTTATCAATTGATACTTTTGAGACAAAGTGGACATTTAGGTTAGTGTTACTAACTAAGATGATATCTCTACATATCATATTCATTTCCTTTCCTCTTAATTTGTGCCAAGTTAGAAACAAAGTTAGTAAGAGGTATATAGAAGGAAGAGCAAAAGAAGAGAAAGAGGAGAAACCTAGAGGAAGAACAAAGAGCTTGGATCATTATCTCTTCTTCATCAAATCATCCCAACATCTTCTTCATCAAATCATCCCAACATATTCTTCATCTTCTTCATCTTGTTCATAGGTGAGTTCTAGTTAGAACCCTAAGTATAAAAAGTTAGGTTAGAGCTTGGAGTAGAAATGGTGGATTTGGATTAATTATGCTAAATGTTGTTTCTATGGTTGATATATGAAATAGAATGCATAATATGATTGGGTTGTGTGAGAAATTGCTGAATAATACTTGTTATTGTGATGGATCATGTTTTGATTGGTTTTGGTTTGAATTTACACCATTAAAAACAAGTTTTTGAGCTTCTGGTTCAGTGGTAACCGATTACTCATTTTGAGGTAACCAGTTACATGCAGGAAAACTAGAGGTCCTGCGTGAAAAATGAACTAAGTAACCGGTTACTCATTTTGAGGTAACCGGTTACCAAAATGCGTCTCTAACTCTCATTTTGATTCTGCTTTGAACAGTGCAGCCTGAGTAACCGGCTACTCACTTTGAGGTAACCGGTTACCACTGTTATGAATTTGAAAAATGTTTGAAAAATTCATATCTTTTGAATCGTGTTTCCAATCAAGACATGGTGATAGCCGTTGGAAAGCTATGAAAATATCCTACGTTATAAAAGGGAAAAATATTGATTTCGATACTCGATTAAATAAATTAGAGGGAACCCAAGAATTGTGTAAATCTTATAGATTAGTTTATTTTATGCTTTTGGTTATTCTATTGTATTGTGTTACATCTAATCTCTTATTGTAAAAGGAAATTGAGTGATAACATGTTTAAAATATGGAATAGGAAGAGTGAGGAAACTTTACCATAAATCTATAAGTAGAACCTAGTAGGGTGACTAGGAATGGATAGATAATCTAGATGGCGATGCTCGTGCGTTCGATACCAAAGGGTGTATCTTCGACGAGTAATGGTCTAAAGAAGAGTGAAACACTAGTATGAAACATGTGTGAACCTTGTGTTTTGTGAAAAGGCGAATGTGGCCTTGTGATTGTGGAATACAATTGCGTTTGTGTATGAGATCACGTAATCATAACTGTTTCCCTTGAGTTGCTGTTTCATGAGCTTGGAGCTCCTCTGGAATGTACGCATGATTACTTGGCAGGTTTGATTCCCGCGTGTAGTAGGAATGGAACCTATGGGTAGAGACTTGTGACAGTTTATAGCCCGTGTGAAGTGACGGTTCATAACGGTTAATGGCCCGTAGAACCCGAATCCATTTCGTATGTCAAGTAAGTTACAAGGATCCATGACTAGGGTCGACTTCTAGACGTAGAAGCGGACGGGAAAAGGGGATGCCTTGGTAAGGTTATCGATTAGTGATATTTTGAGTTGGTGAACTCATGAACATGTTTCCATATAGTGTGAGATTGTGAACTCAATGTCATTTCCCTTCTCTTTGACTTGAGTTAGGATGATAGAACCTTGTAAAGCCAAGAGAATTTATAAGATAGGTAACTCACTGAGATTTAATATCTCACCCTATGTTGTTGATTATATTACAGGTACTCCAGGTTCCGCAAAGGGTAAGGATAAAGTCGTTTGATTATCCTTACGTGTCTTGGCTTTTTGGGATGGCATGGCTTCGGTTGTGGAGATTTATTTTGAGATCATTGTTTTGATCTAGTTCTTAGTGCTTTGGAACATCTTGTATACATTATGCCATAGTTTTAGTTCTTTTGTATTTTTGGGCATGTAATATATACAATGTGTTAACTAAGAACTTATGGTATTTCAATACCAAAACTTGGATTCATGTATAATATATATGCTTTGATGTATGTTGTTACATACGGGTGTTACATGGAGCATCGCGCCTAACATGTGTTCCTTATACAACTTAAGTAAGCTAGACCAATCTTGAACACTTGGACACTTCTCCATGTTGTTGTTTTGCTAAATGCAGTCATTCCAGAGAGCTAATCCAATAGGAACTACAATATCCACCTTGGACAAATTATGGAAAAACAACTCTTCAAGATAAATAACACTTCTACCATCAGAACAAGTGACAAAAAGTAGAACTATTGGACTATCAGAGCTTACAATCGGCAACATCAGCCTTCTTCCAATTATCAGAGTTGAGCCCAACAACAGAAAGTCAGTAGCATCAATATATATATGCCTACACATAATCTATTCAGTTGCTCCAAAGCAAATAGACAATCATGCAATCATTCACAAACTTAGTCATGTATGAATCTAATTAGCCAATAGTTAGTAGCATACAATCCTACTAACTAACATATATCAACATGCAATCATTCATATACTTAGTCATGCACACACATGTAGTTAGTAGTTGATATCATAATATACAAGGAATACTACAAACATGTATATGTTTTCACAAATACAATGACCATATGTCTTGCCTGATGCTCCTGCATGGAGCACATCATCATTAGTACTTACCATATGTGGTTAGTACTAAACAAATACATGTGTTACCTCAGTTCTCAATAATACTACTACTCCCCTTTTTGCCATAATTTGGATAATGGTTAGTATCAAATAACACATAGGTGCCAGTCATGCATAGGTTAGTATGTTAACCCATACACAACAAAAAAAAACATGAGAAAACAACTAGAACAACATCCAGAGATACACAAATGTGAAGACATGAGATTACTGAGTTGTCGTGGTCTTCTTGACAGGATACTGGTTTATTGGAAGTGAAAAAGAATAATGAATGAAATAAAATGACTTTTAGAACATGCACATTAGATGTTAGTCCTGTCATTGAAATGTTTTGTAGCATTGCATTTACATGTGGCCTAAGGTCCCCAGGGTAGGGTATTTTGCTACTATTTAAAGTGCTAAAGTGTACTCGAGTGTCGTTGTGATTTCAAGGTAAATCAATCTTTTCGTTTTATCTGCCTGCATTCCTTTCATTTTTGGTTGTAGATTTGCCCACCTTGTTCCATTATATAAAGTTTGTTTCTCCTTTCAAGTTTCGTTTCCACTTCTTTGTCAAAAAAATCATTCTTGTCCGCCAGTTATGAGATCCTTCCTTGGGGTTTCAACGACTCCTTGTCTTGTCTATTTGTTTTTCTTTCTAGATTTTGCCATCCATATTGGTTAGTCACATTTCTAGGTGATTTTTGCATTGTTGTATTAAGTTCATTTCTCTAGCTTTCAAGGTATCGATTTTATCCCTCTTTGTTTATTATAGTTTTTTTTTACTCTTAAAAATGACAAACTTATGAGATCGACATGCAAATTTCATAAATATATCTAATTGTGACAAGATACGCGACACCTCATCTCGTACAAGGGTAGCAGACCCATAGATGTTGAATGTTGTTCCTTTGGCAAGGGGTTCTTTTGAAAGTGGATGTGAGTTAATTAGTACTTTAAGTGGTGAAAATGCAAAAGCTCCATAGAGGAAGGCAAATGGGTGAATTTGGTTCATCTTGACACAGGAGCATTGAATTTTATTCTTATAAATTACCCGTGGAGGATCTGGAGTTTGGTAAAGCGTACTAGGATGATTTGGGGGCTCGTTCCTATATCAAATCTTCTAGATCCTTAAATGTCCGGGACTAGAGACATGCAAATTAGGCAACATCTTGACTTTCGAGGATATTATAGAACTTTTGACGAGCATTTTATTTTTGTTGCTATGAGAAAGAGATGGTTCAAAAGGACTAACAAGGTCTCGAGTACCCTGCAGATGCCACTCAATATTATTAGGTGGACGAAGAGGTGGTGGGAACAACTTCCATAAGGAATTACCAAGAAACACACGTCACGGTCATCTCATCCTTCCCTTCTCCAATAGTAACTAGTAATTCTCCGGCTCCGCAAGTGGCGAGTGATGGAATCATTGAATGCCATAAGATTATCTCTTTCATATGGTATAGGACCCCGATTGCGAAACCATAGTTTTGTAAGGTTGTTGGTGTACATGTTGAAGCTAGAATAGCAGCAAGCAAAAATATATAAGTAACCCAATTTTGTCGTATCCACAGGGATCAGTGCGAGGGAAAGAATGTTGTTCAACGATCTCTATGTTTCTAAGCTTATGGTTCAAAAGTTTTGGTTTAAAAGATTTAAAGAACCAAAATTTTAGGCATAAAATGTAAAGACGGAAAATATAAAGTAAAGACTGAATTAGAAACGGAGCCTTGATGGATCGGATCCCATCAATTGATAACACATGCATTCTTCTAATCATATTATACATAAATTAATCATTCGCCTAATATCCTCACGTATCACCCACGACAGAGGTTATGTCTAACGCAACATTGAGAGATCGGCCGTATTGCCTCATTGGTGATGTCTCACGCAACAAAACCAACACAGAGAATTAAGAGTTGATACTCACGCAAGTGTTAAGCCTAAATCTATTTCTAGAGTTTAGAACAAAATAGATAATCATCTTAGATCTAGATCTTAAGAGTATATGTCTATAGCAGTTCAGATCAAAGATAAACAGGTAAACAAAGATGACACCCAAATCAGATAAATGACTGCTTCATATAAAATGCCAACGATCAGAATACGTACATACGTTTAACCCTTTTTTACATGTATTCAACTAATTTTCCAAATGAATGTGAATATCGTTCTTCATCACTATTATCACACATCTTCACAATACCGTATCGATCCTACTCATGCTAGCCATGCTACTTAATCAACACAATACAACAAAAGATACAATGAATATCAAGTCACAAAACCATGTCAAAAGTTTTACTCATTGATAGATGAAAATCTAAGATCAAGGATTTGTAAAGGTTTTGTCAAGACCACAAATAATCAATCAAAGACAACAAACAATAGAGAATCAAAACATATTCACAAACATACATTAGATGAAATACATAAGGTATCAAAAGATTACATCCAAACCCAACAAAAGATTGAAGATCCTACCTTTTCCCCCTTGAAATGAAAAGATATCAAGTTCTGATCCTAAAATTACAAGTTTATTTATCTCCAAAATTAAAACATAATCTTAAAAAGCGTGAAAATTCTATTTATACACATTCAGGAGTTTTCATGTTCGCAAAGCGAACCATTTATTCGCACAGCGAATGAAGAAAAATGGCACTTCAGGTGCCTCTGAATAGTTAAACCACCCCAGAAATTCTTGTGAGTTCGCAATGCGAAGGATCACTTGCAAAGCGAACACTCACTTTCACGTTCGCAAAGCGAACTTTAGTGCCTTTTGCCCCTGCCAAATTTTGGGTTCATTCGCTAGAGACCTCGCCAGAGTTCGCAAAGCGAACCTTCGCTGGAACTCGCTTTCAAGTTTGCAAAGCGAACGTACTGATGTCTTCCTCTGCTCTTTGGCAGCTTGCATCATTTTCTTGTGTTTTACACTTTGATCATTTAGTGCCTTCCTGCACAATAACACACACATTACAAGCACCAAAGGTATATTCTCATTGTTAGAAGAACAACAACAATCATTAGCAAAACCAATGAAAACATGAGAAAATAGTGGAAAAAATGCAAGGAAAGATAGTTTATTTTTAGGTCAAATCCGCACCTAACAACTCTCCCCAACTAGATTTTTGCTTGTCCTCAAGCAAAGTATGCCCCTCATGAAAACAAGAGGATTTGCTCAAACATAAGATTCAACTAAAGTCAAGCATGAAAATGCGCACAAGCAACGTTCACCACTCAATAGAATCGAACAATGACAAAGAATTAAGTTCTTAAACAAATATCATGGAATGGTTCAAAGAACAACTAAGTTTTCATACTTGAATCACTCTAACACTCCTCTTCAGAATAAGAATGAAGAAATTGAAGCGTTTGCAACCGCGGGGAAATTTCACTCACCTGACAAACAATGCTAATAACAATTCAATTCATACAACATCTAACAATCCAAAATGAAAATATGAAAGCAAAAAGATCACTAAGGGCTTTAAAGGTTATAGCTTGGTCGGGTTCACAACAAAGGGACATTTCTAAAGGCCACTGAATCGAAATTACCGATGTAAAAAGAAACATTCACTATACATGGTATTTACACATCACAACTTCATTCACCATTTTCATTCCTTTATCAAAAACCGTCTCAAACTCCTTATGCACAATTATTTCATTCTATTTTTCTCATTCAAACAAGCATTCTTTTTCTATTGTTTTTCACATTCATATGCACACTTTTCCTTTTCATGCTTGTTTGAAAATTTTCAAAAGTTTTAGCAGCCTACCATTCTTATTTTTCATTCTCCCTAACTTGAATTCAACCAAACCTCAAGTGAATGCTCCTTACTTTTTAAGGCAAGGAAATCAAATTAAAACAATGTTCAAAGGTTCAAGAAGAAATTTTTAGAACCTCACAAAAATCAATGATGAACTACACTTTCAAATTATGTACATAAACCAAGTTCATCACTAAAATGAGATCTAAATTGTTTAGGCTCAAAGGGGTTAACGAATACTCACTACTCACGGGTAAGGTACTTTTGGATATGGCTGTGCTCAATATAAACAAATGCCTTGGTCATTTCTAATGCTTCCATAAAATCACAATAATCAAAAGATAAAGCATGAATCAAACGGACTAAACAAAGTTATCAGTCATCCTAGCATATAGTAAACAATGGAGGTTTCTCACAATTTGTGGCTTTTGGACCTAAGTGAAACAAGTATTCAAACAAGTTGCAAAATGAAACAAAAATACACATTTGCACAAAGCACAAAATTCTTAAATCATTCTAATATTCTATGAAGTAGTACAATTTACCTCACATACATTCAAATCTCACCATCCAGACTCGGTCGAAGCTTTATTGAATACTTTTATACAAATAGCAACCAATCTAGAAGGAGTTCTCATCATTCCTGATCACACTAGAGAAAACATAAAAGAAAACAAATACATATAATATAAACAAATGTACAAAGCTAAAAAATATAGAAACTATCGCAATGCGATTCAATATCTAAACACTGATCCCCGACAACAACGCCATTTTGTTGAAGCTAGAATAGCAGCAAGCAAAAATATATAATTAACCCAGTTTTGTTGTATCCAGAGGGATCAGTGCGAGGGAAAGAATGCCATTCGACGATCTCTATGTTTCTAAGCTTATGGTTCAAAATTTTTGGTTTAAAAGATTTAAAGAACCAAAATTTTAGGCATAAAATGTAAAGACTGAAAATATAAAGTAAAGACTGAATTATAAACGGAGCCTTGTTGGATTGGATCTCATCAATTGATAACACATGCATTCTTCTAATCATATTATACATAAATCAATCATTCGCCTAATATCCTCACGTATCACCCAGGACAGAGGTTATGTCTAACGTAACGTCGAGAGATCGACCCTATTGCCTCATTGGTGATGTCTCACGCAACAAAACCAACACAGAGCATTAAGAGCTGATACTCACGCAAGTGTTAAGCCTAAATCTATTTCTAGAGTTTAGAACAAAACATATAATCATCTTAGATCTAGATCAGAAGAGTATATGTCTATAGCGGTTCAAATCAAAGATAAACAGGTAAACAAAGATGACACCCAAATCAGATAAATGACTGCTTCATATAAAATGCCAACGATCAGAATACGTACATACGTTTAACCCTTTTTTACATGTATTCAACTAATTTTCCAAATGAATGTGAATATCGTTCTTCATCACTATTATCACGCATCTTCGCAATACCGTATCGATCCTACTCATGCTAGCCATGCTACTTAATCAACACAATACAACAAAAGATACAATGAATATCAAGTTACAAAACCATGTCAAAAGTTTTACTCATTGATAGATGAAAATCTAAGATCAAGGATTTGTAAAGGTTTTGTCAAGACCACAAATAATCAATCAAAGACAACAAACAATAGAGAATCAAAACATATTCACAAACATACATTAGATGAAATACATAAGGTATCAAAAGATTACATCCAAACCCAACAAGAGATTGAAGATCCTACCTTTTTCCCCTTGAAATGAAAAGATATCAAGTTCTGATCCTAAAATTACAAGTTTCTTTATCTCCAAAATAAAACATAATCTCAAAAAGTGTGAAAATTCTATTTATACACATTCAGGAATTTTCATGTTCGCAAAGCGAACCATTTATTCACACAACGAATAAAGAAACATGGCACTTCATGTGCCTCTGAACAGTTAAACCTCCCTAGAAATTCTCGTGAGTTCGCAATACGAAGGATCACTCGCAAAGCGAACACTCGCTTTCACGTCCGCAAAGCGAACTTTAGTGCCTTTTGCCCCTGCCAAATTATGGGACCATTCGCTAGAGACCTCGCCAGAGTTCGCAAAGCGAACCTTCGCTGGAACTCACTTTCAAGTTTGCAAAGTGAACTTACTGATGTCTTCCTTTGCTCTTTGGCAGCTTGCATCATTTTCTTGTGTTTTACACTTTGATTATTTAGTGCCTTCCTGCACAATAACACACACATTATAAGCACCAAAGGTATATTCTCATTGTTAGAAGAACAACAACAATCATTATCAAAACCAATGAAAACATGAGAAAATAGTGGAAAAAGTGCAAGGAAAGATAGTTCATTTTTAGGTCAAATCTACACCTAACAGTACATTAAATCGTAAGAATCCTCATTGTTAACAAGAATCTCTGACACCAAATGGTTCATTATTATGGTAGTTACAACCAATGGAAGTGTCACATTGGGAATACCATTCACCTTTTCATTGTTTCAAAACCATATGATATGTTTGTGTGTTTCCTATCTCCTACCCGCCATCAACGATTTTAAAGAGCCCAGTGTCAGATATTTTTTTACTTATTTCCCCCTTGATAAGTGATCCAACCTAGATCAGGCAAATGATGAGGTAAGAGGATCATTTGAAGTTGATGAAACCATAATTATTCCAACAGTTGGATCGAAAATCATCGTATTCTTTTGAGAAGGATCTAATCATGGAACACTACAAGAAATATTGTTATTTCCCACGTGATATTCACGTCACTAAGTCCAAAATCACGTAACTAACCATAATTTGCGACGTAGGCAGAACACTTCGGAGGAGCATCCGTGAGAACTTTTTCCCACGTGAAATTCACGTCACTAATTAGTGACATGAATTTCACGTCGCAAACTAGAAAATTATTTGGAAATGTTCCCACGTGAAATTCACGTCACTAATTAGTGACGTGAATTTCACACGGGAAAAAACCTTTCTGAACCAATACTAAGACATGCGCAGGGTGTCAGTTTGGAAAAGTTCCCACGTGAAATTCACGTGGGAAAACTCAAACCTGTTTTAATTTTAGTGACGTGAATTTCACTTCACTAAATTATTTAATAAAATGTAAAATTTAATAAATATTATTAATGAATAAAACAAATTAATAAATAATAAAATGTAAAAATTAAAATAATTTTCGATTAAAATATTTAATTTTTTTAATAAAAATAACTATTAAAAGATATAAAATATTTAGTCACATGATGTTCACGTCACAAACATAAATAATTAAAAAAAATGCCACATGATATTCACGTCACAAACATAAATAATAATAATAAAAAAAGTTATTCATCATCACTGCTAAGTATAGCATCTTCATCTTCTTCATCATCTTGGACAGAACAATTCGACTGTGAGGCAAAAAATTGTCGCATTTGTGCCTCCATCTCGGATTGCCTCTTCTTCATTTCCTCCATTTAAGCATTTTGCTTATTCCTCATTTTCTCCATTTCGGCCTTTAGCGCCGCCTCACATGCCTCCGTCTCTCGTCTCGCCTCAGATAGAGCTAGTTGTCTCACTATTGCCAACATTTCAGGTGTCAATTCTGGCGGACGAGATCCTTCTTCCCCATCTTCAAGTCTTTGGAATAAAGTGCGGTCCCCTTTTCTATAGTCAGCAGCCAAAGACCCGAGACCAAAAAAACACCCATTTTCTCCCTTCCCACCTACTGTTAAACTCCAAATATAGAGATCCACACGTGGATCAAGCGGTTCATTCCCAATCGGAGTATATTGAGGATTTTCAACTAGAAATTGGGCAAGCAAGGTATGATACAACTCCTACACACACATTAAAAAAAATTAAATTAAATATAGTTTAAACAATTTAGTTATATACAATAATGAAATAAAATAATGAAATATAAACAAGTTACCAAGGTTGATTTGGAACGGTCGTCAACAAACTCCCCCAATTTTCTGGTTCGGGTCTTCACAAATAGCTTAGTAATCCATGGCTCCCTCCCCAAATCCTTTTTCTAATTAAAATAATTAAGTTCAATTAAATATGTATATAATAATACAAAATAAAACTTAAAAAAATAGTTATAATTACCATTTGTCAACAATGTTCATCGATACTGATACTTTCAACTGTACTAAGGCAACCACCTGCTTCATATGCCCTCGTTTTTTTGCATGTTCAGATCTTCTCTGAAAATCTTCTGCCTTCCACCACTCAATAAGTTCCGCAAATATTTCCTCTCCTATCCAGTTAAGACGAGTTTGATCCCTTTCCCAACGTTGTCTAGCATTCCTAAGCATGTCAGATAGCCGGCTAGATACCTTACTTCTATTTTTTTTTTATCTTGACCTCGTCAAAATTTTTGCCATGTACACCTTTCCTGCAAGTTGTATGACATTCAAATAAAATGTTAGATATTTATAACAAAAAATAATTATAAAATAACATAACTTTAATGAAAACACAATTTACCTTAAATTTATCAAACCATATATCTTTCTCAGTATCTGGGAGCTCTCCAAAAGACTTAATGAGTTTTGTATACATCAGTTGAATGACCTGGTTTACAGCTTTTGCAGCAGGCCGACACGGATCAAAAGTAAATAACAACAATAATTTGAATAAGTATTAAATATGAAAATGGCAATATATAGTTAAATAAATATTATAAATTAAAAACTTACCCCGATCCATCAGGCCTAATAAGATGTCGTCCTTCAACCACCAAAATCTCTTCTGCAGCAGGATTTGCCTGCTCCTCATGAACTTCGTCATCCTCTTGAATATGGTCGTCCTTCTCCTGACGCGCAGGTATATGTGTGAGGTGTGGAATGCGGGAACCAGATCCCTCAGGCTGGTGCGCGAAGGAAGTCTGCTAAGGAAAACTAGATCCCCCAGGCTGCTGCGTGAATGAATACTGCTGAGGAAAACCAGATCCCCCAGTCTAATGCGTGAATGAAGTCCGCTGAGAAAAACTAGATCCCCTGGGAAAATTAGATCCATCAGGCTGCTGCGTGAAGGAAGACAGTACCTGAGGAAAACTAGATCCCTCAAGCTGCTGCATGAATGATCCCCCAAACAGACTAATAAAATATGGATCCCCATATGGAACCATATGGGAGGAGGAGAGTAATGTCGTAAATAACTGTGAAGTGTCTAGAGACATCAGATCTGCCTGAGTCTGAGAGCGAGAAACATACATGGGCAAGGGAGGTACTTCACGTACCCTAGGTCTTGGATGGGGCTGGGTCACCTTAGCCTTACCCTTGTCAATTTGGGGTGGCATTTTATCTATTTTGAGAGAGTTGTCAATAAATAAATCAACACAATATATACACACACTACATAAAAATCATTTGCATTCATATGAAACTAATAATACATTAATAAAAGTTGTTCGAACATGTAAGTTCTTGTAATTGGCTGAAATTTTGTTAAAACAATGTTGATGTCATGGTTGATGTTGCAACATGAACTGCTAACAGTCTGGGTTGTAAATAGTGTTGAAGAGTTAAAGTGCTGAAGAGTGATGTCACATGCGAAGTCTTAACATCACTATACCAGAACATTACAACATCAGGTCTGGGATGATTAATTAGGGCTGCACGTGTTTCTGGTGTGAATGAGATATTCTGCTAAAGAGAATTAGAGAATGCAGGCGAAGATCAAGGGAGAGATATATTCTGTTACAATTAGTTATGAAGATAAGTTTGTTGCACATTTAAAGCATAAAGATATGGAGAATATTCAGAGTTAATAATTGAAGATTTAATTGAAGATCTATTTAGAAGCAGATTTGTTACAGAAGATATGATATGATTTGAAGGCCCAAATCCAGTTGGGATTATGATATAAATAGAATGCTTGTAACCTATAATAGGTACGGGTCCAAGATGTAGATCTTTAGGGCTTTGTCAAAGTGAACCACTCGGGTTGCGAGATGGTCACTGTGGTTACCTCAGAAACCTGTAGGTAATGAGGTTGGGTTTGTTCTTGGAGGAAGCTTTGAAGCAACTCCAAGGGTTGTCATAGAAGTGTGTCTTCTGGTTTTCTGTGTTAGAAAAGTCATTGGTAAACAAGTTGTTGATGCAGTGACAGTGTAGTTGACTGCTAGACATCATGGCTATGATTGGAAGTGAGATGGAGTCTCTTACCTAGGGAGGACTTAGGTAGAAGGGTCATTGGGTAGTGATTAAATTAGGTAGATTGTCAACTGGTCTGTTGAGTCTGTAATTTAATACTACTAATAGTGGACTTCCTTCCTGGCTTGGTATGCCCCTAGATGTAGGTTGTTGAACCGAACTGGGTGAACAATTCAGTGTTTTTACTGTTTCTATTATTGCCTTGTTCAGCAGATTGCGATGTTGTGACATTGTACAAAGACATCACACATCTGTACCAGAATTTCAATTGGTATCAGAGCAGGCATCCTGTCTGTTTCTGGATGAGAACTAGGGAAGATACTTTTTGGTTCAAGAGCAAGGAAGATAGTGTTGCTAAGCTATGGACTTGGTCAGTTCATAGAGATGATCCCTTGAAGTGGAAGATGAATTGTTCATGACATGGTGTGTATTAGACCTGTCTATTGTTATCAGGGTTGTAACTTTGGTGGTGAACTGCTGTGTGGTTTGACTTAGTTTCAAACCTATGTTGTCCTGGTGCACATGGAGTGTCGTGTTTGTACAGGGTTATTATGCCTGAAGGTTGCAAAGGAGTTTTCTGGTGTGTGTTCCGTTGCATATATTTATCTGATGGAGTTCATTCCAAGTCCACTAATAAAGGAACTCTTATATGAGCTTGTTGAAAAGGGGTCTGAAGAAAGTTAGAAGCGTTTTTTTCTTGCCTCCAAAGTCAATCTCTGGGGTGTGTTAAAGGCAGAGTGTGACATAACAGATGCTTAGGGGCTAAACAAATGTGTTGATCACGTCTGTTTGGAACCTACTCCTGACTTGGAAGAGGAGGCATCTGAGAGGTATGGAGATTCATCAAGAAAGAAGCTGAGCTTAATATGTCAATCAGCCTTTAGTCAATTGGAATTGGTGTTTGCATCAGCCTTGTGGCTGGAAGGATCAGAAGAAGGTAGAGCCAAAGCAAAAGAGTATCACTGTCAAGGTTTTCATGCGGGAGTGAAGATCTTGATAAGTTATCTCTTAAGCCTAGTTGTGGTAACCTAATGAGGATGGCATCAAAGGTTTGAAGATTCTTGGAATATTAGAGTATGCTGGGTCATGTGACTGGTGATGTTGAAACATTATGCTTACGGTGAAATATCAGGTCAAGCCACTTACCTAATCTAATGTGATCAGTGGGGTGGATTAGCAAAAAAAGGATCAATCAGTGCCTCAAGTCTGCAGAAAAAGGATGTCAGACCAGATAAAATGTTGTATCTTGCATATTTGTCTGCTTTGTATTTGTCTGAGGTTGAAGTGCAGGACTACAGAAGTGTTGAGAAGTATTTTCAATGGTTAAGCACTTTAGAGATGAATCAATTGGTGGGGTTGATTGGTGACTATGGAGTATCATCCAATTTGTAAGGGATGAGTTTGAGTTACTCTTGGGCAGTAGGTCGATGAGTGGAAGACTCAAGGAGACTATTCTTCTTGAAGAAGGATGAGAGAAAGATTATGCCCTGGTTCAGAAGATTGATGCCTACATCATGATTAAGGAGCGTCTACATAATCATACGGGAGAATGATGAAGCAGAAGGTATGCCTTAGATGAAGAGTTTAATAGAGAATGACTGCCTTGAGAGAAAGGGACAGTGGTACCAAAATGCATGTGCTCAGAAGTGTGCTCTATTGTTCATCCTTATCTAGAGCATTAGTTAACCATGACAGGGGGAATACTTGTCTATGGATTTTGGGTGCAAAGGTATATATGTTGATCAAGATTGTGAAGATTGGTTGAATCTTGTGAGGAAAGATAATGTCAAATAACATGTTATGACATTAGGCTGTTGGATGGCATGTTGGTGTGGACATAAATGGTTCTACCCGTGTGAAGCTAATTGTTTGAATCATATGTGCACATGCTTCTGAGGAGGAGTCTGAAGGACAACTTTGTTTGTGGAAAATTTGCACTTCTATGCAAGTTTTGGAAGAACTCAGTAGGGGTTTGTGTTGATGGAAGGTGTTCGTTTTAGGGGGAGAATGATATTACTGAAGCTTTTGGTGTTGGGACTTAGTTTGAAGCAAATTGGAAAGTTGTTTACATGAGGATTTAGTGTCTTGTACAGCTGTGTAATTGGAACAGAAGTAAACCAGAAATTTATTGCATTGATGAAAGCTTACAAGATTAGTAAAAACAACAAACAAAGTGTCTAAAGATTATCCCAACCCCCCGAATCAAGGAAAGTCTTCCAATCTTCATCCCATTCATCATCAGATGCTTGAAGCTGCACTTGTTTTTTCTTGATAGTCTTCATCCTGGTTTCTGATGTCTTGCGTGTTCTTGTTGCTCCAGAAGATGCTCCAGCTTTGGACAGTGTTGTGTCCTTCAACTTCTGAGGATCTGGCTTCTTGTCCTCTTGCATGTGTCTCTTTGCTGCATTCTTGTTAGACTGGCTCATGTTTCCTTCCTTGGTGTGCTGATAGGAGCAAGGAGGTTTGGTATTTATAATGGATAATATGGCATTGTTTGTATCGCCTGATCGGTCAGAGTAGTCCTTGGTGTGGGAATCTGTTTTTCTTGGGAACCTGCCTTTCTTGACATATTGGTTACCAGAACTTCGTGCTTGGTGCCTGGGTGGAAGTGGTCCTAGTAGGATAAGGCTAGGTCTTGTCTAGTTAAGTGGGATGGTCTTTTGTCTCGTGCTGATGTCCTACATGTTGTTACAACATTATGGTTGGGTATGTACCATACTTATGGAGTTTGAAGGAGCAGCATTATTGTCTGAAGTGGCAGTTCTGACTTAGTGTAGATTAGAATGGGCAGATTCTAATCTTGATGGTAAGTAGTTCAGGAAATACTTGGCTACTTTCATGATGAAGACTTCATTAGGAGCTGGTGGATGTAAGGACAGAAGGGTGTTTATCTTGTATGAAAAGCTTCCTATCAAATGGGCCTTTGTTATTGATCTTGGCAGACCCTGTATCTAAAATCCCCATGAGGAATGTGTCATATCATAAAGGGAATTGAGTGTAAGGCTGTTTACTATAGCCTATTGCAGCATATGTATGGATCAAACTTGTGCAGTGTGATGATGGGACCTGTCATAACTGTGTGAAGATAGTGCCTATACAGGAGAGGTCTGAAAAGCAAAAGTGGTGTACTTGGCTGATGGTTGGAAGCAATCTAGAAGAAGTTGTATCAATACCCATTAGATAAGAAGATGTGTTTGTAAAGTCTTGGGTTACTGAGCCAGCAGGCAATGTCTGAAGAGATGTCAGAACATGATATACGACATGTTTTTTTTTAGCCAAACAGGGAAGTATTTTGGACGGTGGTGTTAGGATATAGTGAAACACGTGGCTTCGACTATGCATGGAGCGTTATTGGCCTAATTTATGGTAAGATTCAGTTGTGAAATATTTAAGGCAGTCAAGGCAGTTTCTGGAAGGTCGGCATTGAATTTGAATGCAGTTTTTGATACCTACAATAGAGTTTGTTTGACCAAGAACATGGACATATTCAAGGCTCGTTAATTTCTAAGTTACTGGTCAGCTATTTATAGGGGTTAGTTTGTTCTCCTTCAGCCAGTGAGTGTTCTTATCTCATAAGTCTTATGGCATTTATTCGTGTATGGGTAAGCACTTCTTGGGTCTGGTTTTGTGAGGGTTTCCTTTGCCAATTTGTGGCTAAAAAGGGGGAGAAAGGAGAGAGATGGTTTAAATGGTTTGCACAGATGTTATGCCTGGAATCCGTTGTTGCTGATTCTGCAGAATAGGATGGTACATCCTCTAGTTGGGGTTGAGTCTTTGTGACTTGTGTCCTGAGTTATGAACACAGTTGTGACTTGTGTTCTGAGTTACCTGGGTTGGCAGAATGGCACTTCTTAAGTTTCCTCTTATGCCATGGTCTAAACCCAGTGTCTGATCAATGATGGTGTGCAGAATTATCCTATGCCACCATTGGTCTTTGATGAATAGACAAACATTTCTTTTCTGGGGGAGTCGTCCACAATGATTTCGGGTCTGAGTTGAAAGGAAAAAGAAATGTGTTGCATTAAGGGGGAGTGTCTAAAATCTTCTTCCTCATGTACACCAGATATCTGTAATCTGAGTGCATAAATTCGGGACTTTCTACTTCTTCCTCCTGATGTGCTGCCTGAAGTGATTGTGGTGGGCTGTGCTGCCAAAAGAAGTTGTCAGACATGATGTCTTAACATCATTCAAATATTCCCTAGAAGATGTTTCTCCTGGATTGCTGCTCACCGTAGCTACTGATGGTTACTGTTAGGTTCAGTGGTTACTGATAACTACTGACAGCAGTATAGAGTTGTACTTACTGCTGTAATCTGAGCTGTAATGTTTATATAGTTGTTTTAGCCAAAATTAGCCAAAGGGGGAGATTGTAAGTTCTTGTAATTGGCTGAAATTTTGTTAAAACAATGTTGATGTCATGGTTGATGTTGCAACATGAACTGCTAACAGTCTGGGTTGTAAATAGTGTTGAAGAGTTAAAGTGCTGAAGAGTGATGTCACATGCGAAGTCTTAACATCACTATACCAGAACATTACAACATCAGGTCTGGGATGATTAATTAGGGCTGCACGTGTTTCTGGTGTGAATGAGATATTCTGCTAAAGAGAATCAGAGAATGCAGGCGAAGATCAAGGGAGAGATATATTCTGTTACAATCAGTTATGAAGATAAGTTTGTTGCGCATTTAAAGCATAAAGATATGGAGAATATTCAGAGTTAATAATTGAAGATTTAATTGAAGATATGATTGAAGATCTATTTAGAAGCAGATTTGTTACAGAAGATATGATATGATTTGAAGGCCCAAATCCAGTTGGGATTATGATATAAATAGAATGCTTGTAACCTATAATAGGTACGGGTCCAAGATATAGATCTTTAGGGCTTTGTCAAAGTGAACCACTCGGGTTGTGAGATGGTCATTGTGGTTACCTCAGAAACCTGTAGGTAATGAGGTTGGGTCTGTTCTTGGAGGAAGCTTTGAAGCAACTCCAAGGGTTGTCATGGAAGTGTGTCTTCTGGTTTTCTGTGTTAGAAAAGTCATTGGTAAACAAGCTTTTGATGCAGTGACGGTGTAGTTGACTGCTAGACATCATGGCTATGATTGGAAGTGAGATGGAGTCTCTTACCTAGGGAGGACTTAGGTAGAAGGGTCATTGGGTAGTGATTAAATTAGGTAGATTGTCAACTGGTTTGTTGAGTCTGTAATTTGATACTACTAATAGTAGACTTCCTTCCTGGCTTGGTATGCCCCCAGATGTAGGTCGTTGAACCGAACTGGGTGAACAATTCAGCGTTTTTACTGTTTCTATTATTGCCTTGTTCAGCAGATTGCGATGTTGTGACATTGTACAAAGACATCACACATCTGTACCAGAATTTCAATACATTAATACATTAAGCAAAATTGATAAAAACTATCTATTCAAACTCTCCATCCATATTATTTTCATCATCTGATTCAATGATGTCCTCAGATCCAAACTCTTCATGCTCGCCATCCATATTATTATCTACCAACAGCACAAATGCAATAATTTGATGACCCTCGCCCAATGTATCACACAAATTTGTAATTTGTTCAACTTCAACCACATCATTAATTTGAGAAATTTCATCGTCTTGGTAAGCAGCATCTTCCATTAGATCGTCAGTTTCAATATGACCCAATGGTTTTGTTTTGATTGCAACACACCATCCATGTTTACGTGGCTGAATTGAAGGGTAAGGAACATAATAAACTTGCTTAACGATATGTGACATTATGAAAGGGCCATATGTCGCTCCCGAGGATTTTAATCCATGGTACAAACGTGAAAGTGGCGCGGAAAACAAAGTCTCCAGCAATGTGTATTTATCCCAAGAGAGGGAAAGGAAACACTGCGTAAACCTGAGGGAAGGAAAAGAACATGGTCACGCGACCAAGAGAAACAGGTAAGGGAGTCGGTTACGCGAGGGGAAGGTATTAACACCCCCACGCGTCCATCGTACTCGATGGGATCCACGCTTGTTGTCTCGATCAAAGGGTGTCGTCATCTGGAGCTCCACTGCTACTGGAAACGAGAAGGAACGAGAACGGAAAAGAGCAAAGAAACGAGGAAGAAAAGAAATAGAAGTGACTCGATAGGACATCGCTCGTCCTATGCCTACGTACCCCCTCGTGCAATGGGAAAGTCCGAGTCAACGTAGTTCGGACACGAACTAAGGGGGGAGGTTGCTCGCCAAGACATCGCCGTCTTGTGCCTACGTATCCTCAATCGGACGAGAAAGAGGAAATCAGAGCAGTCGTAGTTCGACCTAACAAGGTCGGTTAGTGTTTTTTATGAGCGACGTTAGATTCGCGTCCGACAGTTAGGGTCGATGCTGGTTTGCGACGAGACGAAAGTAACATGCCCTTTTCTGAAAATGGCTTGAGATTAACGATCGCGAAGGATGAAAAAGTTTTGAGTTTGTTTTTGTGTTTTTTAGACAGAAGTGGATTGAAGTTAGTTCATAACTTGCATTGCACCGAAGTCTATGATATAGGAACGAATGCTTAGCAAATCGTTCCAAAATGGAACATCCGCTAAACACTCTAGAAAAATGAGAGGAAACTCATCATTCCTCATTTCCCACATGCGAGGCTCATGCGCAATACACGTTAACTTTATTAAGTGTTTTAGAATTGTTATGAGATGAGAAGAGAAGACTCAAGGAAAAAGAAAACACTAAGGGGAATTCTATCCTAATGTTGTCATGCAAAAGGTGGCCCTAAGGTTGAGTTTGAAAGGGAAACTTCTACCTAAGGGCATGCAAAGGGAAGCCTAATGCTAATCCTACTCCAAGCTTAATCGAAAATTAAGTTGGACTAGGTAGCTCTAAGGGAGTGAATCCAAAACTTAAACAAGTCTTGAGATTCAAGGGAAGGAAAGAGTGAAAGAGATGAAGAAGGAAAGAAGAAAAAAAAATGAACAAAAAACAGCAGCTACAACAACGCATTTGCAACAATACAGCAGTAAATCCAACACCAAATACCAAACAGCATTCTACAGCTCATGTTCAGCACAAAAATGAGGTGTAAAAACCAAACAGCAGCACATATAACAGCACATATGCACATAAACAGCAGTAGAAACAGGGCAGCATGTGATTCACTTGAATACAACTTAATCATGGCATAACAAACGTGCATCAAGCATTACATATTCTTCAATCAAACATGATTACAATCACACCACCAACCAAGGTAAATAACTCTTGAAATCATCGTGAAAGCATGCATATCATGAGGAAGCATATCATTAAGCATATGAACAAATCAAGTGAAGCATGCATCTCACAAAATTAGGTGAACAAACAAACACAAAGCAATTCCAGCAACATAAGCATCAATCAACAATTATCATGCTCAAGGAGTATATGCTATGTGTTCATGGCATCAAGCATGCACCAATGTAAACAATGTTCATAAACGATGAAAATAAAAGAGCCGTGTGTCGGAAAATTGTGCACATGCAATGGTGTGAGGTGCAACAACATCAAAACAGTCATTAGATGAGTATCATATCAATCCATGAAGATTAAAAGTGAAACGGGATCGAAACAAGCTCAAAAATGCACAAAAAACACACTCTGCAGCAGTGTTAATCGATTAACCAATTGCAGTGCAATTGTGTTAATCGATTAACAGCTCTTATTACGCACATTTTGCACTGGTTAATCGATTAACCTAATTGCACTGCAATTGGTTAATCGATTAACACTGTAAAATCAGCACAAAATCAGTTTGAAAAATCACTTCCAGCAGCAAAAGCACTTATGCAATCATCTCCAATGATCATGTAATCAACAATGCACAAAAATTAAGTTCAGAGACACCATTCAAACATCACTTAAATTCAATAATCATCAACATCCACAATCAAGATCAACCAAATGAATCAAAACACATCGAAATTCATGGATCTACATTGTATAAGTTGCAATTAAGCTAAAATGAGTATGGATCTGAAATTAACCAACCTACAAAGCTGAGATTTGCTTTGGTAAGTATTGTAAATAGAAATGGATGAATTCAAGTAGAGAAATCCAAGATCCACAAGCTTCTTGCACTCAAAACTTGAAGATCCAAGCAATAAGCAACCAAAGCTCCAAAAGCACTTCCAAAAATCACTTCTGAAAATTCAGAACCAGATCTAAACGAAAATCCAAATTAAAAAGCTGAAATGTAGTGATGATGAGAGATTTTAGCTCAAGAATTAACAAGTTCCAATGAAGAACTTGTTAATCTTTGAAGAAGAGCTTTGAGTGTGGTTGAAAATGGAGTTGGAGAATGAAAAAGTGAGAGAGAATTGAGAGAATTCTGAAAATTGGGAGTGAAAATATGATCTAGGTCCTAGAGGTTTGGAATGAATTGGTTTAAATAACCCCTAGGTTAGGAGTTAAGTTTGGGTTGGGAGTGAGGTTAAGTGAGTGGAAATTGGGATGAAATGTGAATTAGGAAAGGAAATGTGGAATTGGAGTGGAAAGAATTAGAATTTTTGAATGGAAAATCAACTCTCTAGATCCTTCTACTGATGTGTAGAATTAAAATGGGTGATTAAAAATTGAGTTAAAAAGAAACAGCTATGAAAATGCAGCATTTGGGCAAAATTCACTATGGTTAATCGATTAACCTAATTGCCCTGCAATTGGTTAATCGATTAACACATCCAAAATTTGAATTTTTACGCCAAAAGGAGGGAAACTTGCATATTCGTCTGGTTCTACCCGTTCTGAACCACGATAGACCTCTGAAACTTGCCATTTGATATTACCACCGGAATACACTTGAAATATGCCGTGAAATGTTTTTTTGCACTCAGATTAAACTGCTGATAACAACTGTCTAGTGCTGAATAACTGATCAAAAATTGACTGCCGGAGTTTCTGATCATCCAGTCATTTAATGAGCAAAATAAATGCTCAAAAAGACTTGGAAAGCTATCTGTTTGGCTCTAAACACTATTAAAAATCATACTGGAACTGATGACGCCGTGAGCTGACAGAGAATACCTTGATCCCATGCCCAAAAGAAATATGCAAATGCAAAAATGACAATGCAAATGAAATGAAGCATAAGCCAAAAGGGTTAGAAACACCAGGGCAAATTTTGAGGTGTTACACCATACTCTTTGTACCTTTGTCTATTCGAATCTCAACAATGTTATATTTCTTATCTATTTTTGTGCCCCTGGCAGATGGATCATACCAATCACAATAAAACAAGACAACTCTATTTTCTGAGTCCAAGTAATTGTATGCCATCTCGTAAATATGTGTAACAATGCCATAGAAGTCGTCTTCGCCACCATCTGGAACTCCTTTAACAAATACACCACTATTTATGGTTTTTTTCCCTTCTGTCCAGGCTTGGGTGTGAAATTTATAACCGTTCACAAAGTATGTGTGTCATTCAATTGCTCTTTGAACAGGGCCTCTAGACAAGTTTCTCAAATGGAGTATTTCCTGAGTCGATGCAACAATGAATGACAATTGCTCCTTAAACCATGCTGGAAAAGATGCATGTATGTGACCGGTAGTTGCTTTGAAAATATGAGGTGTTAAATGCCGTATAAAGAAACATACTATTAGTTAGAATGTAATAATTTAATCTGTAAAGCCAAATAGGTAGTTAGGGGTATACTTACTCAAGATATGGCCTAACTTCAACACAGTTAATCAAGACATGAACATGTGCAGATTGCAATTCTTTTTGGGTTAACCAATGCACATTCTCCTTTCCAGAGGGATGACCGAGAAGACCGAAGACTGACAAGGTAAATTGACTTCTTTTGTTAACATCAAATTCATTCTTTATGATTCTTGGAGTTAACATCAAATGATTGAAATAATGGCTACAAAAATGTGATGTTTCCCGATGCAAGTAATGTGAACATATTGATCCTTCAACTTTAGCTTTATTTTTCACTGATCGCTTTGAATCACCCATGAATCTTTCAAAGGGATACATTCATCTGTATTGAACAGGGCCACCAAGATAGGCTTCATATGCAATATGCACAAGTAGATGTTCCATAGAGTCAAAAAAACTAGGTGGAAAAACTTGTTCCAACTTGCATAGAATTACTGGAATATTTTGGTCCAACTTAGTGATGTTACCGACTCTCAAAGTTGACACACAAATATCTCTAAAAAATTAACTTATTTCAATTAGCGGATTGAGCACATGGTTGGGTAGCGAACTGAAAGTAATTGGAAGCAATCGTTCCATGAAAATATGGCAATCATGACTTTTCATTCCATGCAACTTCCCAGTTTTGGCGTCGGCACACCTAGCTAAATTTGATGCATAACCATCAGGCATTCTCAATTCATTTAACCATCGACAAACCGCTTTAGCGTCTTGGGAAGTTAGACTGTAACAAGCCTTGGGTTTTAATAATTTTCCATTAGGTCGAGGCTTCAACTCCAAGTCTTTTCTATCACACAAAATTTTCATGTCCCTTACCTTCTCATTATCTTTTGTTTTGCCTTAAACATCCATCATTGTGTTAAATACATTATCGAAAAAATTCTTCTCAATATGCATAACATCAAGATTATGTCGCAACAAATCATCTTTCCAATATGGGAGATCCCAAAATATATTTATTTTTGTCCAATTGTGTTTGACCCCATATCCTTGAATTCTGCATGCTTCACCATAATCTGTGAATTTTGCCAGTTTAGAAACTCAATTCCATATTTCCTAGTAACGTTCTATCGTACATCTAACTACGATAGTAACAAAAATATTCTATACTGCACATTTGCATTATCAGTATCATTTTAATTTAAAATGTGATTTTAATATATGTGAAGTAATATAATTCTTTTCACAATATTGTTTTAAATATAAACTATATTTCATACTATATCAAATTGTACATTTCATAAATACATATTATACATTTTATAACTATACCTAACATATATACTTACTTAAATAAAAGTATTACTTCATATAATTTAACCTAATATAAATAAAAATAAAAATATTACTTAAATAAAAATACTCTACATTTTATAACATTGTTTTAAAAATATAAATACAAATATTACAATTCTATTTTTAATAAATCTACATAAAATATCTTGAATATAAAACCTAGTTATACATTTTAACCTAATAAAAATAAACTTAATATTAATTATTTTCGAATTAATATTTTTTCTATTTTTCTTAAAATTTCGGTTTTTAAAAGTTATTTTACAAATTATGTTTGTTTTAAATTCTATTTTTTCTATTTGTTTTATAATTTTGGTTTTTAAAAAGTTATTTTATAAATTATGTTTGTTTTAAATTTTATTTTTTAAAATAAATTTGTTTTATAAATTATGTTTGTATTAATATAACCTTTTCATATTAGTTATATAATTTTTTTACAAGTAATTTTTTTCTAAAAAATACTTTTTAATAAAAATACTTCTATTTAATAATTGAGTTTAATAAAAATACTTTTTTTTTTAAAATTAATTTTACAATTCTGTTTAATAAAAATACTTTTTTAAAATCTGTTTTTCTACTTTTTTTCTAATTTCTGTTTTTTTAAATCTGTTTTAAAATCTGTTTTTTAAAATCTGTTTTTTTCTAAGAAAAATACTTTTTTTAAAATAAGTTTTTTTAATAAAAATAACATATTTGAAAAATATAATTTCTAATAAAAATAAATTTTTTTAAAAATCTGTTTTTTAAAGTCTGTTTTTAAATATAACTTAATAAATATAACTTATTAAATATGACCTTTAAAATATTTTAAATATAACCTATAAATTATGTTTTTTCTAACTTTTAATAATTTTTTGTAAATTCTGTTTTAAAAATATATATAATAACCTAAAAAATATATTAAATATAAAATATAACATATATTCTGTTTTGAATAAAAATAACATATTTGAAAAATAAATAACTTATTTATTTCATTTTTACAAAACAACAACATCCAATCACATAAAAATAAATAACATAAATAACCTAAATAATTTTACACACAACAACAACCAAACAACCTCATATATAATTTCATTCATATAAATTCGAAAAATAAATAATTAAAATTAGAAAAATACCTGAATGAAGCAATAACAAAGTTCAAATCTTGGATCTTGGTTGATGAGCTCTTACAATCTTTCAAATATTTTTCTTCAAACAACAAAAAACAAAAAATTAAAATTAACAAATATTAAAATAAAATTAAAAATGAAAATAAAAATAAAAATTAAATAAAACTATACCTTTGAATGAAGAAAGAATATCAAAGAAAAGAAGACGTGAAAATGGTGTGGGAGGCTTTGTGGAGGAAAGAAGAGGAAGAGATACTAGTTGTGGAGGAAAGAAGGGGAAGACTTTGAAGAGGAAAGAAGAAGAAGAAACACATTGAAGAATTGAGAAGTCTGGAGCTGAAGACAAAAAAAAAAATTAAAAAAAAAAAAAATATATATATATATATATAATTCTTTGCGAAGTGGGAAAAGCTTCGGAAAATATCCACGTGGTTCCCACGCCAGAACAAGGCAACTGTCATAATTAATGGGGGACAAAATTTTAATTTTCAATGCAGCGAAGAGATTCCCACGTCGGAAATTAGCGACGTGGTTCCCATGTGGGTGTAGCTGCAACGGTCAAAATTAGTGTCAAAGTTATCATTTCCACTACTGACCAGATTCCCACTTTTTTATTTATTTTTGAATTTTAGTTTGTGACGTGGGTTTCATGCCACAACTGAAATTTTAAAAATTTCAAATTTCCCCCACATAAAAACCTATATTTTGAATTTTGAATTTTTAATTTTTCAGTTCCAACGTGAGATTCATTTCACAACTATTTTTTTAAAAAAATCTCTGACTTCACCATGTGCAAACCTGTAGGGTGTTTATTTATTAATATAACCTTTTAGTGACATGGTATTCATGTCGCAACCACCATTATTTGCCACATGAATATCACGTCACTAAATCACGTGGCAAATAACAACATTTCTTGTAGTGAAAATTCGTGAGAATTGAAAGTTGATTCCCATTAACGACGCCAATGTTTCGTACTAAAACTATAAATAATGGATACAAACATGTGAAGTCGGCTGGCACAACGAGTGCTTCATGATACAACACAGAAAGACTGACTTGTAAAATTAGCACTTTGACACTCAAATGAGTGAGATGTGGGAAAAACGTCAATGTGCGTTATGGTGAGATCATACATGTGATCAACGCATGATAGGTTTTTATATATGGAGCCAGTTAGAGCTGCCACATGTTTCTTAACATGAGACGCAGAGAACCATTCGATTAAATCTAATGGTGGACTTGGTCTTTAACAACCTAATAAATACATATTGGATTGGGTCCTAATGTGATTAAGTCTCTCTATCTTTTAAGTCTATATCCGACACGAAATACATAATATGGGTGTTCGCGGGCCAGTTTGGTTCAGTTTTGAGAGAATCCGATATCCGAACCAATAAAAAATAAATGGATTGGTTTGGATTGGATTTTTATATTTTTGCAATAAAGCCCAAACCAAATCGATCCGAAAAACAATGAATTGGTTTGGATTGGATATATTAAAAATAAATATACAATTTTTTTTTAAATTATTTGTTTACACGCTAAAATATGAAAAATAAATATTGAACACATGACACACATATTTTTAAGCAAGTTATGACCACCATAGTCATGTAGTTGCTGTATATCACTTAAATATTTAGTTATTTAAAACAATTTTATTACATAATCATACTCCATTCAATAGCATAAAATTGAAGATTTGGAGTTTGCAAATATTTGTGATTTGAGGATTTACAATTTAGGGAAAAACTCATGGTTTGCGGATACTTATAGTTTGCAATTTATGAGTTTGATTTATAATGGTTGTTATGTTTGGTTTCTCTATATTTCATCATTGATTGATAGACTTGTGATAATTTGAAAGATGTCATTCCATTTTTCATTAGAATTGTCGAGAGACTATGCCTCTTTATTTCTTTCATTATAGTTTGTACTTGCTAATTGCTATAACAATTATTCTCTTCATTCAAATAAATAAATAATAACACAATTAAAATTAATAATTTATTATATGAATTAATTATGTTTATTATTATTGGTTTGGTTCGGGTTTGTGGTTAGCAAATTATAAATCCGTTGCCCGAACCAATTAACACCGGTTTTAATTCGTTCGGTTTGGTTTTTGTCCGAACTGGAAAAATGCCTGACCCAAACACATTGGTTTGGTTTGGATTCCGGTTTGGTTCGGATTTGCCCGAACCAATGAACACTCCTAATACTTATAAACTTATTCGAAAGATACTTATAATTTTTTTTTTTATCATTTTTTATACTACTAAAAGACATCCAAATAATTTTGTAGTCTCAAATTAAGAGAAAAATTATTTAAATTTAATTATTTACTTTCGTCTCACAATAATTATCCTCTTTACTATTTTATTTGAGTCAGATTATTTGTCCTTTTAAAATATTAATGTAATATTTATTATTTTTATCACTAACTTATCGTTATTTATTGTATTTTAAATCATATAACTAATTCATTACTTATTATTAAAATGATTATTTTAATAAATAATATTATTTTTATCATTAAATTAACACAGTTAATTATTATATTAAAAATGTAAAAATTTCATAATGTGAGATAAGTGGACTGTGGAGTATATTATTAGCTCATTTATTACAAAGTTGAATAGATAGTCGACCGAATTCACGGAGTAACTATAATATTTATAATTCTTAGGTTGAAATTGAACTAATTAAATTTGATATTTCAAATAAGAAAATATTAAACTTAAAATACAGACCGTTTCATTTCTATCCGACGGCAACAAAGTTGTGAGAGGGTAAATCTGGCATTTTCCTGACTGGAAAAAATTGCATTCCCTTTATTACTACTGTATCACACTTTCGGAATTGACGCGTTTTTGTCTTTTCCTATTCAACCCTCACTATTCCTCATCACTCCACCCGTTTGGGAAGTTCTAGAATTTCGAGCCTTTTTTTTTCAGCTTAGTTTCAACGCAAACAAACACACACTAAAAACCGTCGATCCATTCATCTCACAAACAATCTGAGCCGTTCATTCAAATCCAAAAGCGCGGGAAAATCCAAAACGTTTGTAATAAAACGAGAAAGCACAGAAGCCAAACCCACACGCACGCATTGAGAAATAGAGAAAGAAAAGAAAAACACAGAGAGATCATTCCGAAGAAATGGCACCGAAACGCAAGGTTGAGAAAGCTGCAGAGCCGGCGGCGAAGTCGGCAAGGGTGACTCGCTCCGCCACGAGACTCACTCGCTCCGGTGCCAAGAGTTCTTCAGTGGCTAACTTTATCGAGTTACCTAACGCTACTAAGAAATCACCGGTTAAGGCGAAGAAAGCCGAGGTTAAAGGGAAGGGCAAAGGGAAAGCGAAAGAAGAAGGTGAAGGCTCTGGAGCTGTGAAAGAAGAGACTGCCAAGACTGTTGTCGTCATTGAGCATTGGTATTTCACTCTTTTTTACCGTTTTTATTGTTTTCTTGCTTTTGTTATAATGCCTGAATGAAGAGTTATCTGTTTTCTGGATGTTTTCTTTTGATGAATGTATTGCGTTTAGAGTAGGTTGATGTAGATTTGATCTAAAGTTATAGCTTGATGAAACCCTAATTTTTAGGAATCAGCTGAAAATGTGGTACTCTGTATTGTAGGTTGATAGGTTTTCGTTTAATATGAAGCTATTGTTTTTTTATGAGATAAAACCCTAGTTTTTAGGAATCAGTTAAAATTGCTGTATTCTGTTTTGTATACTGATAGGTTCTTGTTTTGTGATTCGGTGGTAAATCTTGAATATGCTACCCGTTGTTATTGATCAGCGTGTGATAAATGGACAATGGATTGGTTATTAATAAAAAGCCTTGTTTGATTAATGGGAAATCTTTACAATTTATGTGCTATTTGAGATAAGAATATGATTTTTTAACCTAGATTCTTGATGCTGGATAGATTTTAGCGGTTAATAGATTTTGTTTTTGATTCTGAAATTATTATTGTAAATATTGTAACCTTGTTTTGTTAAATTTGTTTCAGTAAGCAATGCAACTCTTTCAAGACAAGAGCTATTCAGGTGAAGGAAGCTCTGGAGAGTAGCGATTGTGAAGTTGCTGTGAAGCTGAACCCTGAGCCGGTTTGTTTATATTATGTTTAGTTTACTTAGCTGTGGTTTATTATGTCTTCTTATCCACTGTTTTTAAGGGTTTTTATTGTTTATTCTGCCATTGATTATTTTATAGCGTTATATTATCTTTGTTAATGTGCTTGAATGCATAGATTAGTCAATAATGTAAGCGTCAGTTTTGTTTGAATGAGGGAATGCCATGTGATGACTTCTTTTGATTTGATTGTGTTTAGTTAGAAGTAGAATATAGAAGAGGGAAGAAGAGCGTCAGTTTTGATTTTATAGCGTTTTAACAATTGTCTTTTTTTTTTACAAATAATGTTAGATTTTGAATTAAAGTGGTTTCAGTTTTACAATTTAATAAATTGAGTAAAGTTTGCTTAAGATCTTCATAAACAATTTTCACATGTTATATTTGAGAGTTCGAAGTAAATTGGTGTCTCATTGTCTTACGTTACACAAGTGTACTATTTATGGTCCTGCAAATGCTAAAATATTTTCTTTCAATTATCTGCTGCATTTCCACTATCATGTTTATCACTCTGAATCCTAAACTCAACCACTAAGCCATAAACTCAACTACAATTCTTATTCGTTTGTTATTTTCTACTATCACATGTAAATGATAATGATTGTTAGTTATGGTCATTTTTATAAGTTCATAACTATTGAATGCATATGATATATCTAAGTTATTATTTGATGTTTATGTGTAAGTACTGTTTTAACAATGTTTCTATGTGTTTATCTTTCAATTAACAGCCAAGAAGAGGCTGTTTTGAAATACGCCTGCAAGACGGGGACAAGACTTTCATCAGCCTTTTGGTAAGTCTTGCATTTTTGTTATCTACAATAACAATTTTTAACTGGCTACTTAATTTGTTTAACTTGCAAAACATTATTCCACCATTGATCATATTTCCTTTTGTTCATGAGCTATATTACGAAGTCGTTTTTTGTTTTTGTTTTGTATATGTATTGTATTGCTTTAAGTTATTTTTGCTGATCTTCGTGAATTAAGATTTTTTTTTACCCTATAACTATTTCAAGGTTTCAGTCTGCTCAATTGATGATATTTTAAAATGTTTACTTAATTGTAGGACATGAAACGTCCATTCCAGCCGATGAAAGATCTTGACATGGGCAAGGTCATCTCAGATATCATTGATGATTTATCAAATGCTAGTTGATCTAGTTGTTTCACAAGTCCTTTCATAGCTAGTCAAGTTAGATGAACTGGTCCAAGGCAGTCATTTTGGACATGTTAACTGCCTTGGACGATCCTTAATTTTGGTTTTAGGGAATCATATTCAGGTTTAAATTGCATATTCAGATCCAATAGTTGAATATTATCTTTTTTGTTTGATATTATCTTTTTTGTGACTTTCTATTGCTTATGTCTACAATTTCAAATGTTTCAATGAAATGTTTTGTAGCTCATTCAGTGTAGGAAAAAATATTGTTTATCTTGGCTCAAGTATATGTTTATATGAAATATACTTTTTTCGGGTTAGAAACCTCACCAAAACGTACTTTTAAGAAATACTGATTTCATGTCTCACTGGTTTAAACATCCTTGTTATCTATCTACAATTATTGAAAAGACTGGAATAGATATGGTGGGCTCCCTTTTTATTAGGAATGTCATTCCCGCTGGCAATTAATCTTCTGTCTAATCAGTTGAACCTTTTTTGGTTTAAAGTAGAAATATTTTGTATGTGGGAGAATAATTTCTTCTCTGAAACGAAGTGTGTATGGCAAATATGACACTGAGCGGAAGCTGTTTAGCAAAATAATAGTAATCTTCTAAAATTTTCATGTTATATATATATATATTGTCGGAAAATATTAAAATAAACTAAAGTTTTTGGAAATATATTTTTGGATTACAACAATATACAATTTATTTGTTTTAGGGTTACAACCAAATTTTATGTATTATAAAGCTTGAGGTGTTCACAAAATTAATCTATAATTTAGGGTTAATATCCCTTTTGCCCCCTGTCATATGGGCGAAATTCTAAAAACAACCCTGTAAAAAAAAACAGATTCCGTCTCTGTCATTTGAAGATTTTTTTATTTTAGTCTCTCAGTACACACAGTCAGCAGAATCTGTGACATGACGCTTTTATATTAAACTGTTATTTTAATTAAAAATATTTTTATTTTCAGTTTATTATTAATTACTAATATTAAAACTACTATTTTAATAAAAAATATTTTTATTTTCAGTTTATTGTTAATTACTAATATTAAAACTACTATTTTAATAAAAAATATTTTTATTTTCAGTTTAATTTTTGAATCAAAAGACTTTATTTTCAGTTTATTACTAAATATTAATATTAAAAATTGCTATTTTAATTAAAAATATTTTTATTTTCAGTTTATTATTAATTATTAATAATAAAAACTAATATTTTAATTAAGAAAAAATATTTTCAGTTTATTATTAATTATTAATATTAAAAACGGCTATTTTATTTAAAAATATTTTTATTTTCAATTTATAATTAAACTACTAATATTAAAATTACTATTTTATTTAAAAATATTTTTATTTTTCAGTTTATTATTAAATATTAATATTAAAAACTTCTATTTTATTTAAAAATATTTTTATTTTCAGTTTATTAATTAAATTACTAGTATTTTAATTACTATAAGTATTTTAAATTAAAATAAGTATTTGATCTATAAGTATGTTAAAAATTAAACAAAAGTATACAGAAGACACAATATAATTATTTAATGCAAACAAATATACAGAAGAAACAAATAGCCTAGTGGAAGATGGTGTCATATGTAAGCATTGTGTCATTTCAATCCTTGTATGTTGCAAAATTTTTAAGCTTTGAAATTTAACATTTTAATCCACAACAATAAAATAATAATAAAAATGCCACGCGTGTATTTAAAATAAAAAGAAATAAAATAAAAAATTTCAACAAACTGCCACGTCATATTAGAAAATAAAAAAAATAAAAAAAGTCAAAAAAAGAGCGTCACGTCACAGATTCTGCTGACTGTGTGTACTGAGGGGCTAAAATGTAAGAATCTTCAAATGGCAGAGACGAAATCTGTGTTTTTTTTTACAGGGTTGTTTTTGGGATTTCGCCCATATCGCAGGGGGCAAAAGGGGTATTAATCCTATAATTTATAAATCAAATATTTATACTATAATGTATATAAAATATCTAAATTATATTAAACACATAGTAGCAAACATCCAACATAATTCAACATTTCAAACTTATTTTATTTCTATTTCTCTATTGACCTGCTTTTTGTAAAAACAATTGAAGAGAAAAAAATATAAGTTTTTGATAATATCATATAGGTATGAAATTAAAAACAGGTTATGAAATTTTTTTTCATAACTATCATTGAAATTTTTTGATAATACTCTAAAAGAGTTTGAACACAAATTCATTTTACAACAATTAAAGGTTTAGTTAAAGAAAATTAGTTTAATAACAGTATGCTACATTATACTACATTAGCAATTTTATACAAGAAGGATGCTTCAGCAAATAAAAATAAGTGAAAACAAGAATTTTAATCATTGTGCAAACAAGATTTTTTGTGAGAAAACTCAGAAACTTGTAACTAATAAGTACTAATAAAATAAAATCTAAATTAATCATAATGAAAATAAGAATTTTATATATTATGAAGATTTGGAGCAATTTATTTTGAACAATTTTAGATGAAGAAGATCAAGATGAACAAAACAAACTCACAGCGGTCTCCGGTGGTGGCGTTGGTGGTTGGGCGAACGAGTCTCGTATCAGTACCGACGAAGCAATGACGTGAGTTTTTTAGAATTTGTTTTTCTGGAACTTGAATTGAACGAGAAAGAGAGACTGCATCTTTAGGAATGAGATAAATTAGGGTTTGTTTTTGGAATGAGATAAATTAAGGTTTGTTTGTTTAATAGTGAAATGGCAAAATTGTTATTTTTAATTATAAGGTTATTTTAGTATTTTCACTATATTAAAAAAAATTAAAAAAAAAGTTTGGGGTGGCCGTGGCCCCCCTTGTCCCTACATTGTTCTGCCAATATATATATATATATATATATATATATATATAAAAGAAGACTAATACTATTTTTTTAGAAGATGAAAAGATAAGGTATGATAAACTAAAGATATTTAAATAATTTTTATAATTTATAAACGGATATTGATATCCGCGAGCCCATATATCATTAAATTCATATTCATATCCATTAAATATCCATATATTTAAGCTACCTGCCCCATATTCGTGACGAATTTTATCCACAGATATCCGTGAGTACGAAGTTTTTCGTCATTCCTCTGTTGAACTAGTGTCTCCCCTCCTACTCCTCTGTCGTCCGATCTTCCATCATAACTCACTATCACAATATCTTTTATTAGTTTGGTTAAAAATAAAATGTATGAATATTATGTTTGGATCTAATTATGTTTTGGCGAATAAGAAGAACATTATTGTGATGAAATTTTATTATTAAATTAAGGACAAATTGTATGGATGTTATGTAAGAATAACTTTGTGTTTCCAAAAGAAGTTAAAAATATTTTGTTTTCAAAAAATGTTATAAAAAAATATTATCTATGAATCTCCGTAAATATCCGTGGATATCATAAAACCCGCAGATTATCCGCTTAACAGATATCCGCATGGATATGGGACGAATATGAATATCATATTTATCTAACGGGGCAAATACAAATATCATATTATTCGTCCCCATGGATATCCATTTACATCTCTACTCATGCAATCTCCAATTCAATTGGCGACTTGGTTGTATTATCCTGTGTTGTCAGACTAAACAGATGTTGGTGTGACTGTGGCAAGCACAAGGCCTTCCATGTACCTTGCTCACATGTCATTGCCACATGCGCACATGCTCGTCAGGATGCTTATGGCTATCTATCTGATGTTTACAAGGCGATTAATGTTATGAATGTATACAATGAAGGCTTCGCAGTGCTACCAATGGAGGAATATTGACCTCCATACCAAGGTGACATCGTTTGGCATAACGATGAGATGAGAAGAAAGAAAAAGGGATGCCCAAACAACAAGCGTATAAGAACCGAAATGAATACCACTGATAAAATGATAAGATTATGCAGTATAAATCGTCAGTCCGGCCGGACACAACCGAAAAAATTGTCCCAATATCGGAGGAACATCTGCATCATGATTTAGCTTATCGTTTCATTTGTTGTAACCAAATATTTTCATATATTGATGAGTCTTTGTTACAACAATGTTAACAACAAACAACAAATACGACACATAAAACATCTAACGAAAAGAAACATAAAACATTCCTAACTGATTACAATAATCAAACTAATTTCATTCGGTCCAAACATGACTTCCCTCGCATCTTTGTCAGTCTTAACACGAACCCATCCACGTAGCCGATCAAGTCTCTCGATACTTTAGATTTTTCCCCTTCATCAATGTCTCCTTCTAACCACCGATTAAGCTCCCTCTTAAATTGATTGAAACTTTGTATGTTCCAAAACAGCATGTCCATCGGAGGATTCTCTCTCGAATAGACGACTTTTCTCCACCGGCGATAATACATGTTATCAGTCGAACAAAGATGAGATGTGGAACTAAATGATCAGAACACCTCTATTTATAGAAAAAAATTTCAGTTTCTAAGGAGTCTCCAGATGAACTGGCGACTCCCTTATTTGTATACAACCAAGTCGCCAATTGAATTGGAGACTGCATGAGGTGTCTCCAATCCAATTGGCGACACCCTTAAGGGCTTAACAAAGGGTCTCCAATTGGTATGATGCCGACATGCATTTAGAAACCCTAAGTGGGGTACTTTGGAAAATTTTTTGAAAAGTGGGGTATTTTGGATTTTTTTTTAAAAAGTGGGATATTTAGGTAAAAAATTCTTCCTCGACCCAGCATCAAGAAGGCCTCCCCGACACTCGACGTGCAAGTGATCGGCGACAACAACTGTTGTATGACCCCAGTCTACAACTATCTCGCCAAAGACAAACTCCCGTCCGACCCAAAGGAGGCCAGCATAGTCAGGCGAATAGCCTGCTCTTATGTCTTGGTCGAATATAAACTCTACAGACGGGGATTCTCCATTCTGCTCCTCAAATGTGTCGAGGAGGAAATGGTCACACACATCCTGCGCGAAATCCACGAAGGAATCAACGCCCAACATCTTGGCGGGAGGTCCCTTGCTCGAAAGGCTCTCCGTCCAGGATATTACTGGCCGACCATGCAAAGCGACGCGAAAGAATACGTGAAGAAATGCGACAAATGCCAACGGCACGGGGACATGCACCTGGCTCCTCCTAACGAGCTCAAGGCTATGTCCTCCCCGTGGCCATTCGCTTGGTGGGGCCTAGACATCCTAGGACCCTTCGTGGTAGGATCAAGTCAGAACAAATATCTCATAGTGGGCATGGACTATTTCACAAAATGGATAGAAGCAGAAGCTCTAGCCAAAATAACTGCCCTCAACATCCTGCGTTTCTATAAACGAAACATCCTTGCATGTTTCGGTATTCCCCAAGCGATAGTAACGGACAACGGGACGCAATTCACGGACATGAAGTTTTAGGACTTCGTCGCCCAACTAGGCATGAAGCAACACTTCGCATCCGTCGAGTACCCCCAAACAAACGGGCATGCTGAGGCAACTAACCGGGTCATCCTTCGAGGCCTCAAGCGAAGGCTAGACGAAACAAAGAAGGCATGGGTCGAGGAGCTACACAACGTACTCTGGGCATACCGTACAACTCCCCACTCAACGACCGGGGAAACACCTTTCCGTCTAGCATACGGGACCGAGGCCGTAATTCCCGTCGAGGTTCACGTGCCCTCTAGGCGGACAGAGTCACCCCTAGACGAGGGGATGAACGACGAATCTTTAAGAGAAGAGCTCGACCTCGTCGAGGAAATCAGAACCGAGGAAGCTCTTCGCGAAGCCTCGCTAAAACAAAAAATTGCCATCAGGCACAATGCCAAGGTGATATGACGAGAGTTCGACGTGGGAAGCCTCGTTCTAAGAAGAAACCACAAAGACTCTCGCGAAGGCAAACTAGCAGCCAATTAGGAAGGACCCTATCGCGTCCGGGCAAAGACGGAAAATGGGGCCTATTACCTAGAACATCTCACTGGGGAAGAACTTGCTCGACCATGGAACGCTGAAAAGCTAAAACAATATTACAGCTAAATCCTCGGTTCAACCCGTCGCAACGAAGAACGTCAGCTACCGACCACTATGCACGTCTAGGTACAAGCGTCGCATACGATTAAAGCAGAACCCCGCTCAGTAACGAGCCGGATAACTGCTCGACAACGGTCCTCGATCGAGCATCGCCGTCGTCAAAGTACCATGATTGGAACAACCCCAGCTCGCGATGGGACGTTCACGCCGCGAACTCAGGCCTCAAACGCGACCTGAGCTCCGCTCCCCTGCCAGGATATTCCCCGGCCGTTCGACCAGTTCCCCACACTGCCGAACACATCTATTACGAGCAATCCCCCTAAAATATTCGCAGTAGTCAAATACCCCCTAACACGGGCGGACATACATTCGCAGCAAGCATGCATACAACACTTAGCAAAAATAGACGCAAGTAAAATCATGCAGAGGACAAAGCCAGAAATATAATAGGTTAACATAATGGGTGACCACGAGGGCCACAATTGTGCTTAATTACATCAAAAAGGGGGCCAAGTCCCCCGAAAAGAAAATAAATTACAATGGTTCCACAGCACGCAGGCTGAACAAAATACAACGACATCAAAATAACAACCTCCTCACTTCATCAGTATGCTCGGCAGGCTCTGGCTCTGGTCCTTGATCCTCTGCAGGCTGATCCTCGGAGGTACTTCCAAGGAGACCGTTGGGCACGACGATACGACCATCCTCAACATGCGCCAGGTAGTGAGTACCCTCGGCAAAAATTTCAAGCCCAGGGTTCACCACCCGCAGCTGAGCCACGACGTTTATGAAAGACTCCTCCGCAACGGCGATGCCATCATCTTCGGCCAGCAGAATACGAGCAACCAGCTCGGATCTAGTTTTAAAATTTCTCACATCGTCTGGCTCATCGACACCCGGGGCATTGACCGCCCTCAACTCCCTGATCAGCTCCTCGACAGCTTTTTTCTCCGCCTCCAGTGTAGAGTTCTCCTCCTTCAGCCTGGCCGCCTCCTCTTCAGCCTTCTTCCGAGCCTCGCCAGCACCCTTAACCTCTTCCTTGAGAGATGCCACAGAAGCACGAGCAACATTGAGTTCGGGCTCAGTTGCAGAGTCCCCTTCAGCATAAACAGCTGCTATCTCTAGCATCCTGACCAAGGCAGAAGCGTCTTGGGCCACCAGCGCCCTCTTGCTCGGGCGATCCATACCTTCCAAGCGAAGAGATTCCGCCCGGGGAACGACTAAAGAATTACCTTCGAAAAACCTCCTATCGAGGATGCAGGGAGGAAGCTCGAACTTCCCTTTCTCCGCTACCCGAGTAAGGTCCACGACATCAGTTATCCTTGGCCGCTTGGGACGCCCGGCTAAAGGCATGGGAGATCTCCGGGAAGCAGGAGTGGGAGAAGTGGAGGTCCCCGTAGCAGATTGCGCCGGAGGAGGAACACGGGCACCAGCAAACCGAGATTTTGGAGGAGCCGTTCCAACTTTGTTCCTCGCCAGAGCATTCCTCACAACCCGATCATGAGCCTGAGGCATCTCACCTGCACAAACAAAACGCGATCGCGTTAGATACGAGAAAAAGAAATGACATGAACAAAATCTAAATAACTAAGATTACCGAGCAGTTTCTCAGCGTCCGCGGGAGTCTTGCACTCCAGCAGTGCCTTAACATTGATGAATCTACGCTCAACTCTCTGGCTCATGTCCTCCTCGAAGATCGCACTGCCCTTGCTCGTCCAGCACTCAGTAAGCCAGAAGGAGTTGACCCAGTTCACCAGTGCCTCATACGCCGCGGCGTCCTGCCCGAGAAGCTCGCTCGGTTGGAAGACATAATCATTGGGCTCCCTGGTGAAGTGGTCGGGTGACCAGTGGAGGGGGAACTTGTAAAGTCTCCGCCCAATATACTTCCCTTCCTTGTCGTGCAGCTCGTTCCCGTCCTCGTCAACCTTTATCTCCCAGACATATGTGCTGTCCTGGGCAGCTTTGGACAAGGGTTCAACGACATAATAACGTTCCTTGAACGTCCTTATTGACTCCGAAAAAGGCTTGAACAGCTTGCGGGGCTGCTTCAACGAAACCCAGCCGTACTTCCTCCCCGACAGCTGCCGCTGAAGATGGAAGACAGTGAAGAACAGAGGGAGAGTAGTCCCTATAGCAAGATGCTCACACACCAACTCAAACGCCCGGATAAAGGCCAGAGAGTTCGGATGCAGCTGCGTGGGGGCCAACCTCAAATGCTCGAACACTGACTGCTGGAAATCGGTGAACGGCAGCCTCAAGCCCAACTCCTTGAAGGAATATTTGTACATCATAAAGCGGTCCCTGAAGTTTGTGCAGACTCGCTCGTCCTCGGAAGGGAAGTGCACCTTCCACTCTCCCTCCGGCCCGACTACAGTAAAAACGTCCCCCACAAGCTTGGACACGTGCTCAGCAGGCTCGGCCATCTCCCATTCCTCCGCGGAATCATCAACAACATCCTCGTCCATATCGCCCCGAACCTCTTCTTCCCCGACATCACTTGGAGAGCTCGAAGCCGTCGAGCTACTGTTGTCCGAGGATCCTGTTTCCTCCTCATAGGTGTCTAAGATAACTTCTCTATCTGGCCCCGTCGCCATGTCGATCACCTGAAAAGCAGAGAAGAAAGTGAATTCGACGACAAATCAAATCCACCCTTCCACCGCTAAGTCAAGTGAAAGGGCGCGCAAAGGGCTGAGGACAAGGTCCCCGACCTAAGCCCTAACATCAAATATGGAGCTGAAACCTCCCCGCGAGGAGACGCCCGAAACGAATCATCCCCCAGCGAGGAGCTTCCCCGCACTCATACCCAGTTTCCGTTTGAAGCTTCGCCGGAAATCGCAAAGCTTCACCGGAATCTGGGAGCGTCCTACCAGAAAACTCATCATCCGCCCAGAAGACAAAAAGTCACGACGGTTACCCAAGCGTCGCCATCGCGACGATGCCGTCAACCAAAACATACTACCAACTCCGGTGACATGTTAGAAGTAGAAAAATGGCACAACCACCGTCCACCACCAACAATCGCCGGAGACTCACTCGTTTTGTCCTCTAAAGCTAGCCCTAACCGCATGCAATCTACCATTAACAACTAACAGAAGTAGAACAAGCAAAGGATCAGAACACTTACTTGTTTTGAGTAGAAAAAGGTGTTGCTCTGAAGCCTGCAACGGTGGTCGGAAAGGCAGAAGACGGTGACGGGAAAGAACATGAGGGAGACGAAGAGAAATCAGAAAGAAAAAAATTCCAAATGGAACGATCTTCTCCCTTTTATACAAAGGGGCACGTGCAAACACGCGCTCGTAGGCCATAATGACTACCCACTAGCCATCATTGGCTATTAACTGCTACACGGAGCTCGAGGCACACGTGGCAGCCCAACGTTTCCAATTCTGTCTGACCCTTAGTATCCCCGAACACCGGGCAATAAGGTCACGACCACGAATCTCGCGAACACAGAGAGCCACGAGCACTTTGAGACAATCCTCCTCGTCTTCGGACGACGATTCCATACTGGCTCCCCGGAGCAACGAGCAGTCCTTAAGTCATCACTCCCATGCTCGAGAGCAACGAATTAGGGGGCTCCTGTTCTGGACTGGACCAAGGGCTAGACATGGCCCAATCCATCTCTGCTCCAGAGCGGCCCAAATTGCCTAAGTCCAATCCACAGAGGGGCAAAAGTTACCTTTCTGCCCCTCCAACCGGGCAAGAAATGCAACGTTCCTCCCCAGAATTACTGCCCGTCACGCACGACTTCATTGCTCCCCGAACTGCTATGGGCAGGTGCCCGGAACCATGCCTATGCCCTACACAACGGCTAGTTTTGAACACCCTGCCCGACATAACGGTTAGTTTGGGTAGTTACCTATTCTTTGGGGAAAACGGTTATTTCGCCCCGAAAATAGGATCGTTGGCCACGCACTGGGGGCTATATATAAACCCTATCGCTTGAGAGGGTCAGATATCCAATATTCACCATAAGAATTCATACTTTGTACTTGCCCATTTTCTCTGACCCTTTCTCACTTGAGCGTCGGAGTGCCTTGCAGGTACACCCCCTCCTCTCCATACGACCAGCATCCCTGACGCACTTGGCGACCTGATTGCCTTCACTATCATATATATATATATAGGGTTCATATCCTATGAGAATACAATTTTTATGTAAGAACATGAGAATGAATCTGAATCATTAAATTTTAAAATAAATGGTGGAGATTATGTGTGATTTTTATTTTTCTCTCTCCTCCATTATTAAAATAAATGATGGAGGAGAGAGAAAAAAAACTGACACATAATCTCCGCCATTTATTTTAAAATCCACTGGTTCAGATTTATTCTCATGTTCTCACATAAAAATGTCATTCTCATATGATACGTTCCATATATATATATATATATATATATATATATATATATATATATATTCTTTTTTAAAGAATCAAATTTTTATTTAGTTGAATGAATTATGAATGAATTTGAGTGAAAGTATAATCTGGTTATAAAACTTGGTTGAAGTTTCTTGTTAGAAAGCATTTGTTTCTGGTTGTCACGGTTTCTGGCATTTGAATACCTGTTTAAGGAGCCGATGTAGGATTTGATGATATCGATGGAAGCTATGGTATGTCTTCTCGTTTTTTTCTCAGTAAAAGAGAATACTTTGAGCACAAATTTGATAATTTATTCAGCGCAATTATCGCCTTTAAATATATAACGTGACAATGGTTTAAAAGTTTTCTAAAGTATATTTTCAGATTTATTTTGGAAATACATTTCCGTACTATTTTTTTTATTAAACAAAGTTGTGACTCATTTATGCATATATTTCAAGTAAATGAATATAAAAGAAATGGAATGAATTTCATTTGGTTAGACTATGCATTTCTAAAACCTAATAAGCATTTTTGAATTTTCATAGAATGTTTTTTTACTTTTTAAGACGGGATTAATAATTTTCTCAAATCTTTGTCTAGATCAATATACCATTTAGATTTCAATTTGAAAGACGTTTTACTCGAGGAATCTTTATGCTCGAGTACCCTTACATATAACATCTAGAGAAAAATATAGCAACATTCTCCAACTCTATATGCAGGCTTGAAAATCCATACGGTGTTTATTTTTTGGTTTTGTTGTTTATCTTTCATCTAGTTTTTGTCATTTGTCGAATCCTTTTTTGTTTTTGTTTATGGAGGATTCATAGTTATTGATAATCATTCTTTCTCTCAAAAGATTGACTTTAATATTGACTTCAACTACTTATTAACGGTGAACATGAGTCTACATTCGACAAATTTTCAATTTTGCTAATAACACATTCCAAAAATCTGGTTATTTGACAAATAATAAAAATTTGTGCAAGTTTATGACACTAAAGTGACACATGTTTCTCAAAATGACATGTTCATCGCTACATATTTCACATTTTAAAAGTTTCTCATCAAAGGTTCCATGTTTCAAAATATATGTCAAAATATGGTGATGAGTATATCCCCTTTCGAAATCTTGAGACTAGTTGTTTTTGTTGGCAAAGTTTGTAATTTAAGTAGGCGTAACCTGTTACTTTGTACACATAATCAGCTACCACACATTTCAATAGTTAGGCAGTGAGTTTTGGGTAACCGGTTATCACTCAAGGTAATAAGTCTTACGTAACCGGTTATGACCTCAAAATTTTAGTTTTTTTGTTGAGTTTATTAAGTTGGTTAGCTATTGTGTTCATGTAGTATTATATATGGGTTGATCATTGAAAGAAGAATCACTTTTACCCTCTATCTCTCTCTCTCTCTCACTCTCTCTTGCACTATGGTTGATTATTTACACACTTATGATTCTAGCCCAACATTTGGCATAAAAAGTCTGGTTATTTGATCAAACACTTAGTGTGTAAAAATGCTTTCCATCTCCAATGAACTAATTCCTTCAAATCTTCTAATTCTCGATGCGAAGAATAATGATAAGTGGTGAAAACAAATGAAGGCGCTGTTTGGTTATAAAGATCTTCCAATTCTTGTAGAAGGTGAAACGACTGCACAAAGGACTGTGCTTAAGGAAGAGAAGACAAAAGATTTCAAAGCTTTGTATCTCATTCATCAATGTGTTGATGCTGATAATTTGAAAAGGTTGGTAATTGCAGATACTCAAAGGAAGCTTGAGAAATTTTGAAGAAAAGTTATGACGGAGCTTTTAAAGCACATGTAAACAAAAAGGAGCTTATTGTAAGAAGATCCAAGAGAAAGTTAAAGGACTAAAAATAAATCGAAATCTAGAATATTGAATTTATCTCTAAGCTAACTTAAGGTGGATTCATGTAGGAATCATTTTATAAGAAACCGAGCAAAAATGATATTACAAATTTGAATGTGCAACTCAAAAAGAAGTCCGACAATTTGATAAACTATATACAACATTTACAACGGTAAAATAAACCGAACAAAGTAATGAATTTAGCTATAAGCTAACTTAAGGTGAATTCACGTAAGAATCACTCTATAAAAAACCGATCCAAAAGAATCTTTGCCTCCAAGTGATTTATCAAAGCTAAATTGGATTTAAGCTTCGAAATTGCAACACAATGAACCAAACAACAACAATTCAATAAATTATGTACAACACTTACAAAGGTAAAATAAATCAAATTTAAAGCAATGAATTTAGCTCTAAGTTAAGCTAACTTAGAGTGGATTCATGTAGGAATCACTCTATAAGAAGTCGGACAACTGATTCTATGCATCAAAGCGATTTCGGAAAGATAAATTGGATTTAAGCTTCTAAATCGCAACAGAATGAACCAATCGGCAGCAATTCGATAAATTATGTACAACACTTACAAAGGTAAAATAAACCGAGTTTAACATAATGAATTTAGCTCTAAGTTAAGATAACTTAAAGTTGATTCATGTAAGAATCACTCTATAAGAAGTCGGGCAACCAAATCTATGCATCCAAATGATTTTCGAAAGCTAAATTGAGCTTAAACTTTGAAATTGCAACGCGACGAACTAGACGAATAATCCAACAACTTAAAAATGAGATAATTAACTAATTAATTAAACTATAATCAACTAAATAGTTGACATTATTAAATTAATTAATTAATTATTAATCTAAAATAATAAATTAATAAAAAAATAAAAAATAAAATAAATAGACAAACAAGAGAGGTGCATACTACCATAGAACCTGTAATAAACCATATGGCCCAAAGCCCAAATTAACCCTTGAATCCAATTAAACTAAAAGAAAATAAATAAAATATAAATAACAACATAACGAAAATAATAAAAAAAAGAAAAAAAAGCAATGTAAGAGAGATAGTAAACCGCTGGCACTGATTTTGTTTTGCTCATTCTCTCTCATTTTTTGTCTTATTTTTTCAACATTTTAAGTAAGACCAATATTAAAATCACATGTGGAAATGTTATTTAACAAAAGCAAATAAAAGAAGCACAACTAGAGAAGGAAAAAAAACATACACACACACAAACACACACACACACACACACTCATACACACACATACTCTCTCTCTCTCTCTCTCTCTCTCTCACACACACACACACACACACACACACACACACACACACACACTAAACAAAGTAGTAACGAAAATGCATCCTCCCTTTGGCCAAACAAAAATGCATGCGGACTGTACTAGGGGGCGGCCGACTGATGTCGGCGGAGGCACACACTCTCTCTCTCTCTCTCAATGCTCCAACATGCATCCTACATGTTTTCTCACTTTCTTATAATGCTCCAACCCTATTCAATAAATTTTCATCTTTTTCTCACAAACCAACAACAATGAACAACAAAAAGAGAGAGAAAAATGATACCATAAAACAGAAAAAGCTTCAAAGAAATGGATAACGAATATGTTGACGTTGGTTCAAATGGAATTCGACGGTTGTTAGTTGATGGTGATGTGTGTGTGTGTTGTGTTGTCAATGTTGGAAGTGTGTTTTATTGTACATAAAATAGGTGACTTTGAGAAGCGAGATTATGGTAGTGTTTATGGTGTCTAGGGTTGTTGATGTTGTTGTTAATTATTGAGAATATGAAATGGTTTATGGTTGTTGTGATTGTTGTAGTAAGAAAGTGATGAACATGGTGGTTTGCATGTTGTCACAGTGAGAAAATATGTGGATGAAATAGTGATTAGACTACTACAAAACGCTAAAACAACAACGCCAGACTTACAACGCATCCTTTTACACCGTTGTAATAGGTTAACATTTTTACGCCCAGGAAAAAGCTGATTCATTTAATGACGGTTGACTTAAACCACCGTAGTAATAAATAAAATGTAGCAAGCTTCGATTCCCTGCAACTACATTTTTTCCATTTTTTAGAGTACATTTAGCGTGTGTCACTTAAGTCCATTATTTAAAAAATAAATTGTAAATGATTTTACAACGGTTAAGATGAACAACCGTAGTAATAAATGAAATGTAACAAGTTTCGATTCCCTGCAACACATTTTTTCCAATTTTTAGGATACATTTAGCGCGTGTCACTTAAGATTCCACTACGGTTTATTTCTCCAACCGAGATTAAAAGCTTTACTGATAAATTAAAATAAAACTTATTCTGTATTTCTTTCATAAGACGCCCTAATCGAACAAGTGAGCCAGAGACACCTTAACCTTTACCCTCTTCGTATCCATTCATTTGAAGCTCAAATATTGACCGTCTTCATTCATTTGCTTCTTCAGCTTCAAAGTAAGGTACTCTTCAACATCTTCATTCCTTTTTTCTTGGTTTATGCTCAAATATTGACTGTCTTCATTCATTTGCTTCTTCAGCTTCGAAGTAAGGTACTCTTCAACATCTTCATTCCTTTTTTCTTGGTTTATGCTCAAATATTGTCCATCTTCATTCATTTGATTCTCCGCCTTCGACATACGGTACTCTTCAACATCTTCATTCCTTACGTTCATTTGATTACAGCTTCGAAGTACGGTATTCTTCAATATCTTCATTCCTTTTTTCTTTGTTCATATTGTATATGCTCAAGTCAGAATGAGATGTTTCATATGCTTTACGTTTAGTATGAGAGTACATCTTCATTGATTTTTTCTTTGTTCATATTGTATATGCATATGCTTGAGTTTTTGGATTTGATTTTGGTGTGTCATTCACATTATTATACGCTGTAATGGATTTTGGTATAAATTTCAGAAGTTGTAATGGATCGTAGTTGGATGAAAGCCAATAGATTAGGTCCGGTTTATGAGAACAGAGTTCGTGAATTCCTTGAATACGCTGATAAACATCTTCTCGGCAATAATGATATCTTTTATTGTCCTTGTGTTGTTTGCGCGAATATAAAAAAGGGTACAAAGAAAGAAATACACAATCACCTTTGTTGTGATGGTATATGTCAAAATTAAATAATATAGACGTGGCATGGTGAGGTGGATAATAAGGAAAGTCGGGCATCACAAAGTCAAAGAGTGGAGGAAAATGAATATATGGAAGATCAACTAGAGGATATGTTCCGTGATATTGGGGAATCTTCTTTTATGAATGCTCATATTTATGATAATTTATGTAGTGATAAAGACACCCCTTTATATAAGGGATGCACAGAGTTCACACATTGTCGGCGGTGTTAAAGTTGTTTAATCTGAAGGCAAAAAATGGATGGTCGGATAAAAGTTTCACGGAATTACTTGAATTACTACAGCAAATGTTACCAGAAGATAACAAATTGCCGGATCGTTGCTATAAGGCCAAGAAGATATTGTGTCCACTGGGTCTGGAGTATATCAAGATACATGCTTGCCCTAATGATTGCATATTATACCAGAAAGAGTATGAAGACTTGTTTCAATGTCTGAAATGTGGTGTGTCGCGTTACAAGCTGAAGGCTAACAATGGTGATGACAATGATCACTATGACAATGTTAGTAGGAAGCATCCTCCTGCTAAAGTGTTATGGTATTTGCCAATAGTTTCACAATTAAAGAGACTTTTTGCTAATTCGGATGAAGCAAAGAATCTTAGATGGCATGCAGATGAAAGGATTCGTGATGGAAACATTCGCCATGTAGCTGATTCGTTGTAATGGAAGAAAATTGATTCGTTGTTTTCGGATTTTGGAGTCGAGCCAAGAAACCTTAGGCTTGGGCTTGCCACCAATGAAATGAACCCCTTTGGTAATTTGAGCACTAATCATACTTCGTGGCCTGTTCTTCTCACTATTTACAACCTATCTCCTTGGTTGTGCATGAAACGCAAGTATATACTGTTAAGTATGATGATTTCTGGACCACGACAACCTGGTAACAACATAGATGTTTATCTAAGTCCATTAATTGATGATTTACGACTCTTGTGGGATAAAGGCGTTGAAGTTGATGATGCATATTCTGGGGAAAAGTTTAATATGCGTACAATGTTATTTTGCACAATTAACGACTTTCTGGCTTACGGTAACTTGGCTGGATACAGTGTCAAAGGACATAAAGCGTGTCCTATATGTGAAGATGATACTTGTTATCACCAATTTGAGTTTGGAAAAAAGACCGTTTACCTTGGGCATCAAAAATTTCTAAAATCGGGTCATCCTTAACGTAGATTGCAAAAGGCTTTTAATGGAGAGTAAAAGTTTGGTGAGGCTCATAAACCTTTAACCGGGGATGAAGTTTATCAACGGCAGGAACACATTAATGTTGTCTTTGGGAAGAAAGAAAAGCAAAAAGGTGGGAAGAGAGAAAAAGAAAAAGGCGGGAAGAGAATAAAAGAAAAAGGGGCAGTTGTGAATAATATATGGAAAAAGAGGTCCATCTTCTTTGATCTTCCATATTGGTCAAGTCTTGATGTTAGACATTGTCTTGATGTGATGCACGTGGAGAAAAATGTGTGTGATAGTTTTATTGGCACACTTCTAAACATTCCGGGCAAGACTAAAGATAGTAAGACTTCCCGTCTTGATATGGAGATGATGGGTATACGAAAACAGTTGGCTGCAATGGAGAAAGGAAAAAGAACTTATTTGCCTCCAGCATGTCACACTCTATCTAAAAAGGAAAAGAAGATGTTCTGCGAGTGTTTGCAAGGTATTAAAGTTCCGCAAGGTTACTCATCAAACATCAAGAAACTTGTATCAATGAAAGATCTCAAGTTAATTGGTTTAAAATCTCATGATTGTCATGTATTGATGCAACAAATTCTACCAGTGGCTATCCGTGGGATCCTTCCAAAAAATGTGAGAGTAACTATAACGAGACTGTGTTTATTCTTCAATCCCATATGTAATAAAGTTCTTGATTTCAAAAAATTGGATGAATTAGAAGATGAGGCTGCCATTATCTTGTGTCAATTGGAGATGTATTTTCCTCCATCATTTTTTGACATTATGGTTCACTTACTTGTTCATCTCGTAAGACAAATCAGAATTTATGGTCCAGTTTGTTTAAGGTGGATGTATCCAATAGAGCGATATATGAAGATCTTTAAAGGATATACGAAGAATCATCACCGACCGAAAGCTTCGATTGTTGAAAGGTACATCACAGAAGAAGCTGTTAAGTTTTGTACAAACTATTTGTCGGATGCAGATTCTATAGGAATTCTAAAGTCTCGTCATGCTGACACAGACCGAAGAGGTATTCAAGGTATAAATGTTAGGTCAATGGCTTGGGATGTAGTTATTCAATCACATTTCTATATATTGAATAATATAGATGAGGTTCAACCTTTCATAGATACTCACAAAAGACTTTTGAAGAAAAAATATCCCCGAATGAGTAACAAGTTGTTGTTGATAGAGCATAACAATAGATTCATGGATTGGTTTAATAAAAGTGTATCTAATGATCGTAGTGCATGTGAGATACTTAAATGGTTGTCGTACGAGCCAAAATTTTGTGTCATTACCTGGAGTGCATACGACACTGGTCATTATACCTTTTATACAAAATCAAAAGATGATCGTAGTACAATGCAAAATAGTGGGGTTATGGTTGAAGCCGAATCGATGTATTTCTCTAGTTCGAAAGATAAGAATCCGGTATTGGCAAGTACCCGCATTTTATGGTGTCATTGATGAGATTTGGGAGATTGATTGTCTTATTTTCAAAGTGGCTTTATTTAAATGCAAGTGGGTTCCCAATAATAGTAATGGTGTAGACATTGATGACTTAGGATTCACCCGGGTCGACCTTGGCAAGGCATCTTTTAATACATAACCATTGATCATGGCTTCTCAAGCAAAACAAGTTTTCTATGTTACCGATCCATCGGACAAATCGGGGAAATGGTCAATCGTTCTCCAAGGAAAATACATTCCTCTTAGTGATGAAAGTCTTGATATTCCATCCACACCTTCTTACATAACACAAGTTCCTACCTCATATGATAAAGTTGATGGAGATGCCGTGCATGCTATACGAATCGATCATGAAGAAGGCATATGGGAAAATTAACAAGTGCGTAATTTATTATTTATTCATAATATATTAATTGTATGTTATAGTTTAGAAGTATTTTTACTAACAAGTATAATTATTTGAAATCATAGGTATTTTGAGTCCAGACACCAGGCCAAGAGACAAGATACCAATACACCAAGTTACAATTATGCGAAGTTATGTAATGTGTGTAAATTGTAATATGGTGTATGTGATATTTTATTTATGTAGGTTGTTTGTTCTGATAAACTGTAATGTGGTATATGTGATATTATGAATATGATACGATTAATATTATTATGAAAACTTTATCACAAAATGTGAATTGTATTTTTCTGCTATGCTGTGATATGGAGAACAATAATACAGGTAAAAAAATGGGATTAATTATAAAAGCAGGATCATATTTGTTAATTTTGCAAAAAAATTAATGACGGTTATATTTCATAACCGTTATAATATCTGGCGCGCTGTCCAGGAAAAAATAAATATCAAAACTGCACTGCTGGGAATCGAACCGAGGACAATTATTTTTATTACAACGGTGTATTGTAAAATCCATTGTGATAGTTAGCGTGGTTTCCAGGTTATTACAACACCTACAAGGCCTTGGTTGTAAGTATCATATATACAACGACAATCTACATAACAACGCCCTCGCCCGCGTCATTATATGTCATTCCCAGCCGTTGTTAAATGGGTTTTTCGTTGTAGTGTTATGGAGGTTTAGTGTTATTATGAGATGTTTGTTTGTAAGAAGAAAAATGGAAGGAATTTTGGTTATGTTGTGTAAAAAATGGAGATGAATATGGTTGATGTATGAAGCTGGCGAATGGGTGGTGAAGAAGTTGTAGTTGTTTTGAAATGGTGGAGTGAAGAGTTTATGTGAGGGAGATGAAGTTGAAGTTTTTTTTTTGAAATGGTGGAGTGAAGTTGGAACAAAAAGATGGTGGTGAAGTTGTTGTAGTTGAAAGAGATGTGGTTCTGTTTTTGTTGGAGTGAGGAGAAGTTGTGTTGTGGCTTTGAGAAGAATGAAAAATAAAAAGAAGAAAAAGAGAGGAAACAGGAGAAAAATGGAAATAGAAAGAAGGGGGAAAAATCTAATACTCCATCTGTTGAATTCGTCTGCCCGCACCTCTTCTTTTACCAACTTTGCATTTTTTCTTTCTCCCCCAACCAAAGAAAGCCACATGTCCAAAATGTGTGGTCCATGAAATTTCTTTGCTTTTTGTATGGTCCAAATGTTATTTGTTTTTTTTTTGAAATTAAGAAGAGAAACACCAAATAATTTGAAACAACAATAATTAAGGACAACAATAATTAAAAACAAACTGAAACCAAATAAAATGAAATCATTCTAAAAACAAAATTAAGTCAAAACGAAAACGTAGAAAGTTCTATTTAATTCTAACGGTTATTTTGGCTAAAAAACAAAAATAAACTGATAAAAAATGAATAAAAACCGGGCATGAAAATGCTCGAAAAAATAAACTCAATTCACAAAAATGACCAGCGCAGAATAAACTTCTAGAAAACTGATAGGTTTTGATCAAATTTTAAAATAAAAAATGATCGATCAAAAGTCTCTGGATGATCAAAATGCAACCGAAAAAGGAGTCAAAAAAATAAAAAGAGCACACTAGGTTAAACTACGTGAATCGTAGATTAATAATACTGACGTCTTCAAGTTCGATTTTGAATTTTTTTCGCCCTCTAATATGATGTACATTTGAAAATTGATTCAACCGATATGTCCGTAGATCCAAAAATTTATTCTGGTTGACATTTTAAACATTATGCAGAACGAATTACATGCTATGATGAGTGGATAATGCCGATGTCTTGTGAATGCATTGACTTACTGATTGAAGAATTGTGAATAGAAAATCAGATGCAAAGGAATCAACACTTGGACCATTTTCTTCTAATTCTCAATGACAATTAAAACCATACAAAGATTCAGATGACGATAATACTCTTGACTATCACTCTCTGAACCTCTAAAACATGATGCAATGGAATTAATGATGCACTAAGACTAAGAAACAAAATACTTTATCTTCTTAATCAACTAGTGAGTGAACAAATGTCATCAAGATCAAGTAAAATGCAAGAACTCCTAACTTTTCATCTAAACCCTGATGAATGCTTTTCCACTGATGTAATGCATGATAAAATGAAATGATTACGCTATATTGATGCAAGTGAAAAACTCAGGGTAAAATTTAGGGTATGACCGCTGCCCCGGTTTAAACATATTTAACTGGGGGATATGAAGAACTCTTATCTTCAAATCATCATGGTGAAAGATAGTTTAAATACCAAACAAACCCAGATTTTGCCCTTTTATGTTAAGAATGATATGCTTACAGTTATTAATAAATACAAAGAGATTAAGAAATACTCTTGACTTCTTAATCATCAAATGTTTGAATGAATTAAGAAATACTCTTAATTTCTTAATCATTAGACGACAATGATATGGATATAATGAAGGTTAAGAAGTACTCTTGAATTTTTAATCATCAGATGCTATGCAAATTTTCTATGGATGGATTTGTTACAAATTATCATGTTCGAATGTTCTTCATTGAAAGTAGACTCTCTTGGGGTAGAAATGATCATATTCAACTGCTTTTGGCTAAAGATGTTACATTTAGATGCTCTTGGCTAAAACTATTGCGTCCAACTACTCTTGGTTGAAGGCAAATCCGTGTAAATATAGTACCCATCTGCTCTTGGTTGGAGACAAATATATGCAAATAATGTATACAACTGCTTTTGGCTGAAAACATCATATTCAACAACTCTTGGATAAAACTATTGCATCCAGCTACTCTTGGCTGAAAGCAAGTATGTGCAAATACAATATCCAACTACTCTTGGCTGAAGACTAATATATGCAAACAATGTATTCAGTTACTCTTGGATGAAAACATCATATTCAACAACTCTTAGCTAAAACTATTGCATCCAACAACTCTTGGCTGAAATCAAATCTATGCAAATACAATATCCAACTACTCTTGGCTAAAGACCAATATATGCAAACAATGTATCCAACTGCTTTTGACTGAAAACATCATATTTAAAAACTCTTGGCTGAAGCTATTGCATCCAGATACTCTTGGTTAAAAGCAAATTTGTTGGGAAATATGCAAAAGACTCTCTATGGAATAACCACATATTCATTTGCTATAGGCTGACAATAGACTCCTTTGGGGATTGAGATGTTCAATTACTCCCATTGCTCAGATCTAACATAGAGAGATCCCCGCCTTTTGCTGAAAATGAATACTCTGATTTAACACAAATAAATCTTTGTATTATTGATATTTGAAATGCATCTGTTGCACCCCAAAATTTGCCCTCCTTACTCTTTTTACTAACTGGCTTATGTTTCATTTCATTTTTTGCATTATCATGTGTGCATATCATTAGCATGGGGTCAAGGTGCTTGAGGCAGTTCAAGAAAAGTCTTATCTGGTCTACCACTTCATCAAGGGTTCACAGGTGGCAAGGGATCCCAAGTGGATCACTCTCTCCTAACCAGTGCATGAATTAGGGTTTTGAGATTCTTGGGTTTATGGCTCCAATAGGCAAGCTCCTTGGGTTTTTATCATCAGCAAATGGCATATATTATCTTTGTTGGAGAGGATACACATCATAGTCAGAGGAATTTGGATTTGGAGACTGTGCTATTTCCTCCTAGACTGAGGGTACCAAAACTAGGGTTTGCTATAAAGTCAGTTTATTTTTGATTTTTTGGGCAAGACTTGGTTCCATGGTATTCCTTGGGTCCCTGAGTACCTGGGAGTGGGGAATTGTCCATCAGTTTGGTTCAGGAGAAGTTCAATTGGCCAATGGATTGAAAATCAGTTAACCTGGTCAAAAAGTCAACTGTGGTCAACACAAAGTCAAACCTCAAGATTTTTGGTCAACATCAAGATTATGGGGTGAAATTCATCATTTGATCAAGGGTTGATCATGATTCATCAAGGAAACCTCAGAATCATCAAGAATCGGGAGTTACTAAATTAGGGTTTTTGTAGTAAAAGTCAACTATACTTTGACCAGGCCTAACTTCCACATACTTCATCAAAAATTCCTCAACCAAAGCCCATCTTGAAGGAAATTTAATTCCCTACAACTTTGTGTCTTACAAGCCAAGTCCAGAAATGCTTCATTTGGGAGATATGAGCCAAGACATTATAGGTCATTTTGAAAGTCAACAAAAGCCAACCTTTTTCAAAAGCTCATAACGTGAACATGGAAGATAAAATTGACATGGGACCAAAAGGGTTGGTTAGAGGACATCTTGAGGTTTCTAAAAAGTATTAGTTTGCATTAAGGAGCTAAAAATTGAAGGAGTTATGCTTAGTCAAAGTTGGGCAATTTTGAGGAGGTGCACAAAGCAAACTATGCCTAAAATCCAAATTTTGACAAATGGGCCATAAGTTCCTTAAACCAAACTCAAAGAGCATATATTGGATTTTTCCTCATTTTATTTTATTTTTATTGGATTTAATTAGTTAAAATCAATATTAAATGAAATAATTCAAAAATAATTAAACAATGGATTATTCAGGCCCAACTCATCATCAGAAAGATAACCCTAAGTATTTAAAACCTACTCATGCATTGGTTAGGGTGAGAGACGAAAATTTGGAGAGGAATCAAGGTTTGAACCCTAAGGACCTTTCTCATCAAATCTCGTAATCTACAAGGTTTTTGCCCAGAATTCTTCCACCAAGCTTCTCTTGGCAGTCCAAAGAGTAGAAATCATTCACCATTTGCAGCCAAAAGCGAGCACGCGGGTGGAGCCATCTCAGGTTATCCATTTTTTGCATGACCATGAAACTTTCTTTTTTGATATGCATAAGATTGTGTGACTCCCACTGATCATTCTGATATGATTATTTTTAATTATGGATGCGTGTATGGCTTGCTATGATCGTTTAAAGTTCCGTGCCCTAGCTTTTTTCCCTTTGTATCTCACCACGTGTTAGTTTTTTGTTGTTTTTGACGGCATAATCGTAATCCTCGTGAAAATCTGGGTGGGATAGTGTACTCGTGCGTGTATTTTGGTGCCATTTTGTTACAGGTTACCGGAGAAGGAGGCGGAGCCCTAGCTCCGGTGGTGGTGGCCGGCGAACCAGTCCGGCGAGGGCTTGGGGAGGGAGACGATACCACAACCGTCCGATCCTTGAATCCAACGTTTCAGATTGCGCCATGTGGTTTTTTGTTTATTTTTTTTCTAATTTTTATTTTGTGATCCCATGTTATTCACCCATGCTAACTACCATGCTCTTCCAATGAGGTTATTTCATTTAGCTTACTTTTCATTGACCGTGGACTTATTGACTTAATCGTGTCCTCTTGATGGATCAGACGAACACGACGGCGCCAGCGCATTAAAAAAGCCACGCCCCCTGCACATGGCACCACACGGTGTTCACTTTTTTTTTTATTTTTGGTCGCTGGATGGTTTAGTGGGCTGGGGTGCTATCTGCACCCCCCATTCCCTGGCCCAATGTCATTTCCCCTTGATTTCATTACTAAAGCACCCCCCATACTATTTTCTACTTTTTTTTTTATTTTTACTTAATTTGTCATATTTCACATTTTAATTTTAAATACCTAATTGCATGTAAAAAATCCTAAAAAAATCATACATTATTGTTATTATCTTATAAAATTTTCATCAAATTTATTTTTATTTTATTTTTATCATTTAAATTAATTGTTTAATTCAACCTCTTTTTAATTACACATCTCATGCATACTTGAACTTCTTTATTTTAATTCTCCTCATCTACAAAACATTTTTCACTCGTTCTTTTTGCATTCATTCATTAACACATTAAATTGTATAAAAATATTTTTCTTTCATTTTTAAATATTTTTCATGTTGCATTTAGGTCATTCTCTTTGGCATAATTGAAACCTATCCCTCACTTGAATTTGTATGATTATTTGAATGGCTAACACTTGGAGTTTTTGCAGGATTCTTTTATATGTTGTTTGCCTCCAGTTGAGGAACCTTAATGTTTAATTTGGGAATTTTATGGATCATTTTTCTAATTATTGGAGTCATTCTTACTTGAGATTTTCTTGCAGGCGTATCTTTGACCTTATGTGATTACCTTGTCTGAAAGGCACTTGTGCCCTTTGCTTTGGGGCTGTTTCTTTGTTTCCTTGATTCATGTTTGGATTATTATCATTGTTGTTTGCCTTTGCTTGATTTTCTTTCACCTCATTCCTCTTATTCACGTCTGTTTCTCACTAACCTTCTGTGCAGGATTAAGGTAAGTTCCTTAAGGGTATGGATAAGCATCCATGGTCACCCTTACCTTTTCCTCTCTCATCTTTCTTCCTTTAGGGTTTAGGTTGAACCTCACTAACCGTAGGTCACCCATGCATGATGACTTTAGGATTCATAGTCTCCCTTTAGAGTTACCCTTGTGTCTTCTCTCTTCTCATCTCAAATTTCTTTAAAACACTTAATAATAATGAGGTGTATTGCGCACGAGCCTTAAGTATGGGGAATGAGAAATGAGGGGCTTCCTTTCATCTTTCTAGAGTGCTTAGCGAGCGTCCTGTCTTGGGACGATGTGCTAAGTATTCGCCCCTGTGCCCTAGACTTTGGTGCAATGCAGCTTAGGAACTAACTTAAGCCACTTCTGTCCTAAAAAACACCAACCAACTTCAAACCTTTTTGTCCTTCGGGACCTCCAACTAAAGGCTATTTTCAAAAAGGGCACGTTACCTTCCGTCTGAGTCGCAAACAAGCATCGACCCTAACTGTCGGACGCGAACTTAACGTCGCTCATAAAAAACACAAAAAGAACTTGGTCCGAACTACGTTGACTCTGAATTCCCCATTGCACAAAGGGGGTACGTAGGCCTAGGACGTCGACGTCCTACCGAGTCTGTCTTTGTCTTTCCCCCTCTGTCTTAGTACAGCCCTAGATGATAGTATAACTTACCCTTAGAATAGACAACAAGCGTGGATCCCATCGAGTACGATGGACGCGTGGGGTGCTAACACCTTCCCCTCGCGTAACCGACTCCCGAACCCAGGCTATGGTTGCGATGACCATTCCTTTCCCCCTTCCTCAGGTTTATGCGGTGTTCCTTTTCCCTCTCTTGGGATAAATTTACACAGCTGGCGACTCTGTTTTTCCGCGCCACTCTCGCGCTTGTACCTGGATGAAAATCTTGGGAGCGACAGCTGGCGACTCTGCTGGGGACTCTGGTTGACCTATGCTGGTCCATCCCTAAGCCAGTCAATCCTAACGCTTGCTTGTCTCCTTGGGTATTTTGTGTTTGTTTTGCTTTAAGTGTTGTATTTTATTTTTTATTTTATTTTTACCGCATTTTCTGCATTTCATTTTTTATTACTATCATGCTGCTGTGCTGTGTTGGCTGTCATTGTTTTGCAGGTTGGGTGGGTCTGAGAGCTAAGCCCAATACCAAGGCTTGAGTATACCCTAGGACTAGAGTGGAAAGTAGTGGGACCTACGTGCCCGCTTGGTACATTTGTGTGTTCACGAAATTCACAATCAGACGAGGCTATCTTGGGACGCATTCTAACGTGTGTGTCTTGCGCATGTTGGGGTGTTGATCTAGAGAGCTGTCGACTCTGGTGACCGATCATTGAGGACCTTAGCGGAAACCTCCCTCTTTAGTGGTGACAGTGGCAGACCACATCCTGTGGCAAACCCATTCGCACCCGAGGGCCCGCTTTGGAACTCGCATAGGATGACCCCTACGTTTTGAAGAGAATCAGTGGAGGCACTCCTCGATTGACTTTAGTACTGTACCCAGAAGGATGAATGTACTATTATTTCTCGACCTCAGTGCCAAAGCTGAGGACCTTCCGCCTTGGAGAATCTGTTGAGGTCTCCTCGATTGATGATGATGCCAAACCAGGAATGGTGAACGTATCATCATTTCTCGACCTGAGAGCCCGGGATACTGAACATCCTAGTACCCACATGTGAGAGGGGATGGGCGTTTGTAGGTTTGCAGGTAACCGAGACTTTCAACCTACCCGGTTTTCTGGATTTCTCATCAATGTCTAATTATTTGGGTTCCTCAGTGGTTCAGAGTTCTGGTTTTCTGGTTTCTCGTTCAGCTAACAACACAGCACATCCAGCAGTGTGCCTTGACCCCATGTTTGCATGAGAATATCATTTTTCTTGCATTCTGACGTGTTTGACATTTTTCAGGGCTTGCATCTTACTCTTGATTCCGGTTTTCTGAGGTTGCTTCAGTATGGATGTTCAGAGAAAGAAGACTGTCGCCTATTCATTCCCAGAGCTGACTATGACACTGATTCACAAACTGATTGATATGGCTGGTTCCGGAGTTCGTACAGAGTTCAGCGGAAGGTATGGAAGACTTCTGAAATTTGTCTATAATATCTCCCAGTATGAGAAGGATGCCATCCACACACTTCTTCAGTTTTACGACCCGTCTCTGTGTTGCTTCACTTTCCCGGACTACATCTTGGCTCCGACATTGGAGGAGTTCTCATTTATTTTGGGAATTCCTATCAGTCATGATATAGTTTTCTTTTCTGAAGAACACCCCGGGGTGAAAGATATGGCTGTTGCTCTTCATATTGATGAATCCGTTCTTAACAGTAATATTACAGAAAAACAAGGAGTTAAGGGTTTCTTGTTGAAGTTCCTATTTGATCAAGCTTGTATACATGTCAAAGAGAAGAACTGGACTGCTTTCCAAGCTACTCTAGCTGTGTGTATCTATGGGATTGTTCTGTTTCCGAATATTCCTGATCTGGTGGATATGCACGCCGTCAGGATCTTTATTTCCAAGAATCCTATACCTACCTTGCTAGGTGATGTGTACCATTCAGTTCACTATAAGAATGAGAATTGGCGTGGGAAAACTGTGAGTTGCTGTGCGCCGCTCTTAGCTACTTGGTTTCTGAGTCGTCTCCCTGAATCTGGCGCTTTCGTTGATACGAAGGATTCTTTGAAGTGGTCTAAGAGGGTTATGGCCTTGACTGCTGATAACATCGTTTGGATTAATCGTGAATTGCTAGGAATGGAGATTATTTGCAAATGCGGAGAATTCCCTAATGTTCCCTTGATAGGGAGGAAAGGTGGAATTAACTATAATCCCTCCCTAGCTATCAGACAGTTTGGCTATCCTTTGAAGAATCCACCCGAAGAGCGAGATGTCCGAGAATCCTTATTCTTCAATGGTATTAAGGATCAAGGGTTGATAAGGAAGGTTGTGAATGCTTGGAAACAGGTAACTAAGAAGGGTCAGATTCCATTCGGGAAAAGTAACAATCAGGCGTTCCCTCCATATAAAGAGTGGATTAAGAAGAGAGCAGAAGAGGAGCTTCATCGATTCCCGGTGGAACCACCTTTGTATCCTTTGGTGATCGAGCCTCCTACCACTGTTGAGTTGGAGAAGTATAACAAATTATGGGCTGAAAAGGAAAGGTTGCGGGAAGAAAATAGTGAGCTAAAGAGAGAAATTTATCAGTGGAAACATGAGCGGGGTGAAGCTGTTCATACCGCCAAGTTGAAGACAGAGCTCCTTGCTAAAGCAGAAAAAGAGCTTGCTGACATGGTCGCATCCAGAGAAAGAATGAAACAAGCTTTGGATGGTATCAGTAGCGTCCTCAGGTCCAAGGAGGAGGAATTAGGCAAGGCTTTGTTAAAGATTCACAGGTTCAATGATCACCAAGAAACTTCCATGGCTGAGAATAAGAGAAAGGAAGACGACTACATAGCTAAGATTGATCAGTTGAAGTCGACGCTCAAGAAGAAAGACGCCGAGATCTTATCAGGGATATTCAAGAGACAAGTAGTCGAGGGTCGACTCAAGGAAGCCATAGCCTCCATGGAAGAACTGAAAGTCCAAGCTGAAGTGAAGAAACCTAGACATGAGGGTCCTAACATGGATGGTGTTTCTGGAGAAGACGCTTGGGAGTCACATTGCCGATACTTGGATGGGATCATACACAGGAGAGACCTTCTCATTCAAGGGCTGATTCAGAGGCCGAAGCATCCCGATACCAGAAAGTTGTTCAAGGAGATTCAAGACTGGTGCAGAAAGCATAATGGATGGGGGGGATTGACACTTGTGGACTTTGATGATATGCTTTAGTTTTCTGTTTTCTTTCATTGTATAGGCTTGTTGGTTGGGACCTATGTTTTTTTAGATTCAGACTTGTTATCTCGGATTTGTGATTGTTGACATTTGGCTTTTCTCTGATTTTCTTAATATATGAGCAGAAGTTCCATTGTATCTTGTTATTAAACCAGAATCAAGGGGTGGATCGCCCTGTGAATTTTCAAACACGTCCATTTGCATTGCATATTCATAATCATTTTGCATAATCATTTTGCATGACAGGTGTTTATCTCCGGTGTTCTTACCTTGTTATAATCCCAGAATTGCAGAGTTAATCATGGAACGAGTCCAAGCTGAGTTGAGGGAAACGCGAAGCCAGATGGGGCAATTTGGGGAAGACATGCTCCAGGAGCAGAAAATTATGAGGGAGGAGATCAATCAGTTGAAGACTCAGATAAGTTTGATCATGGAAATGCTGAATAGGGTGTTGAAGAAGGAAGACATCCCTGTGCCCGCTTCCACAGTAGAGGATCTCATTCCTCCCATCTCTTTGGGATCTCCTCTAGACCGTGAACTGCCTCGTGGATCCTCCCCACCGTCAGAGCTTTTTCATCAACAACCATTTCTTGAGGGTCTTAGTCCAGAAAAGCTTGAAAAGAAGTTTGATCAGATTCCGATGCCATACGCTCAGTTGCTTCAGCACTTGCTCAAGTTTCAGCTGATTGAATTGATTGCTGCGGGACCTCCACACACCAAGTTTTGTATGGGTTCCAACGTCCATGATAGGTGTGAATTCCATTCAGGGGCACCTGGTCATAACGTTGAAGATTGTAAGATGCTCAAGTACAAAGTCCAAGAGCTCATTGATTCAGGGGTAATCAAGTTTACATCAGTTGGCACTGGTAAACAAAGTGATGTTACTCCCAGTATTGCAAAGGGACTGAGGACTCCCTCTTTCGCCAAAGGATCCACCTCGCGTCAGGGATCCCTTTCGCAACCCTTGTTTGTGCCTCAGCCGAGTGCAGAAAGGAAAGTGCAGGGCCAGACTGGGCGCCCAAATCAGCACCGACAGCAGAATTTTCAACAACAGGGCAACCGAGACCAAGAAGGCCCAAAAGGATAATTGATCCTGTTCCTATCCCTTATAGTCAGTTGCTTACGCGCCTGCTCAAGAAGTCTCTGATTCAAACAAGGGGTACCGCGCCAGTACCGTACCCTATTCCTCCCGATTATGACAAGACTGCTAGGTGCGAGTTCCACTCGGGAACGTTCGGGCACACGATTGATGAGTGTAATGTATCCAGGCATAAGGTGCAAGACCTGGTGGACTCAGAGATCATTGTATTCACTGAAGATGATATGTACATCAATGGAAGCCTCCTTTCTCAAATGAACACTCAGTCTGCAAGTACGTCCACGCAGAATTAAGCTTCCTCAGCAATGGCAATCTTCAGCTTCTTTACTGCATTTTCATTCGTAGTTTTTATTTTCTGTTAAAGCATCTTATGTATGCAAGACTTGTTTGTTTTTATGATGATATTAATGCAATGAGTATGTTTCCCTTGAAGTAATCCATTCGTATTCACTCTTAAATGTTTTTATGCACTGCAATACCAACTTTCTTGCGTAAACTCTTGAGGGAGGATGATGAGACGAAAACACAAAATCTCTGGTTGTATGTTCAAGGATAGAACCCTGTTGAGGATGTACATGCATTGTTTCAACTTCCCAAACATCGGAGATATAAGGGAGATAGACCCTCGTTAACCCCTTTGAGCCTGGAAGTAGGAGCTTCTTTCGTACGGAAAAAACCCTCCCACTTAACCCAGGGGCAGGGTAGGCGTCAGTTAGTTTGACCGAGCGTTCAAATTCCAAGGAGAGTGTGCATCCGAGGAACCATTACCTACTATCCCACCCACAAGAGATGCGAAACCCCGATGGACATCCATCAACAACTAAGGAGTGAGGCAGTCACAACCCTGTCAAGCAAGTAAGACAACCAGTGTCACACGCTTTGTTCAAAAGAGGGATATAAAAAGAAAGAAAAAAAAGCCCGCTAAGTCGAAGCGACTTAGGCAAAATTTAGTGTATCCCGCTGGACTTCAAAATCGAAAAAATCAAAAGGATCAGTCCAGGCAAAATCAGGGAAATAAAAAAGAGGGATCGGAAAAGCAAAAGAAAGAAAGAAAATCCCCGATAAGAACAAATTCATGTGATTACAGACACAGAAGATAAAAAGGGATGACTGTCACTCCAAAACCTCCTTAGGTGTCAAACCATTAGTGGCATGGGTTCCCTAAAGATCATAAACTTTTTTTAGAGATAAGCGTTTGGGTCGGATTAACTGAACATAGGACTGGAGAACATCACGAAGAGTGGGGGGGCACCAATAAACTTTGAGCCATAAATCCATTTTTTCTGAAACCATGAACCAGACCACGTTACAACCCTTAAAAGTCCTAATTGAAACAGGGTTTATTCTGAAAGCGTACTTCAACAGGATAACGTTCCTGACTCCTATAAGTTGTGCTAACAAGATTTGTTGGTATTGCATGAGCACATTGTTTTCAAAAATCAAGGCCGCATCCCAGCTAGTGATTCGTTCACAAGGTTGGGCGACGCATTTTCAATAAAAACTTCAAGGTTAACATGGGTGTTGCATTAGAATTCTCATAGATAACTTGTTCTGTTTGCATACATGTGCTTAAGCATCAATGTAGCTTACATAGTGAAAGTCAGTCAAGAAGCTTGATCCTGCCAAGTTGGGTTGCTTGAAAATTCCGAAGGACAATTATATCAAGGGGCATGCTGCCAAGAGACTCATTGTAGAGTGGGCTCTCCTAGTAAGTCGTGTTAAGATGTAGCCAATCTGGGGCAGTCACGTCAAGAAGGCCCTCTGAAATTCAGTTATTCTGGGGCATTCATATTAGGACGAGCCACCTCTAGAGGGTGGGAGACTGTCCATTCCTGAAAATGGTTATTTGAAAGCACCTCTTCAAGGTACAAAATACTGAGGCAGAATATTTCAGGTCATTGCAAATCCTTTCGAGGCAAGTTACTTCATAGATTATGTCGTCTGGGGCAGTTATGTCGAGATCTGATAAATCTCTCCAAGAACTTGAAGACCCCGGGGCAGTGCGAAGGCCCGGTCTTCTGTAAAATCCTTTTGAGACGATTTCTTCCATTAGACCTGGTGGTCTGGGGCAGGTGGAAAGTTCAGAGAGCCGCTTATGACCACAAAGACAAGTCAAGCTGCAGGGCAACGGGATTGTACTTCCCCAGCAGCTTACTCTCCCCAGCATTGAGGTTGCACTTTCCTCAGCAGAGCTGACCTTCCCTAGCAGGAGACTTAGGAGGTATTTTCCCCAGGTCAAGACGTTATTTCCCCACAAAGTCAAGGTGCTCATTCTCCCCCGTCAGCAGGCTAAGTCCAGCAGTATCCCCTGCAGGTTTTGAATCCAAGTGATATTTGACACTCTCTTGATCCAGGCCGTGGCCTCCTTTTTCAAAGAGTTATGTATAATCCCCAGTAGAGCGAATGTTCATCTGAGACTTCATCCTCAGCAGAAGTTATTGATCCAGAGAGTCGGTCACGGTGATCCTTCTCAACGGAGTTCTGGGATTCAGAGGACAATTTATTTTTGTTGGCCCGATCTGAATCATTCTTTTCTCTCCGACATTTATTTTGCTGGAGGGACCCCTTTTGCATATCATAAGCACTTGCATTGCATCCTCAAGTGCGTAGCATTTCCACTTCGTGTGGAGCATTACGGCAAAATTCAAACATTTGCATTCGAAGCATAAGCCAGGTTTGACGCTCGCTTTGCCAGTTTCTCTTTCTCAGCGGAGATGGCATAACTCAGGAGATTTTGGAGGGGCGCGTTCCTCATATTTTTGTTCCCCGGCAGAGTCTTTTATTTAGACTTAACCATTCCCCAGCGAGATTAATCCCCGATAAAAGTTGCTTTACACCTTTTTACACCCGTCCGTGTACCCTTTTGATACCCGTCCGTATTGAAACCTTTACACCCGTCCGTGTACCTTTTTGATACCCGTCCGTATTGAGCCTTTACACCCGTCCGTGTACCTTTTGATACCCGTCCGTATTGAAAACCTTTACACCCGTCCGTGTACCTTTTGATACCCGTCCGTATTGAAACCCTTTTGATACCCGTCAGTATTGAAACCTTTACACCCGTCCGTGTACCCTTTTGATACCCGTCCGTATTGAAACCTTTACACCCGTCCGTGTACCTTTTTGATACCCGTCCGTATTAAGCCTTTACACCCGTCTGTGTACCTTTTGATACCCGTCCGTATTGAAACCCTTTACACCCGTCCTTGTACCTTTTTGATACCCGTCCGTATTGAGCTTTCTACACCCGTCCGTGTACCCTTTTGATACCCGTCCGTATTAAAACCTTTACACCCGCCCGTGTACCCTTTTGATACCCGTCCGTATTGAAACCTTTACACCCGTCCGTGTACCTTTTAGATACCCGTCCGTACTGAGCTTTCTACACCCGTCCGTGTACCCTTTTGATACCCGTCCGTATTGAAACCTTTACACCCGTCCGTGTACCTTTTTGATACCCGTCCGTATTGAGCCTTTACACCCGTCCGTGTACCTTTTGATACCCGTCCGTATTGAAACCCTTTACACCCGTCCGTGTACCTTTTAGATACCCGTCCGTATTGAGCTTTCTACACCCGTCCGTGTACCCTTTTGATACCCGTCCGTATTGAAACCTTTACACCCGTCCGTGTACCTTTTCGATACCCGTCCGTATTGAGCCTTTACACCCGTCCGTGTACCTTTTGATACCCGTCCGTATTGAAACCCTTTAAACCCGTCCGTGTACCTTTTTGATACCCGTCCGTATTGAGCTTTCTACACCCGTCCGTGTACCCTTTTGATACCCGTCCGTATTGAAACCTTTACACCCGCCCGTGTACCCTTTTGATACCCGTCCGTATTGAAACCTTTACACCCGTCCGTGTACCTTTTAGATACCCGTCCGTACTGAGCTTTCTACACCCGTCCGTGTACCCTTTTGATACCCGTCCGTATTAAAACCTTTACACCCGCCCGTGTACCCTTTTGATACCCGTCCGTATTGAAACCTTTACACCCGTCCGTGTACCTTTTAGATACCCGTCCGTATTGAGCTTTCTACACCCGTCCGTGTACCCTTTTGATACCCGTCCGTATTGAAACCTTTACACCCATCCGTGTACCTTTTTGATACCCGTCCGTATTGAGCATTTACACCCGTCCGTGTACCTTTTGATACCCGTCCGTATTGAAACCCTTTACACCCGTCCGTGTACCTTTTTGATACCCGTCCGTATTGAGCTTTCTACACCCGTGCGTGTACCCTTTTGATACCCGTCCGTATTGAAACCTTTACACCCGCCCGTGTACCCTTTTGATACCCGTCCGTATTGAAACCTTTACACCCGTCCGTGTACCTTTTAGATACCCGTCCGTACTGAGCTTTCTACACCCGTCCGTATACCCTTTTGATACCCGTCCGTATTGAAACCTTTACACCCGTCCGTGTACCTTTTTGATACCCGTCCGTATTGAGCCTTTACACCCGTCCGTGTACCTTTTGATTCCCATCCGTATTGAAACCCTTTACACCCGTCCGTGTACCTTTTAGATACCCGTCCGTATTGAGCTTTCTACACCCGTCCGTGTACCCTTTTGATACCCGTCCGTATTGAAACCTTTACACCCGTCCGTGTACCTTTTTGGTACCCGTACGTATTGAAACCTTTAGACCCGTCCGTGTACCTTTTAGATACCCGTCCGTATTGAGCTTTCTACACCCGTCCGTGTACCCTTTTGATACCTGTCCGTATTGAAACCTTTACACACGTCCGTGTACCTTTTTAATACCCGTCTGTATTGAGCCTTTACACCCGTTCGTGTACCTTTTGATACCCGTCCGTATTGAAACCCTTTACACCCGTCCGTGTACCTTTTTGATACCCGTCCGTATTGAGCTTTCTACACCCGTCCGTGTACCCTTTTGATACCCGTCCGTATTGAAACCTTTACACCCGCCCGTGTACCCTTTTGATACCCGTCCGTATTGAAACCTTTACACCCGTCCGTGTACCTTTTAGATACCCGTCCGTATTGAGCTTTCTACACCCGTCCGTGTACCCTTTTGATACCCGTCCGTATTGAAACCTTTAGACCCGTCCGTGTACCTTTTTGATACCCGTCCGTATTGAGCCTTTACACCCGTCCGTGTACCTTTTGATACCCGTCCGTATTAAAACCCTTTACACCCGTCCGTGTACCTTTTTGATACCCGTCCGTATTGAGCTTTCTACACCCGTCCGTGTACCCTTTTGATACCCGTCCGTATTGAAACCTTTACACCCGTCCGTGTACCCTTTTGATACCCGTCCGTATTGAAACCTTTACACCCGTCCGTGTACCTTTTAGATACCCATCCGTATTGAGCTTTCTACACCCGTCCGTGTACCTTTTAGATACCCGTCCGTATTGATACCTTTACACCCGTCCGTGTACCTTTTCGATACCCGTCCGTATTAAACCTTTTTACACCCGCCCGTGTATCTCTTCAGTACCCGTCCGTAATTGATTTTATGAATTCCTTGACACCCGTCAGTGTTTATCCCCGGCATAGTTAACACTCGTTTGTGTTTATTTCGTGACTTTCCAATACTTTGGTTTTCAATACTCGTACGTATCGTGACAAGTGCAGCATTTATTGTTCGTCCCCCAGTGAGTCGTCCCTCTTCTGTTGGTCGCAAATTTCTGGAGTTCTTTCAGTATTCAATCCCCGTGTATCCTGGAATGTCTGAGAGCCGTTGCTATTATACCTTCAGGACCAAGTTGGTTGAATAGGGGCAACTGTTGCACCCCAAAATTTGCCCTCCTTAGTCTTTTTACTAACTGGCTTATGTTTCATTTCATTTTTTGCATTATCATGTGTGCATATCATTAGCATGGGGTCAAGGTGATTGAGGCAGTTCAAGAAAAGTCTTATCTGGTCTACCACTTCATCAAGGGTTCACAGGTGGCAAGGGATCCCAAGTGGATCACTCTCTCCTAACCAGTGCATGAATTAGGGTTTTGAGATTCTTGGGTTTATGGCTCCAATAGGCAAGCTCCTTGGGTTTTTATCATCAGCAAATGGCATATCTTATCTTTGTTGGAGAGGATACACATCATAGTCAGAGGAATTTGGATTTGGAGACTATGCTATTTCCTCCTAGACTGAGGGTACCAAAACTAGGGTTTGCTATAAAGTCAGTTTATTTCTGATTTTTTGGGCAAGACTTGGTTCCATGGTATTCCTTGGGTCCCTGAGTACCTGGGAGTGGGGAATTGTCCATCAGTTTGGTTCAGGAGAAGTTCAATTGGCCAATGGATTGAAAATCAGTTAACCTGGTCAAAAAGTCAACTGTGGTCAACACAAAGTCAAACCTCAAGATTTTTGGTCAACATCAAGATTATGGGGTGAAATTCATCATTTGATCAAGGGTTGATCATGATTCATCAAGGAAACCTCAGAATCATCAAGAATCGGGAGTTACTAAATTAGGGTTTTTGTAGTAAAAGTCAACTGTACTTTGACCAGGCCTAACTTCCACATACTTCATCAAAAATTCCTCAACCAAAGCCCATATTGAAGGAAATTTAATTCCCTACAACTTTGTGTCTTACAAGCCAAGTCCAGAAATGCTTCATTTGGGAGATATGAGCCAAGACATTATAGGTCATTTTGAAAGTCAACAAAAGTCAACCTTTTTCAAAGGCTCATAACGTGAACATGGAAGATAAAATTGACATGGGACCAAAAGGGTTGGTTAGAGGACATCTTGAGGTTTCTAAAAAGTATTAGTTTGCATTAAGGAGCTAAAAATTGAAGGAGTTATGCTTAGTCAAAGTTGGGCAATTTTGAGGAGATGCACAAAGCAAACTATGCCTAAAATCCAAATTTTGACAAATGGGCCATAAGTTCCTTAAACCAAACTCAAACATAAAGCCATGCACGACCCAAAGAGCATATATTGGATTTTTCCTCATTTTATTTTATTTTTATTGGATTTAATTAGTTAAAATCAATATTAAATGAAATAATTCAAAAATAATTAAACAATGGATTATTCAGGCCCAACTCATCATCAGAAAGATAACCCTAAGTATTTAAAACCTACTCATGCATTGGTTAGGGTGAGAGAAGAAAATTTGGAGAGGAATCAAGGTTTGAACCCTAAGGACCTTTCTCATCAAATCTCGTAATCTACAAGGTTTTTGCCCAGAATTCTTCCACCAAGCTTCTCTTGGCAGTCCAAAGAGTAGAAATCATTCACCATTTGCAGCCAAAAGTGAGCACGCGGGTGGAGCCATCTCAGGTTATCCATTTTTTGCATGATCACGAAACTTTCTTTTTTGATATGCATAAGATTGTGTGACTCCCACTGATCATTCTGATATGATTATTTTTAATTATGGATGCGTGTATGGCTTGCTATGATCGTTTAAAGTTTCGTGCCCTAACTTTTTTCTCTTCGTATCTCACCATGTGTTAGTTTTTTGTTGTTTTTGACGACATAATCGTAATCCTCGTGAAAATCTGGGTGGGATAGTGTACTCGTGCGTGTATTTTGGTGCCATTTTGTTACAGGTTACCGGAGAAGGAGGCGGAGCCCTAGCTCCGGTGGTGGTGGTCGGCGAACCAGTCCGGCGAGGGCTTTGGGAGGGAGACGATACCACAACCGTCCGATCCTTGAATCCAACGTTTCAGATTGCGCCATGTGGTTTTTTGTTTATTTTTTTCTTCTGATTTTTATTTTGTGATCCCATGTTATTCACCCATGCTAACTACCATGCTCTTCCAATGAGGTTATTTCATTTAGCTTACTTTTCATTGACCGTGGACTTATTGACTTAATCGTGTCCTCTTGATGGATCAGACGAACACGACGGTGCCAACGCATTAAAAAAGCCACGCCCCCTGCACATGGCACCACACGGTGTTCACTTTTTTATTTTATTTTTGATCGCTGGATGGTTTAGTGGGCTGGGGTGCTATCTGCACCCCCCATTCCCTGGCCCAATGTCATTTCCCCTTGATTTCATTACTAAAGCACCCCCCATACTATTTTCTACTTTTTTTTTATTTTTACTTAATTTGTCATATTTCACATTTTAATTTTAAATACCTAATTGCATGTAAAAAATCCTAAAAAATTCATACATTATTGTTATTATCTTATAAAATTTTCATCAATTTTATTTTTTTATTTTTATTTTATTTTTATCATTTAAATTAATTGTTTAATTCAACTTCTTTTTAATTACACATCTCATGCATACTTGAACTTCTTTATTTTAATTCTCCTCATCTACAAAAAAATTTTCACTCGTTCTTTTTGCATTCATTCATTAACACATTAAATTGTATAAAAATATTTTTCATTCATTTTTAAATATTTTTCTTGTTGCATTTAGGTCCTTCTCTTTGGCATAATTGAAACCTATCCCTCACTTGAATTTGTATGATTATTTGAATGGCTAACACTTGGAGTTTTTGCAGGATTCTTTTATATGTTGTTTGCCTCCAGTTGAGGAACCTTAATGTTTAATTTGGGAATTTTAGGGATCATTTTTCTAATTATTGGAGTCATTCTTACTTGAGATTTTCTTGCAGGCGTATCTTTGACCTTATGTGATTACCTTGTCTGAAAGGCACTTGTGCCCTTTGCTTTGGGGCTGTTTCTTTGTTTCCTTGATTCATGTTTGGATTATTATCATTGTTGTTTACCTTTGCTTGATTTTCTTTCACCTCATTCCTCTTATTCACGTCTGTTTCTCACTAACCTTCTGTGCAGGATTAAGGTAAGTTCCTTAAGGGTATGGATAAGCATCCATGGTCACCCTTACCTTTTCCTCTCTCATCTTTCTTCCTTTAGGGTTTAGGTTAAACCTCACTAACCGTAGGTCACCCATGCATGATGACTTTAGGATTCATAGTCTCCCTTTAGAGTTACCCTTGTGTCTTCTCTCTTCTCATCTCAAATTTCTTTAAAACACTTAATAATAATGAGGTGTATTGCGCACGAGCCTTAAGTATGGGGAATGAGAAATGAGGGGCTTCCTCTCATCTTTCTAGAGTGCTTAGCGAGCGTCCTGTCTTGGGACGATGCGCTAAGTATTCGCCCCTGTGCCCTAGACTTTGGTGCAATGCAGCTTAGGAACTAACTTAAGCCACTTCTGTCCTAAAAAACACCAACCAACTTCAAACCTTTTTGTCCTTCGGGACCTCCAACTAAAGGCTATTTTCAAAAAGGGCACGTTACCTTCCGTCTGAGTCGCAAACAGGCATCGACCCTAACTGCCGGACGCGAACTTAACGTCGCTCATAAAAAACACAAAAAGAACTTGGTCCGAACTACGTTGACTCTGAATTCCCCATTGCACAAAGGGGGTACGTAGGCCTAGGACGTCGACGTCCTACCGAGTCTGTCTTTGTCTTTCCCCCTCTGTCTTAGTACAACCCTAGATGATAGTATAACTTACCCTTAGAATAGACAACAAGCGTGGATCCCATCGAGTACGATGGACGCGTGGGGTGCTAACACCTTCCCCTCACGTAACCGACTCCCGAACCCAGGCTATGGTTGCGATGACCATTCCTTTCCCCCTTCCTCAGGTTTATGCGGCGTTCCCTTTCCCTCTCTTGGGATAAATTTACACGGCTGGCGACTCTGTTTTTCCGCGCCACTCTCGCGCTTGTACCTGGATGAAAATTCTGGGAGCGACAACTGGGGACTCTGCTGGGGACTCTGGTTGACCTATGCTGGTCCATCCCTAAGCGAGTCAATCCTAACGCTTGCTTGTCTCCTTGGGTATTTTTTGTTTGTTTTGCTTTAAGTGTTGTATTTTATTTTTTATTTTATTTTTACCGCATTTTCTGCATTTCATTTTTTATTACTATCATGCTGCTGTGCTATGTTGGCTGTCATTGTTTTGCAGGTTGGGTGTGTCTGAGAGCTAAGCCCAATACCAAGGCTTGAGTATACCCTAGGACTAGAGTGGAAAGTAGTGGGACCTACGTGCCCGCTTGGTACGTTTGTGTGTTCACGAAATTCACAATCAGACGAGGCTATCTTGGGACGCATTCTAACGTGTGTGTCTTCCGCATGTTGGGGTGTTGATCTAGAGAGCTGTCGACTTTGGTGACCGATCATTGAGGACCTTAGCGGAAACCTCCCTCTTTAGTGGTGACAGTGGCAGACCACATCCTGTGGCAAACCCATTCGCACCCGAGGGCCCGCTTTGGAACTCGCATAGGATGACCCCTACGTTTTGAAGAGAATCAGTGGAGGCACTCCTCGATTGACTTTAGTACTGTACCCAGAAGGATGAATGTACTATTGTTTCTCGACCTCAGTGCCAAAGCTGAGGACCTTCCGCCTTGGAGAATCAGTTGAGGTCTCCTCGATTGATGATGATGCCAAACCAGGAATGGTGAACGTATCATCATTTCTCGACCTGAGAGCCCGGGATACTGAACATCCTAGTACCCACATGTGAGAGGGGATGGGCGTTTGTAGGTTTGCAGGTAACCGAGACTTTCAACCTACCCGGTTTTCTGGATTTCTCATCAATGTCTAATTATTTGGGTTCCTCAGTGGTTCAGAGTTCTGGTTTTCTGGTTTCTCGTTCAGCTAACAGCACATCACATCCAACAGTGTGCCTTGACCCCATGTTTGCATGAGCATATCATTTTTCTTGCATTCTGACGTGTTTGACACTTTTCAGGGCTTGCATCTTACTCTTGATTCCGGTTTTCTGAGGTTGCTTCAGTATGGATGTTCAGAGAAAGAAGACTGTCGCCTATTCATTCCCAGAGCCGACTTTGACACTGATTCACAAACTGATTAATATGGCTGGTTCCGGAGTTCGTACAGAGTTCAGCGGAAGGTATGGAAGACTTCTGAAATTTGTCTATAATATCTCCCAGTATGAGAAGGATGCCATCCACACACTTCTTCAGTTTTACGACCCGTCTCTGCGTTGCTTCACTTTCCCGGACTACATCTTGGCTCCGACATTGGAGGAGTTCTCATTTATTTTGGGAATTTCTATCAGTCATGATATAGTTTTCTTTTCTGAAGAACACCCCGGGGTGAAAGATATGGCTGTTGCTCTTCATATTGATGAATCCGTTCTTAACAGTAATATTACAGAAAAACAAGGAGTTAAGGGTTTCTTGTTGAAGTTCCTATTTGATCAAGCTTGTATACATGTCAAAGAGAAGAACTGGAGTGCTTTCCAAGCTATTCTAGCTGTGTGTATCTATGAGATTGTTCTGTTTCCGAATATTCCTGATCTGGTGGATATGCACGCCGCCAGGATCTTTATTTCCAAGAATCCTATACCTACCTTGCTAGGTGATGTGTACCATTCAGTTCACTATAAGAATGAGAATAGGCATGGGAAAACTGTGAGTTGCTGTGCGCCGCTCTTAGCTACTTGGTTTCTGAGTCGTCTCCCTGAATCTGGCGCTTTCGTTGATACGAAGGATTCTTTGAAGTGGTCTAAGAGGGTTATGGCCTTGACTGCTGATAACATCGTTTGGATTAATCGTGAATTGCTAGGAATGGAGATTATTTGCAAATGCGGAGAATTCCCTAATGTTCCCTTGATAGGGAGGAAAGGTGGAATTAACTATAATCCCTCCCTAGCTATCAGACAGTTTGGCTATCCTTTGAAGAATCCACCCGAAGAGCGAGATGTCCGAGAATCCTTATTCTTCAATGGTATTAAGGATCAAGGGTTGATAAGGAAAGTTGTGAATGCTTGGAAACAGGTAACTAAGAAGGGTCAGATTCTATTCGGGAAAAGTAACAATCAGGCGTTCCCTCCATATAAAGAGTGGATTAAGAAGAGAGCAGAAGAGGAGCTTCTTCCATTCCCGGTGGAACCACCTTTGTATCCTTTGGTGATCGAGCCTCCTACCACTGTTGAGTTGGAGAAGTATAACAAATTATGGGCTGAAAAGGAAAGGTTGCGGGAAGAAAATAGTGAGCTAAAGAGAGAAATTTATCAGTGGAAACATGAGCGGGGTGAAGCTGTTCATACCGCCAAGTTGAAGACAGAGCTCCTTGCTAAAGCAGAAAAAGAGCTTACTGACATGGTCGCATCCAGAGAAAGAATGAAACAAGCTTTGGATGGTATCAGTAGCGTCCTCAGGTCCAAGGAGGAGGAATTAGGCAAGGCTTTGTTAAAGATTCACAGGTTCAATGATCACCAAGAAACTGCCATGGCTGAGAATAAGAGAAAGGAAGACGACTACATAGCTAAGATTGATCAGTTGAAGTCGACGCTCAAGAAGAAAGACACCGAGATCTTATCAGGGATATTCAAGAGACAAGTAGTCGAGGGTCGACTCAAGGAAGCCATAGCCTCCATGGAAGAACTGAAAGTCCAAGCTGAAGTGAAGAAACCTAGACATGAGGGTCCTAACATGGATGGTGTTTCTGGAGAAGACGCTTGGGAGTCACATTGCCGATACTTGGATGGGATCATACACAGGAGAGACCTTCTCATTCAAGGGCTGATTCAGAGGCCGAAGCATCCCGATACCAGAAAGTTGTTCAAGGAGATTCAAGACTGGTGCAGAAAGCATAATGGATGGGGGGGATTGACAATTGTGGACTTTGATGATATGCTTTAGTTTTCTGTTTTCTTTCATTGTATAGGCTTGTTGGTTGGGACCTATGTTTTTTTAGATTCAGACTTGTTATCTCGGATTTGTGATTGTTGACATTTGGCTTTTCTCTGATTTTCTTAATATATGAGCAGAAGTTCCATTGTATCTTGTTATTAAACCGGAATCAAGGGGTGGATCGCCCTGTGAATTTTCAAACACGTCCATTTGGATTTGCATATTCATAATCATTTTGCATAATCATTTTGCATGACAGGTGTTTATCTCCGGTGTTCTTACCTTGTTATAATCCCAGAATTGCAGAGTTGATCATGGAACGAGTCCAAGCTGAGTTGAGGGAAACGCGAAGCCAGATGGGGCAATTTGGGGAAGACATGCTCCAGGAGCAGAAAATGATGAGGGAGGAGATCAATCAGTTGAAGACTTAGATAGGTTTGATCATGGAAATGCTGAATAGGGTGTTGAAGAAGGAAGACATCCCTGTGTCCGCTTCCACAGCAGAGGATCTCATTCCTCCCATCTCTTTGGGGTCTCCTCTAGACCGTGAACTGCCTCGTGGATCCTCCCCACCGTCAGAGCTTTTTCATCAACAACCATTTCTTGAGGGTCTTAATCCAGAAAAGCTTGAAAAGAAGTTTGATCAGATTCCAATGCCATACGCTCAGTTGCTTCAGCACTTGCTCAAGTTTCAGCTGATTGAATTGATTGCTGCGGGACCTCCACACACCAAGTTTTGTATGGGTTCCAACGTCCATGATAGGTGTGAATTCCATTCAGGGGCACCTGGTCATAACGTTGAAGATTGTAAGATGCTCAAGTACAAAGTCCAAGAGCTCATTAATTCAGGGGTAATCAAGTTTACATCAGTTGGCACTGGTAAACAAAGTGATGTTACTCCCAGTATTGCAAAGGGACTGAGGACTCCCTCTTTCGCCAAAGGATCCACCTCGCGTCAGGGATCCCTTTCGCAATCCTTGTTTGTGCCTCAGCCGAGTGCAGAAAGGAAAGTGCAGGGCCAGACTGGGCGCCCAAATCAGCACCGACAGCAGAATTATCAACAACAGGGGCAACCGAGACCAAGAAGGCCCAAAAGGATAATTGATCCTGTTCCTATCCCTTATAGTCAGTTGCTTACGCGCCTGCTCAAGAAGTCTCTGATTCAAACAAGGGGTACCGCGCCAGTACCGTACCCTATTCCTCCCGATTATGACATAACTGCTAGGTGCGAGTTCCACTCGGGAACGTTCGGGCACACGATTGATGAGTGTAATGTATCCAGGCATAAGGTGCAAGACCTGGTGGACTCAGAGATCATTGTATTCACTGAAGATGATATGTACATCAATGGAAGCCTCCTTTCTCAAATGAACACTCAGTCTGCAAGTACGTCCAGGCAGAATTAAGCTTCCTCAGCAATGGCAATCTTCAGCTTCTTTACTGCATTTTCATTTGTAGTTTTTATTTTCTGTTAAAGCATCTTATGTATGCAAGACTTGTTTGTTTTTATGATGATATTAATGCAATGAGTATGTTTCCCTTGAAGTAATCCATTCGTATTCACTCTTAAATGTTTTTATGCACTGCAATACCAACTTTCTTGCGTAAACTCTTGAGGGAGGATGATGAGACGAAAACACAAAATCTCTGGTTGTATGTTCAAGGATAGAACCCTGTTGAGGATGTACAGGCATTGTTTCAACTTCCCAAACACCAGAGATATAAGGGAGATAGACCCTCGTTAACCCCTTTGAGCCTGGAAGTAGGAGCTTCTTTCGTACGGAAAAAACCCTCACACTTAACCCAGGGGCAGGGTAGGCGTCAGTTAGTTTGACCGAGCGTTCAAATTCCAAGGAGAGTGTGCATCCGAGGAACCATTACCTACTATCCCACCCACAAGAGATGCGAAACCCCGATGGACATCCATCAACAACTAAGGAGTGAGGCAGTCACAACCCTGTCAAGCAAGTAAGACAACCAGTGTCACACGCTTTGTTCAAAAGAGGGATATAAAAAGAAAGAAAAAAAAGCCCGCTAAGTCGAAGCGACTTAGGCAAAATTTAGTGTATCCCGCTGGACTTCAAAATCGAAAAAATCAAAAGGATTAGTCCAGGCAAAATCAGGGAAATAAAAAAGAGGGATCGGAAAAGCAAAAGAAAGAAAGAAAATCCCCGATAAGAACAAATTCATGTGATTACAGACACAGAAGATAAAAAGGGATGACTGTCACTCCAAAACCTCCTTAGGTGTCAAACCATTAGTGGCATGGGTTCCCTAAATATCATAAACTTTTTTTAGAGATAAGCGTTTGGGTCGGATTAACTGAACATAGGACTGGAGAACATCACGAAGAGTGGGGGGGCACCAATAAACTTTGAGCCATAAATCCTTTTTTTCTGAAACCATGAACCAGACCACGTTACAACCCTTAAAAGTCCTAATTGAAACAGGGTTTATTCCGAAAGCGTACTTCAATAGGGTAACGTTCCTGACTCCTATAAGTTGTGCTAATAAGATTTGTTGGTATTGCATGAGCACATTGTTTTCAAAAATCAAGGCCGCATCCCAGCTAGTAATTCGTTCACAAGGTTGGGCGACGCATTTTCAATAGAAACTTCAAGGTTAACATGGGTGTTGCATTAGAATTCTCATAGATAACTTGTTATGTTTGCATACATGTGCTTAAGCATCAACGTAGCTTACATAGTGAAAGTCAGTCAAGAAGCTTGATCCTGCCAAGTTGGGTTGCTTGAAAATTCCGAAGGACAATCATATCAAGGGGCATGCTGCCAAGAGACTCATTGTAGAGTGGGCTCTCCCAGTAAGTCGTGTTAAGATGTAGCCAATCTGGGGCAGTCACGTCAAGAAGGCCCTCTGAAATTCAGTTATTCTGGGGCATTCATATTAGGACGGGCCACCTCTAGAGGGTGGGAGACTGTCCATTCCTGAAAATGGTTATTTGAAAGCACCTCTTCAAGGTACAAAATACTGAGGCAGAATATTTCAGGTCATTGCAAATCCTTTCGAGGCAAGTTACTTCATAGATTATGTCGTCTGGGGCAGTTATGTCGAGATCTGATAAATCTCTCCAAGAGCTTGAAGACCCCGGGGCAGTGCGAAGGCCCGGTCTTCTGTAAAATCCTTTTGAGACGATTTCTTCCATTAGACCTGGTGGTCTGGGGCAGGTGGAAAGTTCAGAGAGCCGCTTATGACCACAAAGACAAGTCAAGCTGCAGGGCAACGGGATTGTACTTCCCCTGCAGCTTACTCTCCCCAGCATTGAGGTTGCACTTTCCTCAGCAGAGCAGACCTTCCCTAGCAGGAGACTTAGGAGGTATTTTCCCCAGGTCAAGACGTTATTTCCCCACAAAGTCAAGGTGCTCCTTCTCCCCCGTCAGCAGGCTAAGTCCAGCAGTATCCCCAGCAGGTTTTGAATCCAAGTGATATTTGACACTCTCTTGATCCAGGCCGTGGCCTCCTTTTTCAAAGAGATATGTATAATCCCCAGTAGAGCGAATGTTCATCTGAGACTTCATCCTCAGCAGAAGTTATTGATCCAGAGAGTCGGTCACGGTGATCCTTCTCAACGGAGTTCTGGGATTCAGAGGACAATTTATTTTTGTCGGCCCGATCTGAATCATTCTTTTCTCTCCGACATTTATTTTGCTGGAGGGACCCCTTTTGCATATCATAAGCACTTGCATTGCATCCTCAAGCGCGTAGCATTTCCACTTCATGTGGAGCATTACGGAAAAATTCAAACATTTGCATTCGAAGCATAAGCCAGGTTTGACGCTCTCTTTGCCAGTTTCTCTTTCTCAGCGGAGATGGCATAACTCAGGAGATTTTGGAGGGGCGCGTTCCTCATATTTGTGTTCCCCGGCAGAGTCTTTTATTTAGACTTATCCATTCCCCAGCGAGATTAATCCCCGGTAAAAGTTGCTTTACACCTTTTTACACCCGTCCGTGTACCCTTTTGATACCCGTCCGTATTGAAACCTTTACACCCGTCCGTGTACCTTTTTGATACCCGTCCGTATTGAGCCTTTACACCCGTCCGTGTACCTTTTGATACCCGTCCGTATTGAAACCCTTTACACCCGTCCGTGTACCTTTTGATACCCGTCCGTATTGAAACCCTTTTGATACCCGTCCGTATTGAAACCTTTACACCCGTCCGTGTACCCTTTTGATACCCGTCCGTATTGAAACCTTTACACCCGTCCGTGTACCTTTTTGATACCCGTCCGTATTGAGCCTTTACACCCGTCCGTCTATCTTTTGATACCCGTCCGTATTGAATCCCTTTACACCCGTCCGTGTACCTTTTTGATACCCGTCCGTATTGAGCTTTCTACACCCATCCGTGTACCCTTTTGATACCCGTCCATATTGAAACCTTTACACCCGCCCGTGTACCCTTTTGATACCCGTCCGTATTGAAACCTTTACACCCATCCGTGTACCTTTTAGATACCCGTCCGTACTGAGCTTTCTACACCCGTCCGTGTACCCTTTTGATACCCGTCCGTATTGAAACCCTTACACCCGTCCGTGTACCTTTTTGATAGCCGTCAGTATTGAGCCTTTACACCCGTCTGTGTACCTTTTGATACCCGTCCGTATTGAAACCCTTTACACCCGTCCGTGTACCTTTTAGATACCTTTCCGTATTGAGCTTTCTACACCCGTCCGTGTACCCTTTTGATACCCGTCCGTATTGAAACCTTTACACCCGTCCGTGTACCCTTTTGATACCCGTCCGTATTGAAACCTTTACACCCGTCCGTGTACCTTTTAGATACCTATCCGTATTGAGCTTTCTACACCTGTCCGTGTACCCTTTTGATACCCGTCCGTATTGAAACCTTTACACCCGTCCGTGTACCTTTTTGATACCCGTCCGTATTGAGCCTTTACACCCGTTCGTGTACCTTTTGATACCCGTCCGTATTGAAACCCTTTACACCCGTCCGTGTACCTTTTTGATACCCGTCCGTATTGAACTTTCTACACCCGTCCGTGTACCCTTTTGATACCCGTCCGTATTGAAACCTTTACACCCGCCCGGGTACCCTTTTGATACCCGTCCATATTGAAACCTTTACACCCGTCCGTGTACCTTTTAGATACCCGTCCGTATTGAACTTTCTACACCCGTCCGTGTACCCTTTTGATACCCGTCCGTATTGAAACCTTTACACCCGTCCGTGTACCTTTTTGATACCCGTCCGTATGAGCCTTTACACCCGTCCGTGTACCTTTTGATACCCGTCCGTATTGAAACCCTTTACACCCGTCCGTGTATCTTTTTGATACCCGTCCGTATTGAGCTTTCTACACCCGTCTGTATACCCTTTTGATACCCGTCCGTATTGAAACCTTTACACCCGCCCGTGTACCCTTTTGATACCCGTCCGTATTGAAACCTTTACACCCGTCCGTGTACCTTTTAGATACCCGTCCGTACTGAGCTTTCCACACCCGTCCGTGTACCCTTTTGATACCCGTCCGTATTGAAACCTTTACACCCGTCCGTGTACCTTTTTGATACCCGTCCGTATTGAGCCTTTACACCCGTCCGTGTACCTTTTGATACCCGTCCGTATTGAAACCCATTACACCCGTCCGTGTACCTTTTTGATACCCGTCCGTATTGAGCTTTCTACACCCGTCCGTGTACCCTTTTGATACTCGTCCGTATTGAAACCTTTACACCCGTCCGTGTACCCTTTTGATACCCGTCCGTATTGAAACCTTTACACCCGTCCGTGTACCTTTTAGATACCTATCCGTATTGAGCTTTCTACACCCGTCCGTGTACCCTTTTGATACCCGTCCGTATTGAAACCTTTACACCCGTCCGTGTACCTTTTTGATACCCGTCCGTATTGAGCCTTTACACCCGTTCGTGTACCTTTTGATACCCGTCCGTATTGAAACCCTTTACACCCGTCCGTGTACCTTTTTGATACCCGTCCGTATTGAGCTTTCTACACCCGTCCGTGTACCCTTTTGATACCCGTCCATATTGAAACCTTTACACCCGCCCGGGTACCCTTTTGATACCCGTCCATATTGAAACCTTTACACCCGTCCGTGTACCTTTTAGATACCCGTCCGTATTGAACTTTCTACACCCGTCCGTGTACCCTTTTGATACCCGTCCGTATTGAAACCTTTACACCCGTCCGTGTACCTTTTTGATACCCGTCCGTATGAGCCTTTACACCCGTCCGTGTACCTTTTGATACCCGTCCGTATTGAAACCCTTTACACCCGTCCGTGTACCTTTTCGATACCCGTCCGTATTGAGCTTTCTACACCCGTCCGTGTACCCTTTTGATACCCGTCCGTATTGAAACCTTTACACCCGCCCGTGTACCCTTTTGATACCCGTCCGTATTGAAACCTTTACACCCGTCCGTGTACCTTTTAGATACCCGTCCGTACTGAGCTTTCTACACCCGTCCGTGTACCCTTTTGATACCCGTCCGTATTGAAACCTTTACACTCGTCCGTGTACCTTTTTGATACCCGTCCGTATTGAGCCTTTACACCCGTCCGTGTACCTTTTGATACCTGTCCGTATTGAAATCCTTTACACCCGTCCGTTTACCTTTTTGATACCCGTCCGTATTGAGCTTTCTACACCCGTCCGTGTACCCTTTTGATACCCGTCCGTATTGAAACCTTTACACCCACCCGTGTACCCTTTTGATACCCGTCCGTAATGAAACCTTTACACCCGTCCGTGTACCTTTTAGATACCCGTCCGTACTGAGCTTTCTACACCCGTCTGTGTACCCTTTTGATACCCGTCCGTATTGAAACCTTTACACCCGTCCGTGTACCTTTTTGATATCCGTCCGTATTGAGCCTTTACACCCGTCCGTGTACCTTTTGATACCCGTCCGTATTGAAACCCTTTACACCCGTCCGTGTACCTTTTTGATACCCGTCCGTATTGAGCTTTCTACACCCATCCGTGTACCCTTTTGATACCCGTCCGTATTGAAACCTTTACACCCGCCCGTGTACGCTTTTGATACCCGTCCGTATTGAAACCTTTACACCCGTCCGTGTACCTTTTAGATACCCGTCCGTACTGAGCTTTCTACACCCGTCCGTGTACCCTTTTGATACCCATCCGTATTGAAACCTTTACACCCGTCCGTGTACCTTTTTGATACCCGTTCGTATTGAGCCTTTACACCCGTCCGTGTACCTTTTGATACCCGTCCGTATTGAAACCCTTTACACCCGTCCGTGTACCTTTTAGATACCTGTCCGTATTAAGCTTTCTACACCCGTCCGTGTACCCTTTTGATACCCGTCCGTATTGAAACCTTTACACCCGTCCGTGTACCCTTTTGATACCCGTCTGTATTGAAACCTTTAGACCCGTCCGTGTACCTTTTAGATACCCGTCCGTATTGAGCTTTCTACACCCGTCCGTGTACCCTTTTGATACCTGTCCGTATTGAAACCTTTACACCCGTCCGTGTACCTTTTTGATACCCGTCCGTATTGAGCCTTTACACCCGTTCGTGTACCTTTTGATACCCGTCCGTATTGAAACCCTTTACACCCGTCCGTGTACCTTTTTGATACCCGTCCGTATTGAGCTTTCTACACCCGTCCGTGTACCCTTTTGATACCCGTCCGTATTGAAACCTTTACACCCGCCCGTGTACCCTTTTGATACCCGTCCGTATTGAAACCTTTACACCCGTCCGTGTACCTTTTAGATACCAGTCCGTATTGAGCTTTCTACACCCGTCCGTGTACCCTTTTGATACCCGTCCGTATTGAAACCTTTACACCCGTCCGTGTACCTTTTTGATACCCGTCCGTATTGAGCCTTTACACCCGTCCGTGTACCTTTTGATACCCGTCCGTATTAAAACCCTTTACACCCGTCCGTGTACCTTTTTGATACCCGTCCGTATTGAGCTTTCTACACCCGTCCATGTACCCTTTTGATACCCGTCCGTATTGAAACCTTTACACCCGTCCGTGTACCCTTTTGATACCCGTCCGTATTGAAACCTTTACACCCGTCCGTGTACCTTTTTGATACCCGTCCGTATTGAGCTTTCTACACCCGTCCGTGTACCTTTTAGATACCCATCCGTATTGATACCTTTACACCCGTCCGTGTACCTTTTAGATACCCGTCCGTATTGAACCTTTTTACACCCGCCCGTGTATCTCTTCAGTACCCGTCCGTAATTGATTTTATGAATTCCTTGACACCCGTCAGTGTTTATCCCCGGCATAGTTAACACTCGTTTGTGTTTATTTTGTGACTTTCCAATACTTTGGTTTTCAACACTCGTACGTATCGTGACAAGTGCAACATTTATTGTTCGTCCCCCAGTGAGTCGTCCCTCTTCTGTTGGTCGCAAATTTCTGGAGTTCTTTCAGTATTCAATCCCCGTGTATCCTGGAATGTCTGAGAGCCGTTGCTATCATACCTTCAGGACCAAGTTGGTTGAATAGGGGCAACTGTTGCACCCCAAAATTTGCCCTCCTTACTCTTTTTACTAACTGGCTTATGTTTCATTTCATTTTTTGCATTATCATGTGTGCATATCATTAGCATGGGGTCAAGGTGCTTGAGGCAGTTCAAGAAAAGTCTTATCTGGTCTACCACTTCATCAAGGGTTCACAGGTGGCAAGGGATCCCAAGTGGATCACTCTCTCCTAACCAGTGCATGAATTAGGGTTTTGAGATTCTTGGGTTTATGGCTCCAATAGGCAATCTCCTTGGGTTTTTATCATCAGCAAATGGCATATCTTATCTTTGTTGGAGAGGATACACATCATAGTCAGAGGAATTTGGATTTGGAGACTCTGCTATTTCCTCCTAGACTGAGGGTACCAAAACTAGGGTTTGCTATAAAGTCAGTTTATTTCTGATTTTTTGGGCAAGACTTGGTTCCATGGTATTCCTTGGGTCCCTGAGTACCTGGGAGTGGGGAATTGTCCATCAGTTTGGTTCAGGAGAAGTTCAATTGGCCAATGGATTGAAAATCAGTTAACCTGGTCAAAAAGTTAAATGTGGTCAACACAAAGTCAAACCTCAAGATTTTTGGTCAACATCAAGATTATGGGGTGAAATTCATCATTTGATCAAGGGTTGATCATGATTCATCAAGGAAACCTCAGAATCATCAAGAATCGGGAGTTACTAAATTAGGGTTTTTGTAGTAAAAGTCAACTGTACTTTGACCAGGCCTAACTTCCACATACTTCATCAAAAATTCCTCAACCAAAGCCCATATTGAAGGAAATTTAATTCCCTACAACTTTGTGTCTTACAAGCCAAGTCCAGAAATGCTTCATTTGGGAGATATGAGCCAAGACATTATAGGTCATTTTGAAAGTCAACAAAAGTCAACCTTTTTCAAAAGCTCATAACGTGAACATGGAAGATAAAATTGACATGGGACCAAAAGGGTTGGTTAGAGAACATCTTGAGGTTTCTAAAAAGTATTAGTTTGCATTAAGGAGCTAAAAATTGAAGGAGTTATGCTTAGTCAAAGTTGGGCAATTTTGAGGAGGTGCACAAAGCAAACTATGCCTAAAATCCAAATTTTGACAAATGGGCCATAAGTTCCTTAAACCAAACTCAAACATAAAGCCATGCACGACCCAAAGAGCATATATTGGATTTTTCCTCATTTTATTTTATTTTTATTGGATTTAATTAGTTAAAATCAATATTAAATGAAATAATTCAAAAATAATTAAACAATGGATTATTCAGACCCAACTCATCATCAGAAAGATAACCCTAAGTATTTAAAACCTACTCATGCATTAGTTAGGGTGAGAGACGAAAATTTGGAGAGGAATCAAGGTTTGAACCCTAAGGACCTTTCTCATCAAATCTCGTAATCTACAAGGTTTTTGCCCAGAATTCTTCCACCAAGCTTCTCTTGGCAGTCCAAAGAGTAGAAATCATTCACCATTTGCAGCCAAAAGCGAGCACGCGGGTGGAGCCATCTCAGGTTATCCATTTTTTGCATGATCACGAAACTTTCTTTTTTGATATGCATAAGATTGTGTGACTCCCACTGATCATTCTGATATGATTATTTTTAATTATGGATGCGTGTATGACTTTCTATGATCGTTTAAAGTTTCGTGCTCTAACTTTTTTCTCTTCGTATCTCACCATGTGTTAGTTTTTTGTTGTTTTTGACGACATAATCGTAATCCTCGTGAAAATCTGGGTGGGATAGTGTACTCGTGCGTGTATTTTGGTGCCATTTTGTTACAGGTTACCGGAGAAGGAGGCGGAGCCCTAGCTCCGGTGGTGGTGGCCGGCGAACCAGTCCGGCGAGGGCTTGGGGAGGGAGACGATACCACAACCGTCCGATCCTTGAATCCAACGTTTCAGATTGCGCCATGTGGTTTTTTGTTTATTTTTTTTTCTGATTTTTATTTTGTGATCCCATGTTATTCACCCATGCTAACTACCATGCTCTTCCAATGAGGTTATTTCATTTAGCTTACTTTTCATTGACCGTGGACTTATTGACTTAATCGTGTCCTCTTGATGGATCAGACGAACACGACGGCGCCAGTGCATTAAAAAAGCCACGCCCCCTGCACATGGCACCACACGGTGTTCACTTTTTTTTTATTTTTGATCGCTGGATGGTTTAGTGGGCTGGGGTGCTATCTGCACCCCCCATTTCCTGGCCCAATGTCATTTCCCCTTGATTTCATTACTAAAGCACCCCCCATACTATTTTCTACTTTTTTTTTATTTTTACTTAATTTGTCATATTTCACATTTTAATTTTAAATACCTAATTGCATGTAAAAAATCCTAAAAAATTCATACATTATTGTTATTATCTTATAAAATTTTCATCAATTTTATTTTTTTATTTTTATTTTATTTTTATCATTTAAATTAATTGTTTAATTCAACTTCTTTTTAATTACACATCTCATGCATACTTGAACTTCTTTATTTTAATTCTCCTCATCTACAAAAAATTTTTCACTCGTTCTTTTTGCATTCATTCATTAACACATTAAATTGTATAAAAATATTTTTCTTTCATTTTTAAATATTTTTCATGTTGCATTTAGGTCCTTCTCTTTGGCATAATTGAAACCTATCCCTCACTTGAATTTGTATGATTATTTGAATGACTAACACTTGGAGTTTTTGCAGGATTCTTTTATATGTTGTTTGCCTCCAGTTGAGGAACCTTAATGTTTAATTTGGGAATTTTAGGGATCATTTTTCTAATTATTGGAGTCATTCTTACTTGAGATTTTCTTGCAGGCGTATCTTTGACTTTATGTGATTACCTTGTCTGAAAGGCACTTGTGCCCTTTGCTTTGGGGTTGTTTCTTTGTTTCCTTGATTCATGTTTGGATTATTATCATTGTTGTTTACCTTTGCTTGATTTTCTTTCACCTCATTCCTCTTATTCACGTCTGTTTCTCACTAACCTTCTGTGCAGGATTAAGGTAAGTTCCTTAAGGGTATGGATAAGCATCCATGGTCACCCTTACCTTTTCCTCTCTCATCTTTCTTCCTTTAGGGTTTAGGTTAAACCTCACTAACCGTAGGTCACCCATGCATGATGACTTTAGGATTCATAGTCTCCCTTTAGAGTTACCCTTGTGTCTTCTCTCTTCTCATCTCAAATTTCTTTAAAACACTTAATAATAATGAGGTGTATTGCGCACGAGCCTTAAGTATGGGGAATGAGAAATGAGGGGCTTCCTCTCATCTTTCTAGAGTGCTTAGCGAGCGTCCTGTCTTGGGACGATGCGCTAAGTATTCGCCCCTGTGCCCTAGACTTTGGTGCAATGCAGCTTAGGAACTAACTTAAGCCACTTCTGTCCTAAAAAACACCAACCAACTTCAAACCTTTTTGTCCTTCGGGACCTCCAACTAAAGGCTATTTTCAAAAAGGGCACGTTACCTTCCGTCTGAGTCGCAAACAGGCATCGACCCTAACTGCCGGACGCGAACTTAACGTCGCTCATAAAAAACACAAAAAGAACTTGGTCCGAACTACGTTGACTTTGAATTCCCCATTGCACAAAGGGGGTACGTAGGCCTAGGACGTCGACGTTCTACCGAGTCTGTCTTTGTCTTTCCCCCTCCGTCTTAGTACAACCCTAGATGATAGTATAACTTACCCTTAAAATAGACAACAAGCGTGGATCCCATCGAGTACGATGGACGCGTGGGGTGCTAACACCTTCCCCTCGCGTAACCGACTCCCGAACCCAGGCTATGGTTGCGATGACCATTCCTTTCCCCCTTCCTCAGGTTTATGCGGTGTTCCCTTTCCCTCTCTTGGGATAAATTTACACGGCTGGCGACTCTGTTTTTCTGCGCCACTCTCGCGCTTGTACCTGGATGAAAATCCTGGGAGCGACAGCATCGATCTAACACAAAGAGATCGTTACATAGTTGGGTATGATGTTCTGATTTACACAAAGAGATCGTCGTGCTGTTGAAATGGATACTTAGATCTAACACAAAGAGATCCTCGTACTCTGGAGGTAGAACGTTCCAATCTAACATAAAGAGATCATTCTTTTGCTTGATGATTAATGTTCAGATCTAACAGAGATATATCTTCACAACCTTGAAAAATAAAGAAACTTTGATCTAACATAAAGAGATCGTTACATGAAAAGAAACTCTAATCTAACACAAAGAGATCGTTGTACTTTCGAAAAGAAACTATGGTCTAACACAAAGAGATCGTCGCCCTGTTGATAAGAAACATCGATCTAACACACAGAGATCTTCACTTCTAAGAAGTTTAATTCTCATATCTACCACAAAGAGATCTTCACATGCTAGGGATGGATGCTCGGATATAACACAAAGGGATCCTCGCATTCTTGAGAGGGTGAATGTTTTGATTTAACACAAAATAGATCTTTGCATTGTTAAAAATGATGCTAAGATCTATCACAAAGAGATCTTGGCATTACAGATAAGAAACTTGATCTAACACAAAGATATCATCGCTCTCTAACGACGGTGTTCTGATCTAGCACAAAGAGATCATTGCACCACTGAAAAAAGACTTCGATCTAACACAAAGAGATCACCATAGTGGTTGAAAGTTGATGTTCCAATCTAACACAAAGATATCTTTATATGCTTAAAAGAGACTCTGATCTAACACAAAGAGATCATCGAATTTGAGTAAAGAGGATTGGATCTAACACAAAGAGATCCTCACATTGCTGATGTTGAATTATGTTAATTGTCGTATGCCTGGAAGTCGATGTTTATATCAGACATAAAGATTCTGTGGGGAATGAGAAGACCCCCGAGACTTGCTGGGGAATGAAAGGTTAATACTAACCAAAAGGCATAATATTTACTTTCAACCATCGAACCAAATGGTCCAATTCAATTGCTTCTTCAGAGAGTAGATCAATAAGGACAACTGACTCTGCCGAGAATTGACGGAAGTAATATATTGGGGAATACAAGAGACTCTCTGCACATGAGACTTAATAAGAATATATTGAGAATATCCAGTGGAACTTATTTATTGGGGAACTCCTGTCCATTAGACTTTCTGGGGAGATTGCTAACTTGAGCTATTACTTCGAAGGGACTTGCTAAGGATAACACTGTTGGGAATAACTTTCTAAGGAATCCTGTTGATATGAAACTCGTCTGGGGAGCTCATAAAGTTTTGCTGGAGAAAATTTCGGAGGGAACTCTTATAGGGAGATATCTACTAGGGAAACTAAAAAAAAATTTCGTTGACACTAGAGATCACTTTAGGGAATATCAATCACTTTGCTTGGGAAGAAAATCATCTCGAGAATCATCACCAATATTGATTGTCATATCAAGAATCACTAGCATTTACGTTGTACCAAGGTTTGTGTGGATTAGGCATCAGCCTCAATGATCTGGGTACTACCATCCATTTTCGAATCAAATGAGGTAGCAATTAGTTATAGGTCTAAGGGATAAGTCAACATCTGGGCGCTTTCTTTGCAGATCAAGTTGAGTTTTTATTGGAGCTTGATCTTGGTTCTGAGCCCGATTTTTTCTTAACTTGATTGGGTAATAATAAAAGGATGATGGTGAGGATACCTTGGAATTAAGGACTGAGGATAGCATCCAAGATGAGAGTATTGAATTGGAAAATTTGCTACATGTGGCTTCCTTTGATCAACAGTGATACCAGATGGACGTAGAGAGGTAACCATTTCTGCTGCAGCAAATGGTGTGGGGTTGCCATCTTTCTTTAACAAAGCTTGCAGGATATCCCTGAACATGCTCATCTGACTTATAAACTATTTGATGTCCTCTCTTAACAAATCCTGACCTCGCTGGAGTTTGTCTGTAGCTCTTCGAGACACGCTTCAAGTTCTGAGCGCGTGCCCGGTAATCAGCTAGCTAGTTATGAACAAAAGGCAGAATGAGATTTTTGTCGTTTTTGGAAATGTGTGCATATGCATGTTTGATCCATGTGGATGCGTCAACTTTTAATGTTCATGTTAATTATGTTATGATAATGAAATACCCATGTTATGTATGAACCGTTGGGTATGTGATCAATGGAACATTCTAATTAGTCGCTTCATGGAGAAAAAGTTCTAGGAATAGGAAATCCACCCACGGGTAGACTCTAGGGTTTTAAACAGTTTCCCAAAGTCATGAACCCTATTTGAAAATATTATCGCCATAACGACTAATTGTAAGACAATAATATCCTTTAGAGGATCTACTATAGGTGAGGTCTTCGTATCAACCCAACGAGTCATAAGTCTCACAGGTCAACACTACACAACCATCGACTCCATGGTTCTAGACATAATTCCCATAGTCATGGATCTCATTTGACGATATTATCGCCAGAACGACTAATCGTAAGACAATAATACCTGTAAAAGGATTTATTCTGAGTGAGGTCTTCGTATCAACCCAATGAGTCCTAAGTCTCGCAGGTTAATACTACACAACCATCGGTTCTAAAAGCCATTGGTTCAGGGTTCTACAAAAGGTCCTTAAAATCATGGATCGAGGTTGAAAATATTACCGCCAGAACGACTAATCGTAAGACAATAATACTTTCAAGGGATCTCACCTGAGTGGGGTTCTAGCATCAACCTAATGAGTCCAATGTCTCGTAGGTCAATATTACACAACCACCGTCTTATCTTAGGTTTTTCTCATAGCTTGGGTATGAAGCTTTTCCTCACAATATGCCAATAACTAAAAGGTTCTAACGATACCATACAACATTGTACAACAGTTGGATGTACAGTAATAAAGGCATATAAAGATAAAGAGAATAAGAAGAAAACAAGCAAATAAAAGCAAACAGTCAAACACAAAACAACTAAACTAGGGCGGACTTGCTTAGGAAGATATTCCCCAGTACAACAGTTGAATGTACAGTAATAAAGGCATATAAAGATAAAGAGGATAAGAAGAAAGCAAACAAATAAAAGCAAACACTCAAACACAAAACAACTAAACTAGGGCGGACTTGCCGAGGAAGATATTCCCCAGCAGAGTCGCTAGCTGGAGCGGTGCGAAAATACCCGAGCGTAAGTGTAATACCCCAAAATTTTCCCTCTTATTTATACCCAAATAGATGGCTTATGTTTCACATTTCATATGCATTTAGGTCATGAATATTACACATGCATCATTGGTCTTCTCAAGGCATGGTATCAAGGGTATCACCATCATTGATTGTGCAAAGCAAAGAGAATGAGATATATTCAATTACTCGAGCCATAAAGACCCATCATGCCTCAATACACCTCATATGGTTCGCCATTCCATCAGGAGATTGAGGTTGGCAAGTGAATTGAAGAGGATCACACCCTCTTAACTTGGACTCCTCTAATTAGGGTCTTGGTCATCTGAGCTTGGGACACCTTTATAAGCAAGGATCTTGGAGCTTTAACCTCATCTTATCACATGAATCATCTTGGTTTAAGGCAATCCACATCATGTTCAAAAGAATTAGGGTTTGAGGAATCAGTCAATTTCTCTTGACTTTTGGGGACCAAATTAGGGTTTTGCTTAAAATTAGTTTATTTCTGATATTTTGGTAAGACTTGATCCCATGGTGTTCTATGTGTTCCCAAGTGTCTAATATTGGATTATGGACCATCAATGTCATTCACAGGGGTTTCAAATGGATGGTTGATTGAAAATCAGGAGAATTGGAAATAAAGTCAACTAATCAAGGAAAAAGTCAACTCCTGACTTTTTAAAGTCAAAATCATGTTCCTTATGTCAAATATGGTCCATGGGTGGAATTTGATCAAGAAATGTCCCAAGAATCAAGAAAAATCAAAAGTTGTGAAAACTTGCCATTTTTGGAAATTAGGGTTTTTAAGAAATTTCCATTTTGGGAAAGTTTGTCTTAAGTTTCAGCCATCTTCAAGCCCATATTTGAGCATGATACAAGCCTCATTTGAATTTTTTTTTCAAATAAAAGTTGTAGTATGATCTTTCACCTTTCCAACCATATAAAGAACTCCTCATTTGGATTTATAGATCAAGAGTTATGATCATTTGAAGTTGGGATCATTAAGTTGTCTAAATGAAAAAACTTAGATTTTTTCTAAGTTTCAAAATTCAGTTTGGTGGTCATGATTTCAAATCCATTTTTCATGATGATGGAAGCTTCAATTTCACTTTTCTCCAACATGAAAAATGTAGTATCAAGTGTCCCCTTCAAAATGGTTACAAGAACCATGGGGTTTGGATCATAATTCAAAGAGTTATAATCTTCCAAAATCCTTAAAAATCACCCTTTTGGATTCATGCAAAAAACTCATGTCATTATCTTCTTATGGCAGCATGGAACACTTGATTTCAACTCCATTTTCACATTGTTTGAGCCTTATTACAACTTACTTCCAACATCGAGATTATTCTATGGAATATCATCTTTGCAAAGCAACAAAAATCATCCATTTTGAATCAAAATTTACCAAGATATGCATGTCCAAAACCATATTCATGTAACATAATATTCATTGTTATGGTTCATTTAATTTTAAAAATCCAAAGTGATGCTATCACATTAGCCATGCGCATGAAAAATGATCACTACACCAACATGTCATCTTTACCACATTTAACCATGCAAAAGCTTACATGCCATGCACCATGGTATCACTTACCTCTTATACCATGCATGAAAAAGGTGAAAACTTAATAAACTAGTTGTTGTTCTAACTATACCAGCATGTCACCATTATCATCATCCATATCACTCCATGATCACATGATAAAACACACAAAATAATCCCAACCCGCGTGCACCACCACAACCCACTCTTATTTTTTCATTTTTCTCTTAACCTCACTTTAACCATTAACCAACCTTGGGTAGCTCTTTAACCACACATAAACCATTCATATAAAGGTTCAAAACTCTAATAGAATTGGTTAGAGTCCATTGTTCACAAAATCATATCCAAAACTTGAAGAAACTCCATTGACACCAATTCTTGAAGGCTGCGAATCTGAGCCATTATTGGAGCTTTCTTCACCCTTTCTTCACCATCTTCATCTCCATAACACAATCTCTCTTATGTATGCATTACCATTGAGCTGGATTCACCATAACAGTGCAACAACTTCAACATCATTTTGGAATTTTAGCAAGATTCAAGGAGATTAGAGCATTTATTTTTCTCTAGGTGTGTTGATTAGAAGATTTGCATGAAGTATTAAGGTTTCTTGTACGTGATAAAACCTTCATCCAGGTTTGTGATTGTTGAAACTTTAGCATTATGTTAGAACTCACATAGGCCTTGGAATCATATGGTTAATGTGCATCTGAAGTCCTTTATAAAGAGGCAACGTGTTTGGATAAAGATTGGTTAACAATGTGATGTTTCAAAGTTTCAAGTTCTAATTTATCCCCTTTATATCTTCTAGTGTGTGGTTTGTTTGAGGATTTTAACCATGGATTCTTAATCTACGTTGCAAGGGCTTCAATTTGGACTTTTATTTTGTGTAAAACGGTTTAGAATTGGTTGTGTATGGTGTGGTTAAAGATTGCTATTTTCATCCTTTTATGCGCATGAAGTTCTTGTCCATGAAGGGTTTCACGATTTTGTTGCATGGTGGGAGGAGGAAGACGACTCGTCTTCCTAGAGGTCATGGCCACTTTTTGTCCTTTTCCTCATTTAAAATAAACTTGACCTATTGATAAATGGATGTGTGTAACGTTTTTCTTATACTAAACAAACATAATAGGTGATAGTGTGAATATTCCTGGCCGTTGATGCTCATCAGAGGCATGAGAGGGTGCCACCTCATTAATGAGGCATGCCCCTCTCACGTGACGTTCTTTCCACCCTTTCCTTGTTTCATTTTTGTTATTTCAAGGTGTTTTGGTTGCGCATTGGGCTTACAGAATTGCTATTCGCGCCCCAGCATTAGGCCCATGCAATATTGTACCAGCAAGTTCCTAGTGTAACACCCCCTTTGCTTTTCTTTCTCTTTTTTTTTGTTATTTCTTTTTGTATGCGTGCAAAATCATTTTTTAAAAATAGCAAATATTGCCACAAATTTCAAATTAATTCATGTAGATACCTAAGGGTTTTGCTTAATTTTTAGTGAATTTTATTTTCACTTTTGGGTGCATTTGGTATTTTTTTTTATCAATTTCTGATTGTAGTGTGTTCTTAATACCATACCTTGTAATGCAATCCACAAAAAGTGACCTTCCTCTAATCTTTTGGACCTGATTTTTGGTATGCAAGTAGCCACTTGATTTTTTGACATGTTGATGCTTGATTGATATCTTGTCCATGAATTTTGGAATGCTTTTGAATTTCATCTTTTGAGCTTTGCTTTGTATGATCATCCTTGACATGTGCTTGATCTTTGCAATTAATTGAATACTTTTGATGCATGATTTGGATCCAATCTTTTGCATGTGATCACTAACTGGCCTTAACATGACTTTGTTGATTTTTCATAATTTTCAAAGGCCTTTTTCTATTTTTCATCAATTTTCTAATGTGAACCTATCAAGTTGATACATGCTTAGAACTAGGTCATGGTTTGGCATTTGTATGAGGCTACCTTAGGCCAACTTTGGGGATGTGATGAAGAATGTTCATGGTGATGTTTTGAGACATAATTAGGATGCTTGGATTTTGTTTCTAAATCATGAATTACATGCTTTGTATGAACCTAATTGGATGCTCGATGCTACTTGATACTTGCCTAGATGTCTTGATTGGATTATACCTTTATGCCACCCTCCTTAGGGATATTTTGTACATCTTTTCATGTATGTCTTAGCATGGGTTAGGGCCTGCCCACATGGATTCTTATGATATTTTATATGCCCTTAAATGATGATGTGCTTCATTAAGTTTAAACATGGATTGTGCTTTCATTTTGATCACTCTTTTGATATCACTTGTATGCCATATTTGCACATTGCTTTTGGGATTCAAATGGGAGGTTTTTTTTATGGGTGATTTGCCTCTGGTGTGGGTGCTTGAGCATTGCTTTACCATGTCATTTCATTTACCTTACTTGAGTGACAAGTTGCACACTTTTAAGAGAAGTTTAAGTGTGATTTTGCTTTTGACTTGTATTGACTTTGGAGAAGGAGTTGGATACAAAATTTTGTGACATGTTGAGATTGGTTTTAATTAGCATTAAATACATGGTTTCAATTATGACTTAGGTCCTTCACAGGTTAACTTTGTATGTGCTTAATCATTGTTTGTTCACAAATGTTTGGTGCATGATTTAGGTAATATCTTTGTATATAATTGCCTACACCTTTGAATGCAAATTGGTGTGAATCTCATGAGCCTTCCTTAAAATTTTAATCTTCATTCACATGTCGTATACTACTGCCTCATATACTTAGGTACACATTTGAGTTGTTTTGAATGATCCTTTACTTGCATTACCTTTAACATGACTCTAGGGAATTGTTTAGGAGCTAGTCTTGCTAGATGCTTGTAATATCTTTGGAGATTGTTTTGCCATGATGACATTGATGTTAATTTGAGATGTTTACACATTGGATAACATGGTTCACTTCTGGCCTAAGCCATTGCATAAGTTCTTGTCATGTTCGTTTGTCCATTATGTTCATGTTGGATTGAAACATGTTTGAGATGACACATTTGTGTGTAACTTGTAAACCTTTTGAATAAGATGTAAGATACTTTCATGATCACTTATCACTACTTCAATGTATCCACTTAACATGTTACATCTCATATGTGGCTTGAATGCTTGGTTTGGCTCCCATTTTGGGACTTTTAGAAATCATTATGACATGGTTTGTGGATGACAATTGTTTGGATATTGGTGTAGGACATAGTTTGCATTCTTGTATGCTTTCTTAGGATATTGACATGGATAGGATTTGGTGTGTTTAGCTACTGCCCCTAGTAGGATCTTGAAATTTTGGTATCAGATATGTGATGTCAAGTGAGATGTCACAACATCAATATCTGTTGTACAAACAATGCAATAATAGTAACAGATAAAAGCAGTAATCAACACAAAGGATTGTTCACCCAGTTCGGTCTAACTACCTACGTCTGGGGGCTACCAAGCCAGGAAGAATATCCAATCAATAGAATTAGTTCAAAGGTCTAAACCCACAGTTTTCCAACCCTATCACCTAATCCCTACCTATGGAATTTCTATCTAAGACTCACTTAGATAGGAGATACCTCTCACTCCCCCTCAATCACAGCAGTGATTACAATATAACAAATACAATATATAGAAGATCACACTTCAAAGACACACCTTGATTTTGCTTAAAAGCTTTGATCAAGAACAAACACTCGTGCTTAAAAGCTTAGAGTGGACAACATACAACTCAACTAAAATAGTCCTATTCAAACATCAAAGAGATGAGTGAAAGGCGCACAAATAACACACAAACTCAACCCCTAATACTTGAACTTTGCACTCAATGATTTCTTCCCTTTTTTTTCTTCAAGTAGGGTTGGCACAACTTTATATAGAATCAAAATACTTGGGCTTGGGCAATCACAATCTCATATTTGATCCTTAATTAAAGACAGATTTTATTTCCAATCAATTTTGGCTAAAAAGAAACAAAATATACTCCACAAAATATGCAGAATTGATTGTATCAGATAAAATCTTCTTCAATACATTCGCCTGCAATCTCTCTAACAGAATCTCCCAAGATATAGCTAATAAAGCGTAGCCCTAAAAACACATACCAGACTGAACATAAAGTTCAAATGTCAGAACATCGTGTTCGACATCACACACAAAATCTGCAGAATACAACAATACTAATAAAACCACCATATGTAGAATGTTGGAAGCACATGCCAAGACATCACAACAGACATTTTGAACACACACATTGTTTTACCAAAATTGTTGTCAATTACAGAACTAACAATCTTCCCCTTTGGCTAATTTTGGCTAAAACAATATTAGCACACATCCGAGATACCAGCAGCAGAAACACAGCTATATCAGAGATACCAGCAAACATGCTTAACCTCTCAAAAACTTAAACTCCCCCTTAAAAAGAAAACCACTCAGAGACACACAAAACACAGTCTACTCTCCCCCTTTTTAGCCATAATTGGACAAACTATTGACAGATGCAAACCAAGAACTCCCTCCTACTACTTCCAGCAAAAACCCTCATTGTTAGACAAACTAACTACCAGTCAGTCACAGTAGCTCTCTCTTGTTAGCCACAGAATAGACAAACACAAAACACAGCTAAATATATTAAACTGAAGCTGTCATCAATAGCAGTACAACTATATAAAGTCACAAAATAAGCACACACAGGTGCAAACAGAAACGAGCATCCAAAAGAGCTTAAAGAAATCCACCCAAAAGAAGGCATCAGGAACCAATAGAACTAGAAGAATCAATCTTCCTCAGAAGCATCAGAAACATCTTCATCACCCTCATTTTCAGCTGCTGAACCACCCTCCTCAGAACCTGAATCATTATCAACTTCCTTGACATTATCATCCTCACCATCTTCACTCTGTTATAAAAACTTGATCAATTTTTCAAATTTCATCTTCCTGGCAGTGCTAGTGTTGATAACAACATCCAGATCTTTACATGCTGACTTCAACTCATTGATCAGTTCATCTTTGGTGCATGTCTTGTTGTCACCAGAACCTGATGTTGAGACAATATCTGGGACATGATTCCCTATAAACAGCTTAAGATGCAAAGACAATGCAACCCCCTCTTGCAAGCAATATCAGAGTTGGTTAAAATTCCAGGATGTTGATTCAATATCATTCCACAAATAAGGGATGGAAATGCTATAGGCATCTTAACAACATTAGTTATAGCATGCTTCACAATCTGATCAAAGATGTAATTCCCATAATCAAACTTGACCTTGTTGCCAACAGCAAAGATAAACCTCCCTAACCCTATAACTATGGTAGTTTTGTGATTTGTAGGTACCCAGTTTGCAGCCCCAATCCTATGCAAAATTGCATATTTGACACTTAGTTGGCTAGCAGGCAATTTACCTTTCAAGGGCCAACTAGTCACTTGACTGGCAGTGATCACCTTGCACACATGGTTGTCAGTAACCTCCAGTTCACACTCCTCTCTATCACTCCTTCCCAAGTACTTGTTGATGGCACTAGGAGAGAAATGAATACATTTGCCCCTAACATAAACCTTCATGAAATTCACACTTCTACCATCAGCAATATCAGCACAATGTTCACAATGAATTCCTTAACCAGTACATCATAACACTTTGAAAAATCTAACACAATCTTTGATAATCCTGCAACATGAATCAACTCCATGATTTCCTTGACCTCCAGGGCATCTTTACCAAGCTCTCTCTCCAGAGCAATTCTTCTCAGATAAACATACTTCCATTTACTCACATTGTCAACAGAATGGAATGAAATGTTATTTAATGGAGCATCAGGAACTTTGTCAACCATCTTCTTTACAACAACCCTTTTCACAGGAGAGATGTCTGGAACATACTCTTCAACATCACAGTCAGATTCAGAATCAGCCTTTGCCTTTCTTTTCTTGGATGATGTGGACACCTTACTCCAAGATTTTGGAGGACCAACCATATACTTCTTCTTACTATTTCTAAGAGAACCTGTCATAGCAACATCCTTTTCTTTTCTAGTCTTCATCCTCTTTGCTATCCCAGGATTTACACGGGCAATCAGATCATTATCAAACAGATCATCAACATTCACAATTTCATCATCATTCATAGATTTCTTTCCCTTCTCAGCAGCAGACGTTTGAACATCTGTTTCAACATTAGTTTCAGCATTCTTCAACACAGAAGCAGCAAGCTTATGAAGCTTATCATATTTTTCACTAACAGAAGCACCAATAGGTTCCCTATCATCTGTTGTAACCTCAGAAGAATGAGGAGCAATGATCTGAGCAAGAGGTTTAGATATTCCAGCAACAGCAAAACCTTCATCTAAAACCCTAGAAACAATTTTATCAACTGAAAATGTTTCTTCCTTGCTTTGATTATCATGAGAAGGAGGGATAGTAGTTCTGTTGTCTCCAAACAGAATCCCAGTAACAAAGCTTCTAAGTTCACTATCACCATGTTTCCTAACTTTACCAGCCTTATTTTCAGAAGAGGATTTAGAAGGATTACCTTTTGCATGCGATTTTCTGATCCTTTTTGTTTCAGTCGTAGTGTGAGGAATCATTGATAAAGGAACGACATCAAGAGCACCTTCAGGAGAAATGTCTTCGAAGCGAACCTTCGATTTAAAAGCAGATTTGGACGGTGATGATGTAGATTGTTGAGACATATTGTTATTCTTGCAAAGCTTAGATTTGGGGACAAAAGAATTTCTGAAGGAGAAGATGAAACGTGAATGGTACAGGTATGACATAGGATGTAAGTTGCGTGTGGGAAGAAAAGTTGGAAATGATTGCTTTTGATTACCAACACATGTCATTAATTTCCATTTTAAAAACATAACATGGCTTTCCCTCCTAACTTTTTCACCTGCATAGACTCTTTAGGAGAAGTGAAATGTTGAAACTTTTCATGTGACATCTTGATCTGCTTCCCTATTTGGCAGTCTTCATAACTTCTTCCTTCCTCTAAATGTTCCACCTTTTGATCCCATACTCTGACTTCATCTTCTTCAGTATAACTACACGCGTAAGAGCCCGAGTCGAGAGATACCCATAGATATCAGTTGTCTTTGGACTTAGCACCCTTCATGACAACTTCACCTTTCTCATTAGTGACAATACATTCAGCTTTAGTAAAGTGAACTTTAAGTCCTTGCTCACATAGTTGCCTAATACTGATCAAGTTGGATTTCAGTCCTTTGACTAGTAACACATCATCTAACCTCGGAGCACCTGCACAATTCAGTATTCCCATACCCTTGACTTCTCCTTTGACACCATCACCGAAAGTTACACAACTGGAATAAGGTTCAACTTCAACCAACAAATTCTTCACACTTGTCATGTGTCTAGAGTAACCACTATCAAAATACCATTCCTCTTTGGTAGAGCCTCCTAGAGACATATGAGCTAACAAACAAGTAGTGACAGTCTTTGGAACCCATTGTTTAACAATTGGAGGCATGTTCTGATTCTGTCTAGGTAGAGGATCAGGTTTAGGGTAACCATAGAGCCTGAAGCAGAAAGGTTTTAAGTGGCCAAACCTTCCACAGTAATGACACCTCCATCTCTGAATCTACCTCTTGAGTGGTTGAGATGTCTTCTCCCATGATGGTGTGGCACTTGGTGATGCATAAACTGTCTAGCTCCGTGAGCCTTCCCATGAGGTTGTGGCACAAACTGATTAGGTACAGGAACATAATCTTTTCCATAACGTTGTGGCATCTGGTGAGGTACAACCTTCTTAGGCCCAGAAACATGTCCTTTCCCATGATGTTGAGACATCTGATGAGACATGTTCTGTTTAAGTCCAGAAGAACTAGCATCTGCAGAGATCTTCTTCTCACCATCAAATCCTAGACCAGTCTTATCACCTGCCCCTTTTCCAGCCTGAAGGATTTCATCCAGAGTGTCAGTTCCACTATTCAACATTTTGATGGATTTGGACATTTGATCAAGTTGGGATTTTAACAACAGAACTTCATTCTCAAGCTTAGCTTTATCAGCCTTAAGCTGGATTATAATTTTCTTCTGCTTCTCCCCTTCTTGACATACCTCTTCACTTTTCAGACACAGCTCTTGATAAGAAGCTGGTAGCTCTTCAAAGGTCAATTCATCATCACTAGACTCTCCATCAGAAGCACATATTCCAGTCAATGCCCTAACATGCTTGGCAGTCTCTTCATCATTCTCACTATCAGTATCAGACCAGGAAACATATAACCAATTTTTCTGTTTCTTGAGATATGTAGGACATTTTTTTTTTTCTGATATGACCATAACCTTCACACTCATGACATTGGATTCCTTTGTCATGATTAGGCTTCTCTTCAGCTGTAGTTCTCTTCATCTGATCAATTGACTTGTTAATGTCAGATGAGATATTCTTATCATTTGGTCTATATTTCCTATCCATTCTCTTTAACACCTTATTAAATTGTCTTCCCAGCAGTACAATGGCATTGGATAGCTCCTCCTGTGTCTCAATATCACATTCTTTCTCTTCATCTTCAGTACTAGACACCAATGCAATGCTTTTGACTTTCTTTTCTGATCTGTCATTTAGCCCTAATTCAAATGTATGAAGTGAGCCAATTAATTCATCTACCCTCATTTGGCTGATGTATTGAGCTTCCTCTATAGCAGTCACCTTCATTTCAAATCTCTTGGGAAGAGATCTGAGAATATTCCTCACCAACTTCTCATCAGGCATCCTTTCTCCTAGGGCACTAGAAGCATTTGATAGTTCAAGTATATTCATGTGAAAGTCATGAATGGTCTCATCATCCTTCATTCTTAGACTTTCAAACTTTGTTGTCAACAACTGAAGTCTTGACATCTTGACCTTGGAGGTTCCTTCATGAGTAGTTTTCAAAATATCCCAAGCTTCCTTAGCCACTTCACATGTGTTGACCAGCCTGAAAATGTTTTTGTCAATACCATTAAATATGGCATTCAAGGCTTTAGAATTTCCAAGTGCAAGCTCATCCTCTTCCTTGGTCCACTCTTCTTCAGGTTTCAGCTTTGACCCACCTTCTTTATCCACAATGACAGGTGGTTTCCATTCCTTCAAAACAGCCTTCCAAGCCCTGCTATCTAAAGACTTCAAGAAAGTAACCATACGAGGTTTCCAATAGTCATAATTTGATCCATCTATAATAGGGGGTCTATTCACAAATCCACCACTCTCCTTGTCCACTGCACCAGAAAGTAACAGCCCTAGATCTCACCCAGATGTAGAGCAGGATGACCTGCTTTGATACTAATTGAAATTCTGGTATCAGATATGTGATGTCAAGTGAGATGTCACAACATCAATATCTGTAGTATGAATAAGGCAATAATAGTAATAGATAAAAGCAGTAATCAACACAAAGGATTGTTCACCCAGTTTGGTCTAACTACCTACGTCTGGGGGCTACCAAGCCAGGAAGAATATCCAATCAATAGAATTAGTTCAAAGGTCTAAACCCACAGTTTTCCAACCCTATCACCTAATCCCTACCTATGGAATTTCTATCTAAGACTCACTTAGATAGGAGATACCTCTCACTCCCCCTCAATCACAACAGTGATTACAATATAACAAATACAGTATATAGAAGATCACACTTCAAAGACACACCTTGATTTTGCTTAAAAGCTTTGATCAAGAACAAACACTCGTGCTTAAAAGCTTAGAGTGGACAACATACAACTCAACTAAAATAGTCCTATTCAAACATCAAAGAGATGAGTGAAAGGCGCACAAATAACACACAAACTCAACCCCTAATACTTGAACTCTGCACTCAATGATTTCTCCCCTTTTTTTTTTCTTCTTCAAGTAGGGTTGGCACAGCTTTATATAGAATTAGAATACTTGGGCTTGGGCAATCACAATCTCAGATTTGATCCTTAATTAAAGACATATTTTATTTCTAATCTATTCGCCCTAAAAAGAAACAAAATATACTCCACAAAATATGCAGAATTGATTGTATCAGATAAAATCTTCTTCAATACATTCGCCTGCAATCTCTCTAACAGAATCTCCCAAGATATAGCTAATAAAGCGCAGCCCTAAAAACACATACCAGACTGAACATAAAGTTCAAATGTCAGAACATCGTGTTCGACATCACACACAAAATCTGCAGAATACAACAATACTAATAAAACCACCATATTTAGAATGTTGGAAGCACATGTCAAGACATCACAACAGACATCTTGAACACACACATTGTTTTACCAAAATTGTTGCCAATTACAGAACTAACAGATCTCATACCTTTAGGACACTTCTAACATTGGTTGTTGTTTGGTATTCATCCTAGTGTAGTCTTAGGACTCTAGCATAATCATAATAGCTTGTTTTTACACTTTGCTTTCAACTATTCATTAGTTGAGCTTGGCTTGGAGATGATAAGTTTGTGGTGCTTTGCATAGTTGCTTACCCTCATATGAATTATATTTCATCTTATTTCTCCTTTCTCATTTCTCTTTGGTGATTGTTTAGTCTAATGTTTACTTGTGATGTTCACATGATCCCTTAGGATCCCTATCTCCACTTAATTTCCGATTAAGATGGAGGTAGGAGAGACATTAGGTTTGCAATCCATGTATGATTACAAGTAGGATAGTCCCTAACCTCAATTTTAGGACCATGACGCATGACAACATTAGGACTTAGTCTCCCTTAGTTGTTTTCTTTGCAACTTTTGAGTCCTTTCTCTATTCATCTCAAAACAAGTTCAAAACACATAATAAAGGCAACGAGTATTGTATGCCATGAGCCTTAAGTACATGGGAAATGGAGAGTCGGGGGCTTCATTTCACTTTCCTATAGTGTTTAGCATTCGTTCCGTCTTGGGTCGATTTGCGACGCATTTGATCCTATGTCATAGACTTTAGTGCAATACGAGTTTCAAACTAACTTAAGCCACTTCTGTCTAAAAAACACAAACAAAATTCAAATCATTTTTACCCTTCGGGATTAATTGGGTTTCAAATCATTTTCAGAAAAAACCACGTTACTTCCGTTTTGTCGCAAACAGGCATCGACCCTAACTGCCGGACACGAACTTAACATCGCTCATAAAAACACTTAACGACCCGTAGGTTGAACTATGACTGCTCTGATTTCCTCTCTCTGGTTAGATTGAGGATACATAGGCACGAGACGACGACATCTTGGCGAGCAACCTTCCCCCACAATCCCGTAGTCCTCCGAACTACGTTGACTCTGACTTTCCCGCTCCCGAGGGAATACGTAGGCCTAGGACGACGATGTCCTATCGAGTCACCTTTTCTTTTCTTTCCCCGTTTCTAGTTCCTATCCGTTTTCATTAGCAGTAGGCTTTAGATGGATACACCCTTTGATCGATACAACAAGCGTGGATCCCATTGAGTACGATGGACGTGAGGGGGTGCTAATACCTTCCTCTTGTGTAACTGACTCCCGATCCCAGGATATGGTTGCGATGACCATTCCTTTCCCTTTGTTGAGGTTTTCTTTGATCGTTTTCTTTCCCTGCGTCGGGATAAATAACGTTCGGTGGTGACTCTTCTGTCTTTTCTGCCGGTTGATTTTCGTAGATGCGACAGTAAGGAACGCTCGAAATACAAACAAAACAGAGTAACCACTGAACTTTATTTATTCGCGAAGATGGAAAGGTAAAATATCAATAAAACCCACAAAAACCAAAAAGAAATGTCCGTCGTAACCAGATCGGGTTCAGGAGTTAGTTATGTAAAGGGAATATATTAACACCCTTCAAATCCGTTGTACTCAATGGGACCCATTTAGTTAGTTTCGTGAAAGAGTGTTAGTGTGATATCATTTGCGATCTTCTACTTATCGAGTGATAAAAGAGAAAAGAAGAACATTTTTTTTATTAAAGGGGTGCTTTTTATTATGGCGTGCCTAACAAGATTTCAAAATCCTTCTCCTACGTATCTCGAGATATGATGGAGAATTCAAGGCTACATATTTCTTGTTAACAAATAACTACTCGATTGATTGCTTTTAAGGAGTGAGCCTTTACACATATCGAGTGACTAAACCTTTGCTTGCAGCTCGCTCTTGGAGGCAAAAGCCTTTGTTTGTTTCATGTCGATATGGATAAACCATACTCGTTTCTAAAAATGTTTTCGAAGCCGCTCAAGGGCGGAAAGCAAGTTTGATTGGTTGAGTAGATTTTAGGTGGAGACATGCATCCAAACAGATAACTCTACAACAATATTCAAATGCCCGAAAAAGAAGAGGCCTAAGCCCAATCACTCTCTTTTCATCCAAAAGTTATTATGAAAAAGTGTGGCGAATTAGGTAAAAGTTCATTAATGGAAGGCTATTATTTACACATGGAGATCTACAACAATGCCCAAATAATTAGGAAGGAAAAGGTCGATAACCAATTAATATTTTTTCTTCTATAGGAAAACCGACTTAATTTAGATAATTGTTGTATTTTAATGTGGAAGACGAGTGTTCGAACATGGAGCTCTACAGCAGTGTCCGAACATTCGAGAAAGAAAATGTCTAAACCTAATCAAACCTTTTTCTTCCATTTTTTATTGTGAAATTCTTAAAAAGGAATGACTTGATGTTGGATCAAGTGTTTGATTATGAAAGCATTTGAATGATTAGAGGAAAATGTCACTTGACTTTTTGATCAAACACTCGCGTTGCATTCAATTTGAATTTGATTTGGGAAATGGGCTCGATGTTGGATCGAGCGTTATTTTTGTTCTTTTTTGAAAGTGGTTGATTTTAATCTTGAGTTTACAATTTAACTAAGATAACAAAGCAACTGAAAGGAAAGCGATAAAAGTAGGCAAACAATACAAACCGGGGGAGGGGGATACATTTTGCCGAATGAGGATATAATAAAGCGATTATAATATAAGCCCATTAAACAAAAAAATGTAAACAAAAAGGAGCTCACTGTAAGAAGACTCAAGAGAAAGCTAAGGGACCAGAAATAAACTGAAATCTAGAGTACTGAATTTAGATCTAAGCTAACTTAAGGTGAATTTATGTAGGAATCACTCCATAAGAAGCTGAGCAAAAATGATATTACAAATTTGAATGTGCAATACAAAAAGAAATCCAACAATTAGATAAACCATATACAACATTTACAACGATAAAATAAACCGAACAAAGTAATGAATTTTGCTAAAATATATCTTAAGGTGAATTCATGTAAAAATCATTCTATAAGAAATCGAGCCAAAAAAACTATGCGTCCAAGCGATTTCTAAAAGCTAAATTGGATTTAAGCTTCAAAATTGCAATGTAATGAACCAAACAACAACAACAATTCGATAAATTATGTACAACACTTATAAAGGTAAAATAAACTAACTTTAAAGTAATTAATTTAGATCTAAGTTAAGCTAACTTAAAGTGGATTCATGTAGGAATCACTCTATAAGAAGACGGGCAACCATATCTAAGCGATTTCTAAAAGCTAAATTAGGTTTAAGCTTCAAAATCGCAACGCAATGAACTAAACAATAGGAATTCAATAAATTATGTACAACACTTTCAAAGGTAAAATAAACCGAATTTAAAGTAATGAATTTATCTCTAAGTTAAACTAACTTAAAGTGGATTCATGTAGGAATCACTCTATAAGAAGCCGGGAAACTGAATCTATGCATCGAAATGATTTTTGAAAGCTAAATTGATTCGAAGCTTCGAAATCACAATATAACAAATTAGACGAATAATCTAACAACTTGATAATTAGAGAATCAACTAATTAATTAAACTATAATCAACTAAACAATTAGCATTATCCAATCAATTAATTAGTAATCTAAAATAATAAATTAATAATATAAAAACCTAAACAAGAGAGATGTATGCTACCATGGATGGTCTACAAAATCATATGGGCCCAAAGCACAACTCAACCCTTGACTCCATTTAAACTAAAAGAAAATAAATAAAACATAAATAAAATAATAAAAAAAAGAAAAAAAAACTATGTAAGAGAGATAGTGAACCACTGACACTGATGTTGCTTTGCTCTTACTCTCTCATATTTTGTTTTACTTATTTTTATAACATTTAAAGCAGGGCCAATATTAAAATTACATGTGGCAATGTTGTTTAACAAAAGCAAATAATAAAAGCACAACTAGAAGAAGAAAAAGAAACACACACACACACACACACACACACACACACAAAGCAGTAACGAAAATGCAACCTCCTCTTGTGCAAACAAGACCAAATATGGACTGCACCAGGGGCCGGCCGGCCGGTCGACGGAGGCGGTGCCTCCTTCAACCTCTTTTCGTCACCTTGTTCTAATCTCCTACTTGTTTTGTCACTTTATCTCACAATGCTCCCACCCTCTTCAATAACAATGAACAACAAAAAAGAGAAAAAAAATGAAACTATAAAACAAAAAAAACTTCAAAGAGAGGGATACCGAATATGTCGATGTTAGTTTGGATGGAATCCGGCGGTTGTTAGTTGATGGTGATGTGTGTGTTGTGTTGTGAATGTTGGAAGTATGTTTTCTTGTACATAAAAGAGGTGAATTTGAGAAGAGACATTATGGCAGTTGATCGTACCTGGATCAGACAGTATTTGATGGCCAGCAACGTCTTGTGGACTTCAGCTCCAGTGCGGTTGAAAGACGCCGGGGGGGGGTGTACCTGCAAGGTACTCCGATGCTCAAGTAAGGCAAGGGTCACAAGTAAAAGCAAGTACAAGGTTAGAGAGTAAGAAAGTGTGTAACCTGACCCTCTCAAGTGAGAGGGTATTTATAGAGAGCCCCCAGCGCGGGGCCAACGGTTACTTGCATTGGGATGGATTGCCAGGCCCAATCCAAGTAACTGCCAGAGCTTACGTGGCGTAGTGAAGACCAGCACGTGGTCTTCGCCCTGGGGTAACCGTTCCTAGATCTCCAGAATTAGGGCAGACGGATTCCATCGGGAGTGGGTGGTTACATGAGAACGTGTCCTCGCGGGGAGGAGTCTTGCGTGTCGGGGAGAGACGTGTCCTCGCGTGGAGGACTCTTATATGCAGACGTAGATGGCTCCTCGCGGGGGATGAGAACCTGAGTGTAGGGGAGGAGCGAGGCCGGGGAGGCTCGGCGCCCTGCCCGACGCTCTATACCGTGCGTGTGCCCGACAATGTTGAGGAGGCATATGCCCGACATCGGTCGTCCTAAGAGGCCCTTGTTGGGCCATCCTGGGACGTGTGGGTTGGTTCTGCTCGATTGAGGGGCAGACCTCGGCCCAGTCCAGAACAGGAACCCCCCAAGTTGTTGCTCTGAGGTGTCAGAGTAATGACTTAAGGGTCAGCTATGTCGAGGACTTATCTAGTCAGGGAAGGGACTCTAAACGAGGAACAGTGGTAATCGGGCAAAAACGAGTCGGCTTGCTCGTGCTAGACTGGCAGTGGATGGGAGACATCGCGGGGACACGGGAAGTCTGAAACGAGGTGAATGAAAAGACGCGAGTTGGGGAATGATACGACACGTTTGGGAGAGTGTGCGCCACGTGTCGCAGCTCATCATTGTCTAGGGCGGCTACGCTAGGGTAGCATAATCGATTGCCAAGGAGCCCTCGAAACTTGTGAGATCCCTATAAATAAGGGTCATCTCGTCCCATTTGCACTTTTGGCTCCCCCTTTGCTCAGATTCACTCTTTCTTCCTTCTCTTGTTTTGCCGCCGTACGCCGCCGCCAACTGCTGTGCCGGAAACCTACCAGAAGTTATTTCAAATAAGTTTCTTTCTTTTTTCTCCTTTCATTTGTCTTTTTAGGGTGGTTTCATGGTGAACTGATGAAGTTCTCATGAGAATCACGAAATATCTGGCAAAAACGGCGGAATTTCATTGTTTAGTTGTTGAATCTCGTGGGGAGAGACGATGAAATCCCCGAGGACACGAAGAATATCTCGGGGTCATGAGATGAACGTTTCTCAGCTCTTTGTTGAACATTCCGGGGATCAAGGACGGAATCCCCAGGGAGCCGACGTTTATCTCGGGGATATGGGTCGAATACCCCGGGGTCCCGCCCAATTTCGCTACCAGCGGACCTGAGGATGGTCGCGGGTTCGCGTTCCCCGACGTTCCCTCCCCGCCCTTTCACTTGATCAACGATGGAAGGGGTGGATTTGATATGGGTCATCGAATTCACCATTTCCTTCTGCTTTTCAGGTAAATGGACGTATTGCCCGTGGCTGAGGGATCTTTGGATATTTACGACGGGCCCGATTCACCTATGGCAGAGACAACCAGCGCCGAGGAGAGGCTTCCCGACGAGTGGGCCTGCGAAGAGGCAGTGAACATAATCTCCAAGTTTGTCGACCTGAACGAGGCCGACATATTTTGTACCGTCGAGCACCGCCTAATAGGTTCACAGAAGTCGTGGAACGTGTTCAGGCCTTTGCCACATCATCGAATATGCTAGACATATAGCGGGATGCGGTTTCCCGTATATGAGTTTATGTTCGACGAGGCGGGGTGGCGTTTTCTCTTCACGAATTTTCAACAGTCAGTGTTTCCCCACCTGCGTTTGGCCCCTTCTCAACTCCACCCCAACTCTCTCGCATTCATCAGGGCTTTCGAGCTCGTGTGTAAATACCTGAATATTGGGGCGACGGTGCCCCTATTTTTTCGCATTTTCCATCTTCAACGGCATGCTGTCGACGGCAAGCATGGCTGGGTGTCCTTTAAGCAGGTGAGCAGCCTGTTTCACACTTATCTGGACTTCGTGCGAGACTTCAAGTATCGGTACTTCCTCGTGAGGCTGGTCACACATGAGGCCGTAAATACAGTGTACCGTTGGGTCGTTGAGGAAGTGGATGGGCGGCGAGAGGAGGCCCTTGTGCCTAGGTTTCCGTTGTTCTGGACTGAAGAACACTTCAAGAGGGGAACAAACAGCTATATCGTCAGCCCTAGTAAACTCTGTGAAGGGGATCGCTTAGCTCACGAGGCCATAGTCAAGTTCTTCAGTGGGTTTAACAAAGCCAAGTTCGTGACGCCGAACGGGGACTTCCTTCTGGGCGACGATGGGGAGGTCTTAACGAAGCGTCGATTGATCAACACTAGGGTTCTCCTCGAGACATTTTCTGACGAGGAGGCTCTCGAGCTGTTAGGTGGGGTGGCCTCCCCGACCTGCCTTTCCCTTCATCCTTCTTTTCAAATTACTGACCTCTTTGTTTTCTGTGTAGGTAAGATGTCGTCTGCTGAGGAGCGCCTCAAAAAGTTAAAGGCTAACCGCGCTACGAAGAAGGGAGGCAAAAGTCGTCTCGAGCAGATCCAAGCGCAGGAATCCGTTCCCACTCAGACAACCGGGGGTTCTTCTGGCTCTCACCAGGATAGTGATTCTCCCATCCCCCAGGTCTCCCCGAAGAGGCGGCAGATTACGGACACAGTGGCCATCGACCTTAAAGAGAACGAGGGTCCCCCTGCTGTAAAATTCGTGCTCCCGCTTGTCACTCGAGGCCAAACTTTTTCATGGAGAATAATTCCCTTTGCATGGGCGCCCTCGAAGCTCAGGCCATCTTAGGCATCGATAAGGTCTCTCGGAGAAAGGCGCTGGTGGAGGATGTGTCCGCTGTGATGCGGGTTTGTGTGGCTGCCCTGGTTCTGAACGACGAGGCGTGATCGGAAGGCGAACTGAACAGGTTGCCCGAGAGTTTCCAGTCTATCTCAGCCGAAATGGAGAAGGTGGGCAAGGAGCTGGCCGACTGCAAAAGCCAGAACCAGGCCCAGGTCGAGCTTCAAGGGAAGTTGGAGGAAAAGTTGAAGAATGTTGAGGAAGATAGGAGATGTCTCGTCGGGATTGAAGAGGAGAGGGATCGTCTCTTGACGAGGAATGCCGAGTTGGAGGAGGTTGTCCGCCCCGCTGATGAGGAAACTGAGGAAGATAGGTTGCTGACCTCGCGGGCAGCGCTCATAGCGAAGCTCCGGGAATCCGAGGAGGACAACCTCGTAGTGGCCGACATAGGATTCAGAAACGCCGTGCAGCAGCTTCGGGTTCTCAACCCCGACCTCACAACCGAAGGGATTGACCCCGACTCTGAGGTGGTCGACGGTCAGATCGTGCAGCCGATGCAGGTGGACGAGGTTCATGAACGCGAGGAGCCCGAAGGGACTGTCGCCGAGTAGGCTTTTCTTCTTCGTTTTGTTCGGCCTGCGAGCCGTTTTATTTATTTTTCAATACGTATGCCCGGCCTACGTGCCAGGGGCTTTTGATACTTGTTTGTAATATTTGTACAATGGGCTTCTGCCCGCTTCAATGCATTTTTGCTTATTTGCTCGTGTGCTGTTTGTATGGTTTATACTGTGTGTGATGTTATAGCATTTGTTATACTTTGTTTTTGTCTAAGTAATAAAGACTTCTATACTTTGTTTTTTTGTCTAAGTAATAAAGACTTTGGGATTTGCTCGACCTTGATAGTCCCTGACCGCGTGGAGAGCTGGTCGGGTGGTCGGAGACGTATTCCTACCTTCAACGAGGCAAAGAGCTTGGTCGAGGTCTTAGCTTCGTGGCGTGAACTTCCCATCGCGAGCTGGGTGTTCTGCCTAATTGGTACTACGACGGCGGAGCTCGATCGAGGTATCCCCGCCGAATCAAAAGTCCTCGCGCACACACAACGCGACCTTCGATCATCGTGTTCTATATAGGGGTGTGGCACTCGTACCTTAGTGCGTCCCTGTAATCGCGGTGTTCATGAGTCGCGGGCAGTGCTTAACTGTAGTATTGTTTGAGCTTCTCAGCGTTTCATGGTCGAGCAAGTTCTTCCCCGTGCAGAATTTCGAGGAAATAGGCTCCTGTCCCCGTTTTCGCGCGGACGCGGTACGGGCCCTCCCAGTTCGCGGCGAGTTTACCCTCTCGCGAGTCTTTCTGGTTCCTTCGTAGGACGAGGGTGCCCACCTGAAAATCATGTTTGATAACTTTGTCGTTATAATGCAGTGTTATTTTCTATTTTAGTGAAGCTTCTCGAAGAGAAGCGCCCGAACGTGTCTCCCGACGAAATTGAGTTCTTCCCTCAGGGCTTCGTTGTTCGCGTCCCCGTCGAGGGGAGTTTCCGTCCTCCTCGAGGTCTCCCTGATTTCCACGGGGATCACCGCTTCCGTTCCGTAGGTCAGACGAAAATGGGTCTCCCCGGTCGTGGAATGTGGGGTAGTTCGGTACGCCCAGAGGACGCTGTGTAGCTCCTCGACCCACTGTTGCTTGGCATCGTCTAATCGACGTTTCAATCCTCATAGCATTACTCTGTTTACCGCTTCAGCCTATCCGTTCGTTTGAGGGTGCTCGACCGACGTGAAGTGCTGCTTCGTGCCTAGCTTGGAGACGAAGTCTTGGAAGTTCTTGTCGGTGAACTGTGTTCCGTTGTCGGTGACAATAGCTTGAGGCACGCCGAATCAGGCGAGGGCGTTCCTTTTGTAGAAATGCAGTATGTTGAAGGCCGTGATTTTGGCCAATGCTTCCGCCTCAATCCACTTCGTGAAGTAGTCCACCCCGACGATGAGATATTTGTTTTGATACGACCCCTGGACGAAGGGTCCAAGGATATCCATCCCCCACCACGCAAACGGCCACGGGGAGGACAGTGTTTTAAGCTCGTTAGGAGGAGCAAATTGCATGTCCCCGTGCCGTTGGCATCTATCGCACTTCTTGACGTGTTCCTTGGCGTCCTGTTGCATGGTGGGCCAGTAGTACTCTGCTCGAAGCGCCTTATGGGCTAACGATCACCCGCCGAGGTGCTGTGCATTGATTCCTTCGTGGATTTCCTGGAGGATGCCGGGGACCTTGGTCTCCTCGATGCACCTGAGGAGGGGAATAGAGAACCCTCGTCGGTATAGTTTGTCCTCGACTATCGTGTATGAGCATGCTCGCCGCTTGACCATTCCGGCTTCCTTGGGATCTTCGGGAAGCTTGCCCGTCGTGAGGTATTCGTACACAGGGGTCATCCAGCAATTGCTGTCACCAATGGCGTTTACGTCCGCCACTGGAGCGGGTTTGACGATGCTCGGCCGGAAAAGCACTTCTTGTATGACGGATTTGTTCCCGCCTTTCTTCTTTGTGCTTGCCAATTTGGACAAAACATCTGCTAGGGCATTGTGCTCGCGGGGGATGTGAGTTACTTCCGCAGAGGTGAACTTTTTCATCTTTTCTTTCACCAAGGTCAAGTATTCGATGAGATTGTCGTTCTTGGCCTGGTACTCTCCTCGGACTTGCGAGGCCACTAGCTGGGAGTCGGTGAAGATTTTGACCTCCTTGGCGCTGAAGTCTTCGGCCAGTCGAAGTCCGGCGAGGAAAGCCTCGTACTCCGCTTGGTTGTTTGACATCGGGAAGGATAGTTCGAGGGATACCTCGATCAGGATGCTTTCCTCGTTTTCGAGGATGATGCCCGCACCGCTTCCCTTCAGGATGGATGCTCTGTCGACATAAATCGTCCATTTTTGGGATCCGTTGGTCGAGGGTTCCGGGACGGTTATCTCTGCCACAAAGTCAGCCAGTACCTGAGCCTTCAGGGCTTTCCTTCCCTCGTATTGGATGTCAAACTCAGTGAGTTCGAGCGACCACCTGAGCATCCTCCCCGCCATATCTGGTCGTCCAAGGAGTTGCCTTATGGGTTGTTCGGTCCTTACGATGACAGTGTGGGCGAGGAAATAGTGACGTAGCCTCCTGGCCGCGGTGACGAGGGCCAAGGCGACTTTCTCTATCTGCTGATACCTGAGCTCGGGGCCTTGGAGGGCTTTGCTCGTGAAGTAAATTGGTTTCTGTCCGTCCTGGGTTTCTTGAATGAGGACGGCGCTGACTGCTTCACTCGTGATTGCGAGATATAAGAAAAATGTCTCCCTGCTCTCAGGCCTTGAGAGAACCGGGGGTTGCGATAAGACTTGTTTTAGGTGGAAGAGCGCCTGCTCGCACTCCTCGCTCCATTCAAACTCTGCTTTTTGTCGGAGAAGTTTGAAAAATGGGAGTGAGTACTGCGCCGACTTGGCGACGAAGCGGGAAAGGGCGGTGAGCATCTAGTTCAATGATTGTATTGACTTCTTTGAGTCTGGAGTAGGGATCTCGGAAAAAGCTCTACACTTGTCGGGGTTAGCTTCGATTCCTCGCTCTATGAGGTAGTAACCGAGGAACTTACCTGCCCGAACGCCGAAGGTACATTTGTCTGGATTGAACCTCACGCGACACCTCCTCGCTGTGTCAAACACTTTCTTGAGGTGTGCGGCATGGTCGACTTTTTCTGCCGATTTGATGATCATGTCGTCCATGTAGACCTCGAGCATGTCGCCGATTTCAGCCCGGAAAACCTTGTTCATCATCCGTTGGTAGGTCGCACCGGCGTTCTTCAGGCCGAAAGGCATTACATTGTAGTAGTAATTGCCCGACTTGGTCATGAAATCCGTGTGCTGTTTGTCGACCTTGTCCATGGGAATTTGGTTGTATCTCGAGTATGCGTCCATGAAGGATAATAGTTTGTAACCTGCAGAATTGTCGACCAGCTGGTCGATGTTAGGCAAGGGATAAAAGTCTTTCGGTCAAGCCCGGTTAAGATCAATATAATCAACACACATCCTCCATTTTCCATTATTCTTTTTGACGAGTACAACGTTGGACAGCCAGGTTGTGTACCTGGCTTCTGAAATAAAATTTGCCTCTAGGAGGTCTTTTACAGCTTTTTCAGCAGCCTCCGCTTTTTCGGGAGACTGCTTACGCCTACGTTGAGCTATGGCCCTAGCGGCCAGATCTACTGCGAGCTGATGGCAAGCCACCTCAGGGTCGAGGCCAGGCATCTCGGAGGCGCTCCATGCAAAGAGATCAGCATTCTCCCTTAGACATGCCTTCAGCTGCTCCTTCTCCAGGTCGGGGATTCCGGTGCCAATCTTCACGTTACGGTCTGGATTGTCCCCGAGTACCACGAGCTCAAAGTCTCCGTCGGGGATGGGGCGCGTTGGGTGGAGAGGCCACCCGTTGTTTTCTGCCTGGAGGTCGAGGTCTTCTGCCCCGTCTTCATCAGGTTCGCCTGGGAACCTGCTGTCAAGTTCGATCGCGTTGACGCACGGGAGAGGTACCTGTTCGACGTCCGGGGGTGGCTTGGCCACGGTCTTGGGTTTGGTGCCGATGGAACTCATGCCTTTGATGGCGGCGCCAAAGCATCTTCTGACCGCGTCTATGTCCCCGTGCATCGTCACTACTCGACGTTCTGGGCTTCCCGGGAGCTGGGCCGAGGAGTATTATTCTTCTGGACGTATTTCTTCAAGTGCCCCTCCTTGATGAGAATTTCGATTGCATCCTTGAGATGGATACAGTCTTCTGTGACATGCCCGTGGCTCCGATGGAACCTGCAGTACTTTGACTTGTCAGTGTTTGATTTGGGCGTAGTCGGCTTCGGAAAACGGACGCCTCCTTTCAGAAATTCCGAGTTCTGGCACTCGGAGAGGATTCGCGCGTGGGGAGCGTTGAGCGGGGTGTACTCCGTGAACCAGCCAGCTGGTCCGCGCGGTTCACGAGGATCACGAGGGCAATTTTCTTTCTTTCTTTCTCCTCCTCGTCGGGGATGAGAGTCTTCATCTTTGTGGCCGCGGGGGCCTTCCTTGCGTCTCGACTCAAGGGCGATCTGAGATGCCTCCGATTCCTCGAGCTCGATATACGACTGAGCTCGTTGGAGGAGGTCCTCGAGATGGCGGGGTCTGCGGAGGCCCACGAACTTGGAAAAATCAGATCCAAAATATAGCCCATGGATGATCAGATACTTCTTCATGTCGTCGGTCGTATGAACCTCGACAGCCTCTCTGTTGAATCTCTCAATGTTCCGGAGAGATTTGTTCTTCCCCTGGAAGATGCTCTCTAGGGCAGCCTCCGTCTTCGGGTGTCGACGAGACGCAGTAAAGTGTTTGGTGAAGCGTTGTCTTAGTTGCTTCCAGGATGTGATCGACTCGGGTGCCAGACCCTTGTACCATGTCATGGCGCCCTTCCGCAAGGTGGTGGGGAAAAGCCTGCACTTAATGGCTCCCCTGACGTTTTTGAAGTCGAGCATGGCTTCGAAACTTTCAACGTGATCGTCTGGGTCGGCCAGACCGTCGTAGGTCCCCAGTGGCGGGGGTTTCTCCATGCCCGCAGGAATTGGGGCGTTCATGATCTCTCACGGCAAAGGGGTCCTCTGGTCGTCGTCGTCGCTTCCGGCCGGGATCTCGAAGGGGATCGGTGATGTCGTGGAGGGGAATTCCTCGAACGGTTCCTCGGTCTCTCCTTGGTGGTTTTGGACTTCTTGGTAGTTGCAGAGGGCCTAGATTCCTTCTGAGGTGGGGAACAATGACGCTTCTGGGAGACCGCCGGCTGGGGACGTTTAAGGCGTGGACGACGGCCCTCGCGCACCGGCGAGGGGGTTCGAGATTCTTCAGATGGAGTCCTTCGCGAGGAAGGGGAGCGGCGAGGCGAGGGTGGACGACGATGTCTTCGCGGGGAAGATCGCCGTGTCCGCCCTTGCTCTAGTGCTTCAATTCTGGTATTCTGGTGTGTTATCACACTACACCAAACAAGACATTAGACAACGCTTTTTTAGGCCTTAGACAGCGCTTAAAAGCGCTGCCTAAGGTAGCGCTGTCGTAGGTAAAGACAACGCTTTTTATTTATGAAAAAGCGCTCTCTAAAGTATACATTAGAGGGCGTTTTTTCAAGAAAAAGCGCTGTCTAATGTATGCCTATAATTTGAGTTATCAATTTTTCTATAACTTTAGAGGGCGCTTTTTAGGAAAAGCGCTTTCTAAAGGCCACCTTTAGACAGCGCTTTTTAAAGCGCTGTCTAATGTATGCCTATAATTTTAGTTATCAATTTTTCTATACCTTTAGAGGGCGCTTTTTAGGAAAAGCGCTTTCTATTGTGAACTATAGACAGCGCTTTTTCTAGAAAGCGCTGTCTTTTCTCTACGTATAATTTTAATGATTTTTAAAAAAAAAATCCCATTTTAACCATTTTTTTATGCAGAAACCTGTATAATTCAAGCCATTTCAATAAACCTGTATATTTCACATTTCCATTAACAATTTCTAGTCTGGTTCATTAACCATTTCCACTAATCCCATAAATCACATAAACCACATAAAACTAATATCTGTGCTATACTATCCCATTCACAAACCATTCACAAAACCATTCACAAAACTATACCATCCCATAAAATAAACTATTCACAAAACTATACATTCACATAATCCCATCAATCACATAAATCACATAAATAACATAAACCATTCACAAAACTATACTATCCCATAAATCACATAAACCACATAAAACTAATATCTGTGTTATACTATCCCATTCACAAACCATTCACAAAACTATACTATCCCATAAAATAAACCATTCACAAAACTATACATTCACATAATCCTATAAATCACATAAATCACATAAATAACATAAACCATTCACAAAACTATACTATCCCATAAAATAAACCATTCACAAAACTATACATTCACATAATCCCATAATCCTATACCTTATATATATATAGGATTCTTTTTTCAATAAGGTATTCGCACAATTCCTCCTTAATTTCTTGCAATTAATCCTTCGTGCAATGAGAACACGCGTATTCATCAAAGTACTACATAACAAAACAAAATATGCATGATTTAGTTAAAAATAATAAATTATATGACATATCCGATAAATATTAAAATAAATCCTAAGTTATAAATCCATGCATACCGTAATAGGAATCTCTAATCGATCCATTTGAAGGATTTCTCTCATAAACCTCAAAACGAAATACCCGCAGTCTATGCCATTACGCTGACGAGGGCACTACACATAGACAAACAAATAAGAATTAATATATAGTTGTTTTGTGTTATCAAGTAGCATAACTAATAAGCAACATTGTGAAAATTAATATACCTCCACTTTGACCCATGTAACATTGGTTGCTTTAGCCCGTGCTACTCGAGATTCTCTTTGTGCTCGGTATACGAGTATTGCTCTATAAAAGAAAAACGTAAATTTAGAACAATCTCACAGAAATAATTAAATATACAAATACACACGAATATTTCGAACAATCTCACTTACGTATCAACCACATCCTTTATATCCTGATATGTTGACCAATCAGTATCCAATGAATTCAGATAATAGACCACTTCTCTTGTAGGATTAATGGCAACCAACAACCAGTGTCCACTGTAAAATATAACAAAAGTTTAGATGGATAATTTCTACACAAAAGATATAAATTAAAGATTAGAATTAAAATCTTACCCGTTTCCAGTATTATACGGTAAAAGAAACAAACTTTCTATCTTGCTGGCCATAAATCTCTCAGTTAAATAGTCTCTTACTGAAAGTGCATTCATACCAATTGCCGGTTCATTGACAAGAGTACAAGAGAAGAAACAGAATCTGTTTGACAATTCCGTCCCCCGCATCAATTTTTCAAACAAGCACCTTAAATAAAAACATAATAAACATTAGACTATTTTCATTGAAATATGTAAATCAATTGTTCAACTAAATAAATAATAGATTGATCGGAGTACCAGATGTATGAATGCATAACACCGATGCCTAATTCAATATGCTTGAAAATCTGCTCCATGCCCCCTCTTCCGATTATCTCGGAATGAGGAAAACCAAAAGCACCTTCGTCCATCTCTATTTGACGAATAACACCATCCATCAATTTTGACATTGCCATAAGTGTTTCTAGACACGACTGAAAGCGAGGAGGAGCTCTTTTTGCCTGCACGGTCCTAGTAGGAGCTTTTTTCTTGCTGGCCTGTTGTGAAGCTTGAGCAGGAACCTAACTGTAGCGAGTAATTTTTGGATGTGGTTGCGAAGCACGATCGCTCTGGTACTACAGCTCGATTCATTTTTTATCCTATTAAAGCTGATGAAGGAAGGGAAATAGATGTCTCTAATTAACCCTGCTTGCATACTGAGATTAAACAGTCAAAACTGTTGGTTTACAGATGCTACAAAGATTCGGGGTTTCTCCTAGGTTATTTTGTTGACGAGGGGTGCTTTAGGCTATCGGTTAGGATGTTTAGGACGAATGCTTCTTGATAGATATGTGAGAGTATGGGATTTTGGGTTTTTGTTTAGTGTGCTCGCTAAGATTTTTCTTTCAATCTTATGCCTACGTATTCCCGTTTTTCCGAAACAGGGAAATCAGAGCGTTCGTAGTTCCTCCTATTCTATGGGAGGAAATGGTTGTTTTTGGTGTCTTGTTCAAAGTCCAAGACGTGAAGCGAAAGGTGGTTTGTATCTTGTTCAAAGCCCAAGATGTGAAGCTGAAAGGGTGTTGACTTTAGAGAGAATTTGTCATCTCTAAAGAGGGGGTTGTATGTCACAACTGTTTATAAAGGAGAATTACTTTAACCGGGATACGCGGATCCTAGCAATGCCATAATTTCCTTTATAGGGGGTTTTAACCTGAAGGAGAAGACTTTAACTCAGTGTAGAGCAATGCCATCTTTCCTTAGGAATTTCTCATGCTAAAAGAGGGACAGTGGCATGGATGTAGATGATCCAGAGGCTTGCCGCTTACAGCGATTAGATGAAAGGGAAGGAGTTGTTGATGTTTGTGTACTGTGAACGAGGCACAACTTTGATGCTAAAAGGTTGATTGGATCAACCAGTGGTTTTCTTATACAAAGCCTAAGAGGAGGCTAATATGTGTCTCGTACAAAGCCCGAGAGAGAGGCTGAAAGGTTTTTGATTCAACGAGGGAATCTTTTGGTATCTCGTATAAAGCCCGAGATGGAGGCTATTTGACTCAACAAGAGAGTTTTTTGTATCTCGTACGAAGCCCGAGATGGAGGCTAAAATTTGTTTGGCTCAATAAGAACCTTTTTGTATCTCGTATAAAGCCCGAGATGGAGGCAAAAGGGTGATTGATTCAATGAGGAAGTCTCTTATATGTCTCGTACAAAGCCCGAGAGAGAGGCTAAACATTGTTTGACTCCGCTGGGGAGGATCATTGTACAAAGCCCAAGAGGAGGCTATGGTGACTGTTTCAGTTGAGTGACAGGTCCAGTATATTGATTTTGAAAGAGAAAATCAGTTCTAATATGAGCAACACTGTACTCGAGGATTTGATTCGAGGATCTGGGTTATTCCTGTTCTTTAAGGAAGTGGGAAATCCGAAGGGTATTGAGACTGTCCGAGTCTACGGGTTTCCTTCCTATTTAACGAAAGGGTCACTTGAGAATGTCTTTGAGACTCAAGGAGATTAGACTGTCCAAGTCTAGAGTGTTATCTGTTGTACTATGCTTTGAGAAACAGTAGTAGACTCTTTGAAAGGACTGTTCTATGCAGATGACTAAGTTCTGTTCCTATACCTCTAGGATGTCGTCGGGACAATTTGTACGAAGCCCAAGAGGAGGCTGGAAACTTTTAAGAAGCCGATCGGTCCTTGTACGAAGCCCAAGAGGAGGCTATCATTCCCGGAGGAAGAGATCATTATACGAATCCTAAGAAGAGGCTGTGAATACTTCTAAGAAGCCGATGGGTCCTTGTACTAAGCCTAAGAGGAGGCGGGGATGCTTTTAGGAAGCCTGCGGGTCCTTGAACAATGCCCAAGAGGAGGCCGATGCTTTTAAGAATCCCGTGGGTCCCCAAACCCCGAGAAATTCAAGGCAAGCTATTCACAAGGAATAGATCAAGTCAGGAAAGTTCGAGAATTTGGAAGGAACTCAAAGATGCCATTCACGGAGAATACATTCATCTCTGGGAGTAGAGTTTCTTGACAATTCCTAATGAGGACAGCCGAAGAGAAGACTGTATCTGGTGATCCTATTGGGGATCTAGTTTTCTATTTCTACGAATAAACGAAACGGCGTCACCTAGTTCTAGACGTAGTTGCCGGGGAAACTCGAAATAACTATACTATTATTACACAGTTGATATGAGTTTATGAAAGAAGACTTACAGCGAAACAGCTCCATAATACAGTTATATGTATATGAAAGTGGTAAATGAAAGCGGATAAACACTTACTCGGTTGTAGAGCTTCCATGCTGTTTGGTTAGTTGTTCAACAAAAAAAGATTGAAAACAACAGTATATTCAAAATCAAAGGAGAAAGTGCTTTGAAAAAGAAAGATTGTGGCTTACAGCTCAAGGAGAGGCCCAGGGTTTTATCAGTGAGTGCACTGTTTGAATTTGTACAAAGGGACTTATACAAGTGACTGAGGCCCAAAAAGGTTTTCTGTACAAAGGGATGGGTCTTACACTCTCTCAAGAGGCCCAAAAGGTTTAAAGAAAAAGAGTGGGGCTTATAACACGAGGGTAGGCCCAGTTTGACTTTTCGTTTAAAAATGGCGATCGCGCCGAGGTTTTCTTTTAATGCAGAGGGACTTATACAATAAGTGAGGCCCAAAATTGTTTTGGTTAAAAGGGGATTGGGTCTTACACTCTATTAGAGGCCCAAAAGTTTTGAATGGGTCTTATAGCTCAAGGAGAGGCCCAAGGTTATTTTTCAAAAGGCGACGATCGCGCCGTTGGTTTTTGACGGTATCGGGACTTATACAATACACTGTGGCCCAAAAATGATTTGGTCAAAAAAGGATTGGGTCTTCCACTCTATTAGAGGCCCAAAAAGTTTGAAAAAGTTTGATAAGGGTTGAATTAATCAAAAACCCTAATTTCATTTTTTAAAGGACATTTTTCAAAGAAAAATCAAGTAAAAAATGATAAAAAATATCAAATAAAATCATTAATCATGTTATAAACAGTGATTAAGGTTTATGAAAAAGTATTTTATCCACATGAATATTTAAAATCATTTTGGTTTTAAAAATCAAGAAAAAGAAATCATTTTAAAAGCATTTAAAACAATTTAAAACAATATTTTTGAATATATAAAAAATATATCAAATAATAATATTTTTTGTGATTTTTTGGTGGATTAAAATATTATGGAGTATGAATAAGAAGTGTGTAAAACAGATTTGGAAAATGATAATTTTTGCTATGTGAAATAATTGGTTGAGTTTTGAAGATAAACTAAGAAAAAGAGGAATGCGATGTCACAACATCGCATTCGACATCATTCATGAGTTTTGAAGATAAGAGAACAAGAGAATATGTCACAACATCACATTCGACATCAGACAAAAACCAGAACTGCACCTTGATTTTCAACATCTTTTTCTCAAACTTCAAACATTCATAACTCTCTCAATTTTTAACGGAATTAAGATCCGGAAGAGCCTATCTTGACCAATTTTTTGCAAGGAATCCAATGGTATCACTCATACATATTGAAACTTAATGTACAACGCACACAAGGCAAAAAACCAGATCTGCACCTTAAGTTTAAATATCTTTGCTTATCAAATTTTCAAACATTCATAACTCTCTCAATTTTTAACGAAATTGAAATTCGTAAGAACCTATCTTGACCAATTTTTCGCAAGGAATCCAATGGTATTACTCATACATACTGAAACTTAATGTACAGCACACACAAGGCAAAAAACCAGATCTGCACCATAAGTTTAAAACAACATAAACTCCACATATAAACATGTTAAAGTGTAAACAGTAGGAGGATCATAACATACACATTAAGGACTACATCTTTGCTTCAAGAATTGTTCAATATGATGCATGTATGTGGACATCAAAGGAAATCATGATTCAAAGAATTCAAGTTATGAATTTTACCTCTTTTTTTGAAGATTTTGTGCAACCTACCAAGTGCTTTGTTCCAGAAATGATTTGATGCTTTGGACACCCTCAAATTACCTCTTAGAAGCTTTTAGGATGGTTGGAATCAGCTGGTACCTGCAAAAACACAAACTGTCCCTTTCTTGCAAAAGGGGTTAAAAGTGACCAAAATAGCAACTCCCTCAAATGGTGTTCCAGATGTTGGGAACCATTTGGGATAGTTCAAGGATGATATTTGGAGTGTGTTTGAGGTTTTATCTGGTTTGGTAAGTGAATGAATCAAGACATGGCTTGAAAAATGCAAAAAAGTGTCATTTTGAGGTTTTGAGAAGTGACTTTGTGATTACAGGTCACTTGTGATAGTTTGCACAGCTTACATATGATATATATGAGGTGTGTGTGTGATTGATTGTGATGGAAAAGCTCTCAAGCTCAAAAACTCAGAATTACTTGCTTTGGAAGGCAAATTTGAGGTGAAAGAAGAGATTTTGAGGAAAGCATCTGTTTGATGGTTTTGGTGTACTCAAACTGAGCACAAATGAGCTCTATTTATAATAGAGCAAGTTTGTTTTCGCAGCAATAGTGAATGGTGGCTGCAGCAGAGGTTTGGCCAATGTTGTCCAATGAGAATCCAAGTCTCCTCTAGCCATTGACTAGAGGTTAGGGCACAGGGATGTGGTTCCCTTGGTCTTGGATAAGTCTTGACTGAATTCAGTTGAGAATGGCTCAGTCCATGCCACCTTGATGCCTCCATTGAATGCTCCAATCCAAAATTGGAGTCTTGTCCCTCTTTTAGGGATTTTTAGGAATAGCATGCTACTTCTTGTTCCAAGGACTTTGGAGGCTTAGCTCAGTGATTGTCCCCTTTAGATTTGATCCTCAGATGTGTCCAAGATGATGACAAGGCTTGGAAATTCGTGTGGCACAAGAAATGTGCAAATCTGTCCCATGAAAAATTCAGCTGCAGCCAGCCATTTTGTAAAATCCATAACTCCCCGCTCGAGTATGCTACATGGACGTTCTAGGACTTTCTGGAAAGCTGAGATGATGTACTTCAACTTTGATGTTCAAGGTTTGGCTTGAATAAACTTGGATCATGAAGAAAAACATCCTTGAAGTTGGGACATTCTTGCTGGAAAAATATTAATGATGTCCTATGCAATGTCAGAACATCAGACATTGAACATTAATAATTCCAAACTTTAATCACTTGTATCTTTTAATCCACTATGATATTTTTTTTTGAAGTGAATTGCATCTTTGATGCTTGTCTTGCATGGTGACAAAGCTCGAAAATTGGGTGGCACAAGAAAAGTGCGCAAAATCTGTCCTAAAAAATCAGCTCGAGCAAGGCATGTTGTGAGGTTCATAACTCCTTGCTCAAGTTGAATTAATGGGAGTTATTATACATTTTGGAAAGCCCTAATGACATAATTTAACTTTGATGTTTGACTTTGGTCTCAGTTTAGCTTGCAAAGTCATCAAAAATGGTCTTGAACTTGTGTAGTCAAATCTGTCCTAAAAGCTGTCATGAAAATTCTGCTTTATCAATGCTTTTTGCAAAAATTATATCTCCTTGCTCGAGTATGCTACAAGGACGTTCTACAATTTTCTGCTAAGATGAGATAATGTACTTCAACTTTGATGTTCAAGGTTTGGCTTGAATCAACTTGGATCATGGAGAAAAACATCCTTGAAGTTGGGACATTCTTGCTGGAAAAATATTAGCGATGTCATATGCAATGTCAGAACATCAGACATTAAGAATTCCAAACTTTGATCACTTATATCTTCCAATCCTTATGATATTTTGAGTTGATTCCTTCTACAATGTTGAAGTATCAAATACCCTCTTTAAAAGTAGCTCTTACGCAAAACCAATGGATTCTTGGATCAATAGTTACAACCTTGAAAAGTTGTGCACTTGAACGTGATTTTAACTTAGAAAAAATTTCTAAGTTTCTTTCAATTTGATCAATTTTGTAATTTTGCATGATTTCTTGATTTAAATTTGATCAAATTAAATCATCCATCATATTTTCTTGAGTAATGGCTTGTGAAGCTCAAAGTTGACCAAAAGTTAAACTTTGACTTTCTGCGTCAGTTGACTTTGTATTAGATGAACTTGAGGCTTGATCCACTTGAAATGTTGCACTCTTGTGCTTAATTCTTGATGTGGGAGTCCTCTTGATCCTTTGTGAATGTTTGAGAGGTTTAGACAAGTTGAATATCATGTCATTCCTTGATTGATCATTTGTCTAAAGGCTCTACGAGGGTTTGAAACCCTAGTTTGATTGTAGTGAACGCTCACCCATCTTTGGGGAGACTAATGATGTATGATGGTTCCTCCATATTGTGATGATGATTTTCACAATGATGGGAAATCTTAGTGGTCAAAATTTGGGGTATGACAGATGCCCCTATTTAATCTTCTTGGACCCGAAGGTGTGAATGACGAAGGTATTCGGGCATTCGGGGTGCAAGAGGATTAAATATCGGAATACCCAAAATTTTGATGGCTGAATGGCAGCTTGCGCATTCATCTTCTTTTGCTAAGCAATGATGCTTAGAAAAGGTAAACTTCCCCTCGATCCTGGTTTCCTACCAAGGAACTGGTCTCAGTTTTCTTTTGAGATGAACTTCCCCTCGATCCTGGTTTCCTACCAAGGAACTGGTCTTAGTTTCTTTTGTCAATAAACTTTATTGACAAGGGACGCTATGTGTAGCGGTTTTCCTCAAACTTCTCGCCGAATTTTCCTGGGGAGATGCCATTCTATGGAAAAAGTTTTGAAGCCAGACTTGCTGGGGAACCCAGTCGTCTGAGTTGTAGAGGTGTACAAACTTCTCTGTTGGAGACGCCATTTGTCGACTCTATCTGGGGAAAGCGAGTCTCTTGAGAGGCTGCTTCTGCTTGGGATCTTACATCATACTTTTCTCGGGATCTTCCCGGAGAAATGCCATATGATGGGGTCCAATTTTGAGGTGCCGAGGACCTTTTCATCAGCGGTGTTTCAGAGATAAACTGCCGTATTGCTAAATCTCTATTTAAGAGGCTTTCTCTGGGGATTTTCCTTAATCCGGGAAAGCAAGGATATCATCTTCAATGGCGAAGAGTGACATTTGTAGAAAGCTTCTCTGACTTTTCAGAGGTTCAAGTTATCAAAGTGGTCAAGGACCCAACCTCAATCCAGAAATAAACTGGAGGAGAGATCATTCAAACACAACATTTCTTATTCGAGGAAAGAACTGACAACTCGACCGAGAGGACAACTATCACTAGGGATAAGACCGACTGGAGTGATAGTGATGCAATATGAATGAGAATGCAAATAGAATGCATGATATATGTATATTTATGCTGACAAAACTGACGCGACATACCAACTAAAAAAATGAACATGACTGGATACTCGGCCATCGCGGGGCGAAGAAGTACCGCTGGTTCAGAATAGCAATTCCACCTTGCTTAGGAAAGATAGTCCCTGTTGGGAGCTATGTTGGTCGGGCTTAGGAGATAAGAACTCGGCCGAGGGTATCAGATGGAATAGTTGCATCCGACACTATTGATCCTTCATTCAGGCGCACTGGCGTAGAAGGAGTACTTTGATTCTGCACTTTAAAGTTTGCTTACTTCCGGAGAAGCGGTTGATGCTCTTTTGATGTTCAACAGTCAAAAGAAATTGCCATCTTTATTTTAAAGCAGAAAAAGTTTTAACAAGTAAATTCATTTTTGTTTCATTTCAAGAATCGTTAATCATATTAAAACGCCATTCTATAAAGGTAAAACAAATAAGAATTACAAACAAAAGCACAAGGGCTCAAATTTTATTTATAAGAAGGAGATCAGCCAAACGTGTGATTCCAAAGAGTATATACAAAGTTTGAAAATGGTAGTTTACAGGGAAAAGGGCTACGTTGAAACATAATGACCACTATCCTTCTACCAACTTTGAATTCTGGGCATCCTAAGCTTCTGTCGAAGATGACCTTGACTGGAATTTTCCTCCGATGGATGGTATAACTGCTGCTGCTGAGGGACTTGCCTCTGTTAAACATAGTTACTTGCCATTATCCCTAATTTTTGCCTGGATTGTACTTTGATGTTTCCAATCCACCGGGATGATTTTTTTTCATGTCTCTAACTTTTGCCTGGACCGCCCTTTTGGGTTTTCAATCCACCGAGACGTTTTTTTTTTTTTAGTTTAGGCGAAGTATTTCTTGACTACATCAACATTCGTGGGGTAGACAAATTCCTCTCCGTCCATGGTTGTGAGTCTCAAGGCGCCGCCTGAGAAAGCTTTCGTGACCACATAGGGGCCGTCATAATTCGGAGTCCATTTTCCCCGAGAATCAGTGAGAAATGATTGTATCTTCTTGAGCAGTTTGAAGATTGGGGCGCATGTTGCGGTTATGAGGAATATGAATCTGGAGATGTAGTTCAAACGTCCCAGGAATCCTCTGACTTGTTTTTTAGTTTTCGGAGAAGGCATTTCTTGAATGGCCTTGACCTTGTCAGGATCAACCTCAATTCCTTTCTGGCTGACGATGAACCCTAAGAGTTTCCCTGAACGGACACCGAAGGTGCACTTGTTGGGATTCAAGCGGAGTTTGTATTTCCTCAAACGCTCGAACAATTTCGACAGGTGGGTCACATGCTCCTTTTCTGTCTTAGATTTTGCAATCATATCATCGACATATACCTCTATCTCTTTGTGTATCATGTCATGAAATAGAGTAGTCATGGCCCTTTGATAGGTTGCCCCGGCGTTCTTCAAACCGAACGGCATTACCTTGTAACAAAAGGTACCCCATGGGGTAATGAACGAAGTTTTCTCCATGTCTTTCAGCGCCATTTTGATCTGGATATAGCCCGAGAATCCATCCATGAAGGAGAAAATTTTGAACTTTGCTGTGCTGTCTACCAGCATGTCAATGTGTGGTAAAGGAAAGTCGTCCTTTGGACTTGCCTTGTTCAGATTCCTGTAATCAACACACATTCTGACCTTTCCGTCCTTTTTGGGAACGGGTACGATGTTGGCTAACCATTGAGGATATTCAGATGTAGCGAGGAAACCCGCGTCGATCTATTTCTGTACCTCCTCTTTGATTTTGATGGCCATGTCCGGATGAGTGCGTCTCAACCTTTGCTTTACTGGCGGATATTCCGATCTTAACGGTAAGTGATGTTCCACGATGCTGGTATCCAACCCTGGCATATCCTGATTGGACCAAGCGAATACATCGGGGAATTTTTTGAGAAGCTTTATCAAACTCTCTTTGGCAGTTGGACTGAGCAGTGCCCCAATCCTGATTTCTTTTCTCTCCTTTTCTGAACCCAAGTTTACCGTTTCCAACGGCTCTTTGTGAGGTTAAATGGACCTTTCCTCTTGTCTGAGTAGTCGAGAGATCTCTTCTGGAATTTCGTTGTCAACTTCTTCTTCAGCCTCGAATACCGGGAACTCAAAGTTGGGAGAAGGCATTAGATCGTATGTTTCAACGGGGTTTAAAACAAGCAATCTGCATGACGTGATGATTCTTGTTTAGAAGAGATAGAGAAAATGCAAGTGTGTGCAGTGTATTTCTTTTACTGCTTGTTTTTATTATTTGAGATGTTTTTTAGGATTACCATTTTATGAGAAAAGCAAAAAGAGAAAACAACAATTAATGCGGAAATTACAGAACGACGTTATTTTATTAATGAACAAGTCGATTCTTGAAACTACAGCCCTATAAAACAAAACTCTTTCGCTTTGGGCGAAACGAAGAGGGATATTTACAGAAAGCGAGCCCTATCAAAACATCTGTTTCACCTGGGCAGGGTGAAAGGTTAAAGATGGCAATTACTTTGATTGGCGAACGACCTTCGGAACATCGACAGCAACCCATTGGCGGCGAACTCCTCGGTGAATCACAAAGTCTGGCACCTTCCTTGATTTGTCTTCATAAATGACGCTGATTTCTAGTGGAGCAGGATCATTGGAATCTGTCTCCCCGGCAGAGTTGTCGTAGGAGGATTCCTCTGTTCTATTTTGCATAGCATTTGTGCTCTCATCTGTATCTCCCCATCCAGTTGGTTGGATATCTTCGAGTCTGATACGAGAGCTTTCGGGAGCGGTGTACTTGACCACAAAGTCAAATTTTCCACTCGGTTGTCCCAAGGTGTCTCACATTTCTTTCGAACTGGAGGAGTCATCCCTCTCGATGACGTTGACCTCGGGAAAAGCATAGTTGATGAATTCAAGTCCTGCAAACGTTGCAAATTCATCGTCATGTTGAGTAGTTTCTGAATGACCTGAGTGTTGATCCCATGACATGGTGGGGACACAGGTATTCTGTTCAATGACGGTCAGCTGATTTTCATTGTTCGGCTGAATCTCTTGCCCCAAGTCTCCTGGATAAGGTTGCCATATTGGCAGACCATCCATTGGGCCATAGTAGTTGTAGTCAAAATTGTCTTTCATCGGAGTGTCTTCCTCTAATGAATTTGGCGGAGCACGACATCCTTCCAGATCACAATCTCCGTATATCATTTCGACATCTGATCGTGGTATAAATCTCGGACTCTGTGCGGGATAGCAAAATGGCATAGGCACCTCTTTCTGAGACATATAACTGTCCTCATTAAGATAGGACTTTCATTCTTCATCTGTGTCAGAGGGATCTTCTTCATTGATAGCATGTACTGCATGAGACACTGGGTGAAGAAAACCTCCACCGTGGAAGAAGTTCTGAATGGGATGAAGACTTCTATCGTCGGCAGCTGTCTGGGTACAGGTTGCAGAAAAACCAAGACCCTTCTTTGTTTTATTGTCAATAGGAATGACAAGCTGTCCCCATCCGGTTGTGTCGGTACTATCGACCGCTTTGATAGCATCTTTGTATGAGGAAATCGAGGTTCCTCCTCTTGATTGATTGTCCTTGCTCACCGACAGTGCTTCGAACTGAGTTCCAATAACCTCCTCGGGTTCTACACAAGTAAATGATGATAAGTTACTTACGAGCAAGGCCTGTTCTCCACAGACTGTGACAAGTTGATCGTTCTGAACGAACTTTAGCTTTTGGTGGAGGGTTGAAGTGACCGCTCCAGCCTGATGTATCCAAGGTCTTCCTAATAAACAACTGTACGTTGCCCGGATGTCCATGACCTGGAAAGTGACTTGGAAAGTGTGAGGACCGATAGTTATGGGAAGATCAACTTCACCGATAACTGTTTTTCTGGATCCGTCGAACGCTTTGACGACGACCTCGTTGGTTCTCATCGGAGGGCCTTTGAATGATAATTGCATCAAAGTGGACTTCGGCATAACATTCAGGGCTGACCCTGTGTCTACCAGTACGCTGGCTAAAGCATCGTCTTGGCAGTTAACTGTGATATTGAGCGCCATGTTATGACGGCGACCCTCTTTGGGTAATTCATCATCACTAAATCCCAAATTATTGCAGGAAGTGATGTTAGAGACAATGCTATCGAACTGTCTGATTGTTACATCCTGTTCCACAAAGTCTTGCTCCAAGACTTTTTGTAGAGCCTTCCTGTGGGCTTCTGAACTGAGTAACAGTTATAATACCGAGATCTTTGAAGGAGTTTGTAACAGTTGATCAACAATGTTGTATTCACTCCTTTGGATGAGCTTCAGCATCTCATCATTATTTTTCGAAAGGTCGGGATTACTGGATTGACCGACTGATGGATCGGGAGTTTCTGTCTGAAGTTCCTTTTCCTTGTTAGGTTCTCCAACTCCTCGGTTGAAGATTCGACCGCTCCGTGTTACACGACTGATGTCTGCAATATTCAAGACGGAGGGTAATGGAGTTTCCTTTCCATTTTCAATTATCGTTGCACCGTATTTGTAAGGGATTGCCTTAGCTGATTCATACGGTAATGGTCCCGGCAGATAGATGGCTACGGGAGTCCTTTGATTTTTCTGACCATCATAAGTAATCTCGATCCGTTCCCGGTTAGGAACTTTAGATTCGTCAAGTAGAGGGATAATGGCAAAAACATCCATGGTCCTGTGATGAACAGAGATCGTGACAACATCCTCAACTTGATCGGCAAGGTAGTTCGACGTCCAGTTGATGGGTCCGGAACCTGGATATGGACGAATTTCTCCACGATCCACCTGACCCTGAAGAGCTGCTCTCACAAGGTAACACCCTTGGTTACTTTCTGAACAGACACTACAACGGTCATAATTGTGTGGTGGCACCTGACCACGCCCACTTTGAATACAATGTAACCTCACTAGGTTAGCTTCCACAGATCGAACATCCTGACTTTGACGCCGAGTAGGATTCCTGTTGCTGATACTAATTTGCTGAGTATCTTCATCCATATAGATTGGCATCCACCAGTGATTTAACAAGTGCTGAAGTGCCTCCTGGACAAGGGTACAACCTCGATTGTTTTCGCAAACCGCTTTACAGCTTTGATAGTCATGTGATAATAAGAATCCGAGTCGGACCTGCTCAGCATGTAACTCTACCAGGTTGGTATTCATCACGCGAATATCGAAGATCTGAACCATATTGATCTGATAGGGATTCCTATCATGGTAGTCTTGGATCCATCCAAGATCCATCTGACGCTGGAGGGCCTCCTGTATGAAAGAGCATCCCTGTTTGTTTACCGAGCAAGTCAGACAGGAACTGTAATCGTGTCGTGGCAGATTATGATACTGGCTTTGCCTTGAGTGCATCGCCACCAAGTTGGCATTCATCGCACGGATGTCGTGGTTTTGAATGATGTTGGAATTCGTGTAAACCATGTTAACTCCACGAACTCGGTGCTCTTGGATCCATCCGAGATCCATTTGTTCCTGTAGAGCTGATTGCACCACAGAACATCCCTGGTTGTGTTTAAAGCAGATATCACATTGATGATAATTATGAGGTGGCACATGGCCATATCCACTATGTCTACAATGCATCTTGACCAGATTGGTCTTCAACAAGAGTACATCATGAATTTGATAGACATCGTTAGTCTCTCCTTCTATCAAATTGACTGCAACCTTCTCATGTTGAGGCAGCGGGTTCGTGAGAACATTAGGATTTGTATCCTTGAAGGATAAGACCCCGCTCCTAACAAGTTTTTGCACGTCAGACTTGAAATTGAGACAAGTCTCTATGTTATGCCCTGATCCTCCTTGGTGGTAAGGGCAAGTTTGATCCACCTTAAACCAAAAAGGCGGATTTTCCAGTACTGTAAGAGGAGATTTAGTCTGAATGTGTCCCTTAGCCAGTAGTAATGGAAATAGTTATGCGTACAACATGGGTATAGGATCAAACCCTGATGGTTGTGTTGTACGATTGTTATTGTATGGAGGACGAGCCCGCTGAAGAGGCTGTTGTGTCCTTTGCTGATCAGGTTGGCTTTGCGCAACCTGAGGTTGATACGTAGGCGCGGTGCTGATAGTATGAGTTACAACTGCTACTGGTTGATAACGTCGCCTTTGCTTTCCGAGAGAGATATTCCCAATATCCTGCTCTTTTCCCTTAGAAAGAGCACTACCGTATCGTTTTGTACTACTTGATGATCCAGCATCTTTTACCAAACGTCCTTCTCGGACGGCTTCCTCAAGACGAACCCCCATCCCCACCATCTCGGTGAAGTCAATGGGCGCACTGGCAACCATTCGGTCATAGTAAAATGAGATTAAAGTCTTTAAGAAGATCTTTGTCATCTCTTTTTCCCCAAGAGGTGGACAAATTTGAGCGGCAATTTCACGCCATCTCTGAGCGTATTCCTTAAAGGTTTCCTTGTCCTTTTGTGACATTGATCTGAGTTAATCTCTTTCCGGTGCCATGTCCAAATTGTATTTGCATTGTTGGACGAAGGCAGTGCCAAGATCTCTGAAAGTGCTGATCGTGGCATGGTTTAAACCCATGTACCATTTGAGTGCAGCACGGGTTAAACTATCCTGGAAGTAGTGAATCAGTAGGTCCTGATTCTCCGTCTGAGCTGACATTCGCCGAGCGTACATCACCAGATGGCTCTGGGGGCAAGAGTTACCCTTGTATTTTTTAAAGTCGGGCACTTGGAACTTGTGCGAAACTTTCACATTGAGGACCAAGCAGAGATCTGCAGCGTCCTTTCTAAATAGATCCTGACCGCGAATGGCTTGCAGTTCTTTCTGCATTTCCAAGAACTGTTCCTGGAATTCATCCATCCGGTCAAACATAGTTTCCTTTTTACCAGAAGGTATCTGTGGAATCTGTCCTTCCGGGACAGTGTGCACCACAGGGGGTGGTACCATGACTACGGCAGTGAGTCTTGGCGTTTCCCGAAGTTTGTAACCTTCAGGAGTCTTCAGTATGCCCCTGGCATCTTCGCTTTCCCGAAGTTTGTAACCTTCAGGCCCAGCGGCTTCTGCTATAATTCCCTGATCACCAGTGATCGGCGGAACATATCCTTCCGGGATATAGTTAACAGGCATGCCCCAAGGACGATCTTTCGGCATTTGATACCTAGGATCATACTTCTCCACTATGGACGTTGAGGTGATCTCTGAGATCACGGTTCTTTGTAGCTGAGCTTCTGCCATGGCTTGCATGTCGTTACGAAGCTTTCTCATATCCTCTCTTAGAGCGTCGATCTCTTCTTTCAACTCTCTGTTCTCTTCCTCAAGATCATCCATCTTTTTCTGACGATTGGCCCGAGTATTATACGAATGAGACAGTTTGACTCTAGAACCAAGACACAAACGTGAGATTCGTAGGTAAGAAGAATACGCGATGTGAGAATGAGGAATGCAATGATTATATTAATTGTTTTTTGGTTTAATCAAAATAAACTTCGACAATTAGATTGCAAATATCAAACGGTGGGGAAACCCCTTTTTATTGAATTCAAAGGATTACAGAAATGGAAATACAGTTGATTACAAAGTGCAGAAACAGAAACCTAAGCTAATGGGTCCCGAGAGAACTCGGGTGCTGATTCTGGTATCTTCTTTTTCTTTGACCGGGGCTCTTGGGCCATTGTCGGGTTGTCATTCCTTTGCCAAGTGAAAGGAGTGAGCAAATTCCTTTGGTCATCTTGATTATCCACAGTATGTTGCTCTAAAATTTCAATCAGAGCATCTTTCTCTTTCAGTAGTTGCTGTATTTTGATGCACTCTACGTTGAGGGTGCGGTACTTGTTCTTCCAGGATCTTCTCTCCTTTTGAACTTTGTTGAGAGTAACCTGAAGCTTTTCAGTCTCAGTCATGAAGTACATGACAGACTCCCTCGGTGGAAGAACTCCGTGACGAGGATAAGGCATCTTTAGCTTGAGAGCTCTAGTTTGTACCCAATGGAGATAAGGCTCCACCGAGACACAGTCCAGTTTTCCTAGAGACTCTCGTCCTTTCTTATGAACATACTTCCAGGCTTGCACTATTTCCGTCTTTAGTGCTCTGTCGTTTTCTCCTTCCTTGAAGAAAAGACCTTCAAGATGAACACCCCGTGGGACGTGTCTCATCGGGTATCCAAACTGACGGCGAACCAATATCGAATGATAGTTGATTCCTCCCTTAGTTCCTATAAGGGGTACGTTGGGGAAGTTTCCACAACGGTCAATGAGCCTGATTCCATCATAAATTCTACTACACCAATCTATATCAGAGTTGGTGAGAGACATGATTTTCTGCGACCAACGTAAGGCACTCTTGTGATCCCAAAAAGCAGCAGACTTAGGCAAATAGGAGATAAACCATTTATAAAGCAAAGGTACACAGCATGTGATCTCCCCTCCGCTGTACAAATTTCCCAAGTGTACAGAATGATACGTATCTGCAAGCAAAGTCGGCACAGGGTTTCCAATGAGAAAAACCTTAATGGAGTTGATATCGACGAAATTATTAATGTTGGGCAACAGAAATAACCCGTAAGTGAGCAAGACAAAGATGCTTTCAAAAGCAGTCACGTTTCATATACTGGAAAAATACAAGGCCTTCTTTGTCAAGAACTGGGCTGGCAAACCTTGGATGCCACCCTTAGTGGTTAGGTGAGTCCTAACCTCAGACTCGTCCAAATGAATTGCTCTTGCAATGGTCTGATTCTTTGGAATTTCTTCCAGTCCAGAAGATGGAGCTCGATCAGTAATGTGTAGATCTATCAGATGAGAATACTCCTCCAGCGTTGGTGTGAGCTGGTAATCCGGGAATGTGAAACAGTGATAAACTGGATCATAAAACTGAATGAGCGCATCCATGATTCCCTCAATCAAATGGACTCTTAACAGTGGTAGCAGCCCTCCGTGCTTGGCTCTGAAAGCCTCTTGGTTTGTGATCATCCTCGCCAAACCTCTTAAATCCTCTAGTTTTGGAATCCTGAAGGTGTACTTATGAGTTTTCCTTCTACCGAAATCTATTAGCGCAATCCTTTTCTCTGATATTTGCAATCATTGTCTTAGTTTAATTTGAAAAATAGAGAGACTAGAAAATAAATATTTTTTTAATGTTTTAATGTTTTTTAAATGAATGCATGAATGCAACACACAAAAACATAGAAAAAACATGGGGTCAAAGGGTCGTTGTCATGAAGTCAAGGCTTTACCCATCCCCAAAGGTTTATACTAGGGTGATTTTTGTACCTGTACTCATTATCATCAGCTCCTCCCAGGAAAGCAAAACAACAAACGGATCGCCAGCGAGTTGTAGAGCAATCTTAGAGTAAGTGCCATTCACCGAGAATAGATTACCAGCCTCAAATGAGGGTAGTATCGCTTGACAACTATTTCCGATAGTTTTCGCACTACAAAAGGGTTTGGCTCCTCAGCTTCTCAGACATCACAATCGGCCCATTGCCTAAGAGAGGGAATGGGTTGCATTGGTCAGCCTCCACTGAGGTTGATGGTCGACCTCGTCGCCATCACTTATCTTAAGTGTATACTCAATCTTTCCACATGCGGCATCACACACATTCCTATTAGCAGAAAAATAAACACGTATAGCAATTAGGAAAAGCAGTATATATATTTGTCCTAATGTCCTAGACTTTTAAAAGCTAAGAATCTTAAGTTCCTGACAGAAAATGGTTTCCCAGCGGAGCCACCATCCTGTGGTTTCATTCCAAATTAACGGCGTTTTGACCTAAGATCCTAGTGACGTCAAGGTTTCTACCTAGGGGACAAGAAGAGAACAAGATCCCTAAAGAGACCTGATTCTCCCCAGCAGAGTCGCCATTTTTTTGTCGAAAATGGGGACGATGCCCTAAAAATCACTCTATGAGAATCCCCAGCAGAGTCGCCATTTTTCTGTAGCGAGTAATTTTTGGATGTGGTTGCGAAGCACTATCGCTCTGGTACAACAGCTCGATTCATTTTTTTATCCTATTAAAGCTGATGAAGGAAGGGAAATAGATGTCTCCAATTAACCCTGCTTGCATACTGAGATTAAACAGTCAAAACTGTTGGTTTACAGATGCTACAAAGATTCGGGGTTTCTCCTAGGTTATTTTGTTGACGAGGGGTGCTTTAGGCTATCGGTTAGGATGTTTAGGACGAATGCTTCTTGATAGATATGTGAGAGTATGGGATTTTGGGTTTTTGTTTAGTGTGCTCGCTAAGATTTTTCTTTCAATCTTATGCCTACATATTCCCGTTTTTCTGAAACAGGGAAATCAGAGCTTTCGTAGTTCCTCCTATTCTATGGGAGGAAATGGTTGTTTTTGGTGTCTTGTTCAAAGCCCAAGACGTGAAGCGAAAGGTGGTTTGTATCTTGTTCAAAGCCTAAGATGTGAAGCTGAAAAGGTGTTAACTTTAGAGAGAATTTGTCATCTCTAAAGAGGGGGTTGTATGTCACAACTGTTTATAAAGGAGAATTACTTTAACCGGGATACGCGGATCCTAGCAATGCCATAATTTCCTTTATAGGGGGTTTTAGCCTGAAGGAGAAGACTTTAACTCAATGTAGAGCAATGCCATCTTTCCTTAGGAATTTCTCATGCTAAAAGAGGGACAGTGGCATGGATGTAGATGATCCAGAGGCTTGCCGCTTACAGCGATTAGATGAAAGGGAAGAAGTTGTTGATGTTTGTGTACTGTGAACGAGGCACAACTTTGATGCTAAAAGGTTGATTGGATCAACCAGTGGTTTTCTTATACAAAGCCTAAGAGGAGGCTAATATGTGTCTCGTACAAAGCCCGAGAGAGAGGCTGAAAGGTTTTTGATTCAACGAGGGAATCTTTTGGTATCTCGTATAAAGCCCGAGATGGAGGCTATTTGACTCAACAAGAGAGTTTTTTGTATCTCGTACGAAGCCCGAGATGGAGGCTAAAATTTGTTTGGCTCAATAAGAACCTTTTTGTATCTCGTATAAAGCCCGAGATGGAGGCGAAAGGGTGATTGACTCAACGAGAAAGTCTCTTATGTGTCTCGTACAAAGCCCGAGAGAGAGGCTAAACGTTGTTTGACTCCGCTGGGGAGGATCATTGTACAAAGCCCAAGAGGAGGCTATGGTGACTGCTTCAGTTGAGTGACAGGTCTAGTATACTAATTTTGAAAGAGAAAATCAGTTCTTATATGAGCAACACTGTACTCGAGGATTTGATTCGAGGATCCGGGTTATTCCTGTTTTTTAAGGAAGTGGGAAATCCGAAGGGTATTGAGACTGTCCGAGTCTACGGGTTTCCTTCCTATTTAACGAAGGGGTCACTTGAGAATGTCTTTGAGACTCAAGGAGATTAGACTGTCCAAGTCTAGAGTGTCATCTTTTGTACTATGCTTTGAGAAACAGTAGTAGACTCTTTGAAAGGACTGTTCTATGCAGATGACTAAGTTCTGTTCCTATACCTCTAGGAGGTCGTCGGGAAAATTTTTTCGAAGCCCAAGAGGAGGCTAGAAACTTTTAAGAAGTCGATCGGTCCTTGTACGAAGCCCAAGAGGAGGCTATCATTCCCGGAGGAAGAGATCATTATACGAAGCCTAAGAGGAGGCTGTGAATACTTCTAAGAAGTCGATGGGTCCTTGTACTAAGCCCAAGAGGAGGCGGGGATGCTTTTAGGAAGCCTGCGGGTCCTTGAACAATGCCCAAGAGGAGGCCGATGCTTTTAAGAAGCCCGTGGGTCCCCAAACCCCGAGAAATTCAAGGCAAACTATTCACAAGGAATAGATCAAGTCAGGAAAGTTTGAGAATTTGGAAGAAACTCAAAGATGCCATTCACGGAGAATACATTCATCTCTGGGAGTAGAGTTTCTTGACAATTCCTAATGAGGACAGCCGAAGAGAAGACTGTATCTGGTGATCCTATTGGGGATCTAGTTTTCTATTTCTACGAATAAACGAGACGACGTCACCTAGTTCTAGACGTAGTTGTCGGGGAAACTCGAAATATCTATACTATTATTACACAGTTGATATGAGTTTATGAAAGAAGACTTACAGCGAAACAGACCCACAATACAGTTATATGTATATGAAAGCGGTAAATGAAAGCGGATAAACACTTACTCGGTTGTAGAGCTTCCATGCTGTTTGGTTAGTTGTTCAACAAAGAAAGATTGAAAACAACAGTATATTCAAAATCAAAGGAGAAAGTGCTTTGAAAAAGAAATATTGGGGCTTACAGCTCAAGGAGAGGCCCAGAGTTTTATCAGTGAGCGCACTGTTTGAATTTGTACAGAGGGACTTATACAGGTGACTGAGGCCCAAAAAGGTTTTCTGTACAAAGGGATGGGTCTTACACTCTCTCAAGAGGCCCAAAAGGTTTAAAGAAAAAGAGTGGGGTTTATAACACGAGGGTAGGCCCAGTTTGACTTTTCGTTTAAAATTGGCGATCGCGCCGAGGTTTTCTTTTAACGCAGAGGGACTTATACAATAAGTGAGGCCCAAAATTGTTTTGGTTAAAAGGGGATTGGGTCTTACACTCTATTAGAGGCCCAAAAGTTTTGAATGGGTCTTATAGCTCAAGGAGAGGCCCAAGGTTATTTTTCAAAAGGCGACGATCGCGCCGTTGGTTTTTGAAGGTATCGGGACTTATACAATACACTGAGGCCCAAAAATGATATGGTCAAAAAAGAATTGGGTCTTACACTCTATTAGAGGCCCAAAAAGTTTGAAAAAGTTTGATGAGGGTTGAATTAATCAAAAACCCTAATTTCATTTTTTAAAGGACATTTTTCAAAGAAAAATCAAGTAAAAAATGATAAAAAATATCAAATAAAATCATTAATCATGTTATAAACAGTGATTAAGGTTTATGAAAAAGTATTTTATCCACATGAATATTTAAAATCATTTTGGTTTTAAAAATCAAGAAAAAGAAATCATTTTAAAAGCATTTAAAACAATTTAAAACAATATTTTTGAATATATTAAAAATATATCAAATAATAATATTTTTTGGTGGATTAAAATATTGTGGAGTATGAATAAGAAGTGTGTAAAACAGATTTGGAAAATGATAATTTTTGCTATGTGAAATAATTGGTCGAGTTTTGAAGATAAACTAAGAAAAAGAGGAATGCGATGTCACAACATCACATTCGACATCACTCATGAGTTTTGAAGATAAGAGAACAAGAGAATATGTCACAACATCACTTTCGACATCAGACAAAAACCAGAACTGCACCTTGATTTTCAACATCTTTTTATCAAACTTCAAACATTCATAACTCTCTCAATTTTTAACGGAATTAAGATCCGGAAGAGCCTATCTTGACCAATTTTTCGCAAGAAATCCAATGGTATCACTCATACATATTGAAACTTAATGTACAACACACACAAGGCAAAAAACCAGATCTGCACCTTAAGTTTAAACATCTCTGCTTATCAAATTTTCAAACATTCATAACTCTCTCAATTTTTAACGAAATTGAAATTCGTAAGAACCTATCTTGACCAATTTTTCGCAAGGAATCCAATGGTATTACTCATACATACTGAAACTTAATGTACAGCACACACAAGGCAAAAAACCAGATCTGCACCTTAAGTTTAAAACAACATAAACTCTACATATAAGCATGTTAAAGTGTAAACAGTAGGAGGATCATAACATACACATTAAGGACTACATATTTGCTTCAAGAATTATTCAATATGATGCATGTATGTGGACATCAAAGGAAAGCATGATTCAAAGAATTCAAGTTATGAATTTTACCTCTTTTTTTGGAGATTTTGTGCAACCTACCGAGTGCTTTGTTCCAGAAATGATTTGATGCTTTGGACACCCTCAAATGACCTCTTAGAAGCTTTTAGGATGGTTGGAATCAGCTGGTACCTGCAAAAACACAAACTGTCCCTTTCTTGCAAAAGGGGTTAAAAGTGACCAAAATAGCAACTCCCTCAAATGGTGTTCCAGATGTTGGGAACCATTTGGGATAGTTCAAGGATGATATTTGGAGTGTGTTTGAGATTTTATCTGGTTTGGTAAGTGACTGAATCAAGACATGGCTTGAAAAATGCAAAAAAGTGCCATTTTGAGGTTTTAAGAAGTGACTTTGTGATTTTGTGATTACAGGTCACTTGTGATAGTTTGAACAACTTACATATGATATATATGAGGTGTGTGTGTGGTTGATTGTGATGGAAAAACTCTCAAGCTCAAAAACTCAGAATTACTTGCTTTGGAAGGCAAATTTGAGGTGAAAGAAGAGATTTTGAGGAAAGCATCTGTTTGATGGCTTTGGTGTACTCAAACTGAGCACAAATGAGATCTATTTATAGTAGAGCAAGTTTGTTTTTGCAACAATAGTGAATGGTGGCTGCAGCTGAGGTTTGGCCAATGTTGTCCAATGAGAATCCAAGTCTCCTCTAGCCATTGACTAGAGGTTAGGGCACAGGGTTGTGGTTCCCTTGGTCTTGGATAAGTCTTGACTGATTTCAGTTGAGAATGGCTCAGTCCATGCCACCTTGATGCTTCCATTGAATGCTCCAATCCAAAATTGGAGTCTTGTCCCTCTTTTAGGGATTTTTAGGAATAGCATGCTACTTCTTGTTCCAAGGACTTTGGAGGCTTGGCTCAGTGATTGTCCCCTTTAGATTTGATCCTCAGATGTGTCCAAGATGATGACAAGGCTTGGAAATTCGTGTGGCACAAGAAATGTGCAAATCTGTCCCATGAAAAATTCAGCTGCAGCCAGCCTTTTTGTAAAATCCATAACTCCCTCCTCGAGTATGCTACATGGACGTTCTAGGACTTTCTGGAAAGCTGAGATGATGTACTTCAACTTTGATGTTCAAGGTTTGGCTTGAATAAACTTGGATCATGAAGAAAAACATCCTTGAAGTTGGGACATTCTTGCTGGAAAAATATTAATGATGTCCTATGCAATGTCAGAACATCAGACATTGAACATTAATAATTCCAAACTTTAATCACTTGTATCTTTTAATCCACCATGATATTTTGAGTTGAAGTGAATTGCATATTTGATGCTTGTCTTGCATGGTGACAAAACTTGAAAATTGGGTGGCACAAGAAAAGTGCGCAAAATCTGTCCTAAAAAATCAGCTCGAGCAAGGCATGTTGTGAGGTTCATAACTCCTTGCTCAAGTTGAATTAATGGGAGTTCTTATACATTTTGGAAAGCCCTAATGACATACTTTAACTTTGATGTTTGACTTTGGTCTCGGTTCAGCTTGCAAAGTCATCAAAAATGGTCTTGAACTTGTGTAGTCAAATCTGTCCTAAAAGCTGTCATGAAAATTCTGCTTTATCAATGCTTTTTGCAAAAATCATATCTCCTTGCTCGAGTATGCTACAAGGACGTTCTACAACTTTCTGGAAAGCTGAGCTAACGTACTTCAACTTTGATGTTCAAGGTTTGGCTTGAATCAACTTGGATCATGGAGAAAAACATCCTTGAAGTTGGGACATTCTTGCTGGAAAAATATTAGCGATGTCATATGCAATGTCAGAACATCAGACATTAAGAATTCCAAACTTTGATCACTTATATCTTTCAATCCTTATGATATTTTGAGTTGATTCCTTCTACAATGTTGAAGTATCAAATACCCTCTTTAAAAGTAGCTCTTACGCAAAACCAATGGATGCTTGGATCAATAGTTACAACCTTGAAAAGTTGTGCACTTGAACGTGATTTTAACTTAGAAAAAATTTCTAATTTTCTTTCAATTTGATCAATTTTGTAATTTTGCATGATTTCTTGATTTAAATTTGATCAAATTAAATCATCCATCATATTTTCTTGAGTAATGGCTTGTGAAGCTCAAAGTTGACCAAAAGTTAAACTTTGACTTTCTGCGTCAGTTGACTTTGTATTAGATGAACTTGAGGCTTGATCCACTTGAAATGTTGCACTCTTGTGCTTAATTCTTGATGTGGGAGTCCTCTTGATCCTTTGTGAATGTTTGAGAGGTTTAGACAAGTTGAAGATCATGTCATTCCTTGATTGATCATTTGTCTAAAGGCTCTGAGAGGGTTTGAAACCCTAGTTTGATTGTAGTGAACACTCACCCATCTTTGGGGAGACTAATGAAGTATGATGGTTCCTCCATATTGTGATGATGATTTTCACAATGATGGGAAATCTTAGTGGTCAAAATTTGGGGTATGACACTAACAATCATATAAGTTAGGTAAAGTAGAAAATCATGAAACTTTTGAATTCGGATAATAGAATAACACTTAAAATGTACCTCTCTTTGTGATTCAACAGACTCGTTGTGCCGCAAAACCCTTTTATTCTTAGCTGCGGGTTTTGTAGGAGTCTAACATTACCATGTAAAAAAAATGTAAGTAATGGTTCAGAATGATTTTCATAATCGTTCAGATTTGACATTTGAATACTAAGAGATTCGTAATGGTTTTCAACATACCTCATCATCTATGGAAATGAGGTCTAATGGCCATGCAACAAATGAACCTATTGCATCTCGCAACAATGTAACCTCTGAAACCGAGTCAGGTATGGGTAGTACCGCATCCGTATCTAAAGCGATATCAACCGACACTTTCAGTTGTCCATGAGGGAGCGGTTGATGGTGAAGTAACTCTCCCACATGGTTATGCACTTTTCCCTTGCCAACCATGTGATAAGCCGGTAACGACAAATACAGCTGGCAAGATGAAATGCCCTGAAGCAATAATAAATATGTAACTGTTAATGTGTATAAAGGTCAATTAAAATAAATGTGTTAATTTAATTAAAATAAATATGTGCTAATTACCTCGGGAATTTTATTTTGACAATTGATACTAGCTTTGTCACTAGCATCTTTCAAATCGGAACCGCGCTTTTCCGCCTCATATCTCTCTTTATCCTTTTGCAATTCACGGACTTGCGCCTTTAGTTCCTCCAATGATTTCATGACTTCTCGGTTGCTGGGATTTTTTCTCTTTGGATACAAGAAAGATGGAGTCACACCAAATCCTTTACCTCTCACCCTGCCGGAATACTCAGGAACATTTAGTACTCGATTAAGAATGCTCCTGCAATCCTCCTCGCCCGTGGTTAAGGATTTAGATAGAGTCTCCTAAAATTCATTGACATATCGAAAATTATTAGTGGGATTACAAATTAATTATATTTTAATAAAATTTCGATTAACTTAAAGACATAATGTTATACTTACACATTCATCATAAACATGCTGAACATCTTCCCTAACAACTCCATCCTTACCCACACGAGCTTCCTTCCACAAAACATGTACCGGAAGTGATGATTCTTCACTTTTCGTCTCTTCTAACTACACATTTAGTTAAATAATAAATTCATCAAGTATAACACAATAATACAATTAATAAAATCATAGCATTAATATATACTTACCAATTTTTGCTGTAACCGTGCATATCCCAAACGCCCTTTTCTGTATGGATACGCGGGTTTTGATGCTCTTTGGCGATTAATGGCACTCAAATCCTGGATAAACAAGTTTAAGTCATATCAGAACAAACTAATGCAACAAGTATATAATACAATTAATAGACATGACAAGATAACATTACATTGAATTTTTCGGTTTTCCGTTTGGCTACAAACGTGCTCCATTCTTCGGGTTCAATCACGTCCGCATACAACTGTGGAAGTTCTGCTTCAACAAAATTTTTATCCGCATCCCTAAGATATTTGTTTGATAATAAGGCTCGGAACCCTCTGTGTCTCTTTCCGGCCAACTGAAGACAATATTTTTTCCGGCTTTCATCAATATTAAAGGACCTCTACAAAAAAACATACACATATAAACATAAAGTGTGTTAGTATAAGTAAATTAAAGACTTATCTTATCTTATAAACATATAAACATAAAGTGTGTTAGTATAAGTAAATTAAAGTACCTGTATCTCAGTCTATATCTTATCTTTACCAGCTTTCAACTTTGGACACCTCCAATTATCACTGATAATTGGAATATGCTGACGGACAAGTGAACTAATGTATGAAGACAACATTGAATAGTTAGGCTCAATTAGTAGGTTCTCATCACTCCAATGTACATCAAACTTGATCCCTTTATCTCTAGCACAGATGATTGACTTCATAATAGTTATTCCACGTTTTATTTCACTTTCTACATTCGAAGGTTCATTCTGAGCTTCATTTTCATCATGTGTCTCGTGTGTGTCGTCCTGGTTACTAGGCATTTGACCTGTAAGAAAGAAAAAAACAAAAATTAAATGACAAATATAAAAATCCATAATCCATAATCCATTGAATGATATAAGCTATATATAACATGACAACTAATTAATACTACACCAGAAATATTATTGAATGATATAAGCTATATATATAACATAACAACATCAACAAATACTACACCAGAAATATCATCAACATCTAACAGCCAACAACAGCCACATCATTCTAATATACACCTTAAAAGTTCCATAGCAAACACCAACAAGGATAACAAACCAAGTATCAGAACCATACATCATCACCAACAATAATACCAACACTATGCGTGATATCACACCCTCTCATTACATTTTTCACACGAATACCATACCATCAACAATACAAGCAGAACGACGACAACAAACTAAACATCAACAATAGAACAACAGAACAACATACCATTATATTGTCAAAGGACTCTGTACCATTATATTGTATAACATCAACAACAAGAACAATACATATTTATTAGAACAACAACAACAATGAATCTTAATGAAGCAAGAACAACGTACCTCTTCTTCGTTTCGTCTTCTTCTTCACGAAAGCAATGGCAGTGAATGAAGGCAATGAACGACGACAATGAACAACGACAATGAACGACGGCAATGGCGAATGAACGACGGCAATGGCGAATGAACGACAGCAATGACAATGGGTTTCAGGAGAGAAGAAAGATAGCAAGGGGTTCAGCAGAAAGAAACGCGCGGTCGAGAAAAGAAAATGAATAGAAGTTTTAGAAAATGAAACGAAATGTGTTTTATATTTTAATTCATAAATGACCTTAGAGGGCGCTTTCCTTATAAAGCGCTTTCTAAAGTGGGGAGAATTTAAGACCTATAGCAGCGCTTTCTGAAAGCGCTTTTTAAGGTTAACCTTTAGACAACGCTTTTCTAAAGCGCTTTCTAAAGTAATACCTATAGCAGCGCTTTCCAGAAAGCGCTTTCTAAGGTGGCTTCCATTTAGGGCATTTAACAGCGCTTTTGAAAAGCGCTTTCTAAAGGCTGTCTATTACAACGCTTTTTTTTAGCGAAAATTTTTAAAGACCTATAGCAGCGCTTTGACCAAAAAGCGCTGTCTTTGTTGCACAGTCTTTGTCCAGTTTTGGCGTAGTGTCTGCTGATTGGTCTGATTGATCAAGGAAAATAGGGCTACGGTGCTCGCGTCTGCATTGGGCAGAGGAGCAACTGGTTGAAAGATGACTTGTTGGTCGTCCTGCTGGGCAGCGTTGTAAGCCGCGTCTTGGGAGTCTGGGGAGGCGGTCTGCTCGTCTCTCACGTCGCCCTCTTCGACGTGGAGGGCAATAGCGTCTTTGCGGTGGTTCCCATTTTTGAGTTACGCGAGGACGGTGTCCAGAGCTTTGTTAGCAGGCGGGTTGCCGACCATGATGGTGATGAACGAGAGGATTGCTTGGGTTTATCGGAGGAAAAACGGGGAAGTAAAGGTTTCCCATAGACGGCGCCACTGATCGTACCTGGATTAGACAGTATTTGATGGCCAGCAACGTCTTGTGGACTTCAGCTCCGGTGCGGTTGAAAGACTACCGGGGGGGTGTACCTGCAAGGTACTCCGACGCTTAAGTAAGGCAAGGGTCAGAAGTAAAAGCAAGTACAAGGTTAGAGAGTAAGAAAGTGTGTAACCTGACCCTCTCAAGTGAGAGGGTATTTATAGAGAGCCCCTAGCGCGAGGCCAACAGTTACTTGCATTAGGATGGATTGCCAGGCCCAATCCAAGTAACTGCCAGGGCTTATGCGGTGTAGTGAAGACCAGCACGTGGTCTTCACCCTGGGGTAACCGTTCCTAGATCTCCGGAATTAGGGCAGACCGATTCCATCGGGAGTGGGTGGTTACATGAGAACGTGTCCTCGCGGGGAGGTGTCTTGCGTGTCGGGGAGAGACGTGTCCTCGCGGGGAGGACTCTTATGTGCAGACGGAGATGGCTCCTCGCAGGGGAGGAGAACCTGAGTGCCGGGGAGGAGCGAGGCCGGGGAGGCTCAGTGCCTTGCCCGACGCTCTATACCGTGCGTGTGCCCGACAATGTTGAGGAGGCATATGCCCGACATCAGTCGTGCTAAGAGGCCCTTGTTGGGCCATCCCGGGACGTGTGGGTTGGGCCTGATCGATTGAGGGGCAGACCCCGGCCCAGTCCAGAACAACAGTATTTATGGTGTGTACGGTTGTTGATGTTGTTGTTAGTTATTAAGAATATGAAATAGTTTATGGTTGTTGTGATTTTTGTAGTAAGAAGGTGATGAATGTAACACCCCATTTAAAATAATTATTCGTTTTGTGTTGTTTATGGAATCTATAGATTAATTAAGGGAATTGTGGCTAAGGGTGAGTGTGGTAGTTACCCTTAGTTGTGGGAATTAAATGAAAACTTTAGGATAATAATAATATAATGATAAATAAATAATATGTAGGCATAAGTAGTAATAGTAGTATGGTTATTATTATTATTATTATTATTATTATTATTATTATTATTACTAGTATTATTAATATTATTATGATTATTATTATTATTGTTGGCATCATTAGTATTATTATTATTAATATTATTGGTGTATTATTATTATTATTATTATTGTGACATTATTAGTATTATTATTAATATTTTGGTTAGTGGGAGAGAATTAAGGGAAATAAAACAAGTAAGACTGAGTTAGTGAGGGTTTAGGGAGTTAATCACTTTTCACGTAGAAAAAGAGCAAGAAGAGGAAGAACAAGGGTGCTAGGGCAGAATTTTCTTCTCCAATTTTTGCAGGAATTCAGACCCAAATTCGAGGTAAGGGGGGAGAATGGGCTCAATATAGGTGTTAATATCATGAGAGGGTAGTGAGGAGTCCTTTCCCTCGTAGGATTTTATTGGTGTAATTGTGGTTGCAGATCTGAATCTGGTATGTGTGTATCTGTTGTGAATTGCATGAAATCGATCATTGTTGTTGTGAATTGGAATGATAATTATTGTTGTTGTTGCCATGTTATACTGTGTTTGCAGATTTGATTTTTGACAGGTTTAAGAGTGACGAATGTAGATCTAATAGATGATAATTTGGCTAGTAATAATAGGTGAATGATAGATGAACAAATGAATATAATCGATGTTTTAACGGTTAGAATATGGAATAGATTGCGTAGTATAGTCGGGTGATGGTGGGATTTAATCGGGAATACTTGTCGGTATGTTTCGACACGTGTTTAATTGAGTGATTGAAAATCTAACTTTTTCCACTTTTGATAACAATGGTGTTAATTTTTGTAAATTTGTTGGATGGCGTTTTAATTGTGAAAATATCGTAGTATGTTGAATTCTGAGACCGGAGATTTTTACGGAATCGAAATCGGAGGTCCGGAAGGCATTTAACGATGAAAAAAAGAAAATTTTATGTTTTTGCGCAGCATGAGTCGACTCATGGGTCGACCTGTACGGACCCGCAGGTTGTACAGTTTTTCCAAAATGTCAAATTTTGTTTTCTTCATAACTTTTGATCCGTGAGTCCGTTTTGACCCCCGTTCGAAGCGTTGAGAAGCTAATGAAATATTATTTCTATTGAGAATGGTTTAGAGGGAAATAAATGATTTATTTATTTCGTGATTTTGGAAAATTTTCATGTTGTCGGAGTTTTGTCGCGTTTTCTTCCCGATTTCGCGTCCGATATAATTTCTTTTGGTTTGTGAGGCTAGTAGGAACATAATTGAACATGTTAAGACTAGTAATGGTGGTAAGAATGATAAAGCATGATTTATGTGGATTAATTAAATAATTAGCTAATTAAGGCCACATGAGGTGTTGTTATTAATCGTGTGAGCTGTGTGAGACTGTTTGGACAGGGTGGTAATTCTAAGGCGACTCATAGCGAGGACATATATATGTATATAAGAACATGGGAAATCTAGTAATACTAGGAAATATGATAAACTGTATTTTTGTGTGGATTACTTCATTAATGACTGATTAATGCAAAGTAATGGATTGTTGTATATGTGATAACTGTATTGGTGCAGGTGGGTAATTCTAGTGGGAATTATGGTGAGTGTATGACTCACGTGAGATCAATGAGGATCGTGTATTATGCTTGATAATAACGTCTCATGCATACTTTTTGTATGTAATGATATTGTGATACAGGTGTAGTAATTCAATGGTGAATTACGGTGCGAGTGTAACGCACGTGTGATCAAGAGGATCGTGTAGATGTATAACTGATTGTTATACATGTGTTTGTGCATCTTTTGTGTCATACATTTCATGATGTGTCTGGTGGAGACAGCTAGGTGGGAATCCATGATGGGTGCCTAGTCTTGTCCGGACTCTAATGTGGAGTTGTGATGGAGATAAATTATTGCTCAGTGGGAGTGTATGTGATTTATCCGGATTCCCATAGGAATCGGGTTCGATTGAATGAACCATGGTGTATTAGTACCACATGCATAGTGTCAATCATCGAGTCACATTACATTACTATGTGTTTATTGAATTATGATTGAAAGTGACAAGTGTGTCGTGATGGTGTGCTGTTTATGTGTGATTGTGTGATGACTAATGCTTAACATGTATTATACACTGTTAATTATTGAATGTAGTTCTCACCCCTTTGTTGTTTGTTGTGTCTGTGCTTCTCGAAAAGTACAGATAAGCAGGTACCTGAGTAGTGCGTGAAGCTTGTGTTGCTCGATTGAGTCTTAGGAGTCGCTCTGATACGTAACAAGGGATATTGGGGGATTTGTTATGTTTTATACCATGTTATTTTGTCACGTATCTCATTTATTAAACTTCTATTAGACCACTTATTATGTGGAGAGTATTGTGGTGAAGGCCTTAGTGCCATAGATTGAATTGAATTATGATTCCGCTGTAAAAACAATTTTTAAGAGTAATAAAGTGAAGGAAGTAATTGAGACTTTAGGCAATTTTTATGAGATGCGACATCCTACTTTGTTGTAAACTCTGATTATTTTCATATTATTTATGTATTTTATAAAATGGGAAAGTAGGGGTGCTACAATTGGTATCAGAGCAGGTCGGTCCGTCCGGCCAGGTTGTCTGACGTGGTTTGGTCGTTAGTATGTGACATGTGCGTGGAACACTGTCAATACTTGTTTGTTTTTGAACTGTTATCTGCAGGAGTTGCGGATGAAATAAGTGGGGGAGAAGCTGGTGCTTCTCCGAGATGCTTCCAGTGTGGAAGGATGGATTAGTGCGTAGTGGAGTGCTGTCGTAGTTGGTAAGGATGGTCTATACTTCGTCATGATAGTCGGCTGTCTATTGACAAATTGAAGAACTGATCACCCTCAATCTCTTGTTGATAGTAGACGGGATCATGTTGGATGGATAAACGTGCCTTGACAGCTAAGATAGCATATGCCGTGGATTGTTTGGAGTTAAGCCAAGTGCTTACAAATGGTTGTGATGAGTCGGTATAGATTCTTATACCTGAAGATGATGTGGACGAGAGGTACTTGTTTGTCAGTCAAGTTGGGGACGTCTCCGAGGAAGGCCGAACCGATATGGTTGATGATTGCTTCTCAGTGAGTAAAGAGCAAGGTGACGGCTAGAGATATGTCGGTAGTGTGTAATTCCTGATGCCTTCCAAGGTGTGGATCTGAGTTGGGTGATAGCAGAGGACTGCTGTCATGGTGTGCTAAGCAAATGGATGAGCTTATATTGGGCGAAGCCTTGATGTCTTAATGTTCGCATCATTGCGAGTTGATCGTGAAGTTACACGGGCTGAGTTACCTGTTGTTGGAGGATTTTTGGATGTATTTCCGGACGTAGGGTGAAGTAGGATTGGCTATTGATTTAGCACTTGGTACAAATCTGATGTCAATGACTCCGTACAGAAAGTAAACTCCAGAGTCTTGTGAAGAGATAATCAGAAGGATTACTCAAGGAAAGGCCTGTCCGACCAAATGTTTCTTGGCGGGTTACGTCCGTGTTTTCGGTTAAGATGAAGGGTGATAGTATGCGTATGTGCATTGAGTGCCACTAATTGGATAAAGTGACCATTAAGAATAAATATCCGCTTCCAAGGAGTGAGAACTTGATGGATCATCTTGTGGGAGCTCGTGTTATTAAAAAATTTAATTTGAGATCGGGTCATCATTAGATTCGAGTGAAGGAAGATGATATTTGGGGGACGGCGTGCAGAACTTGTCACGGATATTGCGAAAATGTAGTGATGCCTTTTGGAGTGTCTAATACGCCGGGTGTATTTAAGGAGTACATGAATCGTATCTTTCATGCTTATCTAGATTTGGTGGTTGTGGTATTTATTGAGGACATTTTGATTTATTCCAAATTCGAGGAAGATCATGCAGAGCATCCGAGGATTGCCTTGCAGGTGCTGAAGGATAACAAGTTATAATAGTGGGTTTTTGGTTGCAAACTGTGAGTTGTTGGGACATGTTATTTCTGTAAATGGTATAGCGGTGAGTCCGTCTAAAGCAAGTACACTGCTTCGGTGGAGACCTCCGAAGACAGTGACAGAGATTAAGAGTGTATTGGACTTAGCAGGTTATTATCGAAGATTCATCGAGGGAATTTATGAGTTGGCGTTGCCATTGACTCAGTTAAATAGAAAGGGTTAAGTCTTTATTTGGAATGTTGTGTGCGATAAAAAGTGTTAGAGATCTAAAGAAGAAGCTGACTACAGCGCTAGTGTTAGTGCTACCAAATTCGAGTAAACCTTGTGGTATACTGCGATGCGTCTAAAATGGGATTAGGCAGAATGCAGGTGCGAGATGGTAAAGTAGTGACATATGTTTCACGACATTTGAGGATAAATGAAAAGAATTACCCTACTCATGATTGTGAGTTAGCTGCAGTGGTTTTTGTGTCGAGAATTTGGAAACATTGTTAGTATGGATCGAGGTTAGAAGTGTTCAGTAGTCGCATGAGTCAGAAGTACTTATGGGACCAGTAAGAATTGAATAAGGGAAGAGAAGGAGTTAGAACCTTTGAAGGATTAGGAATTTAGTTTGAGTTATCATCCGGGAAAAGCTAATGTGGTAGAAAATGTTTTGAGGAGTAAGGAAATACATATGTCAATCTTGTTGATGAGAGAAATTGATTTAATTGAACAGTTCAGAGACTTGGGTATGGTTTGTAAGTTGACACCGGAGAGCGTCAGGTTGGGTATGCTTAAAGCGAATAAGATTTTCTTGATATGATTAAAGAGAAACAGAGGCTGGACGTGAAGCTAGTTGATTTGATGCCTGTAGGTGAGGGCAGTTTGGATAGTGACTTCAAGATGGATGGTGTGGTGTGTTAGGATTTCAAGGAAGAATTTGTGTGCCAGGTGACATTGAATTGAGAAAGAGGATCCTAGCGGAAAGTCATAGAGAATAGCTTGAACTTTCTGTCGGGAGCTACGAAAATGTATTAAGACATTACGAGATTATTTTGGTGACCAGGTGTAGCACCCCAAAATTTGCCCTACATTCTTCTGGCTTGTGTTTCGCAATCATCTGCATTCCATTAGGCCATGACTCATACTCATTCATATCATTGCATTGGTTTTCTGAGACATGGGATCAAATGATTCTCTTGACCTTATGCATAAGGGATTCATTCGGTTTTATTCCCGGTTAAGTTGGAGCAAGAGGTTGATTTCTCGTCGTTGTAATCTTCCTGATCTGAGGTTTTCTAGTCACTTTGGATCTGAAGTTGGATGAGGATTGAATGTAATCATGGGACTTACTTGGAATTCGAGACACAACTCCTTTTTGCTAACTCATAACCATTTTGATATTCGTTTTAAATCACTTTCTAACCCATATTCATTTAATACCATTTTTCATTAATTTCAAAGTCAATATCCAATAGCCATTTTGTAAATCCATTTTATTCATAACCTTTTCTTAAACCATTTTCTTTGATTAATCCATTGCAAGAGTCCATTTTTACATTTTTTTATTATCCATTTAACCATATTTCAAATCCATTCTAATCCAAATTATTAAACCACATTTCAACTTCTCCATTTAGTTTAAAACCACATTTTCTAATCCATATCCATTTCTTTAAAAATAGTCATCCAAACCCATATTTATTTATCCAAATTAAATAATTTCTTTTCATAGATTCCAATTGACCACGCCTAATTTTCAATATCCACTTCAAATTACCATGTTTCCAATTTTAATTCTTGACTACTTGTTCTAAATCTAAAACCACCATAAACCATTATTTACCTAATTCAATTTTCCAAATACATTCCATTTCTAAATCCATTTCAATTAATTTTACTAATATCCAAAACCTTTTTTGGTCCATAACCAAATCCATATCCATTTTGAAATCCAAACATCCATTTAACCAAGCCATATCCATTTTACACCCAAAAATCCATATCCAAATAACCTTGATCTGTTTGTTTATTTGTTCAATTCGAAATACAATCCCAGTCCATTCTCAATTTCGAACCCATTTTTGTTAGAATCTCTAAACCATATTCATTTGCTAATTTTATTCCATGTCCATATCAAATTCTAAATTCAATTTCATTACAAAAAATCCATAAACCATAAATAAAAAGCCAAGCTAACATCAGTTTTAAGTCAACGTTCATTCCAATTCATTTTCCATTTTTTTTTCTCAAGGCCCGAAACCATTACAAGAGCTCACTGCCAATTCCTTAACAGAAAATACCAAGCTCTAACAGACTACACAACAATAGACTAACCAAGTTTCTCGCGGAAAAATTACATAGCAGCTGAATAAAACTCATAACCGTTTCCAATTCAAAGCTCTCATAACAGTTCACAGCATCAGTAAAAGGAATTCACAAAAGACTCATTGTCAAAATTCAGAAAACCAAAATCACATCTCATTTTTTGCATAGCAATAATGGAAAAAGCTTACACCAGAAGATTCACAGAAAGAAGAACAGAATTTCACAAATCCCAATGACTCTAACAGAATTTCATAACAAACTTTCCCTCTAGATCCTTCCAATCTTCTCTATAAATTCACCGCTTCTTCATTCTTGGAGCTCTTTTCTTCATTCTACATAATTCCTCACTTTCTTCACCATTTTTTTCATCAATCTTCATTCTCGCTGAAACTTCTTTACACTTCATTCTCCTCCATTAATCTTCATCTTCATGAAATTCTACAGATCAAGCAGCATCATCATCACCACTTCCATTTTCAAGAGTCTCCAAAAGATCGAATTCCTGCTACATAATTCATCCGCGAGGTATCAAAGTTCATCACAACAAAATTCCTAATAACATCACGCAAAGAAAGAAGCGGTTACAACAACGATTCACAGCAATAACTCGGATTCAATGTGATGCACGAATGTGACCACAATAATAATAGAATGCAGAGACGATGATGAAGAATTGAAGAAGGAGAGTACCGTACCGAAGTTCGCGCCTGAAACACTGCACCGTCGTCACCGTCATTATCATCGTCGAGCAGGTACGTTCATTTCACTTCAAATCTTGATTACGCAATGTAGCAGTTAGTGTATCGGAGTCGAACTCCTTTAGTTTTTGCTCCGATTTGAGTGGTTTCGACTTCGCGTGGCACCGATAGATTACGATGCTTTTACTCTGCTGCGATTCACGGTAGGGGCAAATTGAAGTGAACTTAGGGATAGAAGTGTAGTGTTTGTTGCAGTGATTATCGCGGCGGAGCGATACACTTTCGGCAAGGTGAGGATTGTTTGACGCAGAGCTAAGTTCGCGGCGACGCATTTGCGTTGAGAACGAAGACGCGAAGGCAAGGACTCGGGATGAGTTGTTGACGATGAGCCGGTGGTTTTGTTGCCGGAGAATGCGTTTGGTGGCGGCGATTTGTGAGAGAGAGCTGAAGGAGTTGACGGCGAGGTTGCGTCGGCGAAGGCGGATGGAGAGCGGAGAGTTGTCGTTGTTGTTTGAATGGATGATGTGGAGGCAAGACGGAGGGAGATGCTGGCGAAGATGATGCTGTTGGAAGAGGTTGACGGCGATGATGATGTTGGAAGAGGTTGGCGGCGTTTGCAAGAAAGAGGAGGTAATGGCTGAAGGTGATTTAGGGTTTTGACATTATCCCTTTCATTATGGATCGGGCCTTGAGCCCATGATGTTTTTTTGTTTTACACTACCACATTCAACTCAGTACACCCTCCGTTTACTTTCGCACCCCCGCTGAATGAGATCTTGGGCCATCACCTTAAGCCCACTCGCCCAGAATTCAGTTCACACCCCTTGTTTTCACACGCACCCCCTTTGCAACCCTCTTTGGGCCAGAAACTAAAGCCCAGGCGAGATTTCTCAGTGCACCATCACATTTACAGCTGCACTCTCCTTGTGTTATCATTTGGCCTGTTATTTGTTTTAGAATAATTAGGCTAGATAGTTTTTTTAATTAGATTTTTAACTTTAGAATTAGAATGTAATTTTGATACTAATTTTTTGGTTAATTAACCTTTGATTTTAAGTTTTGACTTTAGGGTTTTATTAGAATTAGTTTAATTAGAAATTAATTGGAATTATTTTTAGGATTAATATTTTCCTTTTAATTCTAGATTTAGTGTTAGAATTAATTTTCTTTAGATTTAGTTTAGAATTAACTAGAGCTAATTTTAGAATTAGTTTTTAATCTTAGATTAATCTTTTCTTGTTAGATTTTAATCTTCTTTATTTTATTAGCATTTTAATGCTAGCTTGGTTATTCCTGACCATGATTTTAATTGTCTATTCTTGGATTAATTGTTGATTAATTTCTGTTTACCTGATTAATTGTTTCTCGGCTTGCTTATTTCTTCTTCATCCCTCTTTAAGATCAACTTAACTTCCATCTTGGAAGTAAGTTGCTTCTTATGTTCTTCTCCCTTTTTTAAGATAGTGTTCTTATACCTCACAAACCATTAGGATCACTCCCTTAACTAATCAATTAGGATCGCGTCTTAGTTCACATAGATTTTTACCTTTGATCCGCTCTTGAGTCTTTCATCTTCTCATCTCAAAGAAAATTCAAAATATCTAATAAAGGTAGACATTTATTGCATTTAGGCCGTTCATATAAAGAAAAGATTAAAAGGGGTCTTCTCTTATAATCTTAAAATGTGTAGCATATGGCCCATCTTGGGTCAATGTGTTAAACATTTGATCTTGTATGAGGGACTTAAATGCAATACTTGTTGAAGGTACAAATAAAAAACACTTCTGCATTTCTTAATCAACAAAAACACTTAATAAATACAAGTATGCTAGTGTGTTTGAACCTTAATAATTGGAAATAAGTGTGAGGGTCTTCTTCACCCCTAGTGTACTTTCTTACCCATTCCATCTTGGAATGTGAGGAGGTACACATTCCAATGATTAAGATTTAGATACACTATCATATGCAAACAAATCCAAAACACTTCCTTCTAAAAGACAAAAAACAAACAATAACGTCTTTCCTTCGGGAATTCTTTTCTCATCTCATTCGCTCTTATTCCTTAAGGATGCGTCATTTCCGTTCTACCTCAAACAGGTAACGCCTAAGTCTCCCTACAGCGAGCTGCAACACCTAAACTGCTAGGACGCGAACGTTGACGTATTCCACTAAAAAACACAAACAATCCATCCCTAGTGAGGGGAACTACGTCGCTCTGATTCTCATGCTCCCGATGAGATACGTAGGCAGTGGGGTAGGGCCCATGCGAGCACTTCTTTTATTTTCCCTACATTTGTTTCTCTTTCTCTTTCCTTTCTTTCAATTCCTTTTTCCAGTATTCTTTTCTATCACCCTTTGATCGAGACTAGCAAGCGTGGATCCCATCGGGTACGATGGATGCGAGGGGGTGCTAATACCTTCCTCTCGCGTAACCGACTCCCTTACCCTTTCTCTTGGTCGTAAGACCATGTTCTTTCCTTCTTCTCAGGTTTATGCGGTGTTTCCTTTCCCTCTCATGGGGATAAATACACATTGCTGGCGACTCTGTTTCGGTGCCACTTTCGCGTTTGTACTAGGATGAAAATCCCGGGAGCGGCAGCTGGCGACTCTACTGGGGAGAGGTTGACCTATTGCTGGTCCATCCTGAGCGAGTCAATCCTAGCGCTTGTTTATTTTTCTTTCATTGGGTGTTTATTGTTGTGCTGTATTTACCATTTTATTGTATGGTTATTTGGTGCTTTACTGTACATTACTGTATTTACTGCATTTTAGCATTTTTATATTATACTATGCTGGACTGTGTTGTTTTCTGTTTGGCGGGATAGGATTTCTGAGAGATAAGCCCATTACACAGGCTTGAGTATACACTTAGGATTAGAGTGGAGAGTAGTGGGACCTACGTGCCGTCTGGAGTGCGTTGGGTATTCACGAAATTCACAGCCAGACGAGGCTATCTTGGGACATGTTCTGATGTGCGTATCTTGCGCATTTCAGGATGTTGATCTAGAGAGCTGTCGACTCTGGTGACCATTCCCGAGGACTCAGTTGCGGCACTCCTCCCGAGATTTGACAGTGGCAGACCACGTTCTGTGGCAAACCTATTACACATTCTCGATCCGAGGACCTAATGCTGGGAACTCGCTATACGATATCCTTTTTGAAAGAGAATCAGTGGAGGCACTCCTCGATTGGCGATAGTACTATACCCCGAGGGATGAATGTACTATTGCTTCTCGACCTCAGTGCCAGAAGCTGAGGACCTTTCGTTTTGGAGAATCAGTTGAGGCCTCCTCGATTGATGATGATGCCAAACCAGAAATGGTGAACGTATCATCATTTCTCGACCTGAGAGCCCGGGATACTGAACATCCTAGTACCCACATGTGAGAGGGGCGGGTTGTTTACAGGTTTGCAGGTAACCTTGACCTTCAACATACCCGGTATTCTGGATTTCCTATCAGTGTGGACTTATCAGCCTGGTATTCTGGTATTCTGATCATCCGGTATTCTGGTTATTCTGGTATTCTCTTCAGAACAGACTCATGAATCTATTTAGTCATCATCACAGCACAATGATTATTCAGATTATGTGGAAGCTTTGATCCCATGTCTTATTGCATCCATACCTTTGCATTGCATTTGCATCTTGCATCATTTTGCATATCCTTCTCCAGCCGAACCAGAGAGCTCATCCATCCTTTGTCTGAACTGCAGTTTGATTTCTCGACTTTCGTATTGGACTTGAATCAGCTTCTGGAAAGATCATGAACTCTGGGGAACAGAATCAGTTTGTGACTAGGGCCGATGTTGAGCTAATGAAGAGTCAGTTGGACCAACTTATGGAAGCTATGGCCGTCATGACAAGGGGAGAGGCCAATATTCAAAGAAATGAGAATGTCAATCCACCTCCGGCGAGCAATGTTGCCCAGGCTCAGCCGGTGCGGATCCCTGTCGGGAATCAAGTTGAGCAAGAACCTCCTTTTATCCGAGATGGACATTCATCTTCTCTTGATGCCACTGATTATCAGAGTTTTGCATTCTCTGTGTCAGATGTCCGAGGGGTAGTTCCGAAGATGAACCCTAAGGATCCACGATATGTTGATGACGAAAGATACCGCGTGTTGGACGAGAAAATTAAAGCCCTGGAGAGGCGTGATACTCTTGATTTGAATGCTTCGAGCATGTGTTTGGTGTCTGGCCTGGTAATGCCTCCAAAATTTAAAATTCCGAAGTTTGAGCAATACAAAGGAGATAGCTGTCCGAAGCTACATTTGGTGATGTTCTGCAGAAAAATGACCTCACATGTCGATAATGACAAGCTCATGATTCACTGTTTCCAAGACAGTCTGAGTGGGGCATCTTTGTATTGGTATATGCAGTTGTAGAGTGGTAGCATCCGATCATGGTCAGATCTAGCCAACGCCTTTGTGAAGCAGTACAGTTATAATCTTGACATGGCTCCCAGTCGAATGCATTTGTAAGACTTGTCTCAAGCAGATAACGAATCATTCCGAGAGTATGCTCAGAGATGGAGAGAGTTAGCCGCTCGTGTTCAACCGCCACTTTCGGATAGAGAAATGGTTGATTTGTTCATGAATACCTTGCAAGGGCAGTACTTGGAAAAGATGATTGCCAATGGGGCAGAAAAATTTTCTGACCTGGTGATGGTGGGAGAACGTATCGAGAGTTTGCTCAATTGTGGAAAGCTCCAAGGCATTTCGAACTTCCAAGCTAATGAAAATGAATCAGTTGTCAGTTATCAGGAAGAATTCGAGGAAGAAACTAGTTCCATTCAGGAATCTTCACCACCTCGTTCTCGGTGTTCAGATATATCAACTGTTCAGAGTCAACAATCTTATGGGTCTTCATATTAGGGACAATATTCTTCTGCAAATCAGAGACCTTCTCAGAATCAACGGTCATATCGCCGTCATCCGCATCAGCACGCCCGACAAAGGCCAAGGAAGCCAGAGAGGCATTTCACTCATTTGCCAATGTCGTATAGTCAGATGTTGCCGGATTTGATCAGAGGTGGATTGATAGTGCCGAAGGAATTGAAGCTAGTGCCTTTTCCGTACCCACCAGGTTTTGATGTCAACGCCCGTTGTGACTACCATGCTGGGGCACAGGGGCATTCAACGGAAGACGGTAAGGTGCTCAGGAGCAAGGTTCAGACTCTTCTTGACTCCAATGTGTTCTCATTCACGCCTCAGGGTATTCAGATAAACAATTCTCCTTCGTCCAGTCAGGTGGGTTCATCGGTCCATGTTATGGAAGCCACCAAGAGCAGTTGTGCATGTGATCATCAGACTGACTTCAACGAGCAATACTGAAGATGGCTAGCATTTGCAAATCAAGCTTGGGAAGCCCAGTTCTCAAAGTTGGCGACCATTTAGATCATGTCATTTCTTTGCATTAGTAGTTTCTTTTTTGTTAAAATGTACAAACTCATTTGTAAAACTTGTTGTTTTCGATTGATAATGATAATGGAATGAATATGCATGTTTTGATTAAATCCAGTCGTGTTCACTCATACTTTTTATCAATATCATATGCTTGTTTAAGCAGGATCCTAGGGAGGATGACGAAGTTGAAAGGCGCAGAACTTCTAATTGTATGCTTTGGAACAAAACCCTGCTGATGATGTACAGGCATTGTTTCAAATTCCTAAACACCAGAGATATAAGGAAGATAATCCCTTGTCAACCCTGTTGAGCCTAGAAGTAGGAGTTTATTTCAGAAAGCGAAAAAACTCTCTATCTTAACCTGGGGCAGGGTAGGTGTCAGCTAATTTGACCGTGTGTTCAAATTTCAAAAGGAGTGTTCCGTTCGAGGATCAAATCACAACGGTTATCCCTCACCAACTGAAGAGTGAGGCAGTCACAACCCTGTCAAACAAGTCAGGCAAGCCAGTGTCACACGATTTGTTCAAAAAAAAAGAGAGAGAAAAAGAATCAAAGAAAAATATCAAAAAAAAAAAGAAAGCCCGCTAAGTTAAAACTTGAAAACAAATGACTTAGGAAAAAGTTAGGGCATCCCGCTGGACTTCAAAATCGAAAAAAGATTCACAAAGGATCAGTCCAGGAAAAATCAGGGAAAAACAAAACATGAAAAGCGAAAAGTAAAGAGGGAAAAAGAAAAATACTCGAGTAAAGAACAAGTCGTGTGACTACAGACACCAAAGGCAAAATGGGTGACTGTCACTCCAAAAACCGTGTGGGTTTCTTCCATCCTCTTACCATTCATAACCTTTTTGAAAGGTGAACGCATGTGTCGAGTTAGCTGAACGTAGGACTGGAGAACATCAAGGAGAATGGGTTGGTTAAAACAAAACTTTGAGCCTTATATCCTTTCTTTCTTAAACCGCGAACCAGGCCACGTTACAACATGCGACATACCTAATTGAAGCAGGGTTGTTCCGAAAGCATACTTCGGTAAAGATCACGTCAATTCTGACTCCCAAAAGGATTTTCTTACCATTCATGTTGGTATCAATGGGACATTCTAATAAGTGATTCGTTCACTACACGTCATAACATTTTTCCAGTGAACAAACTCGGATTTCAAAACTGTCATATGCATTGCATCATAATTATCTTTTCAAAACGAATAGTTTTACTTGCGAGTAAGTGCTCGATCAGGAAAGTCTCTACAATGGAAAGATTGATTAATCTAAGGTGCAAAGTGCCCAAGTACTCCGTGGAGCCGGGGCAAGTCATATCAAATGGGCGATTCATTCCAAGATTTAGTTAATCTGGGGCAATTATGTTGAGAATCTGGGGCAATCAATTCGAGACTCAACAAATCTCTCAAAGGCCAGTTAAAGGTACTCCTTCACAGATTAGCCAGACAGGGGCACAAATCATTTCAAGGTTGGGGCAGCCCCCCCAAAGTCACAAAAAGTTATTCTCTCTGGAGAACGGTAAATCGCAGTCTGGGGCAATATATGTTGGATCTTCACGAGACATCCTGAAGACATGTTCATTTACAGGTTATGCTGCATCGGGGCATTTCTTTTGGGTCATATCACGTCTACAAGGCCAATGTTGATAGCTGACACGTGACGACCCCAGTAGAGTTTCTCTCCTTGGCAGAGATGGCTGAAGTTTCATCACTCGTGGCAGAGCATTATGAAGACTGTGATTGTTCTCCCCGGCAAGAGTTCAGGAGTTCGCTCTCCCCTAGCCAGCTTGGCGAAGTTTATTGCTCTTCAGCAAGAGTTCATATTCCTGTACAGAGTGTTGGGTTTATGCTTCACCAGTTTGCGGTAAAGTTGTTCCCATCTCCCCAACGGAGTAAGGGTAAGAGACGAGCATCAAACAGAGGACCACGTCTGAACTGGTTCCCTAGCAGAGCTGATATCATCAATCATTGTCCCCCAAGCATATTTTTGGGTGGTGGTTAGCTTTCCCCAGCAAGTCAAAGGCCGATTGTCATTGGCATTTTTCTCCAACAGATTCCTGGGATGTTTCTCCAACAGAAGTTTGTATCCATACTTCCCTGCAGAATAGAGGCTTAGTCAGGATCTCGAGCAGTTATGACCTTGAAGGCGGTTCAGTTTGTTATCCCCCAGCGGAGTTAGCCTCGTCTCTTCAGCATTTATTTTGCTGGAGTGCTCCTGTTGCATATCATAAAAATCATTGTATAATCACCATCGCATATTATTCGCATAGCATTGCATGAAGCCTTGTAAAACTAAACAGGAAATCCATAGCCCAACCTTGCTCACCTTCATCCACAACCCACTTTGCTGGTATATTTCAAAAACCTGAAGCCCTATCCCTATTGGCGTTTCCTTCAAACCAAAAGTCCAATCCCTATTGGCACTTTATACAAAATCCAATCCCCATTGGTACCCAGAAAGATTTCTCCTTTGAAGAATCAATCACCATCAGGTTTCACCTGTCCTGGCCGGCAAAGTCCAATCGTACTTGGCACATCCTTCTTTCCCCGGTAGCCCGAGCATGCGTCGGCATTTTTGCATATAGTTATCATTGCATCCTCAAATCGCGTAGCATTTCCATTTCATGTGGAGCATTACGCCATAGAAAGAAAATTCAAACATATGCATGCGAAGCATAAGCCAGATTTGGTATCTTGCGCGAAAGTCCAAATCACTTCCCAATCAAAACGGTGACATATCCCAGCAGACATTACAATCAACCCCTCTGCTTACCTTTCTTTTGGGTCGTAGGTCATACGTCGATCTTACCCTCGACCAGTCTTTGTCCATCAACCCCTTGATGACGACATTTCGGCCAGGTCTTTCCATCAAACCCCTTTGATGATGTGTTTCTGTGTATGGTTTTCTTTCTGTCATCCCTATGACAATGTGCTCCCTAAGTCAGGTCTTCTTTCTGTCATCCCCATGACAATGTGTTTCGTTTGGTCGAGTCCTCTTTCTGTCATCCCTATGACAATGTGCTGCTTTCGGCCAGGTATTCTTTCTGTCATCCCTATGACAATGTGTCTCCTTTGGTCGAGTCTTCTTCCCGTCAACCCTTTGACGATGTGTTCCGAGCTCAGGTTTCGTACCTTCGGATGTTTTCAGTTTCTTCCCGTCAACCCTTTGACGATGTGTTCCGAGCTCAGGTTCGTACCTTCGGATGTTTTCAGTCTTTTTCCCGTCAACCCTTTGACAATGTGTTCCGAGCTCAGGTTTCGTACCTTCGGATGTTATCTTTTTAGATTTTCCTTCCGTCATCCCCATGACGATGTGTTATCTTTTCAGATTTTCTTTCCGTCATCCCCATGACGATGTGTTATCTTTTCAGATTTTCTTTCCGTCATCCCCATGACGATGTGTTCCTACGGTGGAATCTTATTCCCGTCAACCCTTTGACGATGTGCTCCTTCGGCTCAGTTTTCTTTTTGTCATACCTATGACAATGTGTTCCCTACAGTGGAGTTTCCTTTCTGTTATCCCTATGACAATGTGTTTCCTTCGGTCGAGTCTTCTTTCTGTCATCCCTATGACAATGTGTTTCCTTCGGTCGAGTCTTCTTTCTGTCATCCCTATGACAACGTGGTTCCTTAAGTTGGGTCTTTCTGTCATCCCCATGACAATATGTCCCTACGGTGGAACTTTCTCCCTGTCATCCCTATGACAGTGGGTTATTTTCGGCCAGGTTTTCTTTCTGTCATCCCTATGGCAATGTGTTTCCTGTGGTCGAGTCGTCTTCCTGTCATCCCTATGACAATGTGTTCCTTCAGTTGAGTATTCTTGTCGTCATCCCTATGACGATGTGTCCTTTTGGTCGGGTTTCATTCTTCTTTCCGTCAAACCCCTTTGACGATGTGGTTCTCTGGGTATGTTGTCTTTCCGTCAAAATCCTTTGACAAGGTGTGACTGGGTTCCAATAATACTTTCTTTCCCCACAGAGTGCAAATTTTGCGGTTCTTTTTGTATTCAATCACCTTGTATCTTGAATGTCTGAAAGCAGTTGCAATCATCCCTTCAGGTCCAAGTTGATTGAATAGGGGCAGCTGTAGCACCCCAAAATTTGCCCTACCTTCTTCTGGCTTGTGTTTCGCAATCATCTGCATTCCATTAGGCCATGACTCATACTCATTCATATCATTGCATTGGTTTTCTGAGACATGGGATCAAAGGATTCTCTTGACCTTATGCATAAGGGATTCATTCGGTTTTATTCCCGGTTAAGTTGGAGCAAGAGGTTGAATTCTCCTCGTTGTAATCTTCCTGATTTGAGGTTTTCTAGTCACTTTGGATCTGAAGTTGGATGAGGATTGAATGTAATCATGTGACTTACTTGGAATTCGAGACACAACTCCTTTTTTCTAACTCATAACCATTTTGATATTCGTTTTAAATCACTTTCTAACCCATATTCATTTAATACCATTTTTCATTAATTTCAAAGTCAATATCCAATAGCCATTTTGTAAATCCATTTTATTCATAACCTTTACTTAAACCATTTTCTTTGATTAATCCATTGCAAGAGTCCATTTTTACATTTTTTTATTATCCATTTAACCATATTTCAAATCCATTCTAATCCAAATTATTAAACCACATTTCAACTTCTCCATTTAGTTTAAAACCACATTTTCTAATCCATATCCATTTCTTTAAAAATAGTCATCCAAACTGTCGCTCCCGGGATTTTCATCCAGGTACAAACGCGAGAGTGGCGCGGAAAAACAAAGTCGTCAGCCGTGTAAATTTATCCCAAGAGAGGGAAAGGGAACACCGCATAAACCTTAGGAAGAGGGAAAGGAATGGTCATCGCAACCATAACCTGGGTTCGGGAGTCGGTTACGCGAGGGGAAGGTGCTAGCACCCCACGTGTCCATCGTACTCGATGGGATCCACGCTTGTTGTCTAATCTAAGGGTGAGTTATACTATCATCTAGGGTTGTGCTAAGACGGGGAGGGAAAGACAAAGACAGACTCGGTAGGACGTCGACGTCCTAGGCCTACGTACCCCCTTTGTGCAATGGGGAATTCAGAGTCAACGTAGTTCGGACCAAGCTCTTTTTGTGTTTTTTTATGAGTGACGTTAAGTTCGCGTTCGGCAGTTAGGGTCGATGCCTGTTTGCGTCTCAGACGGAAAGTAACGTGCCCTTTTTGAAAATAGCCTTTAAGTTGAAGGTCCCGAAGGACAAAAAGGTTTGAAGTTGGTTTGTATTTTTTAGGACAGAAGTGGCTTAAGTTAGTTCCTAAGCTGCATTGCACCAAAGTCTAGGGCACAGGGGCGAATACTTAACGCATCGTCCCAAGACAGGACGCTCGCTAAGCACTCTAGAAAGATGAGAGGAAGCCCCTCATTTCTCATTCCCCATACTTAAGGCTCGTGCGCAATACACCTTATTATTATTAAGTGTTTTAAAGAAATTTAAGATGAGAAGAGAGAAGACACAAGGGTAACTCTAAGGGGGACTATGAATCCTAAAGTTATCATGCATGGGTGACCTACGGTTAATGAGGTTTGACGTCAACCTAAGCCTAAAGAAAGGAAAAGATGAGAGAAGGAAAGAATAAGGGTGAATATGGATGACTATCCACACCCTCAAATAACTTACCTTAGTCCCTGCATAAAAGGTTAGTGAGAAACAGACATAAGTAATATCAAAGCAAATGAAAATCAAGCAATGGCAAACAATAATGATAATAATCCAAACATGAACTCAAAGATCAAAGAAGCAACCCCAAAGCAAATGGCACAAGTGCCTTCCAAACAAGGACCTAGGCATGATCAGAAACACACATATAAGCAGATCTCAAGTGAAAATAAATCAAACAATTAGAAAAATAACTCTTAAAATTCCCAAATTAAATATCAATATTATTCAACCAGAGATAAACCAAATATAAAAAATCCCTGCAAAAAAATCAAGATATTAGTCATTCAATTAATCATACAAAATTCAGGTGAGGAATAGGATTCAATGTGCCAAAGGGAAGGACCTAAATGCAATATGAAATAAATTTAAAAATGAAAGGAAAATATTTTTATGCAATTTAGGATGTTAGTGAACAAATGCAAAAAGAATGGATAAAAAATGCTTTACGGATGCAGAGAAATAAAATAAACAAAATTGTGTATGCATGGTATGTATAATTCAAAAAGAAAATAGATTAAGCAATTAATTTAAATGATAAAAATAAAATAAAATAATAAAAAAAAATAAACGTGGCCAGCTGATGACCGTTGGATCTGGCCAACGGACGGCCAGGATTTCATCTTCTTCGCCCAAACCCTAACCTCGCCGGAAACCTTACCAGCCGCCGGAGCTAGGGTTCCGGTCATCCCTTCCGACCACCTGCAACCAAAAAGTCACCAGAACACGCAAACGAATATACATTCTTGGCCAGAATTTCACCAGGATTAATAATATGCAATTAAAAATCACAAACAAACAACGCATAAGCCAAATCGAATGAAACAAGGTTAGATCACAAACTTTCAAACTCACAATATGCACATAATACACGTCCAATCTCAAAATAAAACATACCTGAATTATCAGTGGATATCATATATCATTATACACTCTAAAAATTGAGTTCTAAGATCATGAAAAATGCACTAACCTGAGACCACGCAATCCGTACCCTTGTTGTTAGCTTCAAACGGTGGTTGATTCGTGCTCTATGGAACCCAAGGATTCAGATTGTGAAAGTAGTTTGTGAAAAACTCTTGTGGATGATGAGATTCGAAGGAGAGAAGGGTTAGGGTTTTTGGTTTTTTGATCTTGTGAGAGTTGAGAGAAAAATTTGAGAGAGTTTTTGAATATATAGTGGAGTCTAAAATGAAGGGCAAAAGGTAGAATTTTGGCTTAAGTGAAAATAACACCGTCTTCGACAAGGAATTTCGACTCTGAGCCTTCCACAACATCGTCCGCCTCTGAATCATGGTCACAACGCAAAAAGAACGGACGTCATATGATCAAAATCGAGTGCGATCGATATGTTTAAGCTGCAAGACGTCACTGAATAAGTCATTTTTTTAGCTTATTTGGTGTCCGCTACTCGAAAATGTGACGAGGTCAACCTCTTCGGAGCATAATCTCGACTTGACTTTGTCAGCAAAGTTGTAGATCTATGAGTCAGTGACTTCGTGTCAATAGATGAGCGCGATCGGACAAAAAACGAGTGAGATATGAATTTTCCTGTGAAACAACTTTCAGCCTTTTTCTTCGGTTCAACACTTCCGTTTTGCGAAATAAACCAAAACGATGATCTTCGGAGCATCGTTCGAACTCGAGCTTGTCTTGGAACTTGAAGATGATAAAATTTGTGAACCAAAGCTTCGAGAACGGACGCAATCCGATGAAAATTGACCGAGTTATGAATTTTACAAAATCTGACAGACAGTGCACTGCATCAAAGAACCCCACTGGTAATTCACATTTTCGGGGTCCTTCCGCTCGGACCTGACCCAAACTGAATTCACGGCACGAAGATAACATCTAAACGGAATTTTAGGCACCAGAACGACATCAATCCGATAAACGAGCTGAGAGTTATGAATTTTTTAGTGTCTGAAATACACCGGTTCAACACTATTTTTCACTATTTTTTGCACTGTATCGACTCTGAAAACTCGCGCGTTCAGAGATCTTCCTCAAAGAATCAGCCCTCGGTCCAAACACAAAAGTTGAAGATAATTTCAATATGGAACTTTTTGGCATAGGAATAGCTCAGAAATGATGATCCAACCAGAAGTTAATCCCTTTTGAATAGCGCTGACGCAATTATCCAGCGAAACTGAAATTCCAGAAACAAATAATTCCCACCACTTTCCTTGATGAATTGACTTCCGAGCCGAACATAAAAGTTGTAGAGAATACCAAGACGGTTCTAACTGTTGAATATCCAGCCAAAACGAGTTCCAGAGCAAGAGTTATGAATTTTGCAAATTTGCACAGCAAACTGATTTTCTGCTCAAACTGTTCTGAATCGGCTGAAAACTTCAACTTCTTCTAAGATTCTTGACATGAAAAATTATGTTTGATAAGAGCTTTGTTGACCCGTTGATTACATAACCCGGAGAAAATACTTTGCGCATAGGTCGAGTGACGAAATAAACGTCTGTTGCAACCTGACGATGCTTGAACATAGAACCTTGATCCCATAACCACAGAGCCAAATGATATGTACACATGATAATGCAAAATAAGATGAAACATAAGCCAGTTAGTACTAAAGGTAAGGAGGGCAAATTTTGGGGTGCAACAGCTGCCCCTATTCAATCAACTTGGTCCTGAGTGTATGATAGCGACAACTTTCAGATAATCAGGATGCACGGAGATTGAATACCAACGAACCCAGAAATTTGCAATCCTTCACTAGAGAATTAGCTAAAAATGCTGCTATGTTGGGGATAAAACGAAACAAACTTTCCAAAGTTATGTCATCTCTGCTGATAAAGAGAAACTGACGAAAGAATAATCTTTAAAAGATTGTTATCCTCTGCTGATAAAGAGAATCTAGCAAAATAGATGCCATCCCTGCTGACAAAGGGAAACTGACGAAAGAAAATCTCCAAAAGATTGTTGTTCCCTGCTGATAAAGAGAATCTAGCAACATAAATGCCATCCCTGCTGACAAAGGGAAACTGACGAAAGAAAATCTTCAAAAGATTGCCGTTCTCTGCTGATAAAGAGAATCTGGCAACATAAATGCCATCCCTGTTGATAAAGGGAACTGGGTTTCACGAAATAAGTCAGACGAGAACTGACTATCAGACGAGAACTAGATTTACCACAATAATAGGTCAGACGATAACTGACTACCAGGCGAGAACTGGATTTTACCAAATAAGTCAGACGAGAACTGACTACCGACGGGAACTGGATTTTTCCAAATAAGTCAGACGAGAACTGGATTTTACCAACTAAGTCAGACGAGAACTGACTACCAGACGAGAACTGGGTTTCACCAAATAAGTCAGACGAGAACTGACTACCAGACGAGAACTGGGTTTTACCAAATAAGTCAGACGAGAACTGGATTTTACCAACTAAGTCAGACGAGAATTGACTACCAGACGAGAACTGGGTTTCACCAAATAAGTCAGACGAGAACTGACTACCAGACGAGAACTGGGTTTTACCAAATAAGTCAGACGAGAACTGACTACCAGACAAGAACTGGGTTTTACCAAATAAGTCAGACGAGAACTGACTACCCGACGAGAACTGGGTTTTACCAAATAAGTCAGACGAGAACTGACTACCAGACGAGAACTGGGTTTTACGAGAGAGAAAGGCCAAACAAAGGAAAATTCCTAACAGACTCACAATCCACAGATAAGATGACTCCGTTGGGGAAAGGAGAAGTCTAAAAAAAAGACTCTGCCGGGGAGCACCAGTTTGAGGAACGTGTCCCTCCAAAACCTCCTGAGTTACGCCATCTCTGCTGAGAAAGAGAACTGGCAAAATAAGTATCAAACCTGGCTTATGCTTCGAATGCTAATGTTTGAATTTTGCCGTAATGCTCCACACGAAGTGGAAATGCTACGCGTTTGAGGATGCAATGCAAATGCTTATGACATGCAAAAAGGGTCCCTCCAGCGAAATAAATGCCGAAGAGAAAAGTCCAATTCAGCTGGGGATGATAAAAATAAATTGTCCTCTGAATCTAGGAACTCTGCTGAGAAGGGTCATACTGATCGACTCTTCGGATCAATTACTTCTGCTGGGGGATGAAATCCCTAAAGAACATCCGCTCTACTGGGGATTATACATAATTCTTTGAAAAAGGAGGCCACGGCCTGAATCAGAAGAGTGCCAAATGTCTCTTGGATTTAAAACCTGCTGGGGATGTCAACCACCGTTGAACAAACTGCTGCGAGGATTACCACCAAACTTTGCTCGGGGGAACTGTAGATGCTGACATCCACCCTGCTAGCGGATAACATCAAGCTTACTCATCTGTTGGGGATCAGATCGCACCGTTGCTGCTGAGAAAAACATTCCCTGACTGGCTGAGGAAAATAAGTGTTCAGACTCTGTGGGGAAGATAACTCCTTTGTCCCAAGAAGATGTTCTGTAAGTCCCTTGCTTGAGAAACAACAACCTGCTGAGGAGAATGAAGTTTCAATATTGAGGGGAGTAACTCTACTGGGGAAAACAAATTTGTTACCCTGCAGACATATGGTAAACTGAACCGTCTCTATGTTCATAATCGACCCTTTGAACTCTCCATTTGCCCCAGACCACCCGGTCTAAAGGAAGAAATCATCTCAAGAGGATTTTATAGAAGATCGGGCATTCACACCGCCCCAGGGTCTTCAAACTCTTAGATAGATTTATCGGATCTCGACTTAATTGCCTCGGACTGCGTGATCTTTGAAGGAATTTGCCTCGAGAGGACTCGTAATGACTTGAAAATACCCTGCCCCAGTATTCTGAACTTTAAAGAGGTATTTTTAATTAACCGTCTTCAGGAGTGGACAACTTCTTACGCTCCAGAGGTGGCCTGCCCCAAGTCTTGAAGAAACTTTGCCCCTAACTGATCTTACAGAGATTTGTCAAATCGACTTGATTGCCCCATATTGGCTGCTTCTTATCGCCATTTATCGGGAACCTCCAGGCTGCGCACAGTCTCTTGGCCACATACCCCTTGACATGACTATCCTTCGGAGTTTTCACCATCTCCACTTGGCGTGATCGAGCTTCTCAACTGATGTTCATCATGTAAGCTTCTTTGATGTCAAACACATGCAAGCAGAAAATGCATATTATGAGAATGACAATTCTAATGCAACACTCGTGTTAACCCGAAGTTTTATTGAAAATGTGTCGCCAAGCCTTATGAACGAACACTAGCCGGGATGCGACATTTATTTTTGAATGGAAAACAATACGCACATGCAATACCAACAAAAATCTTATTAGCACAACTCATAGGAGTCAGGAACGCTATCCTGTTGAAGTTCGCTTTCGGAATAAACCCTGTTTCAATTAGGACTTTTAAAGGTTGTAACGTGGTCTGGTTCACGGTTTCAGAAAAAAGGATTTATGGCTCAAAATTTATCGGTGCCCACCCACTCTTCGTGATGTTCTCCAGTCCTATGTTCAGCTAATTTGACGCAAACGCTCACCTCTCAAACGGTTGAGGAACCCGTGCAACTGATGGTTTGACACCTAAGGAGGTTTTGGAGTAACAGCCACCCCTTTTTATCTTTTGTGTCCAGTGCCACATGAATTTGTTCTTGTAATCCTTTTAGCTTTTTGCTTCTCATTCTTTTGCTTTCTTGATCCCTAATTTTTGCCTGGACTGCCTCTTCTGAGTTTTTCGATTTTGAAGTCCAGCGGGATGCCCTAACTTTTGCCTAAGTCGCTTGTTTTCAAATTTTGGACTTAGCAGGCTTTCTTTCTTTTATTCATTTTTTTTAACAAAGCGTGTGACACTGGTTGTCTTACTTGTTTGAAAAGGTCGTGACATCTCACTCCTTGATTATTGATAGATAACCATTGTGGTTTCACATCTCTTGACCTCTTGACGGTGGGATAGAAGGTAATGGATCCTCAGATGCACACTCTCCTTGAAATTTGAACGCTCGGTCAAACTCACTGACGCCTACCCTGCCCCTGGGTTAAGTATGAGGGTTTTTTCAAACGAAAGAAACTCCTACTTCAAGGCTCAAAGGGGTTAACGAGGGTCTATCTCCCTTATATCTCCAGTGTTTGGGGATTTGAAACAATGCCTGTACATCCTTAACAGGGTTTTATCCAAAAGCATACCATCAGAAGTTTGCGTTCTTACTTCGTCATCCTCCCTTAAAGAGTTTAAGCAAGAAAGTTGGTATTGCAATGCATATAAATATGATATGAGTGCATAAAAGTAACATACTTCAGGAACAACACGTTTATTGTATTAAAACCAGCATTCAAAACACAAACACGTTTTTACATGCAAACACTGTTTGAACAAACAAATGAAAGCTACATATGAAAATGCAGTAAAGGAAGCTGATGATTGCCATTGAGGAGACTTGACTTCGTCTGGACTGGTTTCTTCTGATGAGGTCCTTTGAAGTCTTCAAGCAGATGAGAGGTCGACATGCACAACCAAGTCTCCTTCTGGAAATGATATGTACCCTTTGTCAATCAATTGTTGCACTTTGGCTTGGAAGGCTTTCCAATCTTCGGTTGAGTGTCCCATAGATCCTCCATGATACCCGCATTGCACATGGGGATTGTACCCCGGAGGGTATGGTTCTGGAACAGGCTTCAAAGTCTTGGGCTCCACCAATGAATTTTGAACCAGGTGTGGCAAGAGTTGACTGTACGACATGGGAACTGGATGAAGAGGAGCATTCCTTCTTTCCAAGTTATTGCGAGGCCTATTCTGATTCTGACGCCGATACTTCTGTTGTTGAGGAGCATAAGGCTGCTGGTACTGAACGACACTGGTCTCTCCTTCTTCTCCCCTGTAACATTTCTTCGTAGTTTCGGAATAACCGGGAGTAACTTGAATCTTTCCCATTTTGATACCGCTTTCGACCATTTCTCCTACTAAGATGAGATCAGCAAACTTTCCAGTCATACACGGTACCAGCTTTTCATAGTAATGACCCTGCAAGGTGGCCATAAACATACCTATCATTTCACATTCCAGCATGGGAGGCTGGCCCTTGCTGCCAATTCACGCCACCTCTGGGCGTACTCCTTGAAACTCTCATTGTCCTTCTGTGATAAGTTCTGCAGCTGTGTTCTGTTAGGAGCCATGTCAGTGTTATATTAATAGTGTCTAATGAATGCCCCTGCCAGATCCCTCCAACTTCGCACATCCTTCCTTTCCAGTTGCATGTACCACTCCAGGGATGCCCCAGATAGGCTATCCTGGAAGCAGTGCATCATCAGCTTTTCATTCTTTGCATGCGCAGCCATTTTGCTTACATATACCCTCACATGGGTCCTCGGACAAGTCATACCATTATACTTCTCGAAAGTGGGAGTCTGAAACTTGTGCGGAATAACAACGCCTGGAACCAGCCCCAAATCTTCTAGATCAATTCCCACAGAGTCCTGATTCACAACACCCCTTAGTTGTTCCTCAATCAACCGGATCCTCTGATCCTGGTCAGTCTGGGGACCAGCATCCCCACCTGGCATAGAAAATACATCATCCTGAACATCATCATACTGACGACCCTGAACTGTGCCAGTACCAGTACCACCTCCCCCAGCATTTTCAGCTCCGCCCAGAGGAATTACAACACCAGAAACAGGAACACCTCCGCCAGTAGGACCATTCTGACCATTACCAGTAACACCAGTCTGAAGTCCTCCATGAAGGACACCGTCATCATCAACCCTCGCAATCAGTGGTTGAACGAGAGTTCTCAACTGTTCTTGTCCCTGAGCAACCCCTTGCATTAATTCCATGAATTGGTTCATGCGAGTCCGCATCTCAATGATCTCATTCTGTAGCTGATCCATGAGTCTCATCTGATTCTGTCTAGTAGGATACCGGTGAATGTGCCGATCTGCAATTCTGAGATTTAGAACAAGATAAGAGTACCGGAGATAAACGCCTGCCATGCAAAATGATTATGCACAATGAACATGCAAATGTAAATGAACATGTTTGAATATTAGCAGGGTGATCCACCCCTTGATTCCAGTTTAATAATAAGATAGAACGAAACTTTTGCTCATATATTAAGAAGACCAGAGGAAAACCAGATGTCAACGATCACAGCTCGAGATAATAAGTCTGAACACAATTATCATGGATCCCAGCCAACAAGCCTGGTGGTGATCCTAATAAAATAGAGAGAAAAAGAACTAGGCATGTCATCAAAGTCCACAAGTGCCAATTCCCCAGGTTCTGCCATAGAAACAACCTTGTGAACATGATCCAGAATTAGTGACGGGAACTTGTATCCTATGATATTCTTTTTCTTTTCAGTACTCATCCTTGATAGTCTTCAGAAGCCAGAATCAAAGTTAGGATGCAACCCTGCAAATGAATAAACATGTTAGGATGCAAAATGATGATGCAAATGCACACATGGGGTCAAGGCACACTGCTGGATGTGCTGTGCTGTTAGCTGAACGAGAAACCAGAAAACCAGAACTCTGAACCACTGAGGAACCCAAATAATCAGACATTGATGAGAAATCCAGAAAACCGGGTAGGTTGAAGGTCTCGGTTACCTGCAAACCTGCAAACGCCCATCCCCTCTCACGTGTGGGTACTAGGATGTTCAGTATCCTGGGCTCTCAGGTCGAGAAATGATGATACGTTCACCATTTCTGGTTTGGCATCATCGTCAATCGAGGAGGCCTCAACTGATTCTCCAAAGCGGAAGGTCTTTAGCTTTGGCACTGAGGTCAAGAAACAATAGTACATTCATCCCTCGGGGTACAGTACTAAAGTCAATCGAGGAGTGCCTCCACTGATTCTCTTCAAAACGTAGGGGCCGTCCTATGCGAGTTCCAAAGCGGGCCCTCGGGTGCGAATGGGTTTGCCACAGGATGTGGTCTGCCACTGTCACCACTAAAGAGGGATTTTTCCACTAAGGCCCTCAATGATCGGTCACCAGAGTCGACAACTCTCTAGATCAACACCCCAACATGCGCAAGACACACACGTTAGAATGCGTCCCAAGATAGCCTCGTCTGGTTGTGAATTTCGTGAACACACAAACGTACCAAGCGGGCACGTAGGTCCCACTACTTTCCACTCTAGTCCTAGGGTATACTCAAGCCTTGGTATTGGGCTTAGCTCTCGGACCCACCCAACCTGCAAAACAAAGACAGCCAGCACAGCACAGCAGCATGACAGTAATAAAAAATGAAATGCAGAAAATGCGGTAAAAATAAAAAAAATAAAATACAACACATAAAGCAAAACAAAAACAAAGCACCCCAAAGAGAACAAAGACAAGCAAGCGCTAGGATTGACTCGCTTAGGGATGGACCAGCATAGGTCAATCATTGTCCCCAGCAGAGTCGCCAGCTGTCGCTCCCGGGATTTTCATCCAGGTACAAACGCGAGAGTGGCGCGGAAAAACAGAGTCGCCAGCCGTGTAAATTTATCCCAAGAGAGGGAAAGGGAACACCGCATAAACCTTAGGAAGAGGGAAAGGAATGGTCATCGCAACCATAACCTGGGTTCGGGAGTCGGTTACGCGAGGGGAGGGTGCTAGCACCCCACGCGTCCATCGTACTCGATGGGATCCACACTTGTTGTCTAATCTAAGGGTGAGTTATACTATCATCTAGGGCTGTGCTAAGACGGGGAGGGAAAGACAAAGACAGACTCGGTAGGACGTCGACGTCCTAGGCCTATGTACCCCCTTTGTGCAATGGGGAATTCAGAGTCAACGTAGTTCGGACCAAGCTCTTTTTGTGTTTTTTTATGAGCGACGTTAAGTTCGCGTCCGGCAGTTAGGGTCGATGCTTGTTTGCGTCTCAGACGGAAAGTAACATGCCCTTTTTGAAAATAGCCTTTAAGTTGAAGGTCCCGAAGGACAAAAAGGTTTGAAGTTGGTTTGTATTTTTTAGGACAGAAGTGGCTTAAGTTAGTTCCTAAGCTGCATTGCACCAAAGTCTAGGGCACATGAGCGAATACTTAACGCATCGTCCCAAGACAGGACGCTCGCTAAGCACTCTAGAAAGATGAGAGGAAGCCCCTCATTTCTCATTCCCCATACTTAAGGCTCGTGCGCAATACACCTTATTATTATTAAGTGTTTTAAAGAAATTTAAGATGAGAAGAGAGAAGACACAAGGGTAACTCTAAGGGGGACTATGAATCCTAAAGTTATCATGCATGGATGACCTACGGTTAATGAGGTTTGACGTCAACCTAAACCTAAAGAAAGGAAAAGATGAGAGAAGGAAAGAATAAGGGTGAATATGGATGACTATCCACACCCTCAAATAACTTGCCTTAGTCCCTGCATAAAAGGTTAGTGAGAAACAGACATAAGTAATATCAAAGCAAATGAAAATCAAGCAATGGCAAACAATAATGATAATAATCCAAACACGAACTCAAAGATCAAAGAAGCAACCCCAAAGCAAATGGCACAAGTGCCTTCCAAACAAGGACCTAGGCATGATCAGAAACACACATATAAGCAGATCTCAAGTGAAAATAAATCAAACAATTAGAAAAATAACTCTTAAAATTCCCAAATTAAATATCAATATTATTCAACCAGAGATAAACCAAATATAAAAAATCCCTGCAAAAAAATCAAGATATTAGTCATTCAATTAATCATACAAAATTCAGGTGAGGAATAGGATTCAATGTGCCAAAGGGAAGGACCTAAATGCAATATGAAATAAATTTAAAAATGAAAGGAAAATATTTTTATGCAATTTAGGATATTAGTGAACAAATACAAAAAGAATGGATCAAAAATGCTTTACGGATGCAGAGAAATAAAATAAACAAAATTGTGTATGCATGGTATATATAATTCAAAAAGAAAATAGATTAAGCAATTAATTTAAATGATAAAAATAAAATAAAATAATAAAAAAAAATAAACGTGGTCAGCTGATGACCGTTGGATCTGGCCAACGGACGGCCAGGATTTCATCTTCTTCGCCCAAACCCTAACCTCGCCGAAAACCTTACCAGCCGCCGGAGCTAGGGTTCCGGTCATCCCTTCCGACCACCTGCAACCAAAAAGTCACCAGAACACGCAAACGAATATACATTCTTGGCCAGAATTTCACCAGAATTAATAATATGCAATTAAAAATCACAAACAAACAACGCATAAGCCAAATCGAATGAAACAAGGTTAGATCACAAACTTTCAAACTCACAATATGCACATAATACACGTCCAATCTCAAAATAAAACATACCCGAATTATCAGTGGATATCATATATCATTATACACTCCAAAAATTGAGTTCTAAGATCATGAAAAATGCACTAACCTGGGATCACGCAATCCGTACCCTTGTTGTTAGCTTCAAACGGTGGTTGATTCGTGCTCTATGGAACCCAAGGATTCAGATTGTGAAAGTAGTTTGTGAAAAACTCTCGTGGATGATGAGATTCGAAGGAGAGAAGGGTTAGAGTTTTTGGTTTTTTGATCTTGTGAGAGTTGAGAGAAAAATTTGAGAGAGTTTTTGAATATATAGTGGAGTCTAAAATCAAGGGCAAAAGGTAGAATTTTGGCTTAAGTGAAAATAACACCGTCTTCGGCAAGGAATTTCGACTCTGAGCCTTCCACAACATCGTCCGCCTCTGAATCACGGTCGCAACGCAAAAAGAACGGATGTCATACGATCAAAATCGAGTGCGATCGATATGTTTAAGCTGCAAGACGTCACTGAATAAGTCATTTTTTTAGCTTATTTGGTGTCCGCTACTCGAAAACGTGACGAGGTCAACCTCTTCGGAGCATAATCTCGACTCGACTTTGTCAGAAAAGTTGTAGATCTATGAGTCAGTGACTTCGTGTCAAAAGATGAGCACGATCGGACAAAAAACGAGTGAGATGTGAATTTTCCTGTGAAACAACTTTCAGCCTTTTTCTTCGGTTCAGCACTTCCGTTTTGCGAAATAAACCAGAACGATGATCTTCGGAGCATCGTTCGAACTCGAGCTTGTCTTGGAACTTGAAGATGATAAAATTTGTGAACCAACGCTTCGAGAACGGGCGTAATCCGATGAAAATTGACCGAGTTATGAATTTTACAAAATCTGACAGACAGTGCACTGCATCAAAGAACCCCACTGGTAATTCACATTTTCGGGGTCCTTCCGCTCGTACCTGACCCAAACTGAATTCACGGCACGAAGATTACATCTAAACGGAATTTTAGGCACTGGAACGGCATCAATCCAATAAACGAGCTGAGAGTTATGAATTTTTTAGTGTCCGAAATACACCGGTTCAGCACTATTTTTCACTATTTTTTGCACTGTATCGACTCTGAAAACTCGCGCGTTCAGAGATCTTCCTCAAAGAATCAGCCCTCGGTCCAAACACAAAAGTTGAAGATAATTTCAATATGGAACTTTTTGGCATAGGAATAGCTCAGAAATGATGATCCATCCAGAAGTTAAGCCCTTTTGAATAGCGCTGACGCAATTATCCAGCGAAACTGAAATTCCAGAAACAAATAATTCCGACCACTTTCCTTGATGAATTGACTTCCGAGCCGAACATAAAAGTTGTAGAGAATACCAAGACGGTTCTAACTGTTGAATATCCAGCCAAAACGAGTTCCAGAGCAAGAGTTATGAATTTTGCAAATTTGCACAACAAACTGATTTTCTGCTCAAACTGTTATGAATCGGCTGAAAACTTCAACTTCCTCTGAGATTATTGACATGAAAAATTATGTTTGATAAGAGCTTTGCTGACCCGTTGATTACGTAACCCGGAGAAAATACTTTGCGCATAGGTCGAGTGACGAAATAAACGTCTGTTGCAACCTGACGATGCTTGAACAGAGAACCTTGATCCCATAACCACAGAGCCAAATGATATGCACACATGATAATGCAAAATGAGATGAAACATAAGCCAGTTAGTACTAAAGGTAAGGAGGGCAAATTTTGGGGTGCAACACAAACCCATATTTCTTTATCCAAATTAAATAATTTCTTTTCATAGATTCCAATTGACCACGCCTAATTTTCAATATCCACTTCAAATAACCATGTTTCCAATTTTAATTCTTGACTACTTGTTCTAAATCTAAAACCACCATAAACCATTATTTCCCTAATTCAATTTTCCAAATACATTCCATTCCTAAATCCATTTCAATTCATTTTACTAATATCCAAAACCTTTTTTGGTCCATAACCAAATCCATATCCATTTTGAAATCCAAACATCCATTTAACCAAGCCATATCCATTTTACACCCAAAAATCCATATCCAAATAACCTTGATCTGTTTGTTTATTTGTTCAATTCGAAATACAATCCCAGTCCATTCTCAATTTCGAACCCATTTTTGTTAGAATCTCTAAACCATATTCAATTTCATTACAAAAAATCCATAAACCATAAATAAAAAGCCAAGCTAACATCAGTTTTAAGTCAACGTTCATTCCAATTCATTTTCCATTTTTTTTTCTCAAGGCCCGAAACCATTACAAGAGCTCACTGCCAATTCCTTAACAGAAAATACCAAGCTCTAACAGACTACACAACAATAGACTAACCAAGTTTCTCGCGGAAAAATTACATAGCAGCTGAATAAAACTCATAACCGTTTCCAATTCAAAGCTCTCATAACAGTTCACAACATCAGTAAAAGGAATTCACAAAAGACTCATTGTCAAAATTCAGAAAACCAAAATCACATCTCATTTTTTGCATAGCAATAATGGAAAAAGCTTACACCAGAAGATTCACAGAAAGAAGAACAGAATTTCACAAATCCCAATGACTCTAACAGAATTTCATAACAAACTTTCCCTCTAGATCCTTCCAATCTTCTCTATAAATTCACCGCTTCTTCATTCTTGGAGCTCTTTTCTTCATTCTACATAATTCCTCACTTTCTTCACCATTTTTTTCATCAATCTTCATTCTCGCTGAAACTTCTTCACACTTCATTCTCCTCCATTAATCTTCATCTTCATGAAATTCTATAGAATCTCTGCAACTTTCATCATCAACAATTCTTCTTCAAATTCTGGATTCTCCATCGAGACTCTGCAACAAATATCAACAACAATAATTTAGATTCAAAATCATCAAGAAACGACAGCAACAACGGATCAACAGATCAAGCAGCATCATCATCACCACTTCCATTTTCAAGAGTCTCCAAAAGATCGAATTCCTGCTACATAATTCATCCGCGAGGTATCAAAGTTCATCACAACAAAATTCCTAATAACATCACGCAAAGAAAGAAGCGGTTACAACAACGATTCACAGCAATAACTCGGATTCAATGTGAAGCACGAATGTGACCACAATAATAGTAGAACGCAGAGACGATGATGAAGAATTGAAGAAGGAGAGTACCGTACCGAAGTTTGCGCCTGAAACACTGCACCGTCGTCACCGTCATTATCATCGTCGAGCAGGTACGTTCATTTCACTTCAAATCTTGATTACGCAATGTAGCAGTTAGTGTATCAGAGTCGAACTCCTTTAGTTGTTGCTCCGATTTGAGTGGTTTCGACTTCGCGTGGCACCGATAGATTACGATGCTTTTACTCTGCTGCGATTCACGGCAGGGGCAAATTGAAGTGAACTTAGGGATAGAAGTGTAGTGTTTGTTGCAGTGATTATCGCGGCGGAGCGATACACTTCCGGCAAGGTGAGGATTGTTTGACGCGGAGCTAAGTTCGCGGCGGCGCATTTGCGTTGAGAACGACAACGCGAATGCAAGGACTCGGGACGAGTTGTTGACGATGAACCGGTGGTTTTGTTGCTGGAGAATGCGTTTGGTGGCGGCGATTTGTGAGAGAGAGCTGAAGGAGTTGACGGCGAGGTTGCGTCGGCGAAGGCGGATGGAGAGCGGAGAGTTGTCGTTGTTGTTTGAATGGATGATGTGGAGGCAAGACGGAGGGAGATGCTGGCGAAGATGATGCTGCTGGAAGAGGTTGACGGCGATGATGATGTTGGAAGAGGTTGGCGACGTTTGAAAGAAAGAGGAGGTAATGGCTGAAGGTGATTTAGGGTTTTGACATTATCCCTTTCATTATGGACCGGGCCTTGAGCCCATGATGTTTTTTTGTTTTACACTACCACATTCAACTCAGTACACCCTCCGTTTACTTTCGCACCCCCGCTGAATGAGATCTTGGGCCATCACCTTAAGCCCACTCGCCCAGAATTCAGTTCACACCCCCTGTTTTCACACGCACCCCCTTTGCAACCTTCTTTGGGCCAGAAACTAAAGCCCAGGCGAGATTTCTCAGTGCACCATCACATTTACAGCTGCACTCTCCTTGTGTTATCATTTGGCCTGTTATTTGTTTTAGAATAATTAGTCTAGATAGTTTTTTAATTAGATTTTTAACTTTAGAATTAGAATGTAATTTTGATACTAATTTTTTGGTTAATTAACCTTTGATTTTAAGTTTTGACTTTATGGTTTTATTAGAATTAGTTTAATTAGAAATTAATTGGAATTATTTTTAGGATTAATATTTTCCTTTTAATTCTAGATTTAGTGTTAGAATTAATTTTCTTTAGATTTAGTTTAGAATTAACTAGAGCTAATTTTAGAATTAGTTTTTAATCTTAGATTAATCTTTTCTTGTTAGATTTTAATCTTCTTTCTTTTATTAGCATTTTAATGCTAGCTTGGTTATTCCTGACCATGATTTTAATTGTCTATTCTTGGATTAATTGTTGATTAATTTCTGTTTACCTGATTAATTGTTTCTCTGCTTGCTTATTTCTTCTTCATCCCTCTTTAAGATCAACTTAACTTCCATCTTGGAAGTAAGTTGCTTCTTATGTTCTTCTCCCTTTTTTAAGATAGTGTTCTTATACCTCACAAACCATTAGGATCACTCCCTTAACTAATCAATTAGGATCGAGTCTTAGTTCACATAGATTTTTACCTTTGATCCGCTCTTGAGTCTTTCATCTTCTCATCTCAAAGAAAATTCAAAATATCTAATAAAGGTAGACATTTATTGCATTTAGGCCGTTCATATAAAGAAAATATTAAAAGGGGTCTTCTCTTATAATCTTAAAATGTTTAGCATATGGCCCATCTTGGGTCAATGTGTTAAACATTTGATCTTGTATGAGGGACTTAAATGCAATATTTGTTGAAGGTACAAATAAAAAACACTTCTGCATTTCTTAATAAAAAAAAACACTTAATAAATACAAGTATGCTAGTGTGTTTGAACCTTAATAATTGGAAATAAGTGTGAGGGTCTTCTTCACCCTTAGTGCACTTTCTTACCCATTCCATCTTGGAATGTGAGGAGGTACACATTCCAATGATTAAGATTTAGATACACTATCATATGCAAACAAATCCAAAACACTTCCTTCTAAAAGACAAAAAACAAACAATAACGTCTTTCCTTCGGGAATTCTTTTCTCATCTCATTCGCTCTTATTCCTTAAGGATGCGTCATTTCCGTTCTACCGCAAACAGGTAACGCCTAAGTCTCCCTACAGCGAGCTGCAACACCTAAACTGCTAGGACGCGAACGTTGACGTATTCCACTAAAAAACACAAACAATCCATCCCTAGTGAGGGGAACTACGTCGCTCTGATTCTCATGCTCCCGATGAGATACGTAGGCAGTGGGGTAGGGCCCATGCGAGCACTTCTTTTATTTTCCCTACATTTGTTTCTCTTTCTCTTTCCTTTCTTTCAATTCCTTTTTCCAGTATTCTTTTCTATCACCCTTTGATCGAGACTAGCAAGCGTGGATCCCATCGGGTACGATGGACGCGAGGGGGTGCTAATACCTTCCTCTCGCGTAACCGACTCCCTTACCCTTTCTCTTGGTCGTAAGACCATGTTCTTTCCTTCTTCTCAGGTTTATGCGGTGTTTCCTTTCCCTCTCATGGGGATAAATACACATTGCTGGCGACTCTGTTTCGGTGCCACTTTCGCGTTTGTACTAGGATGAAAATCTCGGGAGCGGCAGCTGGCGACTCTGCTGGGGAGAGGTTGACCTATTGCTGGTCCATCCTGAGCAAGTCAATCCTAGCGGTTGTTTGTTTTTCTTTCATTGGGTGTTTATTGTTGTGCTGTATTTACCGTTTTATTGTATGGTTATTTGGTGCTTTACTATACATTACTGTATTTACTGCATTTTAGCATTTTTATATTATGCTATGCTGGACTGTGTTGTTTTCTGTTTGGCGGGATGGGATTTCTGAGAGATAAGCCCATTACACAGGCTTGAGTATACAATTAGGATTAGAGTGGATAGTAGTGGGACCTACGTGCTGTCTGGAGTGCGTTGGGTATTCACGAAATTCACAGCCAGACGAGGCTATCTTGGGACATGTTCTGATGTGCGTATCTTGCGCATTTCAGGATGTTGATCTAGAGAGTTGTCGACTCTGGTGACCATTCCCGAGGACTCAGTTGCGGCACTCCTCCCGAGATATGACAGTGGCAGACCACGTTCTGTGGCAAACCTATTGCACATTCTCGATCCGAGGACCTAATGCTGGGAACTCGGTATAGGATATCCTTTTTGAAAGAGAATCAGTGGAGGCACTCCTCGATTGGCGATAGTACTATACCCCGAGGGATGAATGTACTATTGCTTCTCGACCTCAGTGCCAGAAGCTGAGGACCTTTCATTTTGGAGAATCAGTTGAGGCCTCCTCGATTGATGATGATGCTAAACCAGAAATGGTGAACGTATCATCATTTCTCGACCTGAGAGCCCGGGATACTGAACATCCTAGTACCCACATGTGAGAGGGGCGGGTTGTTTACAGGTTTGCAGGTAACCTTGACCTTCAACATACCCGGTATTTTGGATTTCCTATAAGTGTGGACTCATCAGCCTGGTATTATGGTATTCCGATTATTCCGGCACCCTGATTATGCCGATATTCTGGCATTCCCGTATTCTGATCACATCGGCGTGCTGTGTACTCTAGTCTTTTGATTATGCCGATAGCCCGGCATCTTGGTATTCTGATTAGTCGAATATTCTGGTATTCTGGTGTTCTCTTCAGAGCCGACCTGTGAGCTTATTCGGTCACCAGCACAGCAGTTATCCAGATTATATGGAAGCCTTGATTCCATGCCTGTTGCATCTGCATCATCATTTTCGCATACATGTTCGTGTATTTCCAAGGGACATTAACTTTGAGACTTGCTGCTGGGCATTTCCATCCATTTCTTATGTTTTTTTGAAAAAAAAGAAAAAAAGAAAAAAAAAATTCGAGTTAAAGCATAATGATCCCTTGGAAATACTCGAACATGGCATTCTGCATGGCATCCTCATACTCATATGCATAACAGGTGTTCCGGAGCTGATTCCTCATTCTGACTGGGTATTCTCTTCAGAAACGGCCAACTTGACTTCTCCCACCACTCAACTCATAACAATCAGAGGGTAGTTATGGAACAACTCCGAGCGAAAGTGACTGAGATGAAGGCCCAGGTGGGGCATTTTATGGTGGACATTCAAGCGTTGTCCCGCGGTCAGAAACTGCTGAGAGAAGAAGTCAACCGGGTGAAGTCTCAGATGGGTCTGCTTACAAAAATCCAGAATGTGGTGTTAAGGAAACAAAGCAATCCTCATCCTTGGTGAGGGGAACTACGTCGCTCTGATTCTCATGTTCCCGATGAGATACGTAGGCAGTGGGGTAGGGCCCATGCGAGCACTTCTTTTATTTTCCCTACATTTGTTTCTCGTTCCTTTTCCATTCTTTATCCTTTCTTTCTTTCAGTTCCTTTTCCAGTATCCTTTTCTCTCACCCTTTGATCGAGCAAGCAAGCGTGGATCCCGTCGGGTACGATGGACGCGAGGGGGTGCTAATACCTTCCTCTCGCGTAACCGACTCCCTTACCCAGATCTCTTGGTCGCAAGACCATGTTCTTTCCTTCCTTCAGGTTTACGCGGTGTTTCCTTTCCCTTTCTTGGGATAAATACACATTGCTGGCGACTCTGTTTCGGTGCCACTTTCGCGTTTGTACTAGGATGAAAATCCCGGGAGCGACACCAGGCATGGAGAGTAATATAACCCGGTTATGTATGATTGTTTGCTGTGTCGGGAATCAGAAGTTGAGCGTCAGAAACGGTTAGGTTGATGCAACCTTTGGGAAATTCCGGAATGGAAGTGGAATAATATTTTGAGGAACTTGTTATTGGATTACCGAATAAGGCGAAATACTTTTGATGATATTTGAATAATTGCAGATCGATTGATGAGATCAGCATATTTTATATCAGGGTATTAGTGAATTTGCGTGGGGTTCATTGGGCATAATGTCAGACAGGAATCCGAGGTTTACTTCAGAGTTTTGGAAAAGCTTGCAGGAAGCTTTGGGATCTAAGCAAAAATTGAATTCGACTTATTATCCATTGACGGACGGTTAGTCGGGAAGGACTATTCAGTCGTTGGAAGATTTATTGGGCAATTACGTGTGGAGAAAGATGGTATATGCGATACTCATCCGCCATTGATCTAGTTCACATATTATACTAACTACAATTCTAGTTGGGATGGTGTCTTGCTAAGCATTGTATGGTAGGAGGGCAGGACACCTCTATATTAGTGAGTCGGGTGGAAGGTGTTACTTGGACCCGAGTTTGTGTAACAGATTACTGAAGTGATTGAGAGGAAGCAACCGAGAGGAAAGGATAGTTCCTTGGTGAAAGTAGTTTGAGAAGGAGCTACTAGGGGAAGTGTGACATGAGAATTGGAAAGCAAGATGCGAGAGTCGTATCCAGAATTGTTTCCATCAGGTACATTTTTTAGGACGAAAATATTTTAAGTGGGGGAGAGTTGTAATACCCCATTTAAAATAATTATTCGCTGTGTGTTGTTTATGGAATCTATTGATTAATTAAGGGAATTGTGGCTAAGGGTGAGTGTGGTAGTTACCCTTAGTTGTGGGAATTAAATGAAAACTTTAGGATAATAATAATATAATGATAAATAAATAATATGTAGGCATAAGTAGTAATAGTAGTATGGTTAATAATATTATTATTATTATTATGACTAGTATTATTAATATTATTATGATTATTATTATTATTGTTGGCATCATTAGTATTATTATTATTAATATTATTGGTGTATTATTATTATTGTGACATTATTAGTATTATTATTAATATTTTGGTTAGTGGGAGAGAATTAAGGGAAATAAAACAAGTAAGACTGAGTTAGTGAGGGTTTAGGGAGTTAATCACTTTTCACGTAAAAAGAGAGCAAGAAGAGGAAGAACAAGGGTGCGAGGGCAGGATTTTCTTCTCCAATTTTTGCAGGAATTCAGACCCAAATTCGAGGTAAGGGGGGAGAATGGGCTCAATATAGGTGTTAATATCATGAGAGGGTAGTGAGGGGTCCTTTCCCTCGTAGGATTTTATTTGTGTAATTGTGGTTGCAGATCTGAATATGGTATGTGTGTATCTGTTGTGAATTGTATGAAATCGATCATTGTTGTTGTGAATTGGAATGATAATTGCTGTTGTTGTTGCCATGTTATACTGTGTTTGTAGATCTGATTTTTGACAGGTTTAAGAGTGACGAATGTAGATCTAATAGGTGATAATTTGGCTAGTAATAATAGGTGAATGATAGATGAACAAATGAATATAATCGATGTTTTAACGGTTAGAATATGGAATAGATTGCGTAGTATAGCCGGGTGATGATGGGATTTAATCAGGAATACTTGTCGGTATGTTTCAACACGTGTTAAATTGAGTGATTGAAAACCTAACTTTTTCTACTTTTGATAACAATGGTGTTAATTTTTGTAAATGTGTTGGATGGCGTTTTAATTGTGAAAATATCGTAGTACGTTGAATTCTGAGACCGGGGCTTTTTACGGAATCGAAATTGAAATCGGAGGTCCGGAAGGCATTTAATGATGAAAAACAGAAATTTTTAATGTTTTTGCGCAGCATGAGTCGACTCATGGGTCGACCTGTACGGACCCGCAGGTTGTACAGTTTTTCCAAAATGTCAAATTTTGTTTTCTTCATAACTTTTGATCCGTTAGTCCGTTTTGACTCCCGTTTGAAGCATTGGAAAACTAATGAAATATTATTTCTATTGAGAATGGTTTAGAGGGCAATAGATGAATTATTTATTCCATGATTTTGGAAAATTGTCGTGTTGTCGAAGTTTTGTCGCGTTTTCTTCCCGATTTCGCGTCCGATATAATTTCTTTTAGTTTGTGAGGCTAGTAGGAACATAATTGAACATGTTAAGACTAGTAATGGTGGTAATAATGATAAAACGTGATTTAGGTGGATTAATTAAATAATTAGCTAATTAAGGCCACATGAGGTGTTGTTATTAATCGTGTGAGCTATGTGAGACTGTTTGGACAGGGTGGTAATTCTAAGGCGACTCATAGCGAGGACATATATATGTATATAAGAACATGGGAAATCTAGTAATACTAGGAAATATGATAAACTGTATTTTTGTGTGGATTACTTCATTAATGACTGATTAATGCAAAGTAATGGATTGTTGTATATGTGATAACTGTATTGGTGCAGGTGGGTAATTCTAGTGGGAATTATGGTGAGTGTATGACTCACGTGAGACCAATGAGGATCGTGTATTATGCTTGATAATAACATCTCATGCATATTTTGTGTGTGTAATGATATTGTGATACAGGTGTAGTAATTCAATGGTGAATTACGGTGCGAGTGTAACACACGTGTGATCAGGAGGATCGTGTAGATGTATAACAGATTGTTATACATGTGTTTGTGCATCTTTTGTGTCATGCATTTCATGATGTGTCTGGTGGAGACAGCTAGGTGGGAACCCATGATGGGCGCCTAGTCTTGTCCGTACTCCAATGTGGAGTTGTCATGGAGTTAAATCATTGCTCAGTGCGAGTGTATGTGATTTATCCGGATTCCAATAGGAATCGGGTTCGATTGAATGAACCATGGTGTATTGGTACCACATGCATAGTGTCAATCATCGAGTCACATTGCATTACTATGTGTTTATTGAATTATGATTGAAAGTGACAAGTGTGTCGTGATGGTGTGCTGTTTATGTGTGATTGTCTGATGACTACTCCTTAACATGTATTATACACCGTTAATTATTGAATGTAGTTCTCACCCCTTTGTTGTTTGTTGTGTTTGTGCTTCTCGGGAAGTATAGATAAGCAGGTACCTGAGTAGTGCGTGAAGCTTGTGTTGCTCGATCGAGTCTTATGAGTCACTCTGATACGTAACACGGGATATTGGGGGATTTGTTATGATTTATACCATGTCATTTCGTTACGTATCTCATTTATTAAACTTTTATTAGACCACTTATTATGTGGAGAGTATTGTGGTGAAGGCCTTAGTGCCATAGATTGAATTGAATTATGATTCCGCTGTAAAAATAATTTTTATGAGTACTAAAGTGAATGAAGTAAATGAGACTTCAGGCAATTTTTATGAGATGTGACATCCTACTTTGTTGTAAACTCTGATTATTTTCATATTATATATGTATTTTATAAAATGGGAAAGTGGGGTGTTACAATGAACATGGTGGTTTATACGTTGTCACAGTGAGAAAATGTGTGGATGAAAGAATGATTATGGAGGTTTAGTGTTATTGCGAGATGCTTGTTTGTAAGAAGAAAAGTGGAAGGCATTTTGGTTATGTTGTGTGTTGGTTGCGGAATAGCGGCAAGCGGCAAAAATATTTATTTTCTGAAGAATTCCCTCTGGGATTTATGTCGTGTCCACAGAGATCGGTTCGAGGGAAAGGATTCCGTTCGACAGTCTCTCGCGTTTATGAGTTTGGATTATAATTGTTTCAAACAAGAAAACAGAAAAGTAAATATCAACATAAAAAGAATTCATTCTTCAGAGAGAAGAAACTTATCCGGCATGCACACAATTCACTCCTCAGAAACTTAAACTTACCGACCAGTTATACTCAACCTACAATACTCCTTAATATCACCCAGCATCGCTCACAACAATGTTCATCTCTGACACACCGAGCTGAGAAAGCAACCGTGCTACCATAGTCGACACTCTCGCACTCGACTCAAGACACGGATGGCATTAAGTTCCGACACCTATTGAAGATTGTTAGCTCTAAATCTATCTCTAGCATCCAGAAACTAACAGGTAATCATCCCTAATCAAAGTTCGTGATGTTTATCTCTAACACAACACAAACTCCGAGCATAAAGCAAAAATCAGAGACAATTACTAATAAAGATTTGTAAAGCAAATTTCATACAACGCCATGGGCGACAAATATACATGAGATTATAGTAAATACATATACACAACCCAACAAAGAAGAAAAACACAAAGAAGAAAAGAAATGAACTAAACATCTTGCGGATTGTCAGAGCCGATCGACGATCAATCCACTCCGGTTCATCCGTGTGCAAGCTTCCAAGTTGTTTTCTAGCTATCTCTACCAAAGAATGAGGTTGATGAAGTTGGGAGAGCAAAAATCACCCCAAACATCATAAATTAACAAAAATGAAGTAAAATGAACTAAATACAAAATTCTATCTCAGACGCACCGCCCGACGGAAGAATGGCTTCGCCCGACGGAGCACTTTATTACTCTCACACTAGCTGTGTACTTGGACAGCCTGGCAACAAATATCTAGTTTCGCCCGACGGCAAAAGCATCGCCCGATGAAAGCTCAAAAACTTAGAATGCTATTGGAATTCCCTTATTTCCTTACGCCCATGCTTCGCCAAGCAAAAGGCAGTATCGCCCGGCGGAAAAAGTATTGCCCGGCTGAGCATGACAGTCAGCAATTCTTCTGGTGTAATTCGCCCGACGAAAGGCAGTATCGCCCAGCGACACTAGCTTCGCTCAGCGAAATCAGGCTGACTGCACTTCTTTATTTTGGCTTCCAGCTTCTATACAATGGCTTTCTTTCTTTGCCTTCTTCCTTTTATTGATCCAAATGGTATATCCTGGAGCTTTTATTACTCATTGCTACAATAAAGCTTTATTACCTACAAAATGAATGGAAAACTATTAATCGTTACATAAATGAATCAAAAACACAAATATACACTAAAATGTAAAGTAAACGTATTTATAAACAAATCGGGGTTTATTCGAACGATATTAACCAAAAAGTATCGATAAGTGCAACAAAACTTATATACAAAAATAGTTACGTTTTGCATTTATCGAACTCTCCCCAACTTAAACTTGTTTGTCCGCAAACAAGAATCAAGCAAACTTAAAAACACAAAAGCAATAACCAAAGAATCACGAATCAACAGGTTTTGAAAAACGGAAACAAATGTATGGTTCAAATGAAAAACGGTACACACAAAGTTAATACTTACCACTAAACTACGACGATAACATAGTCACGAAACAAATGCAAAATACAAAAATCATGCCAAACATCCTAAAACAACATAAGTTCCAAAGTGAATCAAACTCTCCCCAACTTAAACTTGTTTGTCCACAAACAAGAATCAAGCAAACTTAAAAACACAAAAGCAATAACCAAAGAATCACGAATCAACAGGTTTTGAAAAATGGAAACAAATGTATGGTTCAAATGAAAAACGGTACACACAAAGTAAATACTTACCACTAAACTACGATGATAACATAGTCACGAAACAAATGCAAAATACAAAAATTATGCCAAACATCCTAAAACAACACAAGTTCCAAAGTTAATCACACCTAGGAAAAACAATCATCGGTAGATGAAAAACACAAAATGGGGTACTTATCACTCACACAACAATCATGTAAATAATAGACTAAATTATGCAACCATCCAAAAATTCACATTGAACATACAAAGGCAAGAATCACAAGGACTTTCAAGGTTGTAGCGTGGTCGGGTAAACAAACAAGGGGCAATTTCTAAAGGTAATTGAAACAAAAACTTGCCTAAACCTAAGGGAGTGATCAACTCACAAAGACTCAAACACAAAATTCCAATCAACTTCTTCCAAAATCCCAAGTGTTACATAAAACACGATACTTAAGTAGCACAATTATTTGAACTCTTTTTGTTTCCTTTCTCAAGGATTTTCTTTTTCTTTCTTTTTCACATTTTTATTTTCTTTTCTTTGTCATATTTTTCTCTTTTTTCTTTTATTTTTCATTCTCATAGAAACCAACCACATAAGTGAACAATCATTCTCTCCCCAACTTGAATTCAACCACATCATCATGTGAATACTCCCTACTTTCTAAGGCAAGGCAAAAATTCATACAACAAAACAAAGTTGAGGGTTCAAGAAAAAACAAAATCCAATAAAAAATAAGTGAACTAAATACTCATAGAGAAGCATTAAGTTCAAATAAAACATGGATCAAAAAGCTCAAAGGGGTTACAAATGATCACACGCTCATAAGGTGAATGACTATTTGGATAGGTAGTTGTGCTCAAAATGAAACAAAATGCATTGATCCTTTTCATGCTTTCATATAATCAACACAAACAAAAGATTAAGCATAATAAAATCCAGTTAGAACAATAATGTTGGTACTCCGCGCATATATGAACAATGGAAAAATACCTCACAAAAAGGGTGGGAACTAAAGTGATTCACACAAGAACAAGTATACAAAAGAATGAATGACATGGAAGTTTGTAAAAAACCAAAGTATCATGAATATGCTAAAGTCAAGAAAGAGATAAACACATACCTTGGACGTGTACAAAACTTAACAATATCATTACCATACATCCGCAAGTTGAAACGATCAAACTTGGAAAATCACAAAATGCATCCTCAAATTAGCCAACCAAAATTTGCGTCCTGACAACGAACAAAAACATTAGAAATTAAAAACAATAAAACATGCTTGTTTTACGTCGTAAGCTTGGCGCCTTTACAATGCTTAGCTAGCAACTTCCTTCCTTCATGCCATGGTGATGACTCACAGCGCAAACCAAAAGCAAGTGCCCTAACCAAACTCTTAAACAAACGTTAATCTACAAGTATCAGGATAACAAGTGAAAATATACAATATATACGATATCTACAAAGCTCAAAAACAAAGAAACTATCGCAATGCGATTCAATATCAAAACCAATCCCCGGCAACAGTGCCATTTTGTTGGTTGCGGAATAGCGGCAAGCAGTAAAAATATTTATTTTTGGAAGAATTCCCTCCGGGATTTATGTCGTGTCCACAGAGATCGGTTCGAGGGAAAGAATGTCGTTCGACAGTCTCTCGCGTTTATGAGTTTGGATTATAATGGTTTCAGACAAGAAAACAGAAATGTAAATATCAACATAAAAAGAATTCATTCTTCAGAGAGAAGAAACTTATCCGGCATGCACACAATTCACTCCTCACAAACTTAAACTTACCGACCAGTTATACTCAACTTACAATACTCCTCAATATCACCCAGCATCGCTCACAACAGTGTTCATCTCTGACACACTGAGCTGAGAAAGCAACCGTGCTACCATCGTCGACACTCTCGCACTCGACTCAAGACACAGATGACATTAAGTTCCGACGCCTATTGAAGATTGTTAGCTCTAAATCTATCTCTAGCATCCAGAAACTAACAGGTAATCATCCCTAATAAAATTTCATGATGTTTATCTCTAACACAACACAAACTCCGGGCATAAAGCAAAAATCAGAGACAATCACCAATAAAGATTTGTAAAGTAGATTTCATACAACGCCATGGGCGACAAATATACATGAGATCATAGTAAGTAAATATACACAACCCAACAAAGAAGAAAAGAAATAAACCAAACATCTCGCGGATTGTCAGAGCCGATCGACGATCAATCCACTCCGGTTCATCCGTGTGCAAGCTTCCAAGTTATTTTCTACCTATCTCTACCAAAGAATGAGGTTGATGAAGTTGGGGGAGCAAAAATCACCCCCAAACATCATAAATTAACAAAAATGAAGTAAAATGAACTAAATACAAAATTCTGTCTCAGACGCACCGCCCGACAGAAGAATGGCTTCGCCCAGCGGAGCACTTTATTACTCTCACACCAGCTGCGTACTTGGACAGCCTGGCAACAAATATCTAGTTTCGCCCGACGGCAAAAGCATCGCCCGGCGAAAGCTCAAAAACATGGAATGCTACTGGAATTTCCTTATTTTCTTACGCCCCTGCTTCGCCCAGCGAAAGGCAGTATCGCCCGGCGGAAAAAGAATCTCCCGACGGAGCATGACAGCCATCATTTCTTCTGGTGTAATTTGCCTGGCGAAAGGCAGTATCGCCCAGCGACACTAGCTTCGCCCAGCGAAATCAGGCTGACTGCACTTCTTTATTTTGGCTTCCAGCTTCTATACAATGGCTTTCTTTCTTTGCCTTCTTGCTTTTATTGATCCAAATGGTACATCCTGGAGCTTTTATTACTCATTGCTCCAACAATGCTTAATTACCTACAAAATGAATGGAAAACTATTAATCGTTACATAAATGAATAAAAAACACAAATATACACTAAAATGTAAAGTAAACGTATTTATAAACAAATCGGGGTTTATTCGAACGATATTAACCAAAAAGTATTGATAAGTGCAACAAAACTTATATACAAAAATAGTTACATTTTGCACTTATCATTGTGTAAAAAATGGAAGTGAATATGGTGGATGTATGAAGTTGGTGAATGGGTGGTGAAGAAGTTGTAGTTGTATTGAAATTGTGGAGTGAAGAGTTTATGTGTGTGAGATGAAGTTGTAGTTTTTTTTTGAAATGGTGGAGTGAAGTTGGAATAAGAAGATGGTGGTGAAGTTATTGTAGTTGAAAGAGACGTGGTTCTGTTTTTGTTGGAGTGAAGAGAAGTTGTGTCGTGGTTATATTGTGTTGTAGTTTTGAGAAGTATGAAAAATGAAAAGAATAAAAAGAGAGGAAAAGAGAGAAAAATGAAAATAGAAAGAAGAGAAAAAATTTAATACTCCCTCTGTTGAATTCGTCCGCCCCACGCCTCCTCTTTTACCAACTTTACATATTTTTTCTTTCTTCTCCCCAACCAAAGAAAGCCACATGCCCAAAATGTGTGCTAAGAAATTCCTTTGTTTTTGTGTGGTCCAAGTGTTATTTGGAGTGTGGATTTTTTTTTTTGAAATTAAAAAGAAAGAAGCCAAATAATTAGAAACAACAATAATTAGAGACAACAATAATTAAAAACAAACTCAAACCAAATAAAATGAAATCATTCTAAAAAAATAAAATTATGTCAAAACGAAAACGTAGAAAATTCTATTTAATTTCAACGATTATTGTGGCTAAAAAACAAAAACAAACGTATAAAAAATGAATAAAAATAGGGCGAGAAAATGCTCGAAAAAATAAACTGAATGCACCAAAATAATCAGCACGAAATAAACTTCTAGAAAACAGATAGTTTTTTATCAAATTTTGAAATAAAAGATGACAGGTTAAAAGGCTCAGACTGGTCAAAATGCAACCAAAAAAGGAGTTGAAAAAATAAAATGAGCACGCCAGGTTAAACTAAGGGAACCGTAGATTAATAATATTGACGTCTGCAAGTTCGATTTTCAATTTTTTTCACCCGCTAATTCGACATACATTTAAAAATTGATTAACTGGTTTGTCCTTAGATCCAAAAATTTATTCTGGTTGAAACTTTAAACATTATGCAGAACGAAATGCATGCTATGATGAGTAGATGATGCAAATGTTTTGTGAATGCATTGATTTACTGATTAAAAAATTGTGAATAGACAATTAGATACAAAGGAATCAACTCTTGGACCATATCATCTAATTCTGAATGACAATCAAAACTCTACAAGGATTCAGATGATGACAGTACTTTTGACTATCACCCTCTGTACCTCTGAAAATGATGCAATAGAATGGATGATGCACTGAGACTAAGAACCCAAGTCTTTTGTCTTCTTTATCAACAAATGACTGAATAAATGTCATCAAGAACAGATAAAATTCTAGAACTCCTGACTTTTCATCTAAACCCTGATGAATGATTTTTACTGATGTAATGCATGATAAAATGAAATGATTACGCTATGCTGATGCAGGTAAAAAACTCAGGGTAAAATTTAGGGTATGACAACTGTTGATGGTGATCACTGAAGTAGAAAACATCATAGGATACAGTGGTAACAGTTACACTCTGCTAGTAACCAATTACCAGAAGTGTTAAAAGGCAACTGTGATAGATTACAACCCGTAGTAACCAATTACCCTAAGTTGAAAACATGATGGTGACTACGAAAGAAGATGCAAAACGTATCGATAAATTGTATATTAAATCCACGTACTAGACTCGCATGACAGGAAAGAATGATTGGCTTGTAAAAATCAATCAAGCCATGAAGAAAAAGGTAAAATTTGCGGATGATAACACACTAGCAGCATATGGGATTGGTGATATATGAATCCAAAGAAGGAATGGTGAGCATTCTTTGATTAAAGATATGCCATATATTCTTGGAATCAAATGTAATATTTTAAGCATTTTTCAATTGCTTGAAAAGAATTGCAAGATTCACAAGGAAAAAAGTGCTATAATTTATGGATGCAAATGAGAGTTTGGCCCCATACGGCTCAGAACAGAACTTTCAAGGTTGAACTAAAAGTAATGAAGCAAAGATGTATCGCAAATACAATTAGTTGGGAGGAATGGACATGACATTATAGGCTTGGGTATTTGAATTTCAGAGATCTCAATGCTATGCAGAAAAACCACATGGTTACAGAGCTGTCATTGATAAGTATGCCAACTGAAGTATGTGAAGTGTGTGTGCAAGTGTTATCATGAGATTTTATAACTAGTGTGTTCGATAGAAGTGGAGATGTAAGATAAAAATACAAGCTAAGTATAGGTGGCTAAATCATGTTATCGACCCCAAAATATCACAAGATTCTACATATGGAATTCTCGACAGAGGTAGTTAGACGTACTTTCAACAACAATAACAGTTTTGCAGAAGTTCAAGGAGTGAAGACATGTTGAAGCAATGTAGAGGACAAAAGTCCACGTAATGGTGTACGTGTCAAATTTTATAGAGTTAGCCATTGTCGACAGTTACATATGTACATGTATATAAGCTGATTTGATCTTTGTAATAAGGGTTCACATTTTTCAGTGTTGTTCTCTATAGAATTCAAACATCCAAGTTGTAGAGATTAAAGAATTTGTGAGAAATATATGAATCTGCGTCCCACTTTCAAGCTAAGCATTTTTCTTGATTTCTTTTATGATTTTCAACGTTTACTTTATCTTTCAAGAAATTTTGCATTTCACTTGTTGAAATTTCTATCCAATTGTTCTACATTCAAACGTTGAATTATGAAGCACGAATATATTTTCTTAAACACTTTTTACACAATATGTTAGAAATTTTTCGAGTTTAATCCTTTTAGTGAACTAAAACTTGTGATTTGATTTACTAAAAACAATAATAAACAAATTGGAACGCCCAGTGGGACCCTTTTGTGCAAGAAATTTAAAATTTTGCAGAAAAGTGTTTGTGCTTTTTTGGTTTTGTTCTTCATACATGCTATGTTTTCAATGTCTGAGTGTATATGCGTCTGAGAAGTGGTAAAATTCTTAAGATATCTCTTCAATCATTGCAAAATCCTTTCCTTCTCCAAAACGACGCTCCAAATTTAGAAAAAAAACTAATCGATTGACGGTTGGTGGTGCGGGAACTTCATCGTCTGTTGGAGTAACCACTCTTGTTATAAGTCAAATGTCAGTTTCGATAACGTTTCCATAAGTGGTGGTTCCTCTACCATAACTAACCAGTTTTCCAACTACTCTAAGGGTTACACAAACTGTTATACGATACCCTAGGCCTTCTTTCCTCCCAAGCTTTATGCTACCCCTGGTAGTAGGGAATATCCATATTGCATGCCCCCTGCAATGATGGAACACCTAAAAACTAATGCATGTACATATGCAGATAATGAAATGACTATTGCATCTCCTCTTAATCAATACTTAGCATTAGAATCTGCTATCAAAAATCTTAGTCGAATGGCACAACCTCAAGAAGGATTAGGATATGTCCCTTATGTTATGCCACCTTTAACTACTAGTTCCTTATTGGCTATGAGGCAACAAATGGATGATAGCAACCATGATATGGTTAATATACTTACCCAACAAATTGGTATTGTGTTTAATTCTCTAATCCAAAATACAAACCATACTTACCAGCAATTGATGCATCAAATGGGTCAAACTGTTGATTTCTTTGGTGTTCTCCAAGCGTCTATTTAACCGACCCCTCAGAGTGATTATTTGAATTCTTGCTTTACTTCTCATTATTGGCAAGATTCTTCCTCTGTTTCTCCTTTTATTTCTCAAACTTCTTGATGAATCTTGCCTGTAGTGCCTGTTCAGCCATCTTCTCCCTCTCCGAGTTCCTCTACCCCAACCTCATCTCATGAGCTTTTAATGAAGGTTGAAGTTCCCCAAACTTCATCTCAACTGGGTTCTTGGACTCTTCAATATAAACTAAAATGTAATCAAAGTTTGCAGTCATAGATTTAAACATTTTCTTAATCTTCTGCAAATTAGTGATTGATTCACCATACGCCTTCATCTGGTTTGTTAGCAACACTAATCGTGACAAGAAATATGAAACTGAATCATCTTCTTTCATTTGAGTCATTTCAAATTGCTTTAACAAGGTTTGCAATTTCACTCTCTCGAGTTTATCATCACCACCGTACAACTTCTTCAATTTATCCCATACTTCTTTAGTCGTTTCTTCTTCTATTATCTTCTCAAAGATATTCGGGTCCATGCAATGAGGAATCAAGAATAGGGATTTTCTGTCATTCTTCATCTGTTCCTTGTGCACAACCTTCTGAACATCACATGCATTCACCTCTAACGATGATACTCCTTCATTCATAATTTCACTCACATCATGAAATCTGAATATGACCTTCATCTGCGCAATCCACCTATTATAGTTCTATCCTTTGAAAACCGATAGATTGTATGGAAATTGCGTTGATGTTGTACTATCAGTTGCCATTATAGATTCTCTTTTATACTAATTTGTTGGAACAAAAAAGAATTTAGGATTTTGAAAGAGGGAAAAGAGGTGAAGAAATTCTTGTGTAATTGGTGGTGATGAAATTTTCTTTATTGATCGCACACAGTGTTTCTCACACTATGTGTTCCTTTTCAAGTTACAAAGTTATGTACCAATTACATTCAGGAGTTACAAACATAAGGTATTTACACCCAAAGCTAACTAACTACCTAACTTGTGCTCCAAGTATTCCTAGTCGAATTTCCTACATTTGAGCTTGTGACTTCCCATCATCAACACATCTTCGACTACACTTATAAGCAGAACTTCAACCTTAGCACAACTAGTGGTCAAAAACATATATGTTTCAACTGCTAGTAAAATATTTCAACTACCAGTTAAAAATCAACTTAAATGGAAAGCTTTGAAATACAAACAACAATTTCAACACAAATTTTAATTCTACCAAAAACATATATGTTTACCATATTAAATTTTTCTTGATCTATTAAGTCCTTACGAATTTAATAAAAGTATACATTTATATTTTATGGCGAATAAATTTTTTCTTCATTTTCTACTTGGTAATGTGTTGGGGATCATATCAGCAACATTGTTATCAATTGAAACCTTTAGCAATTGGACTTCTCCATGCTCGATTATCTCTCTGACGAAGTTCCGCCTTACATGGATGTGTTTGGTTTGCTCATGATAGGATGAATTCTTCGAAGGTGTGTTGCACTTTGACTATCACATTTAACAGTGATAACTTGACCTTGAAATTTTACCTCCTTAGCAAAACCTTCAAGCCACAATTCTTCTTTCACAGCTCAGTGAGGGAAATGTACTCCGCTTCAGTGGTTTATAAGGCAACAACTTTTTGAATTATTACTTTCCAACTAATTGTTGTGCCAAACATAGTGAACACATATCCAAAAATATATTTTCTGGAATCCATACTACCTGAATAATCAGAGTCGACAAGCACTTCGATTTTGACTTTGCTGTAATCACAACAGGCTCCACCATAAATCAGGACTCTGCTCAGAAACCCATTTATGTACCTTAGAATCCACATCAATGCTTACTAGTAAGCATTCCCAGGACACTCCATACACATGCTTACAAGGCTCACTCTGTATGCTATGTATGGCCTCATATAGACCATATCATACATCAAAGATCCTACTATACTAGCATATATGATTCTATTCATATAGTATCTTTCTACTTTAGTACTAGGACTTTGATTCGTACTTAGATTGTACTGAGTATTAGTAGGTGTTAGAACATGCTTTGAACTTGACATATCAAACTTTTCGAGAATCATCTTCAGTTGTGTCTCTTGAGATAAGCATAACCTCGATTGCTTTCTATCTCTCTGAATGTCAATCCGAAGAATTTCGAAGGCAGATCTCAAATCCTTCATGTCGAACTCCTTATCGATTTCAACCTTCACCTTCATAACATCTTCGACACTTTTCCTTTCTATGAGGATGTCATCCACATAAAGCAACACTATAACAAGTGAATTTCTATATCAAAATCTGAAGTAAACATAATGGTTGAACTAACTTCTAGTGAAACCTATGTGTTCCATGAACTTGTGGAATCTCCTAGTCCATTGTCGAGGATATCGTTTCAGGCCATATAACAATTTATTTATCTTGCACACATAATCTTCCTTTACCTCTACTGCATACCCTTAAAGTTGCCTTATCAGAATTGTTTCATCTAGATCACCATACAGGAAGACGATCTTTACATCCATTTGTTTAAGTTCTAGGTCAAAATTCTCCACCATAAGAAGTAGAATTGAAATGGATATATGCTTTAAAACAGGTGAAAATACATCATTGAATTCGACACCTTATTTTTGAGTGAACCCTCTAGCAACAAACCTTGCCTTAAATTGCTTCGACATCACTCATTCAATTCCTTCCTTAACCTTGAAAATCCACTTACAATTGACTAACCTGGATCCTACAGGTTTCTCAATTAGCTCCCAAGTGGTATTATGATGAAGATATTTCATCTCATCATCCATGTATTTAAGCCATTTAGTCTTGTATCAACTCCTCATAAACTCCTTATAATCTCTAGGTTCTTCATCCAGAACCTCACTTGCAGAGATTAAGGCATTAACTATGAGATCTGCATAACCAAGTATCTGAGGTAGATTGATGACTCTTCTCGACCTATCTCTTACTAGTAGGTAGCCATTATTAGTTTCCTCATATTCATCAACAACTTGTTCTTGCTCTTCGACTTCATCTGGGTTATGCAATTCAGCATCAATATGCTCCACTTCAACATGAACCTCTTCCTATTCCAGCTCTTCTACAAAGATCTTAGTACTTCAACCAACATCATCAGTTTTCTTGAAAGCCATCTCCGCTTCATTAAAAACTACATCTTGACTTGTGATACACCTCCTGTGACCTGGCTCTAGGCACCACAACCTATATGCTTTGACTTCTTCAGGGTATCTAAGAAACATGCATCTCAAAGCTCTAAGTTCGACCTTTTCTTGCCTAGTGTGAACATAGGATAAGCATCCAAATACTCTAAGTCTATTGAGATTAGGTGGATGTCCCCACCATACTTCTTCAAGTGTCTTCTTTCCCAATATAGTCAAGGGACACTTATTTATCAAGTATGCTGCAGTCACAACAACTTCTGCCCAACACAGCTTCTTTAATCCCGCATTAACCAACACACATCTAACCTTTCTATGATGGTTTGATTAAACCTTTCAGCCACACCATTTTCTTGGGGAGTACCTATAATAGTTTTGTGCCTAAAGATACCAGACACAATAAAATAGTTGTCAAAAACCTCATTGTAAAATTCAAGACTATTGTCGGTCCTCAACCTCCTGACCTTCCTGTCAGTTTGGTTTTTGACTTGAGTTTTCCAAATTTTGAAATATTCAAAATTTTCATCCTTAGTCTTTTGGATGAATACCTAAAACTTTCTAGAATAATCATCAACTATGGATAGGAAATACTTTGCACCTAGTGTGAAGGATTCTTTGCAGCCCCCCAAAGATCATCATGAATGTAATCAAGGGATCCGTGTGTTATTTGTTTACCTTTGTTAAACTTCACCCTACAGGATTTACCGAATACACAAGGTTCACAATAATTCAGTTTTATCAACCTTATTAACATATAGTAGATTTTGTTTCGACAATTCGACCATGCCTTTTTTGCTGACATGGCCAAGTCTCTTGTGCCATAGCTCATTCTTTGACATAATTTTTGTGGATGCCACATCTGGTGAACCACTTACAACCTAAGCCTCAAGGGTATACGAGCCTTGTTTCTTCACACCTCTCAAGACTTCCTTCGAACCCTTCATTACCCTTAGGATACTTTGCGCTCCTTTGTAAGCATATCCTTTCTTGTCGAATTCACCAAGAAAAGTCAATTTCCTCTTAAGATCAAGTACATACCTGACATCAACCAATAGCCTTATGGACTCACCGTGGAGCTTGAATCTAACATATCCAATTAATGTAATCTTATAGGCTTTATTGTTTCCCAACAAAATTGATCCACCATCTTGATCACATAATTCCTCAAACACATCTTTTTTTGGAGTCATGTGCCAAGTATAACCTGAATCCATAATCCAATCCTTTCTAGAGTCGCTGCTTGAAACCATAATTATCTTGCATAATTGTTGCATTACCATTATCCTTTCCACCATGATTATTCGATAGAATAGGGAACACCTTTCTTGTACGAACCTCCTTCTTACAATGATAACACCTAATTGCAGAAGTATTACTACCATAAGAATTATGTAGAACTTTATCCTTCTTCTTCTCAAACCTACCATCTTTCTTCAAGAATTTCCTTTTAACGGACAAACCTTCTTCAAAGGTCAATGAATCTCTTCCATACAAGAGAGTTTCTTTGAAGTGAGCATGAGACTTAGGTAAAACACACAACAACAACAATGCTTGATCTTCATCATCAATATTTACCTCGATATTCTCAAGATCAAGAATCAACTTGTTTAACATATCCAACTGCTAGGCCAAGACTTTGTCTTCACTCATCTTGAACGAATACAAAGCGTGCTTTAGGTATAAATGATTTCGTCATGTATAAACCTTCGAGTTTCGTCCACACACTCGTTGTCGTCTTCTCCTTCGTGACCTGCCAGAGAACCTTATCACCAAGGCTCAATATGATGACACTGTGGGCTTTCTCGATCATTGTCGTCTTCTCCTTCTCTGTTAGGGCATCATTCATCTTCTTCGATCCTTTCAACACTTCTAACAAACCCTGTTGAACCAGTAGGGATTGCATCTTCAAGCACCACAAACCAAAATCATTCACACCATTGAATTTCTCAATCTCATACTTTGTTGACGACATCTTCTTCTCCACACTCATCGTACCTGTTTGTTGTGAATCGATATCGTCAAGAACAAATAAAAATATGAGAAAGATTGAGTTTATTGAACAAACACAAGAAACCCTATTAAGTTTTATGAAAGAAAGAGAAGAAGGAATAAGAAGAACTGGAACTGGTTAAAACTGTTTCACTATTCGCTTCCTCAATAAGGGTTCAAAGATTACAAGTGAATAACAATAATGAACCTCTCTCTCAACAACCTGAGAGAACTAGACTATTTACAGACTACTAAGCTAATTTAGGCTACAATCTAACTTAACAATTAGGCTTATAAGAAAGACCTAATTCGATATGCTAACAATCCCAACATTTTGACTATTGCATGCTTGAACATACTTCGACTACAACATACATGCCTAGCATGTGAACAAACTTCGATAACATGTTAAACCTTTGTCGAACCATAAAGTTATCCTCGTTAAAACTAGAGTTCGATCCAAAATACCACACACACATACAATTTGTAAGTACATCTAAAGATAGATCTTGTCTGAATGGACTTCTATGAAACAATTTAGAAACTAAATATAATATTATTCGATATATGATATATCAAATAATTTTTAAACTAATTATTTATATAATAGAAATAATTTAGAAACTAATATATGAATATAATAGTATTACTGTATTAAATATATGATATATGAAACAATTTTCAAATTTAATATATAGGCTAAAATACAGTTTTGGTCCCCCTGTTTGTCAAAATTCACGGTTTTGGTCCCCCCATTTTATTTTTTAACAGTTTTGGTCCCCCACCCCTCACTGTTCATGTACTGTTCATGTACGGACGTGCACTGTTCATGTACGGACGTGTATTATTCATGTACGGACCAGTTACTGTTCATCATTTTTTTGGGCCAAAATTGGGGTGGGGGACCAAAACTGTTAAAAAATAAAATGGGGGGACCAAAACCGTGAATTTTGACAAACAGGAGAACTAAAACTGTATTTTAGCCTTATATATATATATATATATATATATATATTCTCAAATTAACTATTTATAATATTAGATGATAAATAATAAATGTTATGGAAAATGCTAAAAAAAGTGAAGAAAATTATATTTCATGTTGTAATTGAATAACCCATTTTGATAAATTCTTATTAATTTTCTACTGTAACATGATAACCCAACCATGTATAATTATTATTACTAAGTTGTCACGATATGCTATATACTACTATAGTATATGACATTGAATGTAGATAGTTTATGGGCCTATACTTTACCGTGAATAGCTCCGTCCCCGTATGTATATTCATCATTTTTCACTTACCCCTACAATTATACCTATATTCCTAAAAAAAAAATTTATGACCAAAATACCCGTGTATAAATAGTTAAAACTCATGAATTTTTCCATTTTTCACTTTTCACACTTTTAAGTCATCCGGAGAAGATTTGGAAGCATTGCATTCCGGAACACTTTCAACAAGTCTTCCGGTTCACAATTTCATTTCCGGAACACATAGGAAAAGTCATCCGGTGCATTTTATATTACCGGAACACATCAAGTAAGTCTTTCGGTAGTCTTTTTGTTCCGGAAGTCATGGAAGATGTCTTCCGGTTCAAGTAATTTATGAGTTTGCTTTCCGGAACTCTTTAGCGAAGTGTTCCGGAATGCTTCCAAAACATGTCAAACCGGAACTCTTTACTAAAGTGTTCCAGAACGCTTTTTTTTTTTTAATATTTGTTATTTGTGTTTTTATTTTGACAGTGGTGCGCACACGAGGCAAAGACGGTTTGATCCCTAAACATGGGCTAGGACGGGGCGAATCATCGCGGGTGGCTGAGGAAGAGCATACTGGTGCATCTGCTTCAGCAGCATAACCCGTTGGATATCCAGGAGGACCGTACGATACCTCTCTTTTGGTTACGTACGAACATCATGTTGCTAGACATATATGGTTCGGTGAGGTAAATAAACTACAATTATTTGATATTGAATAAAAGTTGAATTTGTTATGTTGTAATTTATAATATATATACGTTTAATTGTTTTCAGGAGAGGGGTTCGAAGAAAGAGCTGAAGGTAGCAGGACATGGGTTGAAGCTGGCTCAGAGGGTTCCACAGCTTCTTCCTAGAGAGATGGAGAATTTGATAGCTCACTCTGGTTTAGCTTCACTTCAGAGGACCAGTATGTCGAAGATAGATACGAACCTGGTATCTGCATTTGTGGAGAGATGGCATCTAGAGATATCTTCATTTCACATGCCGTTTGGTGAGATGACGATTACTCTGGATGACGTCTCTTGTCTGCTTCACTTGCCCATCAGGGGAGTCTTCTGGAGCCCTCAAGATATCAGCGAAGGGCTTGCTGTTGATTGGGCAGTTGATTACTTGGGAGTTTCACGGAGAGAGGCACAGAAACAAGTCTGTGAATGCAGAGGTTCTTATTATAAGCTGGAGTGGTTATACGATCTATTCGTCGAGCACAGAGCCGCTTCTAATTGGACATTAGCGACTAGAGCATATTTGATTATGTTAGTGGGTTGTACCATTTTTGCGGATAAGACATTTACGCTTGTGGAGGCATGATACCTTGCGCTATTTATAGACTTGGGGGCCTTATCCGGATACAGTTGGGGAGCAGCTGCGTTGGCTACCCTTTATAGACATCTCGGAGATGCTTCCATGTTCAGTTGTAAGCAGCTCGGTGGTTATCCGACTCTCCTACAGGTATTTATTTTAATTGAGTTTATTTTCGTGTAATTAATTTTATTTAGTATATTAATTTTATTTTTCTAGTTTATTATGTTATAATTAATTATTTTAGATTAACTAATAGTATTTATTTTGTAACAGTGCTGGATTCATGAGTATTTCCCAGGACTTGGAAGAAAAGGAGAGAATTGGACACCAGCTACTAATTTTGGTCTCCCTCGAGCGATGAGATGGTCCTATAAGCAAGGTGTCCTGAAGGTGGATGACTTGCGACCTATTCTGGAAGAGCTGACACCTGACGATGTCATATGGCGCCCGTTTGAGGACCATAGAGCATGGCGGCAGTTTGATGAGTTGTGTCTGTATAGGGGGTGTCTGAGGTGGGGTGACATTATTGTGCCATACTTTCCTGACAGATGTATGCGTCAGTTTGGATATAGGCAGTATGTTCCACCTCCACCTCTTGATTATACGATGGCTGGTGATATTGATGTTGAGTGGATTAGTTACCATCAGAGTGTTGCAGATGTGATTCGTCCGACAACACTAGCCACCACCCCATTTGAGACAGTTGATGGATATCTTCAGTGGTATTATCGTGTTTCGCATCCTCGTCTCATACCGCCCCGTCGTGATGTGCCAAGTGAGGTGCCAGTTCCCGTTTACGAAGCAGGACCATCTGATCCTAGCTAGGCTCGTGTTTCTTCATTGATTCGTCGTTATCTTCAGCGAGCTGGTGCTGAAGAGGATGATCCACAGTTTGCTGACTTGTTCGAGGCTTTACAGATTGCTCGTGATCATTGACTTGTATTTATGTTTATGTTTATTTAGACTATGTCACTTATGTTTATGCTTATGTATTAACCTTTAGACTCTATTGTATTAACCTTTAGACTCTATTGTATTAACCTTTAAAATGAATAACTTGTTAATCACAACATCTATTGTTTAGCTTTAAAATGAATAACTTGAAATAAGAAATGAATAACATAATTTATATTTCATAATGCGTTGGTAATATGGGCGTAAGTTGTTGCCAATGTTGTAGACGTGCTGCAAATCCTATCATCCAAGATGTTGCTTCTGTAGAACGAAACTTCTTCCAATCTACTGTCACTGGTGGCAATGGAAACCCTTCTTTCATGTTTACCTGAACAAAAAAATAATAATCAAAAAGTTAAGTAAAAATAACTAAGATATTTGGTTAGTCACATTAACTAAAAAAACTAAGTAAAAATAACTAAGTACCTGAACCCAGTGATTCCCGTTTACAAAACCAATGCAATAAAAGGATACATTTGGTGAAAATGAGGTTGTCATAGGGAAGAAAGTTAAGCATTCAAACCCTAGACAGACAAGTACAACATTATAACGATTCGCTATCAAGTAACCCATATCTGGTAGAGTCAACCATTTCTGTGGTGGTTGAGGACCAAATGCCTCTATCATCAAAGATTCTCTCACTCCTGCTAACCGTTCACCAAATAAATTGGCATACAAACTTGATATTTTGTTATGTATTATTTCCAACCCCAAGTCTCGACGAACCATTGGCCAACCATCTTCACCATATCCATGTAATGAAGCAATGACTCTAAATCCACAATTACCATCTGATACAACATTAACTACATCATCAATATACGACCTGATGTGATTAGGAAACTGAAGGATGAACTGCTTAGATGACTGTGAAGATTTTGATATTTTCAACTTCTTTGAAGCCTGTGATGCCTGAGATTTCTTCTCTGAAGATTGTGATAATTTCAACTTCTTTGAAGTTTGTGATGGTTGAGATTGTTTCTGTGAAGATTGAGATGCTTGATCAACATACTCATGATACGAAGGGTCCCTATAAACATCATACCCTACTGGTTTTTTGCCTTTCTTCTTGACCCCCCCTTTGGTTTTTATTTTCTCAGGTGGTGGACACAAAGAAGTCATTGTGGGAAAGGCAAGTTCAAAAACCCTACTTTTTAATGCCTTTTTCCCAACAATATCTAGTGACCTAAACCTTTTCCATAACTCGTCTATTGCCCTACTCATATCCACCTCTGATCCATCATCTACGTTTTCCTCCAACTTACCTTCCATACTTAGTTTCTTCCAATGTACATGCACAGCATCTATTGGTATCGATATACCACCAATTCTATATCCTGTCAACTCACAAGCACAAGGTAATCCATAGGTTGTTCTAAGAGTACACCGACATATTTCCTTGTTAGTTTCTACATAATCAACCCGTGTTAACTCTTTAGCAATGCGTCTCAATGCAGCTCGAGACACTGAACCCCGTAAGTTATTGTAAAATGGACCTACGTGGGCATGCTCAACTTCATAAAAACTCTTTTGAAAAGAAGCTCTAATGTTGCCCAGCAATAACTTTAAGTTGTCATTCATAGCCTCCCAACATTTGACCATGTCACCAATACTGTTCCCCAACATATACTTTAACTTCCAATGAGCAGACTCAACTAGGGGTGTTCGCGGTGCGGTTTGGGCGGTTTTGAAGCTAAAAATCATCCGAACCGCAAGAGAAAAAAGCATGCGGTTTGGTTTGGTTCGGTTGGCTTTTAAAAAAAATCCGAACCAAACCAAACCAAACCAATGCGGTTTGGATTGGTTCGGTTGGTTCGGTTTTTTACAAGATTTTTATTGAGTGATATTTACATATATAGAGAACAACATAACTTTGTGTTTAGTCATTCACACATTGCCAAATAACAACAAAACTCATCATATTTAAACAAAAAGTTCTCATTTAATATACAAAAATCAATTTAAACAAAAGTGAAAAAAAAATAGTAGCATAAAACAATATAAAAAATATTATAATAAAATAGAAAATAGAGGAGAAGGGAGATTAGAGAAGATGAAAAAGAAAGAACATAAGAGATGTGAGATTAGAGAAGAAATGTGCGATAAAAATATAATTAGAAGAGAAAATAGTAACATAAAAATGAGAAAATGAAAAAGAAAAAACATGTGAGATGAGAGATTAATGTAGAAGAGGTGAGACGTACATGACAAAGAAGATGAGAAGAATGCGCAATACTATTAGGAGAGATTTGAGAAGATTAAAACTGAAAAGTTAAGTGTGAGTAAGAGAAAATATTTCGTAATTGTAAGGTTAAGGCATAATGGGTTTAAGTTTTGGGTTAGATGTGGGAAAAGTGAAGTTTGGGTTGTAACATAATGCGGTTTGGTTTGGTTTAGTTCGGTTTGCAAAATATAAACCGCAAACCAAGCCAAACCGTGCGGTTTTGTTAAAAGATGGCCTGAACAAATCCGAACCAAATGCGGTTTTTTGCGGTTTCGGTTTGGTTTGGTTTGGTTTGCGGTTTTCTATTGGGTTGGTTCGGTTTTGAACACCCCTAGACTCAACCCTAAAAAATAATACATATTAAAAATACAAAAATACAAAAAAAAAACATACAATTTAGAAATACTTAAAAAAATATACAATTTAGAAATACTTAAAAAAAATACATACCTATTAGTCGTCATGTTACCCAAATGTAGCACTTGATCAATCCATGCTCCAACAAATCTTTGTCTATGTGGTGTCAACCATGTGTCCTTCACATAATCAATAAATTCATTACATTCAACACGCGCCTGCTCAAGTAGCTTCAACCGTTGATCATACTCAATCTCATCACTAGCCCATACAACTTCAGTCCATAATTGGTTAATTGTCTCTTGCTTTTCACGAGCCACGTATTGTTTCCGTTTTGCACCAACATTTTTGTTAATATGAAATCGACATAGCAAATTGATCGACCTTGGAAACACAGTTTCAATGGCTTTCATCAAGGCAAGATCTTTATCTGTCACAATCACTTGTGGACACAATTGTTTAAGCTTATCTAATACCCAACAAAATGTCTCAGTCTGTTCTGACTCAATATACGCAAATGCGACAGCAAAAGTCAACTCGGTTGATGTCATGCCAACAATTTCAAACAGCGGTTGCCTATATTTATTTGTCTTGTAAGTGTTGTCCATAACTAACACAATAGGAAAAATATTTAACAACTTAACTGAATCTGGATGAGCCCAAAATATATCTCTAATAACTTCAGAGTCGTCTCTTTTTCTACACCAATAAACATAACCTGCACCTTCAATAAGCTTAAACAAATGTTATATCTCACTTCTAGGACCTCTGATCTCTTTTTCGATCGTACTCTTCTGCTTGTATATTTGTGTGATCCGAGTGACATTATCTGGATCTTGCTCTTGCAAGGAAAGCAATATATGTCTAGGTGGAACCTTTCTCTTTGTCAAATCAACAACATGTTGCTTCTGATCCGCTGTCAACCTACCGACAAATGCGTGACCTTCTAATGTATCAGGCAGACCATGATTATGAACTCCACATTTTACATCAACCTTCCATCCAGACCCATCTTTCGCCGGAGTCGACCTGATTTTAAATGGGCATCCACATTTTTTCTTTGCACTTTGGGTTCCACTACGACTATCCTTGTGTTTCCCACCTTTATCACAACCAAATATTAATTTGTTACTTCTTCCTCTCTTGTCTGTTTCAATATCTGAACGAGTGATGATAACTGTTACTTTATTCTAAATTCCGATCTCTTTAATCCATCTTATCACCTCTTCACGTGCACCAAATCTTTGATTAGTTGAAAAAGCATCAGACGTATCTACACATATTTGATCTTTATTGCTTATTTGCAGAGGAATTTCTTTACCTACATAAAAAAAATAAATAAAAAAATAGAATTACGAAAACAAACCGGAAGACTTACTTGAAGTGTTCCGGTGAACAAATTAAACAAACCGGAAGACTCACAACAAGTGTTCCGGTACACATTTCAAACAAACCGAAAGACTTGATGATAGTGTTCCGGTGACGCAAAACTAAGTCTATAAACCGGAAGTCTTTTAACAAGTCTTCCGGTACGTACTTTTTAATTTACCGGAACTCTTATCAAAAGTCTTCCGGTGTGAAAATTTGCTTACCGGAAGTCATTTTGTATGTGTTCCGGAACAAGTAAAATGAGGTAAATTTTTTTTATCTCTGACACACGTCTGACAATGAACAGTAACAGTAAAAAATAATTAAATAATAAAATAATTAAAATTAACCAGGAATAGAATTGGTATTTTTTTAAAATGTAAGGGTATGAGTATAATTGTAGGGGTATGGGGTAAAATTTTCTTTAATTAATCATTTGATAATGGTTTATAATTATTTTATATGTTCAACTAGACATAAATAACATGTCCTAATTGTATTTCTATAAAAAAAACACTTTATGATTAAAGTTTCAAAAGAAAATATTATCCTTGTGGTTCTTACACTTGTAAAATAAAAATAAAAATTAACTTTCAATAATCAATATAAAGAGCCAGAATAGCTCTACCTATTTATAGCTTCATGATCATCCTAAAAATACTCATTCTTATTCTCATCCTCCACATGTTTCGTTATGCAAACCATGCTAAACCATCCAACTTTTATTAAAATAGTTGCATGGAGAGGTTCAAAGTTCACAATGACAAAAATAGATTTTAAACACAAACCTCCAAATAACTTTATGTCTTAATTTAGCATAACAAATAACATATATAAACCCTATTAACCCTCTCTTTTTCTTCAAGCTTGGTTTCGGACATCATATCCAAAAATAAAATAAAATATAAACACAAAATTCAATAAAAGTTGTGACAATATGGGTTTCAAAAGCTCTTCTTTTCTCTGCTTGGTTGTTCTCCTTGCAGTTTCATCTTCCATTCATGCATTGGACATTGCAAAATTGTTGAATAAAAGTCCTGAATTTGCATCCTTCACTAAAGCCCTAACCGAAACCAAGCTTATTGATCAAATAAACTCTCGCAACAGCATCACCATCCTCGCCCTCAATGATGGTGCTATGGGTGGTATCTCTGGGAAATCCCCACAAGCTACCAAGGCCATCCTTAGCACTCATGTGATCCTTGATTATTTTGATGAGAAAAAGCTCATGGAAGCTCAAGGCAGCAATCAACTCTTGACCACCCTTTACCAAGCCTCAGGCCTCGCCCAAAACCAACAAGGGTTCATTAAGGTTGCCCTCATTGGTGAGGGCGAGATCGCCTTTGGCTCGGCTGTTAAGGGTTCTCCCGTTGATGTTGAGCTCGTGAAAACCGTTGTCACCCAACCTTATAACGTTTCCATACTCCAAGTCGCCAAACCTATCACATTCGAAATAGGTGGTGCACAAGCCCCAAGCGCGCCAGCTAATGCCAAAGCCCCAGCAGGAAGTGCTAAGGCTCCCGTGGCATCAGCTAAGGCTCCTGTGCCGGCCAATGGATCTAAAGCCCCAGCACCGGCACAAGATGCCACGGCTGATGCTCCCACAACTGGAGCTGAGACTCCTACTTCTGAGGCAGCGACTGCTCCTACACCTTCTGAAGCAACAGTTGCTGACTCCCCAATTGAAGGCCCAACCGCCGCCGATGTATCAAGCCCATCTTTGGCTCCTGGTGCTGCAGATGGTGCGGCGGCCGCAGATGCTAAAGCTCCCAGCAGCTCTTCAAGAACTGTGGCAGGTTTCATTGGAGCAGTGATGTGCTTGGCTTCTCTGGTGGCGGTTATGTAGAGAGATATGCAGGAAAAATATTTAAGGGACTATATATTTTAAGTATAATATATGAAAAGAATAGCGAGCCGTTTGAGTCATTAAAGCACAAACTATAAGGGTTTGTTGCTATTGGGATTATTCGACAATTATATCAAAGTCTAGTGTGTTTTTGCGTTGGTGAGACTTTACTGAAAAATATATATGATATGTTCATATATTTTGATTGAAGATGCTTCAATCATTTTCCTTTTTCTTTTTTGTATTTCATATTGATGTTAAATTACTACAATAGACAAGATTGGAAATTTTCTTGTGTCTACATTTTTTCTACATATATGCAATCTTTGTTTTAACAAAATTAGCCATTTAATTTTTTGTATATCATAATTTGTACTCAATTATTTTGGGTGAAGCATGAAGCTTGCATATTATTTTTTACTCATCACTTAACTATGCGTTGAAAATGTAAACAATATCACAAAGATAAACGTTTAGGAGAAACTCTGATTGCTAATGTCAGTTTCTTAATAACATATTGGTCCATGGTGGTTATAGTCGAGTTACAATTCATATCAATACTCCTTAATAACTAAACATGATAAAAAGGAAAGCTAGTGTACAAACCTTCATGGAATTTTCTTCAAACCTAATCAAAATAATAACATAAAAGTGTAAATGCTGAATAGAAAAATCATTGCTCCAGTACAGATGAGTGGAGTGCTTTTTTTTTTAATAAGCAAAATTGTATTATATTCTAGGACACAAAAGGGTGTCCCAACAGTATACAAAAAAGTCGCTATCGGGGCCTATAAAAAATCACAAGGGACATTAACCCACATATAATAGTTACAGTGAAAAAGCATTTTTATCCTTCTTTCCTATCCACCACCAAGAAAACAAGACGACTCGATTAGTAATAGAATCGAGATCCCAAATGTGAAAAGTATTTAATGCATGAGTGCTTTAATTTGCTCAGATTATTATCAATACTCGTAATTAATAATGTTGATAAATGTGTGTAGGATCATAAATATTACTCCATCTGTTTTAAAATAATTACCGTTTTAGTAAATAAAATTTGTTTTCAAATGATTGTGATTCTTATTTTTCAATGTAGAAATTATTGTTAATTTTTCAATTATATCTTTTAATTATTATTCTTTACACTACTTCTAATACATTAATATGGATAATTTAGTAAAAGTGTAACATCTTATGTCAATATCAATGTGTTCTGGACTAGGTCGGGGTCTGCTCCTCAATCGAGCAGGCCCAACCCACGTCCTGGGGTGGCCCAACAAAGGCCTCTTATCACAACCAACGTCGAGCACAGGCCCACCTCAACAGTGTCGGGCACATGCAACGCCTCAACAGTGTCGGGCACATACAACACCTCGGCGGTGTTCGGGCACATGCGGCATAGAGCGTCGGGTAGAGGCGCTAAGTCTCTCCGAGCTCGCACTTCCTCGACACTCAGGTGCTCCTTCCCGCGAGGAGTCATCTCCTTCTGCACATAGGAGTCCTCCCCGCGAGGCCACGTCTCTCCCCGACACGCAAGACTCCTCCCCGCGAGGACACGTTCTCATGTAAGTGCCCACTCCCGATGGAATTGGTCTGCCCTAATTCCGGAGATCTAGGAGCGGTTACCCCAGGGCGAAGACCACGTGTTGGTCTTCACAACGCCACATAAGCCCTGGCAGTTGCTTGGATTGGGCCTGGCAATCCAGCCCAGTGCTAGTGACCGTTGGCCCCGCGCTGGGGGCTCTATATAAATACCCTCTCACTTGAGAGGGCCAGGTTACACACACACTTTCTTACTCTAACCTTGTACTTGCTTTTACTTGTGACCCTTGCCTTACTTGAGCGTCGGAGTACCTTGCAGGTACACCCCCCTCCGTCTTTCAACCTCACCGGAGCTGAAGTCCAGACGACGTTGTTGGCCACCAGATACTGTCTGATCCAGGTACGATCAGTTCCGGAGCTGAAGTCCAGACGACGTTGTTGGCCACCAGATACTGTCTGATCCAGGTACGATCAGTGGCGCCGTCTGTGGGAAATCTTTGCTTCCCCATTTTTTCCTTCGATAAACCAAAGCAATCCTCTCATTCATCCCCAGCATTGCCAATCCGTCCGCTAACAAAGCTCTGGACAACGTCCTCGCACAACTCGAGAATGGAAACCACCACGAGGACGTCGTTATCCTCAACGGCGATGAAGGCGACGTAAGAGACGGGCAGACCGCCTCCCCGGACTCCCAAGACGTGGCTTACAACGCCGCCCACCAAGACGATCAGCAAGCCATTTTTCAGCCAGTTGCTCATCCGCCCAATGCAGATGCGAGCACCGTGGCACTATTTGCCTTAATCAATCAGACCAATCAGCTGATCGCACACCAGAATACCAAAATTGAAGCACTGGAGCAAGGGCGGGCATGTCGATCTTCCCCGCGAAGACATCGTCGTCCACCGTCACCTCGCTGTTCTCCTTCCCCGCGAAGGACCCTTCCGAAGAATCACGAACCCCCTCGCCGGTGCGCGGGGGCCGCCGGCCACGTCTTGATCGCCCCCAGCCGACGATCTCCCAGAAACGCCCTCGTTCCCCGCTTCAGAAGGAACCCAGGGCCTCCACCACTACCAAGAAGTCCAAACAAACCGAAGAGAGGCCGAGGAACCGTTCGAGGAATTCCCCTCCACGACATCAGGGATCCCCTTCGAGGTCCCCGACAGGAAGTGACGACGATGACCAGAGGACCCCTCTGTCATGGGAGATCATGAACGCCCCAATTTACTGCGGGCATGGAAAAACCCCGCAACTGGGGAACTACGACGGCCTGGCCGACCCCGACGACCACGTAGAAAGTTTCGAAGCCATGCTCGACTTCAGAAACGTCAGGGGAGCAATTAAGTGCAGGCTTTTCCCCACCACCTTGCGGAAGGGCGCCATGACTTGGTACAAGGGTCTGGCACCCGGGTCGATCACATCCTGGAAGCAACTAAGACAACGCTTCACCAAACACTTTACTGCATCTCGTCGACACCCGAAGACGGAAGCTGCCCTAGAAAGCATCTTCCAGGGGAAGAACGAATCTCTCCGGAACTACATTGAGAGATTCAACAGAGAAGCTGTCGAGGTCCATACGACCGATGACATGAAGAAGTATTTGATCATCCATGGACTACATTTTGGATCTGATTTTGCCAAGTCCATGGGCCTCCGCAGACCCCGCCGTCTAGAGGACCTCCTCCAACGAGCTCAGTCGTACATCGAGCTCGAGGAGTCGGAGGTAGCGCATATCGCCCTTGAATCAAGACGCAAAGAAGGCACCCGCGGCCACAAAGAAGAAGACTCTCCTCCCCGACGAAGAGGGGAAAGAAAGAGAGATAATCGCCCCCGTGAGCCTCGTGAGCCACGCGGATCAGCTGGCCGGTTCACTGAATACACCCACTTAACGCTCCCCGCGCGCGAATCCTCTCCGAGTGCCAGAACTCAGAATTTGTGAAAGGAGGAGTCCGCTTTCCGAAGCCCACTGCCTCCAAATTAAATGTTGACAAGTCCAAATACTGTAGGTTCCACCGGAGTCACGGGCATGTCACAGAAGATTGCATCCATCTCAAAGATGCGATTGAAATACTGATCAAGGAAGGGCACCTAAAGAAATACGCCCAGAAGAATGATACTCCTCGTCCCAGCTCCCGGGAAGCCCAGAACGTCGAGGAGACGACGCCCCCGCACGAAGAGAGTCGGCTTGAGGTCGCCCTCAGCATCACTCGACCCGAGGACTTCTTTGTCCCCGTAATCATTGAGGGCCAAGAAGCAATTCGCAACATGTGGGCGACCTTCCCCCACGAGGACCCCGTCACTGCCCGTAGCAACTTGGAAAGATTCCCCAAAGCGATGGTCATCTCCGGGGGTGGTCCCGAGAAGTTCTCTGTCAGATCGATCAAGCGGAAATTTGATGAGCTGGAATCTGCAACATCGGTAAAGACAACCACTCTCGAGAAAGTGTGGGGGAACTCCAACCCTATCACCTTCTACCTCGAGGAACTCCCCGGGGGAGCGTCAAATGCCACTATTCCCCTCCTGGTCAGGGCACAGATGGCGAACTTTGATGTTCGAAGGATCCTCGTCGACCAGGGAAGTTCGGTCGACATCATGTATGCCCATTTGTTCGGGACCCTTCAGCTCGACGAGAGACATCTGACCCCGTACGTCGGTTCAAATCTGCATGGGTTCAACGGAACCACCACCAGACCATGGGGTTATGTTGAGCTGATGATTACAGTCGGGGCCGAAGACACTGCCCGACAGGTGAAGATCCGTTTCCTGGTGGTCGAATGCCCATCCCTTTACAACTGCATCCTCGGGAGGACCACCCTGGCCGAGCTTACGGCGGTGCCATCAACAGTCCACCTCAAAATGAAGTACTACACGGCCAGGGGACGAGTAGTGACGATGCACGGGGATATAGACGCGACCAGGAGATGCTTCGACGCCGCTGTCAAAGGCATGAGTTCCATTGGCACCAAACCCAAGACCGTGGCCAAGCCACCCCCGGACGCTGAACAGGTAACTCTCCCGCGCGTCAACGCGGTCGAACTCGACAGCAGGTTCCCGGGCGAACCCGATGAAGACGGGGCAGAAGACCTCGAACTCCAGGCAGAAAGCAACGGGCGAACTCTCCATCTAACGCGCCCCATCCCCGACGGAGACTTTGAGCTCATGGTACTCGGGGACGATCCAGACCGTAACGTGAAGATTGGCACCGGAATCCCCGACCTGGAGAAGGAGCAGCTGAAGGCATGTCTAAGGGAGAATGCTGATCTCTTTGGATGGAGTGCCTCCGAGATGCTTGGCCTCGACCCCGAGGTGGCTTGCCATCAGCTCGCAGTAGATCCGGCCGCTAGGGCCATAGCTCAACGTAGACGTAGGCAGTCTCCCGAAAAAGCGGAGGCTGCTGAAAAAGCTGTAAAAGACCTCCTAGAGGCGAATTTTATTTCGGAGGCCAGGTACACAACCTGGCTGTCCAATGTTGTACTCGTAAAAAAGAATAATGGAAAATGGAGGATGTGCGTTGATTATACTGATCTTAATCGGGCTTGCCCGAAAGACTGCTATCCCTTGCCTAACATCGACCAGCTGGTCGACAATTCTGCAGGTTACAAACTATTATCCTTCATAGACACATACTCAGGATACAACCAAATTCCCATGGACAAGGTCGACAAACAGCACACGGCTTTCATGACCGCGTCGGGCAACTACTATTACAACGTGATGCCCTTCGGTCTGAAGAACGCCGGTGCGACCTACCAATGGATGATGAATAAGGTTTTCTGGGCTGAAATCGGCGACATGCTCGAGGTCTACATGGACGACATGATCGTCAAATCAACTGAAGAAGTCGACCATGCCGCGCACCTCAAGAAGGTGTTCGACACAGCGAGGAGGTGCCGCATGAGGTTCAATCCCTACAAATGTACCTTCGGTGTTCAGGCAGGTAAGTTCCTCGGCTTTTACCTCACAGAGCGAGGAATCGAAGCCAACCCCGACAAGTGTAGGGCTTTTTCCGAGATCCCTACTCCAGACTCAAAGAAGTTGATACAATCATTGAACGGGATGCTCATCGCTCCCTCCCGCTTCGTCGCCAAGTCTGCACAGTAGTACTCCTATTTTTCAAACTTCTTCGACAAAAAACGGAGTTTGAATGGAGCGAAGAATGCGAGCAGGCGCTCCTCCACCTAAAACAAGTCCTATCGCAACCCCCGGTCCTCTCACATCCTGAGGGCGGGGATACACTTTTCGTGTATCTTGCAATCATGAGTGAAGCAGTCAGTGCCGTCCTCATTCGGGAAACCCCGGACGGGCAGAAGCCAATTTACTTCACGAGCCAAGCCCTCCAAGGCCCCGAGCTCAGGTATCAGCAGATATAGCAAGTCGCCCTGGCCCTCGTTACCCCAGCCAGGAGGCTACGCCACTACTTCCTTGCCCACACTGTCGTCATAAGGACCGAACAACCTATAAGGCAGCTCCTTGGACGACCGGACATGGCGGGGAGGATGCTCAGGTGGTCGCTCGAACTCGCCGAGTTTGACATCTAATATGAATGGAGAAAAGCCTTGAAGGCTCAGGTATTGGCCGAATTTGTAGCAGAGATGACCGTCTCGGAACCTTCGACCAACAGATCCCAGAAATGGACGATCTATGTCGACGGAGCATCCAGCCCAAAGGGAAGCGGGGCGGGCATCATCCTCGAAAACGAGGAAGGCATCCTGATCGAGGTATCCCTCAAACTATCCTTCCCGACGTCGAACAACCAAGCGGAGTACGAAGCCTTCCTCGCCAGACTTCGGCTGGCTGAGGTTCTCAGCGCCAAGGAGGTTAAACTCTTCACCGACTCCCAGCTCGTGGCCTCGCAAGTCCGAGGAGAGTACCAGGCCAAGAACGACAACCTCATAGAATACTTGGCCTTGGTGAAAGAAAAGATGAAAAAGTTCACCTCCGCGGAAGTAACTCACATCCCCCGCGAGCACAATGCCCGAGCAGATGTCTTGTCCAAATTGGCAAGCACAAAGAAGAAAGGCGGGAACAAATCTGTCATACAAGAAGTACTTTCCCTGCTGAGCATCGACAATCCCACTCCAGTGGCGGACGTAAACGCCATTGGTGACAGCAATTGCTGGATGACCCCCGTGTACGAGTACCTCACGACGGGCAAACTGCCAGAAAATCCCAAGGAAGCCGGAATGGTCAAGCGGCGGGCATGCTCATACCCGATAGTCGAGGACAAGCTATACCGACGAGGGTTCTCTATCCCCCTCCTCAGGTGCATCGAGGAGACCAAGGTCCCCGGCATCCTCCAGGAAATTCACGAAGGAATCAATGCACAACACCTCGGCGGGCAATCGTTAGCCTGTAAGGCGCTTCGAGCAGGGTATTACTGGCCCACCATGCAACAAGACACCAAGGAACACGTCAAGAAGTGCGACAGATGCCAACGACACGGGGACATGCACCTTGCTCCTCCCAACGAGCTCAAAACACTGTCCTCCCAGTGGCCGTTTACGTGGTGGGGGATGGATATCCTCGGACCTTTCGTCCAGGGGTCATATCAAAACAAATACCTCATTGTCGGGGTGGACTACTTCACGAAGTGGATTGAGGCAGAAGCATTGGCCAAAATCACGGCCTTCAACATACTGTGTTTTTACAAAAGGAACTTCCTCGCCCGATTCAGCGAGCCTTAAGCTATTGTCACCGACAACGGAACACAGTTCACCGACAAGAACTTCCAAGACTTCGTCTCCAAGCTAGGCATGAAGCAGCACTTCACGTCGGTCGAGCACCCTCAAACGAACGGACAGGCTGAGGCGGCAAACAGAGTAATCCTACGAGGACTGAAACGTCGATTAGCCGACGCCAAACAATGGTGGGTTAAGGAACTACACAGCGTCCTCTGGGCCTACCGAACGGCCCTACATTCCACGATCGGGGAGAACCCCTTCCGTCTGACCTACGGAACAGAAGCGGTGATCCCAGTGGAAATCAGGGAACCCTCGAGGAGGACAGAAGCCCCCCTCGATGGGGACGCGAACGACGAAGCCTTGAGGGAGGAAGTCGATTTCGTCGAGGAGACACGTTCGGGTGCTTCTCTCCGAGAAGCTTCACTTAAACATAAGATAACTTTGAGTTATAACGACAAAGTCATCAAACGTGATTTTCAAGTAGGCACCCTCGTCCTACGAAGGAACCAGAAAGACTCGCGAGAAGGCAAACTCGCCACGAACTGGGAGGGCCCGTACCGCGTCCGCGCGAAAATGGGGACATGATCCTACTTCCTAGAAAATCTGCATGGGGAAGAACTTGCTCGACCATGAAACGCTGAAAAGCTAAAACAATATTACAGTTAAGCACTACCCGCGACACACTAGCATCGCGGTCACGGGGACGTGCTAGGGTACAAGTGCGACACCCCTATATAGAACACGATGGTCGAAGGCCGCGTTGTGTGTGTGCGAGGACTTCTGATCCAACGGGGATACCTCGATCGAGCTCCTCCGTCATTGTACCAATTAGGAAGAACACCCAGCTCGCGATGGGAAGTTCACGCCACGAAGCTAAGACCTCGACCGAGCTCTTAGCCTCGTTGAGGGTCGGAACACATCTCCGACCACCCGACCAGCTCTCCACGCGGTCAGGGGCTATCAAAGTCGAGCAAGTCCCCAAAGTCTATTAGACAAAAACAAGCAAAGCACATCAAATACAATAACATCGCACACAACGAAAACATACAAACATCACACGTGCTGATAAATAAAAATGCATTAATCGGGCAGAAGCCTAGCGTACAAGTGTTTCAAAGTATCAAAAAGCCCCTGGCACGCAGGCCGGGCACAAGTCATTACAAAAAACAAGTGGCACGCAGGCCGAACAAGCAAAACTAAACAACGATCTTATCCTCGACCCGACGTCCATCCTTCTCGCCCTCTTCCTCTGGCAGGTCAGACTTGCCATTGACCACACGAAGGAACAGGCTAATTCTGTCGAGCGCAAGCTGAACATCCGGATTATCGGCGCCGACCTACTCCACTGCATTCTTAAAGCCTATCTCGAGGGCCTCCAGACTATCTTGCTGAAGTTCCCAAATCTTAGTAATCAGGGTCGCGCGGTCGGCGAAACTTTTCTCCTCAGCAGATTCGTCCTCCGCGGGACGGACAACGGCTTCCAACTCTCCAATCCTGGTCCGAAAATGATCACACTCCTCCTGAGTTGCCTTTAGTGCAGCCTTGGCTTCATGAAGCTCGTGGAGGGCATTGGCATAGTCCTCGTATTTGGCCTGGGCCTTTCGCAGATCAGTCGCGACCTTGTCATTCTCTTTCTCGAGGCCAGTGTAGTCATCCTTCAGCTTCTGTAACTCGGAGGCAGAGAGGGTCCCATCATTCAATATCAAGGTAGTCTCGAAGACTCGTATCATGGCCACAAGGTCCTCTACGAGCGCCTCTCTCCTGGTTGCACCGTCCATTCCCAGAACTGCCTTTACCTCGGCATCAGCAATGACAAGGGGGCTTCCTCCGAAGAAATTCCACTGAAGGTGACAGGCGGGCATCAGAAACTTCTCCGGTGAGGCAGGGTCCACGAGATCCACGAGTACAAGTCCCTCGGTCCTCGCTTTCTTGGCAGGGGTGCTCTCCGAAGGAGGAGACTGGCTACACCATGGAGAGGCAGAGCCACTCGTCATCCCAGCCGACGTCGCAGCCTGAATAACTTGAACATGACTCTTGGTTCGCTTAGGTGCCCGTTCAGCGGCCAACTTCAGGATGCGCTCGATAGCGTTTGACATTTGAGTTGCAAGGGAAAACATGGAGAAAGTTAGCACAAAGGAACAAAATTAAGTGGACGCCCGAACAGGACAAGGAGCGTTTACCTAAGAACCTCTTGGCCTCATAGGGAGACTTGCACTCGAGGATACCCCGGGGGTTTATGTAACGGGACACAGTCACAACCCTTCCTCGAGAGTCGAGGAGGTATTTTCCATCCCTACCAACGCACTCTGCCCGGTTAAAACGGTTGACATACTCGACCAGCGTGGCGTACACTCCTTTGTCCTCCTCCGACAGCTCGCCAGGCTTCACGAGGTAGTCCTCCGTGCCGAGCGCAAAGTGCGCATCCTCCCACTCCAGGGGACAATTGGACACAAACCTTTCCTCCCCGAAACTGTCGGGCACAATATCGTCGAGCATAACCACAGCCTCGTGCGTCGCAAGCATGACATAGTAGAACCTATCCTTGAAATTCCTAATCAAATCCAAGTATGCCTTGAACAACTTCCTCGGTTGTTTGAAAAAGACCCAACTATGTCGCCCATGGTCCGTTGAACGTTGGAGGTGGAAGACGCGGAAGAAGAGCGTGAGAGTGGTCCCGATCTTGAGATAGTCACACACGATCTCAAATGCCCGCATGAAGGCAAGCGCGTTAGGGTAAAGCTGGGACGGCGCCAAGTGCAGACGGTTGAAAACCCCTAATTGAAAGCTGTTGAAGGGGAGACGGATACCGACCTCTTTAAAGGCAAACTCATACATAGGGAACCTCAACCCACGGTAATTCGAACATATGCGGTGGTGTGCCCGAGGTTGAAAAACCGTCCACTTCGCCTCTTCACCCTCAGGGACGTTCAGTACGAAAGCGAAAGCATCCATGTCGTCGGCAGCGAAACACAACTTTATGCGTAGAGGCTTCTCCCCGGCCCATTCAGCGGTCGGACGCACGAGCTCCTCCCCAGGGATCTGAGCGGGTCCATCCACGTCGGGTTCAGTATCTATCTGGAGAATCCCTGGAACCCTCAAGACCATTTTTTTTACCTGAAAAGCAGAGGAAATAGGTGAATTCGTTGGTCGCGACCAAATCCACCCTTCCACCGCCAATCAAGTGAAAGGGCAGCGAGAGCAAAGAAAATGCTCGTGGATACGGTGAACTGCCCCTCTCTTCTTCGGGTCTCCAACCCTCCCATATCGTTTCCCCGGGACATTCATCGCATGTCCTCGGGGTATTATTCGAGTCCTCGGGGTATTCATCGGGTCCTCGGGATATTCATCCCAAGCCTCCGCCAATCCTACCGGAACCCTAGGAACGTCCCGCCGTTCCCAGCCGGAACTCAAGGGATTACCGGGAACTTCATCAGTTAACCGGAAAACCACAAACAGAAAGTAAAACAGAAAAGAAAGGGATCAGAAGCTTACTTGGAATGGTGGTGGAAACTTGATCGGAGCATAAGATACGGCAACGTACGACGGGGAACGACGGCGGAGCAGCGACGGAGGTAGAAAGAAGAGGGGAGCGAAAAAGGTGGAAACGTGCAACTGAGACGAACTCGGCCCTTTTATAGGCTCCTCACGAGACTCGAGGATTTCCTAGGCAATCGATTACGCTACCCTAGCGTAGCCGCCCTAGGCAATGATGAGGGGTGACACATGGCACACGCTTCCCCAGGCATGTCTTTTCATTCCCCAACATGCCTTTTTGTTCACCTCGGTTCAGACTCCTCGTGTCACCGCGACATCGCCCATCTGTGGACGGTCTAGCGCGATCAGATCTATTTGTTTCTGCCCGGTTTACCAACTGTTCCTCATTTAGAGTCCCTTCCCTGGTTGGACACGTCCTCGACATAGTGCTGACCCTAAAGTCATTACCCTGATACCACAGAGCAACGACTTGGGGGGCTCCTGTTCTGGACTGGGCCGGGGTCTGCTCCTCAATTGAGCAGGCCCAACCCACGTCCTGGGGTGACCCAACAAAGGCCTCTTATCACAACCGACTTCGAGCACAGGCCCACCTCAACAGTGTCGGGCACATGCAATGCCTCAACAGTGTCAGGCACATGCAACACCTCGGCGGTGTTCGGGCACATGTGACATAGAGCGTCGGGCAGAGGCGCTAAGTCTCTCTGAGCTCGCACTTCCTCGACACTTAGGTACTCCTTCCCGCGAGGAGCCATCTCCTTCTGCACATAAGAGTCCTACCTGCGAGGACACGTATTTCCCTGACACGCAAGACTCCTCCCCGCGAGGACACGTTCTCATGTAACAGCCCACTCCCGATGGAATCGGTCTGCCCTAATTCCGGAGATCTAGGAGCGGTTACCCCAGGGCGAAGACCACGTGCTGGTCTTCACTATGCCACGTAAGCCCTGGCAGTTGCTTGGATTGGGCCTGGCAATCCAGCCCAGTGCTAGTGACCGTTGGCCCTGCGCTGGGAGCTCTCTATAAATACCCTCTCACTTGAGAGGGCCAGGTTACACACACACTTTCTTACTCTAACCTTGTACTTGCTTTTACTTGTGACCCTTGCCTTACTTGAGCGTCGGAGTACCTTGTAGGTACACCCCCGACGTCTTTCAACCTCACTGGAGCTGAAGTCCAGACGACGTTGTTGGCCACCAGATACTGTCTGATCCAGGTATGATCAGTTCTGGAGCTGAAGTCCAAACGACGTTGTTGGCCACCAGATACTGTCTGATCCAGGTACGATCACAATGTATTTTCTTAACTTATGTATAAATTTTTTAAACAACGATCATTTTAAAATGAAGGAGATAATAGTATTTAAGTATCTAGATTAATATATGAGCATGAACCTAGAATTATGTGAGTTACTATGAAATGGTGTACCTAAATTAATATAGAAGCATGTCTAGAGAGTTCTATCACTTAAATATAAATATGAGAGTTCTCCGTCATTTGATGTACAATAAAAAAATAGAGAGAAGATTAAAGGTGAAAAGTCATGACTTCCTATAATAATGCATTAATAACAACAAGCATCAACTACCTATAGCAATGTCCATGTCCTTTTATTTGAAGGAGAAAATTATAATTTTTGGACAGTAACAATGGAGAATTTATTCACATATTTGGATGTCTTGTAGTTCTTCAAACAAGTATTCGAAGAACTAACAACTGTAACCAAATGTACAACAACATAAAATGAAGAATTATAGAAGAAGAAAATTATAGATGTTGGAGTTCTTGGGGTGATTCAAAGACGCATCTCAAATAATATAGGACCATTTCTTAATACATCACCCAAGTTTCTTATACACCACGTGAAATTATTTTTTTGCCCACCAGTTTCGGATGTGCACATCCGGACACACCATTTTTTTTAAAAACGTTGCCTTGTTCCGGATGTGCACATCCGGAAAAATGGCTGAAACTTAAAAAGGTATATTTATTTTAAGAAATAATAATATGTATTTTAAAAGAATAACGATCAACAGTAAAACATTACTTCTAATACCAGAGTCGACACAAAGTTGATGGTACTCCTATTACCACTTGCAGAACTAATGGACTGACTTTGGGTCACAAGATACAGAGGAATTGTTTCTGCTCAGGTTCATTGCGAGGGGATAATTCAAGATCTCTTTAAAATAACAGTGGATCCTTAGAAGGGAAATCGGCCCGCTGGAATGATAAGATAATTTTGTTAGATTTGTGTATTCCTGATGATAGGATAATTCAGAGAGTGGCGTGTGGCTTTCTATAAATCAACTGGGTTTAAGCCTAAAAGGATTATATTTTACAGGTTCGCGTTGGTTTTTTCTAAATGATACATACTGATGTATATTGATGTATATGTATATATTATAACTTATTTATTATGCTTATTATGCCCACTTTCTAGCTTATTATGTACACTTGCTGATGTCTATTGATGTACATGTATATATTATAACTTGTATATTAATGATACAGTTCCTCCTGCTTATTATGTACACTTGCTAGCTTTCCGCGCTCGATACTACATAAGTGAAGTAGAAAATTCCGATTCTGGTTCTGCAAGTGGTAATAAGAGATACGAAGAACAAAGTTTTCTATTGGCGGGAAACCTAATCCAATACTCAAGATCATCATCATGCTATCAAGAATCTCTCCGCTGAACTTTATTTTGAAGATGTTCATTTTCTCATGGAGCTTATTCAAGTACATTTAACCTTTCATGATGCATTCATGATGTTAAATGATAGTTGTTTATATTCATGACCGTAAATCTGTTGTTAACTTTATCAGAATGCCGAAGACAACCATTATATTAACGGAGAGACTCCAACCCTAGAGTTTGTTATAACTTCTGATGACATTACTGCTACTGGTGCACCAGCCACATTACTTATTTTCAATAACGAAAAAGGTTTATCTCCGAAATATATTGAGTCCTAACTTTATCAGAATGCCGAAGACAACCATTATATTGACGGAGAGACTCCAACCCTAGAGTTTGTTATAACTTCTGATGACATTACTACTACTGGTGCACCAGCCACATTACTTATTTTCAATAACAAAAAGGGTTTATCTCTGAAATATATTGAGTCAATCTGTAGTATTGGACGATCAACCAAGAAAGATAACAGGAGCAGTGGTTACACTAGAGAGAAATGATCAACAACGTTTTCTATTAAAGAGATACGAAGAACAAAGTTTTCTATTGGAGAGATACGAAGAACAAAGTTTTCTATTGGAGAGATACGAAGAACAAAGTTTTCTATTGAAGAGATACGAAGACCAAAGTTTTCTATGGGCGGGAAACCTAATCCCTTCTCGCTCCCCTCATTCGAATGTATATTAACTTGCGATGATATATTAACGTATGCGACCAACCGACAAAACTGATTTTTAAAAAAATAAATAAAGTTATGCTATTTTCCGGATCTGCAGTTCCGGAATTTAATAAAATAAAGCTATACTATGTTTCCGGATGTGCACATCCGGAACACATCAGCGTCTTTTAAAAAAAGGTGCGTCTGGATGTGCACATCTGGAATCAGGGGGGGAAAAAATGAAATTTCACGTGGTGTATAAGAAACTTAGGAGGTGTATTAAGAAATGGTCTACTATATTTCTAAGAATAATGAGAGCGAAAGCAAGCAAGGAAGTATGAGAAATTAGATAACAATAATTTTAAGGAGAGTCAAAGGTGACAACAATCAAACTTATGTATCTTAAAAGAGATTTTGAGAATGAAAAAAATAAAAGCTAAATTGAGTACTTTAATAAACTCATTGATTTGGTGAATTAAATGAAGTTTCATGGAGATACAAATGAATATCGTTGAATTGTGAATTTTATTTTGATTCTTTGGTGGATGTTTAAAAAAATAAAGGATTTGACAACTATGACAATCCAATAGTTCATAGGTCACTTAAATTCTATGAGAAAAGGTTGTCACAAACTAAAGAAAATCTATTCGAAAGCGCATTTGATTCAAAGCTAACCATTCAACCAAATAATGAACAATTGCTATCCAAAAATATAGGTGAGTTTTCCAAAGGTGACAAATTTGTTGAAACGAGCCTATTGAGGACGAGGAAATTTCGGAGGCTCAAATAAATGGTGTGACATTTGTAAGAATAACACTCACAAGGATAAAGATTGTTGGAACAAATGAATATCATAATGTCATAATTGCAAAAGGTTAGGGCACATGCATAAAGATTGTCGCTTGCAAAAATCAGCATGACATATCATTTGCAAAAGCAAAAAATAGTGAAGTCACTTAGTTCTTTGCTTGTCCAAAGTAAAATCATGAGTATACAAATACGTGATACTTGGAAACCATGTGTAACAACCATATGATAGGAACTAAAAATGCCTTCATTTGTCTCAAAAGTCAAATTAGATAATGGGGAATATGTTGAAGTTGAAGGTAAAGGAAGCACTAGAGTTATAACAAAGCAAATAGATAATGTGACTCATGATACTCTTTATGTTCTTAAATTAGATGAGAATTTATTAAGTATTGGGAAACTCTGGGAGCATGGCTATTATTGTTGTTCTATGTAATTTCCTACATTATGCAAAAACAACAATGAAGTATTCAATATGTTTTTGGTGCTGAAGGGACACTTGTGGAACCAGATGTTTCAACATGTGTGCAACATATGGTCCTTGTTCAAAAGTTCAATGTTATTGCATTTTTGGAGCAAAAATTTGGTTGAGATTCAATCAAATTTTTTGCAATATTTTAGTAATGTGTTTGTGAGATTTGGTTGACAACTATTGAAGATCAAATCAATTTAAATGGAGATTTAAATTTGAATTTGAACTAAAAAAAAATCATATATTTTTTTGGAGACTTTTCTGGAGCAAATCAAATCTAACTGTATCAACTATAATTATGGACAAAATCGAATCAAATATCCAAAGGAGATAAAGCCCAGAATTGCATTGCTATTTAAGGAGACTCAAACCTCACATTTGAGGGTGTGCATGTATTAAAGATTCGTATGTTAGGGTTTATCCTTTGAGTCTTTGTTTTTGTTGTTATCTGTGCACAACTCAATTGTTTCATTCATATCTAAAGGCATAGAGTTTGGTGTGTTTAGTTGAATCTTAAATTCATCATCAATATCTTGTTTAATGAGTTGAGCACTTAAGATTAGTGATTAAGTTTATTGAAATGTGTCACTTGGGATTAGTGATTAAAAAAAGCGAGAGGGATTCTTATATTTAGGGGGAGACCTAAATAGAAAGTCACTAGGATTAGGAAAATGCGTTGAACATCATGGGGCTGATGTTCCTATAAGACTAATTGTACTAATTCAAGATAATGAATTTTCTTTCTTAGGTAGAGTGCCCCTAGACGTAGGTGTGGTTTCACCGAACTGGGTTAACATTTTTATTGTGTTATTTATTTGCCTTTAATATTTATTATCTTGCTTGCAAACTGGTTTTTTACGGTATACAATGTCCCAGACATCATGTCTGACATCTACCCATAGAATCTGTCATCTGTCATAAACCAGTGTTACATGTTGTCCCAGACATCTGGTCCAACATCTGTCCTCCTAAGAACGTAATTTCAATTGACATCAGAGTAGACCCTATTCTTTTTGGGTGTGTTTTAGGGTTCTTATTATGTTCAAGATGGAGAATTTGAATTAAGGAGGAGCAACTCATCAACCAAAGATTTTTTTCTGGTATTAAGAATCCTCTAGAGAATTGAGTCAAAGGCCATTTATAAAGATTTTGAAGACCAAATAGATTATGATTATGAAGAAAATCTCAGGCTTGCTAAGATCTTTAGTAAAGTCATGAAAAAGATGGACAAGAGATTTGGGAATAATGTCTCTACCAATGCCAAGAACATTCAACATAAAGAAAAAGATGGTAAAAGACAAAATTCCAACTATTCTTACAGGTGCAAAGGGACCCAATATCTTATATACAAAGATTTTAAACATATTAAAGTTGAATGCTCAAGTTTGTCAAGGAAACAAAGAAAAATATACCATGACACTCAGGATAAGGTAGATGAAGAAGGAGGATTTAATAAAGGAAACAATCTTGTGACTTTCAAAGGCATGAAAGAGGTTATTGTAAGAACAAGATTTGGTTCTGCATCTTATCTCTATGTTTTGATGATAACAATGGAGTATTTGTGTGAGAACAATTTTGGTACTCTAACGTTTGTTATTCTGATGGTTTTGACAAACAGGTTCCGACTCTGATAAAAAAAGTTCTGACTCTGGTAAAGATCATGTGCTACGTCACTCTGAAATTCTCAATGGTCGCTTCTGCGTAAAGAAGTAAGATTGCTTCTGATCTACTGTGCATCAGAAAGACTCTAAGAAGACACTATGTTGTTGTTGCAATGTTCTCTTGGATTCTGGCTCTGAATTTAACTCTGATACTTAAGTTTCTGGACACCAAGTTCTGAAGACTCTGAAGACTTATGTTTCTGATAACCAAGGGTTCTGAAGAAGGAGTGCTTAAGACTCTAATGACAAGGTTCTGTTGAACAAGTTCTGAAGACTCTGAAGACTCAAGACTCTGAAGACCAAATGATTCATTCGTCTGATCATGCTTTAATCATATCAACTCAGAAGCCTCTGATGGATAGAAGAAGATGAAATGTTTGCGAGGGAAAATAGTACATAGTACAAATCAAACACGTTCTTTTCCACTACCATTCCACTACCCCGATTTGGTGATACAAAGGACAATTTCAGTGTACGATTTTCATCCCAACATAACGACATTATTTCAAGTCGCCAGTACTTTTATGATATTAATGATCTGCCCTTCAACGGATCTTTTTCTGGCTATATATATAGACTTGATCATTCAACGAATCAGTAGTGATAACAAGAGTAACACTCAGTGTGAAAAAGAGAAATATTAAAAACACTGATACATATGAAGAAAGAACTCAAGAAATAGAGAAATTTATGAGTGAACAGTAAAACACCACAATACAAAGAAGAAGATTGTTCTTACTGTGTAGATTCGCTCTAAGTTAGATTGAGCTAGAAACTGTGTTTACTCTGCTTGTGTAGAAGCATCATTATTGTAAACAAACCTTTGTATCAAAAAGTTGTTTGTGATTCCTAAAGGACCGGTTAGGTTTGAAGCTTTAGGAAGATTTGTGTTCCCTAAAGGACCGGGTAGGTCAGAAACTTTAGGAAGACTAAGACAGTGAGTTTTAGTGTTGTTAGTCACTTGCAGTTTGGCTTGTGCATTGTATTTTCAAACAGTTGTTTAATTTCCTTAAGAGACTGGTTAGGTCAGAATTCTTGAGAAGTCTAGGACTAGTGTGTCTTAGAGATTGTTGTTAGTCACTTGCAGTTTGGCTTGTGCATTGTATTAATCAGTTTGATTAATGGATTAAGACCTCGCTTGAGAGAGGCAAAATCACCTTGGCGGGTGGACTAGACTAGCTTGAGGGTTTCTCAAGTGAACTAGTATAAACATATTGTGTTCTTTCTTTTTCGGTTTCTCTTGCTTTATTATCAAGAAGTGAAGGTTATTTGTAAAGGGGGTTATTTTTAAAGAATCATTTTTATTATAAAAACCCAATTCAAACCCCCTATTTCTTGTGTTTTTCACACCTTCAATTGGCATCAGAGCTCCGGTTCTGAGAAGATAAAAAGTTTGAATTTTTATCAAGCACCTAACCGTGTTCAGTACCAATCCAAAGTGTGAATAACAATGGCTACCGCAAATGTTTCTAATGTCACTTATGATAATAATGAAAGAGACTCATATAGTTCAAAACCTTTTATCTTTGATGGCGAGAAATTTGACTATTGGAAAGACAGAATTGAAAGGTACTTTCTGGGATTTGATTTGGATCTATGGAATCTGGTAGTTGATGGCTACAGTTATCCAGTAGACTCTGAAGGCAAAAAGATTGCCATAAGCTCATTTTCAGAGGCTCAAAAGAAAACCTACAAGAATCATCACAGAGCAAGAACGATTATGCTAAATTCTATTTCATATACAGAGTATGAAAAGATTACAGATAGAGAGATTGCAAAGTCTATATTTGACTCTCTTCGGATGACTCATGAAGGCAACGCCCAAGTCAAGGAGACAAAGGCTCTGGCCCTAATCCAGAAGTATGAAGCCTTCAGAATGGAAGACAACGAATCTGTGGAAACTATGTTTTCAAGATTTCAGATGCTTGTTGTAAGACTCAGAGTTTTGGACAAAGGTTATTCTACTGCTGATCATGTCAAGAAGATTATCAGGAGTCTGCCTGTAAAATGGAGACCAATGGTAACTGCTTTGAAATTGGCAAAGGATCTGAACAACACAAGTCTTGAGGAACTGATTAGTTCTTTAAGAAGTCATGAGATAGAACTTCAAGAAGATGAACCTCAGAGAAGAGGTAAGTCTGTTACTCTGAAGTCTAAGTCTGAAAAGACAAAGGCTTAGCAAGTAGAGGAGAACTCAGTAGAATCTGAAGAAGATTCAGACAAAGATGAACTGTCTCTCATATCAAGAAAGATAAATCAGCTGTGGAAACACAGAAATAGCAAGTTCATAGGGCCAAGAAGAAAAGGTAGACCTGAGTCTACATCTGGTCAAAGGAAAGCCTCTGAAAAAGAAGTTACTTGTTACGAATGCAAGGAGATTAGACATTATAAGAACGAGTGTCCAAAGCTCAAGAAAGATAGAAAACCTAAGAAGGTTTTCAAAGCTAAAAAGGGTCTTATGGCAACATGGGATGATTCAGAGTCAGAAGAAGAAGATTCTGATGAAGAACATGCCAACGTGGCACTCATGGCAAAGACCAGCATAAGCGAAGCCTTATCAGAGGATGAACTGACACTTGATGAAGAATCAGACTCTGATGACGACAAAGCGGTACCTTCTTCCTTATCTTGTTCTGAACTTGAATTAGGTTTATCAGAACTTATAAAAAGGTATCAACTTCTTCTAAGTAAACACAAAACTCTGAAAAATACTTTTGTGGCTGTTTCTGAGAACTCTACTAAGAACGAGCCAAATACTTCTGATTTAAATGAAAAAAAAAATTCTTTAGAAAAATCTAATGATGCTCTAAAAAGTAAAGTCTCTAAGCTAGAAGATGAGATTAATTCTAACATATCTGTTACTGATAAAGTAATCAGATATGATAGAGCTTTTCAGCACTTCCTTGCTAAAAGCATAGATAGAAGCAAGACGGATTCAATGATCTATGGAGTTAGTAGAAACGGAAGTAGAGGTCTGGGATATTCAGGACCATCAAAACCATTTGATGAGACTCTGAGTATCAAACTAAAACTTTTGTCTGAACATTTTGTGCCTGCTGGAACCGAACTGAAATGTTCAGAACTAGAAGGTTCTGATTCTGTTGCACCACAATCACAGACACAGAAGGAAACTTCTAAGCCTAAATATCATGCACAAATTCCACTTGATTATCCTATTGCACAGAAATCCAAAGGTGTCAGAACCTATGGAAAGACTAACAAGAAATGACCTAGAAAATGGGTACCTAAGAGTGAGATAATCTATGTTGCAGACATCCTTGATGGCGCAACTGAAACACCACTCATGGTACCTGGACAGTGGATGCGCGCGACACATGACGGGAGAAAGGCATATGTTCCAAGATTTGGAACTTAATTCTGGTGGTGTCGTTGGTTTTGGAGGAAACCAGAAGGGAAAGATCATTGGCTCTGGAACTGTTAGTAATGGTAAACTTCCTTCCATCAACAACGTTCTTTTAGTTGAGGGTCTAATGCATAACATATTGTCAATTAGCCAACTTAGTGACAATGGTTATGACGTTATCTTTAATCAAACATCCTGTAAGGCTGTTAGTCAGAAGGATGGGTCAGTTTTGTTTAATGGTAAGAGGAAAAACAATACTTACAAAATCAGACTATCAAATTTGAAAAATCAGAATGTAAAATGTCTTATGTTCGTTAATGAAGAGCAATGGGTCTGGCACAGACGTCTGGGTCATGTTAGCTTGAGAAGAATTTCTCAGCTGAACAAGCTATGACTTGTCAGGGGCTTGCCCAATCTGAAGTATTCTTTAGATGCTCTTTGTGAAGCATGTCAGAAAGGCGAGTTTTCAAAAACTTCCTTTAAAGTAAAAATGATTGTTTCTACCTCTAAACCATTAGAACTTCTTCACATTGACTTATTTGGACCAGTGGAAACTGCTTCAGACAATGGAAAGAAATATGGACTAGTCATCGTTGATGATTACAGTCGTTGGACATGGGTAAAATTCTTAAGACACAAGGATGAGTCACATTCTGTGTTTACTTCCTTCTGCACCCAAGTGCAAAATGAAATAAATTGCAAAATTGTCAGAGTCAGAAGTGATCATAGTGGAGAATTTGAAAACAAAGATTTTGAAAAACTTTTTTATTCTTATGGCATATCCCATGATTTCTCCTGTCCTAGAACTCCACAATAGAATGGGGTTGTAGAAAGAAAGAATAAGACATTGCAAGAAATGGCTTGCGCCATGATCCAAGAAACTGACATGGCTAAGCACTTTTGGGCAGAGGCAGTTAACACATCATGTTATATTCAAAATAGAATCTCAATAAGACCTATTTTGGGTAAGACTCCTTATGAATTGTGGAAGAATAGAAAGCCCAACATTTCTTATTTTCATCCTTTTGGATGTGTCTGCTTTATGTTGAACACTAAAGAGAATCCGGGTAAGTTTGATTCCAAAGCACAGAAGTGTCTGTTGTTAGGATATTCTGAACGTTCAAAAGGCTACAGAGTCTATAACACAGAATCACAAATTATGGAAGAATCAATTCATGTCAGATTCGATGATAAGCTTGACTCTGAAAAGTCAAAGCTAGTTGAAAAGTTTGCAGATTTGGAGATAGTTTTTCAGAACCTAAGGAAAAGGCAGAAGAAATCAAAGATTCAGAAGCTCCTACTTCTGATATTATTGTTGCTCCCATTGATCCTCCACAACAAAAGAAAAGCAGAGTTGCAACGTCACACCCTGAAGAATTGATTCTGGGAAGTAAGGACGCTCCTATCAGAACCAGATCAACCTTCAAACCTTCTGAAGAAACACTTCTGGGTTTGGTGTCTTTGATCGAGCCAACATCTGTTGATGAAGCTCTACTGGACAAATACTGGATTCTGGCGATGGAAGAAGAACTTAATTAGTTTTCAAAGAACGATGTTTGGGATCTTGTTCAGAAGCCTAAAGGTGTCCACGTTATTGGAACTAAATGGGTATTTAGAAACAAGCTCAATGAGAAGGGTGAGATTGTCAGAAACAAGGCACGACTGGTTGCACAAGGTTATAGTCAACAAGAAGGAATAGACTATACAGAAACCTTTGCTCCAGTTTCCAGGTTAGAAGTCACACGCCTTTTAATTTCCTTTTCTGTAAATCATAACATCATCTTATATCAGATGGATGTTAAGAGTGCATTTTTGAATGATTATATTTCAGAAGAAGTTTATGTCAAACAACCTCCTGGATTTGAAAATTCTGAGAAGTTAGATTTTGTTTTTAAACTTAAAAAATCTCTCTATGGTCTGAAACAAGCTCCCGAGCTTGGTATGACAGATTGAGTAATTTTCTTTTAGAAAATAACTTCACCAGAGGCAAGGTTGACACCACCCTCTTCTGTAAAATGTTCAAAAATGATATGATTATAGTTCAGATTTACGTTGATGATATTATTTTTGGTTCTGCTAATCCCTCTCTTTGTGAAGAGTTTTCTAAGCTAATGCAGGCAGAATTTGAGATGAGTCTGATGGGTGAATTGAAGTTCTTTCTGGGAATTCAAATTGACCAAAAATCAGAGGCTACTTACATTCATCAAAGTAAGTACACCAAAGAACTTCTGAAGAAATACAACATGATGGATTGTACTCCAGCTAAGACTCCAATGCATCCAACATGGATTCTGGAAAAGGAAGAGGTAAGTGGAAAGGTTTGTCAGAAGCTCTATCGTGGTATGATAGGATCTCTTCTGTAGTTAACTGCATCTAGACCTGATATTCTTTTTAGTGTTCATTTGTGTGCTAGATTTTAATCAGATCCTAGAGAATCTCATTTAAGTGCTGTTAAAAAATTCTAAGGTATCTGAAAGGGACTACTAACCTTGGCTTGATGTATGAGAAAACATCAGTGTACTCTCTTTCTAGTTATTATGATGCATATTACGCAGGAGACATATTGGAAAGAAAAAGCACATCTGGAAACTGTCAGTTTCTCGGGAAAAATCTGATCTCATGGTCATGCAAGAGGCAATCAACAATTGCTATCTCAATAGCAAAAGCAGAGTACATATCCGCGTCTCTATGCAGTACGCAGATGTTGTGGATGAAGAACCAGCTAGAAGATTATCAGATACATGAGAGTAACATTCCTATTTTTTGTGATAATACTGCTGCTATCTGTTTAAGTAAGAATCCAATCTTACATTCTAGGGCTAAGCACATAGAAATTAAACATCATTTTATTATATACAATGTTCAGAAGGGAATCTTATGTTTAAAATTTATAGATACAGAGCATCAATGGGCTGATATTTTTACAAAACCCTTGGCTGAAGATAAATTTCTATTTATTCTGAAGCATCTGAAAATGGACTACTGTCCAGAGTAAGATTTCATCAGAATCAGATGTGTTTAGTCAGAGTCTGAAGAAATCAAATTTTTATTTAAACTAAGAAGCATTTGTTTTTAGCCTTATTCATCAGAAGATGCTTTGTCAGAAGTGTCTCTGATCAGACGAAAAGGTTTTCCAGACTCTGAGGATATCAAAACGTGTCCAAAATCAAATAATTTTACCATATAACACTTGTCTTCCTTCCTTTACTCTTTGTCAGATTATGCCCTCTCATTTTCGAGTATACATTTATTCATATTTATTTACTGATGTCATAATATCAATAATGTATACTATTCTATAATCTTTTGGAGATTGATACACTCTTTCATCATTCTTTGTTCTTGTTTGTATCCCGTGTATTGGAAATGATGAATTTCTTGTCTCAATTCATCCAGTCTTTATTGTTATTTATTGTTATCACTCTTTGTTCTCTTTATATACCACATAACCAGTCATCAGTTTCTAAACTTGCTTTTTGCTCCCATCCTTCTTAATTTCAAGATGTCTTCTAAAACCATTAGAGGAGAAATCTCTGATTTGGATCTCTTGAAAGAATACTCTATTGATCTTAATGATCTTGTTGAAAATGGTCATACCAACATTCTCTCAGACATCATCTATAAAAACTGGGACAGATATCTTGAAATTCTCAACGGATCTATCTATCCAGCTCTTGTAAAAGAATTCTGGGCCAATGCTCGCATCCTTGCATATGAATCTGATGCTTGTTGCATTCTGTCTACTGTATATGGATTTCCCATCATGATCAACTCCTCAAGCATCTCTCAAGCTATTTATTGCAAAGAAGATGGTGAATATGTTGAATACTACAGAGGAAATAATTGGTTTGCTAAACATATTCACATTATCTATCTTCAAGAAGGACCTGCTGACAGTCCCTCTTCTCTCACTTCTGAGGCTAAAATATTGTACCAAATCATGGTAACAAATCTTAGACCCAGGGAAAAGGGAACAAGACGACTCTCTACTATGGATAGGCTTTTCATTTTCTTCTTAATCTCCAAGATTAAGATTAATCTTCCTCAATCCATATTCAACTTCTTGAAAGGAGAAATTCTTTCGTCAAGAGCGGAGTTATCATTTCAGATTCCTTACAGTAGAGCTATTTCTCACATTCTTGATCTCCAAGGAGTTTTTGATCACTTAAGACAAATCGGAATGAATGAGAAACTCGATACTGAATGGTGTTCTCCCATGAACTATTCTGAAACCATCATCAGGGAATGAGATAGCTGGTTGGCGTGCGTTTCATCACTATTTGGTCTTTTGGTTGCTGGTTGCTTAGTTTTTCTTCCGTTTATCATTACTTTTCCTGTTCATTGTCCTTGTTGTTGTTTGTTTTCTTGTTTTATGATTCTATTCCTGTACTACGCTCCGGCGTTTTATTGTTCTATCAATGAAGTACTTTCCTTATTTTCTTTATCTTGTCTTACTGCATTCCATAATGATTACCATAAAAAGGAAGAAAATGACTAAATTTAACTTATCTAAATTCTTTCAAATCAAAATGATTTAGTTAAAATTTTGATTACCCTTTTTTATTATAACAAGAAGGGGGAGAAAGTAAAATGATTTTAATAGTACTCGTTCTTAGAATCTCGAACTCAAACATTACGTAATGCTTTTGCAACTAACCATTTGTTTGATGTTTCAATTAAGGAACTTAGAAAAAGTTCACTTAGCATTCTAGACTGGTTGAATATAAAGATCCTACTCTCTAAAGATTGAAAATCTTATGGATAATTTCAACTATGATAATTCATGGTTAAGAAGTTCTACACTTCGAGAATATATGTTTATTCAAACAGATGTTCCAATACTGTTCAGAAGTTGTGAACTTTCTGAAAGTCAAAAAATCTTGTTTGATATCATAGTGTTCAGAAGTTGTAATTCTGAAAGTATGAAATTCAGACTCAAAGCGTCAGAAGCATAAATCTTCTTGAAAATAAGTCAAGTCAATTCTCTGATTCAAAGATACTATTCAGAAGATACGCTCTGCAAAGAATGATATTCTGATAAAATCAATCAGGATCTGAATCTGATAAGATTAGTGAATCTAAGAAAAGATTGATAAAAGAGAAGTCATTTCTAATCAAACTCTGATACTTAAAAAGTTGTGATTCTTCATCAAGATCTGATAAGAAGTTCTGATACGAGATGCACGACATCATCCAATCAGGCTCAAAATCAAGTTTTGATTTTTTTTATCAAAGTTCTGATAGTAACCAAGTTCTAAGATGAAGACCTAGTTTTCTAGTCAGACTCTGATGAGTTGTTGTAGGGAAGTATTCCTTCTCTATTGTTATGTTCTGAAGAACTCAAATTTTATTTTGTGAGTCTTGGGATCAGGGGGAGACTCTGAACAAGCATATATGAAATTTTGAGATTAACAGATTCAGGGGGAGCTGAGAGCTTAAACTCTGAATTTTTCGGCTATGGTGATTACTGTAACGCCCCAGTTTTTGTGAGTTTTATTTAATCGAGTTTAATTGATTATTTTATTATTATATTATTTTATTTTCGACTTTTATTTAGAAAAATGTTATTTTTCATCGTTATTATGTTTTATCGCATTTTGAGAGCGTTTGCGAGATATTTGAGTGTAGGGGTATTTTGGTCATTTGGGTAGATATTTTGTTTAAATAGAATAGAAAGATAGAAATAGAGAGAAAAGAAAACAGAAAAATAGAAAGAGAAGAGAAGAGAAAAGAGAAGGAAAGAAGGGAGAAGAGGAAAAGAGAGGAAAAGTCGAGAAAACTCTGTTTAAAGCGCGAATAATCGGGTAAGGGTGAGAAGTTTCAATTATATCTTGCTTGTGTATGTATATGTGTTGTTTGTGGTGAATGTTTTGGTTGTTTTCCATATGTTTCCGTTTATGCCGTATTTGACGAAATCGATAGAAACCGATGTTTCTACGGTCGAAAAGTCGTATAAATACATGTGTTGGTTGGTTATATGTATGTGAGCTGCTGTTTGAAGTTTCACGAAGTTTGGTTATGTTTCGGTTAGTTTTCGGTATGTTTCCGTTGTTGTTTCCGTTTAGGTCGAATTGTGGGAAACCGATGTTTTCACGGTTAGAATTCGAAATAAATTACGTGGTTGTATCGAGTAAGGTTAGGTCGTCGTATAGCGTGCTTTTTATTCGATTTGGTGACGTTCGAAAATTCTGGTTTTTAAACGGTGGAAATTTAATCGAAAAATCGAACGTCGTAGAAATTTCGTTTATGTGTTCTAAATTGTTCTTATGTATTTGGTGGTTGCGCGTATATGTTTGTTTCGGTGAAAATGTTCGATTTAGTCGAGTTTTCGGGGATTCGGGAAAATGACAGCAAAGTTGTAATTTGAAAAATCTGGTTTTTTGTGAAAAACAGGGTTAGGGATCGATACATAACCCCAGGGATCGATCCCTACTGTGAAAATTGGGAAAAATGGAATTTTTACTACAGCAGGGATCGATACATGCGAGTTAGGGATCGATACATGAGGTCTTTATGTATCGATACATAAAGCCTATGTATCGATACCTACTGTGCTGAAACAGAAAATCTGGTTTGTCGGGGAAACTTCGGAAATTCATATCTCTTGAACCGTAAGTCGGTTTTGATCCCCGTTTGAAGCGTTGGAAAGCTAACGAGATGTTCTTTCTAGGAAAAATAGTTTTGGGGTCTGAACTTGGTCCAATCGGTACAGTTTTTACGAACCGTTTCGTAGTGTCGGGCGTCCGGTTTACGTTTTCGCATTATTTTGAAATATTCATATCTTGTTAACCGTTTATCGTATTTAAGAGTTCTTTATACCGAATCGAAGCTGTCGATGAGTACTTTTTGATGATGATAGAAAATATTATTTTTGGCCGACTTTTAGCCGACTTTTTCGGAAAACCGAATAATGGAATTTTGAGTTATTTTTCAATATTGTAAGACATATTATGATATGTTATGAGATGGCTTGTGTGATGATTCTTTGATGGGAATTTGATGTTGTGGAATGGTATATTGGTGTTTGTGGCCATTTTGGGCAATTGTGTGCATTACTTTATATGTACTTGAAATACATGATTATTGTTAATGCATGAGCATTTGATGTTGGCATGAGTCATTAATGTGTCAAGTATCATGATATGCATTCTTGCATTGGAAGATTCATAGATGAATCAGTTTTATCGTCTTACGCCCTGAAATAATGGTAGAAGCGATTAATCACAAATGATTGTGCGCCCTGAAATAGTGGTCGAAAGCAATCCATAAACGTCGTACGCCCTGAAATAATGGTTTATAGCGACGGGGAACATCGTAGGCCCGACGGGGAGTTACTCAATGTAACAAGCGATGATTCCAAGAGTTCCTGGGGAACTAATGAATTACAAGGTTGGAAGTCGGTACCGCATGGCATTTGCATAGAGTCGTTGTGTCGGTCTCTGTGCATTTGCATAAATCATGAATTAATTGGCATGGAAATGTGATTGTGATTGATGAGATGAAATATGTGGAATTGTATTGAATGGTATATGTTTGATTGGAGTATGTGATTATGTGTGGAAAATCATGATTTGATTGATTATATGTGGAAGTTGTGTATTGATTAGTTATGTGTTGAGATTGTGATAGCTTTGGTGAGTTGATATGCATTTTGATAAATGTATTGAGCATGATTGGTATGCTTTGTGATGGATGCATAAATGATTATGTGTTGTGAATTATGTTATGTCTTGGTGACATGCTATATATATTGGTAGGTGATGTTGTGGTGAGAAATATTTTATATGTGAATTTATTTGTGTTGTGGCATATTATTATGCAATCTTGTTATAATTGTTATTTCTCACCCTTCTGCTGGAATATGCTTTTTATGGCATAGTGCAGATTGTCAGCTTTAGAGGCTTGGAGGCTTTTGTGGAGATTAGTCCTCCGTTCCGTTGTCGTTCGTGGTGTCTGCTCTGATACGTAGCACGGGAGTCGGGGAACGTTTTGTTATATGTATATAATTGTTGAATATATTTTGTATTTATATTTTGATGTTCTAAAACCATTTATTTGTAAAACAAGCCAGTTATGGATCTTTCCGCTTTATTCCATAATTGACCATCCTTTTGTAAGGAAAAAGTTTCTCTTTGTGTTATGTATCAAAAATGTGGAGCAGGGATTGTATTTTGTTCATTTAAGTGTGACATCCGTGTTTCCTGTCGGAGAAATAAATTTTTAGTTACTCTGATATTTATTATGTGTTATTTATTTTACGATGGGAATTGGGGTGTTACATAAGTGGTATCAGAGCAGGTCGGTCCGTCCGGCCAAGTTGTTGAGTTAGTTGGTGTGACAGTTGAATATTGTCGTTGTTGTTTGTCCCTTAGTACGTGATTGGTGTGCGGAACACTGTCAGTGCTTTCTGGTTTTCTAATCCTTTGTCTTCAGGTGTGAGATTGAGATAAGTGGGGGAGAAGCTGGTACTTCTCCATGTTGTTTCAGGTGTGGAGCGTTGGCTCAGTGTACCGTTGGTTGCAAGATTGTAAGTGCTCTTTGGACAGTGTGGTTCCCGGTTCCGGAGGGAATGCGGAGGTAAGGTTTATGCCTTAGGTAGTTTTGTGCACAAGATGCAAGAAATACTATTATAGTTTGGTAAAGACGGTTTATGCCACATCATGATTGTCGGCTGTCTATTGACAAATTGAGGAACTGATCACCCTTAATCTCTTGTTGATAGCAGACGGGAATTATGTTGGATGGAATAGATGTGTCTTTCCGGCTTTGATAGTGTGTGCCATGAATTGTTTGGAATTGAGAAAATGATTACGGATTGTTTTGATGAGTCGATGAAGATGCTAATATCGGAAGATGAAATGGATTAGAGGTTTTGGTATGTTGGTCCAGTTGGGAAGTCATTGGGAGAGAATGATTGGGCATCGTTAATGGTGGTTCTCAGAGAGAAAAGTGTGAACTCAAATTGGACGAAGGTAAGGATTTCAGGTTTGGATCTGCTAAGTAAGTAGAAGAACTGTTAGGACGTGAAACTAAGATGTTGTTATGTTTGTGGTGATAGTTTTCTAGGAATTGGCAGGAAGGGCACAGTGATGAGCTACCGGTTGTGCGTGATTTTCAGATGTATTCCCAGATGGAATATTGGATGTTAGCGTTAGAGGTACCCGGACTGATAGAGCAGTTGGAAGATTTACTGGAAAGGAGAATTGTGAGGCCAAGTGTGTCGTCTTGGAGAGCTCTAGTATTGTCGGTAACAAAAGGAAGGATGATATAATGAAATAACAAGTATAATGGTATTGAGACTATGAGAAGCGAAACTTAGAGTTCCGAAGAGGTTTGGAGTTTTTGGAATTTTAGAGCATTAATGGAAATTTTGAGAAAACCTTAAGTGTGGATGTATTATTTAAGAGTTCTTTTTGGTTGATTGTTGCTACATGTTGGGATTTATGGAATTTGGACGGCTAAGAGAAGGACTTGTGTATGGATTACTGACAGTTGAATAAGGTAACGATAGAGAATAAGTGTCCACTTTCATGAGCGGATGACTGGAATGGTTTGGCTGAGTTTGAGTGAACTTGCAATTGTTTGGAATGTTTGATAAGAGTGGTGAATTGTGTGAGTTAAGACTTTTATCGATTTGATGTGACTGGTTATGTTGTTATCATCGGAATAGACTGGTAATTACTCGGTTAAGCTTGTGTGTGAATAGCCAGTTACCCAGTGCAAGGTTTTGCAAAAGCTTTAAGAATTTATATCTTTTGGAATTTGGTTGGACATTACAAAGTACGGTGATGTTGCTTGGTGTTAGTAATGTGTCCGTAATGTTTGTGAAGTATATGAATCGTATCTTCCATATTTAATTGGATAAGTTGTAGTGGTTTTAATTGAGGATATTCGAATCTGTTATAAACTCGGAAGAAGAACAGGTAGAGTGTTTGAGATTTGAATCACAAGTGTTGGAAAGAGACGAAGTTTTATGCTAAGTTATTCAAGTGAGAATTTGGGTTGGAAAAAGGTTAGTCTTCTTGGATATGTTATTTCAGGTAATGGTATTGTTATGGATCCATCGGAAGTGGATCTGGTTTTGCAATGAGAGGTTCCGAAGTTGGTTAAGGAGATTAGAAACTTTTGGGCTCAGTCGGTTGTTACGAAAGGTTATGGAAGACTTTGCTAAGTTCGTACTTCTGTTATTTCAGTTGGCTTGCAAAGGATGAGTCATTTGTTTTGGATGTTCGTTGTGAGTAAGTTTTGGGTGAGCCGAAGTAGAATTTGTCTACGGCTGCAGTTTTGATTCTGTGTGATCCTGTTCAACCGTTTGTGAGGTGTCTTTGATGAGTTAGTCAGTGTGTTAATGTAAGGGAGTAAAGTCGTGGCTTATGCTTTACGACAATTAAGGATTCATAAAAGGATCTATACTATTCTGGATTTGGAATTAGTCGCGGTTGTATTGTGTTGGAAAATTTGGAGGTATTATTTTTATGGTTCTCGGCTCGAAGTGTTTGGTAATCGCAAGAGTCTAGAGTACTTGGTTGGTTTGAAGGAATAGAGTATGAGACAATGAGGATGGTTGGAAATTTTGATGAGTTATGACTTTAGTTGGAATTATCCTGTTGGTAAAGGTAAGGTCTTGCTTGGAAAGTTAAGTCGAAAGTTTCAGGGTATGTCTGTTTTGATGGTCAGAGAATTAGAATAATTTGAGCAGTTCCGAGACTGGTGTCTGGTGTGTGAGATAACACAGGAGAGTGTGAGGTTAGGAATATTAAAAGTGAACAGTGATTTTTGGTGAATAAGAGAAAGAGTTAGACCTTGGACGTGAAATTGGTAGTTTTGATGGTTGCGAGTAATCAGAGTGCACAGCGGATGCGTGGTGTTGCACAATTTGTATTTGCGTGTGTGTGACTTGTAAGAGTTCATAAGTGGAATATTGGGAATATGTAGGATTGATGAGACCATTGGACGTTTCAAAATGGAAGTGATAAGTGAAAGGTTTAAATGTTATCCATGGGCTACTATGTAGAGGGATGTTTCGGTTATATGTTCGATTGGTGGATCGTAGCATTGTTGTAGTATGGTTGTGTGGAGGTTGTTTAAACGATGTTGTATCGTGGAACTTTATGTTCTTGTTGTGTTGTTGCCTCGTTTCCATGGTGATGGTTCGAGTGTGTGTAGCTAATTCCTGTGTGGGGAATTAGGGGGGTGTTACCTATGGTAGGGTAACGATCTTGTTGTGTTTCAGTTCTAGAGTGAACCTGTGTGTTGGTATCGTGGTTTTCCTTGAGTTGTGAGTTGGTCGTCAAGTGCATTGTATGGGCTTTGCATCTTGTCGTTGTAGTTGTCGTCGTATCGTGTTGTTGTAATTACGGTTAGCAAGGTGTTTGTCTGTTGTGTTATTCGTGGTGTGCCTTTTGTTGGCATGTTGGTTTGTTCGTCGGATGCGAGAGTCGTGTCCGGAGTTGTTCGTCTCGGTTAGATTTTCGAGGACGAAAATGTCTAAGTGGGGGAGAATTGTAACGCCCCAGTTTTTGTGAGTTTTATTTAATCGAGTTTAATTGATTATTTTATTATTATATTATTTTATTTTTGACTTTTATTTAGAAAAATATTATTTTTCATCGTTATTATGTTTTATCGCATTTTGAGAGCGTTTGCGAGATATTTGAGTGTAGGGGTATTTTGGTCATTTGGGTAGATATTTTGTTTAAATAGAATAGAAAGATAGAAATAGAGAGAAAAGAAAATAGAAAAATAGAAAGAGAAGAGAAGAGAAAAGAGAAGGAAAGAAGGGAGAAGAGGAAAAGAGAGGAAAAGTCGAGAAAACTCCGTTTAAAGCGCGAATAATCGGGTAAGGGTGAGAAGTTTCAATTATATCTTGCTTGTGTATGTATATGTGTTGTTTGTGGTGAATGTTTTGGTTGTTTTCCATATGTTTCCGTTTATGCCGTATTTGACGAAATCGATAGAAACCGATGTTTCTACGGTCGGAAAGTCGTATAAATACATGTGTTGGTTGGTTATATGTATGTGAGCTGCTGTTTGAAGTTTCACGAAGTTTGGTTATGTTTCGGTTAGTTTTCGGTATGTTTCCGTTGTTGTTTCCGTTTAGGTCGAATTGTGGGAAACCGATGTTTTCACGGTTAGAATTCGAAATAAATTACGTGGTTGTATCGAGTAAGGTTAGGTCGTCGTATAGCGTGCTTTTTATTCGATTTGGTGACGTTCGAAAATTCTGGTTTTTAAACGGTGGAAATTTAATCGAAAAATCGAACGTCGTAGAAATTTCGTTTATGTGTTCTAAATTGTTCTTATGTATTTGGTGGTTGCGCGTATATGTTTGTTTCGGTGAAAATGTTCGATTTAGTCGAGTTTTCGGGGATTCGGGAAAAGGACAGCAAAGTTGTAATTTGAAAAATCTGGTTTTTTGTGAAAAACAGGGTTAGGGATCGATACATAACCCCAGGGATCGATCCCTACTGTGAAAATTGGGAAAAATGGAATTTTTACTACAGCAGGGATCGATACATGCGAGTTAGGGATCGATACATGAGGTCTTTATGTATCGATACATAAAGCCTATGTATCGATACCTACTGTGCTGAAACAGAAAATCTGGTTTGTCGGGGAAACTTCGGAAATTCATATCTCTTGAACCGTAAGTCGGTTTTGATCCCCGTTTGAAGCGTTGGAAAGCTAACGAGATGTTCTTTCTAGGAAAAATAGTTTTGGGGTCTGAACTTGGTCCAATCGGTACAGTTTTTACGAACCGTTTCGTAGTGTCGGGCGTCCGGTTTACGTTTTCGCATTATTTTGAAATATTCATATCTTGTTAACCGTTTATCGTATTTAAGAGTTCTTTATACCGAATCGAAGCTGTCGATGAGTACTTTTTGATGATGATAGAAAATATTATTTTTGGCCGACTTTTAGCCGACTTTTTCGGAAAACCGAATAATGGAATTTTGAGTTATTTTTCAATATTGTAAGACATATTATGATATGTTATGAGATGGCTTGTGTGATGATTCTTTGATGGGAATTTGATGTTGTGGAATGGTATATTGGTGTTTGTGGCCATTTTGGGCAATTGTGTGCATTACTTTATATGTACTTGAAATACATGATTATTGTTAATGCATGAGCATTTGATGTTGGCATGAGTCATTAATGTGTCAAGTATCATGATATGCATTCTTGCATTGGAAGATTCATAGATGAATCAGTTTTATCGTCTTACGCCCTGAAATAATGGTAGAAGCGATTAATCACAAATGATTGAGCGCCCTGAAATAGTGGTCGAAAGCAATCCATAAACGTCGTACGCCCTGAAATAATGGTTTATAGCGACGGGGAACATCGTAGGCCCGACGGGGAGTTACTCAATGTAACAAGCGATGATTCCAAGAGTTCCTGGGGAACTAATGAATTACAAGGTTGGAAGTCGGTACCGCATGGCATTTGCATAGAGTCGTTGTGTCGGTCTCTGTGCATTTGCATAAATCATGAATTAATTGGCATGGAAATGTGATTGTGATTGATGAGATGAAATATGTGGAATTGTATTGAATGGTATATGTTTGATTGGAGTATGTGATTATGTGTGGAAAATCATGATTTGATTGATTATATGTGGAAGTTGTGTATTGATTAGTTATGTGTTGAGATTGTGATAGCTTTGGTGAGTTGATATGCATTTTGATAAATGTATTGAGCATGATTGGTATGCTTTGTGATGGATGCATAAATGATTATGTGTTGTGAATTATGTTATGTCTTGGTGACATGCTATATATATTGGTAGGTGATGTTGTGGTGAGAAATATTTTATATGTGAATTTATTTGTGTTGTGGCATATTATTATGCAATCTTGTTATAATTGTTATTTCTCACCCTTCTGCTGGAATATGCTTTTTATGGCATAGTGCAGATTGTCAGCTTTAGAGGCTTGGAGGCTTTTGTGGAGATTAGTCCTCCGTTCCGTTGTCGTTCGTGGTGTCTGCTCTGATACGTAGCACGGGAGTCGGGGAACGTTTTGTTATATGTATATAATTGTTGAATATATTTTGTATTTATATTTTGATGTTCTAAAACCATTTATTTGTAAAACAAGTCAGTTATGGATCTTTCCGCTTTATTCCATAATTGACCATCCTTTTGTAAGGAAAAAGTTTCTCTTTGTGTTATGTATCAAAAATGTGGAGCAGGGATTGTATTTTGTTCATTTAAGTGTGACATCCGTGTTTCCTGTCGCAGAAATAAATTTTTAGTTACTCTGATATTTATTATGTGTTATTTATTTTATGATGGGAATTGGGGTGTTACAATTACCCTGTATAAACTGTTCTATCAAAATACATGGTTTTGTCATCATCAAAAAGGGGGAGATTGTAAGAACAAGATTTAGCTCTGCATCTTATCTCTATGTTTTAATGATAACAATGGAGTATTTGTGCTAGAATAATTTTGGTACTCTAACGTTTGTTATTCTGATGGTTTTGACAAACAGGTTCCGACTCTGATAAAGAAAGTTCTGACTCTGATAAAGATCATGTGCTACATCACTCTGAAATTCTCAATGGTCGCTTCTACGTAAAGAAGCAAGATTGCCTCTGATCTACTGTGCGTTAGAAAGACTCTAAGAAGACACTATGTTGTTGCTGCAATGTTCTCTTGAATTCTGGCTCTGAATTTAACTCTGATACTTAAGTTTTTGAAGACCAAGTTCTGAAGACTCTGAAGGCTTATGTTTATGATAACTAAGGGTTTTTAAGAAAGAGTGCTGAAGAATCTGATGACAAGGTTCTGCTGAATAAGTTCTGAAGACTCTGAAGACTCAAGACTCTAAAGACCAAATGATTCATTCTTCTGATCATGCTTCAATCATATCAACTCAGAAGCCTCTAATGGATAGAAGAAGATGAAACGTTTGCGAGGAAAAATAGTCATAGCACAGATTAAACACGTTCTTTTCAACTACCATTCCACTACCCTGATTTGGTGATATAAAGGACAATTTCAGTGTACGATTTTCACCCCAGTATAACGACATTATTTCAAGTCGCCAGTACTTTTCTGATATTACTAATCTACCCTTCAACGAATCTTTTTCTGGCTATATATATAGACTTGATCATTCAACGAATTAATAGTGATAACAAGAGTAACACTCAGTGTGAAAAAGAGAAATATTAAAAACACTGATTCATATGAAGAAAGAACTCAAGAAATAGAGAAATTTATAAGTGAACAGTAAAGCACCACAATACAAAGAAGAAGATTGTTCTTACTGTGTAGATTCGCTCTAAGTTAGATTGAGCTAGAAACTGTGTTTACTCTACTTGTGTAGAAGCATCATTATTGTAAACAAACCTTTGTAAAAAACAATTGTTTGTAATTCCTAAAGGACCGGTTAGGTTTGAAGCTTTAGGAAGATTTGTGTTCCCTAAAGGACCGGGTAGGTCAGAAGCTTTAGGAAGACTAAGAAAGTGAGTTTTAGTGTTGTTAGCCACTTGCAGTTTGGCTTGTGCATTGTATTTTCAAATAGCTGTTTGATTTCCTTAAGAGACCGGTTAGGTCATAATTCTTGAGAAGTCTATGACTAGTGTGTCTTAGAAATTGTTGTTAGTCACTTGCAGTTTGGCTTGTGCATTGTATTAATCAGTTTGATTAGTGGATTAAAACCTCGCTTGAGAGAGGCAAAATCACATTGGCGGGTGGACTAGACTAGCTTGAGGGTTTCTCAAGTGAACTAGTATAAACATACTGTGTTCTTTCTTTTCGGTTTCTCTTGCTTTATTATCAAGAAGTGAAGGTTATTTGTAAAGGGGATTATTTTTAAAGAATCGTTTTTTATTGTAAAAACCCAATTCAAACCCCTCTTTCTTGTGTTTTTCACACCTTCAGTTATACATAGAGGTGAGCCATCAAATTCAAAGAAAATATGTATTACTCTTATTCTGAAAAAATATTGCAGAATGTCAGGCAACAAGTTTCAAAATTTTGTCAAACATGTGTACCAGAATGTTAGGTAACTTGTCTCTACATCTGGTCAAACATGATTACTAGTACATTAATTTTGTTTCCTTCATTTCCTTGTACTATTGTAAGTTGTATGGTAGACAAACGCATCATTAACATATGTATCTCCACTGGAATGAGAAGCCTCAAAGGCATCATCAACAAGATTGGCATAAGAAGTCTAATATTCTTGTTCATATTGCTTGACTTCCCACAAGCTATTTTCTTGTAAAGATTGTCATTTTGATAGTATTTGCAATAGACACTTTATAGGAGAAAGAATCTATGTTACATTTTGTGATAGCAATAATAGAAATAAATTTGTAAAGATGAAAATGGTTGTTGTCATTGTAGAGCAGAATGTTAAAGATCATGTTTTAGGTATCATGGATGACATTAAAACTAAGCTATGACACACAAAACTAGAGGGTTGTTACAAAGAAAGTTGTCATATGTGTACTGATCTCAAAGTTGGAGAAGGTAAAATCTATGAGGACTATCAAGTTAGGAAGAAAATAAATTTTTCTTATAAGATTTTCAACATATTATTCTTGTTTTTGAATTACCACTTATGGACTTTATGAGACTCGTGCAAGGAGTTTTCATTGAAGGGATGACTGACGGTCAGGCTGGAGGTCCTCCCAATATTCAACATCCAACAATGGTTTAGAAGAAGAAGCTAAAGAAGATTAGTGATTATGGCATAACTCTTCCTATTGAAGTTCCTTCTCATATTTATGGAGTTTTGGTAAATAAAAAACATGATATTGTGTTTGGTGAAGCTAGAATTGGTGTTCCTCTTAGTGTATTCAATTTCAAGTATAGGTTGTATGTCAAGAATCAAGTACTACACATTATTATCTAAAATATTCCAAATTTTGACAAGTCTGATCTAGCTGCTGGTGGAAATGTGCTAGATGTCCCCCCTCATGTATAGGCTTGTAAGAAATCACCATCTTATTCAAAAGTTGTTTGGTGAGGAGACCTAGGAAACCAATATGGGAAATCAAGATGTTGTTAAAGACATGTCAGACATCCTTTATGACATGTTAGAGACAGAGTATAAAATTCATTAGGAGAATGATAATTTGATCCCTAAGAATAATCCAGTGAGTGATGATGATCATGTCTATGAAGATGTTGAGGTTGATACTATTGTAGTCCATGATGGTGTTGCTAATTTCGTTTAAATTACTTTCAATGAATATGAAGATTTTGATCTCATTGGTCTTGATGTGAAGTAATTTTTTGCTGACAAAACAGGAAACATCATGTTGTCTGCAGAAGAATATGGGAATTTTATAATGCTGAAAATTTTGCTCCTATTGCCCATCTTGGAGATGTCAGATTGATATCAAGACTGTCTTATATTTTGAAATTCAAACTTTATCAAATGGATGTGAAAAGTACCTTCCTCAATAGGTACTTGAATATGGAAGTCAACCAAGATGTTAGTAATTATGTCACTAACAATGATGATGTCGATAAGAATGATGATTATGTGGAAGTGAAGGATATTCCTTTTTCCAACATAGTGAAGATAATCGTGGAGAATATAACCAAGTCTCAAGACGAGGCTACTCAAGAAAAGGATCATATAGTGAATAATGTGACTGACAACATTGATGATGTTGTTAATGATTATATCAATGCTGATGAGGGTTGTATCCCTAAGAACAATGGAGTTCATGATGATTCTGATCAAGTCAATGAAGGTGTTATTAAATATGGAGGTCTTAATAAAAGGTCTAATGGAAATAAGATTCCCATAAATGTTTCTATTGTTTCCTTATACAACATGTCTTTCCATTATGATGAAAGTGTGTTGAAGTGGAAGTATTTATATCACAAGAGGATAGACCTTGAAAGGAAGTTGTCAAAAAAAGCCTTGAAACTTGAAGAAATTGTTCAGCTGCTGGAGGATGTTATTGTGAAAGAAAATGAAAATCTTATGATAGTTCACATCTGTGTTGATGACATGTAAGGCAAGATGGTGGAGCATTTTGTTCGAAAAATACAGTCTGAATTTGAGTTGAGCATGGTAGGAGAAGTTACATACTTTCATGATTTTCAAGTGAACCAAATGAAGGACTACACCTTTGATTCCAAAAGAAGATATGCTAGAAGTAGTTGCAAGCAACTGTTGTGAAGTAACCAAATGCTGAATGATGTCACCAAAGATGGTAATGAAAATGTCAACCAGGATGTGCTAGACAACATGTATGACATGTTATTGACTGAGTTTCCAACTCAGAGGAAGGATGAGCAAGTTGCCCTTGTTAAATTTGAAGTGAATAGAAAGCTTATTTAAATAAGTGACTTTAAGACAGATGATGAAGATGGTGTCTTGGACATTGTGCACATTGTAAGGAGAAAAGTTGGTGGGAAGAGAATGCATGTGAATGACTCCTCTACTCACATGGAAAATGTTTTATTTCAATTTGAAACAATTTTTTAGAAGTGAAAGCATGATTTCCAGAGAAGGAATGCTTGTAAAAGAGAGTTAAGTAAAGAAGTTATTGATTGTAAAGATATCACGGAGTTGATAAAAACTGTAACTGATGTTGGTCATTGCTATGAAAAACTGGTCAATGAATTCATTGTGAACATTACTGATTAAATGTAGAAACCTGTATGATAGAGGAAAATTTGAAGCTTTCCAATTCAATTATTAATGACTATTTAGGTAGAATGAAGGTTCCCTCTATTCACAAGATTATGACCAAGGAATAAACTGCAAGTGAGGATGAAGAAGAACTTTATGTTATAGCACTGAAGTATAATATGGAGCTTCATAATGATGCTCAGTTGTTGAAGACAGTTTTGAATGATGGAGCTTGTTATCCTAGGTTGACGAAGGAGATTGAGGTTAAGAATGATGGTATTCCTCATAGGTTTCTCAGTATCAGTTATAAGCTTATTAGGGTAAGATGTCATAGACATTGTGTTACACATATGTGCACATGTTGTTGAAACTAGTCTGGTTTATGATAGAGAAATATTGGAATTATTTTCACCTCAATTTGTCGTTGCTGCTACTGCAAGTGTTTGTGGAAGATGATGATATTCAAGGAAGGATGTTGCTTTTATATGGTGTTCATAAGTAGGTATGTGTTGCTGTTATCTGAAGAATGATTGGGAGAATGTGTGTAGTATCATGTTGGTTTGTAGGATCTATTGCTGGGTTGTTTGTTTGATGGTGGTCCCATGTCCCATGTCTCTTTTTAGGCAAAGAGGGAGGGGGAGAAAAATAAAAATAAAATAAAAGGGCATACTTATTTGATAATGTTTTCAGATAATCTTTGCCTCTTATGCACTAGCAGTGTTGCAATCTTAAATAAATGTTTAATTGGTGATTTGCCTAAAAAAATAGCTAAAAGGGAATGTTGTTTCTTTGATTGGCTTATAGGAAAAATTGAAAGAAATATGTTAGGAACATGTTGTGTGACATCTTGGCGTGCATGCTATACTGGTTGGATTCTCATTCACTTCAGATTTGTTTCATGTTTTTCAAAGTTTGTTCAATTCCAAGGTTTATTCAAGTCCGAGTTTCTGTTGTAGTTTCTTTGAGAGAAAGATTTGGAAGATTGGATTTGCATTGAAGAAGAAACCTACATAAACAACTTATTCGAAAGATAAATCTACTCAGATGATGATGAAAACTGGGTTAATTTTGTTTCATCAAGAGATGTTCTATCCTTTTGCTATTATGTTATACCTTTTTGTTCAACATTTGTGCTCAAGGTTGTTGTTGATAGTTTCTACTCCTGATTTTGTGTATGCTCTTTACTAACAAGTTCACTTAATGTGCTCACGTTTAATAATAACTAAACTTCTTTTAACTGTGCTAATGGAGCTTTGCCAAGTTGTGGTAAAAACGGGGAGTAATATGTCGTGTATGAATACTTGTTGACGTACTACTAACTGGTGTGCTTAGTACTAATTGGTCTGTTTGATACCAACTATTCTGACTTGGTGTGCGCTCACGTGATAATCATATGGCTTGGCATCTGGCCCTTATGGGCTGATCTATTTATGTTAGTAGTATCTGTTGATTCTGTCTTGACTACTAATTGTGTATTTATGCATGACTGACTTTATGATTACATGACTAATTGTTTATGGGAGCATCATTGTGTGTCTGATTGAATGGTGTGTAGCAACCACGTATTTTTTGACTTCTATTGCTTTTGTTGTTATGTGTTTGCTCTGATGTGTACTGCTACTGATGTTTGTGCTACTGCTGATGTATTGCTACTGATGTTTGTGCTACTGCTGATGTATTGCTCGTATTTAGGAGGAGACCTAAATAGAACATCAATAGGATTAGGAAAAGGCATTGAACATCATGGTATTGATGTTCCTATAATACTAATTGTACTAATTCAAGATAATAGATTTCCTTTCTTAGGTAGAGTTCCCTCAAATGTAGGTGTGGTTTCATCAAATTTGTTTAACAATTCTATTGTGTTATTTATTTGTGTTCTGCATTTATCATCTTGCTTGCAAACTGGTTTTTTTGGTATACAATGACCTAGACATCGTGTCTGACATCTGTCCCCAGAATCTGTCATCTGTCATAAACCAATTGTATATGTTGTCTATGGCATTTGGTCTAACATATATCCTCCCTGAGAACAGAATTTCAATTATCTTTAATTTTAGGATAAAAAGTTCATACTTTTTTATTCAAAAAGAAGTGATGTTTCTATTATAAAAAGACAAAAAAGAGAAGATTCCCACATTCTCTTAATTATGAGAAAATTTCTCAACTTTATGGCTAGATAAGAAGATGACTGTTATTTATGGAACAAGAGACTTTGGAACTTAAATTACAATAGTCTCAGTTTTCTTTCTCAAAGAATATGGTGTTTGGGTTACAAAGAATTGAAAACACAATTGACAATCATTTCTCAAGTAAGAAGCGATTAGAGCTAAGGAAGTGTTGGAATTAGTTTACAAAGATATGTGTCCTATGAACACCTTATCTCATGCACAAAAATACGTACTTTATTATATTTATTGATGATTTGACCGTATGACATGAATTTATTTTGTGAGACAAAAATATGAATTATTTTTAATATTTAAGAAGTTTAAAGTGTTTGTTGAGAAACAAATTAGTTGTTCCTGTAAGTTAGGAATGCACCTAAGAGGGGGGGGGGGGGGGGGTGAATTAGGTACTTAGAAATTTTTTTCGGTTTTTCGATGGTTTTGATTTTTACTTTACTAAAGTTACTAAGTGATGAAATGCGGTAAAGTGAGGAAAGTAAATGACACGAGAATATATCCTGGTTCCCCTCACAGTCCGAGAGTACTTCATTCCCCTTTCAGCATGAAAGAGATTTTTAATATTGTTAGGACTTTAGACAAGACTCTTCCTAGCCTTTTTATACAGACACTAACAAACCACACCAAGAACAACCTCTTGGATTTTTCCACTATGTCCAATTGAGAACAATCCTCTCACAATGGATCTCATGTTTCCAACAATTTGGACAACAAGAATTACAATAAACCCTATAAGAAGAAACAATCCTCCCTCTTATAGTACACACCAAATTCCAAACAATCCTTGGAACTTAGGAATTTTTACAATAATTTCAATAAAAAGAATATATGAAGATTTCAATATATCAATCCTTAGATTGATCTTCTCTTTTAACAATAATTCAGAATACATAATCACTAAGTGCTCAAGAAACTCTTATCTGATATGAAAGATTTATGCAGAAAAGTTTCTAACAAATTTCAAAGTTATGCAGTAGAATTGTTATGAAAATTAGATTGAAAGAGGTGAATTTGAAAGATGAAAATTTCTGATTTTATAGTATTTATGATACCTCTAGAAATAATGAAAACCTTTGGAAAATATTCATGATCAATTGAAATTGATTTGGAAATGGTGTGATGAAAATGTGCAATGAAGAGGTGTAAAAAACTATTCAGAATTTTTCACAAAGTGCAGGAGGAAACACGGTTACTTTTTAAGGAAACAGATTTCCCTGTTTCTAACGTATAGAAATTTTGAAAAAATAAACTAGGTAAACATTTTTCTCTTTTAAAAAAAGAATACACTATACTAAAAAGGTAAACAGGTTTACAAGAGAGGGAAACGGGTTTCCCTTGATGCATCTCTTTAAACACGGTTTGGCAGAGAGGACGGAAACAGATTTCCTCAAAAAAGGAAACCTATTTCCCTAGCCAAAAATACAAAATTTGATTAAGTTAAAATCCAAATTTAAAAGTGAATCATGTAACACATTTTTCCAAACATTAGAAAGTATGAGATGAAAGTTGTGAGCACCTAATGATTATAAAAAATGAATTGAAACATTTTACCTTAGCATAACCATCATATCTTGATTATGATCAATCTTTGAGAAATCTTCAAGACTTGAATTAATATGAAACTTGTTCTAGCTTTGAAGTTTTTGATCCATTTCCTTTTGTACATAAAACCTTGAATGAACATTGTTGTCTTCATCAAAACCATTGAGAAGCTATGTCTTCACATTCTCCCTCTTTTTTATGATGACAACCCAATTCTTGAAAATTCGATCCAATCTTGTTTCTCTAACCAAAGCTTGCTCCCCCTTGGATATTGATCCCCCTTAATCCATGATTTTAGAGTTTTGAAATCTTCACATTTTGTTAGAGAAACCAAGCAATAATACACAATTCTTCTCCCCCTTTGTCATTTACAAAAAGGATAGGAAAAGACTAGAAGTATATAAAGAAATTATGAAAAATAAAGACAATTTTTACCTATGAGATTTACCTCATGATTGACTTTATCAAACATTCATCCTTGCCGAACATGATTTTGAAGCCTTTGTCACAAAGTTGGCTTTTGTTTAGAAGATATTGCTTTAGTCTTTTAACATAAAGTACATCTTCAATGAATGTGAAAGTTAGTGCTCCAATTTTGCCAATGCCAAGAATTTTTCCTTTAAGGTATTCCCCAATTGAAATAACCCTTGGACTATAGAACTAGATTTGAAAGTTAGTTTATGCCTCCCATCAAAAACTTAGAACAACCACATATCAACAAGGCATAAAATTGAAGTGGTCTTCAAGAAAACCTACAAAATAAATTAAGTTTTATTTGGTACCCAGTGTGCCTTGGGTCCTTCATAATTAGTTCCTTTCTTAATCCACACATAATGCCCACTTGCAACACTAAAGTTTCTAACATAGCAAGCATTAGGTGTATGGCCAATAATACCACAATAAAAACAAGTAGGAACAAAATTGCTCTTATATCTAGGAACATAAGATTTCTTTTTCACAAATCTTTTCTTTTTAGGATAAGGATGCACATTCCTAGGTTTATTCACTTTCTTTTTGGACGATTGGTCACTCGCCTTAACAAAAATAATTTTACTAGAACTTGGTTTAGAAAACTTTGAATAACCAAGTCCACTTTTATCATTTGAATATCTTTGTTGACTAAGGACCGCTTCTAATCCAATTTGTCCTTTCTCATATCTTTCAAGGACTCTTTTTAATTGAACAATTTGGAAAGAAAGTGATTCACAATTTTTACATACCAACTCTTGTTTTTCTTCACTAATTTTCTTTTGTTTCTCATCTTTTGCTTCTTTTTCCATAATATCAACTTTTTCTTCTAAAGATGTAATTTGTTTCTTTTTTGAAGATATTGTTTTATATAATACTTTGCATTCATTTAAGAGTTCTTTAATAGCACCTAAAGCATCATTATCACAAGAAGATATTTCATTACTAACCTCTTCTTCTTCTTCTTCTTCTTCGGAATGGTGTGTTGCTATCAATACAAGATTTACTAAGAAGGTATAGAAAATTTGAAAAAATAAACTAGGTAAACATGTTTCTCTTTTGAAAAAAGAATACGCTATACTAAGAAGGTAAACATGTTTACAAGAGAGGGAAACATGTTTCCCTTGATGCATCTCTTTAAACACGGTTTGGCAGAGAGGATGGAAACAAATTTCCTAAAAAAAGGAAACCTATTTCCCTAGCCAAAAATACAAATTTTGATTAAGTTAAAATCCAAATATAAAAGTGAATCACGTAACACATTTTGCCAAACATTAGAAAGTATGAGATGCAAGTTGTGAGCACCTAATGATTATAAAAAATGAATTGAAACATTGTACCTTAGCATAACCATCCTATCTTGATTATGATCAATCTTTGAGAAATTTTCAAGACTTGAATTAATATGAAACTTGTTCTAGCTTTGAAGTCTTTGATCCATTTCCTTTTGTAAATAAAACTTTGAATGAACATTGTTGTCTTCATCAAAACCATTGAGAATCTATGTCTTCACAGTTCCATAATTTTTTTTAGAATTGATAGGGAAAATATTACAACTCTAATGAGTTTGATAAATTTTGTCAAGTTATCCGAATTTCGATTTTTCAATGATCTCATTATGAACCTCAATGTCATGTGATACTTCGTCATATCATTGACAAATTGTCTTTCTTCTTCATTTAAATAACAAAGGACATCATGATCGATCAATATTGTTACTAGATCATGGTTGTGAATATCACATCTAAACTTAACACACCAACCTCTCAAATTAAACAGGCACTTGACCCTTTTTCTACATGCGACAACCGAACTACCATTTTTTATTTTTCATTTTCGCATCTCTCAGAGCCTAGCACTAACTTATCACTCTTGTCACCAGTGTTTTAAAAACCAGACCGGACCGGCCGGTCAGACCGGTTGGACCGGGAACCGGCCGGGTAACCGGCCGGGTTCACTTGCTCGATCGGCCATGTCTTCGAACCGGTGGGAACCGGTGTGAACTGGTGCGAACCGGGAAAACCGGCGGTTTTCGCAAACCGGCGGTTCAACTGCTTATTTAAAAAAAAATTAATTTTTTTTAAAATTTTTTTTACTCAAATACATAGGAACTTTTCTCCAAGAATAATAGTGATCACTCATTTAATTCAAGTGATACACAAATTAAGTTTCGTAATATCCACAAAACTATTTTTACTATTTTGTATTTATATTGATTGAAAAACCATCATACAAATATTCGTATAGAAATTTAAGAACACAGATTAAAAAACTAAATATAATATAATTTTACACTTACCTGATTTCCATTATATATATAGACTTGGAAAATTTATTATTTAGAATAATGTTAATATTTGTATTGTTTTAATTATTAACATTAAAACTGATTTTCTATTAACATTAAAACTATAATTTAAATTAAACTCTGTTTAATTTAGACTTTGTTTAAAATTTACAATTAGACTATGTTTAAAATTTGAATTTAAATTATGAACCTGTGAATTTATGATATGATATTTTCAAAAAATTTAAGTGCTAGTTATATTTTTTAGAGACTGAATCATCCGGTTCGACCGGTTTTATCGATTTTATACCTATTATAATGACAGGTTTATTCAACCGAGTTATCTGGTTTAATCCGGTTTGGTCATGCAGTTCGACATATGACCCAGTGGTTCGACCGATAAACCAGTGATCCAGTACCTTCACCAGTTTAATGACTGGTTCGGTTTTTAAAACACTCCTTGTCACTTCTCCCATTGGTTGTATCTGGACAAATAGTAACTGCAATAGTATCATATTGTCGTCCAATACTTTGTGTACATGATAAGACTTCTAGTCAGATTGAAAATATATACAAAATATAACATAAAATAAATTAACGATATGCCGGCAACTAAAATAAATTTGATATTCATTTTTAGTGGATCTCAATCCATTCCATCTTCATCCATTTATGACAATTAAAAATAAAATAACAAAAAAAAAAGTTAAAACTACCAGATTTATTATAGGATTAGAATAATTTTCTATAAATATGATACAAGTATAGGGCATATCAAATTTTCCACCAAAAAAAAAAGTAAAATCTAATATCGAGTTTTCCCAATTAAATCAAATATCTAATGTAAATTCATGTTTTACTAAAAATGTAGAGTGGAGGTGTTGAGGTGTCAAATAAAAAACCATCATAATAGGCATTAAAAGTAGCCGCAACTCAGAATTAGTCCAAAACTTGATTCAAACAAATTCTTTTAGATATATGTATTTTTTCCAAATAGTCTAATGACTAAAATTTAACTTATAAAAGTGAATAAGTGAGTTGTCACGAGTTTACACTCGGGCTTTTGTATTTGATGTTATTGTATGACTACTATTGTGATAAACGTCGCATCAGAAACGAATAAAACTATGAGAAAGATTGAGTTTGTTGAACAAACACAATAAATCATTTAAGTTTTACAAAAGAGAGAGAAGAGGGAAGAACAAGAATAAGAATTGGTTAAATCATTTTTCTATTCACTTTTCCATTTAGGGCAAAAGGTTACAAGTGAATAATAACAACCAATGCTTAACCCTCTCTCAACAATCTGAGAGAGTAGCTTATTTATATACTACAATCTAACTTAAACACTAAGCTAACTTAAGCATTAAACTAACTTAAGCAACAACCTAACTTATACAACTGCATGCTAGAGCATGTCTCGACTACAACACATACACATCTTCGACTCTTGCATGCTTAAACATACTTCAACTACAACATGCACAACCCTGTGGAAACATTAAGCTATCCCTGTCGAGACTAGAATTCGATCCAAAATACCACAAATCTCAACATTGGAACAAACTCTACAACATCAAGGAAACAAAATAGTTTTCATCATGCATCTTTATCGACTGCATACAACGGAAGAACTTGCTACTTGACAATGAATTTTGATCATATCTTTAAAACTATGATATGTCGAAACCTTCATCACTTTGACTTCTCCACTTTCAATTTTCTCCCTGAAGACATGCAACCTAACATCAATGTGCTTTGTTCTCTCATGATAGGTTGAATTCTTCGACAGATGTGTGACATTTTGACTATCATATTTAACAGTGATAACTTGACCTTGAAGTTTCAGTTCCTTAAAAAACCCTTCAAGCCACAATGCTTCTTTCACAACTTCAATGAGGGCAATATATTCAGCTTCAGTGGTTGATAAGGCAACAACCTTCTGAAGAGAAGTTTTCCAACTGATTGTTATACCAAACATAGTGAAAATATATCCAGAAAGAGATTTTCTACTATCCATACATCCTGCATAGTCAGAGTCGACAAGTCTTTTGAACTCGACTTCACCGAATCCTTTTATGTATCTCAATATTCACTATAAAGCTTTACAGTGTGCCTTCCCAATATTGTTCATATGTCTGTTTACAAGGCCCACTACATATGTTATGTATGGCCTCATACAAATCATAACATACATCAAAGAACCTACTATACTAGCATAGAAAATGTTAATCATATAGACTCTTTCGACTTCAGTACTCGAAATTTGAGTAGTACTCAACTCGAAATGAGGATTCGCTAGTGTTACAACAGGCTTTGATATTGACATACCAAATTTGTTGAGAATATTCTTCAAATATGTCTCTTGAGATATGCATAATTTTGACTACCTTCTATCTATTCGGATGTTAAACCCAAGAATCCTGATGGAAGCTCCTAGATCCTTCATCTTTAACTCCTTTTCGAGTTCAGCCTTCACCTTTATAACATCCTTGACACAGTTGCATTCTATGAGGATGTCATCCACATAAACCAACAAAATAACAAGTGAATTCCAGGCCGAAATATGAAGTACACACAGTGGTCAAATTGCCTCCTAGTGAAACCTATGTGTGTCATGAACTTGTCGAATCTCCTATTCCATTGTCGAGGAGATTGTTTCAAGCCATATAAAAACTTATTCAAATTGCACACATAATCTTCCTTTCCTCTTTGTGCATACCCTTCAGTGTGCCTCATCGGGATTGTTTCATCTAGATAGATCACCATATAAGAAGGCATTCTTCACATCCATCTGTTCAAGTTATATGTCAAACTTTGCCACTGTAACGGCAAAATCGTGAGTGTAAGCTATTGATTAACTTAACTCGAAAAGCAAGAGTCGCCACCGCACTTTTATTTTATCCAAAAAGGAAAGGAAAAAGAGTGAACAAAACCTACATAAGCTCTACAACAAGAACAAGTGAAGAGAGACTGGATAAGGGGGGTTGGTTATGCAATGGGAAGGTGTTAGCACCCAAAACGTCTATAGTACTCTTTAGGAGCCCTTTGAAATATCTACGCTTTTGGTCTGAAAAAGGTTCGCTTGAAAAGTGATTGAGGAGATGAGAAGATAAATTGTTTTTAAGATTTTTGTGTTTGGAGAGACTTGTCATCTTATGCCTACGTACACACGATGTGCAATGTAGGATCAAAACCCCGTAGTTGGTGGTACAAAGAATGAAATTTATTTGTTTTGGTTGATTTTAAATGTAAAGACAAGTCGCCATTTCCAAGCGAATAATTCCGCTTAAAGAAATGAATCATGTCTAAACTTATGAAAAAGTTAAAGGAAAAGTGCACAAGGGTACAAAAAGAGAGTTTGATGTTTTTTAAAGTCTTTTGAAAAAAAGTGTCAATATGCTTATGTAGTTTAGCATTTTGTTAAGAAATGAAAGGAAAAGAGTCAAAATCACTTGACAAAGTCAAGGCTTGATTATGAAAGAGGTGATAGTTTGAAATCAAGAAAGTTTTTGAAAAAGAGAGAAAGTTTTGAAAATTGAAGAATGGGTGGAGAAGAAGTGACTATCCTAAAGCATAAAAGTAAAAGCTAAGGAGAAGAATAGCCTAACCACACAAGTAAGCTCCATAGTCTTCGAACCATAGTTCCAAAGCAAAGGGAAAAAGATCCCAATTCTAAGTCCAAGGTTCCAAGAATTGCATTGGATGTCCAAGGTCTAGGTGCAAAGCTCCATGTCCATTGCAAAGGATAGTAACCATAGTCCAAGATTAGAAGCACAAGTTTTTTAGAGGTTTTGGCCTTTATTAATGTTTTTGGTCCAAGTGGACAAAGAGAAAAATGCATAAATATAAACAAGTGTCCAACAGACAAAGTAAAAATTGCGGAAGCATAAACATGTGTCCAACGGACAAAAGGCAAATCACAGAAGCATAAACATGTGTCCAACGGACAAAGGAAAAATATGCGGAAGCATAAACATGTGTCCAACGGACAAAGGAAAAATTGCATAAAAGTAAAAGAGAGATAAGGAGCGAGAAGGAATTGTAAAGAAGTTAGAAGTTAGTAATTAGTAATTAGTTGTTAGATTAAGTGATCAATAATGATTGAATAGTGTACTTAGGTCAAGGTTAATGAAGACTTGTTAGAAGATTGATAAAATCAAAGCCTCTACAACAACAAGCTTCATAGATTTTAAACCTAATACAAAAGATCAATCAACATTGAGTTGTTTTCCGATGCGGGACATAATGTTGCGCTATGTTAAGCAATCGCCGAGTAATTTACGGAGTAATTACCCTACAATGAGGCCGGTCAATAGCTCTTTGTGCTAATGCATGCTAGATGAACGATATGTAGATCGTCATCCGAAAGCAATACCGCACGAAAAGAAAAGAAAGTAACGATCTCGTCTTGATCAAAATTCGACAACGGAATTCTATGATCCATAAGACTTTCATCGATCAAAAGAAAAGGGAAATAGATGAATAGAAAGCCAAATTAAACCACACAATTATGTGATCTAAGGCTAAGAACAAAGGGAAGGGGAAAGAAATGGAAAAGAACCAAAACAGTCCTAAAACAGAGCCAAAATAGCATTCTGGACACTGGTTAATCGGTTAACCAGTGCAGATTTTGAATTTCTACGCAAAACAGGGTGTTAATCGGTTAACCAATTTACGCTGTATCTGGTTAATCGGTTAACACTGCGCCAGAAGCAAAAAAATGTGCAAAATTCAGCATGATCTTCTTTCAAAACATTTTTCAAACACCTTGTGATCATGAACTGAATTTGCACGAATTTTACAGTAAAAATAGACAAAGAAACCTGCAATCAAACAATAATATATGATCCAAAGGATCAACAACAAGAAGCACCAAGGATCTACATCTTGAATGATTAATATGAGCTTTAACAATGGTGGAAAATAGATTACCACTCCAAATCAGAAAATTGCTTCAAATTACTCCAAGATCCAAACTCTAAAGTCTTGATCTACTGAAATTAATGATGAAAAAATGAATGGATGAAGGTTTAGCTCAAAGTTAAGCAAGAATCAATGTTAATTCTTACTAACTTTCAAAAGAAGAAAGAAGAGCTTTGGTGAATTTTGGTAGTTGGGGAGAGAATTTGCGAGATTTTTTGGCTATCAAAAGCTTGAAAAATGAGTGAAATGAGGGCTCTATTTATAGAGTTTAGGCTTGGAAATTTGGTGGTTTGGAATTAGTCTTGGAATTTGAAAATTAGGCTTGGAATTCAAATTTGGAGGGAAATTCATAAAAGAGTGGTGATTAGTGAAGGTGTATAGTAGGAAATGATCAAAGTGATGTAGGGGAATTAAAATGAGATGGTCTAGAATATTCCAAATGTGATCAAGGGCTGAGATTGGTGCAAATTGCTAAATTTTGAATTTGCTGAATTTTTTTCAAAATCTCACGAGGGTAACCGGTTACTCACCACAGGGTAACCGGTTACTCAGTGCAAAATTTGTGAAAATGAGCATTTTGTTGCACTGTTGTGGTTCCGGCTCGATTCTTTTGCTTGTCAAAGAAGGCATGGAAATAAACACATGAACCTTGGAATTCTTTGAATTATAATCAATTAAAACTTGGAGAATCCTCGACCAGATAAGTTTGACATGATTGCGGATCAACTTTGACTTTTCTCAGATAAAATTCATTCGAGCTGAGGGACTGTTTGATATCCTTGATTCTCTTCCTGAAAAAGTTAGTAAAGACAAAAACAAACATATTTTTGGATTTTGGTTAAAGTTAGTAAAATATAAACAAATAAAGTAATAAAGTGAATAAGAAACACACAGATGCTCGGTAAACCCTGCAAGGCATAAACCCAAAGATGAGAGGGATATGGGAGCTGAAGCATGATCTTGTTTGTGGTATAAGATGCAAAATGAGATGTGAATGATATATGGAATCTTAGGGGTCAAAAATCAGGGTCTTACAGCCACCATGGCTAAAAATAATCTAATGGATATGTGCTTTACAATAGGTAAGAACACATCATTGAAGTCAACTCCTTCTTTCTGAGTGAACCCCCTAGCAACCAACCTTTCCTTAAATCTCTTCGACATCACTCATTTGATTCCTTCCTTAACCTTAAAAATCCAGTTACAACAGACTAACCTGGCTCCAAAAGGTTTCTCGATCAGGTCCCAAGTGTGGTTATCCTGAAGAGATTTCACCTCATCATCCATATCTTTTATCCATTCATCTTGTTTCGACTCCTTACAACTTCCTTGTAATGTCTAGGTTCTTCATCAAGTGCCTCACTCATAGAGATTAAGGCAAAAGCTACGAGATCTGCATAATCAAGTCTCTGAGGTGGCTTGATGACTCTTCTTGACATGTATCTTTCCAAAAGATAGTGATTATCAGTTTCCTCATCTTCATCAATAACTTGTGCTTCTTCTTTGACTTCATATGAGTTATGCAATTCAACATCAACATGCTCCACCTCAACAGGAAACTCCTCATGTTCTAGCTCGTCTACAAAGATATTTTTATTTCGACCATCATCATCAGTTTTCTTGAACTCAATCTCAACTTCATTGAAAATTACATCTTAATTTGTGATACACCTTTTGTGACCTGGCTCTAGGCACCACAACCTACGAGCTTTGACTCCTTTAGGGTATCCAAGAAACATACATCTTAAAGCTCTAGGTTCGATCTTGTCTTGCCTAATGTGAGCATAGGCTACACAACCAAATACTCTAAGTTTGTCGAGATTAGGTGGATGTCCCGACCATACTTCTTTAGGTGTCTTCATCCCCAAGGCAGTCGAGGGGCACCTATTTATCAAGTATGATGCAGTCACAACAGCCTCACCTAAAACACCTTCAATCTAGCCCTAACCAACATGCATCTAACCCTTTCTAAGATTTTTCGATTAAATCTCTCGGATAGACCATTTTGCTGAGGAGTACCGTAGTAGTCTTGTGCCTTGCAATACTAGACATGTGCAGAGTACACCCTGAATCCATAATCCACTACTTGCTAGAGTCGTTGCTTGAAATCATAAGAACATTAGATGATTCAAAATGATATTGCACAATAGTTGCGTTGCCATTATCCTTACCTCCACAATTATTTAGGCGTTCCGGGAACACCTTCCTTGTGTGACTCTCCTTCTTACAATGATAACACCTAATTGCATGAGCATCACCACCACAAGACTTCTGCTGACCTTTACCCTTCTTCTTCTCAAACCTACCATCTCTTTTTAAGAATTTCCCATTAACGGACAACCCTTCACCAGTAGACGATGACTTGTGCTCCTTTTGTTAATTAAAATCCTTAGAGTACAAGGATGATTGAACTTCTTCAAAGGTCAACAAATCTATTCCATCGCAAGATAATTTCTTTGAAATAAGCTTAAGACTTAGGTAAATAACACATCAATAACAACAATCAATCTTCATTATCTATACTAACCTTGATATTCTCCAGATTAAGAATCAGCTTGTTGAACATATCCAACCGCTCTGTCAAGACTCTATCTACACTCATCTTGAATGAATACATATCCTACTTCACGTACAGACAACTTACTAGGGATTTTGTCATGTATAACCCTTCAACTTTTCTCCACACACCTGCGGCGGTTTTCTCCTTCGATACTTGCCAGAGAACTTTATCACCAAGGTTCAAGATGATTGCAATGTGGACTTTCTCCACCATCGTCTTCTTCTCCTTCTCCATTAGGGCAACATTCATCCTCTCTGATCCTTTCAACGCTTCTAGCAAACCCTGGTGAACCAATATGGCTTGCGTCTTCAAGCGTTACAAACCAAAATCATTCACACTGGTGAATTTCTCAATCTCATACTTCATTGACGACATCTTGATCCACGCTCACCGCACCAGTTTGTTATGACAAATGTCACACTTGGAATGAATAAAACTATGAGAAAGATTGAGTTTCTTGAGCAAACACAAGAAACCCTTTTAGTTTTACGGAAGAGGGAGAAAGAAGAAGAAGAATTGGTTAAATCATTTTTTTTATTCACTTTTTCAATTAGGGCAAAAAGTTACAAGTGAATAATAACAATCAACGCTTAATCCTCTCTCAACAATCCGAGAGAACAGTTTATTTATAGACTACAAGCTAACTTAAACACTAAGTTATTTTAATCAACAATCTAACTTATACAACTGCATGTTAGAACATGCTTCGTACAACACACACATTTTTAACTCCTACATGCTTGAATAGACTTCGACTATAACGTGCACAATTTTATAAAAAATGAAGTTATCTCTGTTGAAAGTTCGATCCAAAATACCACAATCACTAATTAAGTTGGCTTCAAAAGACTCTACTTATATTTTTATATTAAAAGGTAATGACATAAAGTTATAAAGTTATTGGTGATATTTATTTAATAAAACAATTTCAAATGCCAATACAAATGTGACAAAAATTATAAGTTTACTTATAATATAGTCTATAGCATATACTAGTACAGATTGCTTTAACACTTTGTTCCATGTATCCTATAAGAGTGAAGCCTTACCAATAAATTCTTGTTTCAAATGGAGTTTCTTTATCATAACATTGTCACCACTGATGTAAACTCTTATATGCTTCATTAACTAATTTATAATTTAATGAGATCTTATGCTAGAATCTTCCACCTACGTGATTCTTTAGATCAAAGAAAGTGTTCATGCATATCAGATTTCGAATCACATTATTTTTAGGTAGATGTCATCAAATAAATTACGGACCAACATTCTTAGAAACTTGTACGGTACCCATAAAACCTTAATCATTTAAATTAGATAATTAATTAACTATGAATATGTTCTCATTTTTTTGTTATTGATGAAAGAATCATTGAGGTATTAGATGCTTTCTTTTCCACTTTCATTCTCTAACATATTATAAGAGGAATATGGTGTGTATATATATATATATATTAACAAAATGTATAGTCATCCTATTAATGGTAAGATGGCCTAACTATTCACCTAATTTATACTATATTCTTTTTTATAGATATTCTCTCCTAAATTTTAAATTTGCATTCCTTGTGGTGAACCAAATGCTATTCTATTATCGAACACATAATTTGCTAATTAGTTCTGACTTTTGATCCTATCCTTGCTTTATATATTGGAAATAACAATAGGATATAAATTTACTTAATTTAATAAATTGTGGCTTTGCTTATGAGGTACATATCCGTTAGAAAAAGAAGGAATCGCATGCCCCGAAAGTGATGGAAAAAGGTTCTTTGTACGATTAAAATTGTATTCTTAACTTTGTTGATAATTGTGTAAAAATATTAGTTAAAAGAATGTAAAATTGAACCCGTAATATTTTATTTGTTCGTTTTAGTGGTGAATTTCAACCACATGACTAATTGACAATTTTTTGTTTAAAAGACACGTTATTTTAAAATTAGCTAAATATTTTTATGTCGATAGCAAGTCGTGTGAATATATATATATATATGTGTGTGTGTGTGTGTACGAATAAAAATTAGTTGATTTTTTTCTCAAATTTACTAGAGTTTATTATGGCCGTTAAAACCCTATACTTAGTCAAACCACAATGAAATTAAACATTTGAACTTTATAATCATGTTATGGGTTAATAGCTCCATTAAACAAAAACGGTGGGAATTACGGAACCACAACCAAAGATAATTGTGAACCTAAATATAGAGTCAACGGGACATTCTGAGAAATAGGAGATACAAAGCCAAACAAAAGGCACCACATATCCCAATGTAGTGTAAACATTTGTGCATCATCTGCATAAATAAATGTATGAGATAACATTTTCTATAGGTCATAATTCTATGGTTGGTAGGTTGATTTTCACTATAAATACTACAACTTTCAAATTATCTGATTGATTCAATCAAACTATTTTACAAAATTTATTTTCTTTAATTTACTTTTGTATGCATTTTTAGTCTAGTAATTCAACATTCCCACCCATTGTATTTAACACTCTTTAGAGTAACTAAGAAACTCATAACTAAGAGACATAATTCTCTCCTAAACGCAATCCCTTGAAAACAAGAGAATCACAATTGAGAGATGATAGCCAGTCCTTTGTGAACTTTCAAAGTTCGACAAAAAATTTGGCACGTCTGGTGGGGCATTACACCCAATACCACTAAAAACTCCAATCACCAATTAAGACTACGATTGGCGTATGCCGATGGATCAACCACCATTATCATTTAGGAGAATATATGTTAGGTCAATAACTACCTTCAACAATCACACATTTTCCCACTGCTTTTAGAGTTGCATTAATTTCGCCTCCTTAGGTACTAGTGGTAATGACGACGCCTTTTGTAAGAAAAAAATTCAAGGAGTTCCAACAATCCAAGGAGTTAGAGACCAAACCTACCAATTTAGGTAATATTTATGTCCCATATACCATCTGTGGAGTACAAAGGTAACAAGGTCGGACAAATGTTTCTAGTCAAAGTTAGTTAATCAATATGATGGAAAGGTTTTCCCATGTCCACCTGTCTTCTATAAAATAGGTATCATTGATCCTTTATAACTTCCAATCTAGTACTTTTGTCACAAATAATCTTGGGGTACCAAGTGAAAAATGATTCGTAAAACTAGACTAATATTTAGTTTAGATAGATACATATGTCTAGAAGAGAACCCAAAGAAGTTTGACAAATAGTATGCTACAAGTATCACCTTTTTGAAACATTAACCATGCAAATTATGTGTCTTACTCTAGAAGACATGCCTTGACCCCAATAGAAAGACCTCAATTATTAATGGTTGACTACTTAATTCAGCAACCATGGTAAAGCTAACCACCTATATGTGTTATTCACACAATATAGCTACAACGACGTCATATATCAGTATCACATTCGATGAGTTTGAAAAATATTAGACCAATAGTTGGTTATGTTGGTGAACAACCATAAATCACAAATCTAGTTTGCCAATGTAATACACCGATGGTATTTGGAATTCTAATGAGAGACAAATTCAAGGTGAACCAAGGAAGCCATGGGGAAATCCCTACCTTAGGTTAACTTTCAACAGGATTTTAAAAACTCCTCATATAAAGTGTGGCGCCTACAAACTGCATCCAAGGCTAGAACTCTTGGAAAAAATTATTGGTTTTCAACCTCATTCTTAATACAATCAAGAGGTACTTTGTGATACCACTTAAGCATGTAGATATGCCTATGTATATAAAACCTTATTTTAACGGGGTTTAAATTTTGGAACCTCTTTTGTAGAGGTTATAACACTCTATACCTATCTACTTTTCACGGGGAAGATAGAAAATCAATTTTATGGCATATTGGAATATTTGGTGCCTAGTGTAGTAATGGATACCATAATGAATTCCATAAAATACATGTGTTCCCTTTCTCATTTATAGGAACAACATTTTTGTGGTACTCTTCCTTACCACTTAACTCAATATAAACATGGTCCGACAACGAAAGATGTTTAAATTACATGTTATATTGGACTTATCCTGAAGTTACAACAACCGATGTAGTGAACTTGAATAAAAAGAATAAAAGTTGGTCGTAGATTTCATTGAGTGGTTCATCTAAAATGGCGGAAAATTTTCAATTTAGTATCTTGACATTGAATATGCATAAAAGGGAATGAGTTCCCAAATAAAAGAGAAACATGTCATGACTTATGGATCATTTAAAGATCACTATGGATTCAAAAATGTATCATTGCGAAACTAAACTAGTACTAATTCCTTAATAAATATTAATATTTAGCGAACAAAGAAATACATTTTATGTATCAATTTATCTAGAGGCTATATTTGGCTATACAAGATGCCTGTCTAAGGGATGATGATGCAATTATTTGGACTTTAACAACACCAATTGTTATGTTCACTATTATGGAAATGTACCATAGGGATGGAGTTACACTAGAGTTTGGTATTTATAAGGACATTTCATATCCGTTGAGGTGCCTCAAGTATCCGACCAATAGGCATTTGCCAACTAAAAAGGCTACAACAAGGCAGAGTGTCATCGGTGGATGAAGCACCACAACTATGTTATGACCAACTATGCAATGCCAACTAAACGTAAACCAAGTCATAAATACATGGTATAGTATATATCGATCACAATTGACTATCTCTCGGAACATAGATTATTAGTTGACCACGTGAACAAGCGTCATATTCAAATTTCCAACACACCCAACAATAAACATGCACTCATATCCCAACATAACAAAATTACCAAATCACACGATAACCTTTCATTAACATTGAAAACTAATACATGTCATACACCCATATATCAACACAACAAAATCATCAAATCACACAACAACCTTTCATTAACACCCAAAACCAATACATGTCAAACTGTAAATCACATATCCAAGAGAATAACCCTTTCTATCATCAACAAACCCAACATTTTAATCCATCTTTCCAACAACAAACACCCACCACCAACACGTCATAATCATACCAATACACACAACCAACACTTCATACAAACATCAACCTTCAAACACCACAACAACAAATTCCTTTTTACCCAACACATCTATTCACACGAAAATTCACTCGTCCATCAAAACTTCTATTACCCAACCATTACAACATCAACCCAAATAACAACTCAACAAAACTTTCAATTATGAAAGTAGGATATTTTGTGACTTTTGGAAAGTAGGATATTTTGTGACTTTTGGAAAAAAAAAGTTGTGTATTTGTGTTAAAAAGAAAAACTCAAAATGTTCATAGAGGTTATCTTTGTCAAAATGCCTTTGTTGCTTGGATAAAAAGGGGCATACAGCTACGTGCACTCACCCTTGGATGCCAAGATACACAAAAGTTTTGCTTTGTACTATTCTTGTTCAACAATTTCTAAAGTTGAGGACCAATATATTGATCAAATCTAGCGATGATTTGTTAATCGAGCATATATAATTATATAAGCATATAAATCATATGGACATGCTACCACCATAACAATTAATGTCAACGTTAGGTTTTTAACTGACCAAACAATTACAGATTATCGATTCTTAAACCAGACTGAACTATAATATTTTTCTTAATTGAATAAAGTTTTGTGACAAATTTAAAACAAACTAGGTATTAAGATGTAAAAAAATACAGATTCAAACTTACGTTAGAAAATATCGAAAATTTAATATTATTCGATAACACAGTAACTCAAAATAAAATAAAATAAAATTTTTTATAATAAAATTTAATTTTTTTTAAAAATTATGAAATACAATAATTCAAATTTTAATGGCAAACAATAAAAGTTAATTCAGTTGATTAGAAGTTGGTTCATATTCTACCTTGACTTCTGAGTTCTCTTTTTAAAAGTTTTTGTATTGATGACAGATTTGACAAATCAGTTATGAATATTTGAGTGTGGAGGACCATAAAACCTACAATGCCCATGTGATATCATATGGGCAACTCAGAATTTCAAGCTACAAAAAGAAGAATTATGTTGTTATAGAAATACAAAAGGATGTATTAGACTCTTGTGGTCCTTTCAAAATTGAGGAGCTCTTAAGGGGCCAATCATTTTTTAAGTGGCTTGATACAAACACAAATGACTATTAATGGTGAGATTAATTAAAAGTGATGTGCTATAAATCTCATCGAAGACTAAGTTTATCTAGTAAGTTGTGTACGTGCATACAAGTGTGGGACCATACAAGAATGAAATTAAGGTAGTATTCAAAGGTGAGAGAACACATTTTTTTTGACGAGGTGAGAGAACATTTAAAAAGCTAATTTTATGGATATTTAAGGTCTCCTTCGAGATAATTTTTTAATTTATATTTTGAAACTTTTATACATTAAAAAAGTTTTTATTATTTTGAATTTTTATAATTAATAGTAATTTTAATATAGTAATTAAAAGTGGTGGTTGTCAATAAATGCCTGTTAAGAATGTGAGAAGAGATGATAGGAATAGTATTGATGGTGGTGGTCATAGTAATAGGTGGTGTTAGACAATGATGGTTAAAGTGGTGGTTTATGATGGTGTCATATTGGATATTTGTGGTATTTGTAGTGGTGGTTAATTTATTCAAGTGGTGGTTGATGCTTGAATTAATTCAAAATTTTGAGAATTCTGAATCAATTTTGATGAATAAGATTCAATCAATCGAAATTTATTGTTCTTCACTCTTCACTCAAGTGAATCAATCACACCTTGATTGCAAGAATGATTCTGCGGAGCAATTGTTAATGGAAGAAGAAAGAAAATTGAATAAGAAAGAAGATTAGGGTTTGACAAAATTGGGGAAGAAGAAGATGATTTCTGCGGAGTCTCTCTCTGTCCACAAACTGTGGAAATCTTATTAATTTTGCAACTGCAAGTGGTTACAAGACTATTACAAAATAAAGGTTACTCCCTCTATTTATAACTAAGCAAACTTGCTCCCTAAGCTAAAGCCCAAAATATACAAAAGACCCAAAATTTCTATTTTGGTCTAAGTCGAAATCATGTGTCAAGCAACCTGCTTCGACACTTCGACATCTTATACAACTCTACACACACTATAAAAGGCCCAAAATTCCTTTTGAACATTTCGACCTGCACTTCTTTCGTCATGATGTCTGTAATCTGATTATCAATTCTGCAGTGTTCCAAGTTCATCTTCCCTTCTGCTACCTGCTCTCGAAGATAGAACCTCATTTCGATGTGCTTGCTTCGTCTATGTATTATCGGATTCTTCGCCAGATTGATAGCAGATATGTTGTCGATCTTCATAGTAATTTCTTCATGACTCTTCGCCGTAATCTCTTCAACCAGGTTCACCATCCACGTTGCTTGGCATGCAGAGAGAGAAGCAGCTATGTATTCTGCTTCGCAAGACGACAATGTCACTACTGGCTCCTTTCTTAAACTCCAAGCAACTAGTGCACCACATAGCATAAACACATAACCAGCTGTGGATTTTCGATCTTCGGCATCACTGCACCAGCTTTGGTCGGTATAACCCACCAGTTTGCATTCTTTTCCTTCATCAATCGCAAGAAACAGAATACCATAGTCGAGAGTTCCTTTCAAATACCTTAGTATCCTCTTCGTCGCTGTTAGGCGTGATACCTTTGGCTTCTGCATGAATCTACTCACTATACTTACACTGTATGGTAAATCAGGTCTTGTATGGCAAAGGTATCTTAATGACCCAATACGTCTTTTGTACTAAGTTGGGTCGACATCATCTTGATCTGATTCTTTTGGCAGTTGCAATCTGGGCTCAGCTGGAGTCGAAGTTGGGTTGCAATCTTGCAACTCAAATCTCTTGAGTATTTCACATGCATACCTTTTTTGATACATCATCAAACATCTACCACTCTTGTAGAACTCGATGCCAAGGAAATATGAGAGATTTCTCAAGTCTAACATTTCAAACTCCTTACTTAGGTCATGTTTCAAATCTTCGACCTCCTTCTTGCAACTTCCTGTTATCAACAAGTCATCGACATAGAGACATAGTATAAGTAATTCATTATTACTTCTCCTTACATATACTTGTTAGATGTCAAACATATTACATATTTGTATTCAATACTTGGCATTTTTCATTTCTTTCTATGTCTAACTTGTGATTTTAGTGGTGATTTGTTGTAATTCTTCAAACATGGGAATATACTTGTGGTGCTTGTAATTTGTGTGCTAGTGTGCAGAAATAGGCATGAAATGATCAAGAAAGTAAGACACGTGGAGTGGATGCAAGCTGCCATAGAATCAAGTAGCAATAGCAGGGTTCGCTAGGCGAATCCTGGCGAAGTCACCTGCGAACGTTCGCCTAGCGAACGGTGGCGAAGCTTCCAGCGAAGAGAGGCAGAAAGATGGAGTGGAAAAAGGGAGTAAAATTCACTGTGGCGAGGGAGACAACGAATGTTTGTTGCTTTGTTCGCTAGGCGAAGCTTCCAGCGAAGAGAGGCAGAAAGTCTAAGTGGAAAAAGGACCCAAAATTCGCTGGGGCGAAGGTTTTGGCGAATGCTCGCTTCACGAATGATTTTGTTCGCCTGGCGAACCCGCGATAACTTTTGTGGGCGGTTTAAGTCTGAGGCACTTAAAGTGCCATTTTTAATCCATTCGCTAGGGGAATGATTCCTTCGCTAGGCGAAGGTTGCTGAATTTTAGTGTTGTATAAATAGATTTTCACTTTTCTTGAAAGAGAATTTTTTGCTATTTTCACACAAAAACATAGTTTTCTGTATTTTGATCATCCAAGAGGAAATTTTCACCTAGAGAAGCTGAAGTCACATCCATTCTCGATTAGTCGACGTGGATGTTCATTCATCTCCTCTTGAAACGTGTCATCCAAGCTACCATGAGAATGAGTAGCTAAACACTCTTGTGTTAAGGTTAGATGTAGTTGATCTTGATCATATGTATTTCTTTTGATCTCTTGTATATGAACAAGGTTTATGATCAATATAGATAGAGTTATTTGTTCTTAATGATGTATTTGTGGTTTGTATTACTCTAGACATAGATTCTACAAATCATGACCTAAGAATTTCATCTCTTAAAAACCAAACACTAGACATAGATTTGGGATTTGTTATTCGCTTTGTGTTGATCTTAACGATTGTTGTTTCGATTGTTAGCGTGAGACATCATCTAACGGTCTAAACAACGATACTCACGACTTTGCTTTAGGCATAAACTTAGTCGAGAGGATACACGGTTGTATTGGTCGGAAACTAAGTTCATTTGCTTGATTTATCGAATATGTGTGAAAAGGATTAACGAAACCTAACCTTGACATGCATTTCTAAAAACCTTACAAACTCTTTGCCACAAAGTTACTCTTTGTTACCAATTAATATTAACCAAAATTGAGAACCATTTGAAACTCTTGAACTTAAAACATTGTGACTATTGAACGACAAGCATCTAATATCGTACAATCCCTGTGGAGACGATAAAAACACCCCCCTAATATTGTTTCAACAAAATGGCGCCGTTGCCAGGGATTGTTATTTGATATTGCAAGCATTGCAATAGTTGTTTTGTTTTAAGCTTGTTAACTTTTTCTCGAACTTGTTAATTTGTTTTGTTTAGTGTGCAGACTTTGTTTTATGCGAGGGAAACTACCGGCGGACCAACTTCTGTTTGATCCCGAGATTGAAAGAACCGCTCGTAGAATCAATAGCAGAACGAGACGAAGGAGGCAACTAGCTAGACAAAGGCAAGAACAAGAGGGAAGCTCGAATTCTACACCACCATTTCCACAGTTACTTCCAGCTATGGAACATCCACCACCACCACCACCACCTGCACCACCTGCTTCTAGACCATGTACCAATAGTCCAAGACATAATGCACAGTTTGATCGCAATGCACAGAATGGTCGTCATTCAGAAATGAAGACTGGTATTCTTCAGCTTCTATATCAAAGTCCTTTTACTGGTATGGATCATGAGGATCCTTTTACACATCTGACAAAGTTCTATGAGATTGCGGGAGCAACTGGTGCACCCAAAGCTGAAGAGAAATCTCTGTTTAAGAGACTATTCCCGCATTCCCTCATTGGGAAGGCCAAGGAATGGTATCTTGATTAGTCAACGGCAATAATGACAGATTGGAATTCACTTGAAGAAAAAAATTTGGAGCGATTTTTCCCACATAATCGTTTCATGGAGGCAAAGACCACAATAGCAGTGTTCACGCAAGGTGCCAACGAATCTCTCAACGAAGCGTGGGAGAGATTCAAATCTATGTTGAGAAAATTCAAGGGGCATGGCTTTGATGAATTGTCTCAAATTCATATTTTTCGGAATGGGCTTCAACTAGTGCATAAAACCTTGTTGGATGCCACCGCTGGTGGATCCTTAATGACCAAAAGTGCCGAAGAAGCCACTGCCATTATTGATAAGATGGCTTTAAATGATCATCAGGGAAGCCATCACCGTGGCCCTTCTCAAAGGACACCATGAGTTTTGGAACTGGGAACCGATGATGCTATACTTGCTCAAAACAAGTTATTATCCCAGCAAGTTGAGTTGTTGACGAAACAAATGTCTAAACTTCCTCAATAATTTAAAGAAATCCATGACACCTCGAGTAAAAACGTGCAGGTCTTGGTATGTGAATTGTGTAGGGGAGATCATCCTACCGGATATTGTCCTCCGGTTGTGGAGGAGGTAAATTATGCTGGAAATCCGACTCAAGGGTATCAAGGACGACCTCCTTACCAAAGTGCTCAACAACCGTACCAAAATCAACAAGGCTATCAACCTCGAGGCAACTACCAAAATCAACAAGGATGGAGACAAAATCCTTACCAACCACCCCAAGAGCAAAGTGGAAGTTCTAGAATGGAGGAGACTTTCACCAAATTCATGCAATTATCAATGGCAACTCAAAAGAGTACGGAAGCTTCGATTAAAAATCTTGAATCGCAAGTAGGGCAACTTGCCAAGCAATTAGCCGAAAACCAACCGGGGCCATCCTTCTCCGCGACCACTCAACCAAATCCCAAAGGGAAGTGTAAAGCCATTTTCACAAGAAGTGGTAGAACAATTGGAAGAGATGTTGAAAATGGGGTAGTTGAAAAGGAAAATGATATAGTGTTTGAGGAAGTCGAAAAAAATGATGAAAATGGGGTAGTTGAAAAGAATGATGAAGAAGTGAGAAAGAAAAAAGAAAAAGAAAGAAAGGAGTTTGAGAAGGAAGTTTTACAAAGACGATTACCATATCCCCCTACTCCAAAGAAAAAAGAGAATGATAGGCATTACGCAAGATTTTTGGAGTTATTTAGTCGGTTACAAGTAACCGTACCTTTCTCTGAAGCTCTTGAACAAATGCCTAGGTATGTCAAATTCATGAAAGACATACTTATGAAAAAGAAGAGGTACACTGACAAAAACAACATTGATCTTAATGCCAAGTGTAGTGCCGTCATCTAATGTGTGCTTCCGCGGAAAGAACAAGATCCGGGAAGAGTAGCTTTACCTATTACAATAGGTAATGATTTTCAATGCAAGGCTTTGGTTGACATGGGTGCGAGCATCAATCTAATTCCCTTGTCGGTGGTGAAAAGACTTAATAATATGACCATAAAATCAACAACCATGACATTACAACTTGCGGATAAGTCTAGAACTCGTCTGTATGGTGTTGTGGAGGATGTGCTGGTAAAAGTGGATAAATTCTTTTTTCTTGTTGATTTTGTGATTGTTGAAATGGATGAGGATGAAGATACACCGATTATATTGGGCCGACCATTCATGAAAATCGCCAAAATGTTGGTGGACGTTGATGAAGGCTTAATGAAAGTGCGGATCAAGGAAAGTGGTATGGAGGAAGAAACTTGTTTTACATTGTTCAAAGGAGTGATGTTTGTGAATCAAGTGGATGAAGTCATGCGAAAATAAAAAGACTTGAAAAAAGAGAAGTTGGAAAGTGAAGCATTTGAAAAGAAAAAGAATGAAGATGCAAAGGTAGCCTTGATGAATTCATGTTGGGATTGGTCATTTTTAAAGAAAAGGAGACCAAAAACTGGGCACGATAACGGATGACCATGTGTTCGCGTAGTGTGTTCGTTTCGGTTGCCAATTCTTTAGCTTTTGTTTTCGAGGCGTCTAGTCTCCGGACCGTCGAGCTTAGCCGACGTTAAACAAGCGCTTGTTATGAGGCACCCCAACATTGTAAGTATTTACTGCTTTGTTGCTTTTTTTTTTTTTTGGTTGAAGTTTTGGAGTGTTGAGAGATGTGGGCAAATGCAGTAAATTTTGAAAAATTCTGTCATGTTCGCTGGAGTTCGCCTAGCGAGCCTGGGGCGAGCATTCGCTGGCTTCTTCGCTTAGCGAACCCGGCGAGACAGGTCATGCTAATTTGCCACATCAGTTAAAATTGGGGTTAATTTTTTGGTGGGCCAACCAGTTGGGCCCATGACCCAACTTGTCTAAGAATTATGAGAGGGAAACTGAAGTTTCCTTGCTCACTTTGCCTCTCCCAACGTTTTCAAAACTTTCTCACCTCTCAAGAATTCTTTGTACCCATTATCCCTACTAGTTCATTTCACCAAGTTCTCCTTTTTCACTTGCAAAGTTCAGGTTTGTTCACCCTTTCCATGTTTTTCTCTGTTTAACAGTAGTTTTGGGAATGAATTGAATTATGGATGTAAATCACTTAGGTTTTCAAATTGCATGTACCTCTGTTCATATTGTTTTTGTACTGCATGTTGTAAATTACCCAAGCATTATGAATAGGGTGATGTTTTAAAAGTGAGTTTGCTGTTGAACTGGGTGTTTGATATTGTTTTTCTGCATTTTCGTGGGTTCGCTGCTGTGTTCGCTTAGCGAGCCTGCGTGAGCATTCGCCAGCATTCGCTTCGTGAATCTGGGGCGAATGTTCGCTAGCCTTCGCCTAGCGACACCTGGAGCGAACAAAAGAAAATTTAATTATTTTTTTATGAAGTTTGAGTCTCTTGCTGTGTTGTCTTGGTTGACTAATGTGTTGGTTTGCTGTTGTTATGTTTTTTTTTATTGTTTTGTGCAGATGGCACCTAAAATGGCAACCAACCCAGCAAAGAAAAGGAAAGCCTCAACTTCGAGGCAAGTACCAGTTCAGTTTGATGACACGAGATTCAGAGGAGCCAAACATGCGGCCCGTTATGAGACCTTGGAAAGAAAACATATTTTAGTAGATAAGAGGTTCATTCTAAGCGACCGTGAAAGTTACCGAACGGTGAATGTGTCATACCCCAAATTTTGACCACTGAGATTTCCCATTATTGTGCAAATCATCATCACAATATGGATGAACCATCATGCCTCATCAAATGCCTCAAGGGTTGTTGAGCATTCACTACAATCAAAATTAGGGTTTTAAGCCTTCTCAGAGTTTTAGACAAAGGATCAATCAAGGAATGACTTGATCTTCAACTTGTCTAACCTCTAAAATATCCACAATGGATCAAAAGGACTCCCACTTCAAGGATTAAGCACAAGGCTGCTCCCTTCTAGGTGGATCAAGTCTCAAGATCGACAGTGTCACCAAATTAGGGTTTTGGTCGACCAGGGCCTCCAGATGGAAAATTTTCATCTGGGCACAAGCCAATGATCCAAAACATAACCTAATATACTCCATGGGACCTCAGGGGATGCATACATCAAAAATCAGGAATTTGGGTTTCTTGACCTAATTCACCACTAAGTTGACTTTTGGGACAAATCATGAACCAAGACCTCAAGACATGATTTGAGGGTCTCTAATTTACCATATTGATCCATTTAGAACAATGGATTAATCCAAGAAGCTTGAGCAACAAGTCTCAATTTCATCTGCACCACAATTAGGGTTTCGCGAGGAAAGTCAACTGTAACTTTGACTTTTGACCAGGACATGCTCCCAAACCCTAAGACATGATTCAATATACCCTATGACACCCATGGAACATGTCCATCAAGTTTGATTTAGGTCAAGGACATGATTTCCTGAAGAATTGTACAGTTTGGAATTCATCTGATAAAAAGTCAACTGTGCACAAAAGTCAACTTTGACTTTTTGAGATTTTTCACCAAAATGGATTTTTTAACCCTAAAATGATGTTAATGTATGATTTGAATCATCATTCATCAAGAAAAATCAAAGAAAGTGGGATAACTTGTAAAAGGGGTAACCATAAAAACTTAGAAAAATTTCTAAGTTATGGAAAAAGTGACATTAATGTGCCAACTTTGGAGGACCATAACTCCTAAACCACAAGGCCATTGTTCCCCATTCAAAGCTTGATTTGTAGATCACATTGCCCTCTACAAAAGCTTCATACTGACCTATGTCCAAATTCCTCATGGATTTTGAGTTATGGAGTGATCAAAATCAAGAAAAGTCACTTTGTTCCAACACTTAGTGAAAATTTCACTAAGTCAGAATCTGCCTTTACTTTTTTCCAAATGTAGGGGGATTTTTCACTTGGATTCAAAAGAGATCAAAACCAAACATGTTCAAACAGTTGTTGTATCATGTAAGGGCTTTCCAAAATGACCAAGAACATTACCAAATTCAATTTGAGCCATGAGATATGACATTGGCAAGTTGCCTTGCTGAAATCTGCCAAGGCAAGGCAGATTTTTGCACTTTTGGTCGATTTGCCAAAATCATCCAAATCCAAATGCTCCTATCCACTTGGACACCTCTGAGGATTAAATCTAAAGGGGACAATCACTGAGCCAAGCCTCCAAAGTCTTTGGAACAAGAAATAGCATGTTGAACCTAGAGTTGCCAAAATAGGGACAAGACTCCAATTTTGGATTAGAGCATTCAATGGAAGCATCAAGGTGGCATGAACTGAGCTCTTAGCAACTGAATTCAGTCAAGACTTATCCAAGACCAAGGGGACCAGCAGTCTGTGCCCTAACCTCTAGTCAATGGCTAGAGGAGACTTGGATTTTCATTTGCCAACATTGGCCAAACCTACTCAGCAGTTGCCATTCACTATTCCTTGCAAAACAAACTTGCTCTACTAAAAATAGAGCTCAATTGTGATCAGTTTAAGTACACCAAAGGCCTACAACACTTGCCTTTCTCAAAAACCACTTCTCACTCTCAAAAATGCTTTTCTTAGCAAGTCACTATCGGGTTTTTCATTAGAGAGCAATTCCACTCAAACCAATCACACACACACACCTCACATACATCATATAGAAGTGATCCAAACACTCACATAACATCTGGAACACCAAAATCACAAAATCACCAGCCAGTTGCTCAAGTTCTTGACAGATTTACAGTTGGGGTACCATCTCAAGTTCCCGATCATTTCAATCCATTCCAAGCATTCATACACACTCCATGGCACCTAGGGAAGCTATCCAGATCATTGGAACCTAGCTGTAACACCTCCAACACAAAACACGATCACCAGCTGCAAGAGGTAAGCATGAGCTCTTCTAACTCTATGATCCATGCAATTTTAGCTGCACAATAATTTGGCCATATGTTCATAATCATGCATGGAATGTTTTCCCTCAATAAATTGCATTGTTTGAATCGTGTGTGAAATTTCTGAACCTTCATGCAGAAATTAGGGTTCTTGAGGTTTCTCTTTGATTTCTTATTCCATGTTAAAAATAAATTAAATTAAAGATCATAGACATGATCGTGAGGTTAAAACGAGTTGATTGATATGTAGATTGCATGATATAATCAAGTATTCAGTGAGATTGGATAGAAAATGCAAATCTGGGAAACTCAGAACACGCGCGTGTTCTTGCCTTTGTTCTTTGCACCATTTTCAAATATTTGAATATTTGAATTTTGTGATTTTATTTAATTGATTCAAAAATTAATTTCTCTCTGAGTTTTAATGATTTTGAGTTGATTCTTTTTTTGATAATTCACAAAAATGTTAAAATATTTTATTTTATCAAAAAAATCCCAAAAATATTATTTATTTCATATAATTAATATTTTTGCAAAGAATTAATGTTTTATTTGTTTTTACCATTTAAAATGTTTTTTCCCTCTTGATTTTGTAACTTTTAATGCCTTCTAATTATTTTGTAGGTCAATACTTAATTTTTGAAGCATTAATCCAAGATCACAATTTGTTTTCCATATGTTAAACAATTTTGATCATTTTAATTGAATTTTTATTCAATTAAAACACATTTTGAAAACAAATTAGGGTTTTTGGATTAATTCAACCCTCATAAATCATTTTCAAAACATTTTGGGCCTCTAATAGAGTGTAAGACCCAATCCTTTTTTGACCAAATCATTTTTGGGCCTCAGTGCATTGTATAAGTCCTGATACCGTCAAAAATAAACGGCGTGATCGTCGCCCTTTTGAAAAATAACAATTGGGTCTCTCCTTGAGCTATAAGACCCATTCAACACTTTGGGCCTCTAATAGAGTGTAAGACCCAACCCCCTTTTAACCAAAACAATTTTGGGCCTCACTTATTGTATAAGTCCCTCTGCGTTAAAAGAAAACCTCGGCGTGATCGCCATTTTTAATGAAAAATCAATTGGGTCTACCCTCGTGTTATAAGCCCCACTCTTTTTCTTTAAACCTTTTGGGCCTCTTGAGAGAGTGTAAGACCCATCCCTTTGTACAAAAAACCTTTTTGGGCCTCAGTCACTTGTATAAGTCCCTCTGTACAAATTCAAACAGTGCGCTCACTGATAAAACCCTGGGCCTCTCTTTGAGCTGTAAGCCCCAAATCTTTCTTTTTCAAAGCACTTTCTCCTTGGATTTTGAAATATACTGTTGTTTTCAATCTTTCTTTGTTGAACAACTAACCAAACAGCATGGAAGCTCTACAACCGAGTAAGTGTTTATATGCTTTCATTTACCGCTTTCATATACATATAACTGTATTGTGGGGCTGTTTCGCTGTAAGTCTTCTTTCATAAACTCATATCAACTGTGTAATAATAGTATAGATATTTAGAGTTTCCCCGGCAACTACGTCTAGCATTAAGCCCGTTGATCACTCTTAAATAGTCAAAACTAGATCCCCATAGGATTACCAGACACAGTTTTCCCTCCTCTTGGGTTAAAAAATATGGAGATATGAAAGGCAGCATTCTCGGTGAACCCTTTCATAGCCTGTCACTCGTAGAAGTTGTCAAAGAAACTCTATTCCCCAGAGATGATCTTTTCTCCGTGAATGGCATCTCTTGAGTTTCTTCCAAATTCTCAGACTTTCCTGGCTTGATCTATTCCTCGTGAATAGCCTATCTTGAACTTCTCGGGGTTTGGGGACCCACAGGCTTCTTAAAAGCACTTGTCAAGAAACTCTACTCCCCAGAGATGATATTTTCTCTGTGAATGGCATCTCTTGAGTTTCTTCCAAATTCTCGAACTTTCCTGGCTTGATCTATTCCTCGTGAATGACCTGTCTTGAATTTCTCGGGGTTTGGGGACCCAGCGGCTTCTTAAAAGCATCGGCCTCCTCTTGGGCATTGTTCAAGGACCCACAGGCTTACTAAAAGCATCCCCGCCTCCTCTTGGGCTTAGTACAAGGACCCGTCGGCTTCTTAGAAGTATTCACAGCCTCCTCTTAGGCTTCGTATAATGATCTCTTCCTCCGGGAATGATAGCCTCCTCTTGGGCTTCGTATAATTTTCATCTGGGCACAAGCCAATGATCCAAAACATAACCTAATATACTCCATGGGACCTCAGGGGATGCATACATCAAAAATCAGGAATTTGGGTTTCTTGACCTAATTCACCACTAAGTTGACTTTTGGGACAAATCATGAACCAAGACCTCAAGACATGATTTGAGGGTCTCTAATTTACCATATTGATCCATTTAGAACAATGGATTAATCCAAGAAGCTTGAGCAACAAGTCTCAATTTCATCTGCACCACAATTAGGGTTTCGCGAGGAAAGTCAACTGTAACTTTGACTTTTGACCAGGACATGCTCCCAAACCCTAAGACATGATTCAATATACCCTATGACACCCATGGAACATGTCCATCAAGTTTGATTTAGGTCAAGGACATGATTTCCTGAAGAATTATACAGTTTGGAATTCATCTGATAAAAAGTCAACTGTGCACAAAAGTCAACTTTGACTTTTTGAGATTTTTCACCAAAATGGATTTTTTAACCCTAAAATGATGTTAATGTATGATTTGAATCATCATTCATCAAGAAAAATCAAAGAAAGTGGGATAACTTGTAAAAGGGGTAACCATAAAAACTTAGAAAAATTTCTAAGTTATGGAAAAAGTGACATTAATGTGCCAACTTTGGAGGACCATAACTCCTAAACCACAAGGCCATTGTTCCCCATTCAAAGCTTGATTTGTAGATCACATTGCCCTCTACAAAAGCTTCATACTGACCTATGTCCAAATTCCTCATGGATTTTGAGTTATGGAGTGATCAAAATCAAGAAAAGTCACTTTGTTCCAACACTTAGTGAAAATTTCACTAAGTCAGAATCTGCCTTTACTTTTTTCCAAATGTAGGGGGATTTTTCACTTGGATTCAAAAGAGATCAAAACCAAACATGTTCAAACAGTTGTTGTATCATGTAAGGGCTTTCCAAAATGACCAAGAACATTACCAAATTCAATTTGAGCCATGAGATATGACATTGGCAAGTTGCCTTGCTGAAATCTGCCAAGGCAAGGCAGATTTTTGCACTTTTGGTCGATTTGCCAAAATCATCCAAATCCAAATGCTCCTATCCACTTGGACACCTCTGAGGATTAAATCTAAAGGGGACAATCACTGAGCCAAGCCTCCAAAGTCTTTGGAACAAGAAATAGCATGTTGAACCTAGAGTTGCCAAAATAGGGACAAGACTCCAATTTTGGATTAGAGCATTCAATGGAAGCATCAAGGTGGCATGAACTGAGCTCTTAGCAACTGAATTCAGTCAAGACTTATCCAAGACCAAGGGGACCAGCAGTCTGTGCCCTAACCTCTAGTCAATGGCTAGAGGAGACTTGGATTTTCATTTGCCAACATTGGCCAAACCTACTCAGCAGTTGCCATTCACTATTCCTTGCAAAACAAACTTGCTCTACTAAAAATAGAGCTCAATTGTGATCAGTTTAAGTACACCAAAGGCCTACAACACTTGCCTTTCTCAAAAACCACTTCTCACTCTCAAAAATGCTTTTCTTAGCAAGTCACTATCGGGTTTTTCATTAGAGAGCAATTCCACTCAAACCAATCACACACACACACCTCACATACATCATATAGAAGTGATCCAAACACTCACATAACATCTGGAACACCAAAATCACAAAATCACCAGCCAGTTGCTCAAGTTCTTGACAGATTTACAGTTGGGGTACCATCTCAAGTTCCCGATCATTTCAATCCATTCCAAGCATTCATACACACTCCATGGCACCTAGGGAAGCTATCCAGATCATTGGAACCTAGCTGTAACACCTCCAACACAAAACACGATCACCAGCTGCAAGAGGTAAGCATGAGCTCTTCTAACTCTATGATCCATGCAATTTTAGCTGCACAATAATTTGGCCATATGTTCATAATCATGCATGGAATGTTTTCCCTCAATAAATTGCATTGTTTGAATCGTGTGTGAAATTTCTGAACCTTCATGCAGAAATTAGGGTTCTTGAGGTTTCTCTTTGATTTCTTATTCCATGTTAAAAATAAATTAAATTAAAGATCATAGACATGATCGTGAGGTTAAAACGAGTTGATTGATATGTAGATTGCATGATATAATCAAGTATTCAGTGAGATTGGATAGAAAATGCAAATCTGGGAAACTCAGAACACGCGCGTGTTCTTGCCTTTGTTCTTTGCACCATTTTCAAATATTTGAATATTTGAATTTTGTGATTTTATTTAATTGATTCAAAAATTAATTTCTCTCTGAGTTTTAATGATTTTGAGTTGATTCTTTTTTTGATAATTCACAAAAATGTTAAAATATTTTATTTTATCAAAAAAATCCCAAAAATATTATTTATTTCATATAATTAATATTTTTGCAAAGAATTAATGTTTTATTTGTTTTTACCATTTAAAATGTTTTTTCCCTCTTGATTTTGTAACTTTTAATGCCTTCTAATTATTTTGTAGGTCAATACTTAATTTTTGAAGCATTAATCCAAGATCACAATTTGTTTTCCATATGTTAAACAATTTTGATCATTTTAATTGAATTTTTATTCAATTAAAACACATTTTGAAAACAAATTAGGGTTTTTGGATTAATTCAACCCTCATAAATCATTTTCAAAACATTTTGGGCCTCTAATAGAGTGTAAGACCCAATCCTTTTTTGACCAAATCATTTTTGGGCCTCAGTGCATTGTATAAGTCCTGATACCGTCAAAAATAAACGGCGTGATCGTCGCCCTTTTGAAAAATAACAATTGGGTCTCTCCTTGAGCTATAAGACCCATTCAACACTTTGGGCCTCTAATAGAGTGTAAGACCCAACCCCCTTTTAACCAAAACAATTTTGGGCCTCACTTATTGTATAAGTCCCTCTGCGTTAAAAGAAAACCTCGGCGTGATCGCCATTTTTAATGAAAAATCAATTGGGTCTACCCTCGTGTTATAAGCCCCACTCTTTTTCTTTAAACCTTTTGGGCCTCTTGAGAGAGTGTAAGACCCATCCCTTTGTACAAAAAACCTTTTTGGGCCTCAGTCACTTGTATAAGTCCCTCTGTACAAATTCAAACAGTGCGCTCACTGATAAAACCCTGGGCCTCTCTTTGAGCTGTAAGCCCCAAATCTTTCTTTTTCAAAGCACTTTCTCCTTGGATTTTGAAATATACTGTTGTTTTCAATCTTTCTTTGTTGAACAACTAACCAAACAGCATGGAAGCTCTACAACCGAGTAAGTGTTTATATGCTTTCATTTACCGCTTTCATATACATATAACTGTATTGTGGGGCTGTTTCGCTGTAAGTCTTCTTTCATAAACTCATATCAACTGTGTAATAATAGTATAGATATTTAGAGTTTCCCCGGCAACTACGTCTAGCATTAAGCCCGTTGATCACTCTTAAATAGTCAAAACTAGATCCCCATAGGATTACCAGACACAGTTTTCCCTCCTCTTGGGTTAAAAAATATGGAGATATGAAAGGCAGCATTCTCGGTGAACCCTTTCATAGCCTGTCACTCGTAGAAGTTGTCAAAGAAACTCTATTCCCCAGAGATGATCTTTTCTCCGTGAATGGCATCTCTTGAGTTTCTTCCAAATTCTCAGACTTTCCTGGCTTGATCTATTCCTCGTGAATAGCCTATCTTGAACTTCTCGGGGTTTGGGGACCCACAGGCTTCTTAAAAGCACTTGTCAAGAAACTCTACTCCCCAGAGATGATATTTTCTCTGTGAATGGCATCTCTTGAGTTTCTTCCAAATTCTCGAACTTTCCTGGCTTGATCTATTCCTCGTGAATGACCTGTCTTGAATTTCTCGGGGTTTGGGGACCCAGCGGCTTCTTAAAAGCATCGGCCTCCTCTTGGGCATTGTTCAAGGACCCACAGGCTTACTAAAAGCATCCCCGCCTCCTCTTGGGCTTAGTACAAGGACCCGTCGGCTTCTTAGAAGTATTCACAGCCTCCTCTTAGGCTTCGTATAATGATCTCTTCCTCCGGGAATGATAGCCTCCTCTTGGGCTTCGTATAATTTTCATCTGGGCACAAGCCAATGATCCAAAACATAACCTAATATACTCCATGGGACCTCAGGGGATGCATACATCAAAAATCAGGAATTTGGGTTTCTTGACCTAATTCACCACTAAGTTGACTTTTGGGACAAATCATGAACCAAGACCTCAAGACATGATTTGAGGGTCTCTAATTTACCATATTGATCCATTTAGAACAATGGATTAATCCAAGAAGCTTGAGCAACAAGTCTCAATTTCATCTGCACCACAATTAGGGTTTCGCGAGGAAAGTCAACTGTAACTTTGACTTTTGACCAGGACATGCTCCCAAACCCTAAGACATGATTCAATATACCCTATGACACCCATGGAACATGTCCATCAAGTTTGATTTAGGTCAAGGACATGATTTCCTGAAGAATTATACAGTTTGGAATTCATCTGATAAAAAGTCAACTGTGCACAAAAGTCAACTTTGACTTTTTGAGATTTTTCACCAAAATGGATTTTTTAACCCTAAAATGATGTTAATGTATGATTTGAATCATCATTCATCAAGAAAAATCAAAGAAAGTGGGATAACTTGTAAAAGGGGTAACCATAAAAACTTAGAAAAATTTCTAAGTTATGGAAAAAGTGACATTAATGTGCCAACTTTGGAGGACCATAACTCCTAAACCACAAGGCCATTGTTCCCCATTCAAAGCTTGATTTGTAGATCACATTGCCCTCTACAAAAGCTTCATACTGACCTATGTCCAAATTCCTCATGGATTTTGAGTTATGGAGTGATCAAAATCAAGAAAAGTCACTTTGTTCCAACACTTAGTGAAAATTTCACTAAGTCAGAATCTGCCTTTACTTTTTTCCAAATGTAGGGGGATTTTTCACTTGGATTCAAAAGAGATCAAAACCAAACATGTTCAAACAGTTGTTGTATCATGTAAGGGCTTTCCAAAATGACCAAGAACATTACCAAATTCAATTTGAGCCATGAGATATGACATTGGCAAGTTGCCTTGCTGAAATCTGCCAAGGCAAGGCAGATTTTTGCACTTTTGGTCGATTTGCCAAAATCATCCAAATCCAAATGCTCCTATCCACTTGGACACCTCTGAGGATTAAATCTAAAGGGGACAATCACTGAGCCAAGCCTCCAAAGTCTTTGGAACAAGAAATAGCATGTTGAACCTAGAGTTGCCAAAATAGGGACAAGACTCCAATTTTGGATTAGAGCATTCAATGGAAGCATCAAGGTGGCATGAACTGAGCTCTTAGCAACTGAATTCAGTCAAGACTTATCCAAGACCAAGGGGACCAGCAGTCTGTGCCCTAACCTCTAGTCAATGGCTAGAGGAGACTTGGATTTTCATTTGCCAACATTGGCCAAACCTACTCAGCAGTTGCCATTCACTATTCCTTGCAAAACAAACTTGCTCTACTAAAAATAGAGCTCAATTGTGATCAGTTTAAGTACACCAAAGGCCTACAACACTTGCCTTTCTCAAAAACCACTTCTCACTCTCAAAAATGCTTTTCTTAGCAAGTCACTATCGGGTTTTTCATTAGAGAGCAATTCCACTCAAACCAATCACACACACACACCTCACATACATCATATAGAAGTGATCCAAACACTCACATAACATCTGGAACACCAAAATCACAAAATCACCAGCCAGTTGCTCAAGTTCTTGACAGATTTACAGTTGGGGTACCATCTCAAGTTCCCGATCATTTCAATCCATTCCAAGCATTCATACACACTCCATGGCACCTAGGGAAGCTATCCAGATCATTGGAACCTAGCTGTAACACCTCCAACACAAAACACGATCACCAGCTGCAAGAGGTAAGCATGAGCTCTTCTAACTCTATGATCCATGCAATTTTAGCTGCACAATAATTTGGCCATATGTTCATAATCATGCATGGAATGTTTTCCCTCAATAAATTGCATTGTTTGAATCGTGTGTGAAATTTCTGAACCTTCATGCAGAAATTAGGGTTCTTGAGGTTTCTCTTTGATTTCTTATTCCATGTTAAAAATAAATTAAATTAAAGATCATAGACATGATCGTGAGGTTAAAACGAGTTGATTGATATGTAGATTGCATGATATAATCAAGTATTCAGTGAGATTGGATAGAAAATGCAAATCTGGGAAACTCAGAACACGCGCGTGTTCTTGCCTTTGTTCTTTGCACCATTTTCAAATATTTGAATATTTGAATTTTGTGATTTTATTTAATTGATTCAAAAATTAATTTCTCTCTGAGTTTTAATGATTTTGAGTTGATTCTTTTTTTGATAATTCACAAAAATGTTAAAATATTTTATTTTATCAAAAAAATCCCAAAAATATTATTTATTTCATATAATTAATATTTTTGCAAAGAATTAATGTTTTATTTGTTTTTACCATTTAAAATGTTTTTTCCCTCTTGATTTTGTAACTTTTAATGCCTTCTAATTATTTTGTAGGTCAATACTTAATTTTTGAAGCATTAATCCAAGATCACAATTTGTTTTCCATATGTTAAACAATTTTGATCATTTTAATTGAATTTTTATTCAATTAAAACACATTTTGAAAACAAATTAGGGTTTTTGGATTAATTCAACCCTCATAAATCATTTTCAAAACATTTTGGGCCTCTAATAGAGTGTAAGACCCAATCCTTTTTTGACCAAATCATTTTTGGGCCTCAGTGCATTGTATAAGTCCTGATACCGTCAAAAATAAACGGCGTGATCGTCGCCCTTTTGAAAAATAACAATTGGGTCTCTCCTTGAGCTATAAGACCCATTCAACACTTTGGGCCTCTAATAGAGTGTAAGACCCAACCCCCTTTTAACCAAAACAATTTTGGGCCTCACTTATTGTATAAGTCCCTCTGCGTTAAAAGAAAACCTCGGCGTGATCGCCATTTTTAATGAAAAATCAATTGGGTCTACCCTCGTGTTATAAGCCCCACTCTTTTTCTTTAAACCTTTTGGGCCTCTTGAGAGAGTGTAAGACCCATCCCTTTGTACAAAAAACCTTTTTGGGCCTCAGTCACTTGTATAAGTCCCTCTGTACAAATTCAAACAGTGCGCTCACTGATAAAACCCTGGGCCTCTCTTTGAGCTGTAAGCCCCAAATCTTTCTTTTTCAAAGCACTTTCTCCTTGGATTTTGAAATATACTGTTGTTTTCAATCTTTCTTTGTTGAACAACTAACCAAACAGCATGGAAGCTCTACAACCGAGTAAGTGTTTATATGCTTTCATTTACCGCTTTCATATACATATAACTGTATTGTGGGGCTGTTTCGCTGTAAGTCTTCTTTCATAAACTCATATCAACTGTGTAATAATAGTATAGATATTTAGAGTTTCCCCGGCAACTACGTCTAGCATTAAGCCCGTTGATCACTCTTAAATAGTCAAAACTAGATCCCCATAGGATTACCAGACACAGTTTTCCCTCCTCTTGGGTTAAAAAATATGGAGATATGAAAGGCAGCATTCTCGGTGAACCCTTTCATAGCCTGTCACTCGTAGAAGTTGTCAAAGAAACTCTATTCCCCAGAGATGATCTTTTCTCCGTGAATGGCATCTCTTGAGTTTCTTCCAAATTCTCAGACTTTCCTGGCTTGATCTATTCCTCGTGAATAGCCTATCTTGAACTTCTCGGGGTTTGGGGACCCACAGGCTTCTTAAAAGCACTTGTCAAGAAACTCTACTCCCCAGAGATGATATTTTCTCTGTGAATGGCATCTCTTGAGTTTCTTCCAAATTCTCGAACTTTCCTGGCTTGATCTATTCCTCGTGAATGACCTGTCTTGAATTTCTCGGGGTTTGGGGACCCAGCGGCTTCTTAAAAGCATCGGCCTCCTCTTGGGCATTGTTCAAGGACCCACAGGCTTACTAAAAGCATCCCCGCCTCCTCTTGGGCTTAGTACAAGGACCCGTCGGCTTCTTAGAAGTATTCACAGCCTCCTCTTAGGCTTCGTATAATGATCTCTTCCTCCGGGAATGATAGCCTCCTCTTGGGCTTCGTATAATTTTCATCTGGGCACAAGCCAATGATCCAAAACATAACCTAATATACTCCATGGGACCTCAGGGGATGCATACATCAAAAATCAGGAATTTGGGTTTCTTGACCTAATTCACCACTAAGTTGACTTTTGGGACAAATCATGAACCAAGACCTCAAGACATGATTTGAGGGTCTCTAATTTACCATATTGATCCATTTAGAACAATGGATTAATCCAAGAAGCTTGAGCAACAAGTCTCAATTTCATCTGCACCACAATTAGGGTTTCGCGAGGAAAGTCAACTGTAACTTTGACTTTTGACCAGGACATGCTCCCAAACCCTAAGACATGATTCAATATACCCTATGACACCCATGGAACATGTCCATCAAGTTTGATTTAGGTCAAGGACATGATTTCCTGAAGAATTATACAGTTTGGAATTCATCTGATAAAAAGTCAACTGTGCACAAAAGTCAACTTTGACTTTTTGAGATTTTTCACCAAAATGGATTTTTTAACCCTAAAATGATGTTAATGTATGATTTGAATCATCATTCATCAAGAAAAATCAAAGAAAGTGGGATAACTTGTAAAAGGGGTAACCATAAAAACTTAGAAAAATTTCTAAGTTATGGAAAAAGTGACATTAATGTGCCAACTTTGGAGGACCATAACTCCTAAACCACAAGGCCATTGTTCCCCATTCAAAGCTTGATTTGTAGATCACATTGCCCTCTACAAAAGCTTCATACTGACCTATGTCCAAATTCCTCATGGATTTTGAGTTATGGAGTGATCAAAATCAAGAAAAGTCACTTTGTTCCAACACTTAGTGAAAATTTCACTAAGTCAGAATCTGCCTTTACTTTTTTCCAAATGTAGGGGGATTTTTCACTTGGATTCAAAAGAGATCAAAACCAAACATGTTCAAACAGTTGTTGTATCATGTAAGGGCTTTCCAAAATGACCAAGAACATTACCAAATTCAATTTGAGCCATGAGATATGACATTGGCAAGTTGCCTTGCTGAAATCTGCCAAGGCAAGGCAGATTTTTGCACTTTTGGTCGATTTGCCAAAATCATCCAAATCCAAATGCTCCTATCCACTTGGACACCTCTGAGGATTAAATCTAAAGGGGACAATCACTGAGCCAAGCCTCCAAAGTCTTTGGAACAAGAAATAGCATGTTGAACCTAGAGTTGCCAAAATAGGGACAAGACTCCAATTTTGGATTAGAGCATTCAATGGAAGCATCAAGGTGGCATGAACTGAGCTCTTAGCAACTGAATTCAGTCAAGACTTATCCAAGACCAAGGGGACCAGCAGTCTGTGCCCTAACCTCTAGTCAATGGCTAGAGGAGACTTGGATTTTCATTTGCCAACATTGGCCAAACCTACTCAGCAGTTGCCATTCACTATTCCTTGCAAAACAAACTTGCTCTACTAAAAATAGAGCTCAATTGTGATCAGTTTAAGTACACCAAAGGCCTACAACACTTGCCTTTCTCAAAAACCACTTCTCACTCTCAAAAATGCTTTTCTTAGCAAGTCACTATCGGGTTTTTCATTAGAGAGCAATTCCACTCAAACCAATCACACACACACACCTCACATACATCATATAGAAGTGATCCAAACACTCACATAACATCTGGAACACCAAAATCACAAAATCACCAGCCAGTTGCTCAAGTTCTTGACAGATTTACAGTTGGGGTACCATCTCAAGTTCCCGATCATTTCAATCCATTCCAAGCATTCATACACACTCCATGGCACCTAGGGAAGCTATCCAGATCATTGGAACCTAGCTGTAACACCTCCAACACAAAACACGATCACCAGCTGCAAGAGGTAAGCATGAGCTCTTCTAACTCTATGATCCATGCAATTTTAGCTGCACAATAATTTGGCCATATGTTCATAATCATGCATGGAATGTTTTCCCTCAATAAATTGCATTGTTTGAATCGTGTGTGAAATTTCTGAACCTTCATGCAGAAATTAGGGTTCTTGAGGTTTCTCTTTGATTTCTTATTCCATGTTAAAAATAAATTAAATTAAAGATCATAGACATGATCGTGAGGTTAAAACGAGTTGATTGATATGTAGATTGCATGATATAATCAAGTATTCAGTGAGATTGGATAGAAAATGCAAATCTGGGAAACTCAGAACACGCGCGTGTTCTTGCCTTTGTTCTTTGCACCATTTTCAAATATTTGAATATTTGAATTTTGTGATTTTATTTAATTGATTCAAAAATTAATTTCTCTCTGAGTTTTAATGATTTTGAGTTGATTCTTTTTTTGATAATTCACAAAAATGTTAAAATATTTTATTTTATCAAAAAAATCCCAAAAATATTATTTATTTCATATAATTAATATTTTTGCAAAGAATTAATGTTTTATTTGTTTTTACCATTTAAAATGTTTTTTCCCTCTTGATTTTGTAACTTTTAATGCCTTCTAATTATTTTGTAGGTCAATACTTAATTTTTGAAGCATTAATCCAAGATCACAATTTGTTTTCCATATGTTAAACAATTTTGATCATTTTAATTGAATTTTTATTCAATTAAAACACATTTTGAAAACAAATTAGGGTTTTTGGATTAATTCAACCCTCATAAATCATTTTCAAAACATTTTGGGCCTCTAATAGAGTGTAAGACCCAATCCTTTTTTGACCAAATCATTTTTGGGCCTCAGTGCATTGTATAAGTCCTGATACCGTCAAAAATAAACGGCGTGATCGTCGCCCTTTTGAAAAATAACAATTGGGTCTCTCCTTGAGCTATAAGACTCATTCAACACTTTGGGCCTCTAATAGAGTGTAAGACCCAACCCCCTTTTAACCAAAACAATTTTGGGCCTCACTTATTGTATAAGTCCCTCTGCGTTAAAAGAAAACCTCGGCGTGATCGCCATTTTTAATGAAAAATCAATTGGGTCTACCCTCGTGTTATAAGCCCCACTCTTTTTCTTTAAACCTTTTGGGCCTCTTGAGAGAGTGTAAGACCCATCCCTTTGTACAAAAAACCTTTTTGGGCCTCAGTCACTTGTATAAGTCCCTCTGTACAAATTCAAACAGTGCGCTCACTGATAAAACCCTGGGCCTCTCTTTGAGCTGTAAGCCCCAAATCTTTCTTTTTCAAAGCACTTTCTCCTTGGATTTTGAAATATACTGTTGTTTTCAATCTTTCTTTGTTGAACAACTAACCAAACAGCATGGAAGCTCTACAACCGAGTAAGTGTTTATATGCTTTCATTTACCGCTTTCATATACATATAACTGTATTGTGGGGCTGTTTCGCTGTAAGTCTTCTTTCATAAACTCATATCAACTGTGTAATAATAGTATAGATATTTAGAGTTTCCCCGGCAACTACGTCTAGCATTAAGCCCGTTGATCACTCTTAAATAGTCAAAACTAGATCCCCATAGGATTACCAGACACAGTTTTCCCTCCTCTTGGGTTAAAAAATATGGAGATATGAAAGGCAGCATTCTCGGTGAACCCTTTCATAGCCTGTCACTCGTAGAAGTTGTCAAAGAAACTCTATTCCCCAGAGATGATCTTTTCTCCGTGAATGGCATCTCTTGAGTTTCTTCCAAATTCTCAGACTTTCCTGGCTTGATCTATTCCTCGTGAATAGCCTATCTTGAACTTCTCGGGGTTTGGGGACCCACAGGCTTCTTAAAAGCACTTGTCAAGAAACTCTACTCCCCAGAGATGATATTTTCTCTGTGAATGGCATCTCTTGAGTTTCTTCCAAATTCTCGAACTTTCCTGGCTTGATCTATTCCTCGTGAATGACCTGTCTTGAATTTCTCGGGGTTTGGGGACCCAGCGGCTTCTTAAAAGCATCGGCCTCCTCTTGGGCATTGTTCAAGGACCCACAGGCTTACTAAAAGCATCCCCGCCTCCTCTTGGGCTTAGTACAAGGACCCGTCGGCTTCTTAGAAGTATTCACAGCCTCCTCTTAGGCTTCGTATAATGATCTCTTCCTCCGGGAATGATAGCCTCCTCTTGGGCTTCGTATAATTTTCATCTGGGCACAAGCCAATGATCCAAAACATAACCTAATATACTCCATGGGACCTCAGGGGATGCATACATCAAAAATCAGGAATTTGGGTTTCTTGACCTAATTCACCACTAAGTTGACTTTTGGGACAAATCATGAACCAAGACCTCAAGACATGATTTGAGGGTCTCTAATTTACCATATTGATCCATTTAGAACAATGGATTAATCCAAGAAGCTTGAGCAACAAGTCTCAATTTCATCTGCACCACAATTAGGGTTTCGCGAGGAAAGTCAACTGTAACTTTGACTTTTGACCAGGACATGCTCCCAAACCCTAAGACATGATTCAATATACCCTATGACACCCATGGAACATGTCCATCAAGTTTGATTTAGGTCAAGGACATGATTTCCTGAAGAATTATACAGTTTGGAATTCATCTGATAAAAAGTCAACTGTGCACAAAAGTCAACTTTGACTTTTTGAGATTTTTCACCAAAATGGATTTTTTAACCCTAAAATGATGTTAATGTATGATTTGAATCATCATTCATCAAGAAAAATCAAAGAAAGTGGGATAACTTGTAAAAGGGGTAACCATAAAAACTTAGAAAAATTTCTAAGTTATGGAAAAAGTGACATTAATGTGCCAACTTTGGAGGACCATAACTCCTAAACCACAAGGCCATTGTTCCCCATTCAAAGCTTGATTTGTAGATCACATTGCCCTCTACAAAAGCTTCATACTGACCTATGTCCAAATTCCTCATGGATTTTGAGTTATGGAGTGATCAAAATCAAGAAAAGTCACTTTGTTCCAACACTTAGTGAAAATTTCACTAAGTCAGAATCTGCCTTTACTTTTTTCCAAATGTAGGGGGATTTTTCACTTGGATTCAAAAGAGATCAAAACCAAACATGTTCAAACAGTTGTTGTATCATGTAAGGGCTTTCCAAAATGACCAAGAACATTACCAAATTCAATTTGAGCCATGAGATATGACATTGGCAAGTTGCCTTGCTGAAATCTGCCAAGGCAAGGCAGATTTTTGCACTTTTGGTCGATTTGCCAAAATCATCCAAATCCAAATGCTCCTATCCACTTGGACACCTCTGAGGATTAAATCTAAAGGGGACAATCACTGAGCCAAGCCTCCAAAGTCTTTGGAACAAGAAATAGCATGTTGAACCTAGAGTTGCCAAAATAGGGACAAGACTCCAATTTTGGATTAGAGCATTCAATGGAAGCATCAAGGTGGCATGAACTGAGCTCTTAGCAACTGAATTCAGTCAAGACTTATCCAAGACCAAGGGGACCAGCAGTCTGTGCCCTAACCTCTAGTCAATGGCTAGAGGAGACTTGGATTTTCATTTGCCAACATTGGCCAAACCTACTCAGCAGTTGCCATTCACTATTCCTTGCAAAACAAACTTGCTCTACTAAAAATAGAGCTCAATTGTGATCAGTTTAAGTACACCAAAGGCCTACAACACTTGCCTTTCTCAAAAACCACTTCTCACTCTCAAAAATGCTTTTCTTAGCAAGTCACTATCGGGTTTTTCATTAGAGAGCAATTCCACTCAAACCAATCACACACACACACCTCACATACATCATATAGAAGTGATCCAAACACTCACATAACATCTGGAACACCAAAATCACAAAATCACCAGCCAGTTGCTCAAGTTCTTGACAGATTTACAGTTGGGGTACCATCTCAAGTTCCCGATCATTTCAATCCATTCCAAGCATTCATACACACTCCATGGCACCTAGGGAAGCTATCCAGATCATTGGAACCTAGCTGTAACACCTCCAACACAAAACACGATCACCAGCTGCAAGAGGTAAGCATGAGCTCTTCTAACTCTATGATCCATGCAATTTTAGCTGCACAATAATTTGGCCATATGTTCATAATCATGCATGGAATGTTTTCCCTCAATAAATTGCATTGTTTGAATCGTGTGTGAAATTTCTGAACCTTCATGCAGAAATTAGGGTTCTTGAGGTTTCTCTTTGATTTCTTATTCCATGTTAAAAATAAATTAAATTAAAGATCATAGACATGATCGTGAGGTTAAAACGAGTTGATTGATATGTAGATTGCATGATATAATCAAGTATTCAGTGAGATTGGATAGAAAATGCAAATCTGGGAAACTCAGAACACGCGCGTGTTCTTGCCTTTGTTCTTTGCACCATTTTCAAATATTTGAATATTTGAATTTTGTGATTTTATTTAATTGATTCAAAAATTAATTTCTCTCTGAGTTTTAATGATTTTGAGTTGATTCTTTTTTTGATAATTCACAAAAATGTTAAAATATTTTATTTTATCAAAAAAATCCCAAAAATATTATTTATTTCATATAATTAATATTTTTGCAAAGAATTAATGTTTTATTTGTTTTTACCATTTAAAATGTTTTTTCCCTCTTGATTTTGTAACTTTTAATGCCTTCTAATTATTTTGTAGGTCAATACTTAATTTTTGAAGCATTAATCCAAGATCACAATTTGTTTTCCATATGTTAAACAATTTTGATCATTTTAATTGAATTTTTATTCAATTAAAACACATTTTGAAAACAAATTAGGGTTTTTGGATTAATTCAACCCTCATAAATCATTTTCAAAACATTTTGGGCCTCTAATAGAGTGTAAGACCCAATCCTTTTTTGACCAAATCATTTTTGGGCCTCAGTGCATTGTATAAGTCCTGATACCGTCAAAAATAAACGGCGTGATCGTCGCCCTTTTGAAAAATAACAATTGGGTCTCTCCTTGAGCTATAAGACCCATTCAACACTTTGGGCCTCTAATAGAGTGTAAGACCCAACCCCCTTTTAACCAAAACAATTTTGGGCCTCACTTATTGTATAAGTCCCTCTGCGTTAAAAGAAAACCTCGGCGTGATCGCCATTTTTAATGAAAAATCAATTGGGTCTACCCTCGTGTTATAAGCCCCACTCTTTTTCTTTAAACCTTTTGGGCCTCTTGAGAGAGTGTAAGACCCATCCCTTTGTACAAAAAACCTTTTTGGGCCTCAGTCACTTGTATAAGTCCCTCTGTACAAATTCAAACAGTGCGCTCACTGATAAAACCCTGGGCCTCTCTTTGAGCTGTAAGCCCCAAATCTTTCTTTTTCAAAGCACTTTCTCCTTGGATTTTGAAATATACTGTTGTTTTCAATCTTTCTTTGTTGAACAACTAACCAAACAGCATGGAAGCTCTACAACCGAGTAAGTGTTTATATGCTTTCATTTACCGCTTTCATATACATATAACTGTATTGTGGGGCTGTTTCGCTGTAAGTCTTCTTTCATAAACTCATATCAACTGTGTAATAATAGTATAGATATTTAGAGTTTCCCCGGCAACTACGTCTAGCATTAAGCCCGTTGATCACTCTTAAATAGTCAAAACTAGATCCCCATAGGATTACCAGACACAGTTTTCCCTCCTCTTGGGTTAAAAAATATGGAGATATGAAAGGCAGCATTCTCGGTGAACCCTTTCATAGCCTGTCACTCGTAGAAGTTGTCAAAGAAACTCTATTCCCCAGAGATGATCTTTTCTCCGTGAATGGCATCTCTTGAGTTTCTTCCAAATTCTCAGACTTTCCTGGCTTGATCTATTCCTCGTGAATAGCCTATCTTGAACTTCTCGGGGTTTGGGGACCCACAGGCTTCTTAAAAGCACTTGTCAAGAAACTCTACTCCCCAGAGATGATATTTTCTCTGTGAATGGCATCTCTTGAGTTTCTTCCAAATTCTCGAACTTTCCTGGCTTGATCTATTCCTCGTGAATGACCTGTCTTGAATTTCTCGGGGTTTGGGGACCCAGCGGCTTCTTAAAAGCATCGGCCTCCTCTTGGGCATTGTTCAAGGACCCACAGGCTTACTAAAAGCATCCCCGCCTCCTCTTGGGCTTAGTACAAGGACCCGTCGGCTTCTTAGAAGTATTCACAGCCTCCTCTTAGGCTTCGTATAATGATCTCTTCCTCCGGGAATGATAGCCTCCTCTTGGGCTTCGTATAATTTTCATCTGGGCACAAGCCAATGATCCAAAACATAACCTAATATACTCCATGGGACCTCAGGGGATGCATACATCAAAAATCAGGAATTTGGGTTTCTTGACCTAATTCACCACTAAGTTGACTTTTGGGACAAATCATGAACCAAGACCTCAAGACATGATTTGAGGGTCTCTAATTTACCATATTGATCCATTTAGAACAATGGATTAATCCAAGAAGCTTGAGCAACAAGTCTCAATTTCATCTGCACCACAATTAGGGTTTCGCGAGGAAAGTCAACTGTAACTTTGACTTTTGACCAGGACATGCTCCCAAACCCTAAGACATGATTCAATATACCCTATGACACCCATGGAACATGTCCATCAAGTTTGATTTAGGTCAAGGACATGATTTCCTGAAGAATTATACAGTTTGGAATTCATCTGATAAAAAGTCAACTGTGCACAAAAGTCAACTTTGACTTTTTGAGATTTTTCACCAAAATGGATTTTTTAACCCTAAAATGATGTTAATGTATGATTTGAATCATCATTCATCAAGAAAAATCAAAGAAAGTGGGATAACTTGTAAAAGGGGTAACCATAAAAACTTAGAAAAATTTCTAAGTTATGGAAAAAGTGACATTAATGTGCCAACTTTGGAGGACCATAACTCCTAAACCACAAGGCCATTGTTCCCCATTCAAAGCTTGATTTGTAGATCACATTGCCCTCTACAAAAGCTTCATACTGACCTATGTCCAAATTCCTCATGGATTTTGAGTTATGGAGTGATCAAAATCAAGAAAAGTCACTTTGTTCCAACACTTAGTGAAAATTTCACTAAGTCAGAATCTGCCTTTACTTTTTTCCAAATGTAGGGGGATTTTTCACTTGGATTCAAAAGAGATCAAAACCAAACATGTTCAAACAGTTGTTGTATCATGTAAGGGCTTTCCAAAATGACCAAGAACATTACCAAATTCAATTTGAGCCATGAGATATGACATTGGCAAGTTGCCTTGCTGAAATCTGCCAAGGCAAGGCAGATTTTTGCACTTTTGGTCGATTTGCCAAAATCATCCAAATCCAAATGCTCCTATCCACTTGGACACCTCTGAGGATTAAATCTAAAGGGGACAATCACTGAGCCAAGCCTCCAAAGTCTTTGGAACAAGAAATAGCATGTTGAACCTAGAGTTGCCAAAATAGGGACAAGACTCCAATTTTGGATTAGAGCATTCAATGGAAGCATCAAGGTGGCATGAACTGAGCTCTTAGCAACTGAATTCAGTCAAGACTTATCCAAGACCAAGGGGACCAGCAGTCTGTGCCCTAACCTCTAGTCAATGGCTAGAGGAGACTTGGATTTTCATTTGCCAACATTGGCCAAACCTACTCAGCAGTTGCCATTCACTATTCCTTGCAAAACAAACTTGCTCTACTAAAAATAGAGCTCAATTGTGATCAGTTTAAGTACACCAAAGGCCTACAACACTTGCCTTTCTCAAAAACCACTTCTCACTCTCAAAAATGCTTTTCTTAGCAAGTCACTATCGGGTTTTTCATTAGAGAGCAATTCCACTCAAACCAATCACACACACACACCTCACATACATCATATAGAAGTGATCCAAACACTCACATAACATCTGGAACACCAAAATCACAAAATCACCAGCCAGTTGCTCAAGTTCTTGACAGATTTACAGTTGGGGTACCATCTCAAGTTCCCGATCATTTCAATCCATTCCAAGCATTCATACACACTCCATGGCACCTAGGGAAGCTATCCAGATCATTGGAACCTAGCTGTAACACCTCCAACACAAAACACGATCACCAGCTGCAAGAGGTAAGCATGAGCTCTTCTAACTCTATGATCCATGCAATTTTAGCTGCACAATAATTTGGCCATATGTTCATAATCATGCATGGAATGTTTTCCCTCAATAAATTGCATTGTTTGAATCGTGTGTGAAATTTCTGAACCTTCATGCAGAAATTAGGGTTCTTGAGGTTTCTCTTTGATTTCTTATTCCATGTTAAAAATAAATTAAATTAAAGATCATAGACATGATCGTGAGGTTAAAACGAGTTGATTGATATGTAGATTGCATGATATAATCAAGTATTCAGTGAGATTGGATAGAAAATGCAAATCTGGGAAACTCAGAACACGCGCGTGTTCTTGCCTTTGTTCTTTGCACCATTTTCAAATATTTGAATATTTGAATTTTGTGATTTTATTTAATTGATTCAAAAATTAATTTCTCTCTGAGTTTTAATGATTTTGAGTTGATTCTTTTTTTGATAATTCACAAAAATGTTAAAATATTTTATTTTATCAAAAAAATCCCAAAAATATTATTTATTTCATATAATTAATATTTTTGCAAAGAATTAATGTTTTATTTGTTTTTACCATTTAAAATGTTTTTTCCCTCTTGATTTTGTAACTTTTAATGCCTTCTAATTATTTTGTAGGTCAATACTTAATTTTTGAAGCATTAATCCAAGATCACAATTTGTTTTCCATATGTTAAACAATTTTGATCATTTTAATTGAATTTTTATTCAATTAAAACACATTTTGAAAACAAATTAGGGTTTTTGGATTAATTCAACCCTCATAAATCATTTTCAAAACATTTTGGGCCTCTAATAGAGTGTAAGACCCAATCCTTTTTTGACCAAATCATTTTTGGGCCTCAGTGCATTGTATAAGTCCTGATACCGTCAAAAATAAACGGCGTGATCGTCGCCCTTTTGAAAAATAACAATTGGGTCTCTCCTTGAGCTATAAGACCCATTCAACACTTTGGGCCTCTAATAGAGTGTAAGACCCAACCCCCTTTTAACCAAAACAATTTTGGGCCTCACTTATTGTATAAGTCCCTCTGCGTTAAAAGAAAACCTCGGCGTGATCGCCATTTTTAATGAAAAATCAATTGGGTCTACCCTCGTGTTATAAGCCCCACTCTTTTTCTTTAAACCTTTTGGGCCTCTTGAGAGAGTGTAAGACCCATCCCTTTGTACAAAAAACCTTTTTGGGCCTCAGTCACTTGTATAAGTCCCTCTGTACAAATTCAAACAGTGCGCTCACTGATAAAACCCTGGGCCTCTCTTTGAGCTGTAAGCCCCAAATCTTTCTTTTTCAAAGCACTTTCTCCTTGGATTTTGAAATATACTGTTGTTTTCAATCTTTCTTTGTTGAACAACTAACCAAACAGCATGGAAGCTCTACAACCGAGTAAGTGTTTATATGCTTTCATTTACCGCTTTCATATACATATAACTGTATTGTGGGGCTGTTTCGCTGTAAGTCTTCTTTCATAAACTCATATCAACTGTGTAATAATAGTATAGATATTTAGAGTTTCCCCGGCAACTACGTCTAGCATTAAGCCCGTTGATCACTCTTAAATAGTCAAAACTAGATCCCCATAGGATTACCAGACACAGTTTTCCCTCCTCTTGGGTTAAAAAATATGGAGATATGAAAGGCAGCATTCTCGGTGAACCCTTTCATAGCCTGTCACTCGTAGAAGTTGTCAAAGAAACTCTATTCCCCAGAGATGATCTTTTCTCCGTGAATGGCATCTCTTGAGTTTCTTCCAAATTCTCAGACTTTCCTGGCTTGATCTATTCCTCGTGAATAGCCTATCTTGAACTTCTCGGGGTTTGGGGACCCACAGGCTTCTTAAAAGCACTTGTCAAGAAACTCTACTCCCCAGAGATGATATTTTCTCTGTGAATGGCATCTCTTGAGTTTCTTCCAAATTCTCGAACTTTCCTGGCTTGATCTATTCCTCGTGAATGACCTGTCTTGAATTTCTCGGGGTTTGGGGACCCAGCGGCTTCTTAAAAGCATCGGCCTCCTCTTGGGCATTGTTCAAGGACCCACAGGCTTACTAAAAGCATCCCCGCCTCCTCTTGGGCTTAGTACAAGGACCCGTCGGCTTCTTAGAAGTATTCACAGCCTCCTCTTAGGCTTCGTATAATGATCTCTTCCTCCGGGAATGATAGCCTCCTCTTGGGCTTCGTATAATTTTCATCTGGGCACAAGCCAATGATCCAAAACATAACCTAATATACTCCATGGGACCTCAGGGGATGCATACATCAAAAATCAGGAATTTGGGTTTCTTGACCTAATTCACCACTAAGTTGACTTTTGGGACAAATCATGAACCAAGACCTCAAGACATGATTTGAGGGTCTCTAATTTACCATATTGATCCATTTAGAACAATGGATTAATCCAAGAAGCTTGAGCAACAAGTCTCAATTTCATCTGCACCACAATTAGGGTTTCGCGAGGAAAGTCAACTGTAACTTTGACTTTTGACCAGGACATGCTCCCAAACCCTAAGACATGATTCAATATACCCTATGACACCCATGGAACATGTCCATCAAGTTTGATTTAGGTCAAGGACATGATTTCCTGAAGAATTATACAGTTTGGAATTCATCTGATAAAAAGTCAACTGTGCACAAAAGTCAACTTTGACTTTTTGAGATTTTTCACCAAAATGGATTTTTTAACCCTAAAATGATGTTAATGTATGATTTGAATCATCATTCATCAAGAAAAATCAAAGAAAGTGGGATAACTTGTAAAAGGGGTAACCATAAAAACTTAGAAAAATTTCTAAGTTATGGAAAAAGTGACATTAATGTGCCAACTTTGGAGGACCATAACTCCTAAACCACAAGGCCATTGTTCCCCATTCAAAGCTTGATTTGTAGATCACATTGCCCTCTACAAAAGCTTCATACTGACCTATGTCCAAATTCCTCATGGATTTTGAGTTATGGAGTGATCAAAATCAAGAAAAGTCACTTTGTTCCAACACTTAGTGAAAATTTCACTAAGTCAGAATCTGCCTTTACTTTTTTCCAAATGTAGGGGGATTTTTCACTTGGATTCAAAAGAGATCAAAACCAAACATGTTCAAACAGTTGTTGTATCATGTAAGGGCTTTCCAAAATGACCAAGAACATTACCAAATTCAATTTGAGCCATGAGATATGACATTGGCAAGTTGCCTTGCTGAAATCTGCCAAGGCAAGGCAGATTTTTGCACTTTTGGTCGATTTGCCAAAATCATCCAAATCCAAATGCTCCTATCCACTTGGACACCTCTGAGGATTAAATCTAAAGGGGACAATCACTGAGCCAAGCCTCCAAAGTCTTTGGAACAAGAAATAGCATGTTGAACCTAGAGTTGCCAAAATAGGGACAAGACTCCAATTTTGGATTAGAGCATTCAATGGAAGCATCAAGGTGGCATGAACTGAGCTCTTAGCAACTGAATTCAGTCAAGACTTATCCAAGACCAAGGGGACCAGCAGTCTGTGCCCTAACCTCTAGTCAATGGCTAGAGGAGACTTGGATTTTCATTTGCCAACATTGGCCAAACCTACTCAGCAGTTGCCATTCACTATTCCTTGCAAAACAAACTTGCTCTACTAAAAATAGAGCTCAATTGTGATCAGTTTAAGTACACCAAAGGCCTACAACACTTGCCTTTCTCAAAAACCACTTCTCACTCTCAAAAATGCTTTTCTTAGCAAGTCACTATCGGGTTTTTCATTAGAGAGCAATTCCACTCAAACCAATCACACACACACACCTCACATACATCATATAGAAGTGATCCAAACACTCACATAACATCTGGAACACCAAAATCACAAAATCACCAGCCAGTTGCTCAAGTTCTTGACAGATTTACAGTTGGGGTACCATCTCAAGTTCCCGATCATTTCAATCCATTCCAAGCATTCATACACACTCCATGGCACCTAGGGAAGCTATCCAGATCATTGGAACCTAGCTGTAACACCTCCAACACAAAACACGATCACCAGCTGCAAGAGGTAAGCATGAGCTCTTCTAACTCTATGATCCATGCAATTTTAGCTGCACAATAATTTGGCCATATGTTCATAATCATGCATGGAATGTTTTCCCTCAATAAATTGCATTGTTTGAATCGTGTGTGAAATTTCTGAACCTTCATGCAGAAATTAGGGTTCTTGAGGTTTCTCTTTGATTTCTTATTCCATGTTAAAAATAAATTAAATTAAAGATCATAGACATGATCGTGAGGTTAAAACGAGTTGATTGATATGTAGATTGCATGATATAATCAAGTATTCAGTGAGATTGGATAGAAAATGCAAATCTGGGAAACTCAGAACACGCGCGTGTTCTTGCCTTTGTTCTTTGCACCATTTTCAAATATTTGAATATTTGAATTTTGTGATTTTATTTAATTGATTCAAAAATTAATTTCTCTCTGAGTTTTAATGATTTTGAGTTGATTCTTTTTTTGATAATTCACAAAAATGTTAAAATATTTTATTTTATCAAAAAAATCCCAAAAATATTATTTATTTCATATAATTAATATTTTTGCAAAGAATTAATGTTTTATTTGTTTTTACCATTTAAAATGTTTTTTCCCTCTTGATTTTGTAACTTTTAATGCCTTCTAATTATTTTGTAGGTCAATACTTAATTTTTGAAGCATTAATCCAAGATCACAATTTGTTTTCCATATGTTAAACAATTTTGATCATTTTAATTGAATTTTTATTCAATTAAAACACATTTTGAAAACAAATTAGGGTTTTTGGATTAATTCAACCCTCATAAATCATTTTCAAAACATTTTGGGCCTCTAATAGAGTGTAAGACCCAATCCTTTTTTGACCAAATCATTTTTGGGCCTCAGTGCATTGTATAAGTCCTGATACCGTCAAAAATAAACGGCGTGATCGTCGCCCTTTTGAAAAATAACAATTGGGTCTCTCCTTGAGCTATAAGACCCATTCAACACTTTGGGCCTCTAATAGAGTGTAAGACCCAACCCCCTTTTAACCAAAACAATTTTGGGCCTCACTTATTGTATAAGTCCCTCTGCGTTAAAAGAAAACCTCGGCGTGATCGCCATTTTTAATGAAAAATCAATTGGGTCTACCCTCGTGTTATAAGCCCCACTCTTTTTCTTTAAACCTTTTGGGCCTCTTGAGAGAGTGTAAGACCCATCCCTTTGTACAAAAAACCTTTTTGGGCCTCAGTCACTTGTATAAGTCCCTCTGTACAAATTCAAACAGTGCGCTCACTGATAAAACCCTGGGCCTCTCTTTGAGCTGTAAGCCCCAAATCTTTCTTTTTCAAAGCACTTTCTCCTTGGATTTTGAAATATACTGTTGTTTTCAATCTTTCTTTGTTGAACAACTAACCAAACAGCATGGAAGCTCTACAACCGAGTAAGTGTTTATATGCTTTCATTTACCGCTTTCATATACATATAACTGTATTGTGGGGCTGTTTCGCTGTAAGTCTTCTTTCATAAACTCATATCAACTGTGTAATAATAGTATAGATATTTAGAGTTTCCCCGGCAACTACGTCTAGCATTAAGCCCGTTGATCACTCTTAAATAGTCAAAACTAGATCCCCATAGGATTACCAGACACAGTTTTCCCTCCTCTTGGGTTAAAAAATATGGAGATATGAAAGGCAGCATTCTCGGTGAACCCTTTCATAGCCTGTCACTCGTAGAAGTTGTCAAAGAAACTCTATTCCCCAGAGATGATCTTTTCTCCGTGAATGGCATCTCTTGAGTTTCTTCCAAATTCTCAGACTTTCCTGGCTTGATCTATTCCTCGTGAATAGCCTATCTTGAACTTCTCGGGGTTTGGGGACCCACAGGCTTCTTAAAAGCACTTGTCAAGAAACTCTACTCCCCAGAGATGATATTTTCTCTGTGAATGGCATCTCTTGAGTTTCTTCCAAATTCTCGAACTTTCCTGGCTTGATCTATTCCTCGTGAATGACCTGTCTTGAATTTCTCGGGGTTTGGGGACCCAGCGGCTTCTTAAAAGCATCGGCCTCCTCTTGGGCATTGTTCAAGGACCCACAGGCTTACTAAAAGCATCCCCGCCTCCTCTTGGGCTTAGTACAAGGACCCGTCGGCTTCTTAGAAGTATTCACAGCCTCCTCTTAGGCTTCGTATAATGATCTCTTCCTCCGGGAATGATAGCCTCCTCTTGGGCTTCGTATAATTTTCATCTGGGCACAAGCCAATGATCCAAAACATAACCTAATATACTCCATGGGACCTCAGGGGATGCATACATCAAAAATCAGGAATTTGGGTTTCTTGACCTAATTCACCACTAAGTTGACTTTTGGGACAAATCATGAACCAAGACCTCAAGACATGATTTGAGGGTCTCTAATTTACCATATTGATCCATTTAGAACAATGGATTAATCCAAGAAGCTTGAGCAACAAGTCTCAATTTCATCTGCACCACAATTAGGGTTTCGCGAGGAAAGTCAACTGTAACTTTGACTTTTGACCAGGACATGCTCCCAAACCCTAAGACATGATTCAATATACCCTATGACACCCATGGAACATGTCCATCAAGTTTGATTTAGGTCAAGGACATGATTTCCTGAAGAATTATACAGTTTGGAATTCATCTGATAAAAAGTCAACTGTGCACAAAAGTCAACTTTGACTTTTTGAGATTTTTCACCAAAATGGATTTTTTAACCCTAAAATGATGTTAATGTATGATTTGAATCATCATTCATCAAGAAAAATCAAAGAAAGTGGGATAACTTGTAAAAGGGGTAACCATAAAAACTTAGAAAAATTTCTAAGTTATGGAAAAAGTGACATTAATGTGCCAACTTTGGAGGACCATAACTCCTAAACCACAAGGCCATTGTTCCCCATTCAAAGCTTGATTTGTAGATCACATTGCCCTCTACAAAAGCTTCATACTGACCTATGTCCAAATTCCTCATGGATTTTGAGTTATGGAGTGATCAAAATCAAGAAAAGTCACTTTGTTCCAACACTTAGTGAAAATTTCACTAAGTCAGAATCTGCCTTTACTTTTTTCCAAATGTAGGGGGATTTTTCACTTGGATTCAAAAGAGATCAAAACCAAACATGTTCAAACAGTTGTTGTATCATGTAAGGGCTTTCCAAAATGACCAAGAACATTACCAAATTCAATTTGAGCCATGAGATATGACATTGGCAAGTTGCCTTGCTGAAATCTGCCAAGGCAAGGCAGATTTTTGCACTTTTGGTCGATTTGCCAAAATCATCCAAATCCAAATGCTCCTATCCACTTGGACACCTCTGAGGATTAAATCTAAAGGGGACAATCACTGAGCCAAGCCTCCAAAGTCTTTGGAACAAGAAATAGCATGTTGAACCTAGAGTTGCCAAAATAGGGACAAGACTCCAATTTTGGATTAGAGCATTCAATGGAAGCATCAAGGTGGCATGAACTGAGCTCTTAGCAACTGAATTCAGTCAAGACTTATCCAAGACCAAGGGGACCAGCAGTCTGTGCCCTAACCTCTAGTCAATGGCTAGAGGAGACTTGGATTTTCATTTGCCAACATTGGCCAAACCTACTCAGCAGTTGCCATTCACTATTCCTTGCAAAACAAACTTGCTCTACTAAAAATAGAGCTCAATTGTGATCAGTTTAAGTACACCAAAGGCCTACAACACTTGCCTTTCTCAAAAACCACTTCTCACTCTCAAAAATGCTTTTCTTAGCAAGTCACTATCGGGTTTTTCATTAGAGAGCAATTCCACTCAAACCAATCACACACACACACCTCACATACATCATATAGAAGTGATCCAAACACTCACATAACATCTGGAACACCAAAATCACAAAATCACCAGCCAGTTGCTCAAGTTCTTGACAGATTTACAGTTGGGGTACCATCTCAAGTTCCCGATCATTTCAATCCATTCCAAGCATTCATACACACTCCATGGCACCTAGGGAAGCTATCCAGATCATTGGAACCTAGCTGTAACACCTCCAACACAAAACACGATCACCAGCTGCAAGAGGTAAGCATGAGCTCTTCTAACTCTATGATCCATGCAATTTTAGCTGCACAATAATTTGGCCATATGTTCATAATCATGCATGGAATGTTTTCCCTCAATAAATTGCATTGTTTGAATCGTGTGTGAAATTTCTGAACCTTCATGCAGAAATTAGGGTTCTTGAGGTTTCTCTTTGATTTCTTATTCCATGTTAAAAATAAATTAAATTAAAGATCATAGACATGATCGTGAGGTTAAAACGAGTTGATTGATATGTAGATTGCATGATATAATCAAGTATTCAGTGAGATTGGATAGAAAATGCAAATCTGGGAAACTCAGAACACGCGCGTGTTCTTGCCTTTGTTCTTTGCACCATTTTCAAATATTTGAATATTTGAATTTTGTGATTTTATTTAATTGATTCAAAAATTAATTTCTCTCTGAGTTTTAATGATTTTGAGTTGATTCTTTTTTTGATAATTCACAAAAATGTTAAAATATTTTATTTTATCAAAAAAATCCCAAAAATATTATTTATTTCATATAATTAATATTTTTGCAAAGAATTAATGTTTTATTTGTTTTTACCATTTAAAATGTTTTTTCCCTCTTGATTTTGTAACTTTTAATGCCTTCTAATTATTTTGTAGGTCAATACTTAATTTTTGAAGCATTAATCCAAGATCACAATTTGTTTTCCATATGTTAAACAATTTTGATCATTTTAATTGAATTTTTATTCAATTAAAACACATTTTGAAAACAAATTAGGGTTTTTGGATTAATTCAACCCTCATAAATCATTTTCAAAACATTTTGGGCCTCTAATAGAGTGTAAGACCCAATCCTTTTTTGACCAAATCATTTTTGGGCCTCAGTGCATTGTATAAGTCCTGATACCGTCAAAAATAAACGGCGTGATCGTCGCCCTTTTGAAAAATAACAATTGGGTCTCTCCTTGAGCTATAAGACCCATTCAACACTTTGGGCCTCTAATAGAGTGTAAGACCCAACCCCCTTTTAACCAAAACAATTTTGGGCCTCACTTATTGTATAAGTCCCTCTGCGTTAAAAGAAAACCTCGGCGTGATCGCCATTTTTAATGAAAAATCAATTGGGTCTACCCTCGTGTTATAAGCCCCACTCTTTTTCTTTAAACCTTTTGGGCCTCTTGAGAGAGTGTAAGACCCATCCCTTTGTACAAAAAACCTTTTTGGGCCTCAGTCACTTGTATAAGTCCCTCTGTACAAATTCAAACAGTGCGCTCACTGATAAAACCCTGGGCCTCTCTTTGAGCTGTAAGCCCCAAATCTTTCTTTTTCAAAGCACTTTCTCCTTGGATTTTGAAATATACTGTTGTTTTCAATCTTTCTTTGTTGAACAACTAACCAAACAGCATGGAAGCTCTACAACCGAGTAAGTGTTTATATGCTTTCATTTACCGCTTTCATATACATATAACTGTATTGTGGGGCTGTTTCGCTGTAAGTCTTCTTTCATAAACTCATATCAACTGTGTAATAATAGTATAGATATTTAGAGTTTCCCCGGCAACTACGTCTAGCATTAAGCCCGTTGATCACTCTTAAATAGTCAAAACTAGATCCCCATAGGATTACCAGACACAGTTTTCCCTCCTCTTGGGTTAAAAAATATGGAGATATGAAAGGCAGCATTCTCGGTGAACCCTTTCATAGCCTGTCACTCGTAGAAGTTGTCAAAGAAACTCTATTCCCCAGAGATGATCTTTTCTCCGTGAATGGCATCTCTTGAGTTTCTTCCAAATTCTCAGACTTTCCTGGCTTGATCTATTCCTCGTGAATAGCCTATCTTGAACTTCTCGGGGTTTGGGGACCCACAGGCTTCTTAAAAGCACTTGTCAAGAAACTCTACTCCCCAGAGATGATATTTTCTCTGTGAATGGCATCTCTTGAGTTTCTTCCAAATTCTCGAACTTTCCTGGCTTGATCTATTCCTCGTGAATGACCTGTCTTGAATTTCTCGGGGTTTGGGGACCCAGCGGCTTCTTAAAAGCATCGGCCTCCTCTTGGGCATTGTTCAAGGACCCACAGGCTTACTAAAAGCATCCCCGCCTCCTCTTGGGCTTAGTACAAGGACCCGTCGGCTTCTTAGAAGTATTCACAGCCTCCTCTTAGGCTTCGTATAATGATCTCTTCCTCCGGGAATGATAGCCTCCTCTTGGGCTTCGTACAAGGACCTCGCGGCTTCTTAAAAGTCCCTAACCTCCTCTTGGGCTTCGTACAAATTGTCCCGACGACCTCCTAGAGGTATAGGAACAGAACTTAGTCATCTTCATAGAACAGTCCTTTCAAAGAGTCTACTACTGTTTCTCAAAGCATAGTACAAAAGATGAAACTCTAGACACGGACAGTCTAATTTCCTTGAGTCTCCAAGACATTCTCAAGCTCCCTTCAAAAATAGGAAGAAAACCCGTAGACTCGGACAGTCTCAATACCCTTTGGATTTCCCGTTTCCTCAAAGATAAGGAATAACCCTGATCCACGAATCAAATCATTGAGTACAACATTACTCATATAAGAACTGATTTTCTCTTTAAAATCAGCATATTGGATCTGTCACTCAACTGAAACAGCACCATAGCCTCCTCTTGGGCTTTGTATAATAATTCTTCCTCAGCGAAGCAAACGTTTAACCTCTCTCTCGGGCTTCATACGAGATACAAAAGACTCATTCGTTGAGTCAAACAACGTTTAGCCTCTCTCTCGGGCTTTGTACGAGACACATAAGAGACTCCCTCATTGAGTCAATCACCCCTTTCGCCTCCATCCCGGGCTTTGTACGAGATACAAAAACTCTCTTGTTGATTCAAATAGCCTCTATCTCGGGCTTTATACGAGATACCAAAAGATTCCCTTGTTGAGTCAAAACCTTTTAGCCTCTCTCTCGGGCTTTGTACGAGACACATATTAGCCTCCTCTTAGGCTTTGTATAAGAAAACCACTGGTTGATCCAATCAACCTTTTAGCCTCAAAGTTGTGCCTCGTTCGCAGTACACAAACATTAACAACTCCTTCCCCTTCATCTAATCGTTGTAAGCGGCAAGCCTCTGGATCATCTACATCCATGCCACTGTCCCTCTTTTAGCATGAGAAATTCCTAAGGAAAGATATCATTACTCTACACTGAGTTAAAGTCTTCTCCTTCAGGTTAAAAATCTCCTATAAAGGAAATTATGGCATTGCCGGATTCACACATCCCGGTTAAAGTAATTCTCCTTTATAAACAGTTGTGACATACAACCCCCTCTTTAGAGATGACAAATTCTCTCTAAAGTCAAACCCTTTTAGCTTCACATCTTGGGCTTTGAACAAGATACAAATAGACTCTTCAGCTTCACATCTTGGGCTTTAAACAAGATATAAACCACCTTTCGCTTCACGTCTTGGGCTTTGAACAAGACACCAAAATACCATTTCCTCCCATAGAATAGGAGGAACTACGAACGCTCTGATTTCCCTGTTTCGGTAAACGGGAATATGTAGGCATAAGATTGAAAGAAAAGATCTTAGCGAGCACACTAAACAAAAACCCAAAATCCCATACTTTCATATACATCCGTCCTAACATCTCAACCGATAGCCTAAAACACCTATTTTCGAAAAAATAACCAAGGAGAGACCCCGAATCTTTGTAGCATCTGTAAACCAACAGTTTTGACTGTTTAACCTCAGTATGCAAGCAGGGTTAGTTGGAGACATCTATTTCCCTTCCTTCATCAGCTTTAATAGGATAAAAAATGAATCGAACTGTAGTACTAGAGCGATCGTGCTTCGCAACCACATCCAAAAATCACTCGCTACAGGATGCACTTTTTGTGGAGAAGAAGTGGGGTCGCTTAATGACACCTTTGGAAGGTTATAATGCAGAGATTGTCTGAGATTTTTATGCAAATGCACTTCCCGGTGATGGGGAGCGGTTTAGCTGGACCTCTCTTGTGAGGGGGACTATTGTGAGATTCGATCGGAGGACTATTAACACGGTTCTGGGCAATTCGTTGTCGTTGATAGGTACTCAGTTGGACGCTTATCATAGAGATCTCCATCTTCATCGTGACATTCCGAAGATGACCCGTGATTTACTCCTTCCGGGTAAAGATGTGGAGCGTAACTCATCCGGGGTTGCAATTAGATACCAAAGGGTAGATATGCAACCATTGGTCCAACTCATCTTGCTTTTTGTGCTTACTAACATCACGCCAAGGTCACATCATAGCACCATCCCTATACCTTTGGCCTATCTTATCCATAGCATTCAGACGAATGTAGAGATTGACGTGGCCCGCATTATTGCTGATGAGATCAAGGCTATTGTTCTATGTGGACTTGGAGGTACTGCGGCTCGCAAGAATGCCACGCTTGCTTTTCTGTGTCTCATAATGTCTTTGTGTGCTCATGCTGGAGTTGATATACCCGCACGCAGGCAGGTCACGATTCCTTCGGCTATAGATGATCGATATGTGGATAAGTTTTGTAGGCCCAGAGGGGAAATTGGAGAATCTTCTGGTTCTGGTACTGATGCTAGCGCAGGGGATAATGGAGTTTCTGGATCGGCATCACCGGCCTTTTATCCTTTTCAGCAGGAAATTTGTCAATACAACTGGGATTGGATGGCGGCTTCACAGCACGTCATGACTGACCTTCATGATTATATGCAGATACTCCAGTTGCAGATTCGCGACCCTGCCACTGAGCACTCGATGATGTCTAGGGAGCAGTTCCTAGCACATGCCGGTTGGCCTGAGGGCAGGCCAATTTTTGGAGGGGGTGAAGATGATGGTGCTGAGGATGAGGAGGTTGGTGAGGGAATTATTGGTGATGATGATGAGGCGACTGGTTCTGCTGTCGGTTCTGAGGAGGAGGAGATTGAGGGGTACGATGAGGACTAATTTTGTTGATTTCAGACTTTTGTACTTCCTTTGTGCTACAAAGTGAAGTTTTATCATGTTTTATGTATTTTGTTTTATTTCAGTTTAGTAATGATGTACTTTATACACTATGTTGGATTATTTTTGGTTGTATGATGTTTATGTACCCTTTGGTGGTACTTTTGACTCTGTAGGTGTGTTCACACCAGTACATTGCTATTTTTATTAGTAGTAGTATTTGATGTTTTCAGTAAAAAATTTATGTTTTTAGTTTACTAATATTTCAGTTTTAATTAGTGTATTAAGTGTTTAATTCTTCAGTTTACGAATGCTCAACACTTAAATGGTCGGTATGCTTATGTGTTAAGAGTTGAATTCTTCAGTTACGAATGTTCAACTCTTTGAATGTTAATATGTTTTTTTTTATTGTCTTATGTTGGTATGCTTGTGAATATTTAATGTTTCCTTCTTTTGTTGATGGAACTTGGGGAAGCCAAGGTTGGTGATTCTTGATATTAAAAGAAGATTCTTCCAAGTTGGATGGCGATGATAGTAATTTAAGCATTATATTATCGGCAAGGTACATAGTTACCTAGTTCTAGAATTTAGAATGTGTTAGAATTTGTGTCTTTGTACAAATGAAAATTGTGTTTCTTGTTACAACTTTATTGATTGCTTATGTCATTTAGGTCCAAAAATCACAAAAGTGAGAAACCTCCAGGTTATACTATATGCTTTGGATTGATGATAGATTTTGTTTTATACTTTTAATTCATGCTTCATCTTGTGATTTGTGCTTTTGTGGAAGTATTAGAAATGATCAAGGCACTTGTTGATCTTGAGCACAACCATTTCCAAACAGTAATTCACCCGTGAGTAGCGAGAATTCGTTAGCCCCTTTGTGCCTAAATTTGTTAGATCTCTTTTAGTGATGAACTTTGAGTTGTACATATATAAAAAAAATCAATCAAGTTCATCATTGAATTTTTGAGAGCTTCTAAAAATTTTTCTTCTTGAACCTTGGAACTTCTGTTTTAATTGACTCCATTGCCTTAAAAAGTAAGGAACATTCACGTAAGGTTGAGTCGAAAATAAGTTGGGGAGAATGAAAAGAAGGATTGTTGAATTGCTCAAACTTGTGAAAACATTTAAGCAAGCAGGAAAAGAAAAGAGTGTGTGAATATGTGTGTACAAAAGAGAAAAAGAATGCTTGCTTGAACGAGAAAAATAGATCCAATAATTGTACAGGGAAGTTTGAGATGGTGTGATAAAGAAAAATTGGTGAATAAAGTTGAGGTGTTGTGAATACTTTGTAGAGTGAATGTTCTTTTGCATCGACAATTTCGATTCAATGGCCATTAGAAATGTCCCTTTTTTGTGTACCCGACCAAGCTGCAACCTTGAAGCCCTTAGTGATCTTGTGCTTCCATGATTTCTTTTGTGATCATTTAGATATTGTATGAATTGCTTAGTATTTGCATCATTTGTCATTTGAGTGAAATTCTCCTGTGCTTGTATGCACGTTTTCCTTCGATCCTTTTTCAAAGAGGAGTGTTAGAATGGCATGAGCATGATTATTTAGTTGTCTCTTGAAACATTGTTTGAAAGTTGTTTAAGAGTCAAGTTCTTTTACATTGTAAGTGCTAGGATTGTGTAATTGTTGCTTTGTTGTGATTGTTGTTTATTTGAGCCGTTTATCTTGTCTTGGTTGAGTTTTATACTCGAGCAAATCCTCTTGAGAGGCATACTTTGCTTGAGGAAAAACAAAGAGTTAGTTGGGGAGAGTTTGTTAAATGTCAAACATATTACATATTTGTATTCAATACTTGACATTTTTCATTTCTTTCTATGTCTAACTTGTGATTTTAGTGGTGATTTGTTGTAATTCTTCAAACATGGGAATATACTTGTGGTGCTTGTAATTTGTGTGCTAGTGTGCAGAAATAGGTATGAAATGATCAAGAAAGTAAGACACACGGAGTGGATGCAAGCTGCCATAGAATCAAGTAGCAACAGCAGGGTTCGCTAGGCGAATCCTGGCGAAGTCACCTGCGAACGTTCGCCTAGCGAACGGTGGCGAAGCTTCCAGCGAAGAGAGGCAGAAAGATGGAGTGGAAAAAGGGAGTAAAATTCGCTGTGGTGAGGGAGCCAGCGAATGTTCGCTGCTTTGTTCGCTAGGCGAAGCTTCCAGCGAAGAGAGGCATAAAGTCTAAGTGGAAAAAGGATCCAAAATTCGTTGGGGTGAAGGTTTTGGCGAATGCTCGCTTTGCGAATGATTTTGTTCGCCTGGCGAACCTGCGATAACTTTTGTGGGCGGTTTAAGTCGGAGGCTCTTAAAGTGCCACTTTTTAATCCATTCGCTAGGCGGATGATTCCTCCGCTAGGTGAAGGTTGCTGAATTTTAGTGTTGTATAAATAGATTTTCACTTTTCTTGAAAGAGAATTTTTTTGCTATTTTCACACAAAGACATAGTTTTCTGTATTTTGATCATCTAAGAGGAAATTTTCACCTAGAGAAGCTGAAGTCACATCCATTCTCGATTAGTCGACGTGGATGTTCATTCATCTCCTCTTGAAACTTTTCATCCAAGCTACCATGAGAATGAGTAGCTAAACACTCTTGTGTTAAGGTTAGATGTAGTTGATTTTGATCATATGTATTTTTTTTATCTTTTGTATATGAACAAGGTTAATGATGTATTTGTGGTTTGTATTACTCTAGACATAGATTCTACAAATCATGACCTAAGAATTTCATCTCTTAAAAACCAAACTCTAGACATAGATTTGGGATTTGTTATTCGCTTTGTGTTGATCTTAACGATTGTTGTTTCGATTATTTGCGTGAGACATCATCTAACGGTCTAAACAACGATACTCACGACTTTGCTTTAGACATAAACTTAGTCGAGAGGATACGCGGTTGTATTGGTCGGAAACGAAGTTCATATGCTTGATTTATCGAATATGTGTGAAAAGGATTAGCAAAACCTAACCTTGACATGCTTTTCTAAAAACCTTACAAACTATTTGCAACAAATTTACTCTTTGCTACCAATTAATGGTAACCAAAATTGAGAACCATTTGAAACTCTTGAACTTAAAACATTGTGAATTTTGAACGGCAAGCATCTAATATCGCACAATCCCTGTGGAGACGATAAAAACACCCCCTAATATTGTTTCAACAATACTCCTTGCTCATTTGTGCACTTCACAAATTCTTTCTCCCTTATAAAGCTATCTATGTTCTTATTCCAAGCTCTTGGAGCTTACTTAAGTCCATAAATGGCTTTATGCATCCTGTACACCTTTCTTTCTTCGCCTTATTTCACAAACCCAGCTGGTTGTGCAACATAAACTTCTTTATCTAAGGGGCCATTTAGAAATTCACATTTCACATCCATCTGACATATGTACCAGTTGTTCATGTTTGCTAGACCAACAACCAACCTGATTGTTTCGATTTTAGCAACTGGTACAAGGACTTCGTCGAAATCAATTCCTTTATTTTGAAGAAATCCTTTTGATATAAGTTTTGCCTTGTGTCGAGTTACTTCTCCTTTGGGATTCATCTTCACCTTGTATACCCACTTCACATCAATTTCCTTTTTGCCTTGAGGCAATTCGACAAGTAACTAAGTGTTGTTAACTTCGATGGACTCTAGTTCCTCATTCATTGATTTCACCCACTTCGAATCTTTCAAGGCCTCAACTGCATTGACTGGTTTGAAATCTACGTAGAAAGAATATTATACAATTTCACCTTCTTCGTTGACCAAATCATCTGATGTAATCACACATTCTTGCAACCTTTCAGGCATGTGTCTGCTTCGTTGAGGTGTGTTAGGGCCTGCTTCACCTCTGACTTCTTTTTTTCGAACTCCGCTTTTGACTTCACTAGCTGGTTTTTCACATAAGATTCTCATTGAATACTTCTTAACATTCTCAATCCAGACCCATTCCTTAAGCTCATCTATGATCATGCCATGCTGATCACGACTTACTTGTTCACTAGGTCGAATAATTCATATCCTCCAATCAAATGATATCCTATTAAGATCATTTGACTTGATATGTCATCAAGTTTTCTTCTCAACTGATCTGGCACATGTCTACGTGTTATAGATCCAAACACCTTCAGATGACTTAGGCTAGGCCTGACACCAGACCAACATTCTTCTGGCGTGATTCCTTCTAGCTTATTCATCAGACATCTATTCAAGATGTATGTTACAGTTGACATAACTTCTCCCCATAATTTGTTGAGTAGATGCTTGCCTCTCAACATACTTCTCACCATATTCATGATGGTTCTATTCTCCCTTTCTGCAGTTCCATTTTGCTATGGAGTGTAGGATGGCACCACATCATGCACAATCCTTTCTTTCTCACATAATGCATCGAAATCTTTCGACACACTCTCCACCACCATCAGTCCTCAGAATCTTTAGCTTTCGACCACTTTGTCTTTTGACCATAGATTTAAACTTGGCAAATACCTCGATCACTTTACTTTTCTTCTTGATCAGGTAAGTCCATATTTTTTGACTGAAATCATCTATGAATGTGACAATATCTATTACCTCCAGTTGAATCCACCTGGATAGGTCAGCACACAACAGAGTATATGACTTCAAGAATTGCCTTCGACTTGCTTCTTGCATCCTAGCTAAAGTTGTTCTTGTGTTGTTTCGCCTAAATACATTCTTCACACAGTTCGCTTGGAATGTCGATTTCTGGTAATCCTGAAACCATATTTTTTCTCTTCAAATCTCTGATGTCGTTGAAATTGAGATGACCAAGTCTATAATGCCATATCCATTCATCTCTGTTAGTTACAGCTGTAAGGCACTTATGCTCCATCACATTAAGTTCAATCTCGAAGGTTCTATTCTGAGACATTGGTTCCTTCAAGATTAACCTACCACCTGAGTCGAGAACTCCCATCATCTTGTCTTCAATCGAAACTTTGTAATTCTTTTCGACCAATTTCCCTATACTGAGTAAATTACTCCTCATGCTTGGTATGTAAAATACATTGGAAATTACTGACCTTTTGCAATCTTTCCTCATAATCAGAATATCACAAATACCTTTAGTTGTTAGAGTATTGTCATTTGCAAATTTTACCATGTTCTTCATTGAGGGCTTTATGTTGACAAACCAATATTTCCTTCCAAACATGTGTAATGAGCATCCTGAGTCCAAGTACCATTGGTCCTTGAATCTCTCTTCATCTCTCATTGTAACCATTAACAACATATTTTCTTCTTCATGTTTCGCCAGCTTTGCATCAGCTTCTTGATTCTTCTACTTTTCAGGACAATCACTAGAATAGTTATCATACTTCTGGCAATTGTAACCCTGAATGTGACTTTTGTCAGGTTTTCTACCACCACCTCTTCCTCTACCCGCTGCACCACCTCTTTGGTTGCTCTGGTATGAGGACATTGTCTTATTCGACCAGCCTCCTTCTTGCTGATTTCGACCAGTCGAATTGTTGTAATCTTCTTTACCTTTTTTGCTATTCCAACTTCCTTTGCCTTTCTTTTCTTTTGCTGATTGCTCCTGCAAATCCACATCACTCTTCGACTTTTCTGCAACTCTTTCAGTAATTTTTTGTTCATGATATTCAAGCATCCCTTGAATCTCTTCCTTTGTCAATGTTGACAGGTATTTTGACTCTTTTATGGCTATTGCCATGTGGTCGAATTTTGATGCCAATGACCTCAAGATCTTTGCAACAAGTGATCTTGATGTCAATACTTCTCCACATACTTTAATTTGATTCACCAATTTAGTAGCCCTAGTGAAGAAATTAGGTATGCTTTCATTGTCCTCCATTTGAAGCAATTCATAGGTTCTTTAGTGAGTTTGTAACCTCACCTTTTCTGCACCTCCAAACGATTTCTCTAGAATTTCCCATGCTAGTTTCACTGATTCTACATCACTAGCCTTTTCAAAATTATATGAATCAACACATTGATGAATTATAAAGAGAGCCTTATAATCTTTCTTCTTCAATTCTTTGTGTGCATCCTTTTCTTCATCCGTCGCATTTCCTACAAGCGGTGTTACTCCTTCCTTCACAAAATTCCAAAGATCTTGATAACAAAAAACCACATTCATCTGGTTGCACCAATTCTTATAATTATTGTTTTTGATAATCGAAAGACTCGCCAAAAAATCATGTTTGGATGATTCATCGTCATCGTGTTTTGCTTCCACGGATCACAACCGAAGCTCTAGATACCAGATGTTGGAATTAACCTAAAACTTTGAGAATTCTGAATCAATCTTAATGAACAAGATTCAATCAACCGATCGAAATCCCTTATTATTCACTCTTCACTCGAGCGAATCAATCACATCTTGATTGCAAGAATGATTCTGCGTAACAATTACTAATGAAAGAAGAAAGAAAATTGAATAAGAAAGAAGATTAGGGTTTGGCAAATTTGGGGAAGAAGAAGATGATTTATGCAGAGTCTTTTTCTTTCCACAAACTTTGGAAATATTCTTAATTTTGCAACTGCAAGTGATTACAAGACTATTACAAAATAGGGGTTACTCCCTCTATTTATAACTGAGCTAGCTTGCTCCCTAAGCTAAAGCTCAAAATATACAAAAGGCCCAAAATTCCTATTTTGGTCTAAGTAGAAATGATGTGTCAAGCAATCTGCTTCGACACTTCGTCATCTTATACAACTCTACACACACTACAAGTTTCGACATATCCGTGTTTCTGTCGAGCACGACCTGCTTCGACACAAGAAATTAAATTCTCAACAGTTGATAGATTCAGATTGGTGATTGGTGGTGGCTGATAGAGTCTGAGTGGTGGTTAATGGAATTAGAGTGGTGATCATGAAAGTCATATTGAAGATCATAAATAGATAAAAAGATGCTCGAAAGTGAAAAATGTAATGATCAATAGTGGTTAACGTGGTGGTTGATGGTTGTTAGCATGGTGGTTAGTGATGGTCAGAATGGTTGTTAGAATGGTGATTGGTGTGGCGGTTGGGATTATTAGTGGCGACATGTTAACATTGAAATAAAAGCATAAATTATAAATAAAAAAACATTTTTTTTTTGTTGAGTTTTAATAGAAAACTGTTTTGAAATTAAGTATAAAAATTAACTAGATTTTATTTTAGACGAACAAATTTCAATTTTAAAATCGATTTTCAAAATCAAAAACTCATGACCACTCCAAATGAGGCCAAATTTTTTAATGAAATGGATGTTCTCATGCAAACTACTCCACAATGATTAAAATAAATATTAAAAATATTCTTCCATAGAATATTTATACAACTTGGCTAGGAAGGGAAAAAGGTTGTAGAAAAAGAGTGTAACCCTAAAACCATTCACCCATTTAATTTTGTCTATAAATTTGATAAAAAGTGACATATCATTCCCACATTATAAACGAGTTGTCATAAGAAATAAGAGAAGTACAAGGATTCAAAACTCCCCAACCCTTTCTAATTAAACAAACAACAACAATTGAATCAGACTCAATGATAATAGGCATATAATTGTTTAATCTTGAGGGTATCTAGATCTATATTGGGTTAAGTTTAAGGGTCATCTCACATATATGGGTCGCTAAATTCTATTCTTCATTCAACTCACACTAAACTAACGAACAACCTCTCTCTAAATTGTGAGTTCGTCGATCAACTGAGTATATTATCTTTCAAAAAAAATATTTTTCATTCACATGCATTTATTGAAATGAACATTTGCAATCAATAGTTGAACTTGTTGCACTGAGAAAACGCAGGGCCGGCCCTAGGGGTAGGCCACCAAGGCTACCGCCTAGGACCTCAATTTTTAATACTATATTTATGTATCTTCCGTCTCATATTATAAGTAAACGTTACTTTTTTAGATACATTGAATAATTAATGTATCTGATCTTAATATAAATTAGATACATTAATTATTTAATGTTTCTAAAAAGTAATTTTTGCTTATAATATGAGACGGAGTAGTATAATTTAAATTATTTAGTTTTTCGAAAAATAACTTTTAAAACTATTTTATCACAATTAAATAATTAAACCTATTTAAAATATATAATTATAAATCTATATGATTGTTAATTTAAAAACCACACTTATAGAACAAACTTCTAAATTCTTTTAATATAATAGAAATTTTAATATTTAAGTATTCTTTTTAGGAATTTTAATAATGTATTTTTTATTATAATTTTTTTAATGATGAAATGACTGTTTAGATGATTTAATTTTATTCTCAATTAAAAATAAATGTTAAATGAAATTAATTTTAGTAATATAATGATTTTACATTCTAAAAAAATCAAAAATACATTAATTTTAAAAAAATATTTTATTTTATAAAAAATTTCACCTTAGGCCTCAAAATGTGTTGGACCGGCCATGAGAAAATATACTTGATAAAGAAAACATTTTAAGAGGAACAATGTTGAAAGGTGTGTTGTTGCCATCAACGTCGAAGAACCTTATTTTTGTTGGAGGTATAGATTACAATGGTGTTCATTTGTTAATGAATTCTTTATTAAGGAATAAGGTTGACACTTGTGACATAGTTGTTGGAATGACAATAGTTTATCCCTTGAATCTTAGAGGAGGGGATTTGTTAGGTAGATCCCTCCTCAAGGATAGCTCACACCATAAAAAACATATAAAAAATAGTGTTTTAATGTGTTTGTTCCGTGTTTATATAAACTAGGTTAATTGAAACTTCTAATAGTATGTTTTTTTAAAGAGAATGTTACACAAAAAGTGTCAAAGAGAAGAAGTAATATGGAGTATGTCATAGATTGTTGTGCAATAAATTTACTATGTTTTAGATACCAATTTAGTATTTTGTTTCTATCATTGATTTAATAATTTTGATCTGATTTGTTAATTATGATCTATTTTGATCAGATTTAACATTTTATTTGAGGTTGGTTTTGAACGGTCATTATTATTAAGGTGATTTGTTTTTATTTGATTTTTAACATTGATTGAAGAAGTGCACACTCAATAAATGGACGTATTCACACTTAATGGAAAGATCATAGGGTCTCACATTAATTTCAAATGTATGTATTGAGAAACATATAAGCGAGAGGACTCATATACCTAGTGTCTTAAGTTTTGGATGAAGAGGTGGTATTCAAGTCACATGCGCGCTTGCTCTTAAACCATTGTAATGATCATTGAGTTCTTAGACTTCTTTCATAATCCAACAACGGTATTAAAGTCGATGATCTAAAATATTGTATTGTCTCTTCATAGTAAAAGTTTTTTTTACAAAATGGTGGTCAGGCGGTGGTTCCTACTTATGTTATGTGCCAATAACGATGTTAATGTATGTGAACTAAAAAAATGAGAGTTTTTTAATACACCACACAAGTTTCTTAGGCACCACGTGAAATTTCTTTTTTACCCCCCTGATTCCGGATGTGCACATCCGGACGCACCAATTTTTTTTAAAAACGTTGATGTGTTCCGGATATGCATATCCGGAAAAATTTCAGATCTGCAGATCCGGAACAATTTCTTATTAATTCGCGTCAGACCTTCTTCCTCCCCCTCATTCTTCACATTTTCATTTTCCAAACACCAAACTCTCTCAAACTCTCAATCCCACAAATCTCGACTTTTTTCACTCGAGTTCGGCGCATAGCAACTTCTACAACGATCAAGACACTCCAAATCCTCTGTATCTCAATTTAATCGGTAAGTTTTCGAACTTTAGAGTTTCGGAGTTATTTTCGAGTAATCGATTTAGAGTAGACTTTTAGGTGTAGAAATTGTTGGGTAGTATGAATAACATAGGTTAGAGACAATGTAGGTATTGTTTGTTGCTTCAAACGGACGATCAGGGCATTGAAATGCCCTTTTCCATGGTACAGTAGCCATGGCTGCTATTTTTGAGCTTGAAAATACGTACCGGATGTGCAGATCCGGAAAGATTTTAACGTTAAATATTTTGAGTGCTTCCGGATGTGCACATCCGGAAACACCCAACGTTAAATATTCTGAGTACTTCCGGATATGCACATCCGAAAACACCCAACGTTAAATATTATGTGTACTTCCGGATGTGCAAATCCGGAAGACACTTGGTTTTTTTTTTGGTTTGTTTGTTTTTTTAAATTATTTTTAAAAAATTCTAATTTATTTATTATGCTTTACAGATTACATGGCTGGCAGAGACGATCGTATCATACATGGACGGACAGCTCATCACGCATCTGTCCGACGTGAGCGAATGCAGTCTACAACCGAGGCTTTCGGCGCAGAGGGAGTTGGGGTAGCACTTACAGCTGAGGGACACCCTACACCACATCCTACACCACAACCATCCACATCACAGGTTCAAGCCACTCCCCCGTCAGCCGCCGATTCTACATCTCGGAGGCGTCGGATTTCTACTGCTAGTTCATCAGGGTCCCAGCCCGAACGCAAGCGTCGTCGGGAGACTCCAACTCCATCAGCTGCTCCTATTTTATCCCCTGTTCTTGTTCCTGTTCCTGAGGGTGATCACCCAGCACATGAGGGTGGTGACGTCGATGACGATTTCGATGAGCTGGACGGTTACCTCGGGGGACCGTCTGATATGTCCCTTCTCGTGGGGTACTCTGAGCATACTGCCAGATATGTCTGGCTAGGAGAGGTAACATTTCTCGATTTATTTATAGAATTGTTTTCGTTTAAAATATGTTCATTTGTAACATTGTTTTATTTGGAAATTTTCAGGAGAAGGATTCACAGAAGTTCTATAACCATGGGGGCAAGGTTATGGACATGCTTGCGGCGCTGCCAGGGGAAGAGTGGTTCACGTCTGCACTTGCTACCTCTGGTCTTTGAGGCCTGTCTAGGATTGGGTATCCCCAGATCATGTACGGTATGCTGATGGCCTTTGTTGAGATGACACCCTCAGACATCCTCATTCCATCTACCGTACAGCGAGATCGCGATCACACTCGACGACATCTCGTGCCTTTTACATCTACCGATCACGGGTACCCTTCTCCGTCACGGTAGGATGTCGAAGGGGGACGCGATGGAGATGCTGATTGAGGAGCTTGGGACTACCCCAGAGGAGGCACTTGCGGAGGTGACCCAATTGAGAGGCGCACACGTCCGGTTCTCCTTTCTGACACGCAGATTTGGTGAGGAGCTTGAAGAGGCACGATGGGCAACAGGGGATGCAGCTGAGGTGGAGATCCACAGGGGACGCAGATTATTGAGATTGCTCAGGGGGTACTTCAGTACCGCAGACATCGAGCCAGGACGGCGGGTCGGGGCAGAGGAGCAGGGGAGCCAGGAGAGATCCTTCGCCATACGCAGTAGTTTTTTTTTATGTATTCTATTTTTATTACATGTATGTACTGTATTTTGACAGAGGTTTATTATGTATATATATCATTTTATTTTATATATGGATGTTGTCGAATGTATATTAAATTGCGACGATATATTAACATATGCGACCAACCAACAAAACCGATTTTTAAAAAAAATTAAAGTTCTGCTTTTTTTCGGATCTGCAGATCCGAAATTTTTTCAGATGTGCATATCCGGAACACATCAATGTTTTTTTTAAAATTGGTGCGTCCGGATGTGCACATCCGGAATCAAGAGGCAAAAACGGAAATTCACGTGGTGCCTAAGAAACATGGGTGGTGTATTAAAACTCTCACAAAATTTGTTTGAAGTTTGGATGAACTTGTGGTTCTATGTTATAAACGGGTTATGATTATTGACTTGACAAGATCAGATATTCTTAACAACATCACAAAAATGTACTTAAATCAAAAAGTGTCATATGATCTAAAACTTCAAGTGCCTTTATACTATTAACATCATATTGTAAATAATGAGTATCTTTTTTATTACTAAAATACACACACACACCAAACGAGTTTTCCAAATAAAATTCTTTCAAAACTCTTAAAAGACCTTTTTGAAAATGGGAAAAATGGTTTTGAACTTAAATAATCGATTATGGCAAGTAGATAATTGATTATGAAGTGTATCTTGCCCCCAAAATCGATTATGGGTGCAATATGATCAATTATACATCTATTTATGGATGAATAATTCATTATGGTTTATGCATATTCGATTATGGTGTGTATTTAAGCAAATGTTTCCTATAATTCCTTAGCATAATCGACTATAGTCATGTCATAATCGAATACATACTGGGTACAGGATTTTTCATTGTTTTCGTTTATTTATATATATAAGGCACAAGTTATCATTTGTAAAATGTACCTGTATATTAAAAACTTTTTAAAAATTCTTATCTACATCTTTCAATCCATTTTATAATTTCATACACCTCGTATATATTTGTGTGTTATGAGAGAAACTCATATATATAATCATTTGTAATCGCGATTGTTACTTTGATCTCATTGTAAAACCATTAGAAACTTCTTCTTTTGAACTTCTAATATATAAAGTTTGCAAGCACAATCTTTATCAAAATCTTAGTGTAAATCTTGTAAGCTGGATCTGTGTTAAAAGGTTGGTGTAAAGGTTATCAGCTAATGTTGGTGTGAAAATTGCAATTATAGTAAAATTATAAACAAGTTTGACGGTACCAAATACATCAACTCATCATGTAGTCACCATAGTGGTTTCAGATCAAATAGTGAAATATACCACTCTTCCTATGAGATTAACGTATGACACTTACATAAGAGATTGTAATATTGACATATATGTAAAAACTTGATATCTCATGTTCATGACATGTGAGATACGATCATCTATCTACTCACATAATAATCTTTATATATTATTGTTTCTCATTTGACCGTAAAATTTAATTGCATATACTTTTAGAATGATATCTTAATAGTCAATTGTGTCTCACATGTGAGTCACATTTAACATTCTATAAAATAAATTAAGACTTTAATAATTTAAAAATAAACATAATAAAAAAGATTTTTATTATAAATAATTAACATGATATAAATTTAATAATAAAACTACTACTTTTTAGGGCTTCCACCAATATTATGAGTCATTTTTTGTAATGGTGCTTCAATAAAAGATTAAAGTTGTAAATTGTAATATACGAACATAAAAAAAATTAATTTAATATTAGAAAAATGCAAAGAAATAATATTTTCAAACATAATATTAAAAAAATCTCAAGTCTCATGTTAATTATAAATGAAGATTTGAAAGAGTTTACATAAAGTGATATTCCTCTTCATACAAATCAATTTTGTATGAATAAATTTGGTAAAACTCTAATTCTAATATGGTGTCAGAGTTTATCTATCAAGTCAGGTGTCACCCATTATGAATATTCATGCAACAAGCTAAATAGTGTTAGGCTTGAGGGAATACATTGGAAAAATCTCAATTCTTATATTTGTTATCTGTAGAATCTTGAAAAAATTTATTAGAATAACATTCATCATCTTATAATCAATTTTAGGAAAATGAGTCACATCAAACTTCAATTTTAATACATAAAACTTAAGGAAAAACATTTAATGTATATAAAAATATATTTAAAAATTATGTGTTTATGGTTAAATCTAATTATCAAAAAATAAACTATTGCATATGACTGTTAAATAATTTTGGTCCAGTTGAAAATATAGGTGTTTATGTGATTCATGAAATGCATTGAACTAAAACACATTAATTGTTTGGTTTAGTTTGCAATAATCACTTTAATAAAAATACAATTAACTGCTAAAAAGATTTTAGTTCAATTTAAAATTAGTTTAGAATTAGTTTGCATTTATAAATAAGTTTATAATCAGTTTGCATTTATAAATCGGTTCTATATTTTCAATTCTATTATAACTAAGTTTTCTCAATTTTTTAAATTCAAAAATAAATTAATTATTTAAAAAATTTATTTTTTTTCTTAATTTTCAAAAAAATATATATTTTTTCAAATTTTATGTTTATTTTCAAGAAAATAATATTTTTTATTTTTAAAAACTACTTTTTTTTGGAAGAATTCTTTTTGAATTTCTATTTTATTTTTGAAAATATTTTTGAATTTAAAAAATTCTGTGTTTTTTTTTATTTTCAGTAGTAAAAAGCTTTTTTTTCTTTTTCGGAAAATATTTTTAGAATTTTCAGAACAAATTTTTTTTAGTTTAATCAACTAAATTATTTAAAATATATGGTTCAATTTATTAATCATTTAAATAATTTTAATTTTTTTTAATGATTCAATACAATTCAGTTTAAATATATGATTTCAATTAATCATGTTTTTGCATCGAATTATATATATATATATATATATATATATATATATATATATATATATATATATATATATATATATATATATAATCACTTTTATGGGTGGCAAACAATGTTTTAAAAAAACAATGCTCTCCATTTTTCTTACATTCACCACTATTACACTTTGTGTAAACTCTATTACAAATTGAATCGGTTATAACAATACTTTATATAAGATTAATACAAAGAGTAAAATTGTGTACAAAACTAACAACTCATAACTTCGTAATAGCTACAACTAACTGTAATTACAGTCACAAGACTTGATCTAAGTCAAACTCATAAATATAACTCTAATAGCGAAGATCTTCTATATTAGACATTCTTCTATATTTGGTTGAAATTTTGTTGTCTTTGATCTTAACATTAGATGTATGCTTCTCTGTCCATTGAAATGAATTATATATTAGACATTCAATTTTGTTCTCTTATTAAATAGAATGATCCTATTTTTCAGTTTCATTTTACTATCTTTTGCCGTCAATGTGCCTTTTGTGTTGGAAAGAAATGACTATGTGTGGCTACAACTGCATTAAAGAGACTAAAAAAATAGTTGGAAGCCATTTTATGTTTTGGTCAAAATAATCACTTATTTTTTATATTAAAATTTTTTTAAAAATTATTTAAGAGTTTTATTATATTTCTCTATGTTTAAATTTAATAATTTTCTTTAAGTTTTAATTATATATGTTAATTTTATAATTTTAACAAGGTACCTGTGAGAATTTGACATGTTAAAAATAAATTTTAAACGAATATTATAGATATTTCTATGAAGTTTTAAAATGTGCTTAATTTTAATACACTGTCTTTTACACACACAAAAATTTAATACACTGTCTTTATATAATTTTTCATTATGACTAAATTACAACTTATGGAACATTGATTTTCCCATGAATCAAGTGTGGGGCTTAAATTAAATTACGAGTAACATTTTTCAAACAAATGACGGGATGATACTGAGTGAAAATGTGTAGCAATTAAAACCAAATTTAATTAGATGAAAATAATTTTGACATTTTATCTCAATACAATTTAACAGGAATTACATATTTTAAAATCTCAATAAAATTTGAAGATTTCTTAATACACTTCATAGGCTTCTTAAGCACCGCGCGAAATTCTTTTTTTATCCCCTGATTCTGGATGTGCACATTCGGACGCACCATTCTTTAAAAAAACGTTGATTTGTTTCGGATGTGCAAATCCGGAATGTTTACTAATGTGCACATTCAAAAAAAATTCTTATAACTTCGCGCCAGAGTCTTCTCCCCCCTCATTCTTAAATTTTCAGAAGGCTCTGGCGCGAAGTTATACGAATTTTTTCCGAATGTACACATTAGGAAACATTCCGGATTTGCATATCCGGAACAAATCAATATTTTTTAAAGAATGGTGCGTCTGGATGTACACATCTATAATCATAGGACAAAAAAGAAATTTCGTTAGTTGTCTAAAAAGCCTATAGGATGTATTAAGAAATGCTCTAAAATTTGACCACACACAAAATGTACTAAAAAATACCTTTAAGGGTCTCCAATTATTCCCAATGATGAGTACCTATGACAATCTAAAATGGAGTCCCGACAATCTTCACGTGGAGATCTCGTGTGACTAGTGATTGATCCACAAATTATTGTAGCTAACTAGATACCATTTTTTCTCCTCTATTTATTTTTTGATAAGTAATGAAACTAGATTCCTTGTCCTCTCTTCACTACACAATCCAAAAGCAATGCATCATCAATATTAAACAAAAAGAAGATACTCTCTATCAAACAAAACCCCACAAAAACATGTGCAACCCTAGGGTCACCCCATATCATATGTTATGTGATCACATTTGAAAAAAAAACGTTATGCCCCCACAATGTTATAGATTCTATATGCCAAAGTGAAACATGCCCCATATACATCACTTTCAACTCTTCCACTTCAAAAAAATAGAGTGTTTTCCCTTTGTTTTATTTATGTCTCATATCCACTTTTGACACATATATATACCCTTCACACCCCTCTCATAATTCCTCAACTCAAACCAAAAACATAGATCCTTCATTTTAATAAATATCAAAAGAAAAAAATGTCTGGGGTTTGGGTGTTCAAGAACGGCGTTTTTCGATTGGTTGAAAATCCTCAAGCGGAGGCATCGGAAGGAAGACAAGGGAAGAGGAAGATGTTGGTTCACTTGCCGACAGGTGAAGTGGTCAATTCTTATGCTTTTCTTGAGAGAATATTGGTTGGTTTAGGTTGGGAGAGGTACTATGACGGAGATCCCGATTTGTACCAATTTCATAAACACTCTTCTATTGACTTAATTTCTCTACCTAGAGATTTCTCCAAGTTCAACTCCATCAATATGTATGATATTGTCGTAAAAACCCCTAATGTGTTCCATGTTAGGGACAAATGATAAGTTTGCATACTACTATGCTCAATTCATCTTGTAGGGGGGTTAGATTTCTTTTCTGAAGTTGGTGTGGTTTCATATACATACATAAAGCTAGAGTTTTATGGAAACTCTAGGGATTAAGCTTGTTGTTTTATTTTTGGTTTATGTTCATAAGAGATGGGAATAATAAGTAAACTATATTTATAGGATGAGTGATGGTGTTGATGTTTATGACTAGTGGTGTATATTTGCTTGGAGTGCTTTTTGTAACATACTGATTTCTAATAGTAATAACTTTATTCCTTGCATAACAACAACTTTCCATTTTTAACTTCTCATCCATATGTACAAGACATGATTTGATTACTTCCTTTTGATGAGCATTATGGGGCCACTTGTTCCTATAACTCCCATGGATTAGAACATCTCAAAAGGTATGAGAATTTGTTAATCACTAGTCTATCTTTTCATGATTTTAACGTTTGAATTATTAAATATTATTTCTGATTTTATTTATAAAAAGAATTAGTTTTTAAATTTATTTAATAATTAATATATTTTATCTATATTTTATCCAGTTATATTATTTATTTAATGATTTTAAAAAACAAATTTTTATACTTGATAAAATTACACATGACAAACTTTTATGTTTTGTTTGGATGTAAAAAAAAAAAAATTGGAGGAAAGAAAGAATAAGGAATGAATAATAAAAGAATGATGTCATAGTTGTTTGATAGGAGTGAAAGGAAATAGAAAATGAAAAGAAAGAAAAAGTTGTGTTTAGTAGGTGACATAAATACTTTTAAATATATTAAAATTAAAAAATAAAATATTATTACACTATTTATTTATCAATTATTTTTTCTGTATTGAATAGGATAATTTTTATTCACGACTACTCCCAACAATAATATATTAATATCAAAAATATGTTAATAAAGTTTTCTTACTAATAACTAACAAACAAAATATGTTGTGTAAGAGCAAAATAGAGAAAAGAGAAAAATATGTAGTAATAATAATATGCAAAATTCAAAACAAGGGTATAAATGATTTTTTAACATAGAGACTCTTTATTGTAAATAGAAAAGTATATATATATATATATATATATATATAGGGTCATGCTTGTCGCGGTGAGAATCGGATGCCAAGCTATTGGATTAACTTGAATCATAATTCTTAATTCACCACCGGTCTTCAATTTATCCAAAGGAAAGGTTAAAGATCGAAAAACCTAAGTTAAGATAATCTAAGTTCGGGGGTTGGTTACGTCTAGGGAAGGTATTAGCATCCTAAACGTCTGTAGTACTCTACAGGAACCTCTTGTTATTATTTATGTTATTTATTGCTCGCTTGTTAAGGGTATGTGCTAAGGGAAAGACCTAGAAGGTTAGTATCTAAGTATACTCGCCAAGACATCGCATCTTGTGCCTATGTATCTTGACGGGAGTGGAATCAGAGTATTCGTAGTTCCCCTCAAAGAGGGTGAGGAACTCTTGACTGTGGTCAAGGTTCCAGGGGGAGGTAGCGTCTATGGCCAGACGCTACATAGAGTGCGGTGACTCTAAAGTTAAAGTTGAGTTGAAAAGGTAGAAAGTGTCCATGGAAGAACACATGTATAGAGTACGGTGACTCCGATCCTAAGGTTAGGATAAGGGAAGGATCTAAAGGTTGATGGTGATGCTTAAAAAGCAACCGACTTACAAAAAAAATGGCTCGATGTGGATCGAAAGTTTATTTTGAAAAAAAAGTTTGAATATACAGGTGAGGAACAAAGATCAACATAACATTGTTACATCATGAGTGCAAGATATGAGTGAGAGAATAAACAGAACAAGAATCGAAATAAGAGTAAATTATTCTTTTTTTTTTTAATTAATCAAAAGATAACTACATATTTTTTGGATTTTTAAATATAAAAAAAATAAAATAAAATATCAAGAGAGAAAAGTAAATATTTTTGACATTTTTCTTCAATTTTTGAACAAATAAACTAAATGAGAAGTTAAGTCCTAAATTAAAATTAACTGACCAAAAAAACAATTTATTAAAAGTAAGGATTAAGCTAAAACTAATTATTTGAAACTAAATTCACTAAATAGTTAGATTATGAATAAAACTCTAAATAAATCTAATTAACTAATTAATTTTTTTAATTAAAACTAATTTAGTTAAAACTAACTAAAAAAACATGAATTGGGTCAAAAAACATTGCCAAGGGATGCCCATCATTGGCACTGGATTGAAGAGGCAGGGTCGGGTATCAGTCGGATCTCCACTGACCCAGGTTAATTTAATAACCTAGCCACCAGCTTTACTCACCTCTCACTCTCAACCCGTGTCCTCTCTCTCAATTCTTCCCTACACTCTCGTCTACTCCAAACAACGATTCATCATAACAAAATCAAGCAATCGATTCAAATCAAAGAAATACAAACAACGATCAACAAGAAATAGCGAGAAAGAGTACCGAAATGGGAAGCGGCAGAAATCAGTGGTGAACGGAGGTGATATAGTTCGCGACAGTTCTCCGTGGGGTCGCGGCGGCGTGTCCTCGTATAGCAGTTGGAGGAATCGTCGATGGAGGTACGTAATGGTGGTGCGTGATGCTGTTGCGACGCAGCTGCGGAAAGGTATGAGACGTCGACGTGGTGTTTGCGACAACGTCAACGGCTTTAAAGGTACTCCGTACTTGCTTCTCTTCTTCTCCAATATTCTTTCCCAACTATGTTTTTGCTCTTCTTCTGAAATCGCGTGTTGCTGCTGTATGTTACTGATGTGAGTCTTGCTTGTTATGTGTTGATGTCAATTTCTCTTTTTTTCCGTGAATGACTTTGTGAGTTTGGTGTGAATTTTTCTGGTTGAATGTTCTTCTGGTGCTTTCACTGCCAATGTGTATGTGAATGATACTGTAGTGGTGAATTCTTTTTGCTCACTGTCGCGTATTTTCTGCCCTGTCTATGTGAATCTTGTTCCATCCTTTTATAGACTCTTGCAAATAGCACAATGATTTCAAAATTAAAACATGTCGGAACCGGTTTTTGGAAAGAAAATATGCCCCTAATGATTTGTGATTCACTGTGATTTCTGATTCATGAGCTTGTCGTTTCCATCCTGACATGTCTGGAACTGTCATGGAAATGTTTGAATGCTGCTGAAACATGTTTGGATATTTTGGAAAGAAAATCCTGACCATTAATTTTGATTTTTTCTTGAACAGGTTGTGGAAATTGTTTTGGAAATGTTTAATAGTGTTTGATTTTGTCTAGATAAGTCTGTTGTACCTTGAATCTCATTGATAGCATTTATCTGACACAAGCCACTTTTTCCGGATTCTCTTAGGATTAATGAACTGATTTTGTTATCAATTGGCTGCATTTGATTTTGACAGAGTGCATTCTCTTTTGGGTCAACGAGCTGAGGAAAGGATCAAGTTGAGGATCAAGTTGCTTGGGAAACATATGACGTTAGTGCACATGCTTATTTGCAGCAAAACATTAGCATCACTCTTTTTGGGTCCTGCGCAATGTGTTGTTGGTGTAGATGTGAACTCATAGTAGGAAGTAACTCCCTCGTAAGAGCATGGACTGGCCCACTCAAAACATAATAAAGGCTGTAATTATCTATTATTTGTGACATAGCATAGGACAATGGCCTTTGAACCTTCAAGCTCTCATCTTTTTTATTTTGAATTGTATTTTAATTTTTAAATGAACCTATCCTCTTGAAAAGGATTTAAAATGGAAGAACATGAAGTATGCCTTTTAATGAATCATCACAACTTGCAAACTTGGAACATGAATAAACCAAATTATGAATTTAAAGCTTGAAATCATCTTGGACTATATCTTAAGTAATATGGATTTGAGATTCATGAACTTGAATTGGTGATTTTCTCTTTGAATTTGAAAGTGGAAAACATCACAACTTGAGTGAATAACAAAGAATCCCCTTTGAATTTTCCGTAAAGAACATGAACTTCGTTTTGACAACTTTGAATTTCCCATAATGCTCACAAACCAATCAACAAATCATGATCCATCCTTGTGGCTAAAAAAAACAGGTCATTAATCTTGTCCTTTGTCATCCTCACAGCTACAGATTGAACTCGGTACCAAAACCATACTTTGAGAAAACCTTTGAAAAGGGAAACAAAACTTGTAACTCACCACAAACTCCAACTATACTTCCAAATGACCATGCTCCACAAATGGGGAGAAAACCATGACTCGAGTCCTATGAGAAATACTGAATAGGATGACCTTGATCCTGAATGAGGATATGCTCAAGCCCTTGAAATATTAACTGTGAGGACGAATACTATCTCCACTTGAAACAAATGTTCCTGCACAAACCTGTTAGTAGATAAAGCATGCAGATATGCCACACGACCTGAAAATGCTATGCAAGATGATGCACACAAAAAAATGGTGGAATCTTATGGTCAAAAATTAGGGTATGACAATGCTAATACACACCCATGTAGGTGTGCATTAACAACACACCTTAGTGTATTTTTGTGTAGGGCCCACCAATTTTGGGTGGGACTCACATTAAAAAGATGAAGAAAAAAAATAGAAAGAAAATAGATGTAGTGTATTTTTGTGTGGGGTCCACCAATTTTTGGTGTATGTTAGTATTTCTCATATATATATATATATATATATATATATATATATATATATATATATACTTTCAAAAACATTTTATTTATAGAGTTTATTTCTTTTTACTATCGTTTGTACCAAATTCAACATGTATAATATTTAATAGATAATAGTTATTATAAATAAAAAAATTTATACACAATATTTTAAATATATAAATATTAATAAAGAAGAGAGTGAGAGAGGCATAAGAAGGGAGAGATATGAGAATGAGAGAGAAATCGTTACGTCATATTTGATTTTCAAAAAAAAATTGTTATGAATAATTTGATGATTAGTCTCCCAGTAACTTCTTTTCTAATTTAATTAATTTGTATTTATTATAATGTTTATATGATGTCCTATAAATAGGATCAATCTCATTGTATACGATAGACCAATGAAATAATACATAATCATTCTAATTTTTCTCTCTTCTATTTTATATTCTTTCTCCTTATTTTATAACACGTTATCAGCACAAAACTCTACCATATGAATGATAACTAATTGTCTAAAAACTGATACAAATAATTTGATAATGAAGGTCTGACTATACGAAGTTCTAAGATTTAGAAGGTAACATTATTATTTTTTGTTTCGTAATATATATTTGTAATTCTACCTATTATGTATTGATATATTGATTAGAAGAAAAAAAAACCAACAATGATTTTCATGAATCTCAGAAGGATTGGATGAATAATGTTAAAATATCTCTGAAAGACTATAAAATAATGTGTTTGTTATATAGTTCTTGAAGAACTTAACAATTATCCTTGAACGATAGAAAAATAATAATTTATTATATAGTTCCTGAAGAACTTATCAAGTATCCCTGAAGGAGAGCAACATAATAATTTATTATATAGTTCCTGAAGAACGTATCAAGCATCGTTGAAGGATAGTAAAATAATAATTTATTATAGAGTTCTTGAAGAAATAATCGAGATCCCTGAATGACAGAAAAATAATAATTTATATAGCTCTTGAAGAACTTATAATACATCTCCGGAGGATTGCACAAAAATTGTTTATCTTTATCATTGTTTGAAGATCTATGATCTACCTCTCGAAAAAAATTATATATATTATAAAGGATCCCTAGAGGATTGTTCAAAAAAATGAATTACTTTTATTCATTCATCAAAGAAGGGTTATCCCATGATGATTGATAAGAAAATGATTATTCTGTCTCCATTGATCAGAAAAGCATCAATGACGATTTTCATGGATCTTAGAAAAATTGACAATCACAGAAGGATTGCATGAATAATATTAATAATTGTAAATTCATTAAGATTGAAAAATATATATTTTATACAAATTGTTTTATATTTACTAGAGATTGAAACAAATTAGAATAATAGAATCATATGTATTATGGTAAACCAGATGTTTACAAATCACACTTAAGTGTGTTGTTGGCAAAATCGGTTGGGTCATCTGAGTTGTATTATAATGTGAGAACTAGTTTTGAAGAACCAGAAGTTTCTTCAATCCAATAAAATTTGTGTGTTCCTAAAGGAAAATTTGAGAAATTGAGTTTTTATGACATTAATTGTTGCATCGACTAAAAGATCTTGCATATGTCTATTCACCGCCAGAAGTTTGTGAAATTATTTTCTCAACTAATTAGACTAAGATCTTGTTTTCTGTATTTTTCAGAAATTCCTTGATAAGTATCACATATATTACTAAAATTAATATTGAACATCTTGAAGAACATGCTCATAAAAAATGGACTTGAAGATCCATTCTTTAGACGTCTAAAGTTAGTTATATAGTTGATACTTGTGAGATCATCAATTCTAAATTAGATATTTGAAACACACAAAGTATGATATTAAGATATTTATTCGCATTAAGCCAACAAGTTAATATAAGATGATTCTCCCCTTAACTTACAAATTATTTTAGGTTAATAACCTATTATATCTCATCTAAGTAAACTTTTGGATGTGTTGTAATTATTCAATTGCTCCAATTTAGTACGCTAATATGAGTTTTGAAAGAATTTTGAGAAAAGGTATTTTATATGAATCCCGTATTTGAGGATATACCTTGATCCAATAAGTGAATACTTATTTGAAGCCCAATAGGCTGATTATCGATTGATAAATTAATTTTCTCAATATTAGGGGGAGAGAATAAGCAGCTGAAAGTGTGAACCAGAAGTTCAAATTAACAATGTGAAATAAAATATTATAATATCATTTTGATCCTCAAAGTTCAAAACACAGTTCATTTGCAAAGTTTATGAAATAAATTGTTAGCTGCTAATATTCCACTCAAAGTGGATTCTCATATTGGACAATATAATATTGCAAATGAGTTATAGTCGCGCTTTAAGCGTGGTAGAAAAGTCAGTTCCGATGTTAAAAGTCCTCTACCAAGAAAAGAAACTAAAGTTAAAAATGACCCAAGTGAGGATATGAAAACTCTAAGAGCACTTTGACATAATTCAATTTTGAGTTCCAGAAGAACTAACCAGGTACCTGAAATTTATGAAAATTAAGAGATCTCGATAAATTATGTCATGAATAGGATATGATAGAACCAAAATAAAGTCAATATTGACAATCTCTTTGTGTATAATATAACGCTAAAGATGATAAATGATAACGAGGATCATGAGTCAAAGTCTATCAAAGATTGTAGACAAAGTGAGAATTGCCCAATATGAACATATTCAATTGAAGAAAAATTAAACTCACTTTACAAGTGATTCGATTTTGGACTTGTAGTTTGAACACCTCAAGATGTGAAATCAATTGAAGATAAATGAGTTTTTGTGAAAAAGCAAAATAAGAATGGTATAAAGCTTGATTTGTTGCTCAAGAATTTTCACAAAGACCTAAAATTTATTTTGATGAAACATATCCACCTGTAGTGGATGCAATTCAATTTTTGATATTTAATTAGGCTTGTAGCATATTAAGGGCTTAATTTGCACATGATGGATGTTGTAACAACTTATCTGTATGGTTCACTTGATAGTGAAATTTACATGAAACTCCCTGAAGGGTTCAATATACCAGATGCACACAACTCCGAATCTTGAGAAAGCTACTCCATAAGATTGAACAAGTCTCTCCATGGGCTGAAACAATCTGGACGAATGTAGTATAATCGTCTCAGTGAATATTTGCTTAGAGAGGGATATACAAATAACTCCATTTGTCCTTGTATTTTTATAAAAAGATCAGGAAAGAAATTTCCAATAATAGTTGTCTATGTGGATGACATAAATATTATTGGAACTCCTGAAGAGCTTCCAAAAGCTATGAATTGTTTAAATAAAGAATTTGAGATGGAGGACCTAGGAAAGACAAAATTATGTCTAGGTTTGCAAATTGAACATTTGGACAAAGGAATATTTGTACATTAAGAAGGCTATATAGAAAAAGTATTAAGAAGGCTATATAGAAGAAATGTTAAAATGCTTCTATATGGACAAATGTCACCCGTTGTCTACTCCAATGGTTGTTAGATCATTAGATGTCGAGAAAGATCTTTTCAGACCTCGAGAAAATGATGAAGAGTTGCTTGGTCTTGAAGTACCATACCTCAGTGCAATTGGAGCACTAATGTACCTTGCTAATATACATGTCCTAATATATCATTTGTTGTCAATCTATTAGCAAGATATAGTTCTTCACCCACACAAAGACATTGGAACGAAGTCAAACATATACTTCGTTATCTTAGAGGTACAATAGACATGAGTCTGTTTTATACCAAAGTATCCAAACTCGAATTAACAAGTTATGCAGATGCATGTTACTTGTCAGATCCTCACAATGGTAGATCACAAACAGGTTATTTGTTTACATGTGGTGGCAAGGCAATTTCATGGAGATCAGTGAAACAAACAATAACAGAAACTTCTTCTAACCATGCAGAAATTTTAGCACTACATGAGGCAAGTCGAGAATGCGTTTGGTTGAGATCCTTAATCCAACACATACAAAATACTTGTGGTTTGTCTTCAGGAAAAATAAATACGACGACCATATATGAAGATAATATTGCATGCATCACTTAATTGAAAGATGGTTACATTAAAGGAGACCGAACAAAACATATCTCTCCAAAGTTCTTTTTCACTCATGATCTTCAGAAGAACGGTGATATAAACATCCAACAAATTCGTTCATGTGACAATCTTGCAGACCTTTTCACAAAGTCACTCCTAAGTAGTACTTTTAATCAACTAGTACAAAATATTGGTCTTCATCATCGAAGAAATAATCGTTCAGCTGAGGGGGAGAAATAAATTTGTTTTAAAAGGATATTGTACTCTTTTTCCTTCACTAGATTTTTTCCCACTGGGTTTTTTCTAGTAAGGTTTTAACGAGGCATATCCAAAACAAACATCCAAGAGGGAGTGTTATGAATAATTGGATGATTTGTCTCCCAATAACTTCTTTCCTTATTTAATCAATTTGTATTTATTATAATGTTTATATGATGTCCTATAAATAGGATCAATCTCATTGTATACGATAGACCAATAAAATAATACATAATTATTCTAATCTTTCTCTCTTCTATTCTATATTTTTTTCTCCTTATTTTATAACATTTTTTATCTTATAGAATGTTTTAAAACGCTCTTGAAGCTAACACTTTAAAAGGTTTAAACACAACAAGAATACTTTTAAACTATTATAGTAGATAGAAAAAAAGTAGTGTTTTTAAATAAAAATGCTATTAATTGACCAGAAAAGGAGAGTGTTGTTAAATAAAAGGACTCTCATTATTTTTTGGGTTAATATTCATTTTGTCCCCTGCCATATAGGCGCTTTTTGAAAAATCCCCCTGTAAAAAAAAACTTGCAAAAAAAACCCTAACATTTGAAGATTCTCTCAATTTTGACCTTCATCACATTCAGTCACCAAAAACCTGTCATTTTGACCCCTGCCATTTTGGCAGCGTTTTTATTTTGACCCCTGCCATTTTGGCAGCGTTTTTATTTTGGCCCCTGCCATTTTGGCAGCGTTTTGATTTTGACCCCTGCCATTTTGGCAGCGTTTTTATTTTGACCCCTGCCATTTTGGCATTTTTAGTGACTGGGTGTGATGAAGGTCAAAACTGAGAGAATCTTCAAATGTTAGGGTTTTTTTTTGCAAGTTTTTTTTTTACAGGGGGGTTTTTCGAAAAGCGCCTATATGGCAGGGGGCAAAATGGGTATTAACCCTTATTTTTTTTAATTTATTGTTTCTACACATAATTAATTAAATGGCGCTTTATTTACAGTGTTGTTAAACGTCTAAATTTTAATAGTATTTAAAAAAAACGTTGTGGATTAAAAAATATATCATTATTTACAAAGTGTAATAGATAATAACATTATAAGGCTATGGATTTTTGTGATTTTAATGAAACCATTATTCCTAGTGAACAAAATGGGGGAACTTTTTTTACAAAGAAATGTTATTAGGCTTCTTTAGATTATGGATACTTGGAAATTTCTTATTCCATTGTATGGGATGAAAAAACACTATGAAAAATTGAAAATGTCCTTCAGATTTCGGAAATGCATCTCCGAACGCACCTCATGCACATACAATTCATTCGTTTTTTAGGCACATCCAAAATCTTATGACTTAATTTATTCCGAAAATGCATTCCCGGAATGTCTCCGGAAATAGATTTTCGGAATGTCTCCGGAAATACACTTTTGGAGCTAAAACACTTAGATCATGTAGGGTATTGATAGAATTTGCTCAGAGAATCATGTTGGGTTGTACCACCTTCTTAATCCTCTTGCAAATACAACAAATTTTAACAAGATACGTAAATGTTTATAGTATGTTAGTGTAAAATTTAGACGGTTGTTCTTACTAAACACTATTTGGAGAAATCTCCCTGAAGCTAGTCAAGAGAGATCGCAATCATCATATATGATTAGGAAGGTTTCTAGTAATTGTCCTTTTGTCATGTGACAAGCTTCCTTTTATATTGCTTCATTAATCAATGATCCTTAAAGGTGTGACTCTTCACATCCCTCATAAAGTGGCTATGATTTATGTCTATCGCCTACTGTAATTGTCAGATAACGCCTTGTCCATTAATTTATGTAACCCACATGCAATCATGGGGGCATTTTGTAACCGTTCCTCATTATCGTCCATATAGCTTCCTAGTACTCATGTCGGGTCCGACCTGCTATTCCTTTCGAGTTATCATGTGGTCGGCTTTGACGTGTCGGCCTTGTATCTAAGTGAACCCTAACCGGATTTCGACTTGTGCATGGTTATGGTTATCCAACCTACTTGCCTCTTCATACTCGGCTTTTTCACAAGCTTGGCTTCAAGGAATTCCAGGATGTACATAAGCCCCCGGCACGAGGTCCTATTGGATTAAAGTGTTCGAGCAAGATAATCTTGGAATTTCCTCTTCTCTAGACCAGCCTCCTACTCAGTGAGTCACTGAAGTGTCAGTTGTCTCAATGATGACAAATCTTTTTCTCTCCTCATCATGATAGTTTTTATGGGAACTCCTGTTTGTCATCATTGCTTTTCTGCGCTATGAATTCTTGACCGATACAAACTTATTTAAAATAAAAGGAACTTTGCCATTTCACTTTGATTTTTACAAAATTAGTGATCTTTTTCCCAAGCGTTACGGACAAACTTCTACTTCATACATCGCTCGATTCTTCTGATATCTCAAGCCCTAGGTATCGTTTTCTCTCCCCTTTTCACTCTTTTTCTAGGCCACGATCTTTGATGACGTATCGAGTGAAAGTTGATGGCATGCCACTTTTAGATCAATCTCGGGCATGTCGGATGGTTTCCATGCAAAGAGATCGACGTTGTCTCTTAACATTTTGACGATCTCTCCCTTTTCTTCTTGGGATAGCTCCTAGCCTATTTATGTGACTTGAAAACTTTCGGCACATATCTCTATCTTTTTCACTTCTCCAATTGGAGCCAAATTATCATCATTTAGATTACTTCGAGGGTCGAGGTTTACCAGGTGGTCGAGATCTACCATGTTTACCTTCAAGGTGTTTTCTGTAACTGGATGATCCTACAGGGTTTTCTTTTTCAACTTTAAATTGTCTTTATAACACTTCCTGGCTAATCCCTGGTCACCTTTAATTGTTCTTATTTGTATGTCTTCTAAGGGTTACTTCATGGTCAAATAAAAGGTGGACGACACCGCCTCTAGAGCATTGAAAGAAGGTCTCCCAATGATGATGTTGTAGGGTGATGATGCGTTCACGATCAAATATCTCACCTTGACGCTTTTTGCATTGCTTCCACTTCCAAAGGCGGTCATGATAGGCACATGACCCAGTACCTGAACATGCTCCTCGGAGAATTCGACTAGAGTGCCCTTGAAAGGTAGCAATTCAGTTGTGTTCATGCTCACCCCCCTTGAAGGCCTCCCAGTATAATTTATTGGTTGAACTGTCTGGATCGATCATCACCCTCTTGACACTCCAGTCATTAATTTGTACCTTTATGACCATGGGGTCGTTTTTGTGTGCCAGCACTCCTTTAGAGTTTTGTCTTGAGAATCCAATGATGGTCGTTTTCTCCTCTCTTGCATATGAAGAGCTTTGTGACACATGCATCACTGATCGGCCATATCTTTTACGAGTCGAGCTTGTCTTTCCTCCTCCTCCTGCAAAGCCTCCCAATATGGTACTTAGCGTGTGTCGCGTCACCCGTGTTTCACGTACTGCTTCAGGGTTCTTCCCATTTTGGTGGAAGTATTCTCTAGAGCAGGTTCTCTTCTGGATGGACTTCTTTTTACTGCTGATCTTTCTGGTTCCTTCACATATGTTAATAGTCGGCCTATTTGGATTAAAGTTTCTATTTCTCTCTTTAGGTGATGACATTCTTCTATAGGATGACCTCTAATTCGATGGTAAGAACACCATGCCCTTGTATCATTCCCTAGTACAACATTGACTCTCCTATGTCGATACAGCTCAGGTATCAGTTTGAGATTATACACTTTCTTCAAGATGTCAGCTCATTTTATATTGAGAGATGTATAGTTATCAGAGAAGTTTTCATAGGGTCTCTGAGAAGGTCTCGTCGGTGATCTATCTCTTGGGACATGTTTTTGGTGTTCTCTCCTGGACCCGGATCCTTCGTGTTTGGATTGCATTTTTTCTTTAGCATCCTGATACCTTTTTTCCATGATGTTTTCCTCGTCTTTAACATAACATTATGTTCTGCTCATGACCTCCTCCATACTAGTAGTCGGCTTCAATGCCAACGACTCGTTAAAGCAACCGGCCTTCAATCCATTTTGAAAAGCTCTCACAAACATCTTCTGATTAGGATGAGAGACTTTCATGGTTTCTTCGTTGAACCTCGTCATGTAATCTCTGAGGGACTCAGAAGCCCCCTGCCGGACATTGAATAGACTGGTGGTACTCACCTTTTTATGCTTGCTGGCAGAGAATGGTTTAACCATCTTTTTTGCCAGGTCTTGGTAATTGGTAATTGACAGTCTAGGTAGACTCATATACCAACGTAAGGCCACGTCTTTGAAGGTTCCTGCCATGAGTTTGCACTTTAAGGAGTCGGAAGCTCCGACTATTGACATTTGATTATTGAGTGATATTATGTGTTCCTGGGGATAACTTTTGCCATCAAAAGATGGCAAAGGTGGCGGCTTGAGATTCTCTAGAACTTGGCCATTCCAAATCATTTATAACAAAGGTTGAGGATCAATGAGTTCTTCTACATCCTCACTCTCCTTCGTACTTTGTGATTATTGCAAAGTGTGAACACTTTCTTATAGAGATTCATTCTGCTGACGCTGGTTCTCCACAATTGCTATAAGATAAGTCATGTCTGGGGGAGGTGTTCCTAGCTGCTGCTGGGAGATGATCCATACATGGTATTAATATTATGCATTATATGTGTTTCGTATGAGACCTGGGAAAGTTTTACTTAGGCTCCACAATGGGTGCCAAATGTTTTTGTTAAACACTATTTGGAGAAATATCCCTGAAGCTAGTCATGAGGGATCGCAAGCGTCCTATATGATTAAGAGGGTTTCTAGTAGTTGTCCTTTTGTCATGGGCTAAGATTCCTTTTATATTGCTTTATTAATCAATGATCCTTAAAGGCGTGACTCTTCACATCCCTGATAAATTGATTATGCTTAACGTCTGTCGCCTACTGTAGTTGTCAAATAACGCCTTGTCCATTAATTTTTGTAAGCTTCATGCAATCATGTGGGCAGTTTGTAACTGTTCCTCATGATCGTCCATATAGCTTCCTAGTACTCAAGCCGGGTATGACCTGCTCTTCCGAGTTATCATGTGGTCGGCTCTGACGTGTCGGCCTTCTATATAAGTGAACTCTAATCGGATTCCGACTTGTGCATGGTTATGGTTACCTGACTTACTTGTCTTTTTATACTTAGCTTTTTCACAAGCTCGACTTTAGAGAATTCCGGGATGTATAGCAATAAAAGGAAAAACAAATGGGAAGTTGAATTACAAAAATAATCATGAACAGAAAATAGAATAAATGACATTATATATACCATGTTTGTTGGAATATATATGCCCTAGAGGAAATGATATTATCCTCTCACCGTCATCAACTAGAGCTTTCATTTCACATGCAAATCATATTGATCCTGCAAATAAATCAACACTTCAATCAATAATATATCTAGCTCAATCATTTGATAAAAATGTAAGAACAACAACTATGTCAAGCTACGGCAAAAAAAAAGTCATTTGTATACCCAAGTAAATATGTTCCACGGCATAATATGTAGTAAAATTTCATCCATAATTTATAAAGAATTAATTTATGTTTTACTGTCTAAGTTGATTAAGTAACTATAAGATATAAGTGTTTTTGTGAGTTTCGAAAATGTATTTTCGAAAATATTTTGAAAATATATTTTTGAAATAATTTAAGTCATAAAATTGGGATGTAACTCTAAAACAAATGAGTTGTGTGTGCATGGAATACGTCTAGAGATACATCTCTGAAATCTAAGGATGTTTTTGACTTTTCACAAAATATCCTAGTAAATCATAAGGGGGCGTTTGTTTCGCGGAATCAAAAATTTATTCTCAGAAATTATTTACCCGGGAAAATAAAGATAGAAAATTTATTCTAAGGAATTTTTTGAAAAATTGTTTGGCAAACATTTTGATATTCCTTAGAAAAAATAAGGGTTTAATTAATTTTTTAAAAAAAATTTATAAAATTTCATGGGAATCCACATTCTCATCCTTTTATTTGGGAATAATTTCATGCGAATATGGGAAATTACGAGAAGTTATTTTCTTATTCATATATTTTCAGAAATCTTATTTTTAAACTTGAAACAAACACCCCTATAAAGTACATAAAGAAATTCCCAGTTTCTAATGCCATCGATTTATACAATATTTGAGAGAAATTCACATGGCATAAAAATTGTAGAGGCCATAGACGTATTGATTAAAAAAAAGCTTGATATGGGATGGCTATTCTAGAATGGAAAATGCTTGGTTCACAAATGATGTTATTCTTCAGCTTGAAGCAATTAAATTCTTCAAAATTATGTTTTGTTGTTCTACTAGTTGTTCACTCTACACCTTTTACGTTGTTCACTCTACACCTTTTACGGTGGATCGCATTTCTAATTTTAGTGAGAGGTTACAAACGATGAAGTCGTATATGCATTGAACCCTATATCCTTTTAATTCTCCGTGGTCTGATGAATTTCAAAGGATTTTCTTTAAGAAATATTGCCAGATGATTGGGGAGGATATTTGTAGCCTTATTAAGCAAACTTCCTCTAGAGGTTGCTTTAACTCTGCCTTGGCCTAAACACTTATATTCTTAATCCTCCAAGTTAATTTTCCTAAGCGTATTGAAGTCTTTTATAGCAAATGCATTAAAAGAATCAAATATACACTAATAATAATTTACTCCCTCCGTCTCATAAAAAGTGTCTTATTTGAGCAATGCACGGTTCTTAAGAAAATGATTAGATGCATTAGTTTTAATGAAAAAATAAATATCATTTACTAAAATACCCTTATTAAATATAATTAATAGAGTTGTTGGATAAAGTGAAAGCTAGTCAATAGGGGTATAATAGTGGAATAATAATAATAAATTATGTATTGATAATATAAATGGATAATTATTTTGAGACAAAGAAAAAGTGCAAATGAGACATGAAATAGGACTAGTCAATTGAAGTTATGAATTGCAAGTAGTGAGAAAATGTTGGAGAGCTGTCGTGGGGAGATTTGGATTCTTCATCCGAAATGACTGCAAAGTTAACTTAGGCCACTAAAAAATGCATCTGACTTTTACTCAATGTATTTGTGAATCATTAGAGTAATTTAGAATCTGTGTGGTGAAGTGTACCGAAAACAAGAGAATGGCACGTCTACAGTGGATAACCTCAGCCAGAATAGTTTGCGACAATTGTGAAAGGGACAAAAAGACAAACACATCTAATAAGATGTAAAAGTTGACTGAGTGACAAGCATATTGCAACCAACAGCCGTTGTACTTTTACATATCATGCAATGGTGGAGTCAAGTAGAGTGGACATGGGTTTCACGTGAGAATGATTGTAAAAGGTGGTCACTGATCCCATTTGCCTGGCCTTGGTTGCCACGTGCTTTTCTGTAGAATCTCAATTTTCTGAAAACGATGTTTCATCCAGTAGCATCGTAGAATTTTATTTCGGTCCCATTGTCTTGACTTTCAAATCTCTAGGAATCTCAAATAGTATTCAAATTAAGATAATAATAAAATCACATTATATTTTTATTTTATTAAAAGAAATAAAACATTAACTCTGTTACTAATTTATTTGATCTTTTACAAAGATTTATTTCGAATATGAAAAAATAAAATATAGACACAGTAAAAAATCATGCTCAAGAATTAGAGAAATAGATGATAAATTTTTAATTCAGACTTAAAATCATTTAAGATGTTCAGTGATTTAGTCAACAAACAAGATTCATACGGTTTTTTAGCATATAGTAGATTAATTGATCCAGAAAATATCTACATCAACCTATGAATTAAAAACAAATCAACACCAATATCATTGGTGGTATTTGTCATATACCAGCACAATCCTCAACTATATTAGTTTGATGACAGAAAATATCAAGCTAGTTTGTAGTGGGAGTCATCTATAGTGGAGTATACCAGACCATCATCTTCAAGAGCTTTTACAGACAACCTGGCATCATGAACAGATTTTAGTTTAAATCATAAGCAAATGATTTGCATACTCATGACAAGACAATAAAAATAAGAGAACTGACTTTATCCTGTCCAATGGAAGCTTGAGCTCTCTTGCTAGTTCTTCAACATGTATTCCCCTTTCATCTAACCTGCAATTTATAACCAAATTCAACATTTCTCAGCATAAGATAAAAACTCACATAAGTAAAATATAGTTGAAAGATGAGGAATATAGATACCCTACTTGAAACCATTAATGAAAGGTAATACTTCATAACACTAAATGTTTTCTGAATTATAATAACTCACATGTTTGAATGCTGCTGCAGATAGTCAATCACTAATTTATCACAGTCCTTGAGTCCATCAGTGCTATATTGTGTGTATCCCTGAGGTTAGGAATATTTTATCAGCAATCAATCATACAAAAAAAAACAGTGACTTACATCAAATATCATACCGGATTGGATGGTGCCTGAGATCCATTTGGTGCACTTTTGACAGGAGTGTTCATAGAAGAGTTTGACGGAGGATATGTAGAAGGGGTTCCTTCAAACTATAACCCAAAAAATAAAAGCAAAGCATTACGTTAAATTACAATTTGCCAAATTAAGCAAAGTCCAACACTTTTAACACATGCTAACGTGAAAATAGTCAATATTCTGGCTGTTATTTAAATTCCTGATATTTATTGCAGGTTCCATATTTGTCACTCAATTTTCATACAATAATATAGGAGTAACTCAATTTTCTGATAAAATACAAAAACAACATGTACCTTAACTTTGGCACGGAGGTGGCTATGTATGCAATCAATAAAGTGGAAGGGGATCTCATCAAAATTTGTCACAGGCCTGTGAAATACCACAAGTGTGAAATAACCATGAATAAAAGAGTCATTTTGACAAATAAAAGATGTTTTTTCATAGTGAAACATAAGCACAGTAGTACATGTAATGTACTCTAGAAGTGTCAATTAATGTTCTTAATAGAATTAATTAGTTAAATATTTGGCCTGCTTAACTCTAAACTTTGGTGAACTTGAAATTAAACTGATGATTTGACAAAAACATATAGCCTGACAGCAGACTAAATAATGCAAACATCATCCACATATTCTGTAAGGTGCAAATAGTATAGCACGTATTGTTTAAATTCATTCAGACTGACTAAAAAATTGAAAGAAAGAAAAAACAGAACATGAAATTCTGAAAAACATTGATTATGTAGATAATTCTAGTAACCAGAAGCAATCAAACATTTTGAACCTGATGAAACCTCAGCTGCCAGACACGCAGATTCATTTTAATAATCAATAACAGATAACACTAAATGATACGTTTAATGAAATATATGTTAGATGTTCAATAATAGGTTTTTATGCTTTTATTATCTAATCTACTTTGTATTCCCTAGCTTGAACTCTCTGTATTCCCTTACATGAATTTTCACAATACTATTGAACCCTGACAAAGCACCATTCCCTTTCTCCTCTTTTCTTCTCAATGTTATAATAATCTCGACAAAATAGAATGGATTAATGGAAGAAACAAATAAATATCTAATATGAACCTACAGTACACCCATTAATGAAACCTCATAAACAGTCAAGAAGCAACAATAGAAAACATGCAACACCACATAACTCCCAAAATGCACATCTGTAATGGCTCCCAAACTCAATTCAAACAAAAAAATCAAATGCTTAACATCAGAACCAAGTCAGCGGTGGTGCTATAAACCATTAGATGTAATCAACAAACAAGGTTGCATTCAACAGTTTTAGCTGTAAGCCTCTGGCTGAACTACTGTAGGATCTATCTTGTAACTGTAACCACCATCCAATTTGCTCATATTACACATCCATTTATACTCTGACAACCACTCTAAGAAAATACAAATTATAATTTTGCCTACACAAGACAATCACACAAGGGTGCAGATGAGAGATAAGGTATAGAACAGCATGTTTCTCTTAATGATGGTACTGTAAACCATAATTAGAATGAATACAGATAAAACCAAACACAAATATCTAACACTCAGGATAGCACAATTTCCTACAGATGAGCACCCTAAAAGTTGGAAACAGGTGTACACAACACCCACAAACACATTCTAGAACTAGCCAATCCACATTACAATATAGCTTAGGTGATGATGTAAAACAAAAGGCTTTCAGAAAAACAAATCAACTGAATCCAAAATCAAATAAACAGCCATAGCAGAATTTAGACATAAAAAATGGGTCTGGCAACTTGCCTGACAGAGAAGGCACCAAGCTGCTTTACACCTTGAAAGCTTTTCAGGTTACCATAAACACGAACATACATGCCATTCCTGTCATTGAATAAACAGAGACGGTGAGAAATATCACATCCCCAGTCTCATAAGTCAATATCATTTGACTCCTGGTTAAGAACTTACGATATTTCCTCCATTTCCTTTGTGTCAAAAGTCTCATTGATCCTAATTGAACAACCAAAATCAAAATTAAATCTAATTTAGACAACAGGTATAAATAAATATCCTAAATAACTCTTAAGAAAACAAACATAGCATCATTTAACATGCAGCAAGTACCATCTTCGGCATTTGATCCGACCAGTTCCATCATCCAAAACAAAATTAACATCAGTGTTCCTCTCAACTTTCTCATACACAATTCCAACCAAAGTCACCTGAACCAAAATATATGATTAATTAGATGCAAATCACATTGTCTTTAAGCAATGCAGCATGATCGTACTATCACAGATCCATGAAAACAATAACATAAACAAAATAACAAAAAAAAATACATTTCACTAATATCACTTCACAAACCACAACGAGCAAATTAACAAATTAAGCAAGTAAAAAACACTAAAATAATTTCAATTTAAAAAATAACCGTACATTAGTGAGATCCACGCCGTTGATCGCGAAATTGGACTTTTCATCACCAGATTGAGAAGCTTCACTGATCTGCTTCACTGTAACTGGAACCAAACCCTGAGAATCGCGGCTCTACAGAGAAGAAAACAAGCAACACAAACACAAAACTCAGTGAATCGATATAGTATAAAGCAAAACGCTATTGATTTTTCTTCAACAGAGATGAGAGATAGCTTACCTTAGTCGGTGCCGGAGAAGAGTCATTGAGTTGCGAGGACGTGAATCCGCCGCCGGAGAAGGCGTTGGAAGAGTCAAATTGGGAGCTGGAGAACATTTTGGAAACCCTAGAAGAGAAATAGAAAAACGAGAGAAGTGTAACCGCTAGAGTGAGTACAATTTGTGAAAAAGAAGTGAATATGAATTAGAAAAAGGGATTGTGTTGTGGTGTTAATTTTTGTTTCCCGCCATTAATGCCTTCGAGTTTTCCCGCGAATTAGGGTTTCAACTTTGGGCTTTTCCCTCTTGTAATAATATCGCTCTCTCTTTTCTTTCTTTTTTCAAGATTTTTAGTTAATTAATATATTTATTATATTTATTCTGTAATTTGTTATATTTGTTCTATTTATTTATTTATTTAATAATAATTTTCCACTAATTTGATCTTTTTTTATTTTTATTAGTTTACTATATTTATTTAATTAATAATTATTATTCCACTAACTTGATATTGTTTTTTTAATTAATAAAAATAAATGTTGTTAACTAATTTATATATTGATTGTGTTCTTTAAAAAAAAGTAACAACAATTTAATAATATTTATATATGAAAAATAAAAATAAATATCATATTTTAATTATATCCTATAATTTCTTCTATCAAAATTTTCCACCAAAAAATTATAATAAATAATATTTACAATTATTTAAATAATAATTAACATTTAGTGTAAAGAATAGTGTAGCATAGAAAAACATTTGATGAACTATTGTTCAAAGAAAAAATATATATAAAAAACACGATGAGAGGTCGGGGTGGGGACGTCCGAAGAAGACGGTGTCCGAGTCTCCTTCAACTAGGGGTGGCAAAACGGGTCCGGTCCGCGGAAAAAGTCCGTTTTACCTGTCATTTTTTGCGGGTCGGGCCTGAATTTTGAACCCGCATATTTAAGTATGTCCGCCCTGCCCCGCAAAAAAAAGGGGCGGGTGTGGGGCGGTCACGGGTATGCCCGCGGGTAAAATTTTTTTTTTTTTTTGAAAAAAAGAATATATATATATATATATATATATATTCAAAAAACCAACTACAAAGCCAAGCGACCCCTAGGATCCAGCAGCACCAACTAAAACAAACTAAAAAGAAAAGACCAAACTCTTACATAAGAAAAATTTAGGAACAAATAAAATTGATTTTATTTTATGATGTCTTATGGCCCATAAAATTTAGGAATAAAATTTAGGAAATTAAATTAAATTTGTAAAATTTAAGGTTTGTTGAATTTAATTATTTTATGTAGGATAATGATAGTGTTTTTTTACTGGTAGTATTAGGATTAATGACTTTTTTTTTTAATTATATAATGAATAAAAAAATGTTTTTTTTAAGAGAATAGCGGGCATGCCCGCGGACCCATCATTAAATGGGGCGGGCCTAGAAAATGAGCCCGCATCTCTACCTTTGACCGCCCCGCCCCGCCCCGTTTTTTTGCGGGCTTTTGCGGGACGGGCCTAAACGGGGCGGGCATGCCCATTTGCCACCCCTACCTTCAACCCATACACCATTAACATCAACAGAGATTTTGTGAAACATTGAGATCGTTGATTCAAGTATCAATGGCGAGGCTAATGTCAATCAGGATTGGAATGGATCTGAAGTGGAGACTGAGCATCAAGAACATAAGACAACGAAAGCAACAGAGGAAAACCAGGAATCGAGGAAGCTGTGGGTTGACATACTTTCTGAAAATCGAAATCTCAATAAAGGTATGGCCATAGAATATATTGCACCTAAAATCATTAATGGAGAGGTTGAGATTGAAATAGAGGTGGAAGATATTGCTTCTTAGGTGAAATTTTGGGAGTTATCCCTTATCATGTATGTGCTTTGAGGGGAAGTTAGCGTGAATTTGGTTAAACAATTCGTGACTAAAAATTGGAATTTTGTACAGTTACCTGACATGTATTACCATGATGAAGGATATTTTTTGCTTAAATTTATATCACATAAGGATAATGAATTAGTCATGTTGAAGGGCCCTTATACGATCAGAAGCATGTCGATGCTACTCCGGGATTGGAAACCTGATTTCAACCTTAAGGATGATATGCTGGGAGCCCTCCCTATATAGATCAAACTTCCACATATTCCCCTTCACCTTTGGGGCCCTAAAAGTTTGAGCAAAATTGGTAGTGTACTGGGTAATCCACTTCTCACCGACGAATGCACCGCAAATAAACTTCGAGTATCTTATGCACAAAAACTGAAAACACGTGTTGTTATCAAAGACAATGAAGGGTGTAAACTGGTCCAAAAGGTAGAATATGAATGAAAACCTGCATTTTGTGATCAATGTCAGAATGTTGGGCATAATTGTGGAAAGGCCAAGCAAACTAGGCAATGGAGACCAAAACCAAAACCTCCTGAGGAAGTTCAAAAACCAAATGAGAATGAAGTAATCCCAAAGGAAGCTGAAGTAGTTATAAAGGAAGGTTGGACAAATGTTCAAGGTAGTGCTAGAGATAAAGGTGAGAGAATTGTTCAAATTTTGACTCCTACTAGAGTTCATTATACAAACGTTTTTGAGGTAGTAGGGATTGAGATTGATCCACTGGTGTATCAAGACAATGTGACATGATCCTATATTGGAATGTAAGGATGTTGAATAATAAGGGCAAGCTTAGGGAGATAAGCTTCTGTCTCCTACAGCTTAGTCCAACCATTGTTATTTTACTATAAATAATGGTGAAACAAGAAAAAGCTAATAATATCAGGAACTTGCTGAAACTCCATGGTAACTATTTGGATAACTATGCCAAGCATAGTAATGGAAGGATTTGGATCTCTTGGAACAAGAACTGTATTGATGTTCTATTTGTTAACTGCACTAGCCAACTGCTACATTGTGGTGTGCATGATGTCAGTGGTAAATTCCAGTTTTGGCTTACAGTAATAGATGCTCTAAATACATTGGATCAAATAAGGACTTTGTGGAAAGATATTGAGAAGATCAATCAAAACCAACATGGCCCTTGGTGTCTTCTTGGTGATTTCAATAATGTCACCAAAATCCAGGATCGGATTAGAGGTAGAATGGTAACTGAAAATGAATACATTGATCTAACTACTATGATGACCAACATAGGTTTGTATGAAATGGATAGCAGTGGTGATTACTTTACCTGGTCAAATAAACATGTTGATGGAGTAATTTATTCCAGAATAGACAGGGTTTTGGAAAATGTAGAATGGTTTCAAAATCATTTGGACTTTACTCTTACTAACATGCCACCAAATGTTTCTGATCATGCTCTGCTGTTGATAAAGGGTCAGACTGTTGCTAAGCAGAAAATGAATTTTAAATTCCTCAATTGTGCGTGGATGCTGAGGGTTATGATGTGACAGTGACCACCAGCTGGAATAAGCCAATGGAGGGTCAGCCTATGTACATTCTCTGGGAAAAACTGAAAAGGCTCCAAACAGAACGGAAGCATTTAAGTAGACCTTTCTTACACATTCAACAGGATATTATTAAAACCAGGGATGTCATTCATAAGTCTCAGCAAGATTTAGAGGTTGACATAAAATAATGCAGGTAAAGGATCTTACTGAAGAACTGATCAAACTTCGAGAATCAGAGGAAAATGTTCTAAGACAAAACTCAAAGATTGATTGGTTTAAGTTAGGAGATGGAAATAACTCTTATTTTCATGCTTCCCTAAAGGTGAGAAAGAATGTTAATTGCATAAATGCATTAACTGCTCCTGACGGTACACTAGTAACAAATCAGAAGGAAATTGAAGGCATTGTGCTGGAATATTATGGCAAGCCGATGGGGCACTATCTAGCAAATCTCTCTCATGTGGACATATCTGTTATGAGATTAGGTACCTAACTTAATGTTGCTCAAAGGTCCAACCTTATCTCTCCAGTCACTAAGAAGGAAATAATGGCAGCTTTACATGGAATTGTTGATCTGAAATCTCCTGGCTTGGATGGCTATGGAGCCAAAATTTTCAAGGCCAGTTGGCATGCGGTAAAGAATGATGTTGTAGCAGCAGTTCAGGAATTCTTCATCCAAGGTAAACTTTTCAAGGCCATAAATTGTACTGCTGTAACTTTTATTCCTAAGGTTTATGGAGCTACTTCAATTAAGGATTTTCGTCCCATAGCAGGTTGTACCATAGTGTACAAGATCATTTCAAAATATTTGACTGCCAGACTTGGTAAAGTGATTAATAGTATTGTTGGTCGTTGCCAGACTGCTTTTATTTCTGGCCAACAAATCCACAATACTGGCACAAGAGTTTATTAAAGGCTACTCACGTAACACGGGAACTCTAAGATGCATGATTCAACTTGGCTTACAAAAGGCGTATGATGTGGTTGATTGGAATGCACTTGAATGTATCCTGAAGGAAGTTGGGTTGTCTGCTCAATTCATACATTGGATCATGATCACAGTCACTACAGTATCCTACAGGTATAATATTAATGGATCCTTCTCAACTATTTTGCAGGCTCGTCGTGGTATTAGACAAGGGGATCCATTGTCCCCCCTCATTTTTGTTATCTTGATGTAATACCTCAACATACTTTTGTACAAGATGCAGCAAATCCAGATTTTAATCATCATTCAAAGTGTGAGAAACTCAAGTTTACCAATTTGGCTTTTGCAGATGATGTTCTTCTATTCTCAATAGGGGATTTTAAATCTGTTGAGTTGATGATGGAAGCTTTAAACAGATTCTACATATCCACTGGCCTGATTGTTAATCCTAGGAAGTGTAAGGTTTATTTTGGTGGCGTCGAAGATGCGATTAGGAATCAAATTTTGAATATGATTACTTTTAAGGTAGACTCCCTCCCTTTTAGATACTTGGGAGTACCATTGTCTAACAAGAAGCTTAATATTCAGCATTACATGACTCTTATTGATAAAGTGGTGGATAGAATTAGACATTAGAGTAGTAAGCTCATCAGCTATGCTAGAAGAGCACAGCTTATAAAATCAGTCTCTTTTGCTGTCGCCAATTATTGGATGCAATGCTTACCGCTCCCCCAATTTGTGATTCACAAGATAGAGACTATCTTGAGATCATCCATATGGAGTGGAAAGTCGGAGGTTAATAGGAAAAGCCTCGTAGCTTAGAAAGATGTTTACGGGCTTAAGAAATACGGCAGGCTCAATATTATAGAACTAGCTACGTGGAATAACACGACTATGCTCAAACTGTTATGGAATCTTTGTCGAAAATCGGATAACTTGTGGGTGAAATGGGTTCATACATATTACTTTAAAGGGTTGAATGTCATGGAAGTTACTGCTACTTTTAACTTTTATTGGATCATGAAAACGGTCCTTCGTAGTCAGATGCTTCTGCATGATATTCTTAATATTTGGCAACAGTTGATTTGTTGTGACACGTTTGCTTTAAAAAAAGTGTATCTGCGGTTTCGGTCCATGGGTGAAGAAGTAGTGAGTTGGCATAGATTTATATACAGGAATGCAGCAAGGCCCATGGTGGTGATAACTCTTTGGCAAGCCTGTCATTGTAGACTTCCTACCAATGTTATACTGTGTAAAATGGGTTTGTTGGATAATGAGAAATGTGTTTTTTATCCCCAAGCTGAAACTATCGATCATTTATTATTTTGTTGTGCTGAAACTAAAAATATTTGGAATAACATCCTTCAATGGATTAATATGCACATGTTCCTTTGGAGTGGAATGAGGAGTTGGAGTAGATTAGTTCTCGTGGTTCGGGCAAAAGGTGGAGAGCTAATATCCTAAAATTGGCGGCAACTGAAACCATTTATGGCATTTGGAGATATAGGAACGACAAATGTTTTGGGAACAATGTAGATAATAATAATATTGTAAAAACCATTATAGATATGATTGTTTATAGATGTTGGTTTTGTGAGAGACTTAGATCTCACATAGCTCTACTGATGATATAGGTTTGTTTTTTTTTTCTTCCTTGGGTAGTTTGGATTCTTTTAGAAGGCTGGATCCTTCTGGATTGCTTTGTATTGTCGTTGATTTTTTTAATTAATATATAGTTCCTTTCGATTCAAAAAATAAATAAAAATAATAATTAGTAACTTTTAAAATAATAATAAATAATTAAATCATAATTAATAACATTAAAAACATTGAAAACCTCCACCTCTGCCTTTATGGTTGCTTAATTAAATAAAACAACTTATAAAAAAAACACATCCCACATTTTCAACTATTTAATTAAATAAAAAAATTTTAAAATAAGAATGTCAACCTTCGTGCTTTAAATAATTTAACCAGATAAAGAAATTTGAGAAAAACCTCAACGTGTAATTAAATAAAAAGTTAAAGAAAAAATTCACACCCACACATGTTGAAATTGTAATTCCTTGTGTCGAAGCAGTGTAGCTCAATAGAAACAAGTAGTCGAAATTAGCCTAATGTGTGTGTCGAGTTGTTTAGATGTCGAAGTGTCGAAGCAGGTTGCTTGACACAGAATTTCGACTTGGACAAAAAAATAGTCAATTTTGGGCTTTTGTAATTTTGGCTTTTCTTCTATTATAAATAAAGGGAGTACCCCTTATTTTGTAACCGAGAGAAGTGTAACCGCTGGAGTGAGTACCATTTGTGAAAAAGAAGTGAATATGAATTAGAAAAAGGGATTGTGTTGTGGTGTTAATTTTTGTTTCCCGCCAGTAATGCCTTCGATTTTTTCCGCGATTTAGGGTTTCAACTTTGGGCTTTTCCCTCTTATAATAATATCGCTCTCTCTTTTCTTTCTTTTTTCATGATTTTTAGTTAATTAATATATTTATTATATTTATTTTGTAATTTGTTATATTTATTCTATTTATTTATTTAATAATAATTATTCCACTAATTTAATTTTTTTTTATTAGTTTACTATATTTATTTAATTAATAATTATTATTCCACTAAATTGATATTGTTTTTTTAATTAATAAAAATAAAAGTTGTTAACTAATTTATATATTGATTGTGTTCTTTAAAAAAAAGTAACAACAATTTAATAATATTTATATATGAAAAATAAAAATAAATATCATATTTTAATTATATCCTATAATTTCTTCTATCAAAAATTTCCACCAAAAAATTATAATAAATAATATTTACAATTATTTAAATAATAATTAGCATTTAGTGTAAAGAATAATGTAGCATAAAAAAACATTTGATGAACTATTGTTCAAAGAAAAAATATATATAAAAAACATGATGAGAGGTCGGGGTGGGGACGTCCGAAGAAGACGGTGTCCGAGTCTCCTTCAACCCATACACCATCAACATCAACAGAGATTTTGCGAAACATTGAGATCGTTGATTCCAGTATCAATGGCGAGGCTAGTGTCAAACAGGATTGGAATGGATCTGAAGTGGAGACTGAGCATAAAGAACAGAAAACAACGAAAGTAACAGAGGAAAATCAGGAATCGGGGAAGTTGTGGGTTGACATACTTTCTGAAAATCAAAATCTCAATAAAGGTATGGCCATAGAATATATTGCACCTAAAATCATTAATGGAGAGGTTGAGATTGAAATAGAGGAGGAAGATATTGCTTCTGAGGTGAAATTTTGGGAGTCATCCCTTATCATGTATGTGCTTGGAGGGGAAGTTAGCATGAATTTGGTTAAACAATTCATGACTAAAAACTGGAATTTTGTACAGTTACTTGACATGTATTACCATGATGAAGGATATTTTTTGCTTAAATTTATATCACATAAGGATAATGAATTAGTCATGTTGAAGGGCCTTTATACGATCAGAAGCATGCCGATGCTACTCCGGGATTGGAAACCTGATTTCAACCTTAAGGATGATATGCTGAGAGCCCTCCCTGTATGGATCAAACTTCCACATATTCCCCTTCACCTTTGGGGCCCTAAAAGTTTGAGCAAAATTGGTAGTGTACTAGGTAATCCACTTCTCACCGACGAATGCACCGCAAATAAACTTCGAGTATCTTATGCACAAAAACTGAAAACACGTGTTGTTATCAAAGACAATGAAGGGCGTAAACTGGTCCAAAAGGTAGAATATGAATGGAAACCTGCGTTTTGTGATCAATGTCAGAATGTTGGGCATAATTGTGGAAAGGCCAAGCAAACTAGGCAATGGAGACCAAAACCAAAACCTCCTGAGGAAGTTCAAAAACCAAATGAGAATGAAGTAATCCCAAAGGAAGCAGAAGTAGTTATAAAGGAAGGCTGGACAAATGTTCAAGGCAGTGCTAGAGATAAAGGTGAGAGAATTGTTCAAACTTTGACTCCTACTAAAGTTCATTATACAAACGTTTTTGAGGTAGTAGGGATTGAGATTGATCCACTGGTGTATCAAGACAATGTGACATGATCCTATATTGGAATGTAAGGATGCTGAATAATAAGGGCAAGCTTAGGGAGATAAGCTTCTGTCTCCTACAGCTTAGTCCAACCATTGTTATTTTACTATAAATAATGGTGAAACAAGAAAAAGCTAATAGTATCAGGAACTTGCTGAAACTCCATGGTAACTATTTGGATAACTATGCCAAGCATAGTAATGGAAGGATTTGGATCTCTTGGAACAAGAACTGTATTGATGTTCTATTTGTTAACTGCACTAGCCAACTGCTACATTGTGGTGTGCATGATGTCAGTGGTAAATTCCAGTTTTGGCTTACAGTAATAGATGCTCTAAATACATTGGATCAAATAAGGACTTTGTGGAAAGATATTGAGAAGATCAATCAAAACCAACATGGCCCTTGGTGTCTTCTTGGTGATTTCAATAATGTCACCAAAATCCAGGATCGGATTGGAGGTAGAATGGTAACTGAAATGAATACATTGATCTAACTACTATGATGATCAACATAGGTTTGTATGAAATAGATAGCAGTGGTGATTACTTTACCTGGTCAAATAAACATGCTGATGGAGTTATTTATTCCAGAATAGACAGGGTTTTGGGAAATGTAGAATGGTTTCAAAATCATTTGGACTTCACTCTTACTAACATGCCACCAAATGTTTTTGATCATGCTCTGCTGTTGATAAAGGGTCAGACTGTTGCTAAGCAAAAAATGAATTTTAAATTCCTCAATTGTGTGTGGATGCTGAGGGTTATGATGTGACAGTGACCACCAGCTGGAATAAGCCAATGGAGGGTCAGCCTATGTACATTCTTTGGGAAAAACTGAAAAGGCTCCAAACAGAGCTAAAGCATTTAAGTAGACCTTTCTTACACATTCAACAGGATATTATTAAAACCAGGGATGGCATTCATTAGTCTCAGCAAGATTTAGAGGTTGACATAAAATAATGCAGGTAAAGGATCTTACTGAAGAACTGATCAAACTTCGAGAATCTGAGGAAAATGTTCTAAGACAAAACTCAAAGATTGATTGGTTTAAGTTAGGAGATGGAAATAACACTTATTTGCATGCTTCCCTAAAGGTGAGAAAGAATGTTAATTGCATAAATGCATTAACTGCTCCTGACGGTACACTAGTAACAAATCAGAAGGAAATTGAAGGCATTGTGCTGGAATATTATGGCAAGCCGATGAGGCACTATCTAGCAAATCTCTCTCATGTGGATATATATGTTATGAGATTAGGTGCCCAACTTAATGTTGCTCAAAGGTCCAACCTTATCTCTCCAATCACTAAGAAAGAAATAATGGCAGCTTTACATGGAATTGTTGATCTGAAATCTTCTGGCTTGGATGGCTATGGAGCCAAAATTTTCAAGGCCAGTTGGCATGCGGTAAAGAATGATGTTGTAGCAGCAGTTCAGGATTTCTTCATCCATGGTAAACTTTTCAAGGCCATAAACTGTACTGCTGTAACTTTTATTCCTAAGGTTTATGGAGCTACTTCAATTAAGGATTTTCGTCCCATTGCAGGTTGTACCATAGTGTACAAGATCATTTCAAAAAATTTGACTGCCAGACTTGGTAAAGTGATTAATAGTATTGTTGGTCGTTGCCAGGCTGCTTTTATTTATGGCCAATAAATCCACAATCATATTCTACTGGCACAAGAGCTGATTAAAGGCTACTCACATAACACGAGAACTCCAAGATGCATGATTCAACTTGGCTTACAAAAGGCATATGATGTGGTTGATTGGAATGCACTTGAATGTATCCTGAAGGAAGTTGGGTCGTCTGCTCAATTCATACATTGGATCATGATCACAGTCACTACAGTATCCTACAGGTATAATATTAATGGATCCTTCTCAACTATTTTGCAGGCTCGTCGTGGTATTAGACAGGGGGGTCCATTGTCCCCCCTCCTTTTTGTTATCTTGATGTAATACCTCAACACACTTTTGTACAAGATGCAGCAAAATCCAGATTTTAATCATCATTCAAAGTGTGAGAAACTCAAGTTTACCAATTTGGCTTTTGCAGATGATGTTCTTCTATTCTCAATAGGGGATTTTAAATCTGTTGAGTTGATGATGGAAGCTTTAAACAAATTCTACATATCCACTGGCCTGATTGTTAATCCTAGGAAGTGTAAGGTTTATTTTGGTGGCGTCGAAGATGCGATTAGGAATAAAATTCTGAATATGATTACTTTTGAGGTAGGCTCCCTCCTTTTTAGATACTTGGGAGTACCGTTGTCTAGCAAGAAGCTTAATATTCAGCATTACATGACTCTTATTGATAAAGTGGTGGGTAGAATTAGACATTAGAGTAGTAAGCTCCTCAGCTATGCTAGAAGAGCACATCTTATAAAATCAGTCTCTTTTGCTGTCGCCAATTATTGGATGCAATGCTTACCGCTCCCCCAATTTGTGATTCACAAGATAGAGACTATCTTGAGATCATCCATGTGGAGTGGAAAGTCGGAGGTTAATACGAAAAGTCTCGTAGCTTAGAAAGATGTTTGCGGGCCTAAGAAATACGGCGGGCTCAATATTATATAACTAGATACGTGGAATAACACGACTATGCTCAAACTGTTATGGAATCTTTGTCGAAAATCGGATAACTTGTGGGTGAAATGGGTTCATACATATTACTTTAAAGGGTTGAATGTCATGGAAGTTACTGCTACTTTGAACTTTTATTGGATCATGAAAACGGTCCTTCGTAGTCGGATGCTTCTGCATGATATTCTTAATATTTGGCAACAGTTGATTTGTAGTGACACGTTTGCTTCAAAAAAAGTGTATCTGCAGTTTCGGTCCATGGGTGAAGAAGTAGTGAGTTGGCATAAATTTATATACGGGAATGCAGCAAGGCCCAGGGTGGTGATAACTCTTTGGCAAGCCTATCATTGTAGACTTCATACCAATGTTATATTGTGTAAAATGGGTTTGCTGGATAATGAGAAATGTGCTTTTTGTCCCCAAGCTGAAACTATCGATCATTTATTATTTTGTTGTGCTGAAACTAAAAATATTTGGAATAACATCCTTCAATGGATTAATATGCACATGTTCCTTTGGAGTGGAATGAGGAGTTGGATTAGATTATTTCTCGTGGTTCGGGCAAAGGGTGGAGAGTTAATATCCTAAAATTGGCTGCAACTGAAACCATTTATGGCATTTGGAGATATAGGAACGACAAATGTTTTGGGAACAATGTAGATAATAATAATATTGTAAAAACCATTATAGATATGATTGTTTATAGATGTTGGTTTTGTGAGAGACTTAGATCTCACATAGCTCTACTGATGATATAGGTTTGTTTTTTTTTCTTCTTTGGGTGGTTTGGATTCTTTTAGAAGGCTGGATCCTTCTAGATTGCTTTGTACTGTCGTTGGTTTTTTGAATTAATATATAGTTCCTTTTGATTCAAAAAATAAATAAAAATAATAATTAGTAACTTTTAAAATAATAATAATAAATAATTAAATCATAATTAATAACATTAAAAACATTGAAAACCTCCACCTCTGCCTTTATGGTTGCTTATTTAAATAAAACAACTTATAAAAAAAAACACATCCCACATTTTCAACTATTTAATTAAATAAAAAGTTTTTAAAATAAGAATGTCAACCTTCGTGCTTTAAATAATTTAACCAAATAAAGAAATTTGAGAAAAACCTCAACGTGTAATTAAATAAAAAGTTAAAGAAAAAATTCACACCCACACATGTTGAAATTATAATTCCTTGTGTCGAAGCAGTGTAGCTCAACAAAAACAAGTAGTCGAAATTTACCTAATGTGTGTGTGTGTGTGTCGAGTTGCTTATATGTCGAAGTGTCGAAGCAGGTTGCTTGACACAGAATTTCGACTTAGACAAAAAAATAGTAAATTTTGGGCTTTTGTAATTTTGGGTTTTCTTCTATTATAAATAAAGGGAGTAACCCTTATTTTGTAATAACTAGTATTCACATAGGGGTGGCAAACGAGCATGCCCGCCCCGTTTAGGCCCGCCCCGCAAATGCCCACAAGAAAATGGGGTGGGGCGGGGCGGTCATAGTTGATGATACGAGCCTAAATCCTAGGCTCACCCTGCAAAAAAGTGAGGGCGGGCGGGGAAATCCCGCGGACACGGCACCATTTAAGCCTAAAAGTATAAAATTTTATGTAAATGCTCTTGCCCGCAAATGCCCACGAAAAAACGGGGTGGGGCAGGCGGACATATTAGAGGGTGAGGGCCTAAATCCTTGGCTCATCCCGCACTAAAGTGAGGGTAAAACGGGCATGCCCAACGGGCCAAATCCATTTTGCCACCCCTATATTCACAGTTTTTGCAGTTGCAAATTGAATAAAAGAAGTTTTCTACAGTTTGTGGGCGGAGATTCCACAGTTGAAAATTCATTATCTTCTTCCTTTAATTTTGTTAAACTCTACTTTCTTTCTTTCTGGCTTTCTTTTCATTAACAGTTGTTGCGCATAATCTTTCTTGAAATCAAGATTGATTAGGAATTCTCAAAACGTTTTGGGTTAATTCCAACGTCTGGTATCTAGAACTCCAGTTGTGATTCGGGGGAAGAAAATCACGATGGCGTTGAATCATCTAGACGGGCATTTTTCGGCAAACCTTCCAATTCTCAAGAACAATAATTATGAGAATTGGTGCAAGCATATAAAGGTGGTTTTTTGTTATCAAGATCTTTGGGATCTTGTGAAGGAAGGTGTAACACCGCTTGCAAAAAATGCGTTGGGTCAAGAAAAGGATGCATACAAAGAATTAAAGAAAAAAGATTATAAAGCTCTATTTATAATTCATCAATGTGTTGATCCAGATAACTTTGAAAAGATTAGTGATGTAGAGTCAGTGAAAGAAGCATGAGAAATCTTGGAGAAATCATTTGGAGGCGCAAAGAAGGTGAAAGAGGTGAGGTTACAACAAAAGGACGTATGAATTGCTTCATATGTAAGAAAGTGAAAGTATAACTGATTTATTCACTATGGTTACTAAATTGGTGAATCAAATCAAGGTATGTAGATAAGTGTTGACATCAAGATCAATTGTTGGAAAGATCTTGAGGTTGTTGGCTCCAACGTTTGACCACGTGGTAGTAACCATAGAAGAGTCGAAAGACTGGTCAGCATTGACAAAGGAAGCGCTTCATGGGATGCTTGAGTCTCATGAACAAATGGTGGCTGAAAGAGCTGCAGTAAAGTTGAAGAGTGATATGGCTTTGTAGGTGTGGTCAGAAAGAGAAAAGAAAGGCAAAGGAAGTTGGAATGGCAACAAAGACAGAGGAGGCTACAACAATTCGACTGGTCGAAATCAACAAGAAGGAAACTGGTCGAATCAGAGAAAACCTTGGAACCAAGGTAACCCAAGAGGTGGTGCTGCAGGTAGAGGAAGAGGTGGTGGTCGAAAACCTGACAAAAGTCACATTGAATGTTACAATTGTCAGAAGTATGGTCACTATTTTAGTGATTGTCCAAAAAAGAAGAAGAATCAAGAAACTGATGCAATGTTGGCAAAACATGAAGAAGAAGAGATGTTACTGATGGTCATAATAAGAGATGAAAAAAGATTCCAGGACCAATGGTACTTGGACTCAGGATGCTCATCACACATGACTAGAAGGAAAGATTGGTTTGTCAACATAAAGCCCTCAATGAAGAACATGGTGAAATTTGCAAATGACAATGCTCTAGCAGCTGAAGGTATTGGTGATGTTCTGATAATGAGGAAAGATGGCAAGAGGTCGGTGATTTCCAATGTGTTGTACATACCAGGCATGAAAAGTAGTTTGCTCAGCAAGGGCAGCTGGTCAAAAAGGAATACAAGGTGTCGATCAAAGATAAGATGATGAGAGTTCTCGACTCATGAGGAAGGTTAATCTTGAAGGCTTATATGTCTCAAAATAGAACCATCAAGATTGAGCTTAATGTGATTGAGCATAAGTGCCTTGCAAGTGCAGTCAGCAGAGATGAATGAATATGGCATTATCGACTTGGTAATCTCAACTTCAAAGACATTAAAGATTTAAAGAGAAGAAATATGGTTTCGGGATTACCAGAAATCGACATTCTAAGCGAGGTGTGTGAAGAATGTGTTCAAGCGAAACAACACAAGAATAGCTTCAGCAAGAATGCAAGAAGCAAGACGAAGGTAATTCTTGAAGTCATATACTCTGATGTATGTGGTCTTATCCAAGTGGATTTGATTGGAGGTAACAAATATTTTGTCACGTTCATAAATGATTTCAGTCGAAAACTGTGGACTTACCTGATCAAGAAGAAAAGTGAAGTGATCGATGTATTTGTCAAGTTTAAATCTACGGTCGAAAGACAAAATGGTCGAAAGATAAAGATTCTGAGGACTGATGGTGGTGGAGAGTATGTGTCGAAAGATTTTGATGCATTATATGAGAAAGAAGGGATTGTGCATGAGGTGGTGCCACCCTACACTCCACAACATAATGGAACTACATAAAGGAATAATAGAACCATCGTGAACATGATGAGAAATATGTTGAAAGGCAAGCGTCTACCCAAAGAATTATGGGGATAAGCTGTGTTGACAACAACATACATATTAAATAGATGTCAGACGAAGAAGCTATAAGGAATCATGCCAGAAGAATGTTGGTTTGGTGTCAAGCCTAATCTAAGTCATTTGAAGGTGTTTGGATCTATAACACATAGACACATGCGAGATCAATTGAGAAGAAAACTTGATGACAAGTCGAGTTAAATGATCTTCATAGGATATAATTCGACTGGAGGATACAAGTTGTTCGACCTAGTGAACAAGCAAGTAGTGATCAGCAGAGACGTGATCATGGATGAGCTTAAGGAATGAGATTCGACTGAGAATGTCAAGAAGGATTCAGTGAGAATCTTATGTGAAGAACCAGCTAGTGAAGTCGAAAGAGAAGTTTGACAAGAAGACGTCAGAGGTGAAGCAGGACCAAGCAGACCTCAACGAATAAGACACATGCATGCAAGGTTGCAAGAATGTGTAATTACATCAGATGATGTGATCGATGAAGAAGGTGAGCTGGTAGACTATGCCTTTTACGCACATGTCGAACCAGACAATGCAATTAAGGTATTGAAAGATTCGAAGTGGGTAAAAGCAATGAATGAGGAGTTAGAGTCCATCGAAGACAATAACACATGGTCACTTGTCGAATTACCTCAAGGCAATAGGGCAATTGATGTGAAATGGGTTTACAAGGTTAAAGTGAATCCTAAAGAAGAAGTAACTCAACACAAGGCGAAACATATGGCGAAAGGATTTCTTCAGAAAGAAGGAATAAACTTCGATGAAGTTTTTGAACCCGTTGCTAGGATCGAAACAATCAGGTTGGTTGTAGGTTTAGCAAACATGAAAAATTAGCACACATGTCAGATGGATGTGAAATTTGCATTCCTGAATAACCCCTTAGATGAAGAAGTTTATGTTGCACAACCAGCTGGATTTGTGAAACAAGACGAAGAAAGAAATGTGTATAGGCTGCATAAAGCCCTGTATGGACTTAAGCAAGCTCCAAGAGCTTGGAATAAGAAAATCGATAGCTTTTTAAGGGATAAGGAATTTTTGAAGTGCACAACTTAGCATGGAGTATATGTAAGGAGAAGCAATAGTGAATTGCTTATACTATGTCTCTATGTCGATGATCTGTTGACAACAGGAAGTTGCAAGAAGAAGATCGAAGATTTCAAACATGACCTAAGCGAGGAGTTTGAAATGTCAGACTTGGGAAATCTCTCATATTTCCTTTACATTGAATTCTACAAGAGTGGTAGAGGTTTGATGATGCACCAAAGAAGATATGCAGGCGAAATACTTAAGAGTTTTGAGATGCAAGATTGCAACCCAACTTCGACTCCAGTTAATCCCAAATACAACCGTCAAAAGATTCAAATGAAGATGATGTCGACCCAACCCAATATAAAAGACTTATTAGGTCACTTCAATACCTTTGCCACACAAGGCCTGACTTAGCATACAGTGTGGGTACAGTAAGTATGTTCATGCAGAAGCCAAAATCATCACACTTAGAAACGACGAAGAGGATACTAAGGTATCTGAAAGGAACTCTCGAGTACGACATTTTGTTTCTTATAGTTGATGAAGGAAAATAATGCAAGTTAGTAAGATACACCGACTCAAGTTGGTGTAGTGATGCTGAGGATAAAAAATCCACAGCTGGCTATGTATTTATGCTAGGTGGTGCATCAGTTGCTTGGAGTTCGAGAAAGATCCAGTGGTGACATTGTCGTTATGCGAAGCAGAATACATAGTTGCTTCTCTTTGTGCATGTCAAGCAAAATGGATGGTGAATCTGGTCGAAGAGATTACAGCGAAGAATCATTGAGCAATTACCATGAAGATCGACAACATGTCAGCTATCAACTTAGCGAAGAATCCAATAGCACATGGACGAAACAAGCACATCGAAATGAGGTTTCATTATCTTTGAGAGCAGGTAGTAGAAGGGAAAATGAATTTGGAACACTGCAGAACTGAAAATCAGATTGCAAATATCATGATGAAAGGAATGCAAATCGAAGTGTTCAAGAAGTTAAGGTCTATGATGAATGTAGATAGTTTAGACACAATGAATCAGGTGGTGTGTTGAAATTGTAATTCCTCGTGTTGAAGCAGTGTAGCTCGGCAGAAACAAGGATTAGTCGAAATTAGCCTAATGTGTGTGTGTGTGTCGAGTTGCTTAGATGTCGAAGTGTCGAAGCAGGTTGCTTGACACAGAATTTTGACTTAGACCAAAAAATATTAAATTTTGGGCTTTTTTCTATTATAAATAGAGGGAGTAACCCCTATTTTGCAATAACTAGTATTCACAGTTTTTGCAGCTGTAAAATGAATAAAAGAAGTTTTCCACAGTTTGTGGACTGAGATTCCGCAGTTGAAAATTCATTCTCTTATTCCTTTAATTTTTTTAAACTCAACTTTCTTTCTTTCTCGCTTTTTTTTCATTAATAGTTTATTCGCACAATCTTTCTTAAAATCAAGATTGATTAGGAATTCTCAAAAGATTTTAGGTTAATTCTAACAACACATTTTTAATTATTTAACTTATGTGTTTAAATTCCATTTTATCAATTTATTATATTATTATGTATTTCTTCTTTTATAGTATTAAATAAAAATAAAAAATAGATGCATATCACACTATAGCACTCAAATAACTATACATATTAATTTATTTTCATTTTAACTTTTTTTTCTTGTGATATATCTATTCTAATAAAAAAAAACTAAAATACACATGATAGTCATTATCACTACCCCACTGCCTCACTTAATTGTTTGTTTTTCTTTTCTAATTTAATTTTGTTCTTATTTACTCTCACTCTTCATACTTTTTTTATCCACCATTTTTATTGTTTTTCTTTTTAAAATAATTAGTGGGATATCAGTGTGCTCATACGGATATTGGTGTGTTACATATATTTATTTTTAAACTATAATAAAAATGTAAAAAGAAAAACATAATTACTTTACCAAAATAGTTTATTATTTAAAAAAAACACATATTTTGATTTATATACGGATTATAAATATAATTTTTCCATACATAAAAATATTTGGATGAAGGTATATTTTTTTGTATATAATATTATTTTTGTTTTGATATTATTTTAAAAAATATTTGGATAAAAAAACTTGTTCTCATATACAAAAAAAAATTAAGTTTCACTAATTAATTTAAAAATAATATATGTCATTAATAACATATATTAGTGAAATGATTACATCAATACCATATATGTTTAAATAAATACTAGTAACACAACTAAACACATTTTTTGTCCGTGTGTGGATTCATACATTATTTTAAAGATTTTTATTTTTATTTTCTTTAATTATACAAAAAAAAATGTAATAACGGATATTGGTGTAGTACGCACGTTTGTTTCTAAGATGTAATAAGAATAAAAAAACAGAAATACAAAATTATTTAACCAATAAAGTTTATTATTTTCAAAATAAAAATATATTATTATTTATATTTAGAGCATAAATATAGTTTTTTCATATATATATATATATATATATATATATATATATATATATATATATATTTGGATCCGATGTATATTTTAATGTAAATATTAATTGTTTTTTCCATTATTTATAAAAATATTTATATAATCATTTGGTTTTATAAATATCAATTAATAACATAATATTTGTAAATATTGTTTTAATTGTATAAATAAATATTAGTAACATAAATAAACACATTTTGTTCGTATTTGGATTCATGTATTATTTTAAATATTTTTATTTTTATTTTTTTAATTATACAAAAAATGTAATAACATGTGCAGTCGCATGGATTCTAGTCTGAATACCCGTGCGTTCGTACGGATATTGGTGTATTATGCGTATTTGTTTCTAAAATATAATAAGAATTAAAAAAACAGAAAGACAAAATTATTTATCCAAAAAAATATATTATTTTCAAAAGAAAAACACATTTTTATTTATGTTTGGAGCGTAAATATAGTTTTTCCATATATATAAATATTTGGATCAAGTGTATATTTTTCCGTATGTAAATATTAATTTTGTTTTGACATTTTTTATAAAAATATTTATGCAATCATTTAATTTTATAAATATCAACTATTAACATAATATTTGTAAATATTGTTTTAATTGTATAAATAAATATTAGTAACACAAATAAACACTGTTTGTCCGTGTTTGGATTCATACATTGTTTTAAATATATTTGCGTTCGCACGAATTCTGATCTGCATACTCGTGTGTTCGCACGGGTACTGATGTGTTACACTCATTTGTTTCTAAAATGTAATAAGAATGAATATACAGAAAGACAAAATTATTTAATAAAGAAAATTTATTATTTTTAGAAGAAAAACATGTTTTTATTTATATTTAGAGCATTGGTTATAAAAAAAAATATTTAGAGCATAAATATAGTTTTTCCATATATACAAATATTTGGATCACCAGTATATTTTTTCGTATGCATAAAGACATATTTATTTAATTATTATATAAATTGCATAAATTTTAATAAAAGACACATATTTTTCTTGTATTTGGATCACAAATTTTTTTTACTTACCTTATTTACATCAATTAAACACATTTATTCAATCATTATTTTAATTATATTAATTTCAATAAGTGACTCATATTTTAATTGTATTTATTGCAATATTATATTTTCTCTCCGTAAATGCCTACACACAGGTACTTATTTGGTATGGGTAGGGGTGTTCAAAACTGAATCAACCCAATAGGAAATCGCAAACTAAACCAAACCAAACCAAAACAGCAAAAAATAAAAGCATTTTATTCTGATATATTTGGGGCATTTTTTAACAAAACCGCACGTTTTGGTTTGGTTTGTGGTTTGTATTTTGCAAACCGAATTAAACCAAACCAAACTGCATTATGTTACAACCCAAACATCGCTTATCTCACATCCAACCCAAAATCTAAACCTGATATGCTTTAACCTTACAATTGCAAACAATTTTCTCTTACTCACACTTAGGATTTCAGTTTTAACCTTCTCAAATCTCTCCTAGTAGTGTCGTGCATTCTTCGCATCTTCTCTGCCATATACGTTTCACCTCTTCTATTTTAATCTCTCCTCTCATGTTCTTTCTTTTTCATTTTCTCGTTTTTACATTACTGTTTTCTCTTCCAATTACATTTGTATCGCACTTTTCTTCCATAATCTTCAACCTCTTATGTTCTTTCTTTTTCTTCTTCTCTAATCTCTCCTCTCACTTATTTTTTATGTTTTATTATAATGTCTTTGATATTATTTTATGCTACTATTTTATGATTTTCATTCCACTTATGTCTAGTCTTATTTTTGTATATTGAATGAGAAGATTTTGTTTAACTATGACGAGTTCCGATGTTATTTGTTAATGCCTAAATGACTAAATACAAAGTTATGTTGTTCTCTATAGGTGCATGTATGTGTCGATAAAAATCTTGTAAAAAACCAAAGCAACCAAACCAACCCAAACCACATCGGTTTAGTTTGGTTTGATTCAGTTTTATTTTTGTAAAAGCCAACCAAACTAAACTAAACCACATGTTTTTTTCTCTTGCGGTTTGAATGATTTTTATCGTCAAAACCACTCAAACTGCACCACAAACACACCTATGTACGGTCATTTGTTCACCAACTTTGAAAAAACAGTCGATAAATTCTCATTTTTTTAATATTTGGATTAATAATTTCATATAATTTCCATAATAGAAACAAAAAAAAATTAATAAAATTATTATTAATCAATTTATTAATAACATATTTTAACCGTATTTGAATTAATGTCATACGCATTGAATTGATTTTATTATATCTAATTGATAAATAATATTAAATCATTTTTAATTTTATATTTAATAAAATTAAAAAAATAATAAAGACTATTTTAAATGCAATTTATTTTAAGGCGAATGATATTAAAAATAATACAAGGGATATTCTAATCTTTGCAAACAAAGGAAAAGAAATTTCCAACCAACGCTACTCTAACAAAGACCTAAAAAAGGTTTCATACAAAAAGCATGAAAAGTAGAGTTGGAGTAAGGAATCTCCCCAATACATCCCCATTTCCAAACAAAAAACTTGACATTCCAATAGACATTATTAACACTGCAAGACCTTGAATTAAAAGTAATGTTGTTCCTCTCCATCCACAAAGACCACAAAACAGCCAACCAAATTGCTCCTTTTATGAGATTTCCTTATGAACATATACCACCTCCACTTCATTCCATAAAATAATTAGAAACACCCCCACAAAAATTCACAACATTTCCACATTATTTTACAATCTTCTTCCACACAACCACCGAAACATTACAAGTGAATAACAAATGCGTTGAATCTTCATCAACTAATTCACACATACCACACAAAGGCTACACAGAAATGCATCTCCTTATTAAATAATCTCTTGTAGGCATTCTATTCCACAAAAGTCTCCACCCAAAAAGTCAAATTCTTGTTGACACCCTACTTTTCCAAAGCCATTTGAAAGCCTTTATTTGTTCCACCTGCATATGAACACTCCATGAAGTAGCCATCATCTGAAGATACGCTGTGTTAACTGGGTAATCGTTCTGCTCATCATCAACCCATCTAACCTCATCCTCCACACCCAAAGTCAAATAGACTCTCTAAAAGCTAAAACAGAAAACTAATATTCTCATTATCAGCTTCCAACCTCTGGTTTCTAATGCCCAGGTCACCCCAATTCCAAACGTCATCATTCCAAGACCCCATTGCCTTAACCTAAAAGTCTTTCTTGCAGCTAATACGATACAAATCCTGAAAAACAACTGCTAAAGGGGAAGAACATGCCCATCTGGCTAAATGAGAGTCAGCGACGAGGTCCACTACTCAAGGAGAGCCAGTGACGGTCTCATTGTTCAGAGAGAACATTTTCCAAAGAAGAATTAGAGACATGGATAATTCTGTAAAATAACTCGGACATCCAAACTTTTGGTACCACTTGTACTTTTCGAGGAGGAGTACATTGCATTAATACATTTGCATCGTGATTTGTTGTTGTTTGTGCATGGTTGTGTTATGTATATTTATGTTATCCTTGTTGACTAATACACCAATAAATTTTGTAAAGTTATTATCACCGTTTCTTTATTTGGATTTTTAAGTTTCGTTTAGTTTTGCGATGTCGCCCTGATATGTAACACTGAGACATTGATGACTTATCGGCAAGTGTGCTGAAAATGTTGAAGTAATAATTAAGATCGAATTCACAAGGACTGTGTTTGAACATGACAAATTTGTACAATGTAAAGAAAATAGTAAATGTGGGAGTTTTCAAGTTTGCAATATGAAAAGAAAAATAAGTGTTTAAACAAAATTACGAAAGCGATCAGGTTGTGTATTGAATCCTCTATTCTCCATTGTTGATGTTTGATGCCTTATATGAATGATCTTATCACTATAATCCCACGATGAATTAACAAAACCACTATAACCAATCCCTTGCAAAATAACTCACTAATCATTACTTGAAGTTTCCTATCCCTAATCCATCAGTGTAAGGAGGATTAGGCAATGCATTAAACATTAATTTTCTATGCACTACTTGGGGTCTCCTATTCATATTCAACTAGCGTAAGTACAACAATTGTAACACCCCCTTTCTATACCCCCAAATAATCAGATAATCATTTAGGCACATAATAAAAATTCCGTCAGAGTATAATTATAAACATAATATAAAAGAGGTATGTCACATTATACATGAAATTAAAACATTCAATACCTGCTCAACAATTGACATGCAACAGTGGGGTAACTTTGCAACAGAGGAACTTAGTCCTTACACCCACATCTCAATATTTATAATAAAAGCGGAAAATCTAAACATTGAATAACATCAAACATATATACATATATATATATATATATATATATATATATATATATATATATATATATATATATATACATACCATCAAGTATTATCCACCAACATAATTCATGTTTACATAAACATTCATCAACAAGATACATGTACAAATGTATCACAAAAGAATCATATACTTCCTAGCTACCCGGTGCTACATATCAGAGCCGACCGACCAAAAGAATGAAGACACGCTTCACAAAAAAAACCACCAGCATACCTACTCTGCAATGCCTCATAGAGCATCATAAAACAGCAGAAGGGTGAGAAATATTATCATGATAACAATGCATATAATTATATATCTTAGCATAAAAATACACATATTCTACATTCTCACCACAATTCATCACAACTCACTCATATACATCACAATGTATATATATACAAAACCAAGCATATTCATCATGCATACTTTCATAATTCTCATCGTTCTGCATAAACATACATATTCATGTTTATTCATCAATGCACAATTATAAAGATGATAAATGCAAATCATAGAGACCGACTCACGACTCTATGTAAATGCAATGCGGTACCGACTCAATCATCTCAAGTTCACTCAGGAACTTATTGGAACCATCGCTCGTTACCAATGTAACTCCCCGTCGGGCCTACGATGTTCACCCATTGCTCACACCTCACATAAGCACACAATGTTTATGGATTGCTCACACCTCACATAGGCACATAATCCGATTGCTCACACCTCACCTAGGCACACAATCGTTTGTAATCATCGCTCACACCTCACATAGGCACACGACGTTACAACGGATTCTCATTAGAATCACACAACATAAGAATGTACATCATTATGCTTCACATACAAAATGACTCACGACATTCTTGAAATGCATACATATTCAAAATATAATCATGCATTTATCTCATATAATCACATACAATCTATATACATTCACATCAATGCACTATTGTATAATTCACATCCAAAACACACATTCAAAAACGGTAAAAGTCGCTAAATAACACTATTCTCGACTTTCCGACTTATTTAATCGGCTAACAGCCCCAAACTCCTCACCATAAGAAACTATAGCTCAATAGCTATCAAACGCTTCGAACGGGGACCAAAACTGACTTACGGATCACAAGTTACGAAAGAAAAACGAAAACGATATTTTGAAAAATCACATTTTACCATTGTCCTGTCCATCCGCGTATGCACCAATTCCGTACGCGTATCATACACGTTTCACCAGATGGTCGGGAAAACATGCAACCCATACGCGTATTGGCCCTGAAATGCGCCACCCATACGCGTATTGCCCAAGTCAATACACGTATGGCCTGCCCCAATACGCGTATTGCCAGGCGAAAATGCAGAATTTTCCTGCATAATTTCTTCTGCGTTTTCCACTCCAACCACACCCAAATTCATCATATAAACTCAGAAAAATACCAATTTGATGTACAACAACATATATCAATCATGTATCAACAACAAGGAACACGAAAACATCATTTCCAACACTAATTAATCGAATTCTAACACTTTCTACACAAATGAGTTTATACAAAAACTCATAAAAATCAACAACAGCAACAACACAATCATACCTAATGATATACATTGATGAGATAATAAGATTTCACACCCTTACCCGGATTCCAAGCTTGCTAGATGATTGTTCTTGATGGTTTTCTAGGTTTTTCCAAGTTTTCTTCTCTTTTTTCTTCTTCCTCTTTCTTTCTCTCCTTTTTCTCTCTATTTTTCTTTTCTATTTCTTTCTCTCATATTTCTTCTTCTTATCTCTTTTTCTTTTCTTATTTTCTACTCAAATTCAATTAATTCATTTTCTCACATAATTCTACACTTAATCACTTTTCTACCAATTTTACTAAATTTCTCACATAATTCTATTTCCACTAAATTTCTAACTTATCATTAATTGAGAAATGTCCAAAATACCCTCCATTCTAATTTCCCCGAAAACTCTCAAAAACGGTAAAATATCATAACATGTCAACATAGCATATTAACACACCAATTTCACAATTAAAATAATTTATCACTCAATTTAAATAAAAGACTCAACAAAATGGGAATAACCGGAATCGGGGCGTTACAACAATCGCCTTAGGTCTAACACATAGACTAATTGTCACTATTCCCTATGTGCCCAAAATCAATTTAAAAGAGTGTGTCACATAAAAAGCATTAAGAACAAGCAATTGAATATGATTATAGATCAAAGGATTCATACAAAGTCAAATCAACATATTATCCAATAATATTGAAAAAGGTTCATCACACACAACCTAACCTAAAGAATTTTAGTTACTCATAATTTAGATTACAATACCAATTGAATAAAGAAGAATAACATATGATTTACTTTGAAGGATTTGCCTTCAATGGCTTCAAATGCTCTTTAAATCACCATTGATGCTCTAAAAATCATACTTACAGTGCCAATTTTTGTAACCCTTGCAAAAGTGCAGAATTTCCCCTTAAAAAGAGCTCAGAATGGGTCACACACGTCAGGAATAAAACCCATAAAAAGTGTCATCGTGCGTGCGATGTAGCTAGTACAAATCAATCGCATGCGATGTTGTGCGTGATTATTCCAGTAGTTGCACGTTTTTCCTTCCTTTTCACCTGATTTTTCACTAAGTCCAATTTCTTCACACTTAGCTATTTTTCCTCATTCTTTGGTCTTTCTTCTTCATTTTATCTCCTCTTTGACTTGTTTTTCTATGATTCTTCTCCTAATTTCATGCAATGACAGACTGTCATCACAACCTCAAACTTGAATTGATTCTTGTCCTTAAGTAACTTGCATGCAACTGCATATTTCAACAGAAAACAAGCCGCACAATAATAATTAAACATCACCATATATTATTTTCGTTCCTAGACCATCGTTCTAGCTTCTAACTTCCATCCGAAAAATTCAGAAAATGTCCTTAAACATTGACGAGTACTCAACATGTCTCTCAGCCCACTTTGACTGACTCAATGGATAAGGTCATCTTTCAATCAACATGCAAAATAAGTTATGATTAGCTTGATCATGTTCTAATATAATTCATCATAGAAATCACAACACGCATATTTGAGGTCTTTTTAGGTTGTATTTGGGCTTATGTTCGGGTAGGATATTTTTAGGAAAGTAGGTTTAAACCTTTGGAGTTAGGTACCTAATTTTCCATATATTCTCATACCCATTTATTCCTTCTTGACGATACTATAAATTCAGTTCTTATTAAGCACTTTTATATTCTTTTACTCTTTTTTTTAAGCCTCTTCTTATTTTCTAAAATTTTTTTAATTTTGACCAACTTTCTCAAGTACCCCAACCCCAAACTTAGGACTTTGCTCACTTCCAAGAGCAACCCCAAACTTAATATTTTCAAACAACTTAAGATTATACTTCTACCTAACTCCAAAGAGATGGTGGAAAGGAAAAATCTTTCAAGTCATATGGCTAAGAATTTTAGGCTACATCACCGAAAGAAAGACTAAGCCCACATTGGTTAGCAAATGGATATTCTTATTAATACAAGGTGGTTACAAAGGCTCAAAGTTATAAACAAAGAATTGTCTCGATGTGTGTCAATCAAACCAAATAAACTTAATCAGTAACAGATCAAACCAGATAAAATAATAATGCATGGATACACTAAACAAAAAAGAAAAACGAACACTATAATTTATTTGGCTCAACCCTTATTAGATGAGGTATCTGAAGATTAAGTACAAGTCCTTTTATTCTTTTCTCATACTTTGCCTTCAAGTTGTAAGTTGATTTCATGATAATTAAGCCCCTTTTTTTTCTTAGATCATTTATTTAATGCTAAAGTGATCAACTTGTAAATCTGAAGAAAAAACAGCTACAAACTTGTTTATTAAAATAATTAATTAAATAATACAATGGGAGGGGAAAAGCACTTATAGTAGTTATTGCTTATATCTAGGTACATATTTGAAAAATAAAACTAAAGATAAAGTCTTCTAAAACATTAAAAACAAACTACATGTCTTTTCACATGTTATCATTGCAGAGAAGATCATGCATATCGTTCATAGTGTTGTTGAAGTCGTTGTTCTTCCGAGTACATTTTGCGTGCATATGATCTTTCCTCCTGCTTACTTTTGATCTTGGTTGGTGAAGTAATTCTCCATTTTCTCAGCTGATGCAAACCAGACTCTTAAGCTTTGAACCGACTGTAGCACCTCAAAATTTGCCCTTTTGCTTTTAGCTTTTACTGGCTTATGCTGCATTGCATTTTGGCATAATCATCATTTGCATTTCATTGGTCTATCAGAGCTTCAATATTTGTTGTTATCCATCCCCAACAGAGTGGGTGGTCTATCAGAGCTTTCATCTCCAGCAGAGTCTGTGATCAATGTCTTCATCAGCAGAGTGAAGTCTTTCTCAGCAGAGTCTCTTAATTCAGAGAACAACTTAGTTTGTCGTCCCCGGTGGAGTTGCCTTCGTCTTCAGCATTTATTTTGCTGGGGCGCCTCTTTTGCATTGCATAAGCATCCTTGCATGGCATCCTCCCAAACGCGTAGCATTTCCATTTCGCATGGAGCATTACGCCATAGAAAAATTCAAACATATGCATTCGAAGCATAAGCCAGGTTTGATACCTTCTACCAGACTCTTTCCCCAGCAGAAAGTGATGTAACTCAGGAGAGGTTGTTCAAATGTTACACAGCAACTTGTGGATACGTCCCTCCTATTCCTTCATATACTCCCCTACAGAGTTGTATGTCTAGATTTCTCTTCTCCCCAGCGGAATCCTTTTTGCGGGTATGTGAATTCTACCTAGCTGGGGTTTGAAAGTCTATCTTTGACTTAGTCTTTCTTTTCGAGTCCGCTTTCGGTCGTACTCGTTTGCTGTTGAAATTCCACTTTCGGTCGGTCTTTCTTTTCGAGTCCGCTTTCGGTCGTACTCGTTATCTTTGAAATTCCGCTTTCGGTCGGTCTTTCTTTTTGAGTCCGCTTTCGATCGTACTCGTTTTCTTTGAAATTCCGCTTTCGGTCGGTCTTTCTTTTCGAGTCCGCTTTCGGTCGTACTCGTTTGTTGTTGAAATTCCGCTTTCGGTCGGTCTTTCTTTTCGAGTCCGCTTTCGGTCGTACTCGTTCTCTTTGAAATTCCGCTTTCGGTCGGTCTTTCTCTTCGAGTCTGCTTTCGGTCGTACTCGTTAACAATTCTATTTTGTTATCCTCATAGTTCGCAAATTTCAGGTTATTTTAGTATTCAAACCCCGTGTATCCCGATTGTCTGAAAGTCGTCGCTATCATACCCTCGGATCCAAGAAGTTTGAATAGGGGCAGTTGTAGCACCTCAAAATTTGCCCTCTTGCTTTTAGCTTTTACTGGCTTATGCTGCATTGCATTTTGGCATAATCATCATTTGCATTTCATTGGTTTTTTGGCATGGGATCAGGGTGTCTAAGTCAAATCCAATGAGCCTTGAGCCTCAAGGGGTCTTAATTGAGTCATCATCTTATCTTATGATCAAGTTTGACAAGAGAATGCAGGGAATCACATCATCCCAATCAGTGCAAAACTAGGGTTTTGGAATTCTTGAGTAGAATGCCCCAATGGGCAAGATCTTTAAGTTTTTATCACCTCTAAATGTCATATCTCGTCTTTGTTAGACAGGATTTACATCATATTCAGAGGAATTTGGATTTGGAGGATGTGTTATTTTCTCCTAGACTGAGGGCTTGAAAGTAGGGTTTGTCATGAAATCAATTTATTTCTGATTTCTTAGACAAGACTTGATCTCATGGTATTCTACATGTCCTCAAGGGTCTAGAGATGGAAGATTGCCCATTGATTCATTTCAGAAGAGGTTCAATTGGCCAATGGGTTGAGAATCAGGAAATTTGGGGAAAAGTCAACTGTGCAGTGGAAAAAGTCAACCCCAGACTTTTTAAGGTCAAAATCATGAAATTCAAGTTACATATGTTCATTGGACAAGATTTTATCAAGAAATGATGGAGGAATCATGAAAAATCAAGGAATGTACAAAGTTTCCATTTTTAGAAACTTAGGGTTTCCAAAAATGGCAAGTTTGGACCATTTTGCACCACACTTTGAGGCTTTCTTTCTCCATGATAAAAGCTCCAAACTTCATACCCAAGTTGAGCCAATTAAAGATCACACTCTAAGCTTCAAATCCATATAAAGAACTCTTCCATTGGATCAAAATTGGGGGAGTTATGATCAATCAAAGTTTGGTAAAATCAAGGCAAAAGTCAAGTCATGGCAAGGCAAGTTCATGCCCATAGGCCATAATTTCATCAAACACGTGGTGGGCAAAATTTCAAGCTACTTTTCTCAATGATGGAAGCTCCAAATTAAAAAAAGTTGAACATCAAAGTTGTCCATCTCAATGTCCTCTTCAACTTTGATGTTAGAAATTTTTCCATTTCAGCAAGTTATGATGAAGTTATGGTGGTCCAAACATGGAAGCTTCAAACTAAAACTCACTAGCCATTGCCATGCATACCATGCAGGTCATGCGCGCCCATGCACCAGTTTTGAACCTTGATGTTACAAGTCATTTTACACCATTTTACAAGCCTCTATTCAATCCAAAATTCACACCAATCTTGTTCTATGATGTACCATCTTTGCATAGGCATCAAAAGCTCATGATTTCATGCAATATACATGGAGATTTTCACCCTCAAACACTCATGGTTTCATTGATGTCATGATCACCATGTTGCTAATGTTGTGACATTGTTGTTGTTGGTTTGCCTCAGCTCATGCGCATACAGTTCACACTTCCCACTCTTTGCCATTTTAAAACCAACATTCCCTTACACCATGTACACTCCATGCCATCATACATAAAAAAGGAAAAGATTAAGAACTTGCACCACACGTAACCATGCTGCTACATCAGTGCCACCACCACCATTCATTCTCCATTATACTCACCATAACTTGATGAACACACCCACACCCTATTAAAACTCTCCCAACCCGCCCCTAACTAACTTAACTCAGTTAAGTTAGGTTGGACTCACTTAACCAAGCTCAAACTCGCTTAACCAACTCACTTAACCACACTAGTTAAATCTCAACCCCAACTATATAAGCAAACTCAGACACAATTTCAAGCTCTCTCTCATTTTTTTCACATTCTCAAAAATCATTCTCAAGTTTTCTCTCTACTCTCTCTCTTTGATCTCACACGATTCTTCACCTTTTCATCATGATCACTCTAAAAAAATCTCAAGTTCCTCTCTCACTCTCAAGAGTTCAAATCAGGATTTTTCTCTCATTTCTCCATCATTTTCGAAGATTCTTTGAGCAGCATCACCTCCATAACCTCCTATTTCTACTGTATGCATTAGATTTGCTTGAATCCACCATTGAAGAAATCTCAAGTTTCACTCATTTCTCTAAATTTCTGCTCCAATCAAGTATAGGATCTGGTTTTAGCCTTTATTTGGCTTAAAGTGTTGATTTGAAGGTCTTGCAAGAAGTTATTGGGTTTCTAAAACACCAATTGCATCTCACAAGGTTAGGGATCTTGAAGCTTTTACTTTATTTCATCATGATTTTAGGGATTTATAATGTGAAATTAGTAATCATGCATTGCATCTGGAAAGTCCTGAAATGATGGCACACCATTGATTGTTCAATTGGGATTTTATGTGATTTTGTGATTTTTGTGAAATTTATGTTGAACATGTCACTTTCGTGACATTTTTCTTGATGTTAGAATGATATTTTTGAGATTTAATTAGTATATTCATGATCTATGAAGTTTGGGCTTCAGTTTGGTATTTTATTTTGATGATTTTCGTTAAGAATTGATGGAGATATTTGATGTAGAAGTTGGATAAAAATTCTGCATTATTTTCTGGTTTATATGTAAAATTCTGCATTTTGCATGAGCTAATGATGAGGATGATGAGGTGTCCGAAAACTATTGGGCGTGTTCTTGCTTTTCCAATGATTAAGCAATTATGAATTAATGATGATGAGAGAGTAGAGCCGCGTGTGGACCCGCGATTGGTGCAGCCTTTCATTTTTTCGGCGGGCCAATAGAAAAGCGACAACACATTAATGATGCACTTGCTTCTCACATGCTTCATTTTATGACCTCAGATGTTCACGTGCGTGTGCGTACATGGTAGCTTTTGTGTTCGTGCATTGTGAGGCGTTAGATTCCTTTGATTGTCTTGATTGATTGTTGACTGTTTGATCTAATGGCTTTAATTGCATCCACGCGTTAACTGCACATACACCATTCCACACACAAACACACGCATACTTGGATTGGGTCACAGATTGATATTTGCACCCCACATGCTGGGCCCAAACTTCTTTTAAGCGTGTTTTTTTGCTTCGCTTGCACCCCATTCCATTTTCTTTTGCATTTTAACTTCTTTTTCCATATTATTTCCATTTGCTATTTTTAAAAATACCAAGACACGTTTAAAAATCCCAAATTAATTCATGTGTGTTATTTATGCATTTAACTAATTAATCTTATTTTTAATTTTGACTTCCTTGATTTTATATCATAATTCCATAATTTTCTTTCAATTTCTTTTTGAATGAGGTTCTTCTTTGATACTTGAACTTGTGCATTTTATTTCTCCCATCTCGTACAACATTTTTTACTCACTCTTTTTGTATTGGTTAGATAACACATTAAAGCATCTAAACCAATTTTCTTTTGATTTTTAAATTCATTTTGTCATGTGTTTAGGGATGCTTATTTGAGTATTCTTGTGGTATGTTTCAATGTGTTTTCATGAGGTCTTTTGAGGTACTTTTTCTTTGAGTTTTGCCATGAGTTTTGGTACTTGTTTTTGCTTCTGACTTGGATTGTTTAGGACTTAATTTTACAATTTTCTCATGTGCTTTGATATTGGTTTGATGCCTTGCACTTGAAGTTACATGTATGCACATTCTTCTACTTCATTCTCATATGATTTTGTTGAGGCACTTGTGCCACTTTTTGTGTTTACTTTGTATGATATTATAGGTCATCTTGAACCATGATTATAGGTCATTTGTGTTCTTTCTTTGTCATTTGTACATAATTGTTCTAAATGTCATCATTGCCTGAATATTTTTGTCCTAATTCTTGCATCTTCTCTTCTTATGCTCTATTTGTTTTGTGCTTACATTTTGTATGACATTTCCCTCATTCCATTTGCATCTTATTAATAGTATGCCACTGCCCATATGCATTCATTAATCATTTAACATGTTATGCATTTTTGGTATGTCACTTTGTGCATCTAATTAAAACTTGTTTCTTCTCCTTACTTCTACTTCATCTTACTTCCTTTATTTGCATCATTGCATCCATGATTTGTATAATGATTCATATGCATTGTGAGACATTTATAAATGGTATGTGGTTCTGACCTTGGTCTTTTGTGAAGCATTATTGCATGATCACTTTGCATGTCCACTCATCCTTCATCTATTCCTTTCATGTTGCACTTCTTTGATGTTTAAGACTTTGCTTGTGCATAGTTAGTGTGTGTTAGATATCTTAACATTAGAGAGTATCCTTAGAGCATAGGTTCTGACCTTGATTGATTTTCATCTCTTAGGATCTTTATCCTTTGGTTCTTAATTTGTTTAATAATTACTTGTTATTCTTTCCTTATTTCACCACTTGTAAATAATTTTTGAACTAACATTTTCATGTAGGTACTAATGGTAAGTAAGTGTGTGGATATGCTACCACATACACTTCTTTCTTCCATTTTCTCTTATGTCCTTTAATCATTCAACTTGTGATCATGATAAGCATTTATATGCTTTCCTTGAATAACTTCTTTCTTCCCCCTTTTGAGTTATAACTCATCTTCTACTTTAGAAGTGAGTTGTTCAACTCACTCTTCTTCTCCTTTCTCTTAGGATTAGGTTCCTTAAACCACATTAACCATAGGAACATCCATGTATGATAACTTTAGGGTTTGAGTCTTAGTCTCCCTCATTAGATTTTACCTTTCTCCACCTTTGAGTCTCTCTTTCTCATCTCAAAACAAAAAGGCAAAATATCTAATAAAGGATTACCATGTATTGCACATGAGACTTGCATATGGGAAATGGAAGGAGAAGGGTTTCCCTTCGCCTTTCTAGAGTGTTTATCATACGTCCTATTAGGACGACCATGCAACGCATTCGTTCCTATGTCATAGACTTTAGTGCAATACTTGTTATAAACACAAAGGAAATCAAAATACTTCTCCTTAAAAGAAAAAAAAACAGACAATATTCTCCTTTCTTCTCTTTCACGCTATTCTTAAGGACTCGTCACGTCCGTTCTACCGCAAACAGGTAACGCCTAAGTCTCCACACAGCGAGCTGCAACGCCTAACTGCTGGGACGCGCACTCTGACGTTTCCATTAAAAAACACAAACAAAGCACCGACTTCGTTAAGTCGAACTACGACTGCTCTGACTTCCTCCTTCTGGTTAGATTGAGGATACGTAGGCACGAGACGACAATGTCTTGGTGAGCAACCTCCCCCTAGTTCGTGTCCGAACTACGTTGACTCTGACTTTCCCATTGCACTGAGGGAATACGTAGGCCTAGGACTCAGCGGACGTCCTATCGAGTCACTTCCTTTTTTTCGTTTCTTCCTCATTTCTCCGTTCTTTCCTGTTCTCGTTTCTTATTATTTTCAGTAGCAGTGGAGCTCCAGACGACGACACCCTTTGATCGAGACAAGCAGACGTGGATCCCATCGGGTACGATGGACGTGTTGGGTGCTAACACCTTCCCTTCGCGTAACCGACTCCCGAACCCAGTTCTCTTGGCCGCAAGACCATGCTCTTTCCTTCCCCCAGGTTTATGCAGTGTTTCCTTTCCCTCTCTTGGGATAAATACACTTTGCTGGTGACTCTGTTTCGGTGCCACTTTCGCGTTTGTACTTGGATGAAAATCCCGGGAGCGACAGCTGGCGACTCTGCTGGGGATCGAACCCAGAATCTCTGGTTCCCTAAGCGAGTCAATCCTAGCGCTTGTCTATTTTCTTTCATTGGGCGTTTACTGTGGTGCTGTGTTTTGCTGTTTTATTGTTTTACTGCATTGATGTTTACCGCTTTACTGTACTTTACTGTATTTATCGCATTCACTGCATTACATACCATTATTATGTTGGACTGTGCTGTGGTTTTCTGTTTGGCGGGCAGGGTGTTCTGAGAGATAAGCCCACTACCCAGGATTGAGTATACACATAGGTATTAGAGTGGATAGTCATGACGCTTGCGTGGTGGTGACCACGTATTGTTGTTCATGAGACCCACAACTAGACGAGGTTCTATCAGGAGCTATCAACTACTGTATGTTTATACATGCCAGTAGCTATTCCCTTGAGGAATTGTCGACTCTGGTGACCATTCCCGAGGACTCAGTTGCGGTACTCCTCCTGAGATGTGACAGTGGCAGACCACGTTTTGTGGCAAACCCATTGCACATTCTCGATCCGAGGACCCAATGCTGGGAACTTGCTATAGGATGTCTTTTTTTTTAAACAGAATCAGTGGAGGCACTCCTCGATTGGCGATAATACTATACCCTGAGGGATGAATGTACTATTGCTTCTCGACCTCAGTGCCTGAAGCTGAGGACCTTTCGTTTTGGTGAATCAATTGAGGCCTTCTCGATTGATGATGATGCCAAACCAGAAATGGTGAGCGTATCATCATTTCTCGACCTGAGAGCCCAGGATACTGAGGATCTTAGTACCCACATGTAAGAAGGGCGGGTTGTTTACAGGTTTGCAGGTAACCATAACCTCCTACATACCTGGTTTTCTGTTGTCATTACACACAAGGAGAATTCATCCTATTGTATTCAGATGGTTCCTATCTATGGTTCTATATTGTTCTCAGAGCTACACTGACACCGTTCACAGTCCAGCACAGACACTTGGCACCTTGATACCATGCCCTTTGCATTGCATTTACATATCCTAACATACATGTTTATTCATTTCCAGGTGCATATTTTACCCCCGATTCCAGTCATCAGGTTCTCACAAGGATGAATACTAAAGAGAGGAAGAATATCATCAGTTACAAGTTCCTCACGCCTACTTTAGGCCCTATTATTGTCCTAAAAGGAATGGCGAGCCCTGAAGTGCGGGAAGCTTTCGAAGAGAAATATGGGTGGATTTTATCTTTTGTCCGCAATGTCAGTGATTACGAATACAGGGGCCTCCATACTTTGATGCAGTTCTACGATCCTCCTCTGAGGTATTTTGTATTTCCATATTATTTCTTGGTACCTACTTTAGAGGAGTATTCCAACGTGTTAGGGATTACTATCAAGGAGGAGCCTCCTTTCTTTGGGTCTACAGGTGATCTGGATTATGGGAAAGTGGCTGGTGCTCTTTATTTGAGCAAGTCAGAGCTAGAAGCCAATATCTCCAACAAAGGAAAGCTTCGAGGTTATAAGTTGGGGTATTTGATAAAGAAGGCTCAGGAGGCTGTGAAAGACGGGAATTGGGTTGTTTTTAATGCTTTGCTAGCCCTTTGTGTATACGGCATTGTATTGTTTCCCAACGAGCCTGATTTTGTTGATACGGATGCCATTCGGATATTCATGATGAAAAATCCGGTACCAACGCTGTTGGGAGATCTTCACTACGCCTTATACAACGGAAATGAAAAGAAAAAGGAGGGATAGTTCGTTGCTATGCACCTTTGTTCTATAAGTGGTTTGCAAGTCGCTTACTGCAATCAGGAGCTTTTGTGGATTCTAAAGATTCTCTAGAATGGAGTCAGCGCTTAATGGGACTAGTTGCCAAGGACATCATATGGGTAGATCATGGGCTAATTGGCAAGAAAATTATCCACAACTGTGGTGAGTTTCCTAATGTTCCACTAATAGGAAGAAAGGGGGGAATCAACTACAATCCTTCTTTGGCCGTCCGACAATTTGGGTACGCTCTGACGGGTCCGCCCATTAAGAGAGATGTAGAGGAGTCCCTGTATTTCCACACATCAGATGGTTTGGAGATAGAACAAAAAGTCTCTGAAAGTTGGGCTAGTGTGTTAAAGAAAGGGAAAGTTGCTCTAGGCAAACCCAACAATCGGGCTTATCCAGCATATGAAGAGTGGGTGAAGAAAAGAGTTGAAGATTTTCACTTGCCTTTTGGTAAGGCGCCCCTTCTGTATCCTGAGGGTGAGAAAGAAAGAAGTACTGCCACTGTGGAAGAATTCGACAATTTGCAAGCTTCGGTGAAAAAACTTCAAGGAGAGAATTTTGAGTTGAGCAGCCGTCTTCAAGAAGCGCTATATACCAACAAAAGATTGGAACAAAAAGCCCAAGACGCCGAACAAATTTTAGCAGCAAGAGAAAGGGATTTTACAGAAAGGGCTCAACATTTCCAGAAAGTTAGTAAGGGTGCCGATGCTGCCACTCAAGCTCATAAGAAGACCAAACAGGCTTTAGCCCAGACTAAAGACATGCTAGCCAAGTTTCAGCAAGTCTGGGATGAGGTCAGAATAGAGAATGCAGAGCTGCGCGAGCAATTAAAGGCCAAAGACGATGAGCTTCTTAGAGCGCATGAACAATGGAGAAAGCATCGGGAAGACTTTGGAAAAAGCTAAGAGCAGCTGGGGAATGTTAATGATGAACTGAAAATTTCCAAGAAAAAGCTTGAGGATGCCATGATGGAGATGGGAAGACTCAAGATACAAGCTGGGGTGAAAAGGTTTAAGGAAGTGAGTACTAATGAAGCTCTCCTGATGCACACAGATTTATTGGCTGAAGCTCTGCAGAGGAGATACATTTTGATCAGAGAGATGATTGAAAGGCCGGGTCATCAGCGCACCAGAATCCTTTTTTAAGAAATCAAGCATTCTAGTGAGAAATTGAAAGATTTTGAGTTAGATGTTTGATCTTACTTTCCCATCTTCTTAATGTAGTTTTGTTGATGTACTGTAGGCTACCATCGGGCTTGTTAATGGAGTCATTTCCTTGATGTACTTCCTATTTACGGACTCGTTGTAAAATGCTTCGGCACTTATTAGTTTTCTGTTGAATTCAATGAATGGCTTATTCAAAGGGGTTTCTTCGGCATCATGCTATTCACCAGCACATCATCAGAATAGTTTATCACAGCACAATTCTTCGCAATATTTTTCTCTCAACATTATGTGACTATTATTGAGCTTCTTATTAAGACTGGAATCAGGGTGTAAAACGCCCTGGCAATGAAAAACATGACATTTGCATTCTCATAATCATAAGCATTTTTGCATAACAGGTACTTGTTCCGGTTTTCCCTAACTCTTATTTGGTTTCAGGCAGGATAGCTGACCAACCGATTCATCAATATTCTACTCGACTCAACCAGAAAAGAGTAATGGAGCAAATGCAAGCAGAAATGGCCGCCATGCAAGCCTGTATCACCCAATTCATGGAAATGATGCAATGGGTCGCACATGGACAAGAGCAACTCAGAACTCTCGTTCAACCTCTCGTGGCAAGAGTAGATGACAATGGTGTACTACATGGTGGTCTCCAGAACAATGTTATTCCTCCGGGCGGAGGTGCTAATGGGCACAATATTCAGAATGGACCTCCGGGCGGAGTTCCAGTTCCCACTGTTGTTATCCCTCCGGGTAGAGGAGAGAATGTGGTGATTCCTTCTGTGGTTGGAGGAGGAAACAATATCCATGCAGTTCATGGCCATCACTTTGATGACCAACAAGACGGTGTTTTTTCTGTACCCGGTGGAGATGCTGGTCTCCCGGTTGTTGATGACCAAAGGATTAGAATGATTGAAGAGTAGCTAAGGGGGGTGGTAAATCAAAATTCTGTGGTAATGGATCTGGATGACCTAGGGCTGGTTCCTGATGTGAGAATTCCTCATAAATTTCAAGTCCCCACTTTTGAGAAGTACAATGGCACTACCTGCCCCAGGACACATGTTCGGGCATATGCAAGAAAGATGGCTGCGTACTCCCGTGATGAAAAATTGCTGATGCACTTCTTCCAGAACAGCTTATCTGAAGCGTCCCTGGAATGGTATATGCAACTTGAGAGGAGCCATGTACGCAACTGGAGAGAGATGGTGGAAGCATTTGTAAAACACTATCAATATAATACCGACTTGGCTCCCAATCGTACACAGTTACAAAATATGTCTCAAAAGAGTAGTGAAAGTTTTAAGGAGTACGTGTAGAGGTGGCGTGAGTTGGCAGCAAGAGTACAACCACCCATGCTGGAGAAGGAAATGCTGAATCTGTTCATGGATACTTTGTCGGGACATTATTATGAAAAGCTGTTACCTTGCATGTCGGGCAAGTTTGCCGACTTGATCATGGTTGGAGAGATGCTAGAGGGTGGAATCAAAGTTGGGAAAGTCTCGGGTAATGATGGGGCGTCTTCTAGTCAGGGGAAGAAACCATATGTGAATTACAAAAAGAAAGAGGAAACCAATTCTGTATCGTCTTACCGAGGCAAAGGGAAGCAACGCCAGAATTATAACCAACAGGTAGCATCAGTGACAATTCCGGCAGCGCCTCCACAGCAGCAACAGAATCGTGCTCCACGCCAGCAGCATTTTACGCCTAAACAGAACCAACATTTTGACACCCCACCTCTACCGTATTCACAGTTATTCCAACACTTACTTCAACTACAACTAATTCAAAAGAGGACTCTAGCTCCTATCACTGGTAATCCACCTCCGGGTTATAATCCTAACGCCCATTGCGACTTCCATTCTGGGGCACATGGACATCATATCGAGGACTGCAAGGCTTTTAAGCACAAAGTCCAAGACTTGGTGGATTCCAAGGCTATAAAATTTTCAAATGACGTGCCGAATGTTATACAGAACCCAATGCCTGATCATGGTGGGCTAAGGGTTAACGCTGTGTTAGAGGAGAAGGAATTTTTGAATCTGGTTATGGATGTGAACGAATTAAGGACTCCTTTGATGGTGGTAAAGGAGAGATTATTGATGGGTGGAGTGGACCCCGGTTGTGACAAGAACTATTCAGAATGTATGTTACAGACGAATGGTTGTGGGTTGTTGAAATCAGGAGTTCAAAAGTTGATCGATGGAGGTAGGTTGCAGTTTGACAGGTGTGACCAACAAAAAGAGGTTATTGGCAGCGATGTGGCTACCATCACTATTCCATTCAAGACAATCACAATTTCAGCGGCGGCAAGACCAGCGCCGGTTATAATTACAGGTCCTGGACCCATTCCTTATGAGAGTACCAAGGCCATTCCTTGGAACTATGGGGCAGAAGATTTCGTTAATGGGCAGAAACAAGAGTTAATGGGAACATCGGTAGCAAGTTCCAGTCTTGAGGAAGCAGGAGCTATTACCCGAAGCGGTAGAATCTTCACTCCTTCCGATGAACAGGCTAATAATTCCAGACAGGACAAGGGTAAACAGGCCATAGATAATTCTATGCAGACCCCGACAATGACTGACTCCGTAGTAAGGCCAGCTGATAGTCCCTTATCCGAGAATGTAGAGGAATTTATGAGGTTGATTCGAAGAAGTGACTATAAAATTGTGTATCATTTGCATCAGACGCCATCTAAGATATCCATATTATCCTTGTTGTTGTGTTCGGAAGCTCACCGAAACGCGTTGTTGAAAGTACTGAATGCTGCCTATGTGCCCCAAAAGATCTCGGTCAATCAGCTTGAGGGGGTGATAGCCCATGTTAATGCAGGCAACGGTTTGGGGTTTACTGATGCTGACTTGACTCCAGCTGGAAGAAACCATAACAATGCCTTGCATATTTCTGTTGAGTGTCGTGGGTCATTGATGTCTCATGTGCTTGTGGATACAGGATCATCTTTAAATGTTTTGCCCAAGAAGGCATTGATGAAGTTGGATACCCGAGGGTTGATATGCACACCCAGTGATTTGGTAGCGCGCTGGTTCTAAAAGGGCTATTTTTAGAGAGGTTGTGTTGCCAATTAAGGTTGGCCCGGAGGTCTTTGACGCCACATTCTATATAATGGATATTCAGCCCGCTTAAAGCTGTCTACTTGGTCGGCCGTGGATTCACAGTGCTAGAGTTGTAACGTCTACACTCCATCAGAAGCTGAAGTATATGGTGGATGGACACGTGGTGATAGTTTGCGGGGAGGAGGACATTATGATAAGTCATCTATCTACTTTCAAATATGTGGAGGTAGATGGCGAGATACAGGAAACGTTATGTCAGGCTTTTGAAGCGGTAAAAGTTCATGGGGAAATCCCTAAAGAGGTCAGTCCATCTGAAGTGGTTAAGCAGCTTACAGTGGTAGAGCAACCGGAGATTTCTATGTCATCCCTCAAAGATGCACGGGCTATAGTTGAAGCTGGAAACTCACAAAAATGGGGTCAGATTATTGAGGTACAGAAGAAGCAAGATACTTATGGGCTGGGTTATAAGCCACCCAGGCGTCCTGAAGAGCCTCCAAAGTTTTACGGCCTGGTTCGTTTTACCAGTGCTGGGGTATTCTTTGATAGAGTCAACGCTATTGAAGAGGATGGGGACAGTGATTACAACATGGATAATTGGATCCGCCCCTGCATGCTTGGTTAAAGTCCACACAACTGGTCATCGGAGAAGATCATCCAAGTGACTGGCCCTGAGTAATTATCTCAATTTTTCTGTTATGTTTGATCCTACGCTCTGCCCAAGGCGGGGTGACTCTTGTTTGTAGGGCTTGAACATTTCGTATGCTTTTCCTTATCAATAATAAAGGACTTTTCGCATTCAAATATTTCTGATCCCTGTTTTTCTATTTTCCTTTTATGCATAAAATCATATCAAAATGGCAATGTGTTTTGTTTGTTGCATACATAATAAAACATGAATAATTTATCATGCAGGTTACCTTGTTCAGAGTCCATCCCTCATGATTCGGCTATGGCTCAGTATGATTTCGATAATCCCATATATCAGGCTGAAGAAGAGGTTGAGGAAGGCTGTGAACTTCCTGAGGAATTGGCCAGATTACTAAAACAGGAGGAAAGGGTAATCGTGCCTCATCAGGAGGAGATTGAGATTGTTAATTTGGGAATCGAGGATGCAAAGAAAGAGGTAAAGATTGGGGCCGCTTTGGAAGACAGTGTAAAAGGAAGATTGATTGAAATGCTTCGAAAGTATGTGGATATCTTCGCCTGGTCTTACCAAGACATGCCTGGGGTTGACACCGACATCGTGGTACACCGGTTGCCACTCAAAGAGGGATGTACTCTGGTTAAGAAGAGTTGAGAAGGACGAAACCTGAAATGTCTGTCAAGATTAAAGAGGAGGTTCAGAAATAGATAGATGCTGGACTTCTGGCTGTGACAAGTTATCCTCCGTGGGTTGCTAACATTGTGCCTGTACCTAAGAAGGACGGAAAGGTCAGGATGTGTGTTGATTATAGAGATCTGAATAGAGCAAGCCCAAAAGATGATTTCCCGCTCCCTCACATCGACATGTTAGTAGACAACACTGCTCAATACTCTGTGTTTTCCTTCATGGATGGCTTCTCTGGGTATAACCAAATCAAAATGGCCCCAGAGGACATGGAGAAAACAATGTTCATAACACCATGGGGAACGTTCTGTTACAAAGTAATGCCCTTTGGATTTAAAAATGCTGGGGCAACTTATCAGCGGGCAATGGTGACTCTCTTTCATGATATGATTCACAAAGAGATCGAAGTATATGTTGATGGCATGATCGCGAAGTCACAAACGGAGGAGGAACATCTGGTAAATCTGCAGAAGCTTTTTGATAGATTGATAAAGTTCAGACTGAGGTTGAATCCAAACAAATGCACCTCCGGGGTGAGATCGGGAAAACTACTGGGGTTTACTGTCAGCGAAAGAGGTATCGAGGTTGATCCTGCTAAAGTAAAATCCATACAAGAAATGCCTGAGCCGAGAACAGAAAAAGTGGTTCGTGGTTTTCTGGGGAGGTTGAACTACATTGCTAGGTTCATATCTCATCTTACAGCCACTTGTGAACCAATATTCAAATTGCTAAGAAAAGATCAAGCGGTCAGGTGGAATGAAAACTGTCAGAAGGCGTTTGAGAAGATAAAAGAATATTTGTAGGAACCTCCGGTACTCATGCCGCCAGTGCTAGGAAGGCCATTGATTATGTATCTTACGGTTCTTGAGAACTCAATGGGGGTGTGTGCTCGGGCAACAAGACGAGTCAGGTAGAAAAGAGCATGCCATATACTACCTGAGTAAAAAGTTCACTGATTGTGAGTCAAGGTACTCAATGCTGGAAAAACACATGTTGTGCGCTCGCTTGGGCAGCTAAGCGTTTGAGGCAGTATATGTTAAGCCACACAACCCTCTTGATTTCGAAGATGGATCCGATCAAGTATGTGTTTGAAAAGCAGGCGCTTTCTAGAAGAATAGCCCGTTGGCAGATGGTTCTGACAGAGTACGATATTCAATATGTTTCCCAAAAAGCCATTAAGGGAAGTGTTTTGTCAGAATATCTTGCTGAGCAACCAATTGAGGATTATCAACCGATGAAGTTTGAATTTCCTGATGAGCATATTATGTATCTGAAGATGAAAGACTGTGAAGAGCCTCTACATGATGAAGGGCCTGAGATTGGATCCCAGTGGAAGCTACTCTTTGATGGGGCTGTCAACTCATATGGTAACAGAATCGGGGCAGTCATTACGACTCCACAGAGTTCTCATATACCCTTCACTGCCCGATTGGCGTTAATATGCACCAATAATGAGGCGGAGTACAAAGCATGCATCATGGGGTTAGAAGAAGCAATCGATTTGAGAATCAAGAACCTCGATGTTTACGGTGATTCCGCATTGGTGGTTAATCAGATTACAGGTGAATGGGAAACTCGTCAAGCGAATTTGGTGCCTTATAACAACTATGCCAGAAGGTTATTGCCTTTCTTTGACAAAGTCGATTTCCATTATATACCCCAGTTAGAGAATCAGATGGCAGATGCATTGGTAACGTTATCTTCGATGTATCAGGTGAACCGTTGGAATGAAACTCCCTCGATCAGAATCATGCGTCTGGATAGACCCGCTTTTGTGTTTGCAGTTGAAGGGGTATCGGATGGCAAACCTTGGTATCATGATATTAAGGTTTTTCTGAAGAGTCAAGAGTATCCGGTTGACGCGTCCACCAAGGATAAGAAAACTCTTAGGAGACTGGCGGGAAATTTCTTTTTGAACAAAGATGATGTGATGTACAAGAGGAACTTTGACATGGTCTTGCTACGTTGTGTTGATGAACACGAGGCAAGCCTGTTGATGGAAGAAGTTCATGAAGGTTCTTTCGGTACTCATGCCAATGGGCACGCTATGGCCAGAAAACTGTTGAGGGCGAGGTATTATTGGATGACTATGGAGTAGGATTGTTTCAAATACGCTCGGAAATGTCATAAGTGCCAGATCTATGCAGATAAGGTACACGTACCGCCTACTCCTCTGAATGTGTTGTCGTCACCCTGGCCCTTTGCTATGTGGGGCATTGATATGATCAAAAAGATTGAGCCGACTGCTTCCAATGGGTATCGTTTCATTTTGGTTGCCATTGATTATTTCACGAAGTAGGTAGAAGCAGCCTCATATGCCAACGTTACCAAGCAAGTAGTAGCCCAGTTTATCAAGAAGGACATCATCTGCCGGTATGGAGTCCTAGAGAGAATCATTACTGATAATGGTTCAAATCTGAATAACAAGATGATGAAGGAGCTGTGTCAGAACTTTAAGATTAAGCATCACAATTCTTCTCCCTATCGCCCGAAGATGAATGGGGCTGTTGAGGCGGCAAATAAGAATATCAAGAAGATCGTGCAGAAAATGGTAGTGACGTATAAGGACTGGCATGAGATATTTCCCTATGCTTTACACGGTTATCGTATTTCGGTGCATACATCAACTGGGGCAACACCTTTCTCGCTTGTATATGGTATGGAAGCAGTTTTACCGGTGGAGGTTGAGATTCCTTCTTTGAGGATTCTGGTAGACGTGAAGCTTTACGAAGCTGAATGGGTGTGTACCCGATTGAATCGGTTGAACCTGATCGAGGAAAAGAGATTGACAGCCATTGCACATGGCCGGTTGTACCAGAGCAGGATGAAGAAAGCCTTTGATCAGAAAGTGCGTCCTCGGTGTTTTCAAGCTGGTGAATTGGTTTTGAAAAGGATCCTTCCTCCTCAAACAGATCACAGGGGCAAATGGACTCCAAATTATGAAGGTCCATATGTAGTAAGACAGGTTTTCTCTGGCGGAGCCTTATTACTCTCAACTATGGATGGCGAAGATTTTACATCCACTGTGAACGCAAACGTAGTCAAAAAATACTTTGCATAAAAGAGACCCGTTGGACATAAAAAGACTATCCAGGCAAAAAAGGGGCATCCCGACGAACCATAAAAAGAAAGGGTTCGGGCAAAAGTTAGGGATAAAAAGAAAAAAAAGTGAATAAACTCGCGAAGTTGAAAACCTGAAAAGGCAACTTTGGCAAAAATGGGTATCCCGGTGGATTGAAAACCCGAAAAGGGCGATCCAGGCAAAAGTTAGGGATTTGAAAGCAAGAGGCTACGATCTACGTTCGATCTGTGAACACTTTTGATACACGGGAACTTCGAAGAAAAGGAATTAGCCCAGCCAGCCTCCTCGTAGGTCAAAACATATGCGGATAAGCGAGACATACGAGTCATAGTTGAATTGAATCATGGTGGATATATGTTCCCCACATTGCCGACATGTGTATTTTCTTTTTCTTTTTTTGTGCAATTGCCTCTTTTCAGGAATTGCCTCCGAATGTAAATGCCTATTTACAGGCCAATTCATTCAATAAAATTTTCACTTCAGTCAAAGAGCTTTTTATGTTTGTTTTATTTTTACTGTTTGTTTGTGAAAAGTCTGATATTTTGATATGACATTGCATGCAAAATGTTAAGCCTCGCGAAGCATATCGGAAAGCAGTGTAAATTGCTCATATAATAGTCATTAGGATGATAATCTAGATAGCCATTTTGTGTTGTCTGTTAATTTTGTTTGCAGGGTAGCAGGATTTCTCCCCAGTAGAGTTACTCTCTTCAGCATCTAAAAGATCATCATCCTCAGCAGAGCTTACTCTTCCCTGTAAGTGTACCGGGTATTGTGTCCCCAACCGAAGTCACGGTTGATCTATTACTCCCCGACAGGTAGTCAGAAGTGGGTTGTTACAAGGACAGGAAACGTAGGTTTCACTAGCAGCTGAGTGCTCTAATCCCCATCAGGGTAAAGCGAATCTTTTCCTTAGAAGGTTATTACCCTCCCCAGCCAGAGTACAGAGGATCATATCCCCAGCAAGAGTGGTGGTTGGTCCATTATTTTCTTAGCAAATAGCCAGAAGTTGATACGTTTGTATCCCCAGCAAGAGACTGGTGGAGTATCTTATTTAGACAAAGATGTTATTTCCCACAGAGTCTGAACGCCTATCTCCCTCAGCTGATCAAGAAATGTTTTCTCACCAACAATGATTTGGTCTGATCCCCAACAGAAGATTGAGCTTGGTGGCATCCCCTAGCAGAGCTAGTGTTGTCAATCACCATTTTCCAAGCAGATTTGCTGGTAGTGGCTGATATTCTCAGCAGGATAGAGGTAAGAGTCTCTCCCAGCAGCAGGGTAAGTTCAGTAATACTCCCAAGCAGGGTTGGTGTTGCTGACTTGTTTCCCCAAGCATGGTTTGGTGGTGATCCTCACAAATGGTTTGTTCAACAGCAGCTGATATTCCTCAGTCAGCCTCAAGTCCAATCGTTATTGGCATTCTTTCAGATTCAGGTAGAAGTCATTGTTAACCCCCAACGAAGAGAAGTTCTCTTTGGGTTCCAGCTTCAATATTTGTTGTTATCCATCCCCAACAGAGTGGGTGGTCTATCAGAGCTTTCATCTCCAGCAGAGTCTGTGATGAATGTCTTCCTCAGCAGAGTGAAGTCTTTCTCAGCAGAGTTTCTTAATTTAGAGAACAACTTAGTTTGTCGTCCCCGGTGAAGTTGCCTTCATCTTCAGCATTTATTTTGCTGGGGCGCCTCTTTTGCATTGCATAAGAATCCTTGCATGGCATCCTCCCAAACACGTAGCATTTCCATTTTGCATGGAGCATTATGCCATAGAAAAATTCAAACATATGCATTCGAAGCATAAGCCAGGTTTGATACCTTCTACCAGACTCTTTCCCCAGCAGAAAGTGATGTAACTCAGGAGAGGTTGTTCAAATATTACACAGCAACCAGTGGATACGTCCCTCATATTCTTTCATATACTCCCCTACAGAGTTGTATGTCTAGATTTCTCTTCTCCCCAGCGGAATCCTTTTTGCGGGTATGTGAATTCTACCTAGCTGGGGTTTGAAAGTCTATCTTTGACTTAGTTTTTCTTTTCAAGTCCGCTTTCGGTTGTACTCGTTTGCTATTGAAATTCTACTTTCGGTCGGTCTTTCTTTTCGAGTCTGCTTTCGGTCGTACTCGTTCTCTTTGAAATTCCGCTTTCGGTCGGTCTTTCTTTTCGAGTCCGCTTTCGGTCGTACTCGTTTTCTTTGAAATTCCGCTTTCGGTCGGTCTTTCTTTTCGAGTCCGCTTTCGGTCGTACTCGTTTGTTGTTGAAATTCCGCTTTCGGTCGGTCTTTCTTTTCGAGTATGTTTTCGGTCGTACTCGTTCTCTTTGAAATTCCGCTTTCGGTCGGTCTTTCTTTTCGAGTCCGCTTTCGGTCGTACTCGTTTTGCTGTTGAAATTTCGTTTTCGGTCGGTCTTTCTTTTCGAGTTCGCTTTCGGTCGTACTCGTTTGTTGTTGAAATTCCGCTTTCGGTCGGTCTTTCTTTTCGAGTCCGCTTTCAGTCGTACTCATTTTCTTTGAAATTCTGGTTTCGGCCGGTCTTTCTTTTCGAGTACGCTTTCGGTCGTACTCGTTTGTTATTGAAATTCCACTTTCGATCGGTCTTTCTTTTCGAGTCCGCTTTCGGTCGTACTCGTTCTCTTTGAAATTCCACTTTCGGTCGGTCTTTCTTTTCGAGTCCGCTTTCGGTCGTACTCGTTTTGCTGTTGAAATTCTGCTTTCGGTCGGTCTTTCTTTTCGAGTCCGCTTTCGGTCGTACTCGTTTGCTGTTGAAATTCCGCTTTTGGTCGTACTCGTTTGTTGTTGAAGTTCCGCTTTCGGTCGATCTTTCTTTTCGAGTCCGCTTTCGGTCGTACTCGTTTGTCGTCGAAATTCTGCTTTCAGTCGGTCTTTCTCTTCGAGTCCGCTTTCGGTCGTACTCGTTAACAATTCTATTTCATTATCCTCACAGTTCGCAAATTTAAGGTTATTTTATTATTCAAACCCCGTGTATCCCGATTGTCTGAAAGCCGTCGCTATCATACCCTCGGATCCAAGAAGTTTGAATAGGGGCAGCTGTAGCACCTCAAAATTTGCCCTCTTGCTTTTAGCTTTTACTGGCTTATGTTGCATTGCATTTTGGCATAATCATCATTTGCATTTCATTGGTTTTTTGGCATGGGATCAGGGTGTCTAAGTCAAATCCAAGGAGCCTTGAGCCTCAAGGGGTCTTAATTGAGTCATCATCTTATCATATGATCAAGTTTGACAAGAGAATGCAGGGAGTCACATCATCCTAATCAGTGCAAAACTAGGGTTTTGGAATTCTTGAGTAGAATGCCCCAATGGGCAAGATCTTTGAGTTTTTATCACCTCCAAATGTCATATATCATCTTTTTTAGACAGGATTTACATCATATTCAGAGGAATTTGGATTTGCAGGATGTGCTATTTTCTCCTAGACTGAGGGCTTGAAACTAGGGTTTGCCATGAAATCAGTTTATTTCTGATTTCTTGGACAAGACTTGATCTCATGGTATTCTACATGTCCTCAAGGGTCTAGAGATGGAAGATTGCCCATTGATTCATTTCAGAAGAGGTTCAATTGGCCAATGGGTTGAGAATCAGGAAATTTGGGGAAAAGTCAACTGTGCAGTGGAAAAAGTCAACCCCTGACTTTTTAAGGTCAAAATCATGAAATTCAAGTTACATATGTTCATTGGACAAGATTTGATTAAGAAATTATAAAGGAATCATGAAAAATCAAGGAATGTACAAAGTTTCCATTTTTAGAAACTTAGGGTTTCCAAAAATGGCAAGTTTGGACCATTTTGCACCACACTTTGAGGCTTTCTTTCTTCATGATAAAAGCTCCAAACTTCAGACCCAAGTTGAGCCAATTAAAGATCACACTCTAAGCTTCAAATCCATATAAAGAACTCTTCCATTGGATCAAAATTGGGGGAGTTATGATCAATCAAAGTTTGGCAAAATCAAGGCAAAAGCCAAGTCATGGCAAGGCAAGTTCAGGCCCATAGGCCATAATTTCATCAAACACGTGGTGGGAAAAATGTCAAGCTACTTTTCTCAATTATGGAAGCTCCAAATAAAAAAATGTTGAACATCAAAGTTGTTCATCTCAATGTCCTATTCAACTTTGATGTTATACATTTTTCCATTTGAGCAAGTTATGGTGGTCCAAACATGGAAGCTTCAAACTGAAACTCACTAGCCATTGCCATGCATACCATGCAGGTCATGCGCGCCTATGTACCAGTTTTGAACCTTGATGTTACAAGTCATTTTACACCATTTTACAAGCCTCTATTCAATACAAAATTCACACCAATCTTGTTCTATGATGTACCATCTTTGCATAGGCATCAAAACCTCATGATTTCATGCAATATACATGGAGATTTTCACCCTCAAACACTCATGGTTTCATTGATGTCATGATTACCATGCTGCCAATGTTGTGACATTGTTGTTGTTGGTTTGCCTCAGCTCATGCGCATACAGTTCACACTTCCCACTCTTTGCCATTTTAAAACCAACATTCCCTTACACCATGTACACTCCATGCCATCATACATAAAAAAGGAAAAGAATAAGAACTTGCACCACACGTAACCATGTTGTTACATCAGTGCCATCACCACCATTCATTCTCCATTATCCTCACCATAACTTGATGAACACTCCCACACCCTATTAAAACTCTCCCAACTCGTCCCTAACTAACTTCACTCAGTTAGTTAGGTTGGACTCACTTAACCAAGCTCACTTAACCACACTAGTTAAATCTCAACCCCAACTATATAAGCAAACTCACACACAATTTCAAGCTTTCTCTCATTTTTTTCACATTCTCAAGTTTTATCTCTACTCTCCCTCTTTGATCTCACACGATTCTTCACCTTTTCATCATAATCACTCTAAAAAATCTCAAGTTCCTCTCTCACTCTCAAGAGTTCAGATCAGGATTTTTCTCTCATTTCTCCATCATTTTCGAAGATTCTTTGAGCAACATCACCTCCATAACCTCCTATTTCTACTGTATGCATTAGATTTGCTTGAATCCACCATTGAAGAAATCTCAAGTTTCACTCATTTCTCCAAATTTCTGCTCCAATCAAGTATAGGATCTGGTTTTAGCCTTTATTTGGCTTAAAGTGTTGATTTGAAGGTCTTGCAAGAAGTTCATGGGTTTCTAAAACACCAATTGCATCTCACAAGGTTAGGGATCTTGAAGCTTTTACTTTATTTCATCATGATTTTAGGGATTTATAATGTGAAATTAGTAATCATGCATTGCATCTGGAAAGTCCTGAAATGATGGCACACCACTGATTGTTCAATTGGGATTTTATGTGATTTTATGATTTTTGTGAAATTTATGTTAAACATGTCACTTTCGTGACATTTTTCTTAATGTTAGAATGATCTTTTTGATATTTAATTAGTATATTATTGATCTATGAAGTTTGGGCTTCAGTTTGGTATTTTATTTTGATGATTTTCGTTAAGAATTGATGGAGATATTTGATGTAGAAGTTGGATAAAAATTCTGCATTATTTTCTGGTTTATATGTAAAATTCTGCATTTTGCATGAGCTAATGATGAGGTGTCCGAAAACTATTGGGCGTGTTCTTGCTTTTCCAATGATTAAGCAATTATGAATTAATGATGATGGGAGAGTAGAGCCGCGTGTGGACCCGCGATTGGTGCAGCCTTTCATTTTTTCGGCGGGCCAATAGAAAAGCGACAACGCATTAATGATGCACTTGCTTCTCACGTGCTTCATTTTATGACCTCAGATGTTCACGTGCGTGTGTGTACATGGTAGCTTTTGTGTTCGTACATTGTGAGGTGTTAGATTCCTTTGATTGTCTTGATTGATTATTGACTGTTTGATCTAATAGCTTTACTTGCATCCACGCGTTAACTGCACATACACCATTCCACACACAAACACACGCATAATAGCTTTAATTGCATCCACGCGTTAACTGCACATACACCATTCCACACACAAACACACACAGATTGATATTTGCACCCTACATGCTGGGCCCAAACTTCTTTTAAACGTGTTTTTTTTTGCTTCGCTTGCACCCCATTCCATTTTCTTTTGCATTTTAACTTCTTTTTCCATATTATTTCCATTTGCTATTTTTAAAAATACCAAGACACATTTAAAAATCCTAAATTAATTCATGTGTGTTCTTTATGCATTGAACTAATTTTATCTTATTTTTAATTCTAACTTCCTTTATTTTATATCATAATTCCATAATTTTCTTTCAATTTCTTTTTGAATGAGGTTCTTCTTTGATACTTAAACTTGTGCATTTTATTTCTCCCATCTCATACAACATTTTTTACTCACTCTTTTTGTATTGGTCAGATAACACGTTAAAGCATCTAAACTAATTTTCTTTTGATTTTTAAAGTCATTTTGTCATGTGTTTAGGGATGCTTATTTGAGTATTCTTGTGGTATGTTTCAACGTGTTTTCATGAGGCCTTTTGAGGTACTTTTTCTTTGAGTTTTGCCATGAGTTTTGGTACTTGTTTTTGCTTCTGACTTGGATTGTTTAGGACTTAATTTTACAATTTTCTCATGTGCTTTGATATTGGTTTGATGCCTTGCACTTGAAGTTACATGTATGCACATTCTTCTACTTCATTCTCATATGATTTTGTTGAGGCACTTGTGCCACTTTTTGTGTTTACTTTGTATGATATTATAGGTCATTTGTATGATATTATAGGTCATCTTGAACCATGATTATAGGTCATTTGTGTTCTTTCTTTGTCATTTGTACATAATTGTTCTAAATGTCATCATTGCATGAATATTTTTGTCCTAATTCTTGCATCTTCTCTTCTTATGCTCTATTTGTTTTGTGCTTACATTTTGTATGGTATTTCCCTCATTACATTTGCATCTTATTAATAGTATGCCACTGCCCATGTGCATTCATTAATCATTTCACATGTTATGCATTTTTGGTATGTCACTTTGTGTATCTAATTGAAACTTGTTTCTTCTCCTTACTTCTACTTCATCTTACTTCCTTTATTTGCATCATTGCATCCATGATTTGTATGATGATTCATATGCATTGTGAGACATTTATAAATGGTATGTGGTTCTGACCTTGGTCTTTTGTGAAGCATTATTGCATGATCACTTTGCATGTCCACTCATCCTTCATCTATTCCTTTCATGTTGCACTTCTTTGATGTTTAAGACTTTGCTTGTGCATAGTTGGTGTGTGTTAGATATCTTAACATTAGAGAGTATCCTTAGAGCATAGGTTCTGACCTTGATTGATTTTCATCTCTTAGGATCTTTATCCTTTGGTTCTTAATTTTTTTAATCATTACTTGTTATTCTTTCCTTATTTCACCACTTGTAAATAATTTTTGAACTAACCTTTTCATGTAGGTACTAATGGTAAGTAAGTGTGTGGATATGCTTCCACATACACTTCTTTCTTCCATTTTCTCTTATGTCCTTTAATCATTCAACTTGTGATCATGATAAGCATTTATATGCTTTCCTTGAATAACTTCTTTCTTCCCCCTTTTGAGTTATAACTCATCTTCTAATTTAGAAGTGAGTTGTTCAACTCACTTTTCTTCTCCTTTCTCTTAGGATTAGGTTTCTTAAACCACATTAACCATAGGAACATCCATGTACGGTAAATTTAGGGTTTGAGTCTTAGTCTCCCTCATTAGATTTTACCTTTCTCCACCTTTTAGTCTCTCTTTCTCATCTCAAAACAAAAAGGCAAAATATCTAATAAAGGATTACCATGTATTGCACATGAGCCTTGCATATGGGAAATGGAAGGAGAAGGGTTTCCCTCCGCCTTTCTAGAGTGTTTAGCATACGTCCTGTTAGGACGACCATGCGACGCATTTGTTCCTATGTCATAGACTTTAGTGCAATACTTGTTATAAACACAAAGGAAATCAAAATACTTCTCCTTAAAAGACAAAAAAAACAGACAACAATTCTACTCTCTTCTCTTTCACGCTATTCTCAAGGACTCATCACGTCCGTTCTAACGCAAACAGGTAACGCCTAAGTCTCCACACAGCGAGCTGCAACGCCTAACTGCTGGGACGCGCACTCTGACGTTTCCATTAAAAAACACAAACAAAGCACCGACTTCGTTAAGTCGAACTACGACTGCTCTGACTTCCTCCTTCTGGTTAGATTGAGGATACGTAGGCACGAGACGACGATGTCTTGGCGAGCAACCTCCCCCCTAGTTCGTGTCTGAACTACGTTGACTCTGACTTTCCCATTGCACTGAGGGAATATGTAGGCCTAGGACTCAGCAGATGTCCTATCGGGTCACTTCCTTTTTTTCTTTTCTTCTTCATTTCTCCTTTCTTTCCCGTTCTCGTTTCTTCCTATTTCCAGTAGCAGCGGAGCTCCAGACGACGACACCCTTTGAACGAGACAAGCAGGCGTGGATCCCATCAGGTACGATGGACGTGTTGGGTGCTAACACCTTCCCTTCGCGTAACTGACTCCCGAACCCAGTTCTCTTGGCCGCAAGACCATGCTCTTTCCTTCCCCCAGGTTTATGCAGTGTTTCCTTTCCCTCTCTTGGGATAAATACACTTTGCTGACGACTCTGTTTCGGTGCCACTTTCGCGTTTGTACTTGGATGAAAATCCCGGGAGCGACACCGACATATGGTCTTCTTGCTGATTGTAGAAGTCTCTGAACACTAGAGCGAATCTGGGAGGGTCAACATACAAAGTGGGTGAAACTTCTGTAATCCACCTTGTAACCCCCGTGGCACAAGCTTCCATTCTTCTTTGAAATTCTAAAGTTTGTCGACCTTGAATTTGATGTGGTTAATTTTCCATTGTGGTTAGAATTCTTCCTTATTTCGAGCTTGGCTGTCTTCTTGATCATGTCGAGCAACTTCTCTTTGATGTATATGTTCAGCCTCCTTATAACCAAAGTGTTGAGAGGTGTCTTCGGACTAATAGTCTCATCATCGTGGTACTCGGGTACATCTTCTCTCCTACACAGGTCATTTATAACACAAAAATGCCCACAAGCCCGTTGTGCAGCGTTAGCCATATATTTTATATTTTCCAGCAATTAAGGCCTTAAGTCAATAGGTTCCCCCTTCAAAAAAACTAAAGACCTAAACAACGCTTCACAACGAATTATGATTGATTAGATGTGGATTCTAAAGTTTTCACAAAATATGATGCCCATGCCTTAAGAATTTGGCGGAATTCGGAGGTTTTGAGACGTAACCTTAAGCCACGCTCCACCACCCACTCTGCTTCAGGCCTCCAAAAAGTTTCTTCAATTTCTTGGTCCAATGCCTCATTTATCACTTTATTCTCGTGTTTGTAATTCCTAAGGGCACGTGCAGGGGAGTTGTAAATTAAAAAGAATTTATAGTAGAAGGAGAATAATATATATACTTACCTCGCACATAAGAGGTGTAGGTGTTTACCTCTCCAAATTCCGCATTAGCATAAAACTCCAGGCCTATTGTTTTGTTTGTTTCATGAATTAAATTATTAAAGCTTACCCATCTGTTAGCTGGAAATTTTCGACTAAGAGAAGAGAAGTGAATCAAAGGGAGAAACTTTGCATCACAAACGAAGAAGCGTCGAAATGGGCCAACGTAGTCGAAGCAAGCTCGACAGATAACCATTTAGACTGAAGTCGAACCAAGCTGGACGGACAACCCGTCAGACTGAATTCGAAGTCAAGCTAAAATGCGCAAGTTTTACAACTGACGGGAACATGGGGAAGGTACAAACAAAGTGGGTGTGCATGGATGGACGTGTGGCAAGTTGTGAGTAGTCGACGACAAAGCAGTAATTATTTTTTATGCCTATTTAAGTAGAATTTAATTTCAATTCAAGAGGTCGCATTTTGTAACATTGCAAAGAAAACACTTAAAGTACCAGCGTCTAAGAGAAACGAGTAATTTCTACACGAATGTATGCATGCGTCCAACTTATGTTTAAGCAATTTACATTATAAGTTTCTTTTGAATTCACTTTCTTCTCCAGTTTTTTGTCTTGTTTTTCTCTAATTTTATTTATCTTAGTTGCACGAACGCAAATTCATTCAGTTCCTCGTCCACCATTTCAAACCCAAAACATTTGAATAAACATTCCATACTTAACACTAAGTATAGGATTTTGTAGTCAATCCTGCAAGTAACCTTTAATAAGAGGCTAGAGATTATTCGCCAAAAATCCGGTCGAACAAATTGGCACACCCGGTGGGATCCGTTGTGTTAAGTAGATGCAATTGCATAGTGGTAAGAAAATGGTAGATCCAAGAAATACCAGTCCAAATGAGGAGCAATCCTCAGGAGGAAATACAATTGTGTTAAAAGCAGCTGAGGTTGGTTCTAACACTATGGCTACAGTTTTGACTGCCCACAGTGGACCAACACTGTCACCACGTCAACCTGAAGCCCTAAGATCGACAATGGTTGGAACTTCATGGCCATATATGCCCAGTTTCACATTGCCCATGTATGGTAGTGATCGAGGCTTTGGAATGCCAACCGAGTTGATGGCAAGTATACATAGTAGTTGTTCGACGTTTGGTAAAACTTTATCCTCGGAGTTCTTTCCTTACCATGGATTAGGACCTATGAGAAACCAATTTGGTCGAACCACAGGGCTAGGGTTTCTATCTCAGGCAATCCCAACATTCACTTCAAGTTCTGTCGCGGTTATGAGATAGAAGATGAACGAAAGTAATCACGAAATGGTCCATATGCTAACTCAGCAAATGGGAACCATACTTAAGCCATTAATTTAAGATTCGACTCAGAGGTACCAACAACTGGCAACTCAGATGACTATAATAGGTGATTTCTCAGGTGCTTTTAGGGCACAAGTTCGACAGATGACCCACCTCAACTAGAGGTACCAGTCCGACACGAAGAGAGGTTCGACAAGACAATTGACCAAGAACCCCAGGTGGTCGAACCAATACCTAGGGGAGTTCGACGCCATCCCGTCGTGTTGGTTAATAGAAACCAAGATCCGGACCACGTGGTCAAGCAAGTTCGACAGGATGCAATGGCTGGGGAACAAAACCTAGAAGCCATTGTCGAGCGAATCATGGTTTGAAACGGTGTCAACCCTGACCTTCAAAGGCCAACATATTCATCCCCATTACCAGATTTTGTCTTGTAAACATAATTGCCTAGGGGATGGAAGGTTCCTAAGTTTACCAAGTTCGCTAGGGACACCAAAGAGTCCACTGTCGAACACGGTACCAGGTATCAAATCGAAGTTGGGGACATAGCGAACAATAAGGATTTAAAAATGAAATACTTCCCAAGTTCCCTAACAAAAGATGCATTCACGTGGTTCACAACGCTACCTCTACAATGTCCATATGTGGGCATAGTTAGAGAGATTGTTCCACGAACAATTCTACATGGGGCAATCGAAGATAAGTTTGAACGAGTTAGCCAGCGTCAAACGAATGGCCGCTGAGTCAATCGATCAATATCTCAATAGGTTTAGAATTTTGAAAGCAATATGCTTTACTCATGTCCCTAAACATGAGTTAGTCGAGATAGCTCCAGGTGGGTTAGATTATTCTATCAAGAAAAAGTTAGTCACTCAATATCTTAGAGGTATGGCCCAACTGGCTGATAAAGTTTGACAAATCGAACGACTGAAAGCCGAAAAGGCCAGAACTGGTAAATATCATAAGAAAGAGAAAATGTCTTATGTAACAGCAGACACATACTCTTCTGAAGATGAAGAGCTAGTGGATGAAAGTGAGGTCAGCGTGGCTGAGCTCAAGCCAGGATTTTCCTACACTTGTAAATTGTTGAAACCATCAAACGGGAAAAATCATGTCGAAACTGAAAAAACAGATAAATTCGTTGCAAAAACTTATACTTTTGATATATCTAAATGTGATGAAATATTTGATTTCTTAGTCAAGGATGGTCAAATTATTGTGCCCCAAGGTCTGAAAAAACCCCCATTAGAACAAAAGAAAAAAGGGGATTCTATAAGTTTCATAATTTTCTTGGTCATAAAATATCTCAATGTGTTTTTTTCAAGGATTTGGTGTAAAAGGCTTTGAAACAAGACAGGCTTCAATTTGGCGAAAAGCCAAAGATGCAGGTGGATGCAGATCCTTTGAAGGTTGAAGAGGCCTTATATGTTGAACCTTTTGAGTGCATGATGGTCAAAACTACTGACATTTTTGACGAAGCCCTGTGTGTTGAACCTTCTGAGTGCATAATGGTCGAGACTACTGATGGTTTACACATGAAAATTAAAGATGAATTAAGGGCAGTCTATCTTCAAGCTGGAGAAGATTTGAATGATTTCCAGGAAAAGTGCAGAGTGATAGGGTTGAAGGTTCTGCTCTGTCCAAGATGCAATGTTGTCTTTGATGATAAAGCTGCTGAAAAGTATGAAGCTAACAAAAAGAAGACGCTGGAAGGAGAAAAACCTCTCATTCCAAGATTTGTGTTTGACAAAAGGGGAGCCCCTCGACAAAATGAAGTGTTCAGAAGGCAATTCTAGCCGCCTCGACCAAAGACCTTTCGTCCTCCGTCGGACACCCCACAAGAAAAATGGGTGGAACTAGTTAATCAGAAAGGGGGGCAAGAGGCCAAAGTGGAGAGTACTTGATTTGGAGATAGAAGCGAAGAATCCAGAGAAAAGAACTGGACCTAAAGGCTATATGGTTTCTCATAATTACAAAGGTAAAAACCCCATGACAAGAACACAATGGAGGCATTATCAGAGGAACAAGAAAGCTGAGAAAGAGGCTTCAACATCACAGTTGAAACCTGTCAAAACTCTTAGGTAGAAAAGGCACTATCCAAAAGGAAGGCTTGTCGAGAAGGAAAAAATCATGGCAAACCATACGCTGGCCATGAATGCTGACCCGTCAGAAGAAAAGGAGGTAGTATCAACCAAAACCATAGAGTACACTCCGCTGGCCGAGGAGGAAGAACATGAATACACTCCCTAGTCGGATGAGGAAGAGCCTGAATACACTCCCCAATCGGATGAAGAAGAGCCTGAGTATACTCCTTCACCAGAAGATGAGATGGTCGACGACAACTATGGTGAAGACTTTATCATCAACTGCCATTACTACGTAAATACTAATTAACAACGGTTGGAAAAGGTATATAATGATGTCGGCGCGGACGTTGTTATGTAAAGTGTCATTGTAAATGGATACTTATAATAACAGGCCATTAACCGTTGTAATAACCTGGAAACAGCGCGCCCTATCATAACGGTTTTTAAAATAAACTGTTGTGATAAATATAATGTTCCTAGGTTCGATTCCCAACTCCGCCGTTTTGATATTTATTTTTTTCTGTGCAGCGCGAGATATTATGACAGTTATATTTTATACCCGTCATTATATATCCTGCAGACACAAATATACAACCACGACTAGGTTTTATAGCCGCAGTCAAAACTTTTTTATGTTTTAAATATGCATTTCTCAGCAATTCAAATTCATCCCATTATTGAACGTGTAACTGTTGCATCTGCGAAAATCAACCGGCGGAAAAGACAGAAGAGTCGCCACCGAACGTTATTTATCCCGACGCAGGGAAAGGGAACGATCGAAGAAAACCTCAACAAAGGGAAAGGAATGGTCATCGCAACCATAACCTGGGTTCGGGAGTCGGTTACGCGAGACGAAGGTATTAGCACCCCCTCGCGTCCATCATACTTGATGGGATCCACGCTTGTTGTTATCGATCAAAGGTGTAGGTTATCTGAAGCTCAACTGCTAACTGGGAACAAAACGGGAGAAAAGGGAAGTTGAAAACCAAAAGAGGACTCGCAAGGATCATCGTGATCCTATGCCTACGTATCTTTATGGACGAATGAAGAATCAGAGACGACGTAGATCGACGGACTACGGGTTTGTGGGGGAAGGTTGCTCGCCAAGACATCGCGTCTCGTGCCTACGTATCTTCAATCAGACCGAAAAGAGGAAGTCAGAGCAGTCGTAGTTCGACCTAACAGGGTCTTATTGTTTTGTGTTTTTTAGTGGAAGACGCCAACGTTCGCGTTCCAGCAGTTTAGGGGTTGCCGCTCGTTGTATGGAGTTTTATGCGTTTACCTGTTTGTGGTAGAATGGAAATGACGTATCCTTTACGAATGGAGTGAGGGAGATGAGAAGAAAATCCCGAAGGAAGACGTTTGTTTGTTTTTGTTTTTTAGAAGAAAGTGTTTTGATTTATTGCTTGAAACTCGCATTGCACTAAAGTCTATGACATAGGATCGAATGCGTCACAAATCGACCCAAGACGGGACGCATGCTAAACACTATAGGAAAGTGAAGAGAAGCCCTCCACCCTCCATTTCCCATGTACTTAAGGCTCATGGCGTACAATACTCGTTGTATTTATTAAATGTTTTTATTTTGTTTAGAGATGAGAAGAGAAATGACTCAAAGTAGAAAGAAAACACTAAGGGAAGCTAGGTCCTAATGTTATCATGCAATGGTGGCCCTATGGTTAAGGTTAAGAGGGGACTAACCTACTTGTTATCATGAAAAGGATTGCTTACCTAATGTCTATCCTACTTTGGTCTTAATAAAAAATTAAAGCCAAACTAGGAGTCCTAAGGGATCATGTTATTGCACAAGTAAACATTAAGTGGAATCAATCCATAATTCAAAGAAGAAAGAGAAATGAGATGAAAGGGAGGTTGCATAAGAATGTAAACATCGAATTAAAGAGACTTACCCTACACACAAGTTCAACCAATTGTTGGTTGAAAGGTTTATGCAAACAAGCTCAACTAATGAATAGTTGAAGGTTTATGCAAACTATGTCCTAAAACTAATGCAAATGCCCTACAATGGCTCTAGATGCAATGCCAGACCACAAACAAAGTGAAATAGGTCCTAAGAGGGTAAGATCCTATATAGGTCATTAGCTAAACCAAGTTTAATCCTATCTAAGTTAGTATCCTAAGGAAAATCAAACAATTTCGAGTTGTGTCCTATGTTAACTCACAAACACATGCCATTCACAAACTATGCACCATTGGTGTCTAAAGGTCACATGAATTGAATTAAGGCACATATATGAGATGAGGTCAGTAGTGTACACCATGAGAAATGAAGTTTAAGATGTGAATAAGTGATCATGACATTCATACCAAATCACATTCAAAAGTTTAGGAAATCTTGCACAAAGATGTTTCAATTAGGATGAATCAATCACTTAAGGTTGTATGATGCACAAAAAAAGTATGAGATGGAAATGTAAATGACATGGATCAGTACTTAAAACATGTGTTCAAGGTATGAGAATGACCTTAATTTTTCAACGGATTCAGAGGCACATGCACTTTGTCGGCATAAATCTGGCATTTTCGAGCGTATTTGAAGCAGTCTGATTCCATGGTCATCCAGTAATAACCGGCTCTCAACAACTTCTTTGCCATAGCATGTCCATTGGCATGGGTACCAAAGGAACCTTCGTGCACTTCTTGCATCAACATGTCTGCTTCATGTCTATCCACGCATCTGAGCAAGACCATGTCAAAATTTCGCTTGTACAACACATCATCCTCGTTCAAGAAGAAACTACCAGCCAATCTTCTCAAGGTCTTCTTATCATTATTGGATGCCCTAGCCGGATACTTTTGACTTTTCAAAAAGCACTTGATATCGTGATACCAAGGTTTACTGTCCATAACTGTCTCGGCTACAAACACATAAGCGGACCTATCAAGGCGCGTCACATCAATATTGGTCACATGATTCCACCAGTTCACTTTAATCATGGAGGATAGCGTGGCCAGAGCGTCTGCCATCTGATTTTCGTCATGAGGTATATGATGAAGCTTCACTGTATTGAAGAAAGTTAACAATCTTCTTGTGTAGTCTCTGTATGGGATCAAGTTGGGCAGATGAGTATTCAAATCTCCGTTGACCTGATTGATCACCAAAGCGGAATCCCCAAATATGTCAAGAGTTTTAATCCTTAGATCGATAGCCTCCTCGATACCCATAATGCAAGCTTCATACTCAGCTTCATTATTGGTGCATTCGAATGATAGTATGGTAGTGAAAGGTATATGAGAACCCTTTGGAGTGATAATAACTGCCCCAAAGGGTTCAGAGGCACATGCACTTTGTCTGCATGCCGACAAAATTTGTAATTTTATCATGGAGGGGACTATTTTTAAAAATTCAATTTTACACGCATTCAAAAAAGAAATAACAAATAGCATGGAAGGGGAGGGGGTGCCACGCAAGTAAGAACTTAGTTCAAATCCACATTGGGCTCAGCACTGCGAGGTGCAAATAGAAATTGGGTTAAGCCTAACGCTACCAAAAATGCCCTTTTCATTACCAGGATTATTAAGAGTAAAATAATACGCATGTGCCAGGCGCATGCTTCATTAATGTGCTGGCAGCTCCATATGCGTTGGATTGAAGAAATATTGGATGGCCAGGATTAAATCACACATGGCCTGAGATTGATTAGGGTTTACTCTCAGATAGCCGGAGAAGACCTCTGGTCGTCTTCTCCGGCAAGACACCACCGTCGCTGGCGGCCAAACAACCCAGAAATGGGAAAAACCACCATGGTTCCACTCGTCTTTTCTTGTGGATCCCAGATATGCCCCCAGAATTTCCAAACAACAATCATACACAGCAAATCGAAGAGAATAAGTTATGATCCAAAAACTGAAAACTCACATTTTCACCTATTTCTAGCCAGCAAACAGAGCCTATTGTTATAGGACTTCAATATGCAACCTATCTACATGCTTCTAATCACATACAAACCCTAATATGATGCAATGGAAATCAAGAAAACTAACATGTTTTGAGCTTCAATCTCCACTCGTCAGAAACCCTAATACTTCCCGCTATCTTCTGATCAACACTTGAGCTACGATGAAGGCAAAATAAATGCCTGGAATCTCTTGAACTTTGAGGAAAAATGATAAATATTGGAGCTAAGATGTAGATTCGGTTATGGAGTTATGATGGTTCCAGATGCCAATCTTTGCAAACAGAAGGTGGAGTGAAGAATATTGATCATGATGGTGCAGGAATTTTGATGAAAGCTTCACTATCAAGAGAGTTTCGAAAGTATGAACAATGGAGGTAAAAAAATGTGATCTTGATCTCTCTCCCAAAAACTGTTGCAACTGTGTAACCCCCCCCAGATGGAGGTGGTTAGAGAGTTTTTATAAGGTTGGTTAGGGTGTTAACTGAGGTTAAAGTTCAGTTAGAGAGGTTTAGTGAAAATTGGAAAAAATGTGAAAGTGTGGTTATGGCACGGGTTTTGCTTGTATATGTGCATGATTATCATTGTTATGGTGTATTTATGATGGTGATGATCATGATGTGTGATGAAATTAGATGGTTGGTACAAACAGAATGCAAACCTTGCATGACAAGTTTTAGTTTTCTCTTCAAGGCCATATGTAGTATGGTTTGTGTATGTACATGTATGGTGTAAGGGAGTGCATGGCTTATTGTGGTAAAGGGAAAGTTGGTAAGGTTTCATGCGCATGACTTATAATATAGCAAGGCTGACACATGAACTTGGAATGGTATGAACATTTAACAAACACTCATGGTGGTGACTTTGAACACTTGTATCTCAATGTATATGGCATCAAATCACATGGTTTTGGTTGCTTTGGAAAGAAGATGATTCCTAGAGCATATTTGGTGTTTTTGGAAAGTTGAATCAAGGCCTTTTACATGGAAAAAAATGAAGTTGAAAGTGAATGAACCAAGGCTGCCATGCATGTAGTTAACATGAACTTTGCATGAACTTCCAAAAGATGATTTTTTGGGTTTTTAGGAGGATGGTTCTTCATGGTTTTTGATCCAAAAGGTATGGTTCTTGTACTCATTTTAAAGAGAACCTTTGATACTACAACTTCCATGTTGAAGGCAAGTGGATTTGAAGTCTTAAAGGTAGTGAAACTTTGACTTGAATCTGGCCATGTACGAGCTACAAAGTTCATGAAATTTTTCTAAGTGTTTTTCATGGTTAGACAACTTGAACATCCCATTTTCAAATGATCATAACCTTTGATCCATAAATCTAAATGAGGAGTTCTTTGTGTGGTTGGAAAAGTGAGAGATTATACTACAACTTTCATTTGAAAAAAAATTCCATATGATGCTTGTATCCTTCTCAAATTTGGGCTTGAAGATGGCTGAAATTTAAGAAAACTTTCCCAAAATGGAAAGTCCTTAAGAACCCTAATTTTCCTAAAATGGTAACTTTCACAACTCTTGATTTTTCTTGACTCTTTGGACATTTCTTGATCAAATTCCACCCATAGACCATATTTGACATGAGGAATATGATTTTGACCTTAAAAAGTCAGGAAGTCAGGAGTTGACTTTTTCCTTGATCAGTTGACTTTATTTCCAATTCTCTTGATTTTCAATCACCTATCCAATTGAAACCCCTGTAAATGACATTGATGGCTCATATTCCAATCTTAGACACTTGAGAACACATAGAACACCATGGGATCAAGTATTGCCCAAAAGTCGTAAATAAATTGACTTTAGGCAAAACCCTAATTTTGGCACTGGATGATATGAGATGCTGACTGGTGATCAAAACCCTAATTCTGCTGGAAATGATGTAGATTGCCTTAAACCAAGATGGTTCATATGATGAGACGTGGTTAAAGACCCAAGATCCTTGCTTATGAGGGTGTCCCAAGCATACACATCCAAACCCTAGTTGAGGATCAACAGCTATGGGAGTGTGATCCTCTTCCATTCTCTTGTCCATCTCAACCTCTTAAGAAATGGTGAACCATATGAGGTGTCTTGAAGTATGAGAAGCCTTTGTGGCTTGAGTGATTGAATATATCTCATTCTCCTTGCTTTGCACAATCACTGATGGTGATACCCTTAATACCATGCCTTAAGAAAACCAATGATGCATGTATGATGCTCATGACCTAAATGCATATGAGGGGTGAAGCATAAGCCACTTATTGAGTATAAATAGGAGGGAAAATTTTGAGGCGTTATAGTAACCATTTTAACCATAACACATAAGGTATACATGCATATAAAGAGCATGAAATACTTTCTATCTTTTAAATATGCATTTCTCAGCAATTCAAATTCATCCCATTTTTTAACCTGTAACCATTTTAACCATAACAGATAAGCTAACATTGTTCATTTGTAAGTATTGTAACTATTATAACCATAAAACACAGCTAACAGATAAGGTATACATTTTTTAAGTATTGTAACTATTATAACCATATTTACACCAAACACTATATTCATGTCATCAATACAGAAAAGCGTTATTCATATCATCTCTACAGAAAATTGTCATCGACATCATCAATCAGCAGGACCCTTAAGAACATTGTGGATATATGGCCGACGTTTACGAAGATCTACGAAGTCCTCAACGGGGAATGAGGTTTCGTCGTTAAACATCTACATAAGAAAGAGGCAATAACATGTATGATAATAATTCAATAGTCAACTTATATATTAATATATGTAAACATTTTATGGCATGTATACCTTATCCCATGAATCAACAATGCCGGCAAGGACAATGTTTAGCACGTGTTTCAAGACATAATAACCACACTCGTAATTATCGGGTTGTTTCCTTGTCTACAAATTTAAGCAAAAATCACATGAATACAACCACACATGAATGTAAATGAAAGAAACATAATCGTGTGTCATACCCTAAATTTTGACCGGACATTTTTATTTTTTCTCATTTTCATCTGTCTATATTTTCATACTGTGTCGTCTGCATATAATATCATGTATTTCCTTCATGAATATTTTTTGAGTTATCAGCCGGAATTAACATGTTAAATTTTCAGGTATTTTGGTCAAACTGAAAAGTCAACAATGGAAAAAAGTCGGTATCCGGACAGTTTTTAAAATCAAACTTTCAGACATCATATTTAATTTATTTTTTGCGTAATTTAACCTAGTGTGCTTATTTTAATATTTTGACTTTCTGGTCATCATGTTTCTGACCCGTCTGAGCATTTTTAGCGGGTAAAATCAATTTCAAAATTTGACAAAATGCTGTATTTTTTCAATACGTATAATTTTTGTTAATCGTTTTGGTGTGTTCATTTTATTTTTTCGGACACTTCGATACATACAGTTTTTATCGTTTTTTTTACCGGTTTCGGTTCCAATTTTTATTAATTAATCAAGATTTTAATAACTTAGTTTTTATTAATTTTTTTATTATATTTAATTTGTTTATTATATTAGTATATTATTATAATATATAATATAATTTTTGTTTTATTATTTTTGTACTACTAGTCTTTCTTTTACACTACTAGTCTCCAAAAGTCACAAAATTTCTTCTCCCTCCGTACAAATTACACGCCACCCTATGTTTCTCTTTTTCTCTCTGTTACTTCATTCACATACAACACATACACTTCACATAAGCACAAAAAAAAACTTCAATTCACTTAACACAATTTTCAACTTTCATCATTTCATTACTTCACAATTTTCTTCATTCATCAACATCTTCAATATTCAATTTTTTCATTCAACATTCAAACTATTATATTATTTTTTGTCCAAAGTTTTCTTAATTCATCATCTTCTTCAAAAACTTGAGAAACAAGTTTCAAACTTCATCATTCGCCTTTACCATATTTTCTTTGTTCAACATTCAAATTCAAACAATCAAACCATTATATCATTTTTTATCACAATTTCAAAATTCATCATAACAATCTTCTTACAAAACTATCATCATCTTCAAATTTCTATCTTCATTTACTTAACCTCCAAGACATTGTTTCTACTATAAATATGTTACAAAATTTTCACTTTAGAGAGACCAAAACAAATTTACTAAGTTGTTTCTCAAATCTCTCTCCCTCATATTATATTCTCTGTAACTTTTTTTTCTCTGCAAAACTTTGTTTTTCAAAACACATACATACACTTAATAATACTCCCACTATTTTTATTGAAACTCATAAACAAATTTTCATAATTTTCTAAACACAACCATGCTCGAGGCCGAAGTGGAGGTACTGTGTTTTGGTATCGGCGTCATCACTTTTTCCTAAAATTTGAGTGGAGCTTTCAAAGCCAAGATTCATCATTGCCAAAGGTATCACCGGATCCGCAACCATTCGTCACGGTAACACTTTTCTTTTTTAACTCATAAGAGGTCTCTTTGTGAGCTTTCACGTTTTGGTGTTTGCATGAAAAATTGTGTCTGATTGTTTTGATTTTTGTTAGCAAAGTATATAAATCTTCCTTTTATTTCTTTAGTGTAATTTAATTCCAAATTTATTACCATGTGATATTATTATCTTAGGAAGTTTAAGTTAGTATTCTGCTTTATGTTAAATCCGAGAACCATTGTACATGTTAGTTGTAGTATTTCTTTAATGCTATAAATAAAACCATGATCATGACATGGTAGTTTTAGTTTAACAAATTACCATGTATGTGTTCGCTGTTGATCTTGGCGAACAATCTCTGGTTTACCAGAATGGTGAAGTCTGGGTTACTTGCAGGATTAACCAAACAAATCCTAGGACGTCGGGCGAAAACTTAAATCAACGTGATAATTTTAAGTCAAGGGTGATATCTTGGTGTTTGGTTTTATGTATTAAGTCTTTTAGAATGAAAGATTTCAACTAACTCTAGATAAAAAAAAAAAAAAAAAGATTTTGAAAAGAACTTTAAAGTAAAATGGCGAAGGAAACATAAAGATGCTGGTAATGTAAAGAAATTGGTAAAAAGACTTTGATTGATAAAGAAATTGAAAGATGGTGTTTACACGTACATTTTTCCGGATAACTCTTTTCTCTCACACGGGTACTTTGAGTAATTGCAGGAAGTTTTGTACAAGTTTTTCACACTGAATTCTAATAACAACTATCCTATTTATAGAAAAACAAAATAACTGCTATTAACGACTAAATCCTAAAATTTCGACATCTGGCCTTCTGCATGTCTCCCTTTCGCCAGGTGCTTCCACGCGTCTTCTGTCAAACGTTATAATTCTCTCGAATTTGAATATTTAAGTTATGTCGAACCAACGCGTCCTTTCAGACTTGTCGAATTGTCGAACTATCACAACGTTCTTCATACTTGTCAAAACCTTTTCCATTTGCAGAAATCTTTACTTGACGAAATGTCGAAATGTTGCCCCGTCGAAATGTCGAAGAATGTTGAAGAATATCTCCCAAGTAGATATACTCTTTCAGTTGTGCTTCTTTTGGCATGTACCTCCACTTGTCGAAAACAACTCTTTATGTGTTGAACTCATGGCGTCGAAAATACGCATATACAAATTGCCCCCCAGCAAAGGTATTTCGACTACCCTGGAGAAATAATCCTTTGGTGTTCAACCAATATTTTGACGCCATGTCATCCTAATTTTAAATTACACAATTTCAAGTCCCAACATATTTCATCATTTTACTTTTCTCAAAACGTCAACTCCAGCCCACGTTCTAGCTTCTAGCCCATTATTACTTAACCTAACATCATGGTTATTTCTTTTTAACTTCCACTTTTCGTCATCACCGTCAAGATGATGCCACGTGCCCTCCATGATCACCACTAAACCCAAAGGGTTCTCTCTTTTTTTTTTTTTTTTTTTTAAATCATCTCCTCTTATAAATACATGAACCCTTATTTCTCTTTCTTTTTTACGCTTTTGAACTTTTCTTCTTCACAACCGCTCCAAATCTTCATCTTCTTTCTCTAAAAAACTTTCTGATTCAACAATGGCTTTTCAAAAACCATCAAGCAGCAAACTTTCCAAGAGTGAGCAACCTTCCATCATCCCTCCTGCGCATAGGTTGGATGAACCAACACTGATTGGGGATCAACAATACATTCCCGAGCCTCCTAACGCGAGGGAAAAAGACTGCATTTTTAAATCCCAGGTACTCATCCCTGTTATTATTTCTGGTAATCATTATGCCATGTTAGGACCACTCCCTAACCCAGAAATTAAACCTGAGCGTTTACAAGAGTTTTTTCCCACTTATTCTCACACAAAACCCATAGGTGCTGGGGTGAAACCCCCAACTCTTGAGAAACCAGTAGAACAAACTGAACCTCAAGGTTCAAATGAAAAAGATGAGGAAGTAATAAATTTAACCTATCTAAATCATACTAGGATTTTTAGAACTTGCCCTTGGTCGAAAGACCTTTCAGATTACTTGTCTTGGTTGAACAGAGTTGAAAATGTTAAAGAAATTTTTTGGAAAGAAATAGGAATTTTTGACTTGATACAATTATCAAGAGTAGGACCCAATGTTTGCCCTAACATGCTGCTAGCCTCCCTTTATTTTTGGGATAGTACATATAACACCCTCCACCTCCCTTGTGGGATGGTCACCCCTACGCTGTTCGACATAGCTGCCATAGTTGGCCTTAGTCCAGTTGGCATTGACTTCGACCTCACTCACCTGAACGAAGACTCCATAGACTTCGACACTAGTTTCGCCCCATACTCCCTTTTTATGTCTCACTACCATGGCGAAGATGACAAAGAAGTTTCTGACAAAGAGCACATAGCTTTTCTAACCTTGTGGCTGACCAAATTTGTCTTTTGCTCCCGCTCACTTCAAGTGGCTAAGAGGTTCATCACTATGGCGAACCAACTCCATGCTGGGATCAAACTATGCTTGAGTGAGGTAATCCTGGTGAACTTGTATGAGTCTTTGAGCGAAAGCGTGCGTTCTTTGAAAACTTTGAAGGACAAAGGGAAGCTTAATTTGGCAGGCCCCTTTTGGCTCTTGCAACTATGGTTGAATGCCACCTTCGAAGCCTTTATTCCTGCGAAGCATGACATAAATGAAGAGGAAGTCGAAAACAGGAGTGTCGAATGGCCTAGGTTGGTGCAACTGACACCAACTGATGAAGCAATTAGCCTTCGACGGGCCTTCATTAGCTATGTAATGATGTTTGCTGAGAGACATCATTTTACTTCGACTATGGCTCCATTTGCTGACAGAACAATTGGACCTGAATGGTTTACACGAAAATTCCCCTTGCAAACCAAAAAAGATGAAAACATCTTCCTAAATGTCTGGGAATCCTTTTTGACCCCTAGGCTCCTGTTCTCCCACCGCAATACTACGAAACCCCAGATTGCCTTAATAGTTTATCAACCTAACTTGGTTGCCAGGCAATTTGGCCTAATTCAAATCATGCCTCGACCTCTTTTCCCTAAAAAAGGGGCCATCATTTTCTACAACTCCTTCCACGACGAAGCCACCAGCAGGGAATTGTCGAACAGGCTGACTGACGAATCTTTGGATATTCGACCGGTGGTTTTTCAACCATCATTCCTTTGCACTCCTGAGTTCGACACATGGTGGAGGGAATACTATGCTATCAAATTTTTCGACGTAAAAGCTTTCAACACTCATCTGACTAATGCTTTTGCTCTTGTGCAGGAACGGACTAAAAAAGGTACGCAAAGACACATCCAAGAAATACAAAAATTTCAAAAATATTTTGAAACCGTTTACAGACCTGATGATCTTAGTCGAACCATACGCGAAGCAGCGGTTACTTTAAAAAGAAAAATTCACGGAGAAGTTGGAGAAGTTGAAACTGCCTTCACACATTCGACCAGAAGTGCGTTATGACTTGGCTTTCAGCTATTATCCTCCTAAGTTTCCACCTTTACCATCTGCTAAATTTGGTGTGGCTTTAAGTCCTCCATTTCCAGATTGGTTCACATGTGGGAACCATATGAAAGTTCTTCGTGAAAGTTATAAAAAACCTGTTGAACGCGTGGTTGCGACTAAGTATCATCTGGATAACTACCCAGGGCACCTTCATATTGGAATAGAACACGTTCGCGTGGAAGATCCCATTCTTGAAGGTGTTAACAACAAAACGAATTTTGTCATTTTATTATCACGTATTTCTCACTGTCTAACTTCCCATTTTTTCTTTTTAGCTGTGAAAGCGCCTGCAAAGAAAGCTTCCGTCGAAACTCCACAAAGTGCCGCCCAGAAACCTTCGACTAAGGTATAAATCTCTTCCTCTTTTGATCTATTCTTTTGTTTCTTTAAGACACTCACTATTTTTGATTTATATGATCAGGTAAGTCAAAAAACCTCTATAATCCAAAAAAGAAAGAAAATACCAGAGATAATCCCTGTCGAAGAGTCCAGTGATGAGTCTCCATCTCCAAATCCCCCTCCTCAAAAGAAGAAAAGACTGCAGAAAATTGCCTCACAAAAATCCATTGTCAAATCATCTAAAAGGGAATCTTCTAGCAGTCCTGCTACAAAACATCAGCCGAAGAACACGGGGAGTGGACAGTCTAGCTCCAAAACTGAGACCTCTAAGGTAAACTTCAATTTCGACCCCTCTCGTTTATTTTGTTTCATTTCTAACTTAGAAATTTTTCTTTTGATAGAAGCAAAAGGTCGTCGAAAAACAACCTGAGACAATCCAGGAGAAGGTAGCTCAAGAGGAGGACACTCCCAGCAAAGAACTTGAGAGACAAACGGTCGAAGTATTCGACACTACTGTGGGAGCTGATTCTGATAACAACTCTCCTTCTCATCCTGGATTACACGCTGAGCAACAAGGAGATGATGATGTTGAAGTAAACACTGCTATCAAAGGAGATCCTGAAGAGAAGACCCCTGAAGAAGAAGATCTGTCGAAGCAACAGGAAGCTAGGCGAACTTCAGAGCATAGCAACCAGCCTACTCCTGACCAAACTAAAAGGAGTTCCCAAACAACTGGTTCGACTAGTCTTTCTCATGAAGAGCTTGAAAATCTCAAGGTGCAGAAACCCCTGGACTACCTGAAAGCCATACTTAACACCAGATTCAACTTTAAAGACTCTTCCTACAGCAGTTCGACTACTTCTGGAGCCACTTCTGAAGTGCAGTCTCTACCCAATATCATGACTCAGATCAAGGCGAAAATCCTTGATGTTGACTTGTTCCAAGTTCTAGATGAAAATGCCACTGCTCCAATGGAGTTGAAGAAACTGTTGAAGCAAGTTAACGTCTTGGATGCTTCTGTCGAAGTCTGCAATTTTGTGATAGAGCTGACAACTGTGATTGACTTATCCAGCGCAGATCTTCACCGTCGAAGGGACTTGTGTCAACAAATCTCTAAAAAAATGGACCAACAAGCTGCTGAATGGAACTCTGTTTCTGCTTCGGCAAATAAGGTTTCGAAGCTACAAGAGCTTTCTGAAGCCTCTGTCAAGAAGATTACTACTTGCCATAACCACATTCAAACATGGAAGAAACAAATAGCAGTTCTCAAAGAGAAAATTTCCAAAGAGGAGGAACTCATAGCTTCTATCCAGCAGCCTAGGCAAAGCGAGATTGATGAAGAGTTGAAGGTTGGCATTCAACACGCAGAGACAGCTCAAAAGATCAACCAAGAGATTGAAGTTGCCCATATTCACAGGAACCTCTGTGATCGTCGACTTCAATTTCAGAAAGACAAATTTACAGCTTTGAAGGCAAAATTTGCAAACCTTCAGTTTTAGTCGAATTTGCCTGACAATTTTCAGCCCTTTGAGGCTTTATTTGTAATAATTTAACGCCATCTGTTTGGCAGCACAATATTTCCTTTCAAAAATCCATTTTATTCGACTGCTATCTTTATTTCCTGCAATATTGGTTTATACTTTTTCAAATACTTGCCATTTATTCTTAATATCCTTTCGTCTTTCCCTATCTCTTCGACCTCATATGCGCCATTAGAAAATATTTTCAAAACTTTGAAAGGTCCTTCCCATTTAGGAGACCATTTTCCCATAACTCTGTCTTTTCGATCCATAGGAAGAATTACCTTCCACACAAAATCACCAATTGAAAAAGTCTTAAATTTTACTTTTTTATTGTAAAACTTTTCGACTCTCTCTTTTTGTCTCTTTATGAGATCTAAGGCACGTAGCCTTTCTTCGTCTAAATCAACCAATTCATCCATCATCATACTCCAGTATGTCTCTGATGGGATCTCATGATGCCTTTGAACCCTAACTGATTGCAAATACAATTCGACTGGCAAAACTGCATCATGCCCATAAGTTAATTTAAATGGAGTCGAATTGGTTGCTTCTTTAGGAGATGTTCGACAAGCCCATAAAATTTGATCTAAGGTATTATGCCAATTTTTTGGCTTTCCACCTACATGCTTTTTGATCAAATTTATCACTACCTTGTTAGCTGCTTCGACTTGTCCATTAGCCTGAGCATAATAAGGTGTCGAAGTAAGGAGCTTAAAACCTATTTCCTGTGCAAACTTCTGCACCTTTCGACCAGTAAACACAGATCCTTGATCTGTTGTTATTGTTTCTGGTATCCCAAATCTGTAGATTATGTGCTTTTGGATAAAATCCATAACTGCTTCTTGATCTACATTCACCAATGGTATGGCTTCAATCCACTTAGTAAAATAATCTACTCCAACTAAAATGTACCTTTGCCCTTTTGAAGAAGCTGGTCGAATTTCACCAATTAAATCTAAAGCCCAACCTCTGAATGGCCAAGGTTTTACAATCGAATGTAACTCACTTGCAGGAACATGTGGTATGCCTGCATGTACTTGGCACTCTTGACACCCTTTTGCAAATTCGACACAATCCTTCAGCATCGTTGGCCAATACATTCCTTGTCGAAACAATAACCACTTCATTTTATGGCCTGCTTGGTGTGCGCCACACGCTCCACTATGCACATTCGACAACGCTATGTATGCTTCATTTTCGCCTAAGCATTTCAACAAGACTCCTTCTGCAGTCTTCTTGAACAATTCATTGCCAAAAAGCACATAACTCAAAGCTCTATATCTTACCTTTCGTTCGACTTTTTGATTTGGATCTTGCAAATATTCTTTGATGGGTTTTCTCCAGTCTTCGACTCCTGCATCATCTACGTTGCAAATCTCATAATTCTCTTCGTCACCATATCCCAATTTTATTGTCTCTAAATCTGATGGGGACAAACCTACAGATATGATTCTTCCTCTGACTTCAATGGCTTTTTCTAACTTCTCCTCCGACACTTTGTATCCTGATGCCAGTTGAGCAAGATCATTCGCCTCTTGATTCTCCATCCTGGGAATGTGCCTAAAAGCCACATTGTCGAACTTCTTGAGAAGTCTATTTGCTATCACGAAGTACATTATTAGATTCTCTTTCACACATTTGTACTCCTTAGTCAACTGCTTTATTACCAACTCAGAGTCACCCATTATTTCGACTCTTGTTGCCCCCAATTCCAACAAGATTTCAAGTCCAGCAATCAAAGCTTCATATTCGACTTCATTGTTCGAACATAGCCCTTCGACTTTGTACTTGAACTTTGTTGGAATTTTGTCAGGAGAAATAATCACCATCCCAACACCAATTCCATTCTTATGCCTGGAACCGTCGAAATACAGTTTCCATGGTGCTAATTCGACGTACTCTATAGTTTCGACTATAGAGTGGTCGGCTATAAAATCAGCCACCACTTGTCCTTTCATAGCCTTTAAAGGCAAATATTTTAAGGAGTATTCTGTTAGAGCCAAAGCCCACTTTCCAATTCGACTATGCAAAATAGACTTAGACAACATATGTTTTATTACGTCGAAATGAGAAGATACATATACATCAACAGGCTTTATATAACGCTTCAATTTCATACAAGAGAAATATACACATAAACATAGTTTTTCTATGGCACTATATCTAGTTTCAGCATTATTTAAGACTCTGCTGAGATAATAGATGGCCCTTTCGACGCCATTCTCATCCTCTTGACACAACATACTTCCTAATGTCTTGTCTGATGCAGAGATATACAATCTCATGCTTCTTTTCCTACAAGGGGACATCAAGATTGGAGGACTAGCCAAGTACTCTTTGATCTTGTCGAAAGCCACTTGCTGCTCTTGCCCCCATGTCAATTCTTCTTTCTTTAGTCGAAGTAGAGGAGAAAAGGCTTGTGTTTTTCCACTGAGGTTGGAGATGAATCTTCTTAGAAAATTGATCTTCCCTAGTAGAGACTGCAATCCCTTTTTCGTTGGTGGCGCTTTCGCTTCCATTATAGCTTTGGCTTTGTTTTCATTTATCTCGATCCCTTTCTTGTGGACCACAAAACCTAAAAAATCACCCGCCTGCACACCAAAAGCACACTTAAGGGGATTCATCTTTAGACCAAACTTTCTCATCCTCTCAAAGGATTGTCGAAGATGGTCTATATGATCTTTTCCTGAAACAGACTTGATTACAATATCATCAATGTAAATCTGCATAAACGTCTCAATAAAATCATGGAAAATTGAATTCATAGCCCTTTGGTAAGTGGCTCCAACATTCTTTAAACCAAAAGGCATCACTACCCATTCATAAGTTCCAATTGCTCCAGGACAACGAAAAGATGTCTTAGAAACATCTTCTTCAGCAATAAAAATTTAGTTATAGCCAGAGTATCCATCTAACATACTTAGATACTCATGACCTGCTGCAGAATCTATAAGCATTTCTGCTACTGGCATAGGATATTCGTCCTTTGGGGTAGCAGAATTTAAATCTCTAAAATCAATGCATACCCTAAGTTTGCCATTTTTCTTAATAACTGGAACTATATTTGCAATCCAATCAACATACCTGGTAGTGCGGATGAAGTTGCATTTTAGAAGTCTTTCGACCTCTTCTTTTATCTTCGACAGAACTTCTGGTGCAAAGCGCCTTGGAGTTTGCTTGACTGGCTTCTTCCCTTCTATGATTGGCAGCTTCAATTCGACCAAACTTCTGTCCAAACCAGGCATTTCGTCATAATCCCATGCAAAGCAATCTTTGAACTCCTTCAACAACTGGATTATTTCGACTCTGAACTGAGGATCCATCCTTGCACTTATGTAAGTTGGTCTTTTTTCTGCCCCTAGTCCCAAGTTGATTTCTTTTAAAGGATCCTGCGCCACCATCTTCAAATTGTTCGACATTGGATCTTTTTCGAACCCCAAAGGTTCGTCGTCATAAATGGCGTCAAGTTTCTGGTGTTGCCATTCGTCTATTTGGTTGTTATCATTATTTTCCTCAACGTCTTTTTGAAGACATTGTTCATTTGAATCTTCATGATTGGCTTCGACAGCCATGTATTTTACTTCGGCCTCCAAAGCCGCTTTGAATTTGTTTTCGGCTATGTAAGCCGTAATTTTTTCGAGCACTGCTTGTTCACTCATCATCATTGTCGAACTCACTCCCCCATCCTGTTGGTGTTATGTTGGTAGTCCCCCACATGTAGTTGGAGTCACCAATGACTTCCTTATCCCACTGAAAACCATGTGTAGGATGGAGATACATGGAACAGTACGCGTTGTCCGTTGCCTTCAAGTCGAATTTCGCCGGACTGCAAGGAGGTATGTGGGTTAAGTTTTTGTCGAAACTTCGATCACTTACATTATTTACTTCGGACATGAAGTAACTTTGGTCTGCTTCTATGTTCTCGACGATTCCATCTGGCCTCCAAATAACTATTCTCTGATGCATCGACGAAGGCACAGCACCTATACCATGGATCCATTCTCTTCCCAACAGCAAGTTGTAGTTTTCCCTAGAAGCAATAACTATAAACATTGTTGGCCTTGTTATAGTGCCAACTGTCAGATCCACTTGAATAACTCCCATGGTTGTTCCTACCTTTCCTTCGTAATTCGACAGAACCATGTTGTGGGGCTTTGCATCCGAGTCATCTTTGCCAATCTTTTTCAGCATGAAGTGGGGCATTAAATTCACAGCAGCACCACCATCCACTAGGATCTTGTTTACACCAACACTCTCAATTTTTCCTTTGATAAACAAAGGCTTCAAGTGCGCCTTCATGGAATCGTCTGGTCTTTAGAAGAAAGCATTTTGCTCTTCGACACAACCATTATTCATTACGTAGTAACACACGGGCTTGTGCACCATCGTTTCCTCTTCCATCCCATCCTCTTCATCTTCGACTTCCATGATCCTATCATAGTCTCTGGGAAGGACCGAGACCACGTTACAGACAACGTCGAAGGATGCCTCTGAATCTGACTTGAAATCATCTGTCATCTCGTCATCCTCCAACTTCTTCTCTTTGGACACACTTTGCGCTGCTACGCTGTTTGGTTTGATTTGCTGGAGAGGCTTCTTCTTGTTTGCCATTTGAGCGTTGCTGCTACATTCTGCTTCGTCCTTGTTTCCAGCCACTTTTCTCATCATACCTTTTTCAGCAACTTCTTTCTCAACCCTCTTTTGCCTTTGGAACCTCCTCCACTGGGATCTCGACATGGGGTTCTTTCCTTTATAATTCTCTGAAGGATATGGCCTAGGTTTATATTTCTCCAACTCCTTCTTGTTTTCCATTGAAGCGCCTCTCTGCACTTCGAAATTCTTCCACTTCTTCTGGCCTTGGGCATCTCTGATGGGTTGAACCCATTTGTCATCTATCACTTTGTTTGATGGCTTGTAAGTGCCATAGTGTCTGTCTCCGCGCCTCCATTGGTGGTGCTCACTCCTTCTTGGATCATATCTTGTTGCTCCCCCATTTGCCTTCCTTCTTGCTTGATCTATTGCCTCCAAGTTGGTGGCAGCCTTTCTGTCGAAAATGGAACTGCAACGAGGGCATAACATCACATCACTCTTCCTTCTCTGGCACCTTTTGATGAATTCGACCAAACTCTCATCTTCTTTGGGGTACGCCAGCTTTTGGTACTCCTCTCGACGTTGATCTTCATCTACTGCTGCCTGAGTTTTCTGAGACACTTCTACCATATTTACTCCCGCATTTTGTTTGTCAGCAATGGTTAGTTTGTTCATCTTTTCAATGAGCTTTTCCTCTTCGACTATGTCCTTCTTTTTTGTCAGGTCGAACTTCCCTTCTGGGCAGCAACACCAGGATATGTTCCTAGGAGCATGCTTGCAGCGACACTTGTTTGACTCTTCTTTAGGATCCTCCTTTATTCTTCATAGGATCCCATAAGTCCCAGGTTTCCCACGGCCATGCACAGCTTTTTCTTTCATCCCTGTGACCTCCTTGTCGAAAGGTCCCATGATGTTGATGCAGTAATTTGCAACATCAGCTTCCTTCGTGTTGTCAAGATCAAGGCCTTCAGTAGCCTTGTTTTCAGCAACGAAGTCCTCAGTAACTTCCTCCTTGGCGATAGGGGAATCACCATCGTCATCAAAATCACTTCCCCAACCAGTTGGTTGGATTTCGCTGATGTCGGTGTGATAGGTTGCAGGAATAGTGTACTTCACCAGGTAGTCGAATTTTCCACTTGGCTGTCCCAAGCAATCCCAGATTTCTCCTGGTCGAACCACCACGTCTTCAACAACACTGTCATCGTTCTTTTCGTCGAAACCCTCTGTAGTTTCCTTCAATTTCTGATTGTCAAAGCTTTCAGTAACTTCGACCTTACCTTCATCGTCGAAGTCCTCAGTGACTTCAACTGTATTTTTGTTGTCAAGATCTTCAGTGACTTTGACTTCATTATCGTTGTCGAACGCTTCAGTGCCTTCGACTTCGTTCTGGCCTGCAAGATCTTCAGTAATCTCGACCATGTTGACACTGGTGTCGAAACCTTCCATAACCTCCACCATCTCGAAACTGCCATCAGAAGCAACTTCAATCTCCACCATATTCACAGTGGATGGTTCAGCATAGTGTGCTTCGACAACCTGCATAGGATTCGAATCAATCCCCATTTGTTGTTTTGGCTTCTCGCCAAACTTCAGCCTTCCATCACGGATAGCATTTTGAACTAGATCCCTGAAAAGAAAACATTGAGATGTTTTATGACCCAAAAAGTTATGGTACTTACAAAAACCCCTCTTTTTCTGTTGTTCGACAGGCGGTTCTTTAGCGCCTGGTGGTTTTATTAACTGACCATCTTTGACCAATAAATCAAAAATTTCGTCACACTTGGTGACGTCGAACGTATAAGTTTGTTTAGGAAACTTATCATTCTTTTCAGGTTCGACTGTATTTTTTCCATTCGACGGAGCTAGTACTTTACAGGCGTATGGTGGGCCTGACTTTAGTTCTGCCAGATCAATTTCTTGTTCGTCGAACAAAATTAGTTCATTTTCGCCACCATCATCATCCTGGCATACTCCTACATAGGCCACTCTTTCCTTTTTATTTTTATTTGATCTAAATTTCTCAGCTTTTAGCCTTTCAATCTGTCTTACCCTATCTGCTAATTGTGCCATATCTCTTAAATATTGAGTGTCTAATTTCTTCCTTATAGAATAATCTAGACCCCCTGCAGCCATTTCGACTAACTCTCGTTCTGGCACTTGTGTGAAACATCTTGCCTTAAGCAACCTGAACCTATTTAGGTAATCATCTATAGGCTCTAAAAATTTCCTCTTAACACTGGCTAATTCCTTCAAACTTATCTTAGTCTGACCCATATAGAATTGTTCATGGAACAATCTTTCTAATTGGGTCCATGTGAATATAGAGTTCGCAGGCAAGGATGTAAACCAGGTGAATGCATTTTTTGTCAAAGAACTTGGGAAGTACTTCATTTTCAAATTTTTATTATTGGCTATTTCTCCTGCTTCTATTAGATAACGCGCTACGTGCTCTATAGTAGATTCACTAGTATCTCCTGAAAACTTAGTAAACTTAGGAACTTTCCATCTTGGGGGTAGTTCCTCTTGCAGAATGTATTCTGACAATGGGGAAGTATAAGTAGGCCTTTGCAACCCTACATTTACACCGTTTTGGGCCATTATCCTTTCGACCATGGCTGTTATGTTATTTTCGACAGGCAAGTTATTATATCGTATTCGCTGTTGCAACACATCATCAGCATCTTGGCCTCTCTGGACTATTACCCTCCTAGGCTCTTGTTGAACGGGGATTTTGACACGAGGCTGTTCGACCACTGCCTCTTGGTTTCTAGGGTTTGCCTGAGGATTCTCTAAAGGCCTTTGATTTATCGTGGGTTCCTCTTCGACATTTACTACTTGGTTTTGAATCACTTGTTCTCTTTGTCGTGTTTGAGGAACACCAAAAAAGTCAGCAATGCGCGTCATTTGCGCAGCCAACAATTGGTTGGTTTGGGTAGTGTTTTGTATTAAAGGGTTAAACACTGCTCCCATTTGTTGAGTCAACATTTGGACCATATCATGATTACTTTCGTCCATTTGTTGTCGAATTACTTGCGCAGAATTATTGGTAATTGCTGGTATTTGGAAATTTGGTAGGGATTGGTTCAATCTACTCATATTTCCACCATATCCTGACCCTTGCAGTGGCGAAGACATGTGGACCATGGCGTCAGAATACAAGGGTGGTGCACTTTGCAAGTTTGCCATTACTGACGTTGGCATTCCATATGGTTGTTCTCTTCCGAACATAGGCATGGAAAAATTTGTCTGGAATGGCCTAAAATTTTGTCCTCCCGGAGGAGGCGTCCCCATAGGCCTTGAATGTCCCATTGTGGAAGAACTAGGCATACTTTGGGAGAGCGAAACCGCTGGTATAGATCCTGCTGATGAAGGGATAGCCTCGTCTAGAACATGATTTGAATTTTCGTTACCCCCTGTCGAAAGGATAGGGTTGGAAACTGGAATGGTTTCGTTTGGATTTGGATTGGGATTAGGATTATTTGACTAATTCGCCATTTTCCTAACTCTAGTTCTTTTGGGTCTCTCTACGTCAGATACGGCTAATTTACCGCTTCTTAGTATCATACAACGAAGAAAAAGCCTTAATTTAAAATTATTTAAGTTTTATATTGCACTAGTCCCACTGGGCGTGCCAATTTGTTCGCTGTTGATCTTGGCGAACAATCTCTGGTTTACCAGAATGGTGAAGTCTGGGTTACTTGCAGGATTAACCAAACAAATCCTAGGACCTCGGGCGAAAACTTAAATCAACGTGATAATTTTAAGTCAAGGGTGATATCTTGGTGTTTGGTTTTATGTATTAAGTCTTTTAGAATGAAAGATTTCAACTAACTCTAGATAAAAAATAAAAAAAATGACTTTGAAAAGAACTTTAAAGTAAAATGGCGAAGGAAACATAAAGATGCTGGTAATGTAAAGAAATTGGTAAAAAGACTTTGATTGATAAAGAAATTGAAAGATGGTGTTTACACGTACATTTTTCCGGATAACTCTTTTCTCTCACACGGGTACTTTGAGTAATTGCAGGAAGTTTTGTACAAGTTTTTCACACTGAATTCTAATAACAACTATCCTATTTATAGAAAAACAAAATAACTGCTATTAACGACTAAATCCTAAAATTTTGACATCTGGCCTTCTGCATGTCTCCCTTTCGCCAGGTGCTTCCACGCGTCTTCTGCCAAACGTTATAATTCTCTCGAATTTGAATCTTTAAGTTATGTCGAACCAACGCGTCCTTTCAGACTTGTCGAATTGTCGAACTATCACAACGTTCTTCATACTTGTCAAAACCTTTTCCATTTGCAGAAATCTTTACTTGACGAAATGTCGAAATGTTGCCCCGTCGAAATGTCGAAGAATGTTGAAGAATATCTCCCAAGTAGATATACTCTTTCAGTTGTGCTTCTTTTGGCATGTACCTCCACTTGTCGAAAACAACTCTTTATGTGTTGAACTCATGGCGTCGAAAATACGCATATATAGTATGTTAAACTGTGAATATAGCTCATGTTTGTACTGTATAACGTGTGTTGTGGTGTGTATGTTTTAACCATTTGTCCTATATTTATATCAAAAGACCATAGTCATTTGTTATAATCTAGTTATTGATTTTTCTTAATAATTTTTCTTTAATTCATGTATTCTAAAAAGACAAAAATATTTTAATGTTTAATTTTTTTTATATTATTTTATTTTATTTTCTAGTTTTATAAACTAATTTGAATTTTATTTTAAAAATAAAAAAATATAAGTGTGATCATTATTAATTATTTTAAATATATTTATTTAATTCAATTAATTAAACTATTAGTTAATCTTATTAAGTATTTATATTTAAATTAATTAATAATTTCTTGTCACCTGTTTCGATTGTCATAACCCGTTTGTGTCTCTTTTTTTGAGCTAGTTCTATCTGATTAGTCCCTGATACCTTCGCCTTGATTAATTGTTGAATTTACCTGTTACTTTTATTCACGATGTTTTGTCGTGACTGTTAATACTTTTTTACGATGTTTTTTCCGTGATTGTATTTTCTCTCTGTGTCACGATGTTATGCCGTGTATATTTTATCACATGATGTTTTTCCATGTATTCAGTTTCAACCATGCTGTTCTTCCGTGTATATTTTATCTGTCACGATGCTTTGCCGTGTATTCATTTATTCCGTGATGTTTTGCTACGTATGCATGTTCCCTTAGGATCTCTTAGTTCAAACTTAATTTTCGATTTGGTTTGAAGTAAGACAGACATTAGGATATTCAACCAAGCCTGATAATATTAAGTTAGATTTTCCCTCTCGCCGTCGTGCGATTTAAACTTTATTTTCTATAGTCCGTCCCCCTTAAGGGTGAACGACGTCTGCTCTGATTTCTCAAGATCCCGTTGAGAATACGTAGGCATAAGACTGTAAAGTCTTAGCGAGCAACCTTTTCTTTTTTCCATCGTCTCTTTACATCCGACGTTTTCCCGGATATACATATTTTTGACCTTTTTATTTTAATCTCTTTCAATCCGACGTTTTCCCGGATATTTTCAACCTTTTTATTTTTTACGTCTCTCCTTCCATCTGATGCTTTCCCGAATATTCATATCTTCACTCTTTTCTTCCCTTTACATTCGGTGTTTTTCCAGACATTCATATCGCTTCTTTTTAAATCAACTTTCCTTGTGATTTAGATTCAAATTCATAATTTGTTATCAAAACTTCCTTCAATTATTGAATAACTAACCATACAGCTGTGTTTATAACACTGGAAGCTTGCTCGCCTGTAATTTTTTACCAGCGTTCTTTTACATACTTGCTTATATATATATATATATATATATATATATATATATATATATGTGTGTGTGTGTGTGTTATTTCTGTGCTTTTGTGGTTGGCATTTATTTTGCTAAAACTATTATATGTTGAATCTTAATGTTCTAAGTGGCTACTTTCAACATGTCGAATGAAGATGTTCCATGCCAGTTCATAGGACATCGCGTTGTGGATTCAATTTTAATGCAGATGCTGTTTGTGTGAATTGTTACTGAATATTCTGTGAATATTTGGTTATCCTATGTGGCATCCAAAACATTTTTGGATTGTGGTTATTTGTTGGTTTTTGGATTTGCTGTTGTTTCTAATTATGGAGACATAATAGGAAACTTTGGATTGAAGACTTATTTTGTTGGAGTTAATTTTGCAAATTTGTGAGCAGTCTATTTGCTGCGTTTTTGAAGGCCAATTCAGTCCAGATTAATTGCTATATATTGACTGATGTAAACCTAGTTTTAGGTGTGGAACTTACTTGTGTTTTTTTAGGGTTTTCGAGTGTATTTTGTGAGCCTAACTGGTATCATTCTGATAACAGTATAAGGACTGATTTTTTGTGTTGTAAGTTCTATCAAGTTACTCATAAGCTTTTAAGCATTGAGTTTCTTGTGTGTCAATTCTCATAAGCTGTGAAGTATTGAGAATTGTGTGTTTTGAAAGTGTGACTTTCAGTTTGTTTCTTGTGTGGAAAGGTACCAATCACGGGTTGTGGTTGTAGAGGGATTTGAGGAGGGCCTCATACCTAGGTGAGTCTTAGGTAGAAGTCATAGGAAGGGTAGTGATTAAGTGAGCAGATTATTCGGTGTTTGTATGATCTGTGAATTGATACTATCGTATATTGGTTTCGTCCCTGGCTTGGTAGCCCCCAGAGTAGGATTGTTGATCCGAACTGGGTAAACATATCACTGTGTTATTTACTTTCTGCACTATTAGTTTATTGTTATCTTGTTCATTGTGTTGGATATCAGTGTCTCAACATCTGTGTAGGACATCTGATATCTGTGCCAGAATTTCAATTGGTATCAGAGCTTGCGCCCTTATTTGGTTCTGGGTGAGATTCAGGGAAGGTACTTTCTGGTACAATGGACAAGGATGGAGGATTTCTGAACAAACCACCTCTGCTTGATGGTTCCAACTATGACTATTAGAAACCAAGGATGATAGCATTTATCAAATCCATAGATGATCAAGCATGGAAAGCTGTTATAAAAGGATGAGAGCCCCCTAAGGTTAAAGATGAAAAAGGTACCGCTACTAATGTGGTGAAGGAAGAGGAAGACTGGGATAATGCAGATTACAAAGGGTCCGTAGGGAATTCCAAAGCCATGAATGCATTGTTTAATGGTGTTAACAAGAATATCTTCAGGTTGATTGAACACTGCACCATTGCTAAAGAGGCTTGGCAGGTCCTGAAGATTGCTCATGAAGGGACTTCAAAGGTGAAGATGTCAAAACTTCAGCTTCTCACTAGCAAGTTTGAGAGTTTGAAGATGAAAGAGGATGAGAGCATTCATGATTTTCATATGAACATTATTGAGATAGCTAATGCCTCTAGTGCCCTAGGTGAAAAGATGTCTGACAGCAAACTGGTCAGAAAGATCCTCAGATCTCTACCTAAGAGATTTGACATGCAAGTGACTGCTATAGAGGAGGCTCAGGATATAGACAAGATGAAAGTGGATGAACTGGTGGGATCTCTTCAAACATTCGAATTAGGGATCAGTGAAAAGTCTGAAAAGAAGAATAGCATAGCTTTTGTGTCAAATACTGGTGACTCAGAAGATGAAGGTGACCTGGTCAGAGATGAAGGGGTGTCTAAAGATCTGGTATTACTTGGAAAACAATTTAACAAAGTGTTGAAAAGGATTGACTGGAAGTCGAGAGCAAATGCTCAGAACAAGTCACTCGACATCAGTAAGAACCAGGATGGAGGCAGAAGATCCAGAACTGAAGAAGACTCCAATCAAGGGAAGAGAGTTCAGTGCTTTGAATATGAGGGATATGGGCACATAAATACTGAGTGTCCCACGTATCTCAAAAGGCAGAAGAAGGGCATATCAGTGTCTTGGTCAGAAGGAGAGTCTGAGAGTGATGTTGAAGAAGAATCAGCAAAATTGGTGACAACTTTGACTGGGATCTGTAAGGCTGATGGAGAAACTACTTGTGAGTCTGACTCTGACAAAGAATCCTATGTTGGAGAACTCACTAAGGAAGAAGTATTCACAGGGTTTTCAGAATTGTGTATCAAGAATGAAGAAAGGTGCCAGATAATATTGGAACAGAAGATTCTGATAGCTCAACTAGAAGCTGAGAAGGAAGAACATCTATCAACCATTGCTGATCTGAAGGAGGAGGTCGAATGGCAAAAGTCAAAACTTGACAATATGACCAAATCTATAAGAATGCTGAACAATGGTACCACGCAGCTGGATGAGATCCTTCAGAATGGGAAAGAAGCTGGAAATGTGCAAGGCCTTGGCTTTAACAATCAAGCAGAGACTTCCAAGAAGCCTGTACTGAAGTTTGTTCCTCAGAAAATAAAGCAAGAAGTGGGGATGTCAAATCACATATTTCAACATCAGATGAAGCATCAGAAAAGAGTTTGTAGATCAAAGTATCAACCATGGAGATGTCATTACTGTGGAAAGATTGGTCACTTAAAGTCCTTTTGCTATAAGCTGCACGGCTATCCCAAAACTGCTCAGCAACAAAATAAAGGACAAAGTTGGGGTAAAGTGAAGAGAAGATGGATTCCTAGACAAATGATGGCTGGTCTCATAGCACATACCTCTCTTAGAGCATCTGCAAGAGAAGATTGGTACTTTGACAGTGGTTGTTCAAGACACATGACTGGTGTGAAGAAGTTCTTGTCAGATATCAGGCCTCACTCCACCAATTATGTCACCTTTGGGGATGGATCAAAGGGTGAAATAAAAAGGGTTGGAAAGCTGGACTACACAAGACAACCAAATCTGGATCGTGTTCTATTTGTCAAAGGGCTGACCGCAAATTTAATCAGTATAAGCCAACTGTGTGATGTAGGCCTCAAAGTAAATTTCACCAAATCTGAATGTCTAGTAACCAATGAGAAAGATGAAGTTGTTATGAAGGGAACCAGGTCTAAGGATAACTGCTATCTGTGGAATCCTCAAGAACCTGAAAGTCTGTCTACTTGTTTGATGTCAAAGAAAGATGAAACCAAACTGTGGCATCAGAAATTGGGTCACTTACACCTGAAAGGGATGAAGAAAGTTATGTCAAGTGAAGCTGTTAGAGGTATTCCCAAGCTGAAGATTGATGAGGATAAAATATGTGGTGAATGTCAAGTTGGGAAGTAAACAAGGGTGTCACACAAGAGGCTTCAACATCTTACCACAACTTCTAGAGTTCTAGAACTTCTTCACATGGACTTAATGGGACCTATGCAGGTTGAAAGTCTTGGTGGGAAGAAGTATGCCTATGTTGTCGTAGATGACTACTCCAGGTTCACTTGGATAAGTTTTATCAGAGAAAAGTCTGAAGTATTTGCAGCCTTCAAAGAGTTGTGTCAAAGGATTCAACGGGAAAAGGATTGTGGTGTTGTTCTAATCAGAAGTGACCATAGGAAAGAATTCGAAAATAGCAGGTTTGAAGAGTTCTGCTTATCTGAGGGAATCACTCATGAATTCTCATCACCGATCACTCCTCAGCAGAATGGTGTGGTGGAACGCAAGAACAGGACTATACAAGAGTGTGCAAGAGTCATCATTCATGCCAAAAAGCTTCCATATCATTTTTGGGCTAAAGCAATGAATACTACTTGCTATATACACAATAGGGTGACTATCAGATCAGGTACTTCTGTCACTCTTTATGAGCTATGGAAAGGTAGAAAGCCAAATGTGAAGTATTTCCATGTGTTTGGTAGTAAGTGCTATATCTTAGCGGATCGTGAACAGAGGCGAAAAATGGATCCTAAGAGTGAGGAAGGAATATTTTTGGGATACTCTACAAACAGTAAAGCATATAGGGTATTTAATTCCAGAACTAAGGTGATGATGGAATCCATAAATGTGGTGGTTGATGACTCTGGCAAAGACGAAGATGTCCCAGATGATGTTGGAGCATGTCTGCCCATGAACAATGAAAACTCCCAAGACATTGAGTTTGTAGAAGATATTGCTCAAGAAACTAACAATATATCTGAGAATGAAGAGGTAGAGGATGCTAACAGGGGACCCTCTATAAGGATTCAGAAGGATCACCCTAAGGAATTAATTATTGGAGATCTGAATGAAGGTGTAAGAACCAGAACAAGGGAGACTGTGTCAAATGCTTGCTTTGTGTCAAAGATTGAACCAAAGGATGTCAAAGAAGCATTGACAGATGAGTTCTGGATAAGTGTTATGCAAGATGAACTTTGTCAGTTCAAGAGGAATGAAGTCTGGGAACTGGTACCACGACCAGCAGGAACAAATGTGATTGGAACAAAATGGGTTTATAAGAATAAGTCTGATGAGCAATGAGTGGTTACCAGGAACAAAGCCAGATTAGTTGCTCAAGGATACACACAGATTAAAGGAGTAAACTTCGATGAAACATTTGCGCCTGTGGCTCGATTGGAATCCATCAGATTGTTGCTAGGAGTGGCATGTTTGTTGAAATTCAGATTGTTTCAAATGGATGTCAAGAGTGCCTTTCTGAATGGCTATCTTAATGAGGAAGTCTATGTTGAGCAGCCTAAAGGGTTTGTGGATCTAAACTTTCCTGATCATGTTTACAAGCTGAAGAAGGCTTTGTATGGGATGAAACAAGCTCCACGAGCTTGGTATGAAAGACTGACTGAGTTCTTAGATAACAATGGGTACAGGAAGGGTGGTATTGATAAAACTCTTTTTTTCAAGGAGAAGGATGGGAAACTAATGATTGCTCAGATTTATGTAGATGATATTGTGTTTGGCGGGATGTCAGATGAAATGGTCCAACATTTTGTCACTCAAATGCAATCTGAATTTGAGATGAGCTTGGTGGGTGAATTGACCTACTTCCTTGGATTACAAGTCAAGCAGATGGAAGACTCCATTTTTATTTGTCAAAGCAAATATGCGAGGAACATTGTGAAGAAGTTTGGACTGGATAATGCCAAGCATAAGAGGACTCCTGGTCCTACTCACTTGAAATTATTCAAAGATGAAAAGGGAGTGAATGTTGAACAAAGTTTGTATAGAAGTATGATTGACAGTCTGCTGTATCTTACAGTAAGTAGGCCAGACATAACTTTTGCTGTTGGTGTGTGTGCAAGATATTAAGCAGAACCCAAGGTCAGTCACATAAATCAAGTGAAGAGAATTCTGAAGTATGTGAGTGGTACATGTGATTATGGGTTGCTTTACTCCCATGACTCAAGTCCCATTTTATTAGGTTACTGTGATGCTGATTGGGCTGGAAGTGCTGATGATAGGAAGAGTACCTCTGGAGGATGTTTATTTTTGGGAAATAATCTTATTTCATGGTTTAGCAAGAAGCAAAATTCAGTATCCCTTTCTACTGCTGAAGCTGAGTACATATCAGCTGGTAGTAGTTGTGCTCAATTGGTATGGATGAAGCAGATGTTATCTGAGTATAATGTCACACAAGATGTCATGACACTATTTTGTGACAACCTGAGTGCTATTAATATTTCCAAAAATCCCATTCAACATAGCAGGACTAAGCACATTGATATCAGGCATCACTTCATCAGAGAACTTGTGGAGGACAAAGTCATAACTCTTGAACATGTGAGCACATAAAATTAGCTTGCTGACATATTTATCAAGGCTCTGGATGCAGTTCAGTTTGAAAACCTGAGGAGCAGACTTGGGGTGTGCATTCATGAAGAACTATAGCAATCAATGTTCCTTCTGGCTGCCAGATTGAAAAGACTAAAGGAGGTTCTGGTAGTGCAGTGTGTGAATGAAGGGAAAATGCTGAAGCTGGTGCATGACATTTGGGCATGTGATGTGGTATGCATCTACTCTCTGATGCACTTTACTCTGGTTTATTTTTACTTTGACTTGTTCTACTTGCCTTTGTCATATTTATGGCTAAAAAGGGGGAGTAGTATGTTTTTGTGGGGAGTGCTTGTATGCTTGTTCTGCTGCAGTTGTTGAGGGGGAGAATGGTGGAATGTTGCTGCTGTTGAGGGGGAGTTTTGCCAGGATGCTATAATGAGTTGTTTGCTGTACTGAGTGTTGTATGCAGCTGAAGGGGAGTGCTGCTATGCTGGATGTTTGTTTTTTGCTGTGTGTTGTTGGTGTTTTCGGTGCTGTCTGATATATGGATATTTTTTTTTGCTGTTTGCGCTTCTTTGAAAGTTTTTGTGTGTGTGTAGTTTTAGCCAAAATAAGCCAAAGGGGGAGATTGTTATTTCTGTGCTTTTGTGGCTGGCATTTATTTTGCTAAAACTATTATAGCAGCAAGATGTTGAATCTTAATGTTCTAAGTGGCTGCTTTCAACATGTCGAATGAAGATGTTCCATGCCAGTTCATATGACATCGCGTTGTGGATTCAATTTTAATGCAGATTCTGTTTGTGTGAATTGTTACTGAATATTCTGTGAATATTTGGTTATCCTATGTGGCATCCAAAGCATTTTTGGATTGTGGTTATTTGTTGGTTTTTGGATTTGCTGCTGTTTCTAATTACTTTGGATTGAAGACCTATTTTGTTGGAGTTAATTTTGCAGATTTGTGAGCAGTCTATTTGCTGCGTTTTTGAAGCCCAATTCAGTCCAGATTAATTGCTATATATTGACTGATGTAAACCTAGTTTTAGGTCTGGAACTTACTTGTGTTTTTTAGGATTTTCGAGTGTATTTTGTGAGCCTAACTGGTATCATTCTGATAACAGTATAAGGACTGATTTTTTGTGTTGTAAGTTCTGTCAAGTTACTCATAAGCTTTTAAGCATTGAGTTTCTTGTGTGTCAATTCTCATAAGCTGTGAAGTATTGAGAATTGTGTGTTTTGAAAGTGTGACTTCCAGTTTGTTTCTTGTGTGGAAAGGTACCAATCACGGGTTGTGGTTGTAGAGGGATTTGAGGAGGGCCTCATACCTAGGTGAGTCTTAGGTAGAAGTCATAGGAAGGGTAGTGATTAAGTGAGCAGATTATTCGGTGTTTGTATGATTTGTGAATTGATACTATTGTATATTGGTTTCGCCCCTGGCTTGGTAGCCCCCAGAGTAGGATTGTTGATCCGAACTGGGTAAACATATCACTGTGTTATTTACTTTCTGCACTGTTAGTTTATTGTTATCTTGTTCATTGTGTTGGATATCAGTGTCTCAACATCTGTGTAGGACATCTGATATCTGTGCCAGAATTTCAATATATATATATATACATATATACCTGTATATCTGCTTAGAGTTTTCCCCGGCAATTAAGTCTAAGATTAGATAAAGCCAGTGGTCACTCTTTCAACACAGTCAAAACTAGTTCCCCATAGGAATTTCCATATACAATCTTGCCTCCTCTTGGGCTTATATAATATGGAACAGAGAAAGACATTATTCCCGGTGAAACTTTTCTCAGACTGTCACTATTAGAAAATTGTCAAAGAAATTCAATTTCCCCAGAGAGGATTAATTACCAGTGAAACCTCTCTTGAATTTCTTCAAACCCTAGAACTGTTCATTAAAGAAAGGATTAATTCCCGGTGAAACCTTTCTTGAACTTTCTTAAGTTTGGACCCACAGGCTTCCTAAAAGCATCCCCAGCCTCCTCTTGGACTTTGTACAAGGACCCTCAGGCTTCTTAGAAGTTCTCATGCCTCCTATTGGGCTTAGTACAAGGACCCAGAGACCTCCTATAGGTATAGGACAGAACTTAGTCAGCTCTTGTTAGAGCAGTCCTTTCTAGAGTCAAAACATCAAACCAATTTAGGGTTGATTCTCATCCCTTAAAACATTAGTCTACTCTTGGGAATCATACAAAGATAAACCTTTTCATACCAGTAGACTTGGACAGTCTCACCTCCTGTTGGATCTCAAGAAACCCTCAAGTTTCCTAAAAAACACAGGAAAAACCCTTTCCTCTTTTTTTAACATCCGACGCTTTCCTGGATATTCCTTTTATTTACATCCGACGCTTTCCCGGATATTCCTTCTATTTTCATCCGACGCTTTCCCGGATATTCCTTCTATTTTCACCCAATGTTTTTTCCCGGATATTCATATCTTAATCTTTCCTCCCATATAATAGGAGGAACTACGATTGCTCTGATTTCCCTGTTATCATTACGGGAATACGTAGGCATAAGATTGCGAAATCTTAGCGAGCATACTAAACAAAAACCTTAGGTCCAGTACCTTACCAAAAACATCGAAAAACCCAAAAACAACAAAAATATATTTTTAACATCTCTCAACCCTCCCAAAGGAGAAACTTTCCCATTCATGACAGATAAACACTAGTAAGTAGGATAACAGAATAATTTGCTAAATAATCTATGGATAACCATATATAGGATGGGTAATTGACAACTCCCCATTGTATAACCTGACCCCGAACTCCCCAATCTCTTAGCATTTGTTAAAGAAAACATTTGCGTGCAAGGTTAGTTTGAGATAACTTCCCTTTCCTTTCCAGCTTCATAGGATAAATAAGAAATCAGAAAGTAGCATCCAATCCCATCCACTGACAGATGTGGGCGGTCATGAAAACCGCGCTACAGAAAAATGGCGACTCTGCTGGGGAGTCTTTAGGATTAGAATTCCTAAGAGGTATAGGTTGTTAGAAATTTTCTACATACTATATTATATATATATATATACTGCTTTTCCTACTTGATATCCGTGTTTATTTTTCTGTCAATGGGAATGCGATTGATACGCATGTGGAAAGTTTGAGAGAACCGTAAGATAAGTGATGGCATAGACGGGTGGACTTACAGGGAGTGATTTTCGAATAAGCGATCCTGGTAGACCATCAAATAAGGTGAGGGCCCGTGTGGATACTATGTTGAACGACTAACGTCTTGAAAATAGACGCTATCCCAGTGCGGCACCCGTGACCCTGAGGATTTAGTAGATATTAACCATGTGGCCATTTGGTAGTGCGGTAACCATCGGGAATAGTTGATACGCAATACTACACTCAATTGAGATTACCCTAGGATGCTACAGCTCGCTCGGGTGAACTAGTATTAATGAAATGAGCATGTACAGTATTTTGATTCAAATCATCTATTTATTTGCATCTTTATGTTTTCTCTTAAAAAAACAAAAACTTAAAAAAAAATACACCTCTTTTTCAAATTTTTTACTATGCAAATATTTGTGGGAGGATGATAAAAATATAATACCCATAATTGTTGTCGGTACGCTTTCAAATAAACTTTGCTGACGATGTAAGGCATTTTTTTCAATTCCCAAACACTAGATATATAAGGAAGATAATCCCTCGTTAACCCTTTTGAGCCTTGAAGTAGGAGTTTCTTTCTTTATAAAAAACCCGCAATTTTAACCAGGGGCAGGGTAGTTCTCAGTTTAATTTGAGTTGTGTATTCAAGTTTAAAAAGTTTACATACAACAAGCAGATGCTGAAAAACGTCTTTCAAATTTAAAGCCAGTGATGGTCAGTCGTAATCATCAAATCAAGCAGTCACTTTCTTTCTAAGAAGAAATAAAAAAGATAAAGCCCGCTAAGTGAAAAAAAACTTAGGTAAAAAATCGGGGGATCCCGCTGACTATAAATTTCAAAAGAGATAGTTCAGGAAAAAGTTAGGGATGATACAAAAAAGAGATCCTTAAATCCTCGATCTCCAAAAGAGTATAAACTTATTGATTTTCACTCCCTAAAAGAGTATAAACTTGTTGATTTTCACTCCCCAAAAGAGTATAAACTTGTTGATTTTCACTCCTCAAAGAGTCTAAACTTGTTGTCAGCATTTTCATTTGCATTACATACATTTAATCATACATCATAACATTTTCATATACTATGCATTCAAGAGTGTTTTAATCCTTGTTTGCATTCATCAGTGGTCGTATCAACATATTACCTTTCTACAAAGTCCAACTTACCGGACGCCTACACTTTTATGTCTTATCTGATGTTCTTCCAGATATAACTTTGTTTCTACCCGATGTCTTTCCGGATATGTCTATCTGTTCTGATGCTTTTCCAGAACTTTTCTCCGTGTCTATCTGATGTTCTTCCGGATATATCTGTCTGTTCTGATGTTTTTTCCAGAACTTTCTTTCTTCATCCGACGTTCTTCCGGATATGTCTCTTTTATTCTGATGTTCTTCCAAAAACTCCTTACATGTCTATCGGATGCTCTCCCGGATATGACTTTTTCTCATCTGATGTTTTTCCAGATGTACCTTTTGTTTTGATGTGCTTATCTGATGCTTTTCCGGATATGTCCATCATTCTGCCAGTCTTCTAAAAAAATTTCTGTACATTTAACGCTTTTCTAAATGTTTTGGATTTACCCTCAAAGTTATTTTTAATACATTCAACGCTTTTCTGGATGTCATTAATATATCTTCGAGTTTGGTCAACAAATCAATCCAATGCTTTTCTGGATGTCTTCTCAAAAATCTCTATTGTCTTCCTCGTTCATCCAATGATTTTCTGGATGTACCCGGTTTGTTTTTCAGACTTCGTTCAATGCTCTCCTGAATGTCTCTGATTGATTTCCTGACATCTCTAAATATTTGCTCTTTTTCCAGATTTCATTCAATATTCTCCTGAATGTCTTTTACGGTTGTTACTTCATTTTTTCAGGGTTTTTCAATACATGTCTAAAAATCTCTGATGACTGTAACCTTTTGCCCAGTAAAGTTACCTTCGCTTTCTGGATGTTCCCGTGTATTCCACAATAAAATTAAACTGCTTTCTCAGAAGTCTCTGGCATATCCTCAGATTTGGTCTCATTCCACAACTAATGTTTTTCTAGTTGTTTCTGATACATTTTCCAGAGTATGACACTTCTTTCGCATTTGATGCTTTTCCAGATGCCTGAATCTCTATTCCAGGGTTTATCCCTCTCTTTCCAAATACTACTAAATACTCTTTGTCGCCTTGGCAAATTTTCATAATATTTTACTTCCCCAAGAAAATTTTATTGGTATGTCTCCTGTGGCATCATTCCCCACAGTATTCAAAAGTCTTTCATTCATCACATATCATTTCATCTGCATTTACGGTCAAAATTCTAGGTACTCTGATATTTAATCCTCTTATACCTCGAATGTCTAAAACTCTTTGCTATTCATACCTCCAGGTTTAAGAAAATTAAATAGGGGCATCTGTCATATCCTAAATTTTGACCAGACATTTTTATTTTTTTCTCATTTTCATCTGTCTATATTTTCATACTGTGTCGTCTGCATATAATATCATATATTTTCTTCATGAATATTTTTTGAATTATCAGTCGGAATTAACGTGTTAAATTTTCAGGTATTTTGGTCAAATTGAAAAGTCAACAGTGCAAAAAAGTCGGTATCCGAGAAGTTTTTAAAATCAAACTTTCTGACATCATTTTTAATTTATTTTTCGCATACTTTAACCCGGTGTGCTTATTTTAATTTTTCGACTTTTCGGTCATCATGTTTCTGACCCGTCTGAGCCTTTTTAGCGGGTAAAATCAATTTCAAAATTTGACAAAATGCTGTATTTTTTCAATACGTATAATTTTTGTTGATCGTTTTGGTGTGTTCATTTTATTTTTTCGGACACTTCGATACATACAGTTTTTATCGTTTTTTTACCGGTTTCGGTTCCAATTTTAATTAATTTTTATTAAGGGTTAAATATGTATAAGGTCCCTGAAAATAACCCAACATTCAAGTTTGGTCCCTATAAATATTTTCTTCAAGGTTTGGTCCTCCTAAAGTTTTCCGTTTCTAACTGTAGTCCCTCCCGTTAGTTTTCACTAACGGAGGATGATGTGGCGTGCCACATGTGTAACCATTCCTTGCCAACTGTGTTTTATTTCATTGACCAGTCAGAAATGTTTATATGTTTGATTTATTCTCCTCCTTGAACATTCACGACCTAATCCCTAAAATCCCCAATCTTCATAATCTCTCCATCTTCTTTATTTGTGTTTTCCCTTCAGATTCGTCTTCTCTGAACCTTTCTCCTTCATAACTGTCCTTCTTGTTCGTCATGTCACATCACTCCAAACAACTTTGTGTGACTGTCAGTATTGACTGTTAAGTTGGCTCACAAACAGCTTGCTGATGGGTGCAGTAGTAGGGAGGAGGAGCATGTCGACGGTATCCAAAGTCGTCGCTGAAATTGTCGGTGTCGGCAAAACCAAAGGCACGTGATTTGCTTCTGTTAGATTCAACTGACTTTTCTATGAAGGTGAGTGGTCATTGTTGAGTCATTCAACTATTTTATACTTCCGGTGCATCAAGAATCATCGGATTTGATTTAGTTTCCAGCTGATTTGAATTAGGTAAAATGCTTTTGTATTCTCTCAAATCCTTGAAGATGTGGGCCAATATAAATTCAATGGATGTTCTTTTATTGATAAAAAATTTCTTATAATTTTCTTGTTGGCAGCTAAGAAGTTTGGGGTACACGAGTTTGTAAATCCAAAAGATCAGGACTAAATCTCAACCTTGATCTGTTGTTATTAGGGTTGGGGTGTTGTTGTACTTGTTGGAGTACCAAACAAAGATGATGCTTTCAAAACGCATCCTATGAATTTCTTGAATGAGATGACTCTTAAGGGTACATTCTATGGAAACTACAAACCCCGCACTGATCTTCCTAATGTTGTAGAGAAGTACATGAAAGGGGTAAGTTTTTATACATGTTGGAATATGCAGTGCTTTAGGAGGATTAACTAATAAATATTGCAGAATGAATGTTATTCATATTGTTAATGTGATGTTACTGTGAATACTTACTGCAGGAGCTAGAACTGGAGAAATTCATTACTCACATAATACCATTTTCAGAGATTAACAAAGCTTTTGATTATATGCTTAAAGGGGAGTCAATTAGATGTATCATCAAAATGGAGGAGTAAAACACTAAAACAGTGATGTAATAGTCCCTACTGGGTGACTGAGGTCACTCTCTAGTTATGTGAAAATAAATGTCATAAATAATCTCTTTTGGATTATTGAGTTTGTGAGGATTTGTGAAGTTTGTACGTAAAGAATTGTGCTGTTGGGATAATATAATGCTACATTATAAGCTAGACTTTGATTTTGTTAATTTTGTTGGTGGTGGTGTGGTATTTTATGTGATTTTATTCCATGGTGAGGAAAATGAGTAAAAGTCTAAACAAAAACACTAAGAACTAAAAAGAAACTTAACTATTCTCAAAGATGATATAACTATGAGAAAAATGATTAGGTAATTGTCATGTAAAATCAAACAACTACATGTTGAAATTCAGAGCCCAATGTCTAAGGAATTAGTGCAGGACGCAACAAAAGAGAAAAGAGTGATATGCTTGCCTAACTATTTGGCTTTAACCGGACTCAACTATGTGTATCTAATAGGATCTGCATCATCTATCATCAGTTTTCATTATTTCAGGTAAAGACATTAAAGGATATGAAAGCATTTGTTTTGCTTTATTCCAGATGCCTAAAAGGTCATTCTGAAACATTGAAACATTGCAATATTCTAAGATTGGAGCTCTGATGTTAGTTGATAGGTACATGGTCAGAATAGGATGAAGAAGAGATCATTATTGAACAAATCAATTTTGGTATTGTTTAATTAACTAATCACTTCCTACTACAAATCAATTTACATGGTGTTAGTGTTAGGATGAACTTGACTCATACATGTTACAAAAATGGTGTGCTTAAATTAGTTAGAGATTAGCTATGAATTAGCTACAAAAATAGTGTGTTTAAATTAGCAAGAGATTAGCTAGGAATGAGCTAGGAAGTAGCTGCAGATTAGCTACCATTTCTTGGTTCAAATATGATATTAATATAAAAGAAAATTAAAATTGAAACAATTGCCACGTGGCATACATGTCAGCAATTTTTGCCACGTTGGCATCGCCACATGTAAGCCACTTCATCAAAAAAATTCCACATGGCATGTAACATAAGCCACCGTTAGTGGAAACTAACGGGAGGGACTAAAGTTAGAAACGGAAAACTTTAGGAGGACCAAACCTTGAAGAAAATATTTATAGGGACCAAACTTGAATGTTGGGTTATTTTCAGGGACCTTATACATATTTAACCCTTTTATTAATTAATCAAGATTTTAATAACTTCGTTTTTATTAATTTTTTTATTATATTTAATTTTTTTATTATATTAGTATATTATTATAATATATAATATAATTTTTGTTTTATTATTTTTACACTACTAGTCTCCAAAAGTCACAAAATTTCTTCTCCCTCCTCACAAATTACACGCCACCCTTTGTTTCTCTTTTTCTCTCTGTTACTTTATTCACATACAACACATACACTTTACATAAGCCAAAAAAAAAAACTTCAATTCACTTAACACAATTTTCAACTTTCATCATTTCATTACTTCACAATTTCCTTCATTAATCATCATCTTCAATATTCAATTTTTTCATTCAACATTCAAACTATTATATTATTTTTTGTCCCAATTTTTCTTAATTCATCATCATCTTCAAAAACTTGAGAAACAAGTTTCAAACTTCATCATTCACCTTTACCATATTTTCTTTGTTCAACATTCAAATTCAAACAATCAAACCATTATATCATTTTTTATCACAATTTCAAAATTCATCATAACAACCTTCTTACAAAACTATCATCATCTTTGAATTTATATCTTCATTAACTTAACCTCCAAGACATTGTTTCTACTATAAATATGTTACAAATTTTTTACTTTAGAGAGACCAAAAGAAATTCACTAAGTTGTTTCTCAAATCTCTCTCCCTCATATTAAATTCTCTGCAACTTTTTTTTCTCTGCAAAACTTTGTTTTTCAAAACACATACATACACTTAATAATACTCCCACTGTTTTTATTGAAACTCATAAACAAATTTTCATAATTTTCTAAACACAACCATGCTCGAGGCCGAAGTGGAGGTACAGCGTTTTGGTATCGAAGTCATCTTTTTTTTCCTAAAATTCGAGTGGAGCTTTCAAAGCCAAGATTCATCATTGCCAAAGGTATCACCGGATCTGCAACCATTCGTCACGATAAAACTTTTCTTTTTTAACTCATAAGAGGTCTCTTTGTGAGCTTTCACGTTTTGGTGTTTGCAGGAAAAATTGTGTCTGATTGTTTTGATTTTTGTTAGCAAAGTATATAAATCTTCCTTTTATTTGTTTAGTGTAATTTAATTCCAAATTTATTATCATGTGATATTATTATCCTAGGAAGTTTAAGTTAGTATTCTGCTTTATGTTAAATCCCAGAACCATTGTACATGTTAGTTTTAGTATTTCTTTAATGCTACAAATAAAACCATGATCATGACATGGTAGTTTTAGTTTAACAAATTACCATGTATGTTAAACTGTGAATATAACTCATGTTTGTTATGTATAACGTGTGTTGTGGTGTGTATGTTTTAACCATTTGTCCTATATTTATATCAAAAGAACATAGTCATTTGTTATACTCTAGTTATTGATTTTTCTTAATAATTTTTCCTTTATTCATGTATTCTAAAAAGACAGAAATATTTTAATGTTTAATTTTTTATATATTATTTTATTTTATTTTCTAGTTTTATTAACTAATTTGAATTTTATTTGGAAAATAAAAAAAATATAAGTGTGATAATTATTAATCATTCTAAATATATTTATTTAATTCGATTAATTAAACTATTAGTTAATCTTATTAAGTATTTATGTTTAAATTAATTAATGATTTCTTGTCACCCGTTTCGATTGTCATGACCCGTCTGTGTCTCTTTTTTTGAGCTGGTTCTATTTGATTAATCCCTGATACCCTCGCCTTGATTAATTGTTGATTTTATCTGTTACTTTTATTCACGATGTTTTGCCGTGACTGTTAATATTTTTTTACGATGTTTTTTTGTGATTGTATTTTCTCTCTGTGTCACGATGTTCTGCCGTGTACTATATTTTATCACATGATGTTTTTCCATGTATTCAGTTTCAACCACGATGTTCTTCCGTGTATATTTTATCTGTCACGATGTTTTACCGTGTATTCATTTATTCCGTGAAGGTTTTCTACGTATGCATGTTCCCTTAGGATCTCTTAGTTCAAACTTAATTTTCGATTTGGTTTGAAGTACGACAGACATTAGGATATTCAACCAAGTCTGATAATATTAAGTTAGATTTTCCCTCTCGCCTCCGTGCGATTTAAACTTTATTTTCTGTAGTTCGTGCTCCATAAGGGTGAACTACGACTGCTCTGATTTCTCAAGATCCCGTTGAGAATACGTAGGCATAAGACTGTAAAGTCTTAGCGAGCAACATTTTCTTTTTTCCATCATCTCTTTACATACGACGTTTTCCCAGATATTCGTATTTTCGACCTTTTTATTTTTATCTCTTTCAATTCGACGTTTTCCCGGATATTTTCAACCTTTTTATTTTTTACGTCTCTCCTTCCATCCGATGCTTTCCCGGATATTCATATCTTCATTTTTTTCTTCCCTTTACATCTGATGTTTTCCCAGACATTCATATCGCTTCTTTTTAAAATAACTTTCCTTGTGATTTAGATTCAAATTCATAATTTGCTATCAAAACTTCATTCAATTCTTGAATAACTAACCATACAGCTGTGTTTATAACACTGAAAGCTTGCTCGCTTGTAAGTTTTTACCAGCATTCATTTACACACTTGCTTATATATATTTCAACTGTATATATATATACCTGTATATTTGCTTAGAGTTTTCCCCGGCAATTAAGTCTAAGACTAGATAAAGCCAGTGGTCACTCTTTCAACACGGTCAAAACTAGTTCCCCATAGGAATTTCTAGATACAATCTTGCCTCCTCTTGGGCTTATACAATATGGAACAGAGAAAGACATTATTCCCGGTGAAACTTTTCTCAGACTGTCACTATTTGAAAATTGTCAAAGAAATTCAATTTCCCCAGAGAGGATTAATTCCCGGTGAAACCTCTCTTGAATTTCTTCAAACCCTAGAACTGTTCATTAAAGAAAGGATTAATTCCTGGTGAAACCTTTCTTGAACTTTCTTAAGTTTGGACCCACAGGCTTCCTAAAAGCATCCCCAGCCTCCTCTTGGGCTTTGTACAAGGACCCTCAGGCTTCTTAGAAGTTCTCATGTCTCCTCTTGGGTTTAGTACAAGGACCCAGAGACCTCCTACAGGTATAGGACATAACTTAGTCATCTCTTGTTAGAGCAGTCCTTTCTAGAGTCAATACATCAAATCAATTTAGGGTTGATTCTCATCCCTTAAAACATCAGCCTCCTATTGGGCATCATACAAAGATAAACCTTTTTATACCAATAGACTTGAACAGTCTCACCTCCTGTTAGATCTCAAGAAACCCTCGAGTTTCCTAAAAAACACATGAAAAAATCAAATTTTTTTAAAATATTATTTGAAAAAATATTTTAAAGAAATTTATAGAGTTCAAGGAAATATTCCTCTTAGATGAAATGTTAAAGGAATTTCCTTCATGTTTTTTCTTAAATATTTTTCAAAATAAAATTATTTAAAGATAAAGATTGAATGTAAAACATATCCAATATTTGATAGACTGCACTGAATCACAGTCCAGTAAGACAATAGGTTTTACTATTTTTTTCTTCTATAGTTTTTAAAAATATTTATATCTGAATTAAAATTGTAAATTGTTTTTATAAAGTATATTTTTTTGTCATAATAGGATATGTGGGTTAATAAAAAAATCTAATATTTGCTTTAAATTTGGATGAAATGAATTTGGTATTTTATTTATATTTAAAATTTTTGTATTGTGACAATTCCGGGAGATCAACGAAGTGATGCCTATGAAAATAAAACTCCAAATTAGAGGCGAAACGAAAAAAGAAAGATGCATTTATGGCTGTTGTTCTGTTATGCCACGTAGGCAGCAACATGCAAAGTTCGTAACGTTTTGTATTTTCATTCATGTGGTTGTCCTTTCCCTCCCACCCCCACCCTCACACTTTTCTTACATTCTAATATCCGTATTTAACTCAAAAGCGAATTCTCCAAACTGATTAATTAGTTTTCAACTTATTTGCTCTCACAAACTTCAAATTCAGCTTCAAAATGCCCCAAATCCATTCTTCAATCTAGGGTTCCACACCCAATCCAATCCCAATTCTCTTCTCGTTTACTCTATGGAGTCCTTCTGTGTCAACTCTTTGTACGCTGTTTCTCCTCAATTGACTCTTTCGCCGCGAACCAAGCAGAAGAAGGCATGGCCAGTGCGAATTTCGAGCTTGGCTGCCACAACTGGAAATTCTGTCAAAAACGGCGCCGTTTTGAAGCCGCTGCAGAGTAATTCCAAGTCCAATAACAGTGCGCTGGAGCAACTTGATATCGAGCGTGGCGTCTGCATCCCTTTCCGCAAGTACTCCCCTGAGAGTGTATGGTTTTAAGCATTTCTCGCAGCTTTTCGTTCCGTCTGTTTTGTGTTTTACCTTTGAATTTGCCTATACTTAGCAATTGCTTGAAGAAATATTTCTAGCTTTTAATGATTGCCATAACTCAACTAGTTTGTTACTATTTCAAGATGTTTTTTTATTTTATTCTTTTTGAATTTTGGGTGCTAATAGTCACAGTCAACTTATTTGGTACTTGGGTTGTTCATCTAGTTAGTTGAGTTTGTGAGTTAAGAGACGCTAGTCTCAAGTAGGTAGCTTGATTGGTGAACAGAGGGAGTTGAAGGAGCTCTAACAAGTAGGATCAAATCAAATTCAAACATAATAACTACTAATCCACTAACAACGGCGTTTGGGGTTTTGGAAGGCCAAGTCTATATTTTGGTATATATTTGAGATTTTAATTTTTTTTTAAATGAATAACATTATAGATGAATATTAGAGAGCGTTGGAGTAGCACATATGCTGAAAAGATGGTGGAAAATAGACTTAGGTGGTTTGAGCATGTAGAGAGAAGACTTGTAGATTTTGTGGTAATTGGTAAGGAGAGCAGATTAGATGGAGAGAAGACAAACAACTAGCGGTAGAAGAAGACCTAAAAAGACTATAAGAGAAGTAATTAAGAAAGATATCGAGATTAACCATTTGGATAGAAGAATGACCCTATATAGAACATTATGGCAAAAGTTGATCCATGTAGCCGACCCTACTTAGTGGGGTAAGACTTGGTTGATGTTGTTGTTGAATACATTATATATGGTCATATAACATTTCAACCACACTTAATTTATTTTTGGAAATGTTTTCTACTTTAGTTAATTTATAAAAGAAAAATAATCCCTCCCCTCACCCTCAGATTCCTCTATCCAAACACACCCATAGTTAACATGTTGGGAGGGGTTTGGATCCCTTAACAATGTGATCCTCACTTTATGTGTATGGGAAAAGCTTTGTTGAGAGTGGGTCTGTTTGAATGTTGTGTTGGTTTGTTATTTTCATTTTTTATTTTTGCTTTTCATTACACAATTAACACGTTATCATTTTAGTAAATATGATTAGACTATACTTTATGTATCTCTAACTCAAAACTTCACATTATTCTGTGTTATAAATATCTCAAACATTCTAGTATAAGATGGATATATTGTCATTGAACATATTCATTATCCTTGTTTTTTTGTTATTTGTTATCTTTTGAAACGGACAATGTTAGTAACATGAGTATTGTTAGTATTATGCTGGAAGTAAGGTCTGAACCCTCGACCTCGTTATCACGCTGTTTCTCAACTCTCCCACCCCAGCCACCAAACCATCCTTATATCCTCTTTGTTCATTATACTTGTTAGTAGAAAGGAAATTTGATTGATCCCATCATGGTAGGGCGGTGAACTAAACAAATTTATTTCAATATACTGAATGTTTGTTTACCAGTTGAAGGCAGTTTTGTTTGATTATTTCTTTCCATGTTGGCTGTTAGGTGAGGAATAAGGTATTAGAATCAAGAGGAGCTATTTTGTCTCTAATTTCGCGGGGAGTGGAGATAGTTTTAAGTCTGGGCTTGTATTGGTCTGCATTGGTGTATGATTTCCTAGTTGGAAGGGATGAAGAAGTTGTTCCATTTCGTGCTCGACAGCTTAGGAACCTCTTGTGTGACCTGGGACCTTCCTTCATTAAAGCTGGTCAGGTGTGTTGTTGTTCAGTTATGTTAAGCATTTGTTTCGTGTTTACCAATTGATGATAAAATTTTCTTTCATTTGGCAGGTCCTTGCAAACAGGCCAGATATCATTAGAGAAGATTATATGAATGAACTTTGCATTCTTCAAGATGACGTCCCTTCATTTCCTAATCAAGTAAATTAACTACCAATCCTCCACATTTTTTTAATCTATTAATGCTAAGTGGTTGATAATGACATACAATCTTTCATCTGATGTATGGCATAAAAATGTCTTAGACTGCCTTCAATATCATAGAGGAAGAACTGGGTCAGCCCCTTGAAGCAGTTTTCAGCAGAATCTCATCAGAGACAATAGCCGCTGCAAGTTTAGGTCAAGTTTACCGGGCTACTTTACGTGCCACTGGCGAGGATGTTGCTATAAAGGTTTCATTAGCCTCACCTTGAATTTTAATATTGTTATGATTTTCTAATGTAGCACTTATTACATGGTTTTTAGAAGTTTTGACACGGCATCACATTATATTGCCGTCTTTGTAGCTTGATCAACTAATAGTTTTTAAAATCATCTGCTTAGCTTTTCACTTAGAGTGTGTTTGGATGAGGAATTTGAGAATTTTTAGGGAATTTAAAATTCTAAGTAATTCAAATGATTCAATTGAAATTCATTCATTTTTAAATTCTTTTGTTTGGATGGAGTATTAAAATGATTCAATGTAAAAAATTTGGGGCCATTTTCATAATTTTTAAAGCTTTTGGGTCAAATTTAAAATATAAAAAATAGGGACCAATTTGTAATTTTTGAAAATTTGAAGGAACCAATTTGTAAAATTTGAAAATTAGTAGGGACTAATTTGCAATTTTTTGAAAATTTTGGGGGTGAATTTAAAATTTTCATAAAATATGAGGACCATCTTGCAAAATTTTAAAAATTAATAATAAACAATTTAACATTCATATTATATAGAGTTAAGAAGCAATTTGAAATTCTTTATTTTTTGGTGTCATTTTAAATTCCTTAAATTTAACATGAATAAAATACTCCATAAATTTACATAATTTTAACAATTCTCCATATTTTTTATCCAAACAATGGATTTTGATCAAGTCATTTCAAATTTCCTCAAAAAATTACTTTCCCTCATCAAAATCCTTCCTCCAAACACACTCTTAAAGAATTGTAGCACTTGAGTCATCAGCTTTAGACATTCATAAAGATTTTATTTTTTGCTGTTGCCCGAATTACGTGCACTTTATTATGTTTTTGCATCATTTTTATTGGATGATTCATTAGAAGTTTAGTTGCTTTCTTGCTTTCTTTGTTTGCTAATCTTTTGTTGGTATACAAATTTTGAAAATTTCCTGCTTTCTAGTTATACTCGTTTTGCTGTCTCCTAATTATGATTGGAAAAGATGGCTTGGTTTAAGTATGTGATTAAAGTGATTCATATGTCTTGCTAAAATATAAACAAAGGGGAGAATCCATTTCTGAAGACACAATTGGATGATGCAGGTTCAAAGGCCCGGGATAGAGCCCATAATTTATCGAGATCTCTTCCTGTTTCGCACTTTAGCTTCATTCTTAAATGGCTTCAGTATTCAGAAGCTGGGGTGTAATGCTGAGCTGATTGTTGATGAATTTGGGGAAAAGCTTCTGGAAGAGCTTGACTATACACTGGTAACTTGCAGAACTTTTTGTGTTTGTCAAAGTAGTTTATTGTCTGCTTTGAACTTCTTAAAGCATCAAATATGAGGGTTGCTTTACATATTCAGTGTGTTCTTTTCAGTATATATTGTTCCAAGAATTGTACTGATTCCCCTATCTTTATTTCAGGAAGCCCGCAATATTGAAGATTTTCTAGAAAATTTTAAAAATGACCCCACTGTCAAAATTCCTCTGGTTTACAAACAACTTTCTGGGCCACGTGTATTAGTGATGGAATGGATTGATGGTATTAGATGCACCAATCCACAGGTTTGTTAATTTGGAATGTATTGTATCTGTTGTAGTAAAAATAGTTTGTTATATTTTGTAGATTAATAAGTTTTCATTTTGTGACTCAGGCCATTAAAGAAGGTGGTATTGATCTAGATGGATTTCTAACAATTGGTGTGAGTGCTGCCCTTAGACAACTGTTGGAATTTGGATTATTTCATGGAGACCCTCACCCTGGAAATATTTTTGCCATGCGCGATGGACGGATTGCATATGTGGACTTTGGCAATGTTGCTGTTCTCAGTGAGGTAATTATTCATATACTAAGCATGGAGGTAAACAATTTTGTTTCTCCTTCTCTGGCTATCAGTAATTGTGTTTCTTTGCTGTGAAGGTGATGTAGTGAAATGTTTAGTTGTGTTTATCCAGCAGACAACTGTGGAGTTAAGTTTAATATAAATAGATGGAGCACATCCAATAATATTCAGTTTTGTGTAGGTTATAGTGAATCTGTTCTAATTAAAGAATTACACGAAAATAGTATCTAATAAAGGACAGGAAACTACAGAAAGATATCTATACAATAATAGAGTCAAATCCTTATGATTGTTGTAATTGTGCGCTTATCTCACCCTTTAGGGTTTAGGGTTGAATTATATTTATATCTGTTATTCCTAAATTGCAAATAAGTTCGTGAAGTTTCTCTTTGCAAAGTTCTTTGGTGAATACTTTTACCAATTGAAGCCTTGGTAGCAATGTATGCTATAGCTATGAGACCACCTTAAAATTTCTCCTTTATGAAGTGCCTTTTTACTTTCAATTAAGATTAATAAAGTTGTTGGATCAGGTTGGGTTTTTGCCATATCTGATACCGGTACAGATTTCAGTTCAAATCTGGTTTTGTTCAATATTGATACTAATATTGAAACTTATACTGGTTGAGCGTCTTGGGTTATGAGTAATATTGTCCTCGGAAGTAGGGGGTGTTCAAATCCAAATCGCTCCATATTAAAATCACTAATCGATTCAAAAATATCGAAAACCACACAAAACCGAATATTATTGGACGTGCTTGAATGTTATTTTGTGAAAACCGCATGGATTGGATTTTCGATTAAATTTTCAAGACCAAACCAAACCGAATACATATATTTAATATTTTTTAGGTGAACACTCCGGTACCCCTAGAATTTAGTTGGGGACCTATCCATCACTCATTCATGGAATGACATGTCATTTTTTAATAATAATTTATTTTAAAATAAATAAAAATTTTGAATTCATTTTACTTAAAGTATCCGTACTAAATTAAAACTCATGGATACCTAAGAATTTGCTACTTTTTATTTATATTAGTATGATGTATTATATTAAAAGAAAATAGGAGATGCAGTTAAATAATTTTAGACTGACCTCCAATATGAACAAAATTGTGTGCTTCCAAATTATTGAGGTATATTAAGGTGAGTCGGATGACATGGAAGATTGGTGTTGGACATGTAAAACTATTTTATCATAAGTGCATGTCATTAAACTTTGACATTAACCTATCATCAGTTGGTTTTTATTTTTTAATGCAACTTACATTTTTATTTAATCTTTTATTAATATTTTATATTTATATGCTTCAAATGGAGGAATTTCAATCCGAAATGTTAAATTTTAGGCTTAATATTCTCTTTAGTCCCGTATCTTAACATCGAGGTTCATTTTGATCCCTTAACTTAAAAAAGGTTCACATTCGTCCATTAACTCTTCAAAAAGTACCATTTTAGTCCTTTTTGTCTATTTAGAAACAAAAAAATACAAAAATCGGTCGCTATATTCATCGCTAATTTGATGTAAAGGACTAACATGGTATGTTATTGTTGGACTTTCCACCATAATTGCGGTCTGCCCCTAGTCGCCTTAATTGCAGCACTTTGGTTTGCCTTATTGAAGCCCCTAACACCTTCATTGTGTTAGCTTTGAAGGGGTGGATTTAGTCCCATATTGCTTAGATATATGGCATGTGTTGTGTTTATAAATGGAGGCAATCTTCACCTTACAAGCCGGTTTTGTAGGGATGAGTTAGGCATAACCCAAATTTTGAGATGGTATCAGAGCCTATCCTAGATTCATTGTTGGGCTTCCCGCATCGTCCACGCTTTGGGCCCAAGCGTGAGGGGGTGTGTTGGACTTCCCGCCTTAATTGCGGTCCGCCCCTAGTTGCCTTAATTGCGGCACTTTGGCTTGCCTCATTGCAACCCCTAACACCTTTATTGTGTTAGCTTTGAAGGGGTGGATTTAGTCTCACATTGCTTAGAGATATGACCAGTATTGTGTTTATAAATGGGGACAATCCACCTTACAAGCCGGTTTTGTAGGGATGAGTTAGGCATAACCCAAATTCTGAGAGTTATGAAGAGTTAAGGGATCAATGTGAACCTTATTTTAGTTAAGGGACCAAAATGAACCTCAGAGTTAAAATATGGGATTAAAAAGGGTATTAAACCTAAATTTAATATACTATTTGTTATATTTTATATCAAACTTGATATTTTATCGCGTCTATACAATATTATTACTTTTTAATAATTATAATATTTAAATATGGATATTCAAAACATACCACATTAAATTAAATCAGATCAGATATTTTTAAGTTGTCATCCAAAATCAAACCAAATCATATATTTTTATCTTTGGATAAGATGAGTTTTTGTCTCAAAATCGATTCAAACCACACCACAAACACCCTTACTCAGAAGTAGTGCCAAGAAGATGTAACTTATACACAAGTGAAAAAGGTGATAACTCAAGAGAGTCAACTTCTAGACTATTCTTTGCGTCAAAAAAGAAATAAAAGTTCTAGACTATCTCCTCCTAAAGTTGAGAACTAGTGTAAAAGGAATCTTTCCTGAAAATGGCATCCATGGAGATAAGACATAGTGGTTTGGTGATGGTAGCTCGATAGTTGTCAATTTAACTGTCTGAGGACCCATTTCCTATGATATGAACCCTGCAATATGAAGAGGTCGTTGTGGTTCAATAGTACAGGGGATGATTTCTTGTTAGATGGGGTGCGGACTTCCAACAGAGTACAGACAAGTCTAACATAAAAGGAATAATCTAGGGATTTTGGTAGATATGGTAAGGTGTACAAAAGAAAAAGGACACGTCAGCCATTCTAGAACAATACAGAATATTTTTCTGTTAGAGCTGCACATGGCAGAGGACAGCTGGCAGGGTGTGAGTGGAAAGAGAATATTTGAGTGAGGAAATAAATGTACTAGGTGGGGGAGAGTGGAGAGTACGATAGATTTTGAGTATCAAATTAGTGGGAGAGTACAGGCCTCTCAAAGAGCCTCTATTTTTCATTTTTCTTCTAGTTTTCTGCTACTAAGAGTGTATGAACCAGATCCCATTTGAACTCTGGTTCTCCTTTGCCCTAATTAAAGCAGATTTTTCTTCATTCCCTTGCCTTTCCTCTATTATTTTCTCTGTTATATTAAATTGAACCTATCAATTTGGTATCTAGAGCCTTGGTTTCAACTGCGCTGGTGAATGGTTGTTACTAGAAGCACAATGGAAAACAGAGTTGAAGCCATAGAACAAAGGATGAGCAACTTTGAAGTCACCATGGAGCAGATTCGACAGATGGTGATGGAGCAGCAGTCGAGGCCGCAAGTCACAGTGGAGGAGATTCGTCAGCTCATTCAAGAGACTCCGTTTAGAAACCAAACAAGACACCGGAGACACCGTCATCGTGGTGACGAGGAAGAAGAAGGAGAGCACTAGAGCGAAAGAAGCACGATTTCAAGGGAAACACGACCACACCATCGTCGCCATGGAGGGGAAGGTCATTTCCGGTTTGCTAGAGGTCATCGAAGGGTGGAAATTCCAGTTTTCAAGGGAGACGATGCTTATGGTTGGTTAGTTCGCATCGAAAGATACTTTCATTTGAACGGAGTGAGGATCCAGGACAAGCTGGATGCAGTAGTGTTAGCTATGGAGGATAAAGCTTTAAACTGGTATCAATGGTGGGAAGAACAAGCACCCTTGAGAACATGGGAAGAGTTCAAAGTAGCAGTTATGAGGCGTTTTCAACCTGGACTCTTACACAATCCGTTGGGACCCTTGCTGAGTTTAAAGCAGAAGGGAACTGTGGTAGAGTACAGAGAGAAATTTGAAATGTTGGTAGCACCCTTGAGGAGAGAAGAGAGTTATGCTGGACTCTATCTTTTTGAATGGGTTGAAAGATGAGATTCAGGCTGAATTGAAGCTTCATGAAAGCCAAGATCTGGCTGAACTGATGGATAGGGCCTTATTGATTGAGGAGAGGAATGAAGTGGTGCAAAAAAGAGGGAGTTGTTGGAGGGACAAGGGGGGAAATCTGAGGATCAAAGATCCTGGAGACATGGGAGGGAATAGGAAGGAGGGTGAAAGGAACAATGGTGGAGGAAATGAGAAATTTAAGAGCAAAAGATTGGATCCTGCAGAATTGGAAGAAAGGAGCAAGAAGGGACTTTGTTTCAAATGTGGGGACAAATGGAATAGGGAGCACATATGCAAATTCAAACATATGAGTTTGAAATTGTGTGAAAACAGTAGTGATGAGGAAGAGATAGGAGGAATAGGGATCCAAACAGAAGATTTAGGACAAGAAGAGGAGGAATTTAAGACTTTGCAACTGTCCATGCAAAGTAAAGAAGGGTTTACCTCAAACAAATCCTTTAAGGTATGGGTGACTGTGGAGGGAAGAGAGTTGTTAACCTTGATTGATTCTGGAGCAACTAGCAACTTCATTGACCCCAACATTGTGGCTGAGTTAGGGGTGAAAGTAGTTGAAACTCCAACATATGTTATAGAAGTGGGAAATGGGGAAAGGGTGACAAATCAAGGAATTTGTGAAGGGCTGAAATTCCTAGTACAAGGAGTTGAGTTTAGCCAACAATTCTTCTTGATGAAATTGGGAGGAACAGACATGGTGTTAGGGATGGATTGGCTGGCTAGTCTAGGGAATATTTCAGTAAATTTTGGAGAGCTCAGTTTGAAGTGGGAAAGAGATGGACAGAAATGTAGCATCAAGGGAGATCCAGCTCTTTGCACAAGACAAGCATCATGGAAAGCTATGGTCAAGGCCCTTACTGATGAAGGAATGGGGTTTGTGGTTAATTCCCAAGGAGCAGAAGTGGTAAACCAAACAGTAGAGGATGGAGGTTTGGAAGAGCTTTTGAGTACCTTCAAGGAAGTCTTTAACCTACCAGCTGGACTCCCTCCTTTAAGGGAGCATGATCATGCAATAATCCTCAAACCTGATGCTACTATCCCAAATTTGAGGCCCTACAGGTATCCTTTCTACCAGAAGAATGAGATTGAAAAAATAGTGGGAGAAATGCTCCAAGCTGGAATTATCAGGCACAACACCAGCCCTTTCTCCAGCCCTGTTCTATTAGTAAAAAAGAAAGATGGTGGATGGAGATTTTGCACCGATTACAGGGCTTTAAACAAAGCGACTATACCCAACAAGTTTCCTATACCTATAATTGAAGAATTGTTGGATGAACTAGGGGGAGCTGTGATTTTTTCTAAGTTGGATCTGAAATCAGGATATCACCAAATTAGGATGAATGAAGGAGACATAGCTAAGACAGCATTTAGAACCCATGAGGGTCACTATGAGTATTTAGTGATGCCTTTTGGGTTAACTAATGCTCCTTCAACATTTCAAGCTCTAATGAATGAAGTATTGAGGCCTTTTCTAAGAAAATTTTGCTTGGTTTTCTTTGATGACATCTTAGTATACAGCAGGGGTAGAGAAGAACATCTGCAGCATTTGAAATTAGTTTTACAAGTCTTAGCTGACCATAAGTTGTTTGCCAATAGAAAGAAGTGTTCATTTGGAAAAGAGGAGATTGAATACTTAGGGCATATTATATCTGGCAGTGGAGTTGCTGCTGATCCCAAGAAGGCGGAAGACATGCTGAAATGGTCTGTCCCTAAAAATGTTAAAGGGTTAAGAGGCTTCTTGGGATTAACAGGATATTATAGGAAATTTGTAAGGAATTATGGGAGAAATGCTTGGCCTCTCACCCAACTGCTCAAGAAGGATAGTTTTATGTGGAGTAATGAAGCTCAAGTAGCTTTTGAAGAGCTTAAAGTTGCCATGACCACTGTTCCAGTTTTGGCCATGCCAGACTTTGACAAGGAGTTCATTGTGGAGACTGATGCATCAGGAAAGGGCATAGGGGCTGTCTTAATGCAAGGAGGAAGACCACTCTCCTATATGAGTCAAACTTTATCTGATAAGGACCAAAAAAGATCAGTCTATGAGAGAGAGCTAATGGCCATTGTGATGGCTACACAAAAGTGGAGGCCATATCTTTTGGGCAGGCATTTTAAGGTGCATACTGATCAGAAGAGCCTCAAGTTTCTCACTGAGCAGAAGGTTATGGGGGAGGAGCAGCAAAAATATCTATCAAAGTTGTTGGGATTTGATTTTGAGGTCAAATATAAGCCAGGGAAAGAGAACAGTGCAGCAGATTCACTCTCAAGGCAAATGATGTATAATAAGATCACCACCATACAATGTGAAGCCTGGGAAGGTTTAGAAGATGAAGTTCAACAAGATGAGAAATTAAAAGCTATTGTGCAAGCTTTAATGATAGATCCTGCTAGCCACCAGGGATTTTCCATGAAAGGAGGAAGATTGTACCATGAAGGCATAATTGTTATTCCAAAACAATCCCCAAGGATTGCTTGGATATTGAATGAGTTTCATGATACAGCAATAGGAGGGCATTCAGGCCAGTTAAGAACTTACAAAAGAATTGCAAGTGTGGTCTATTGGGAAGGAATGAGGAAGAGAATTCAAGAGTATGTCCAGGCTTGTGAAGTTTGCCAGAGAAACAAGTATCAAACATTGAGCCCTGGTGGATTAATCCAACCTCTACCAATCCCAACCCAAACATGGAGTGACATTTTCATGGATTTCATTGGAGGGTTACCTAGAGCACATGGGGTGGATACTGTCATGGTAGTAGTAGACAGGTTGACTAAGTATGCCCATTTTGTACCTCTTAGTCACCCTTATACAGCTAAGGAGGTTGCAGAACTATTCATTCAGGAGGTGGTAAGGCTGCATGGGTTTCCTACTTCCATAGTTTCTGACAGAGATAAGGTATTTCTGAGCCAATTCTGGTCAGAACTGTTCAAACAAGCAGGCACCAAGTTGAAGTATAGCAGTGCCTACCACCCTCAATCTGATGGGCAGACTGAGGTGGTGAATAGGTGTTTAGAAACCTATTTAAGGTGTGTGACAGGATTGAAACCCAGACAATGGCCCAAGTGGTTGGCTTGGGCAGAGCATTGGTACAACACAAACTACCATGCTTCACTAAAGACTACACCTTTTGAAGCTCTTTATGGGAGGGCCCCCCCTGTGATAGTAAGGGGAGATATTCCTCCATCAGCAGTAGATGAGGTTAGCAAATTGACTGCTGAGAGGAATTTAATATTGAGGGAGTTGAAGGAACAATTACTGAGGGCTCAGGATCTCATGAGAAATCAAGCCAATAAGCATAGAAGAGAGGTGGAATATGAAGTAGGAGATCAAGTTTTCTTAAAGATCCAGCCTTATAAGATGAAGAAGTTAGCCAAAAGGATGAATCAGAAACTTAGTCCTAGGTACTATGGTCCTTTTGAAGTGATCCAAAGGGTAGGAGCAGTGGCTTATAAGTTGAAGCTACCTGAGGATTCAAGAGTTCACCCAGTATTTCATGCTTCCTTGTTAAAGAAGGCAGTTGCTCAGTCCATGGCCCCCCAACCTCTGCCAGATTGCTTGGATGAAGAGTGGCATTTGGAGCCAACACCTGAGAAGGCCATGGATTATAGACAGGGGGAGCAAGGTGAACTGGAGGTTTTGGTGAAGTGGAAAAGCCTGCCAGATTTTGAAAATTCATGGGAGTCGACTGATAAATTGAAAGCAGAATTTCCCACATTTCTCCTTGAGGACAAGGAGAAGTTTGAAGGGGGGAGAATTGGTAGATATGGTAAGGTGTACAAAAGAAAAAGGACACATCAGCCATTCTAGAACAATACAGAATATTTTTCTGTTAGAGCTGCACATGGCAGAGGACAGCTGGCAGGGTGTGAGTGGAAAGAGAATATTTGAGTGAGGAAATAAATGTACTAGGTGGGGGAGAGTGGAGGGTACGATAGATTTTGAGTATCAAATTAGTGGGAGAGTACAGGCCTCTCAAAGAGCCTCTATTTTTCATTTTTCTTCTAGTTTTCTGCTACTAAGAGTGTATGAACCAGATCCCATTTGAACTCTGGTTCTCCTTTGCCCTAATTAAAGCAGATTTTTCTTCATTCCCTTGCCTTTCCTCTATTATTTTCTCTGTCATATTAAATTGAACCTATCAGATTTCAAATAGTAGTTAAATGATTTAGAGGCGTAACCAATCGATCCTGAAACAGAATCAAAGAATGCTGACGACCTGCCTTATGCTAGGGGTGTCAAAATGAGGAAAAAGAAGGTTGCGCTTTTAGCACACCAATTACGAAAAGCACAACTGGAGGTGCATGAGATGTTTTCCCAAGCCACTTCTGGCTGGCCAAAGTGGAGGCTTCTAGGGTTCTAGTGTGGAAGCAAAATCTCCCAAATCAAGAGATTTGATACTAACATGAAAAGAGAGGAAAAGGGTCTAAATATTAATTTTCTGATTACAAAATTTACTGGGTTTTAACAAATAACAATACATATATGGATTATATCTAATCTAACCTAACTAAGGAATTACAAGGAAATAATGTCTTAAGAAATCTGTACATATCAAATTTATCTCCTAATTACGTGAAGCTGTGGAAAAAAGTTTGTGCAATGATAGAGTCAAATGGTAAGCAATAACATGCCACACAGTATCATATGGCTCCGAATACATCGCTAGTATGAAAATCATGTTTGTATTTTTTCTCATGCTACCCTGCCCTGTAAATGACCACCAAACATGAACATATAATAATAATAATTTGTCTTGCATGCTATATATTATCTGGCCTTGCAGAATAGTGAAAATTTTGATTGACATGCTTGTCTGCTTCCATTTCTTCAGCAAAATAAACAGATTCTAACTGATGCTGTTGTACACGCCGTGAATGAAGACTATGCTGAGATGGCTAATGATTTCACCAGATTAGGCTTCCTGGCAGCAGGGACTGATGTCTCTCCAATAGTTCCTGCTTTAGAAGCAATTTGGCAGGACTCTTCTGGAAAAGGATTGGCAGATTTTAATTTTCGTAGTGTCACTGGTAAGCATTTCCACTTCATCACTTTATAAAAACAGCTATTGCAATGTGACCATCTAAGTTATAGGGTTTTAGATGAATGTGGTTTGATATGATTGATTGATTGTTATTATTATTAGATACAAAAGATTAAACATGAACTCTTATTATATTAATATTAGACTCCGAATCTTAATGAAATAAGGAAACAAATCATAATAAGTTGATAATAACAAAGAAACATGAAAACTTATCTTCAGAAATATTGTAAGATACTCTAAGATAAAAAACTAGTTCTAGATTACCTAAAATACTCATTGATTCTAACAGTGGCCATTTTATCCAAAATGTTTTGTGATAAATTTTCTCAATTTGGATTGAATTCTTTTCTATATTGTCAAACGGGGGATTTAAAATTACAAGACATTATGTATACTGCCTGAATCTTAAAGGAAGGAACCCAATCAAGTTAAGGGCCCTAGTTACATTACAGGGTATGTGACTCTGCTGTTGCACTTGCATATTACCTCTTAGTTTTCTTAAGTGATAACATGCCGAGGTCCGGAGATCGCAAAGTATGGGCAAAGCTGTTGCCTTATGCAGGAATAAAGATGTAATTTACCTTATTTATGTTTTTGAACTTAAGATAGTATATCTGTACTGTAATTCAGTTTAATTTGGTGTTAAGAATTCATACTAATCTAGGATTTAGTAGTTATCTGTTGTAATTAGATGTTGTTTTTGCGCCGTAACCAATTTGTCAATGAAGTATCACTCACGGAGTCATGGTTTTTCAAATTATTTCCCTCTAATGATCCAATGTTTGTTTACTGGACTTTTATAGGGAATACAGGAAGGAGAAGCTTTTTATCATGCACAATTTCATAAATTCTTAACTGATATATTAATGAATATATTGCAGGAAAGTTTAACCAGTTGGTTTACAATTATCCCATTCGAATCCCTGAAAGGTTTTCACTCGTAATTCGTTCTTTATTGACTCAAGAGGGCATCTGTTTTACTCTGAAGCCTGACTTCAAATTTCTTGAGGTAAAATTTCCCATTTCTGACCTGTCTAGATTTCAAGTTGATTTAAAGGCTGCTTGCTAATTATTTTAAGAATTGCAATTTTTTTCTTTTATAAATATTGTTGCATTGAAGAATGAAGTCGGTTTCATAATACATATTTGAATAAAAATAATTACAAATACTTAGCCATATAACTGTTATTGTAAATAAAAAACTATGTGCCAACTGTCATAACTGTCGCTTTTCTATCATGCCTTATTTGTCACTACAACATTAACCTCAGTGTGTCAAATAGGTTGCCTATCCATATGTGGCTAAGCGATTACTAACAGATCCAAATCCAGCTCTACGCGAACGACTCATACAGGTTAGTAATGCTGTTCAAAGTGCATAGACTTACTTTTATGCATATAATATATAACGACTATCTGTCTAATCTACAATTATCAACTAAAAGAATGCTATTCTTGGTAGTCTATATTTAAATTTTTGAATCTATATCAACTATCATATGTTTTGTTTGGAAGGGGGTGGGGAAGGTTGGGACAAAAGGTCAACCTAGGCATTCCATGGTTTCATACTGGCATGAATTGATGCCAGTTTATCCATTATATTCCAATTCATGTGCCAAGGGTACTTTGTCATCATGTTCATTCTAGATAAAGTTAGTTAGAAGTCATGGGTTTAATTTTGAAGCATGTGTACTATGCCACTATTTATGTCTTTTGGTGTGGCTAAATCTACTTGGTATTTTACTTCACTTGTATTATAGACTTATGGTAGTGGCAGATTATTTTGTTGAATTATGCTAGCAATACACTCTTTTCAACAGACACTTTTATTGGTTAAAGTTCACGTAGATTCACTAAATTTATGTAGAGCCAACATGAATTAATGGAATCCATTTGAATTTCAGCGAATAGAAAAGTTTGTGTTGGGAAGAGTGTCTTGCTAGGACATCTCTTATTATGTTATACTGGGATTTGGGAACAATAAAGACATTTTTCAAGCTCCTTTCTTAAACATGTAAAATATGTGGGCTCACAATTCAGTTAAATGAGCTAGAAACTTGATTTGCTAGTATGTCCTTTTTTTCTCTTCCATGCCACCTGTCGAAGCACAAGTGGTCCATTGATCCTTTACTTATGGAATTTTCATTACACTTCCTGTGAAATTTCTTAATGATCAATATCTGTCACAGTTTTCCTTTAAGAATTGAAATTCCAAATTAGTCGCACTATATAAACAAATATATATTGCTTGTCTTTTGATATCATTCCTGAACTTCATGTTTCAGGTTCTATTCAAAGATGGTCTTTTCCAATGGAAGCGACTTGAAAACCTTATTGTTCTTGCAAAGGAAAACGTGGCCAAGATGAGCAGCAATCCAGCATTGCAAGTGAGAAACACGTATGTATATTATTATAACATAATTGCAGAACAAAATATGCATTTCGTGTTTAGCTACTTCCTTGCATCATCCAATGATATACTCACTTGACCACATCTATCCAGGCAAACCCAGAGAAACTGGAAAGTTGCAAAAAAACTGGACCTTACCGACACAATCAAAGACGGAGCTCGCCTTTTCTTTGTTGACGAAGGAATCCGCAGGCAGCTTCTACTTGCTTTGACCGAGGACTCAAAGCTTCATATAGAAGAGGTTTGTCCCAATGACATCTGACATTTTCCTAAAGCCCATAATCATAATATTTGATTCACTGTAATCATGCAATTAGAGTCATTGGGTGAAATATCGGACAACTCATATTCAATATCACCAAAATGATTTATTTTGCTAAACCGTTGTAATTATGGCCTTTGGTGACCTAATGGGTGCATTGGGGTATCACCACAGGCTTAGGTCCTTTGGACCTGCTATGGTACTAATATCCGAATTGGTAGTGTGACATCCGGTTTATACACAGAGTTAGGCTGCCATGTTACCAAGTACACTTGCCAACACTGTTGGGTAAATCAAATTTAATACAGAGTCAAAATGTGAGCATCCAATGGTCCTAATCACATGACTGAAGTGGTTGGGTCTTAATAGTTAATATGATTGCGTTGAATCCAAATCATGCCGTAGATAATCTGACTTGTGTTCTATACAGCTTGTCGATGTGTATAGGTTGGTTGAAGATCAAATAGATATACCCTCAGTGGCTGTAGAAGTAGCTCGAGGTAAAGTTCTTATGCATCCTGTAATTGTCACAGTTCAGTTGTTATATGCAATGCATGAAGCAAACTTAATATAAATATCTTTCTGGTGTAGACTTCCCAACCGTTGTCAGGGATATCCTACTTTCATGGAGCGCGTCCGTCTTATCGGATAGATAGTTGAATTTTTGGATGCTCCATAGCAAATACAAATATTGTTCCAGTCAGATGAGTATACTTCATACATGTCATATATTTTTATTCTTTCTGTTGTAATAGGTTTAATATATGAAGTTATAAATGAATGCCAACATTTGTTGGTAAAGGAAATAACTAGTACATTTGTATAGGAAACAATATATTGCTTGGTAAATACCAAGTTGAAATTTCAAAGAAAGAAATAAAAAGATCCATGTAAATAATTCTCCAGCTTCCTTCAACATGTGTTACTCTTTCGGTTCTTCCATCACCCCTTGTATAATTTTGTTGTATATTGACAATTATTGTCTGTCAATATTTTTTTCCAATTTTATTCTAGTTGAGCTTGTTTATTATTTGTGTCGTGGGGTTTCAGCATATAGCTTATTTATTTCAAGGTTGAAGCTTCATAAAATTCAGTGTCAAAAACACCATTGGAACCCGAAAGAGAATGTAGAACGCAAAACCAAACTAGCACACATGGTGTGAAAAAGCAAAGTCAAGTTAGACTCATTGAGTTTTAAGCCATACAATTATATGTGATGTCAATTTAGTTGACTATCTGATTATAATATTGGCTTGTAAGTAAGAAAATAAAAGGTTATGACTGTTGTAACCTCATATGATGGAGTGTTACTTTAATTAATTTTTTTTCTTCTTTTTTTAATTATGCATTTTGGAAAATAAGCTTAACCTATATTTGGTTTGCGGCTGTTGTTGTTGTTCAATAGTGATAACCTACAGTATTTTTATTTTTAGAAGAGTCTAGCTTTACTCTATTTATCTTTCATCTGTTAATCAAATTTTTACGTTAAAAATAAAAAATATTTATGTCAAAAAATACTTAAAGACATAAAATGTATAATGTAAATATTATAATTATCAAATTTTATAAAATTTTTTTAGACTTATATGCACTTTTGGTCTCTTTAATTTGGACGTTTTAAGTAATTGATTTTTCTATTACAAAACCAGCTTTTTTGATCCCTTAATTTTGATGGTCTTTGGATTTGTGCAGTCCCCTATCCAATTTTGCTTATGTGTCATCTTGGTGGCAGTTTGGCTTTGCATCCATGTCATCAATTCAGAATATTTTAGAAAACAATTGAATATTTTAATTTAAAAATAATACCTAATGATAATAATGTTATCTTTATTTGATCGATCATAATAAGTAGGTGGCCGGTGGCACGTCAATGGACTTGAACGGTTGACGAATAAGGGGGGTGTATCTGCAGACACTCCGATGCTTAAGTCAGTTCGAGCAAAGAGGTGAGTAAGAAAGGGTAGAGAATAGAATATCTGGCCCTCCCGCAGAGGAGGGTTTTTATAGTGAGCTTCCAACGCTGAGCCAATGGTCTCTATTAGGGGCTGAGTGTTCAAACCCACAATGGATGAATGTCATGATTCATGCGTGGAGGCAGGGATGAGCTGCTTGTGCTCATCGTCCTGCGTCAACCGCTCCGCATTCCCCGGTTAGTGGATGGACTTGCCTGTTATGAAGGGCATAATGGTTCCACGAGGCGTGCGGGTCAGTTGGTGACGTGTCCTCGGGTGAGGGGCACGTGGGGAACGTGTTCTCCATTGGCCTTAACAGGTTGGGCCAGCACTCTGGGCCTTCCTCGATGTAGACCTGGATTGGGTTGTACTCGACGCTGGGTCAGTCACAGGCCCAGTCTAGAATAGGAGACCCCCAAGTAGTTGCCCCCAGGCATGGGGTCAATGACTTAAAGTCAGTCCGTGTGTCGAGGAGGAGCCAAGGACTTTGTGCGAGGAGAGCCTTCATTTGGGGTTCGCGATTGTGAGCTCGCGCCGTCGTGGATGCTGTTCGCGAGTTCGCGCTAACGGAATGATGCTTTGCTCGCGACTCGTTGAATTTCTCCTTCGAGGAAGATGCGTTACGCAGGGACTGTGGTCGGGAGCTTAGAATGTGCTCGCGTTGAGCGTTTGGCTCTGCTCGCGAGTTGTCAAGCTGCTCGTAAATTTGCTTCAAAATTTTCGTCGGGTCATGCTCGCGAATGAATGCGAAAGTTCATCGCCTGTGTCCGACAAAGGGTGCTTGACATCTTAGAGTCTGGACAGTTGATGGGACTTGAAGAGACAACCTTCCGTCTCCTCGAGCTGCGTGTTAGAGTCATTTAATGCACAATTATGGCCTATGAGTAGGGGTACTCATGAGCTAGGCGGCGACACATTTACCTATGCTATGAATTTGACTTATAAATGAGAAGTAGAGGGCCATTTGCACATTTTTGCATTCACTCTTCTCTCTAATTTCCTTCGAGCTTCAGAGCGTTTCCTCCGCCGTTCGCCGTCGTTGCCGCTACCGTCACCAACCTTCATCTAATCTTCAAAACAAGTAAGTCTCCCTATCTAATCTTCAGAGTAATGCATGCTTTAAAATGTAGGTTGTTTAAGAATGTGGGTTGTTTTAGAATGTGGGTGGTTTTAGAACACATGCTTTTTCTTTATGCTGGGTTCCAGCGGGTGTTGGTGTTTGGTGGTGGTCTGGCCATTTTCAAACACCGGCGGTAGGAGAATTTTATGCTAGAACCGCGTGGTTTTAAGTAGAAAACCACTCTGAAGCGACCGTTAAGGCGGTGAATAGGCCTTGTGCCGGTGGAGCTTATAAGTTTTCCGATGAAGCTCTGTGTCGAGGAGGCTCTTCCTCGCGAAGCTCATGAGTTTCTGATGAAGCTTCATGTCGAGGAGGTGCTTCCTCGTGAAGTTCATGAATTTTATGATGAATATCGTGTATTTTTTGATGAATCCTCGCGTTGAGGAGGATTTTCCTCGTGATTTTTGATGAGTCGACTAAGACCTCTATTGAGGAGAGGATCCTCGTGACTTTCTCGCTCGCCGTTGAGTAAGGGCTTTGGTCGAGGGCAGCGTCCTCGTGCCTTTCTTCGCCCTTTTCACTTGATTTGCAGTGGAAGGGTGAATTTGATTTGATCGTCGAATTCACTATTGTCTTATGCATTTCAAGTTTCTATGGCTCGCAGGGCTGAGGGTCTCCATCTGGTCGACACCATCATTGATCCTGAATTGGCTTGGGTCGGGCCGGAACCCCGAGGGATAACATCGCGTTTCGCAGATTAAAAAAAAACGTTTACAATTGTCGAGGAAGGTGATGGGGTTCCGGGGGCTCTAGAGAATTGGGAGGTCTATAAGAGTGACCGGGAGGAACGACTCTGGTCGCCTTTCTCATAGAATTGCTTTGCCATGTACGAGTACGCCTTTAAAGAGCTAGGGCTTAGGTTTCTGATCAGCGGCCTTCAAGTGGGAATTTTTGATCGGATGAAGTTAGTACCCTCACAACTGCACCCGAACTCGATCTCCTTTATACATGCCTTTGAGATCGTGTGTCAGTACCTCGAGATCGGCGCCACAATTCCTCTATTCTTTTGCTGCTTTCACCTTCAACGACAAATTTCGCACGGGAAGCACAACTGGGTGTCCCTCAAGCAGCCGAAGAAATTGTTCAAGACGTTCACAGACTCCGTTCGTACCTTTAAAGATAGGTATTACACAGTCAAGCCAGTGTCTCGAGCAGCCATCGAATCTGTGTTCGAGCACGTGCCTGTAACCGAGGAAGATGTAAGTGTACGTCTTGACGAGGTAACGAGGCTGGTCTCGAAGTTCTCCCTTCAATGGAGCAACATCCACTTTGAGGAAAACACAAATCAGTATATCACTAAGCCTAGTGAGCTGGACCCCGACCAGCGTGGCTTCGACAAACTAGTGAAGTTCGTCGACGACTTGGCTCCCGCTTAGTGGCAGACCAAGAACAGGGAGGCTGTCCTCGACGAGCTGGGCCAACCCATATATGAGGCTCGATATATTAACACCAAGAAGCTCCTCGAGTGTAATACCGATGGCGATGGGCAAAGGGAATGCTTTAAAAGGAGGAAATAGGGGCTCCAAGAATAGGCTTGTTAACATCTTGAACCAGTCCAAGGTTAACTTTGGCCTTAACTCTTCTTCTTCCCCCAGGGGCGACCAATCTTGTTCTCAGCAAGACAATGACACATCGACCAAGATGAGGCCGCGAGCGGATGATGTCGTGGAGGTAGATCTGACGGGGGAAGGGGTGCTGATGACAAGTTCGTGCTGCCTCCTTGCTTTTCCAACAAGGGGGTTCTTCGAAGGAGACCCTTCTCTAGCCGTGCCTCAGGAAGATTCTTCGGCTATCCTGGGCCTCGACGTGGCGGGCAGAAGAAAACACTGGCTCAGGATGCGGACCCTCTGATGAGGATCCTGAAGGTAGCCCTGGTCCTCAACGACAAGGAGACCTGTCCTGTTGTCGAGCTAGAGAAGCAGCTGGCAGCGAATGCGAAGCTCGAAGCGGAGGTGATGAGGTTGGAGACCATTTTTGATGACTATAAGGAGAAATATCAGATCCAGATCGAGATTGTCACCAAGTTGTGCCAAAAGAAAGAGGAATTGGCTAAGTTAAATGCGAACATGACTGCCTTGAGGCTCGAGCATGCTGCTGAAAAGAAGGTCTTTGAGGACAAGATCTCCGGTTTAGAAGCTGTTGCGGCCCTCGCCGAGGACGACGATGATGACCTGAAGGCCTTGCAGACCCGTGCTGAGCTGGTTTCCTGGATCAGAAGTCTCAAGTAGGATTACGTGGACACTGTCGAGATGAGTTTCGAGAACGCCGTGGCTCAACTCTGGGGTCGAGCTCGCCTCTGAGGGGATCGGGTTCCTGCACAAGATGGTCGATGGTCAGATAGTCGCCCCTCTCAGCTTGCTCACTGACGACGTCGAGGAAGATGAAGAGCTCACCAATGAGGGGGAGCATAATGTTAGATTTATATATTTTGTTTGTATTTGTTCCGGCTTGCGCGCCGTGATTTGTAAGATTTGGATAATGGCCGTTGTCCTTTTTGTTGTAATATTATGACATCATCGGCCTTTGTGGTCGTTATTCTAATCATATTTCCCTTTTCTGATAAGCTCGAATATACCTTTGCTTGCTTGTGTGTTTTTTGTTTTTCTTTACAAATCGTTTTTGTTGAGTATTTGGGGGGTCTTGCTCGACAGCTCTATTGCTCTACAGTGAAGGGAACTCGTCAAGTGGCCGGTGTTGGTTTCTGTACTGATAGCGGTTGAAAGATCTCGGTCGGGATCTTAGCACCGCGGCGTGAACTTCCCATTGCGAGCTGGGTGTTCTGCCTTACTGGTAGGACGACGACGATGGAGCTCGGTTGAGGTTTCCCCACCGGGCTAAGAATCTGCTCATCAAAGAATGTGTTAGTTCTTGGATTGGCTGGAATTTTGGTAAAACAAAGTATGTTCAATGTTGAAGTCAAGGTGCTGATGTTGCAACATTGAGTCTTAACACTGGGCTGTGTTAAGTAGTTAATTTGCTGAAGTTGGATGTCTGATGTCACATAGGCGATGTTGTGACATTAGATCTACAGAATTAATAACATCAGGTTGTGATGTTGTTAGGGTTTGCATGTTAGCTGGAATTGTGGAGAGCAAGCTGTCTCATTGGATGCGAATATCTTGGGATAGATATTTTCTGCTGCATAGGAGATCTGGTGCAGATTTGTAGGAGATTTAAAAGGTTGAAGATTTAAAAAGATTTTAGGAGAAAATCTGTTTTAAATATTCAGTTTTAAATAACAAATCAGGTCAGATATTGTAGCAGGTCCAAGACCAATTCAAGGAGCTATATAAAGCGCACAAGACCAAAGGAAAAAGTGATAGAAATACAGAGAGAAGATCAAGAGCATAGGCTGAGTGTCTTGAGAATTTTGTACGAGTTTTGTATACAGAATTCTAGGTTGAATTGTTGAGTCGTTTTCTGTCCTCTCTTAGAAGCTGTGAAGCAATAGAGAGTTATAACTTGATCAAAGCTGTGAAGTAAGATCAAGGTTGCTCAAAGAGGTTGTTCCTTGAGTATTGTTTTAGGGATTGAGTAGTGTTCTCATATCTAAGTGGTTTCTTAGGTAGAAAGTCACTAGTAGGAATTAAGTTTAGGAGATTGTCAACTGGGTTGTTGAGTCTGTAAATTAATTCTACAAGTAGTGAATTTCATCCCTGGCTTGGTAGCCCCCAGACGTAGGTAGTTAGACCGAACTGGGTGAACAATTTGGTGTGTTATTTGTTACTGTTATTGCTGTCCATTTGCAGAGTGTGTTGTTGTGACATCGCACCTTAACATCACACGTCTGATACCAGAATTTCAATTGGTATCAGAGCAGGCATCCTGTCTGTCTCTGGGTGAGATCTAGGGAAGTTACTTTCTGGTGTAAAGATGGACAAAGAAGTTGGAGGATTCGTCAACAGACCCCCTATTTTGGATGGATCCAATTATGACTATTGGAAGCCAAGGATGACCATTTTCTTAAAATCCTTGGACAGCAGGGCTTGGAAGGCTATTGTTAAAGAGTGGAAAGCACCTGTTGTGTGTGAGAAAGATGATACTGGCAAAGATAAAGAAGGCACCTCAAAGCCAAAGCCTGAAGAAGAATGGACCAAGGAAGAAGATGAGCTTGCCCTTGGAAATTCCAAAGCTCCAAATGCAATTTTCAATGGTGTGGATAAGAATATCTTCAGGTTAATCAATTCCTGTGAAGTTGCTAAGGAAGCATGGGATATTTTGAAGGCCACTCATGAAGGTACATCTAGAGTTAAAATGTCAAGACTTCAGATTTTAACATCAAAATTTGAAAGCCTGAAGATGAAGGAAGAGGAAACTATTCATGACTTCCATATGAATGTTCTGGAGCTGGCTAATGCATCCAGTGCTCTTGGTGAAAAAATGTCAGATGAAAAGCTTGTAAGGAAGATCCTTAGGTCCCTTCCTAAGAAGTATAAGATGAAGGTAACTGCCATTGAAGAATCACAAGACATCAGCAAGATGAGAGTTGATGAGCTCATTGGATCTCTTCAAACTTTTGAGCTTGGGTTGAATGAGGAAGAACCGGAAAAGAAGCCAAAGAGTATAGCCTTGGTGTCAAATAATCAAGAAGAAAAAGGAAAGAGTTCTGAATCCCAGGAGGATCTATCTCAGGCCATAGTTATGTTGGGAAGATAGTTCAACAAAGTGTTCAAGAGAATGGATAATAACTCCAGGCCTAATGTCAAGAACATATCTTCTGACACCAGCAAGTCAAAAGAGAAGGATGAAGAGAAAACTGCCCAAGATAAAGGAGTTCAGTGCTTTGAGTGTGAAGGGTATGGACATGTCAAGAAAGAGTGTCCCACCTTCTTGAAAAAGCAGAAGAAGGGCATGACAGTTTCCTGGTCTGACTCTGAAAGTGAAAGTGAAGGTGAGTCAACAAAGCATGTTAGAGCTTTAACAGGAACTGCTGTTTCTGATGATGATTCTAGTGATGGAGAAATAACGTATGAGGAGTTGGCATCTACTTATCAAGAGCTGTGTTTAAAAAGTGCTGAGATTTGTCAAGAAAACAAGTGCCACAAGCAACAGATTGCTCAGCTTGAAAATGAAAAAGCTGATCTGGAAAATGAAGTTGTACTAATTAAAGCTCACCTTGATCAAATGACCAAGTCTGTTAGGATGCTGAGCTGTGGTACAGACACACTTGATAAGATCCTTCAGACAGAAAAGGTTGCTGGTGATAAGTCTGGTATAGGATATGTGGCAAGCACTTCAGGAGCAAAGGAGGAGGTGTCCCAACCAATGTCTCAAACAAAGAGACAGGATCCTACCCCTAAGAGGGTTGTTCAGCCTCAGAATGTTGAGAAAAGGAATGGTTCCCATCAGAGGAAGATGCAGTCTCAAGGAGCCAGTCAGTATATGCCTCCCCAATATCACAAGAGCATGCAAGCTGCAAGGTTCAAACAGAACATGTCTCATCAGATGTCTCAACATCAGGAAAACTGGTATGGATATGGATTCAACAATGCTGTGCCTCATAACTATCGAAGAAGGAAGCCTCATCACCATAGGAGACAGCCTAGAAGACAGCATCCTCAGTACAGAAGAAGACATTCCAACTATGGAAGAAGAAGACAACATTATGGGTGGCAGCCACAACATTATCATCAAAGTGGCAAAAGATTTAACCACTTTAGAGATGACAGAGTAAGATGCTTCTATTGTGGAAGGTTTGGACATATGCAGTACTCTTGTTTTAAATTGCATGGTTATCCACAATCTGCTCCTCAAGGCAAACCAAAGGAGGTCAGACCTAAAGTTGCTAAACAATGGGTTCCTAAGGAGGAGGTGAAATGTCTTTTAGCCCACACCTCAGATGGACTTGTTGCCATGGATGCATGGTACTTTGACAGTGGATGTTCTATGCACATGACTGGATCAAAGGAGCAGTTGGTGGAGTTCAATCCTTGCCATGCAAATAAGGTCGTGTTTGGCAATGGAGAAAAAGGAGTAGTAGAAGGAAGTGGAAGAGTGAAGAATCCTGATGGTCTTACCCTTGATAGTGTGATCCTTGTCCAAGGTTTGAAGGCTAATCTGATTAGCATAAGTTAGTTATGTGATGAAGGTTACAAAGTCAGTTATTCCAAGGATGAGTGTCTGGTGACAAACGAAAAGGATGAAGTGATCATGAAAGGAGTCAGGTCCAGAGATAATTGTTATCTGTGGATACCTATAGAAGTCAGCCCATCTATCGATGTTAAGACTGATGTTTTAGCATCAGATTGTGACATCAAGTGTGAAAGGATGTTAGAGTTAAGTACTCTTAAGTTGAATCCCTTCAAAATTGTAAAAGGAAAGCTTATTTGGGGGGAGAAACTCATTGATTGGTCTTTAAAAATTACACAAAATCTGGCGCCTTACCTCAGACCCTCATTTCCTATTATAGCAAAATCACAGTTCATCAAAACTCATATCTCCCGTCTGTTCGTCTCCTTCAACAAAAAGAATCATCTCAATATATACTGCCTCAAAGGAACCATGTCAAAGCAGACATCTTCTCCTTCAAAAAGTTCATCGCGGAATAACGCTAGGGTTTCTACAGATGAGTACTCTGAAGACGAAGCTCTGAATATACAACCCATCTCCGTAATGCTCCCAGAGTCAGGTAAACCTAGACCGTCTAAACTTGCTTCTAAAAGGGCCGCAACTACCTTTAAAAACACTGAAACAAAGAAGCTGGTTACCAGTATCCTATTTAGTGATAAATCAACATCTAGGTCATCCACGTCTCAAACTGTGGTAGAAAAGTTTGATGTTGACAAGAGTATGGGTAATCTGGCAACCAAAATACTAGACAAAGGAATACCTGTGAAAGGAATTTCTATACCATTGAATTAGATGCCGACAGAAAAGGTAGACATGCAAGGAGATGAGTCTGATCTTTATAGACTTGCTATGTCTGTCATTGAAGATTCTGAAATAGGAGGGGAAGAAGAGGATGTGCATGAGGAAATGAATGATAGAACTACTCCTAAAGAAGAAAAGAATGAGGACGTGATCAATGTGGTTGATTTATCTGATAATGAAGTCATTGGAAATGCTGTTCCAAGTATTGCCAAGAGACTAAAGACAAGGAAAGGAAAGACTGATGAATCCTCTCCAAAGAAGTCTACTGAAGGAAAGAAGAAACCTGCTGTTGGTCCCACAAAACCTTGGAGCAAGGTTGTTACATCCTCCAAAAAGAGAAAGATTAGAGAAGAATCTGAGTCTGAGGATGAAGTTGAGGAAGATGTCCATGACATCACACCAGTCAGAAAGACCATTTTAAAGAGAATCTCTGATAAGGTCCCTGAAGTGCCAGTGGACAACATATCCTTTCAGTATGCTAGCAGTGCTCCCTTGTGGAAATTTGTATGCCAAAGGAGATTAACTCTGGAAAGGGAGCTTGGAAAGGATGTCTTGGAGATGAAAGAAATTATGGACCTCATTCATGTTGCTGGACTGCTGAAGACTGTGACCAGATTCTCTAAGTGCTATAGTGGTCTTGTTAAGGAATTTGTTGTCAACATCCCCATAGACATTTCTGACAATAGAAGTGTGAACTACATGAAGGTGTTTGTAAGGGGGCAGTGTATTGACTTCTCTCCTAGTACTATCAATAAATATCTGGGAAGAGATGAGCAAGAGGAGTGTGAGCTGGAGGTGACTGATAATGAAGTATGTAGAGAAATCACTGCCACTCAAGTTAAGGTGTGGCCACTGAAAAATAAATTGACAGCTAGCAAACTCAGTATCAAGTATGCTATTTTGCACATAATTGGTGCTGCTAACTAGGTACCTACTAATCACAAAACCACCATAACTGTGGGATTAGGAAGGTTCATCTATGCTGTGGGGAAAAAGGTCAAGTTCAACTATGGAAGCTATATATTTGATCAAGTGGTGAAGCATGGTGCCACCAATGCTATCAAAATGCCTATATCATTCCCTTCCCTTATCTGTGGAATGATCTTAGATCAACATCCTGGAATCTTAGCCAGTACAGAGGTAGCATGTAAGAGGGAGTCAACTTTATCTTTGCATCCCAAACTGTTTGTTGGGAGTCATGTTCCAGACATTGTTACAACATCAAGTTCTGGGGTTAAGAAGGTCAGTACAAAATCTGAGCTGATTGAAGAATTAAAGGCAACCTGCAAGGATCTTGATATGGTTATCAGTACCAGCACTGTCAGGAAAATGAAGATTGAGCAAATGATCAAAGACTTGCAACAGGGGGAAGATAATGGGAATGGCGATACTGTGGATTCTGGGTCAGATGAAGGTGATGAAGATACTGATGGTACCAGCTCGGATGAGGACTAACTTCCATCTGCTGTTAGATAATAGTTTAGTATTTTTGTTTTTGCACTTGCCATACCGGTTATGTAATTTGAATATTGTGCTGAATATGCACCTGTTTATGTTTTTCTTTCTATGATTTGTTTTTCCTGGTTGCTAACTGTGAGGCTAACAATGAGAGCTAGGGTGTACTAACTGTAGTTATTAGGGCTTCTGATTGAAGCTTGTCTAATTGTGGCTAAAAAGGGGGAGAAGTAGCCAAGGAAAGAAAGCCAAAAGTACAAGTGTCAAATGCTGTCAAAGGAGATTGTTGTGATACAGTACAGTAGTGCAGAAGTGAAGGGGGAGTAATGAGTAATTACTGAATCACTGAACTGTGTGATCAGCTGGCTTTGCTGGTTCATGAGTGAGGGGGAGCAACATTGTTGCTGTTCGGATGGTGCTGCAGTGAAGCAAAGTCCATAGTGAAGTTTTTGTATGATACTGCTGCTGCTGGATGCTGAAGTGAATTGAAGTTGCTGCTAATGTTGAAATGTGTGCAGCAGAGTTTTGTGAAGAAAAGATGTTACTGCTGATGATGCTGCTTGGAGTTTCAAAATCATTGATTGAAGTTTTTTTCCGCTGCTGAAGTCTCTGAAGGTGCAGAGTGCAGAGATTGTTTTAGCCAAAATTAGCCAAAGGGGGAGATTGTTAGTTCTTGGATTGGCTGGAATTTTGGTAAAACAAAGTATGTTCAATGTTGAAGTCAAGGTGCTGATGTTGCAACATTGAGTCTTAACACTGGGCTGTGTTAAGTAGTTAATTTGCTGAAGTTGGATGTCTGATGTCACATAGGCGATGTTGTGACATTATATCTACAGAATTAATAACATTAGGTTGTGATGTTGTTAGGGTTTGCGTGTTAGCTGGAATTGTGGAGAGCAAGCTGTCTCATTGGATGCGAATATCTTGGGATAGATATTTTCTGCTGCATAGGAGATCTGGTGCAGATTTGTAGGAGATTTAAAAGGTTGAAGATTTAAAAAGATTTTAGGAGAAAATCTGTTTTAAATATTCAGTTTTAAATAACAAATCAGGTCAGATATTGTAGCAGGTCCAAGACCAATTCAAGGAGCTATATAAAGCGCACAAGACCAAAGGAAAAAGTGACAGAAATACAGAGAGAAGATCAAGAGCATAGGCTGAGTGTCTTGAGTATTTTGTACGAGTTTTGTATACAGAATTCTAGGTTGAATTGTTGAGTCATTTTCTGTCCTCTCTTAGAAGCTGTGAAGCAATAGACAGTTATAACTTGATCAAAGCTGTGAAGTAAGATCAAGGTTGCTCAAAGAGGTTGTTCCTTGAGTATTGTTTTAGGGATTGAGTAGTGTTCTCATATCTAAGTGGTTTCTTAGGTAGAAAGTCACTAGTAGGAATTAAGTTTAGGAGATTGTCAACTGGGTTGTTGAGTCTGTAAATTAATTCTACAAGTAGTGAATTTCATCCCTGGCTTGGTAGCCCCCAGACGTAGGTAGTTAGACCGAACTGGGTGAACAATTTGGTGTGTTATTTGTTATTGTTATTGCTGTCCATTTACAGAGTGTGTTGTTGTGACATCGCACCTTAACATCACACGTCTGATACCAGAATTTTAGAATGGAAACTTGCCTTTTTATTTAAGTTTGGGATGCTGTGCTTGTACCCGAGCACGCCTCCGTGGCCGGGACATACCCCGTCGTCGTCGACTGGGGTACGCCGACTATTAGGCATAACTGTAATATTGTTTCAGTTTCTCAGCGTTCCGTGGTCGAGCAAGTTCTTCCCCGTGCAAGTTTTTGAGGTAGTAGGCCCCATTCTCCGTTTTTGCTCAGACACGGTACATGCCTTCCTAGTTCGCGGCGAGTTGACCCTCGCGAGAATCTTTGTGATTTCTTCGCAGGACTAGGCTGCCGATTTTGAATTCTCGTTTGATGACTTTGGCGTCATGTCATAAAGTTATCTTTTGCTTTAACGAGACTTTGCAGAGGGCTTCCCCCGATCGAATCTCTTCGACCAGCTCAAGCTCCTCTCTTTGTGCCTCTTCGTTCATCTCCCTGTCAAGGGGGAATTCAGTTCGGCTAGAAGGCTCTCTGATCTCCACTGGGATTACTGCCTCGATTCCGTAGGCTAGTCGGAACGGAGTTTCTCCCGTGGTCGAGTGTGGTGTCGTTCTGTAGACCCAGAGTATGCTGTGTAGCTCTTCGACCCATTTCTTTTTGGCCTCGCCTAATCTTCGTTTTAGTCCTCGTAGGATCACTCTGTTCGCGGCCTTGGCCTTCCTATTTGTTTACGGGTACTCGACAGATGTGAAATGTTATTTGGTGCCCAATTTGGCGATGAAGTCTTGGAAATTTTTGCCGGTGAATTACGTCCCGTTATCGGTGACGAGTGCTCGTGGTTTTTCAAATCGGCAAGTATGTTTCTCTTATAGAAACAGAGTATATTGTGTGCCATGATTTTGGCGAGGACCTCTGCCTCTATCCACTTCGTGAAATAATCAACGCTGACTATCAGGTACTTGTTCTGGTTCGACCCCATGGTAAACGGTCTGAGGATGTCCATTCTCCACCAGGTGAAGGGCCACAGGGACGAGAGAGTTTTAAGCTCGTTGGACGGGCCAAGTGCATGTCTCCGTGGCGTTAACATTTATCACATTTTTTAACATGTTCTTTCGCGTCTTGCTGCATGGTGGGCCAGTGGTATCCTGCTCACATGGGCCTTCTGGGCGAGGGATCTTCCTCCGAGGTGTTGGGCGTTAATTCCTTCGTGGATGTCGTGCAATATGTGGGCGACCTTGGATTCCTCGACATACTTGAGGAGAGGAATGGAGAATCCTTGTCGGTACAACTTGTCCTCGACCAAGACGTAGGAGCAAGCTCTGCGCCTGGTCACGTTAGCCTCTTTTTGGTCAGTTGGTAGTTCTCCTGTGGTGAGGTAGTTGTGTACCGGGGTCATCCATCAGTGGCTGTCACCGATGGCATTTACGTCGAGGGTTGTGGAGGGTTTTTCGATGCTCGGGTGAGAAAGTATCTCTTGGATGACATACTTGTTTCCGCCCTTCTTCTTTGTGCTTGCGAATTTTGACAGGATGTCTGCTCGTGTGTTGTGCTCGTGGGGGATGTGTTTTACTTCCGCTGAATCAAATTTCGTTATTCTCACCCGAACCAGAGCTAAGTACTCAGAGAGTTTGCCGTTCTTGGATTTATAGTCTCCCAGTACTTGAGAGGTGACGAGCTAGGAATCAGTGAAGATTTTTACCTCTTTACCTCCCAAGCTTTTGGCCAAGCGTAGCCCTGCGAGGAAGGCTTCGTACTCTGCCTGGTTATTCGAGGTTGGGAAGGATAGGGTTAGGGAGACTTTGTTCAGGATTCTCTCCTCGTTTTCAAGTATGATGCCTACTCCGCTTCATGTCGAGATGGATGCTCCATCCACGAAGATGGTCAACTTATGGGTTTTACTTGTCGGGGAGGCTGACGTGGCCATTTCTTCTATGAAGTCGGCCAATACTTGAGCTTCAATGGCCTTTTTTATCTCGTACCAGATTTCAAATTTAGAGAGTTCCAGTGACGATTTGATCATTCTGCCGGCGATGTCGAGACGACCGATCAACTGCTTTACAGGTTGTTCAGTTTGCACCACGATCGTGTGGGCTAGGAAGTAGCGTCTCAATCTTCTCGCCGCATTGATGAGGGCCAGTGCTACCTTTTTTATTTTTTGGTGTCTGAGTTCTGGTCCTTGTAGGGCCTTGCTAGTGAAGTATATGGGTTTCTGCCCCTCAAGGGTCTCGCGAATGAGAGCTAAGCTGACGGCCTCGACTGCGACGACGAGGTAGAGGTAGAGAGTCTTCCCATTGTCTAGTCGTGAGAGGATCAATGGTTGTGAAAGAGCTCGTTTGATGTGGAGAGGGGCTTGTTCGCACTCCTCGGTCCATTCGAGCGTTACTTTCTTGCGAAGAAGTTTGAAAAGGGGAAGTGCATCCTGGGCAGAGTTGGATACGAAGCGGGATAACAAGGTGAGCATCCCATTTAGGGATTGAATTGATTTCTTCGAGTTTACCGTCGGGAATTCGGAGAAGGCCCTGCATTTGTCGGGGTTCGCTTTGATTCCTCGTTTTGTTAGATAGAAGCCGAGGAACTTGCCTGCTCGAACGCCGAAGGTTCATTTCTCTGGATTGAACCTCATCTTGCATCTCCTTGCCTGGTTAAAGACTCTTTTCAGATGGAGCGTGTGGTCGGATTCCTCTTGGAATTTCACGATCATGTCGTCCATGTAGACTTCGAGCATGTCTCCAATCTCACCTCGGAAGACTTTGTTCATCATCTGCTAGTAGGTAGCTCCGACGTTCTTCGAGCCGAAAGGTATTACGTTGTAATAGTAGTTGCCCGACTTGGTCATGAAGGCCGTGTATTTTTTGTCCCCCTTTGCCATGTGGATCTGGTTGTACCCTGAATACGCGTTCATAAAAGACAACAGTTTGAACCCTGCAAAATTATCAACTAGTCTATCTATGTTAGGTAAATGGTAAGCATATTTAGGGCAAGTCCTGTTAAGATCAGTATAATCAACACACATCCTCCATTTTCCATTTGATTTTTTGACAAGTACAACGTTTGAAAGCCAGGTTGTGTATTGGGTTTCCGAAATAAAATTTTCCTATAGGAGGTCATTTACAACTTTTTTCAATAGCCTCTGCTTTTTCGAGAGACTGCCCACGCCTACGTTGCACTACAACCCTAGCTGCGGGGTCAATGGTCAGCTGGTGGCAGGCCACTTCGGGGTCCGGTCCGGGCATCTCAGCGACGTTCCACGCGAATAGGTCTACATTCTCTCTTAAGCAGGCCTTTAGCTGCTTCCTTGCGAGGTCGGGGAGGCCAGTGCCAATATTTACCCCTTTGTTTGGGTTGTTACCGAAGAGGATAACTTCGAACTCGCCTTCTAGAATGGGGCACCTAGGATGGGCAGGCTCCTCATTGACATCCGACGCCGAGGAGGTTTCCGCTTCTAGTCGGGCTCATCTCTCTTTCTTCAAGTTATCCTTGGTGAAGCAACAGTCTAGGTCGACCGAGTCGACATGAGGCATTGGTTTTGGCTCCTCAAAGGCGCTGGGTCGCGTTGGCTTGCTGGCAGTTCTGGGCGGCGCGTTGATGGAGTTTTACCCTTTCGAGTCCGCTTCAAAGCATCTCCCCGCAGCTTCTATGTCCCCATGAAGGGTGGCGACGGGCCCCTTGGTCGTGTAATATTTCATCTTCAAATGAACAGTGGATGACACAACGATCAATTCGGCCAGAGTCGGTCTTCCTAGGACGCACTTGTATAGAGAAGGACAGTCTATTACCAGGAATTGGACTTTGACCGATTTGACGGTCTCGGCCGCTCCGACAGTGACAATCAGTTCGACATAACCCCACAGCTTTGTGGTTGCACCATTGAAGCCCTGCATATCAGAGCCCATGTAGGGTGTCAAATGCGTTTCATCCAGCTGCAAGGTCAGGAACAACTGAGAGTACATGATGTCGACTGAGCTTCCCTGGTCGACTAGTATGCGGCGAACGTCAAGGTTCTCCATTCGTGCCCTCACGAGCAAAGGGATGCTGAAGTTGGGGGATCCACCGGGGAGCTTCTCGCGGTAGAACGTGATGGGGACTGAGCTTCCCTGATATTTGTCGAGAGTAGAGTTTTGGCTCTAGCTCGCATCGATGAGTTGCTCGAACTTCCTTTTCACCGACCCTATGGTGAGTCTGTTGAATCCCCCTCCAAATATGACCATGGCGGAGGGGAAGGTTTCACACGTGTTATGCGCCGAAAAATGGAGGGGGTTTTCGGCCTCGTCGGGGACGTAGAAGTCCTCAGGCTAGGAGATGGACATGGCGATCTGCAGGTTGACGGTGTCGTAAGAGGGTGGCTTATCCTCCTTGACCTTCTTTGTTTCCCGGGCATCTTGTCGAGGAGCCTCTCTTCTCTTGGTGTAGTGCTTCAGGTGCCTGTCCCTGATGAGGATTTCAATCGCATCCTTGAGATTGATGCACTCTTCAGTGACGTGCCCGTGGCTCTTGTGGAAGCGGCAGTACTTAGTCTTGTTTGCGGTAGTGTGGACTGATTTTCGTGACCCCTCACTAATCCTGAGATGGTGAAGTCCTCGTGAACCGTGCTTGTGCCACTTTCGAATTTCTAATATTTATCCTATGATGCTTAAAAGGAAGGGGAAGGAATCTAAACTAACCATGCGTGCAAATGTTTTCCCTATAAATGCAAAGAGATCTGGAATCGGGGGTCGGTTATACTAAGGGAAGCTATTAACACCCTAAGTATCTATAGTACTCTATAGGAACCTTTTGTACTCTTTTATTATTAGCTATCATTTCTTCTTACAATGTTTACTGTTGATTGGGAAAGTTATAACCTATGGGTAAGAGTGTGAGATGTTTTTTGGGAGTTTTTGTTTTATGAAAGGTGTGGGACCTAAAGGGTTTTTTTATTTAAAGGTGTGCTCGCTAAGATCTCGCAATCTTATGCCTACGTATTCCCAAAAAGAGACTTTGGGAAATCAGAGCGTTCGTAGTTCCACCTAACTATGGGTGTAATTTGTATCTTGTTCAAAGCCCAAGATGATGAAGCTAAAAGGGTGTTTGTGTATCTTGCTCAAAGCCCAAGATGATGAAGCTAACAGTTTTGTTGGTTTGAAAGAAAAGACAAATTGTCATTCTTAAGAGAGATATCTCACCTATTCATCACAAACATTTGAGAATAATATCATAAGGGAAAAAGCTTTGAACTTGGATGTTGAATAACTCTAAGCAATGTCACATCTTCCTTTATGAGTCTTTGCATGCTAAGAGAAGGACCTTAACTTGGATATAGTATCAACAAGTGTGCCACTTACATCACTTAGATGAAAGAAAAGTTTTGAACCATGATAAGAGAAGGACTCCAGCTTGGATTTTGAATCAACAAGTGTGCCACTTACATCAATTATATGGCAAAAATAGTTTTTGATGCTTGATTGTGAATTGTGGTGTATAGAAGAGATATCTTCTTACAGAGATGACTTAATGTCTCCTCTTTGGAGAGAAGTTGATTTATTTGAGTATCTTGTTCAAAGCCCAAGATGTGAAGCTAAAAATTTTGTTTGTATCTTGTTCAAAGCCCAAGATGTGAAGCTAAAAGGTTTGTTTACCTGAGAGGAGGTTGACTTAACTGGGGTGAGTTTTAAATTGCTGGTATCTTGTATGAAGCCCAAGATGGAGGCAATGATGCTTGGATAAAGCCCAAGAGGAGGCTATGATGATTGGATAAAGCCCACGAAAAGGCTATGATGTTTGTATAAAGCCCAAGAGGAGGCTATGATGCTTTAATAAAGCCCAAGAGGAGGCTACAATGCTTGGATAAAGCCCAAGAGGAGGCTATGGTGCTGACTTCATCAAAGGGGAACTAGTGTTTGAACTAAGTTGTAGTTGAGGGAACCCTGATGTTTGAATTAAGTCTAAACTAAGGATGAGTGTTATAAATGTCAAGAGAAACTTAACATGGATAAGTAGTTTACAAGTATAGACATGAATTGAATTTGATGGGTCTTACGCTTTTGACAGAGGCTCATGCCTAAGCATGGTTGAACTTGAAAAGGTGATGGGTCTTACACTCTTACAGAGGCCCATGCCTAAGCATGGTTGAACTTGAAAAGGTGATGGGTCTTACACTCTTACAGAGGCCCATGCCTAAGCATAGTTAAACTTGAAAATGTGACGGGTCTTACACTCTTACAGAGGCCCAAGAGTTTTGAAGATTGAGGTTTGAAAGATTTGAGAAATTGAAGAAAGTTTTGAGGAGGAGGGGATGGACTTACACTCTAATAGAGGCCCATGCCTAGGCATGGTTGAACTTGAAAAGGTGATGGGTCTTACACTCTTACAGAGGCCTAAGAGTTTTGAAGATTGAGGTTTGAAAGATTGAAATATTTAAGAAATTGAAGAAAGTTTTGAGGAGGATGGGAGGGACTTACACTCTAATAGAGGCCCAAGAGTTTTGTTATGAGTGTTAATTGAATTTCTGAAATTTTATGAAAGAAATGTTTAAACCAGTATGATTTTTACAATGTACTCACATGAACAAATAATTAATCATGACGTGAGTTAAAAAAAGGGAAGAGACTTATACCAAGTAGAGGCCCAATATGATGTGCATTTTAAAGAGGTATATTCATCATGGTAAGAGTTTATGAAGGAAATACTTGAACATGTAAGCAAAGATTTAATCCATGGGAGCAATTACAGAGAAATTCAAGCAAGTATATATACTCAAGATGAATCAAGGATCTAATGAATATAGAAAGGGAAACAACTAAGCATACTTGAACGTTTAAGCATGGATTCAAGTTGAACATGTTGTTGACAAGTTGGTAACAATCAAACATGGATATTAGGGTTCAAACATGGTCTTGAACAAAGTGGAAAGATCACAAAGGTTCATACAAACAGACATGTATACAAAGGTATTTTTAAGACAAAGTTCAAGTTTTTAAGAACACTAAAATCATGATATGATTAACACAAAGGTATCTACACACATCAAGGCCATGCAAACATGGAAGAAAGTCACATGTTAAGGCAAAATAATCAAGCAAAAAGTCTCATGGTATGGACAAAGTTCAACATACATTTACATGTAAACATATACTTGAAAATACATTAAAATCAAGTAAGAACAAGGATCTACAAATTCACAACCTCATTTGAGGTTCATACAAGACGTATATGGTTCAAACAATGCATTGTGAGCAAGAAAAGGCAATGTATCATTCAAAAGATTCAAAAGAAGTCTTAATAAAACCCTAAAAAGTCACACACTTTAAGCACTCATAAATGTGAGAAAAATAATAATTTTTGGTGTTTTCTTTCCACAACTAGAAAATAGACATTATTATGAGCAATTTGAAAAAAAGAATGGGTTCAAAATGATTAAAAATGAGGAAGTTATGGACATTTGAATTTGTGAAGGAAAGTAGGAAAATAAGTGATGAAAAATTTGGGAAATGGTCCCTATGGGACTTGAACTCAGGTTCCCCCGCCTACAGATCAAAATAATAGCCAAATCAACCACACGCGCATGGTGACTAAAGGTGGAAGATGGTTGTTATATGTGTTAACTATTTGAAAAATCAGAAAAATAAAAGAAACTGGGGCGAGGGGTATTCGAACCCCAGTTTCAAAGGGTGAAAGGTAACAAGAGCACGCATGTTTAACCACTGGGGTGGTGATACATCCGTGTATCAAACCACACCCATTAAATCATAAGGGTAAACATGACCTAGGTCTGGCCAGAACAAAGGTGTCATACCCCAAATATTGACCACAGGATTTCCCATCATTGTGAAGATCATCACCACAATATGGATATACCATCATACTTCATCAATCTCCTTAAGGATTGTTGAGCATTCATTACAATCAAGAATTAGGGTTTTTGAGCCCTCTCAGAACATTTAGACAAAAGATCAATCAAGAAATGACATGATCTTCAACTTGTCTAACCTCTCAAACATCCATGAAGGATCAAGAGGTCTCCCATATCAAGAATCAAGCACAAGGTTGCAACATTCCAAAGTGGGTCAAGCCTCAAAATCGCCAGGGTCACCAAATTAGGGTTTTGGTCGACCAAGGTCTCCAGATGAAAATTTTCATCTGGGTATGAGACAATACCTCAAAACATGATCCAAGGAGCTTAAAGGGACCTCTTGGACCCAATCATCAAGTCAAAACAACCTCAGGGGAGCATTCATAAAAAATCAAGAATTAGGGTTTCTTGACCTAATTCACCCCTAAGTTAACTTTTGAGACAAGGCATGAACCAAGACCTCAAGACATGATTTGAGGCCCTCAAATACACCATATTGATCCATTTACAATCATGGATTGATCCAAGAAGCTTGATTCACAAGTTTCAATTTTATCTGGACCACAATTAGGGTTTTGAAGAAAAAGTCAACTGTACCTTTGACTTTTGACCAAGACATGTTCCCAAACCTTGGGACATGGTTCAAGACAACCTAAAACACCTATGGAATCCATCCATTAGGTTTAAATTAGGTCAAGAACTTGATTACATAGAGGATCACAGAGTTTGAAATTTATCTGACAAAAAGTCATATGTGCCTAAAATCAAGTTTGACTTTTGGGAATTTTTCACAAATATAGCTCCCCTAAGTCAAAAACAATATTAATGTATGGTTTTTATTATCATTCATCAAGAAAAATCAAGAAAAGTAAGGCTTCTTGCAAAAGGGGCTACCATAAGAAACTTATATTTTTCTAAGTTATGGAACAAAAGTGATTTGGTACCAACTTTGCAAGGTCATAACTCCTAAACCACAAGGCCATTTGCTTCCATCCAAAGCTCAAATGAAAGCTCTCATTACATACTTCAAATATGTCAACTACATCTGATTCCAAATCCTCATGGATTTTGAGTTATGGATTGATCAAAATCACAAAAAATGAAAATGGACATTTTCATTCCAACACTTAGTGAAATTTTCAAGTCAGAATCTGTTTCACTTTTTCCAAACTTTGGGGTCATTTTTCTCCATGATCCATATTGATCCAAGTCTAAATGAAAACACCAAAGTTGAAGCACAATGTATCAACATTCCAAAGAGCTCACCAGCATGAAAAAACTCTACTTGAGCAAGGAGTTATGGAGTGTCTAACATGCCTTGTTGCAAACTGTTGCAAGACAGTTTTGGTGATTACTTGCCACACACGATTTTTATTGTCAAGAGCAATGATCAAAGCCTCTCATATTCATTTCATAGCAGAGGGAATCAAGACAAAACCTGCAAATTTGAGTCAAGAAGCCAAGAAAGCTTTCAACTTGAAGTAATGGTTTTTGTCACATTATGCCTTGAATTCAAAGGCATTTATGTGCAATAGTGCACATTCAACAAAAGGACATCCCTCAGTCAAGATGCTCACATAAACAACAATAAAAATGACTGAGGAATGTGGAATTTGTCAATTATTAGCTAATCTATTTAGACACCTTGGTGTACCTTGCATTAGGGGTAATGATACCATTCCCAAACCATTGAACAAAGCCTTATCTTCTAATCTGAAGCTGTTCATTCAAGACAAACCTCCTCTACTATAAATATAGGTCACATTGCTTCATTCAGATCACACCAAAACAATCCCAACATTGTTTTCTCTGTATTCCCTCTTGTGCATCAAAATTCCAAATTCTTGAGAAGTGACTATCAGGTTTTGAAATAGAAAGCCATGCAGCTTGAACCAATGATCCAAGCACATCATATATACCTTATAGAAGTGATCTAAACCTCTAAATCACATCTGTAACATCCAAATCATCATCTCCATAGTTCACTTGATCAAGTTGCAGTTGGATTCGAGCTACTCAATTCAGAGGGATTCAAGCCATTCCAATCATTGCAACACAATCCTTGAGACCTAAGGAAGCTATCCAGATCATTGTATCACTTCTGTAACACCTCTACAACAGAATTTGATTCCTTCTTGCAGAGGTAAGCCTTGAACTTTCAAACTCATTAATGCATGCATCATAAACATGTTTTCAAATTACCAATGTGTTTCTGGATGTTCATAGATCATTTTCCCTCAATCAATTACTATTTATCTTGCGTGTATAAGATTTCACATAGCTCTTGCATTTTTTAGGGTTCATCTGATTATAACATGTTATCTCTTGATTCACTTAATTTAAATAAAATTGAAAAGAGCCATCATGTTCCTTGTTAAAAAACGAACAATTTTCATTTTTACATCTTTCAAAATGATTGAGAAACGAGAGAGATAGCATGCTTCATGCAAATCTGATGTTGGTCCAAGGAAGAAGATGGCCATGACGCCATTTTCAGGTTTTTAGAACCAAACATAGTATATATTATGCACTTGCCAATATATGTTTGAATTGACATTGCGCCCTAGTGGAAACACTAGTATTTGTGTGCTGTAGCGAGCGAGAGGTCTGGGGTTCGAATCCCTCTCGCCCCAGACCTTTTGGTTTTATTTTTTTTGAACCATTTTCAAATGTTGTTTTCATATATTATCTACTCTTTCCATTCTCTATCAGCCCATGTACATGGCTCAGATGGTAAAGTTTTAAACTCTCCACCCCAAGGGCGTGAGTTCAAACCTTGGGAGGACCATCCCATGTTTTTTACCACTTAATTCCTTCATTTTTTTTACAACTTCTAAAATAACTTCAAAAATTAATTTCTCTTTCAATTTCTATCATTTTTGAATGATTCTTTTTTTCAAAATTCACAAATATGTTAAAGTATTTTATTCCACAAAAAAAATCAAAAAGATATTATTTATTTAATATATTTTGAATTTTTGAAAATAATTCCTTTTAATTGTTTTTAAACATTTTAAATAAATTCTTTCTCTTGATTTTTTCAAATTTCAATTTATTTTCAAATCATTCTATGGATAAAACATGATTTTTCAAACACTTATCCAAGATCACAACTTATTTCTCACACATGTTTGGTAATTTTGATCATTTTAAATGATTTTTATTCAACTAAAAATGTATTTTTCAATCAAATTAGGGTTTTGATTATTTTCACCCTCACAAACACTTTTCAAAACACTTTTGCGCCTCTAATAGAGTGTAAGACCCACCCCTTGTCACATAAATAAAATTTGGGCTTCAGTCATTGTATAAGTCCCATTGCGTTTTCTAAAACCGCGGCGCGATCGTCGCCTTTTTAACAAAATCATATGGGCCTCCCTTTGGTTGTAAGTCCCATTTTTCTTCTTTTTCAAACACTTTTGGGCCTTTAATAGAGTGTAAGACCCACCCCCATTTGTACATAAACAATTTGGGCCTCAGTCATTGTATAAGTCCCGATACGATTTTTAAAACGACGGGGCGATAACTGTTTTTTTATCTGGCCTCTCCCTGAGTTGTAAGCCCCGTCTCTTGTATAAAAATAAACTTTTGGGCCTCTAATAGAGTGTAAGACCTATCTTTTTTTGCTAATACAATAATTTGGGTCTCAACATTGTATAAGTCACTCTGTGATTTTCAAAACTACGACGCGATCGTCCCATTTTCAAAAGAGTTCATCTGGGCCTCTCTTTAAGTATAAGCCCCAAACTTCCTTTTTAAACAACTTTCCTTTTGATTTAGATTCAAATTTATAGTCTTATCAAAACTTTCTTCAATTTCTTGAATAACTAACCATACAGTTGTGGTTACAATGCTGGAGCTTGCACACCTGTAAGTTCTACTATTTCTTCTACAATTACTTGCTTATATATTTCATCTGTATATATATGCCTGTACATAATTGCTTAGAGTTTTCCCCATAGGAAATTCCCGATACAGTCTTGCCTCCTCTCGGGCTTATGCAATATGAAACAGAGAAAGGCATTATTCCCGATGAAACTTTGCTCAAGACTATCACAACTTAGAATTATCTGTACAAGAAATTCACTTCCCCAAAGAGGATTAATTCCCGGTGAAACCTCTCTTGAATTTCTTCAAACCTTAGAACTGTTCACTAAAGAAAGGATTATTCCCGGTGAAACCTTTCTTGAACTTTTCTCAGGCTTGGACCCACAGGCTTACTAAAAGCATCCTCAGCCTCCTCTTGGGCTTTGTACAAGGACCCCTAGGCTTCTCAGAAGTTCTCAGACTCCTCTTGGCCTTAGTATAAGGACCCAAAGACCTCCTACAGGTATAGGACTGAACCTAGTCATCTTTTGCTAGTTCAATCCTCCAGAGAGTCAGAATTCCAAAATATCAGATCAGTTTAGGGTTGATTCTCATCCCTTAAAACATCAGCTTCCTCTTGGGCATCATACAAAGATCAACCTCTTCATATCATTAGACTTGGAAAGTCTCATATCCTCTTGGATCTCAAAGAAACCTTTAAGTTTCCTAAAAGCACAGGAAAAAATCCTGATAACTTCATCAATCTCCAACAGAGTTAAAACCTCCAAAGGTTAAAAAAAACTCAATCTTTAAGCTCTCACTCTAAATTCCCCAGCTAGGGTCAAATTACCACCAATAAACCCTTAGAAAAATCAGAACCTCAAGGCATCTGATATTTCAACTCTTCTTCACTCCTCAGCAAGAGTTGATTCCCCAATTTGGACCTGTTTCTGGATCTCAATAATCCTCAGCAGAAGTCAGCCTCCTCTTAGGCTTCATATAAGAAACTCCCAAACCAGCCTCCTCTTAGGATTTGTATAATGATTTTCCCTCAGCAGTTTTAGCCTCAATCTTGGGCTTTGTACAAGGCAGACAAAATATTTTCCAGCTGAGTCAATAACTTTTAGCCTCAATCTTGGGCTTTGTACAAGAAAGATAAAACCTCTCCCCAGTGGAGTAAATTCTTTTAGCCTCAATCTTGGGCTTTGTACAAGACAGACTAAACTTTCCTCGGAAGAGTCAATTCTTTTCAGCCTCAGTCTTGGGCTTTGTACAAGACAGAAATAAAACTCCCTAAGCAGAGTCAACCTTTTAGCTTCAACCATGGGCTTTGATTGAAGCACACAAAAATCAATATCCCCTCAAAGGAAATCAATATTTCTCTGTAGGAAGACATTCCTTTGTACGTCACACATCAAAACAGACAATAAAAAAAACCTAATTCCAGATAATTGCTGTAAGTGGCACACTTGTTGATTCAAAAATCCAAGCTGTGGTCCTTCTTTATCCTGGTAAATCCCTTCTTTCATCTAATTGATGTAAGTGACAAGCCTCTGGATTATTTACATCCAAGCCAATATCCCTCTCTTAGCATGTAAAGACTCCTAAGGAAAAATGACATTGCTCTACATTGAGTTAAAGTTTCTTCCTTTAGGACACCTCTCTTATAAAGTAAATCATGGCATTGTTGGATTCCATACGTTCCAGTTAAAGTAATTCCCCTTTATAACCGATTACCCAACAACTGTGATGAACATGTGAGATATCTCCCTTTAGAGATGACAAATTCTTCCTCAAATACCCCTTTAGCTTCAATCTTGGGCTTTGAACAAGACACAAATACTCATCTAGCTTCAATCTTGGGCTTTGAACAAGACACCAACCATCTTTCCTCCCATAGAGTAGGAGGAACTACGATTGCTCTGATTTCCCTGTTATCATTATGGGAATACGTAGGCATAAGATTGCGAAATCTTTTTCGAGCACACAAATCAAAAACTTTAGGTCCAGTACCTTACCAAAAACATCGAAAAACCCGAAAACAACAAGAATACTCTCTCAAAACTCCCAAAGGGGAAACTTTCCCAATTTATAACAGATAAACACCAGTAAGTAGATAATAGAGAAACATGCCAGAAACGATCTATGGATAACTATATATACGTTGGGTAATTGACAACTTCCCATTGTATAATCTGACCCCGGACCCCCCAATCTCTTAGCATTTTTTAAAGAAAACATTTGTGTGCAAGGTTAGTTTTAGATATCTTCCCTTTCCTTTCCAGCTTCATAGGATAAATAAGAAATCAGAAAGTAGCACCCAATTCCAACCATTGCGGTAAGGTGGTCGCGTCACCGACAAAAATCGCACGCTACAGAAAAATGGCAACTCTGCTGGGGAATTTTTTATTCTTTAGGATTAGAGTTCCTAAGAGGTCTAGGTTGTTTGGCATTTTCTATACTATATATATATATATATATATATATATATATATATATATATATATATATATATATATATATATATATTTATTGTCATACTACTTGATAGGGGTGGGCATCGGTTCGGGTTCGGGCCCAAAACCCCAATCCGGCCCAACCCTCGGGTGATATTTAAAGGCCTAATTCCGACCAATTTCACCATCGGTTTTTTTCGGTTCGGGTTGAAATGGGTTCGGGTAACAGTTTCGGTTTATTTCGGATTTCATTTGTAGTGGGCCAATTCAAAATCCAGCCCAAATAAATCTAATTTCTTTTTTACTTTTTTAAATGTTATTAACAAATTAGTAACTGAAATTGCAAGCCCAATTACAATCTAATACAAATGTTATTATAATTAAAAAAAAAAAAATCAACTGATTTTTTATATAAAAAATAACTATTATTTGTTTGGATTAAAAAAATACTAATTATTTGTTTGAGCTTACAAATTTATAATATTATTACAGAAACTTTAAAATATTATTACAGAAACTTTAAAGCCATATTATTTCAAATTCTATAATATTACTAGAGAAACTTTAAATCTATATTGAGATATAAAGTGTGTTTTGTCCATACTTCAACTATACTTCCTCCCGCTCATTTATATAAATAATACCTGTCATAAAAAATTTAAACAAGTAATATAATTATTCAACGATGAATAAAATTTAAAAGTTAAATAAACAATGAATGGTAAAAATAATAACAATTCAATTAATGATTTTGGCAAAAAAAAAAAAAAACAATTCTATGAATGATAAATTAATAGAGTAAAAGATCAATACTAATGATATAATTCAAAAGTTAAACAAAACTGTAAAAACAATAACAATTCTATTAATGAATTTGTAAAAAAAATAATTTTATTAATGAAGAATTAGTACTGAATAAATGATCAATATTTGATTAGACTCCCTACTATTAAAACTCATAAATTCTCATAAATCATCCACTAACACACATAAATAAGAGAATGATTTATTAGAAAAAAATGATTTTCTCATAAGTATTTAATGTTGTTTAGAAGTTACCAAAACAACATTAGCATGAAGTTACCAAAACAATTTTCTCATAAGTGTTTCTGCTCCATTATATTTGTTGTTCACTATTGGTCCTATTGTTGTTGCCTATATTAGGCTGAATTCCTACAAACTCTTCTCCAATCTGTGAAAAGAACTATACAAATTAGTATGAATTTTCTAGAAATATATACTGAACACAGTTGTATAATCTGGTTACTAAACATTTAGAACATTCAATTTGTATCCAAACACAACTAACTTTTGCTTACAAAGCTTATGAAAATAAAATGAAATGTTGCAGAACTCCTCTCCATTGCTTTCCTTAGCTACACAAAGTTATAACTTAAGAAACAGTAATATTTTTATTTAATGGCAATTTTTTTCAAGATCAAAAGAAAGTAAGAGTAAAAATAGTACTTTAAAAAACCAAAAAAAAGGGGGAAAAGATACCTGCACGCATCTATCTTCAATAAACTTCTTATCCCCACCACCATGTAGAACAATAGTATCATCAATGGTGACAGTAATCTGTTGCACATTGAATTAGATGTTTCTGTAACATTATAACATAACAGAAGAAACAAAGAACAGTTATGTTGGTTCAAGTCATGTACCTTTTTTGCAGTGCCAAGCATTTCAGGCCGAACTTTGTTGAGAGTTATGCCACGCACTTCTGTGATGACCTGTTTTCAAATTCATTGTGATCATTTTTAGCATAATATGCGGTAATCCCAAATGACCTTGGATGAGTCGAGTAATCATTGAATAATTTAACAGAAAACCAGTACAACCATAGAAGGAGGCCAGGTCCCAAACACAACAACCGGTTAATAAAATGTAGGTAGAGAATCACCTCTCCTCCTGTAAGAATTGCAAGATCATCGAGAACTGCTTTTCTATTATCCCCAAGCACAAACCTAAAATACAAACTTGAAATAAAGTGGAATACAAATATATACAAAATCAAGTTTCAAGTAGCTCGAAAATACATAGGGAAAGCACACCATTACTTCGGACTTGCAAATCCATAAATAAACAAAACATTTGACAAACACGCAAAACTAGGGGAAAAGGACAAGATACATGCTTCAAATATGCTATCTATAATGACCAAAATTCAAGTTGCATGTAACAGCAACAAAGAACATAAACTATATGTACATAGAGTGTTGAACAACAACAAAGAAAACCAAGTTACTTATACAATAATCTGAAATCAGGGTGACAATAAAACTAGCAATCAAGTTTGTTGAACCATGAGGTAGCAGGAAATATAACAAAGATGAACTCATTAATCACCTTAAGTCCAGCCTGATGCTTGTTGAGTACGAACTTTGGACTCTGAGAGAAATGTTAACAATAAAACAATGGACATGATAGTACACATACCAAGGTAAAATATCCTTGCTCCTCATATTTCATTTTCCTGTCACGTTTAGTTTCATCTTCTGTTAACAATCTTACCATTTGAAATCTTCATTAAAAAAACAGACGAAATTGGATGAAAAAACAACAAGCATATCGAAAACAATAGAAGAAAAAACAAAACCAAAACAGAGAAAAAAAACAAAATCAAAACAGAGAAAAATCTGAAAAACATAAACACAAATTTTAAAAGAGTTAAAGAGATAGAAATAAACCTAAAGTGGAATGACATCAATGAACATAGGCGGCGGTACAGAGAGAGACATCCAAAGATCTAAGGTGATATAAATAGATCGATGATGATAAGGAACAAAGATGAAAGTGTAGCATCTAGTTAGGTTAAAAACAAAACTAACAAAAACTGATGAGATGGAGGCGCAACTAGGTTAGAGAGAAGATTAGGGTCGGAACATCAGAGAGAGAAATATATAGAATTCACAATCTGGGTTGGACTGGGTTATTACAAGAGTATGAACTGGACTGGGTTAAGATTAGATTGGGCCTAGCCATAAAGATACCCTTAGATTCGGTCGGATTCGGTTTCCAACGGACCCAAAATTAATATCTGAATCCGACCGCACAAACCCGTAAAAACCCCTTGCTGCTTTCCGACCTAACCCGTCAACCGACTAAACCCGAACCGTGTCTCAAAGTGTGGATCGGAATGGTCGGATATCGTCGGATGGTTGCATTATGTCCACCCCTACTACTTGATACTCGTGTTTAATTTTCTGTCAACTGGGAATGCGATTAATATGCATGTGGAAAGTTTGAGAGAACATTAAGATAAATGATGGCATATCCTGGAAACGCTTATAGAAAGTGAATCCCGACCAAGCTAACTTGGCAGTCTACCGAATCAATCGAGGTACCCGTGCGGAAGTATCAATGTTGAACGACTGATTGTCGTGAAAGCATTGTCTTTCCCAGTGTGGTACCCATGACCCTGAGGATTTAGTAGAAGTTAATTATATGACCATTTGGTAGTGCGGTGACTATCGGAAACAGTTGATACATGATACTACACTCAAATGAGATTCATCATAGGATATTACAGCTCGCTCGAGTGAATCAACTTGCTGTTGATATCCCTAGGAGGGGTCAATGATTTTTGGAACCTTAGAACCCGTTCTACAGGTACAAAAATTGACCAAAATAGTACAACCTTTGGGCATGGGTAGAGCCATGACTCCATGTTCGTGACGTTGAACCCTTGAACCCATGTTTTCAAATGTTTTTATGTGGTGCATTCATGCATTCATCTAAAAAACTCTTTTCAAACATTTTTTTTTTTCAAAATAAACTAAATAATGATTGCAAATATCAGAGGTTGAGTTATGGATTTCGGTAGAAGAAAGACGCACAAGTACACCTTCAAGGCTCCGAAACTAGAAGATTTAAGGAAATTGGCAAGGATGATTACCAATCCCGAGGCTTTCAGAGCTAAGCACGGAGGACTATTGTCTCTGTTAAGGGTTAACGTAGTTGAAGGAATCTTGTCTACGCTGATTCAGTTCTACGATCCGGTTTACCACTGTTTCACTTTCCCGGATTACCAACTGGCACTAACACTGGAAGAGTACTCTCATCTGATTGATTTACCTATCACTGACCAAGCTGCATTTTCTGGACTGGAAGAAATTCCAAAGGAACAAACCATTGCAAAAGCAATCTCTTTGGACGAGTTAGAGGTTAGGACTCACATAACCACTAAAGGAGGAATCCAGGGTTCCCAGCTAAATTCCTGATGGAGAAAGCTCTATACTTTGCCAGTATTGGAAACATAACTGCTTTCGAAGACGTCTTTGTTCGGCTCATATATGGGTTATTCCTCTTTCCAAACATCGACAACTTCGTCGATACCAATGCTGTTAAGATATTCTTGATATGAAACCCCGTACCAACCTTGCTCGCAGATGCTTATCATTCTATACATTTAAGGAATTTGTACAATGGAGGAATGATCACATGCTGTGTACCCTTACTCTACAAATGGTTCATTTCCCATTTGCCCAAGTCTGCTGCTTTTTGGGATCACAAGAGTACTCTACGTTGGTCACAAAAGATTATGTCTCTTACCAACTCTGACATAGATTGGTATAATAGGATTTACGATGGGATATAGATCATCGACAGATGTGGAAATTTCCCTAACGTACCCCTCATTGGAACTAAAGGAGGAATCAACTTTCATCCAATTTTAGCTCGCCGTCAACTCGGATACCCGATGAAGAATATCCCACATAATGTTTATCTGGAAGGTCTTTTCTTCAAGGAAGGGGAAAATGACAGGGCACTGAAGAAAGAAATAGTGCATGCCTGGCAACATATTTTCAAGAAAGGCAGAGAGTCTTTGGGAAGACCAAAATGTACCTCCATGGAACCTTATCTCCACTGGGTGCAAACTAGAGCCCTAAAGCTGAGGATGCCTTACCCTCGTCAAGAAGTTTTTCCATTAAAGGAATCTGTCCTTTATTTCATGTCTGATGTGGAAAAACTCTAGGTCGCTCTCAACAAAGTTCAACGTGAGAAAAGCTCTTGGAAAAACAAATACCGAATCCTCAATTTGGAGTGTACCAAGATTTAGGAACTGTTAAAGGAGAAGGATGCTCTGATTGAGATATTAGAGCAGCATGCCATAGAAAGTCAGGAAGATCGAAGAAATTTGCTCACTCCTTTCACTTGGCAAAGGGTCATCGACCCGGGAACGGCTGAAGAGCCCCAATCAAAGAAAAGGAAAATACAGGACCCGACATCTGAGCTCTCTTCAGAGAGAACTCACGATCCATGAGTTTAGGCATTTTCTGTACAGTACTTTGTAAAATACTGCAATCTTTCGAATTCAATAAAAGGGGTCTCCCCCACTGTGTGATATTTGCAATATATTTGTTGAAGTTTCTTTTTAAATAAAACAAAAAAAAAAAAAAAATATGTCATTGCATATCATTCATCATTCTCACATAACGTATTTTTCTTATCCTTGAGTCTCACGTATGTGTCACAATTCTAGAGTCAAACTGTCTCACTCATACAATACTCAGGCCAATCGACAAAAGAAAATGGACGATCTCGAGGAAGAAAATAGAGAGCCGAGAGAATAAATCGACGCTCTGAAGGAAAGTTTGGAAAAACTTCACAGTGACATGCAATCCCTGGCGGCAGCTCAGGAGCAGCGACATCAAAAGACTGTAATCTCAGAGATCACATCTACGCCTATAATGGAGACACATGAGAATCATCCTCGGTACAACATGCCTAAGGGGTGCCCCTAGGGCATGCCTCTCAACTTTGTACCTGAAGGATATATCCCACCGGTCACTGAATACCCAGAAACCGTAGCAGGAACCATTGGACCACTGCATGCCATTCGCGGTCAAGACTTATTCGAAAAAGACGCCGCCGACCTCTGTTTGGTCCCTAATGTAAAGATACCGCACAAATTCAAGGTGTCTGACTTTGAAAAATACAAAGGCAACTCTTGCCCTCAAAGTCATCTGGTGATGTACGCTCGAAAAATGTTTACTCAGACAGAAAATCAACAGCTATTGATCCATTACTTCCAAGACATTTTTACCAGTGCCGCACTCAAATAGTACATGGGTTTAAACCGCACCAAGATCAGTACTTTCAGAGATCTCAGCGCTGCCTTCGTTCAACAGTATAAATACAATTTGGACATGGCACCGGATATGGATCAGCTCAGAGCAATGTCAGAGAAGGACAAAGAAACCTTCAAAGAATATGCTCAGAGATGGCGTGAAATTGTCGCCCAGATCTGTCCCCCTCTCGAGGAAAAGGAAATGACAAAGATTTTCCCGAAAACATTGAGCTCGTTTTATTACGATCGCATGGTCGCCAGTGCGCTCAGAGATTTCACTGAAATGATGAACATGGGAGTATGCCTTGAAGAAGAAGTATGAGAAGGACGATTGGTCAAAGATGCAGAGCCATCAAGCAGTACTAAGAGATACGGTAGTGCTTTCCAAAAGAAGAAAGAGCAAGATATCAGTAATATCTCTCTGGGAAAGCAAAGGTGAAGGTATCAACCAGTAGCGGCGGTAACTCCGGCTATCAACCCAACGCCAGCTCCAACTTATCAACCTCAGGTTTCTCAGAGCCAATCAAGTCAGCAACAGTATCAGCAAAGGCCACAATAGCCTTTTCAGCAGGCTCATCCACAGTACAACAACAACAATCGTACTACACGACCATTAGGTTTCGACCCTATACCGATGTTGTAGCAGAACTATTTCCACTTTTACTGGCCAAAGGGCATGTCCAAACTAGGACTCCTCTTACAATACTAGAAAATCTGCCTTTTTGGTTCAAAGCGGATCAAACTTGCCCTTAACATCAAGGAGGATCGGGGCACAACATTGAGAATTGTCTCAGCTTCAAGTCTGATGTACAGAAGCTTGTCAGGAATGAGATCTTATCTTTCAAAGATACTAATCCGAATGTTCAGACGAACCCGTTGCCACAACATGAGAAGACTGCAGTGAATTTAATAGAAGAAGAATTTAGCTGCAGTTATCAAATTCACGATGTACTCCTATTGGGAACTAATTTGGTGAGGATGCATTGCAGACGGAGCAGGTACGGTCATGTGCCGTCTCACAATTATCACCAGTGTGATATCTGCTCAAAAAATAATCAAGGGTGTGTCGTAGTACAAGTTGCTTTACAAGAACAAATGGATTCAGGATCACAGGATTCGCGAAGTAAACATGGCCCATACACATCCCAACATTGTTCAGAACCACAACATTCTTGCGATGAACGTCAATTTGGTGGCGATGCATTCAAGGCAAAGTCAATATTATAATCTGCCACGACACGATTACAACACTTGTCTAGTCTTCTCAACAAACAATCAGGGATACTCTTTTATACAAGAGGCCCTCCAACGTCTGATGGATCTCGGATGGATCCAAGAATACCGTGAAAGAAATGACCATCAAGTCAATATGGTTCAGATATTTGACATACGCTTGATGAATACCAGTCTAGTGGAACTACATGCTAAGCAAGTCAGGCTCGGTTTTCTGGCTTCACATGATTATCAAGACTGTAAAGAATACCGTGAAGGCGACCAAGAGTGTGCACTTGTACAAAGAATGCTCCAACATTTGTTGGACCACTGGTGGCTTCCAATTTACTTGGATGAAGCTACACAACAGATTAACATGACTGATGGGAATCCTGATAGACATCATCAAAGTTGTGATATCCGCTCAACAGAAACAGATCTAGTAAAGATGCACTTCATACAAAGCGGGTGTGGTCGAGTACCATCGCATAATTATGAGCACTGTAGAGTATGCTCGAAAAATAACCAAGGATGTTATTTAGTATGATCAGCCCTCCAAAATCAGTTGGGCTGAAAAGAGATTCGACCATGTTCGAGTTTTGGGTCGATTAACATGTTACAAGACTACCTCCCTAGTCAAAGCAAAAACTCTTTCGTAATCTCCAACCATGGAATGACCAAAGACGTTTGCGCCATAATCCCTCTACTCAATGAATCAAGAATCCCTCTTGGTGATAGAAAAGTTCCCAACCAGGAATTGATTGAGGTTGCCTATAACGGTCAGAGAAATCAGAAAGCCCTGTGATTATCTACCTGCCAGGTCCAATAACGTACAAGTCGGATAAGGTTATCCCTTACAAGTATGGTGCAACGACCATTGAAAACGGAAAATAAACTCCATTACCCTCCGTTATGAACATTGCCGACATCAGTCGAGTTACCCAGAGCGGTCGAATCTTCAACAGAGGAGTTGGAGAACCGGCCAAAGAAAAGGTACCTCAAACGGAAGTTCCAAATTAACAAGTCAGTCAATCCAGTAATCCAGAACTTGTAAAGAACAACGATGAGATGCTGGAGCTCATCCAGAAAAGCGAGTGCAACATTGTGGACCAATTGTTGCAAACTCCGCCTCAAATTTCTGTACTATCGCTCCTGCTTAGTTCAGAAGCTCACAGGGAAGCTCTACAGAAAATCTTAGAGTAAGCCTTTGTGGAACAAGATGTGACAGTAGGATAATTTGACAACATCATTTCCAACATCACTTTCTGCAACAACTTGGGATTCAGTGATGAAGAACTGCCGGAAGAATGCAGAAATCATAATATGGCGCTTAACATTACAGTCAACTGCCAAGATGATGCTTCAGCCAGCGTACTGGTGGACACAAGGTCATCTTTGAATGTTATGCCAAAATCAACTCTGATACGACTATCATTTCAAGGAGCTCCGATGAGAGGCAGCGAGATCATCGTCAAAGCCTTTGACGGGTCTAGAAAAATAGTTATCAGCGAAGTTGATCTTCCCATAACCATCAGTTCTCACACTTTCCATGTCATGGATATCCGGGCAGCATACAACTATTTATTAGGAAGAACTTGGATACACAAAGCTGGGGTAGCCACTTCAACACTTCACCAAAAGCTGAAGTTCGTCAAGAATGACAAATTAGTCATAGTGTGCGGAGAGCAAGCTTTAATCATGAGCAACTTATCGTCATTCTCCGGTGTAGAACTGGAGGAGATTGTTGGAACCCAGTTCCAAGAACTCTCGGTAAGCAATGATAATCATTCAAAAAGAGGGACATCGATTTCCTCATACGAGGACGCTCTCGAAGTAATCAAGAGTAATGACACAAACGGATAGGGACAGATTGTAATTCCTACTGATAACAAGACAAAGAAAGGTCTTGGTTTCTCTTCAACCTGTGCCCAGACTACAAAGATGGACGAAAGTTTTCGTCCTATTCAGGATTTCTTCCACAGTGGAGGTTTCCTCCACCCAGTGTCTCAAGAAGTACACACCATCAATGAGAGCGACTCCTCCGATACGGAAGAGGAGTGGAAGTCTTATCTCAACGATAAAGGTTATATGTCTCTGGGAGAAGCGCTCACGCCATTTTGCTTTCCCATGCAAAGCCCAAGATATATACCGAGATCAGACGTCCGGATAATCTATGGAGATTGTGATCCTGAAGGATGTCGTGCTCCACCTAATTCATTAGAAGATGATCTAATGAAAGACAGCTTTGACCAAAATTATTATGATCCCCTGGAAGACTTGCCTATCTGGAAGCCGTACACAGAAGACTTGGGGCAAAAGATTCAGCCTAATAATTCCTATCAGCTGAGCAATATTGAAAGAATACCCACGTCCCCACCGAGTCATGGGATCATTACTCAGGACATTCCAAAGATAACCAGCACCATGATGATGAATCTGCAAAGATTGTAGGACATGAGTTCATCAACTATGCTTTTCCTGAGGTCAACGTCATTGAGGAAGATGACTCGTCCACTCCCACAGAAATATGGGGCACTTTAGGACAGCCGAGTGGCAAGTACGATTTCTTAGTCAAGTACACTGCTCCTGAAAGCTCTCGCATCAGATACGAGGACATCCAGCTAACTGGATGGAAATATCCTCTTGAGAGTGAAAACACTAGGGAAGATACAACAGAAGAGTTCGATTATGACAATTCTGCTTGGGAGAAAGACTCCAATGATCCTACTCTGCCAGAAACCAGCGTTGTTTCTGAAGACAAACCAAGAAGGAAGATACTAGAATTTGTGATTCACATAGGAGTTCGTCGCTGATGGGTTGCTGTCGATGTCCCGAAAGTCGTCCATAAGTCTAAGTAATTACCATCTTTGTTTTAACCTTTCACCTTGCCCAAGTGAAATGGATGTTTCTATAGGGCTCACTTTTTCTGTAAATGTCCCTCTCCGCTTCGCCCAAAGCGATATAGTTTTGTTTTATAGGGTTGTATTTCAAGAATCGACAAATCATGAATAAATAATTTCATTCTGAATTCCCACATTTATTGTTGTTTTCTCTTTTCATTTTTCAGAAAATGGTAATCCTAAAAACAACCCAAAATAAAAACAAGCATTTTTCAGAAAAATACACTGCACACACTTTTGCATTCTCTCTGTCCTTGCTAAAAAACAAATCATCACGTCATGCAGATTGCTTGTTTTAAACCCCATTGAAACATACGATCTAATGCCTTCTCCCAACTTTGAGTTCCCGGTATTTGAAGTTGAAGAAGAGGACGAAGAAATTTCAGAAGAGATCTCCCGACTACTCAGACAAGAGGAAAGGTCTATTGAGCCTCACAAAGAGCCGTTGGAAACGGTTAATCTGGGTTCAGAAGAAGAGAGAAAAGAAGTTAAGATTGGAGCACTGCTCAGTCCAACTGTCAGAAAAGACTTAATAAAACTTCTGAAAGAGTTTCCAGATGTGTTTGCTTAGTTCTATCAGGACATGCCAGGTTTAGATACCAGCATCGTGGAACACCACTTACCGCTTAAAACAGAATGTCCTCCGGTGAAACAAAGATTGAGATGGACTCATCCGGATATGGCTATCAAGATTAAAGAGGAAGTGCAAAAACAGATCGACGCAGGTTTCCTTGCCACCTCAGAATATCCTCAATGGCTAGCTAACATAGTGCCAGTTCCGAAAAAGGACGGAAAAGTCAGAATGTGTGTAGGCTACAGGGATCTGAACAAAGCATCCAAAGGATGACTTCCCCCTGCCACACATTGACATGCTGGTAGATAGCACAACAAAGTTCAAAGTCTTCTCCTTCATGGATGGATTCTCGGGCTATAATCAAATCAAAATGGCACTGGAAGATATGGAGAAAACTTCATTCATCACCCCATGGGGCACCTTTTGTTACAAGGTAATGTCGTTCAGTTTGAAGAACGCATGGGCAACCTATCAAAGGGCCATGACAACTCTGTTTCACGATATGATGCACAAAGAGATTGAAGTATATGTCGATGCCATGATTGCAAAATCTAAAATAGAAGAAGAGTATGTGGAACACATATCAAAGCTATTTGAGCGTCTGAGAAAGTATAAACTCCGTTTGAATCCTAATAAGTGCACATTTGGTGTTCGCTCAGGAAAACTCTTGGGATTCATAGTTAGCCAAAAAGGAATCGAGGTTGACCCTGACAAGGTCAAGGCCATTCAAGAAATGCCTTCTCCAAAGACTGAAAAATAGGTCAGAGGATTTTTGGGACGTCTAAATTACATCTCAAAGTTTATATCTCTTATGACCGCGACATGCACGTCAATCTTTAAACTACTCAGAAAGAATCAAAGCTGCGTATGGACAGAAGACTGCCAAAAGGCTTTCGACAGCATCAAAGAATATCTGTTGAATCCACCTATTCTATCTCCTCCAGTGAAAGGAAGACCACTAATCATCTACCTAACAGTCTTGGAAGACTCCATGGGTTGTGTACTTGGTCAACAAGACGAGACAAAAAGAAAAGAGTCTGCCATTTACTACTTAAGCAAGAAGTTCACTGACTGTGAAACTCGGTACACTATGCTCGAGAAAACTTGATGCGCTCTGACTTGGGCAGCCAAACATCTTCGCCAGTACATGATTTGTCACACTACTTGGTTAATATCCAAAATGGATCCAATCAAGTTTGTCTTTGAAAAGCCTGCTCTCATGGGAAGGATTGCCTGTTGGCAGATGTTGTTATCAGAATATGACATCGAATATCATGCTCAGAAAGCTGTCAAAGGGAGTATTTTAGCCGATCATTTAACTCATCAACCGATTGACAATCACGAATCAGTCGAATTTGACTTCCCAGACGAAGATGTCATGTACTTGAAAATGAAAGATTGCGATGAGCTGCTACCCATTGAAGGCCCAGAACCAGGTTCCCAATGAGGACTAATATTCGACGGAGCTGTCAACACTTATGGAAACGGAATTGGGGCAATCATAGTAACACCTCAGGGTACCCATATTCCTTTCACTGCCAGACTGACATTCAAATGCACAAAAAACGAGGCCGAATACGAAGCTTGTATCATGGGTCTCGAAGAAGCTATTGAATTAAGGATAAAGAACTTGGATGTGTATGGAGACTCAGCCCTGGTTATCAATCAGATCAAAAGAGAGTGGAATACATACCAATTAGGACTGATTCCTTACAAAGATTACGCAAGAAGGTTGTTACCATTCTTCAACAGAATTGAGTTTCATCACATCCCTCGTGAAGAAAATCACATGGCTGATACACTAGCCACTCTCTCTTCCATGATTAGTGTAAGTCAATGGAATGACGTACCTAAGATTGACATAATGCGCCTTGAAAAGCCCGCTTACATCTTTGCAATGGAAGCAGTCATCAACGACAAACCCTGGTATCATGATATCAAGTGCTCCCTTCAAAGACAAGAGTACCCACCCGGGGCATCAAGAAAAGATAGGAAGACTCTTAGAAGACTGGCTGACAGTTTTTTCCTGAACAGTGATACACTTTATAAGAGAAACTTCGACATGGTTTTGCTCAGATGCGTAGACAGACAAGAAGCAAACATGTTGATGAAAGAAATTCACGAAGGCTCCTTTGGCACTCATGTCAATGGACACACAATGGCAAGAAAAATTCTAAGAGCAAGATATTATTGGCTGAAAATGGAATCCGATTGCTACAAGTACATGAGGAGGTATCACAAGTGTCAGATATACGCTAACCAAATCCATGTACCGCCAACGCATCTCAAAGTTCTTTCTTCTCCATGGCCTTTTTCTATATGGGGAATCGACATGATTTGCATGATCGAACCCAAATCTTTGAACGGACATCGGTTCATCCTGGTAGCCATTGACTACTTCACCAAATGGGTCAAAGTAGCGTCATACACCAATGTAACCCGACAAGTAGTGGTCCAATTTATCAAGAACAATCTCATCTGTCTTTATGGTGTTCCAAGCCAGATCATTACGGATAATGGATCCAACTTGAACAACAAGATGATAAAAGAGTTGTGTGCTGAGTTCAAGATCGAACACCACAACTCATCTCTCTACCGACCTAAGATGAACGGAGCGGTAGAAGCGGCTAACAGGAACATCAAGAAAATCGTTCAAAAGATGGTTGTAACCTACAAAGACTGGCATGAAATGCTGCCCTTTACTCTTCACGGTTATCGCACATCCGTCTGAACTTCAATAGGGGCAACCCCTTTCTCTCTAGTATATGGCATGTAGGCAGTGCTCCCCATAGAAGTACAGATCCCATCAATCCGGGTATTGATGGAAGCTAAGCTAACAGAGGCTGAATGGTGTCAGAGTCGACACAATGAACTGAACCTAATCGAAGAAAAGAGAATGATAACTCTATGTCACGGTCAGTTATATTAGCAAAGAATGAAGAAAGTGTTCGACAAAAAAGTCCGACCCCGTGTCTTCAGAAAAGGAGACCTCATGCTCAAGAAGATACAATCATTCCTCACTGATTCCAGGGGCAAATGGACTCCGAATTATGATGGCCCTTATGTGGTTAAGAAAGCCTTCTCAAGCGGTGCCTTGAGACTCGCACTTGGCTGATTACCATTTTATCAATAAAATTTGAGCCCTAGTGCTTTTGTTTGCAATTCTCATTTATTTAGCTTTATAGAATGACATTTTTAACATGATCAACGATTCTTGAAACAAATGAATTTACATGTCAAATTTTATTCTGCTTTTAAAATGAAGATGGCAATTCCTTTTGACTTTGAACATCAAAAAAGAACATCGATGGCTTCTCCGGAAGTGATCAAACCCCAAAATGCAGATCAAAGTACTCCTTCTAAACCAGTACACCTGAATGAAGGATCAACTATTTCAGATGTAATATCCCATCTGATATCCCCGACAGAGTTCTTACCTCTGAAGATCAATTGATGATTTTATACCCCCACAGGCTCTACCTCTCCTAAGCAAGGCAGGATTGTTATCTTAAACCGATGGTACTTTTTATCCCCCGCAGTGACCGAGTATCCAGTCGTATTGATTCACTAGTCTGTACATTGCATCTGTTTTGTCAGCATAAACATACATACATCATGCATAATCGGTTCATATACATATTCACATTGCATTACTATCGCTTTGGTCATACTCATCCCCAAGTGATAAAAGTCCTCTCACCGAAAGTTGTCAGTTCTTTCCTCATCCGGAAATGTATCGTCCGAGCAATATCTCCTAGTTTATTTTTGGATTAGAGCCTGTCCTCGACCACTTTGATAACTTGAACCTCTGAAAGGCAAGAAGACATTCGACAGACACCTTTGGAACATCACTCTTCACCATTGGAGATGATATTTTTTCGCTTTCCTGAATTAAATAAAATCCCCAGTGAAAGCCTCTGAACCAAAGACGCTCGACAATACATCAGTTTTTCTCCCAAGAAATTTGATGTCATTGGAGTCATCGGCACCTCAAAATTGGATCACATCACATGGAATTTCTCCAAAAATATCTCGAAGAAAAGTATGATGTAATATCCCCAAGCAAAAAATGGTCTTTCAAGAGACTCGTTTTCCCCAGTAGAGTCAACAGATGACATCTCTAACGGAGAAGTTTGCACACCTCTATAGCTCAGACAAATGGGAGTCCCCAGCAAGTCTGACCTCAAATTTTTTCCATCAAACAGCGCCTCCCGAGTGAAAACTCGACGAGAAGTTTGATGAAGGCTGCTACAAGCGTTCCTTTTCGAGGAAGGAACTTGACAAGAAGAAACTTAGACCAGTTCCATGGCAAAGACCAGGATCGATGGGAGGTTTATTTCAGAAAACTTAGACCAGTTCCGTGGCTAAAGACCAGGATCGATGTGAGGTTTATTTCAGAAAACAGAGACCAGTTCCGTGGCTAAAGACCAGGATCGAGGGGAGGTTTATTTCAGAAAACTGAGACCAGTTCCATGGCTAAAGACCAGGATCGAGGGGAGGTTTATTTGAGAATCTGAGACCAGTTCCGTGGCTGAAGACCAAGATCGAGGTGAAGTTTTACCCTTTTCTAAGTAACATTGCTTAGCGAAAGAAGATGGATGAGCAAACAGCTATTCATAACCACAGTCAAAATTTCAGGTATTTCGATATTTAATCCTCTTGCTCCCTAAATGTCCGAATATCATCGCCATTCACACCCTCAGGTCCAAGAAAATTAAATAGGGGCATCTGTCATACCCCAAATTTTGACCACAAGATTTCCCATCATTGTGAAGATCATCACCACAATATGGATATACCATCATACTTCATCAATCTCCTTAAGGATTGTTGAGCATTCATTACAATCAAGAATTAGGGTTTTTGAGCCCTCTCAGAACATTTAGACAAAAGATCAATCAAGAAATTACATGATCTTGTCTAACCTCTCAAACATCCATGAAGGATCAATAGGTCTCCTATATCAAGAATCAAGCACAAGGTTGCAACATTCCAAAGTGGGTCAAGCCTCAAGATCGCCAGTGTCACCAAATTAGGGTTTTGGTCGACCAAGGCCTCCAGATGAAAATTTTCATCTGAGCATGAGCCAATACCTTAAAACATGATCCAAGGAGCTTAAAGGGACCTCCTGGACCCAATCATCAAGTCAAAACAACCTCAAGATGAGCATTCATCAAAAATCAAGAATTAGGGTTTCTTGACCTAATTCACCCCTAAGTTGACTTTTAAGACAAGGCATGAACCATGACCTCAAGACATGATTTGAGGGCCTCAAATACACCACATTGATCCATTTACAATCATGGATTAATCCAAAAAGCTTGATTCACAAGTTTCAATTTCATCTGGACCACAATTAGGGTTTTGAAGAAAAAGTCAACTGTACCTTTGAATTTTGACCAAGACATGTTCCCAAACCTTGGGACATGGTTCAAGACACCCTAAAACACCTATGGAATCCATCCATTAGGTTTAAATTAGGTCAAGAACTTGATTACATAGAGGATCACACAGTTTGAAATTCATCTGACAAAAAGTCAACTGTGCCTAAAATCAACTTTGACTTTTGGGAATTTTTCACAAATATGGCTCCCCTAAGTCAAAAACAATGTTAATGTATGGTTTTTATCATCATTCATCAAGAAAAATCATGAAAAGTGAGGTTTCTTGCAAAGGGGGCAACCATAAGAAACTTAAATTTTTCTAAGTTATGGAACAAAAGTGATTTGGTACCAACTTTGCAAGGTCAGAACTCTTAAACCACAAGGCCATTTGCTTCCATCCAAAGCTCAAATGATAGCTCTCATCACATACTTCAAATATGTCAACTACATCTCATTCCAAATCCTCATGGATTTTAAGTTATGGATTGATCAAAATCACAAAAAATGAAAATGGACATTTTCATTCCAACACTTAGTGAATTTTTCAAGTCAGAATCTGTTTCACTTTTTCCAAACTTTGGGGTCATTTTTCTCCATGATCCACATAGATCTAAGTCCAAATGTAAACACCAAAGTTGAAGCACAATGTATCAACATTTCAAAGAGCTCACCAGCATGAAAAAACTCCACTTGAGCAAGGAGTTATGGAGTGTCCAACATGCCTTATTGCAAAATGTTGCAAGACAGTTTTGGTGATTACTTGCCACACACGATTTTTCTTATCATGAGCAATAATCAAAGCCTCTCAGATTCATTGCATAGCAGAGGGAATCAAGACAAAACCTGCAAATTTGAGTCAAGAAGCCAAGAAAGCTTTCAACTTGAAGTAATGGTTTTGTCACATTATGCCTTGAATTCAAAGGCATTTATGTGCAATAGTGCACATTCAACAAAAGGACATCCCTCAGTCAAGATGCTTACATAAACAACAATAAAAATGAATGAGGAATGTGGAATTGGTCAATTAGTAGCTAATCTATTTGGACACCTTGGTGTACCTTGCATTAGGGGTAATGATACCATTCCAAAACCATTGAACAAAAGTCTTATCTTCTAATATGGAACTGTTCATCCAAGACAAACCTCCTCTACTATAAATAAAGGTCACATTGCTTCATTCAGATCACACCAAAACAATCCCAACATTGTTTTCTCTGAATTCCCTCTTGTGCATCAAAATTCCAAATTCTTGAGAAGTGATTATTGGGTTTTGAAATAGAAATCAATGCAGCTTGAACCAATGATCCAAACACATCATATATACCTTATAAAAGTGATCTAAACCTCTAAATCACATCTGTAACATCCAAATCATCATCTCCATAGTTCACTTGATCAAGTTGCAGTTGGATTCGAGCTACTCAATTCAGAGGGATTCAAGCCATTCCAATCATTGCAACACAATCCTTGAGACCTAAGGAAGTTATCCAGATCATTGTTTCACTTCTGTAACACATCTATAAAAGAATTCGATTCCTTCTTGCAGAGGTAAGCCTTGAACTTTCAAACTCATTAATGCATGCATCATAAACATGTTTTCAAGTTACCAATGTGTTTCTGGATGTTCATAGATCATTTTCCCTCAATCAATTGCTATTTATCTTGCGTGTATAAGATTTCACATAGCTCTTGCATTTTTAGGGTTCATCTGATTATAACATGTTATCTCTTGATTCACTTAATTTAAATAAAATTGAAAAGAGCCATCATGTTCCTTGTTAAAAAACGAACAATTTCATTTTTACATCTTTCAAAATGATTGAGAAACGAGAGAGATAGCATGCTTCATGCAAATCTGATGTTTGTTCAAGGAAGAAGATGACCATGGCGCCATTTTCAGGTTTTTAGAACCAAACATAGTATATATTATTCACTTGCCAATATATGTTTGAATTGGCATTGCGCCCTAGTGGAAACACCAGTATTTGTGTGTGTGTAGCGAGCGAGAGGTCTGTGGTTCGAATCCCCCTCGCCCCAGACCTTTTGGTTTTATTTTTTTGAACCATTTTCAAAGGTTATTTTCATATATTATCTACTCTTTCCATTCTCTATCAGCCCACGTACATGGCTCAGATGGTAAAGTTTTAAACTCTCCACCCCAAGGGCGTGAGTTCAAACCTTGGGAGGACCATCCCATATTTTTTACCACTTAATTTCTTCATTTTTTTACAACTTCTAAAATAACTTCAAAAATTAATTTCTCTTTCAATTTCAATCATTTTTTAATGATTATTTTTTTCAAAATTCATAAATATGTTAGAGTATTTTATTCCACAAAAAAAATCAAAAAGATATTATTTATTTAATATATTTTGAATTTTTGAAAAGAATTACTTTTAATTGTTTTTAAACATTTTAAATAAATTATTTCTCTTGACTTTTTCAAACTTCAATTGATTTTCAAATCATTCTATGGATAAAACATGATTTTTCAAACACTTATCCAAGATCACAACTTATTTCTCACACATGTTTGGTAATTTTGATCATTTTAAATTATTTTTATTCAAATAAAAATGTATTTTTCAATCAAATTAGGGTTTTGATTATTTTCACCATCACAAACACTTTTCAAAACACTTTTGGGCCTCTAATAGAGTGTAAGACTCACCCCTTGTCACATAAATAAATTTTGGGCTTCAGTCATTGTATTAGTCCCAGTGCGTTTTCTAAAACCGCGGCGCAATCGTCACCTTTTAAACAAAATCATCTGGGCCTCCCTTTGGTTGTAAGTCCTATTTTTCTTCTTTTTCAAACATTTTTGGGCCTCTAATAGAGTGTAAGACCCAACCCCTTTGTACATAAATAATTTGGGCCTCAGTCATTGTATAAGTCCCGATACGATTTTTAAAACGACGGTGCGATCACTGTTTTTTTATCTGGCCTCTCCCTGAGTTGTAAGCCCCGTCTCTTGTATAAAAATAAACTTTTGGGCCTCTAATAGAGTGTAAGACCTATCCTTTTTTGCTAATACAATAATTTGGGCCTCAGTCATTGTATAAGTCCCTCTGTGGCTTTCAAAACTACGACGCGATTGTCCCCTTTTTAAAAGAGTTCATTTGGGTCTCTCTTTAAGTATAAGCCCCAAACTTCCTTTTTAAACAACTTTCCTTTTGATTTAGATTCAAATTCATAGTCTTATCAAAACTTTCTTCAATTTCTTGAATAACTAACCATACAGCTGTGGTTACAATGCTGGAGCTTGCACACCTGTAAGTTCTACTATTTCTTCTACAATTACTTGCTTATATATTTCATCTGTATATATATGCCTCTACATATTTGCTTAGAGTTTTCCCCAGGAATTAGGTCTAGGTCTAGATCAAAGCAGTGGTTATTCTTTCAACACAGTCAAAACTAGTTCCCCATAGGAAATTCCAGATATCGTTTTGCCTCCTCTTGGGCTTATACAATATGGAACAGAGAAAGACATTATTCCCGGTGAAACTTTTCTCAAGACTGTCACAACTTAGAAATATATGTACAAGAAATTCACTTCCCCAAAGAGGATTAATTCCTGGTGAAACCACTCTTGAATTTCTTCAAACCTTATAACTGTTCACTAAAGAAAGGATTATTCCCGGGTAAACCTTTCTTGAACTTTTCTCAGGCTTGGACCCACAGGCTTCCTAAAAGCATCCCCAGCCTCCTATTGGGCTTTGTACAAGGACCCTCAGGCTTCTCAGAAGTTCTCAGCCTCCTCTTGGGCTTAGTACAAGGACCCAAAGACCTCCTACAAGTATAGGACAGAACCTAGTCATCTTTTGCTAGTTCAATCCTCCAGAGAGTTAGAATTCCAAAACATCAGATCAGTTTAGGGTTGATTCTCATCCCTTAAAACATCAACTTCCTCTTGGGCATCATACAAAGATCAACCTCTTCATACCAGTAGACTTGGAAAGTCTCATCTCCTCTTGGATCTCAAAGAAACCTACAAGTTTCCTAAATGCACAGGAAAAAACCCTGATCACTTCATCAATCTCCAACAGAGTTAAAACCTCCAAAGGTTAAAAAAAACTCAATCTTTAAGCTCTCACTCTAAATTCCCCAGCTAGGGTCAAATTACCACCAATAAACCCTTATAAAAATCAGAACCTCAAGGCATCTGATATTTCAACTCTTCTTCACTCCCCAGCAAGAGTTGATTCTCCAATTTGGACCTGTCTCTGGATCTCAATAATCCTCAGCAGAAGTCAGCCTCCTTTTAGGCTTCATATAAGAAACTCCCCAACCAGCCTCCTCTTAGGCTTTGTATAATGATTGGGCTTTGTACAAGACAGACAAAATATTTTCCAGCTGAGTCAATAACTTTTAGCCTCAATCTTGGGCTTTGTACAAGACAGATAAAATCTCTCCCTAGTGGAGTCAATTCTTTTAGCCTCAATCTTGGGCTTTGTAAGAGACAGACCAAACTTTCCCCGGAATAGTCAATTCTTTTCAGCCTCAATCTTGGGCTTTGTACAAGACATAAATAAAACACCCTAAGCAGAGTCAACCTTTTAGCTTCAACCTTGGGCTTTGATCAAGGCACACAAAAATCAACATCCCCTCAGAGGAAATCAAGATTTCTCTGTAGGAAGACATTTCTCTGTACATCACACATCAAAATAGACAATAAAAAAAACCTAATTCCAGATAATTGCTGTAAGTGGCACACTTGTTGATTCAAAAATCCAAGCTGTGGTCCCTCTTTATCCTGGTAAATCCCTTCTTTCATCTAATTGCTGTAAGTGGCAAGCCTCTGGATTATTTACATCCTAGCCAATGTCCCTCTCTTAGCATGTAAAGACTCCTAAGGAAAAATGGCATTGCTCTACACTGAGTTAAAGTTTCTTCCTTCTGGACATCTCTCTTATAAAGTAAATTATGGCATTGCTGGATTCCATACATTCTAGTTAAAGTAATTCCCCTTTATAATCGATTACCCAACAATTGTGATGAACATGTGAGATATCTCCCTTTAGAGATGACAAATTCTCTCTCAAATACCCCTTTAGCTTCAATCTTGGGCTTTGAACAAGACACAAATACTCATCTAGCTTCAATCTTAGGCTTTGAACAAGACACCAAACATCTTTCCTCCCATAGAATAGGAGGAACTGCGATTGCTCTGATTTCCCTATTATCATTACGGGAATACGTAGGCATAAGATTGTGAAATCTTAGCGAGCACACAAATCAAAAACTTTAGGTCCAGTACCTTACCAAAAACATCGAAAAACCCGAAAACAACAAGAATACTCTCTCAACACTCCCAAAGGAGAAACTTTCCCAATTTATAACAGATAAACACCAGTAAGTAGATAATAGAGAAACATGCCAGAAACGATCTATGGATAACCATATATACGCTGGGTAATTGACAACTTCTCATTGTATAATCTGACCCCGGACCCCCCAATCTCTTAGCATTTGTTAAAGAAAAAATTTGCGTGCAAGGTTAGTTTTAGATATCTTCCCTTTCCTTTCCAGCTTCATAGGATAAATAAGAAATCAGAAAATAGCACCCAATTCCAACCATTGCGGTAAGGTGGTCGCGTCACCGACAAAAATCGCACGCTACAAAACGCGCCATGACCTGGTTGGCTTGGGCAAGGACCAAGTTTTCTTCATTTGCAAGAAGGGCATAACTTCTTCATTTCTCCATGAAAATGGATGAAACAAAGACGGATACTGCCTAGAATTTCAAGAGGAATTCAATGGTGGTTTTAGATTTTTCTAAAAATGCCTACATTTTAAAACCCGATAATGGTTCCTAAAAGGCTTCAAATTTGCAAGTTCTATGCTACAACTATACACAATTAATAATAGCACTATAAAATGGTTCAAACACAACAAGTAAGACATATATGACATGTTCAAAATCAATGTACATCAAAACAATGCATATTTGACAAAGTACCAAGTTCAAGTGAAACTTACCTCTTGAAGCACAAAGCCAACTTCTGAGATACTTGTTACAGAAGTGAATGAATGCCTTGGACACCTCTATTAGACCTTAATGGAGCTTTTTGAATGCTTGGAATCAATAGAAATCCACTAGAACAGAATATTGCTCTTTCTTGCAAAGTGGTCAAAAGTGACCAAAATGGAAACTCCTCCAAATGGTGTTACAGTTGAGAAACTATGATATGAACAACTTAAGGATGTTATTTATAGTGTGTTTGAAGTGTTGGATGGTTTTGAAATGGACTGAATCAAGACATGGTTTGTAAAAAATGCAAAAAGTCAAAGATATGAGGTTTTGACAGTTGACTTTATGATTTTGGTGGTTTGGGATGAAGATGAAGGTTTGAACACCTTCAAGGGATGAATTTTGACGTGTTTGGATGGTTGTTTGAGTGGTTTAAGCTCTGGTTTTAAAAACTCGAAGCGTACTCTTTGAAACTTAGAAAATTTAAAGTGAAAGAAGGAGAATGAGAAAACAAGTGTTGTGATTGTTTTGGTGTGTTTTGAAACATCAAATGTGGTATCTATTTATAGGGGAACAAGTTTGTTTTGGAGGAATAATGATGGTTTGATAGCTGAGTTCATCATTCAATGTTTTGGCAATGCATCATTACTTCCTATCTAAGGTACATTATCTTCTTCCACTAGCCTAGCTTTGCTTTTGACCAATTCCACATTCTGCAGATGGTTTTATTGTTGTTTAAGAGAACATCTTGACTGGTGGAAGTGATATCTTTGACAATGCACTATTCCACATAAATGCACCTTGAATTCAAGGCTTTCTTCCACTTTCAAAGAGAATCTTCATGATCATTTTGCTCTATCTTGCAGGTTCAACATGACTATCAAGGATTTCTGTTGAATTGAGTGCACATTAGTCTTGTGTAATCACTCCAAGTTGGACTTGTTGCGCGATTTTTATGGTTTCGAATCACTATCGCTTTGGTACTACAGTTCGATTCAGTTTTTTATCCTATTGAGCTGATTAAGGAAGGGAAATAGATGTCTCCAATTAACCCTGCTTGCAAACTGAGGTTAAACAGTCAAAACTGTTGGTTTACAGATGCTATCAAAATAGGGGGTTCGTCTTTTAGGGTTATTTGCTTAAAAACAGTGTCTAGGCTATTGGTAAGGTGTTAGGTCTGATGCTTTTCGATTAATGTATGAAGGTACGGGATTTTGGGTTTTTGATTAGTATGCTCGCTAAGATTTTTGCAATCTTATGCCTACGTATTCCCGAAACAGGGAAATCAAAGCGATCGTAGTTCCTCCTATTCTATGGGAGGAAAAACGTTATTTTGGTGTCTTGTTCAAAGCCCAAGACATGAAGCTAAAGGTGGTTTGTATCTTGTTCAAAGCCCAAGATGTGAAGCTAAAGGGTTTTGGGGGAGAGAGATTTTGTCATCTCTAAAGAGGAGTTGTTGATGTTTATATGCTGTGAGCAAGGCACAAATTTGATGCTAAAAGGTTAATTGACTCAACCGGGGTTTTCTTTATACAAAGCCTAAGAGGAGGCTAGAAGTTTGACTTTTCCGGGGAAAATGTTCTTTCTGTCTTGTACAACGCCCAAGATTGAGGCTAAAAGGGATTTTGACTCTGTTGGGGAGAACGTATCTTGTATAAAGCCCAAGATGGAGGCTGAAAGGGTTTGACTCAACAAGAGAGTACTTTTATCTGTCCTGTATAAAGCCCAAGACGGAGGCTAAAAAGGTTGACTCAACAAGAGAGTTTTGAACAGGTGATTGACTCAGCAAGAGGGTCTGAAGGTTGATTGACTCAACAAGAGAGTCTTTTATACTCAACAAGAGAGTGTTTTTCTGTCTCGTACGAAGCCCAAGAGTGAGTCTAAAAGGAGATTGACTCAACAAGAGAGTCTTTTATACTCAATAAGGGAGTGTTTTATATGTCTTGTACAAAGCCCAAGACGGAGGCTAAAAGGGATTGACTCAACAAGAGAGTCTTTAATACTCAACAAGAGAGTGATTTACTGTCTCATACGAAGCCCGAGATTGAGGCTAAAAGGAGATTGACTCAACAAGAGAGTCTTTTATACTCAACAAGGGAGTGTTTTATATGTCTTGTACAAAGCCCAAGACAGAGGCTAAAAAGGGATTTACTCAACAAGAGAGTCTTTTATACTCAACAAGAGAGTGGGTTTTTATATGTCTTGTACAAAGCCCAAGACGGAGGCTAAAGGTGGTTGACTCAACAAGAGAGTCTGAAAAGGTTAGCTCCGCTGGGGAGAATCATTTTTACAAAGCCCAAGAGGAGGTTGACTTACTGTTGAGGATTATTGAGATCTTGAAGCGGGTCCAAGTGTGGGGAATTCTCATGAGAGAGACCAGGTTTCTGCTGGAGATTGATCCAGAGTGATCGGTGTTTTTTCCTATGTTTGAAAGGAACTTGAGAATGTGTTTGAGACTTAAAATGTTTAGACTGTCCAAGTCTAGAGTTTTATCTTTTGTACAATGCCCAAGAGGAGACGCAGGCATCAAGGGATGAGTATCAACCCTAAAATGGCCGGAGTTTTGACGCTGGAAAGACTACTCTAGCAAAGGATGACTAAGTTCTGTCGTATACCTTTAAGAGGTCGTCAGGGTCCTTGTATTAAGCCCAAGAGAAGGCATGAGAACTTCTAAGAAGCCGAAGGGTCCTTGTACAACGCCCAAGAGAAGGCATGGATGCTTTTAGGAAGCCTGTGGGTCCCCAAACCAAGATAAATTCAAGAAATCCAATTTACAGAGAAGAGATCATTCCAGGAAAGTTTGAGGATTTGGAAGAAACTCAAGAGATGCCATTCACGGAGAAAAGATCATCTCTGGGGAGTTAGAGTTTCTTTGACAATTTCTAAGGGTGACTGTCTGAGAAAAGGTTCACCGAGAATACTGCCTTTCTCTTTGTTCCATATTGTTTAACCCCTAGAGGAGGGAAGACTGTATCTGGAATCCTATGGGGGATCTAGTTTTGTTTGTATTTAAGAGTGACCAACAGGCTTTACCTAGTGCTAGACGTAGTTGCCGGGGAAAACTCTAAATAACTATACTAGTATTACACAGTGGATATGTGACAAGTATATAAAAGGATGTGAAAGAAGACTTACAGTGAAGAAGTCCCACAATACAGTTATATACATGTGAAAGCGGTAAATGAAAGCGGATAAACACTTACCCGTTGTAGAGCTTCCATGCTGTTTGGTTAGTTGTTCAACAAAGAAATTAAAGAAAGTTTTGATGACAACATATATTTTAATTCAAAATCAAAGGAGAAAGTGCTTTGAAAAGATGGTTGGGGCTTACAGCTCAAGGAGAGGCCCAGGGTGATTTGTTTTTGTACAAGAGATGAGGCTTACAACTCAAGGAGAGGCCCAAAGAGTTTGAAAATGAATAAAGATGGATCTTATAGCTCAAGGAGAAGCCCAGTTGACTTTGTTTAAAAAGGCGACGATCGCGCCGAACGTTTGAAAATATACAGAGGGACTTATATAATGTGTGAGGCCCAAAGGTATTATTTACAAAGGGGTTGGGTCTTACACTCTATTAGAGGCCCAAAGAAATTTAAAGAAAATAAACGGGGCTTATAACACGAGGGTAGGCCCAGATGATTTGATTTTTGAACTGGCGATTGCGCCGAGATTTCTCTTTTAACGCAGAGGGACTTATGCAATATCTGAGACCCAAAATGGTTTTGGTTAAAAGGGGATTGGGTCTTACACTCTATTAGAAGCTCAAAGAGTTTAAAAATGAATAAAGATGGGTCTTATAGCTCAAGGAGAAGCCCAAAGATTTTTGTTAAAAAGGCGACGATCGTGCCGAACTTTTTGACGGTTCGGGACTTATACAATACACTGAGGCCCAAAATATTTTGGTTTTCAAGAGGGGTTGGGTCTTACACTCTATTAGAGGCCCATGAGTGTTTGAAAATGATTTGTTTAGGGTGATCAAAATCAAAACCCTATATTAATTTCAAAAAGGATTTTAATTAAATAAAAATTTAATTAAAATGATCAAAATTATCAAACATGTGTGAAAAACAAGTTGTGATCTTGGATTAATGTTTGAAAAATCATGTTTATATCCATAAAATGATTGGAAACCAATTAAATTTGGAAAATCAAGGAGGAACAAATATTTTAAATGTTAAAAACAAATAAAAGATTAATTCTTTGCAAAAATATCAAGTATATGAAATAAATAATATTTTTGGGAATTTTTGGCAAAATAAAATATTTTAACATTTTTGTGAATTATTAAAAAAAGAATCAACTCACAATCATTAAAACTCCGAGAGAAATTAATTTTTGAATCAATTAAATAAAATCACAAAATTCAAATATTTGAATTTGTGAAAAAGGCGCCAAGAACATGGCAAGAACACGCGCGTGTTCTGAGTTTGGCCTGATTTGCATTTTCTATTCAATCTCACTGAATACTTGATGAAATCACACAATCCACATATCAATCTGCTCGTTTTCACCTCACGATCATGTCTATGGTCTTTAATTTCATTTATTTTAAGCATGGAATAAGAAATCAAGACAAAACCTCAAGAACCCTAAAATTTGCATGAAGGCTGAGAATTTTGATACACGATTCAAACAAAGCAATTAATTAGGGGGAAACATTCTATGCATGATTATGAACATTTGACAAAAGTATTGTGCGAGAAAATATGCATAGATTAAGAGATGACAAAGTTTAGGCTTACTTGAAGGTCGTGACAGCAAGAGCAAAGTGATTTTTGAGTTGGAGGTGTTACAGATAAGTTGTGATGATCTGAACAGCTTCCCTACACCATATGGAATGTGTTTGAATGCTTGGACTTGATTGGAAATGGCTGGATCACTTCATGGCATCTCATATGCAACTTGGTTAAAACCTTGAGAAACTGGCTGGTGATTCTGAGAAATCAGTGTTACAGTTGTTGTTTAAGTGTTTGGATCACTTTTATATGATGTTTATGAGGTGTGTGTGTGATTGGTTTGGTTGGAATAACTCTCAAACTCAAAACCCGATAGTGACTTGCTTTGGAAGGAAATTTTGGAAGTGAGAAGGTGATTTTGAGGAAAACATCTGTTTGATGCCTTTGGTGTACTTAAACTGAGCACAAATGAACTCTATTTATAGTAGAGCAAGTTTGTTTTGCAAGGAATAGGGAATGGCAACTGCAACAGAGGTTTGGCAAATGTTGATCAATAGGAATCCAAGTCTCCTCTAGCCATTGACTAGAGGTTAGAGCACAGGTTGCTGGTTCCCTAGTTCAGAGATTATCCTTGACTCATTCAGTTGGAAATGGCTCAGTTCATGCCACCTTGGTGCATCCATTGAATGCTCCAAAACAAAATTGGAGTCTTGTCCCCTCTTTAGGGTTTTTTTTAGGTTTGGCATGCTATTTTTAGTTCTAAAGACTTGGGAGGCTTATGGATCAGTGTTTGTCCCTCATTGGTCTCCCCCTGAGGTGTTCAGATGGATAAACTTGTTTGACATTTGCACAAATTGCTCAAATCGAGTAAAATGCACAAATCTGCCTTGCCATGACAATTTGCAGCAAGGCACATTGCCATTGTCATATCTCATGGCTTAAGTGGATTTTCATGGGGTTCTTGGCCATTATGGAAAGCTCTCATATGATATAATATATGTGTGGTCATAGTTTGTCTTGACACTTTTTGGATCCAAGTGAAAAATGCCCTTACATTTTGGAAAAAGTGAAACAGATTCTGACTTAGTGAAAATTTCACTAAGTGTTGGAAAAAGTGACATTTCATGTTTTCAGCCATTTTGATCCAACCATGACTCAAAATCCATGATGAATTGGAATGAGGTGTAGTTGACACTTTTAAAGTATGCCATGAGAGCTACAAATCCATCTTTGGATCAGCCTAAATGGTTGCTTGGATCTCAAGTTATGATCCTTGGAAGTTGGTACCCTAGCCACTTTGTTCCATAACTTAGAAAATTTCTAAGTTTTTTATGGTTACCCCTTTTACAAGTTATCCCACTTTTCTTGATTTTTAGTGATTAAAGATGATTCCAATCACACATTAACATCATTTTAGGGTTAGGGAACCATAATTGATCAAAAAATCAAAAAGTCAAACTTTGACTTTTGGGCACAATTGACTTTTTATCAGATGAATTCCAAACTGTGCGATCCTCTATAAAATCAAGTCCTTGACCTAAATCAAACTTGATGGCTTGATTTCATAGGTGTTATAGGGTGTATTGAATCATGTCCCAAGGTTTGGGAGCATGTCTTGGTCAAAAGTCAAAGGTACAGTTGACTTTTTCCTCAGAATCCTAATTGTGGTCCTGATGAACTTGAAACTTGTGAACCAAGCTTCTTGGATCAATCCATTGTTTCAAATGGATCAATGTGGTTTATTAGAGACCCTCAAATCAAGTCTTGAGGCCTTGGCTCGTGTTTTGTCCCAAAAGTCATCTTAGGGGTGAATTAGGTCAAGAAACCCTAATTCCTGATTTTTTATGAATGCATCCCCTGAGGTAAATTGACTTGATGATTGGGTTTATAAGGTCCCTTAAATTATTTTGGGTTATGCTTTGAAGAATTGGATCATGCCCAGAGGAAAAATTCCAACTGGAGGCCTTGGTCGACCAAAACCCTAATTTGGTGACACTGGCGATCTTGAGGCTTAATCCAATTGGAATGTTGCAGCCTTGTGCTTGATCCTTGATGTGGGAGTCCTCTTGATCCATTGTGGATGTTTGAGAGGTTTAGACAAGTTGGGGATCATGTCATTTCTTGATTGATCCTTTGTCTAAGAGCTCTGAGAGGGCTTGAAACCCTAAGTTTGATTGTAGTGGATGCTCACCCATCTTTGGGGGATACTAATGAGGTATGATGGTTCATCCATATTGTGATGATGATTTGCACAATGATGGGAATCTTAGTGGTCAAAATTTGGGGCATGACAGGACTCAAAATCTTGTGGTGCAAGAAAATGCCAAATCTGTCTAGCAAAAACAGTTGCACCAAGGTACATTGTGCACTTCATATCTCCTTGCTCAAATGGAATTAGATGATGTTCTTAGACATTTTGGAAAGCTTGTATATCATAATTCAACTTTGATTATTTCATTTGGTCTTGATTCATCTTGGATCTTGGAGAAAAATGGCCTCAAAGTTGGTTAAAACACAAAATAGATTCTGTCCAAAATTTCTCTAAGTGTCAAAGTTCAAAAGTGTGGAAACCCTAACTTCATGGCTTCATATCTCAAAATCTATGAACTTTTAGGGAATTCACCCTAAGTGACAAAGTTTTAGTATGTAACAAGCTCTTCAATTTGGTATTTAGATCCAAGAAAATGGTTGCTTGGTTTGGAAGTTATGAACTTGCAAAGTAGGGCAAAAATCATTGTTTTTCATGACTTAGCAAAATTTCTAAATTTTTCTAAAGTTGCCCTTTTTACAAGTAACCCCATTTTTCTTGATTTTTCTTGATCAATCATGACTCAAATAACATATTAAAATTGTTATTGGCTTGAAAAGACTATGTTTGACAAAAAAAACTCAAAAAGTCAAACTTGAGGTTGGGCACAATTGAATTTTGTATCAGATGAACTTTGATTTTGTGATCCTATATGAAATCAAACACTTAGGCTATTTTAAACAACACGGATGGACTCCAATGGTCTTTTTGAGTGTCTTGAATCATGTTCCAAGGTTTGAGATCATGTCTTGGTCAAAAGTCAAAGGTACAGTTAACTTTTCATCAGAAACCCTAGTTTGTGGTCTAGATGAATTTGAATCCTTGCATGTCTTATGAATCAAGTTCTTTGGATCAATCCAATCATATGAATGGATTATTATAATGTATTTGAGGTCCTTGAAACATATCTTGAGGTATTGGATCATGCCTTGCTCCACAGGTTAACTCATGGATTGATTAGGTCAAAACCCTAATTTTGGTGCACTGAGGATATTGTGGCTTGTTGATTTTGAAATGAGGTAATCTTGTATTTGATTATTAATTAATGGGAGCTCTTGATCTTCATGGATGAATGAGGGACTTGAGATGTTGAATATCATGCTTATCCTTGATTGATCATTTGCCTGAGTCTTCTTTTGAGGCTCAAAACCCTAATTGGTAATTAAATGAAACAAACAACAATCTTTGTATCTCCAAATGGGTTAGTGATGCATATAAGGATACACACATATGATGCTAATGAAATGAAAATTATGTGGTATCTTAGGGTAAAAAATTAGGGTATGACAGGTAGGCTTGAGAGGTATTTTTCTGGGAAAATGGATTCCAGCCTGGCGGAATTCTTGGTTCGTGCACTCGGATAGAATACGCTCATGAGAAGCGACCAACAACGTGTATTTGGTAAAATGGCCAACAGGTCCTTTGTACTCCAGAGACTCACATGGCTTATCCTCTTACCTCTTCTCTCCTCCTCAACTAGGTGTCAAGGGGTCATCGTGCCTCGAAACTTTGGCGTTTTCCTGATGTCGTGAGTCTCGAGCATTGTTGGCAGCTTCTTTCTTCTCGTACTGAATATAGGTCTGGGCCTTGAGAAGGAGGGCATCCATTGATGTGGGTGTTTCGATGCCGATAGCCTTGGTGAAGTCACCGTGGGAGCGTAGTCCCCGCTTGAGCAAATACTTCTTCATGTCATCGCTCGTGGAGACTTGGACAACTTCCCGATTGAACCACTTAATGTAGGCTCAAAGGGATTCATCTTTCCCCTGCACGATTGCTTCGAGCATCGCCTCTGACTTGGATGGCGACGAGAAGCGGTGAAGTGCCTCGAAAACTGCTTCCCCAGGTCTCTCCAGGAAGTGATGGATTCGTCAGCGAGGCTCTTGTACCAGGTCATGGCACCCTTCCTCAGAGTAGTAGGGAACATCCTACATTTAATTGTGCCTCTGACACCGCGATAATCGAGCAGAGTATCAATGTTTTCGATGTGCTCGTCGTGATCTGTCGTTCCATCATATGTTCCCAGGTTTGTTGGCTTTTCCAGCCCGACGGGAAGGGGAGCATCCATTGTAACACCCCAAAATAATTATAATATTTATTTAATTGACTTATTATAATTATTTTTAATTTTTGGTGAGTTTTGATGATATATTGTGACGCATGGTGTATTTGTATTGTGTTGTGGGATGTTATTGAGCTAAGGCAATAATGAGAGCATTTTAGAGATTAAGAGATTAATTAGAATTATTTTAGTAGTAATAATAATAGAATAATGTGAATAATATTAATTAGATTATTATTATTATTTAAAATAAAAGGGAGTGAGGCACTAAGTGAAAGGTGGTCTTTTGTAAGGGAATAAGTGAGGGTAAGATAGGAAAATCATAATAGGGGTCCAAGGGGTAAGAACGATAAAAGGAAAAAAAAAGGGATTAGGGAAGTTCACTCTGTACGATCGTGAAAAGTTGAGAGAACTAAGAAAAGAGAGCTAGGGCACAGATAACTGAGGGAATCATCAAGAGAACAGTAAGAAGAAGTCGATTTCTAAGAAATTTAAGGTATGAGGGTGATCCGGGTTATTATATTTGATATGGGGTTTAAGGTAGATGTAGGTTTTGTGTGTTATATGTTAATTGATGAAAATATGATGAAATTGTATGATAATTATTGTGAATTTATGTGTATATGATGTCTGTTATGAATTTCGTGTTGAATGCTGTTATTATTGTGAAATTCGTATGAGTATATGCTATTGCTGTGATGAACATTAAAGCAGATCTGAAATTATGGGTTTGGGGTTAACGAAATTAGGTTCTAATGGCAGAAAATTAATGAAAACAATGGAGTTGAATTAGAACCTTGAATTTGTAATGAATCGAAGGTAGTTTTGGATCTAATTTAGAAGTTTGAAAGTGCTACAATGGGGGAAATTTCACGCTGATGCGAAATTTGGGTTTTTGGTGTGCGTCTAGTCATACGCATATAGAGGGAGGCCATACACGTATGAGGGGGACATTCCCAGGCTGAAACGCGTATGGTACGTACCCGTCCCCAGAGCCAGCACGACCCTCTGCTAGTACGCGTATGGTGGAGTAGCCATACGCGTATGGGAAACTTGTGGAAGAGGCCATACGCGTATGGGCTAGCCATTACGCGTATGAGGAGTTTGGGAGGAGTTTTGAGAGGGGAATCCTCTTTGGTCATATGCGTAAGGCTTAAGGCGATACGCGTATGGATGGCCTGGGCAGATGGCCCTACGCGCAAGGTACGCAGGCCAGTGGGCGAGGGAAGAGGTCCATACGCATATGGGGCATGGCCATACGCGTATGAGCAGAACTGTAGCCAAAATTCTCCGCTTGTGCGATTTTTGACCCAATTTCGCGTGTAATGCAATTTATCTCGAACCGTAAGACTAAGATGGTGTGATTGAGCATAGGGGAAACTAGTAACGATACTAAGTGGGATAAAATGGGGGATTTGTGTTGTGATGATTATAATATGATGAATTGTGAAGTATTGTGATGAATTGTGACGAACGTGATTAATGTTATATTATTATGTTTGATGAATACTCATGAATGATGATGCAATTTTGACGATTCTATAATGGTGGTTATTATGACGCTTTGCATCATGCATTCATGGCATATCTTCGACTTCGGTCCCGTGAGGATGTTAAGACTCCGGTCTAGTGGTGTCTTCAATCCCATTGTGTGGATTGGAGTGTTTTATGACGAGCTCCGATTCCAAGGGGGAATCGATCCTATGGTGGGGGATCTTTGGAGGGTGATGGCGCAGTGTCCATCAAATGAGTTGGTACCACATGCATGAGTTTATTTTGTTGCATTCCATACTATGTGACATTGCATAATTATTGAGTAATTGACGTGTTGATGAAGTTGTGAATTGATTGATGTTTTGTGGTGATTGTGACTTGATAGTGTGATGAAGTTGTGAATGGGTTAATGATGCTATGTGTGACTACTATATCTTTTGCCTTATATCCTGTATAATGATTTGCGATTACTCACCCTTCCTGTTTGAATGTTGCCTCCACGTGGGTAACGTGCAGGTGATCATGATTAGCTCTCTTGGTGCATGAAGACTTAGCTTTGATGTATTTTGGTTATTTCCGTTGATTATAGGATCTTGCTCTGATATGTAACATCGGGTCGGGACGTTTGAGCCAAACGATTATGTTATTTTTCTTGTTGACATCATGATACTATGAGTTTCCTGTTTTAAGACTTTTGAGTGATAAAGTATTTTGAAAATTTTGATTTTTCCGCTGCGTAGCATTGATTGAATTTATGAGGACATAACCCGTGTTACGGAGCAGGTATTTATTTTAACGTTTTATGACGAAATGTGGCGCCCTTGTGGTGATGTACTATGATATAATTGTTTATAATTATCCTGAATGTTCTTTGGGGTAGAAGGGTGTTACATTAGTGGTATCATAGCAGGACAGTCTGTCCGGCCAAGTTTTTTGTGTGATGTCAGTCCCGTATCAGTCGATGAATGTGTGTACACTGTCGATGATTTGTTTCTTCTAACGTTGTTGATGGTGTGCAGGATGGGTGGAAGAAATGATCGTGCTATCGTTGATGCGTTGGAGTCACTTGCTCAAGCAATGACTCAGAACAATCAGAATGGTGGAGCTCCTGACGAGTTTCGTGCTTTAGGGAAGTTCCAGAGGAACAATCCGCCAACTTTTATGGGCACTCAGGATCCAAAGAGTGCGCAGAAGTGGCTCAAGGTGATTGATAAGATCTTCTGAGTGATGGCATGCACTGATGCCAAACAGGTTCAGTTTGGTACTCATATGCTGTCAAAAGAAGTTGAGGATTGGTGGAATAACACCCGTCAGAGACTGGAAAATGTTGGTACTGAAATAACTTGGGTTGTGTTCAAGCGAGAAATTTTGGGGAAGTATTTTCCGAAAGATGTTCGCGGCAAGAAGGAGGTGGAATTCCTTGAGTTGAAACAAGGAAACATGATTGTGGCAAAGTACGCTGCAAAGTTTGAGCTGCTGGTGAAGTCCTGTCCTCATTACAACCGTGCTGATGCTAAGATGTCTAAATGTCTTAACTTTGAGAATGGGATAAGGCCAGAGATCACGCAGGGTATTGGATACCAACAAATTCGCAGGTATGCTGAGCTGGTGGATAAGAGTAGGATCTATGATGAGGATAGCCAAGCTCGATCTCCTCACTACAAGCATCTTAGTGAGAAGAAAGAGAAAAGGCAGTTTAGAGGAAAGCCTTTCGTGACTCCAGCTGACAAAGGGAAACAAAAGGCTTCAGATGGGAATAAGACAAGTGGGGGAGCAGCTCCCGCTTCTGTTAAGTGTTACAGGTGTAGCGAGCAAGGCCACCGTGCTGAGATTTGCAACAATAATATGTTGAGGTGTTACCGGTGTGGTTAGAGAGGCCATAGAGCTACTGATTGCAAAGATGAAGGTCCAACTTGTTTCAACTGTAGTGAAAAGGGTCACATCAGTACCCAGTGTCAGAAGCCGAAGAAAACTGCTACTGATGCTCAGACCAATGGCAGAGTGTTAGCTTTGAGTGGTTCAGAAGTTCCCAAGAAAGATAATTTGATTCGAGGTACTTGTTTTATTAATAATGTTGAGTTGGTCGCTATTATTGATATTGGTGCCACTCATTCGTTTATTTCGTTTGAATGTGCTACTAGATTGGGTTTGAAATTGTCTGATATGAATGGTAGTATGGTAATAAAAACTCCTGCCAATAGTTCTGTTACTACTACTTTTGTGTGTTCGAGATGTCCTTTAATGATATTTGGGAAGAGTTTTGTGATGGATTTGGTGTGCTTGCCCTTGCACCAAATCGATGTAATCCTTGGAATGAACTGGTTGGAGTTCAACTATGTTCATATCAATTGTTATAATAAAACTGTGGAGTTTCCTGAGTTTGGTGATAATGGGGAGTTGATGTTCTTATCTGCTAAGCAAGTAGACAAACTTCTAGAAGGCGAAGCCTCGATGTTTGTGCTGTTTGCATTGTTGCAAGTTGATCGTGAAGCTGCAGGTGTCAAATTACCTATTGTCCGTGAATTTCCAGATGTGTTTTCGGATGACATAAGTGATTTGTCTCCAGAGCGTGAAGTAGAGTTTGCAGTGGACTTGATACCAGGTACGAGTCCAGTGTCAATGGCTCCTTACCGGATGTCCGCTTCTGAGTTAAGTGAATTGAAGAAACAATTGGAAGAATTGCTTGAGAAAAAGTTTATTCGACCGAGTGTTTCTCCGTGGGGTGCTCCTGTGCTTTTAGTTAAGAAGAAAGATGGTAGTATGAGGTTGTGTGTTGATTACAGGCAATTGAATAAAGTGACTATCAAGAATAAATATCTACTTCCCAGAATTGACGATTTGATGGATCACTTAGTAGGCGCTTATGTGTTTAACAAGATTGATTTGAGGTCTGGTTACCATCAGATTCGTGTTAAGCTTGATGATATTCCGAAGATAGCTTTCAGGACGATGTATGGTCACTATGAATACGCTGTGATGTCGTTTGGTGTATCCAATGCACCTGGTGTGTTCATGGAGTATATAAATCAGATTTTTCATGAGTATTTGGATAAGTTTGTCGTGGTTTTCATTTATGATATTCTGATATACTCTAAATTAGAAGAAGAGCATGCTAAGCATTTGATAACTGTGTTGCAAGTGTTGAAAGAGAAGAAGTTGTATACGAAACTGTCGAAGTGTGAGTTTTGGTTAAAAGAAGTGAGTTTCCTTGGCCACGTGATTTCAAGTGGTGGAATTGCTATTGATCCTTCTAAGATTGACGTTGTGTTACAGTGGGAGACTCCGAAGTCTCCTACTGAAATACAAAGTTTTCTTGGGTTGGCGGGTTATTATCGTAAGTTTATCGAAGGTTTTTCTAAATTGGCATTACCTTTGACTCAGTTGACTTGAAAGGGTCAAGCTTACGTATGGGATGTGGCATGTGAAGAGAGTTTTGTGGAATTGAAAAAGAGGTTAACGACCGCTCCGGTATTAATCTTACCTAATCCGAGTGAGTCTTTTGTGGTATATTGTGATGCGTCGAAGATGGGTCTTGGTGGAGTATTGATGCAGAATGGACAAGTTGTCGCTTATTCTTCGAGATAATTGAGGGTACATGAAATGAATCATCCTACGCATGACTTAGAGTTGGCAACTGTGGTGTTCGTGTTAAAAATTTGGAGACATTATCTTTTTGGCTCTAAATTTGAAGTGTTCAGCGATCATAAGAGTTTGAAGTACTTATTTGATCAGAAAGAGTTGAATATTAGGCAGAGAAGGTGGTTGGAATTGTTGAAGGATTATGACTTTGATTTGAATTACCATCCTGGTAAAGCAAATGTGGTGGCTGATGCATTGAGCAGGAAGTCATTGCATATGTCGATGCTTATGGTGAGAGAATTGTAATTAATCGAGCAGTTCTGAGACCTGAGTTTAGTATGTGAAGAGACTCCTGACAGTGTGAGGTTGGGTATGCTGAAACTGACTTGTGGTATTCTGGAAGAAATTAGAGTGGGTCAGCAATCTGACTTGAGGTTGGTCGATCAGTCGACCTTGGTTAACCAAGGTAACAGAGGTGAATTCTGGATTGACGAGAATGGTGTATGAGGTTCAGAGACAGAGTGTGTGTTCTAGATGTTCCAGCAATTGAGAAAAGTATTCTTGAGGAAGGGCATCAGAGTAGATTGAGTATTCACCCCGGTGCTACGAAGATGTACCAGGATTTGCAGAAATTGTTTTGGTGGCCAGGTATGAAGAAGGATATTGCAGAGTTTGTTTATGTGTGTTTGACTTGTCAGAAGTCGAAGATTGAACACCAGAAGCTTTTGGGTATGATGCAGCCGTTGAATATTCCAGAATGGAAGTGGGATAGTATTTCCATGGAATTTGTGTCGGGATTGCCGAAAACTGCAAAAGGGAATGATTCGATTTGGGTGATTGTGGATAGATTAACTAAATCGGCTCATTTCTTACCGATGAAGATTAATCATTCTATGCAGAAGCTAGCTGAGATGTACATTGAGGAAATTGTGAAGTTGCATGGTATACCTTCGAGTATTGTGTCAGATAGAGACCTGAGATTTACGTCGAGGTTCTGAAAAAGTTTACAAGATGATTTGGGTACTAAGTTGAGGATGAGTTATGCGTATCATCCGCAGACAAAAGGTCAGATAGAGAGGACTATCCAGTCCTTGGAGGATTTGTTGAGGGCTTGTGTGTTGGACCAAAGAGGATCTTGGGATTGCCACTTGTCTTTGATTGAGTTCACATACAACAACAGTTTTCATGCTAGTATTGGGATGGCATCGTATGAGGCGTTGTATGGAAGAAGGTTTAGAACTCCATTGTGTTGGTATGAATCAGGCGAGAGTGTCGTACTCGGACTTGAGATTGTGCATGAGACGACTGAAAAGATTAAGATGATCCAAGAAAGGATGAAAACTTCGTAGAGTCGTCAGAAGAGTTATCACGATAAGAGGAGGAAAACACTTGAATTCCAAGAGGGAGATCACGTGTTTTTGAGAGTTACGCCAGTGACTGGCGTGGGTCGAGCTTTGAAGTCTATAAAGCTCACTCCCCATTTTGTTGGTCCGTATCAGATTTTGCAGAGGATATGATAAGTGGCTTATCATATTGCTTTACCACCGTTGCTTGCGAATTTACATGATGTATTTTATGTGTCTCAGTTGAGGAAATACATTCCAGATTCGTCGCATGTGATCCAAATGGATGATGTACAGGTGAGAGATAACCTGGCTGTTGAAGCATTACCTGTACGGATTAATGGACGAGAAATGAAACAACTGTGGGGTAAAGACATAGCTTTGGTGAAGGTGTTATGGGGTGGACCAGCTGGTGAGAGTTGGACTTGGGAGCGCAAAAATCAGATGAAGGAGTCGTATCCGACTCCGTTTCCTTTAGGTAATTTTCGAGGACGAAATTTCTTTAAGTGGGGGAGAGTTGTAACACCCCAAAATAATTATAATATTTATTTAATTGATTTATTATAATTATTCTTAATTTTCGGTGACTTTTGATGAATTATTGTGACGCGTGGTGTATTTGTATTGTGTTGTGGGATATTATTGAGCTAAGGGAATAATGAGAGCATTTTAGAGATTAAGAGATTAATTAGAATTATTTTAGTAGTAATAATAATAGAATAATGTGAATAATATTAATTAGATTATTATTATTATTTAGAATAAAAGGGAGTGAGACATTAAGGGAAAGGTGGTCTTTTGTAAAGGAATAAGTGAAGGTAAGATAGGAAAATCATAATAGGGGTCCAAGAGGTAAGAATGACAAAAGGAAAAAAAGAGGGATTAGGGAAGTTCACTCTGTACGATCGTGAAAAGTTGAGAGAACTGAGAAAAGAGAGTTAGGGCACAGAGAACCGAGGGAATCATCCGGAGAACGCTAAGAAGAAGTCGATTTCTAAGAAATTCAAGGTATGAGGGTGATCTGGGTTATTATATTTGATATGGGGTTTAAGGTAGATGTAGGTTTTGTGTGTTATGTGTTAATTGATGATAATATGATGAAATTGTATGATGATTATTGTGAATTTGTGTGTATATATTGTCTGCTATGAATTTCGTGTTGAATGTTGTTATTATTGTGAAATTCGTATGAGTGTATGCTATTGCTATGATGAACATTAAAGCAGATCTGAAATTGTGGGTTTGGGTTTAACGAAATTAGGTTCTAATGGCAGAAAATTGATGAAAACAATGGAGTAGAATTAGAACCTTGAATTTGTAATGAATCGAAGGTAGTTTTGGATCTGATTTAGAAGTTTGAAGGTGCTGCAATGGGGGAAATTTCGCATTGATGCAAATTTGGGTTTTTGGTGTGCGTCTGGTCATACGCGTATGGAGGGAGGCCATACGCCTATGACGAGAACATTCCCAGGGTGATACGTGTATGGTACGCACCCGTCCTCAGAGCCAGCATGCGTATGGTGGAGTGGCCATACGCGTATGGCATGGCCAGTACGCGTATGGGAAGCTTGTGGAAGGGGTCATACGCGTATGGGCTAGCCATTACATGTATGGGGAGTTTGGGAGGAGTTTTGAGAGAGGAATCCTCTCTGGTCATACGCGTAGGCTCAAGGCGATACGCGTATGGATGGCCTGGCCAGATGGCCCTACGTGTAAGGTACGCGGGCAAGGGGGTGAGGGAAGAGGGCCATACGCGTATGGGGCATGATCATACGCGTATGGGCAGAATTGTAGCCAAAATTCTCCGCTTGTGCGATTTCTATCCCGATTTTGCGTGTAATGCAATTTCTCTCGAACCGTAAGACTAAGATGGTGTGATTGAGCATAGGGGAAACTAGTAACGATACTAAATGGGGTAAAATGGGGGATTTGTGTTGTGATGATTATAATATGATGAATTGTGAAGTATTGTGATGAATTGTGACGAACGTGATTGATGTTATATTATGATGTTTGATGAATACTCATGAATGATGATGCAATTTTGAAAATTCTATGATGGTGGTTATTATGACACTTTGTATCATGCATTCATGGCATATCTACGACTTCGGTCCCGTGACGATGTTAAGACTCCGGTCTAGTGGTGGCTTCAATCCCATTGTGTGGATTGGAGTGTTTTGTGACGAGCTCCAGTTCCAAGGGGGAATCGATCCTATGGTGGGGATCTTTGGAGGGTGATGGCGCAGTGTCCATCAAATGAGTTGGTACCACATGCATGAGTCCATGTTGTTGCATTCCATACTATGTGACATTGCATAATTATTGAGTAATTGATGTGTTGATGATGTTGTGAATTAATTGATGTTTTGTGGTGATTGTGACTTGATAGTTTGATGAAGTTGTGAATGGGTTAATGATGATATGTGTGACTACTATATCTTTTGCCTTATATCCTATATAATGATTTGCGATTACCCACTCTGCCTGTTTGAATGTTTCCTCCACGTGGGTAACGTGCCGGTGATTAGGATTAGTTTTCTTGGTGCATGAAGTCTTGCTCTGATATGTAACATCGGGTCGGGATGTTTGAGTCGAATGATTATGTTATTTTTCTTGTTGACATCATGATACTATGAGTTTCTTGTTTTAAGACTTTTGAATGATAAATTATGTTGAAAAATTTGATTTTTCCACTGCATAGCATTGATTGAATTTATGAGGACATAACCCGTGTTACGGAGCAGGTTGTTATTTTGAAGTTTTATGACAAAATGTGGCGCCCTTGTGGTGATGTACTATGATGTAATTGTTTATATTTATCGTGAATGTTCTTTGTTGTAGAAGGGTGTTACATCCATGATCGCTCGAGATAACGGACCACGGGACTCGCCTTCGTCGCTCCAACTCGACGAGAGCGGTGGAGAATAGTCGTACTTCTCTCGCCGAGGGTTGTCTTCGCGGCGTGGCGACGAGTCCTTTGGTTGGCCCTTTGATTTGCGTGAGGGCGAACGACGGTTATCTGGTCGTCCACCTGCCTTGCTCTTCTTGGCAACCAGGGATCGTCGATCCTCGCGGGGAGGAGTGTGGTTGCTCTTCAGGGGTTGCGACCTCTCTAACTGCGGGCGATGGCCTGGTCGCTGTGGAGACGGGCTTCGAGACTCGTACTGTCGGTGTCTCCACGGGGAAGAGCATGAATGACAGTCCTTCTCCAATGCTCTGATCCTCTCCTTCTGCTGGTAGATCAGGGTGTTAGTTTGCTTTAGTGTCATGAATATGGCCGCCATGGTTGGGTCGGCGTTGGGTGGTACCGGAATCGGTTGAAATTTCTCTGGCACCATCTCTGTCTCTTTGTGAGTTTCGAGGTGTTGGACGTCGTGATCGGCCGCATCGTTGGAGGATGGGGAGGCGGTGCTCCCGTCTCTCCGCGGTAGAGTGCTTTCCTCCAAAAAGGGCATATCATTGTTGTTGTCGGCGTCATGGACGAGAGAGAGGATTGTTTTGTGACTGTCGTTGTTATCGTCGTGTTGAACGGCCATGATAGGGTTCTGAAGTTTTTTTTATGTTTTGATCTTTTGGTTTCAATGAAAGAAAAGATGGGGAAATAAGATTCTCACAGACGGCGCCATTGATCTTACCTGTCGATCAAAATAAGTAGGTGGCCGGCGGTACGTCAATGGACTTAAACGCTCGAAGAAGGATGATGGGTGTACCTGCAGACACTCTGATGCTTAAATTAGTTTGGGTGGAGAGGTGAGTAAGAAAGAGTAAATAATATAATATCTGACCCTCCTCTGGTTTTTATAGTGAGCCTCCAGCGCTGAGGCAATGGTCTCAGATATGGGGTTAGTGTTAGGATTCCTGGTGGAGGCAGGGATACGCAGCTCATGCTCATCGTCTTGGGTCAACCGCTCTGCATTCCTCGGTTAGTGGATGGACTTGCCCGTTACGAAGGGCATAATGGTTCCACGAGGCGTGCGGGTCAGTTGGTGACGTGTCCTCGAGTGAGGGGCACGTGGGGAACGTGTTCTCCACTGGCCTTAACGGGTTGACCCAACACTCTGAGCTGTCCTCAACGTATACCTGGATTGGGTTGTGCTCGATGCTGGGTCAGCCACAGGACAAGTCCAAAACATATTTAATTTTCATAAATATTTTAAAAAATGACAATAATTAAAAATAATGACAATAATGATAATTACAACAATTAAATTATCATAAATATTTAATTAAAAATAATTTTATTTTATTTCTTATTAATTGGATAACAACATAATGGAGAAATTACAACAATTTTTTTTCATATTAATTTTGTTTCTTATTATTTTACTAATAACAGAATAGAAAAATTACAACTTTTTTTGTGTTAAAAATTACAACAAATTTTAACCAACCTGAATGCAAAGAATGTATAACATCCTGAACATATGAAAAGAATTACAAATTTTTTAAAAATCCATTGAAAGAAATCCAAGGTTTCAGTATCATTCTTGAAAGCGCATAAACAAACCAAAGCAAATATAAATGGTAAATGATGAGTATGAACCCAGAAATCAAAATAAGGCACACGTGTAAAACTATTCATCCCCAAAAGCTTCGTATGATGAATGTAAACTCAAAAATCTTCAAACAATGAACATGAACCCAAAGTACGAACCCCTAACATTTCATTGTATGCATGAACCCAGAAATCTTCCATCACCCAATAAACCATCCCAATAACACAAATCTAAAATCAGATCTGAGATATTATTAAGATTGAAAACAAATCAAACCATATACTTGAAGAGATCTAAAACAAAAAAAAAATTCAGGAAGATAAAGATGATGAGTGAAGAATTGAGTTAATGTTCTTGAGAAGGGATTTAGGGATTTCACTATTCTTCTCCTTCTTCTGGCCATTAATCTATTTCTTCCTTTTTCTTCTTCTTTAATATGGAACTCAAGCACAATCAACATGATGGAGAACTGAATTTCGAGTACAAATGGAGATGAATAGAAAAAAAGCTTGGAAGTTTCGAATTGGGAAATGATCAATGAGAAAGACAAACCAGGTTTAACAAAAGCTTTCAATTCATTTTTACTTTTTCATATTATTAAGTCATTTCTATAAAAAAAAAGTTTTATAAATAAATAACATTATTATCATTAATATAAATAAAAAATAAAGATGACAGTATTATCATTATTGTCATTTTTGTAAAATTAAAATATTGAATTGTTTTTTAAAATATTCTAAATTGATGACATGGATGCAAGGTCAATCTGCCACCTCATTAATAAAGATGACACATAAGTAAAATTGGATAGGGGACCACACAAATCCAAAGACCATCAAAATTAAGGGACCAAAATAACTGATTTTGTAATAGGGGGACCAATTGTTTAAAACACCCAAATTAAGGGGACCAAAAGTGCATTTAAGCTAAAATTCTAATAATATTTAAATAAATGTTAAATATACACCACAAAAAAATCAAAGAACACAAAGAACCCAATCATCAAATTTATATAATGTGAGAAGAAATTCAATTTTTAAATAGGTGTCAATATGAATTTGTTATAGAGTTATCGAAAAAGATTCTTAACGTTGTAAAAGTTTCATATGAAGAATTGAGATATAAGGGGTGGCAAAAGGGTGCAACCTGTCCTATTTAGGTCGGCTCTGCAAAATTTGTAAGGAAATAGGCGGTGTGGGATGAACAATATTGAGGGTGCATGTTTAAAATTTGATTCGTCCTGAAAAAAATGAAGGCAGAATGGGGCAAACTCGTGGGCATTGCATCTTTTTAGTTTAAAAGTTATAAAACTTTATGTTAGGAAATTATTTCTTCCACACTAAGTGGTGGATAAGCATCCTAAGAAACTTCAAAAATGTCCTTATGAATTCAAGGGTGCATTTTCGGATGCATTCATTTCATATGAAATACATGCGTAAATGAGCCCCACTTCTCTTTTTGTCTAAAAATAGTCTGGAGATGCACTTCTGTATTCACCTTATACGCATCCATGCTTTCCAAATCGAGACACCCTCATTAACAAAATGGATTCAGAGATGCATCTCTGTAACAGGTCAGGTATATACACTTTTATATTCATCCTAAACAGTAAATTTTGACTTTTTATTTTATTTTAAAAATACACCGATGTAATAGACAATGTATTATAACTATACTATCATAATATTTTTTTATATAAATTAAAAACGATAATACTATCCCTAATACAAATACTATACTACTGAGTATGTTAGACCCCTTTATTCCTACGATGTCTCTTGTACTGCAATGTCGTTTGTGCCCCAGTAAGAATGACATCTACAATGTCTCTTCCAAGAAAGTCTTCTGCAAAGACTCCTCTGTCAATATCCGTCCGCGTAAGATCCATAATACGACAACACGCAATCAACACATCAATAACATGATCTGCCCTAACTTGATATTCCTTTAATATCTCTTGATGAGCTGAACTAGGTGGATCTCCTGTAGCATCTGATGTCATATAAAAATGTGACACTTTGAAATACCACTGGACGTAGCCGAATGCACAAATTCAGTCGCTAGGAGCTATGATACCTCGTGCTTCATCCAATACTACATGATTAAGGAAATTCTCATATAAGACATCTAAATATCAGCGGGCCATGGCAGGAAGAGCAGAATCAGAAAGGTCTCTTGAAATAAATCACATATACCCAATTTAACGCATAACTCGCTCAGACAGATGTGGATACATCATATGTGACCCAGAAGCTAACCATTCAGAGTAAAAGACCATGTTATCCAAGGAACACGCTGACGGTGATTGTCGTATGGATTTAAGTGTATATTATCTGCTATTATCAAGTCAAGATACACTCTAAAAGGCCCAATCACATGATTCCATTTGAGCGGGATGAAAGCATGAGTACATGGCATATCCATAGTGTAGGTATCAATATATGACCAACCGAAGATGCGAGGGAAGTGCTAGAGGATTTATTCCTGAAAATGGTACATATGAACTATTAGTAATGACGTAACACAAGTGTTATGAAAATGGTATAAAAGAGTAAATGACAATAATATATTATCGACAACAGTGTGTAGTTAGTTGTCATATGCTTGGTCTTCCACATACAACCTTCTGCTAACTTGGAGTATAGGTAGACCAAACAAGCGTCCCCTAGTTGTACTCATGAATCTGCTCCAAGTCAGCGAAATATCTGAGGTAGGCCACATCCACGTAATATGCATTATTGTCCACCAATATGGACGTGCCAGCCAAGTAAAACATGTATACTTTCAATGTATACACTATGTGTTGCATAACCTTCTCATCGTCACCATCAGCCTGCTCTGTCGCTGTCAGTTGTTGTGCATACAACCTCTCAAGGAATCCAAATCCAGCATGATACCCTCGAGTGTCTTCTATCTCCTTCAGGGCATCCCTTAGGTCAACTCCCAAATAGGTCACCATCATATATAGTTCCTCATATTTGATAATCATGAAGTGGTATAATAATCTTCCCCTGATCGGAAGATACAATAGGCATGAAACATCGTCCAGTGTGATGGACATATCACCATAGGTGTCATACCCCAAAATTTACCCCTAGATTCAATCATAATTTGCATAAAATTATAGGTCAATCATTCATGCATAGCTAACCAATTATCAAGATATGTCTACTTTTTGTTCACCTGTGAATTAGGGTTTGCCCTATGAGGCTCAAAGGGTTGATCAGTCAAGGTTTTGGATGTATCATCAATCAAACAAGTTCTTATACACTTAAGAGACCTCTCTTCATCAAATATCAAAGACAGACTGGCTTCATTACAAGTTCTTCAAGATCCAAGTTCATCTGGCCATGAATTAGGGTTTTGTCAACCAAAGTCAACTGCATCTTTGACTTTTGATCAAGGCATGACCTCAAGCCTTGGGACATGATTCAAGACATTCAAATACATCCTTGGATTCCATTTAAAGTGGTCAAATATCCTAAGAGATTGAATTCATTGAAGATAAAGAAGTGAAAGTTAATCTGATACATAAAGCATTCACTGCAAAGTCAAACCTTTGACTTTAGGGTTTTTGGTCAAACATAAGTTCCTCAAGTCAATATTCATTGAAAACATGTTTGATAATTGAGTTTGATCAAGAAAAATCAAGAAAATTGAGGTTACTTGTAAAAAGGGCAACTTTGAGGAAAGTGATTTTTTCTAAGTTATGAAAAAATCCTAATTTGGAGCCAACTTGCCAAAGCCATAACTCTTAATCCAAGCATCCATTTTTCTTGCTCCAAAGATCAATTTGAAGAGCTCTTTACATACTACAACTTTTTCAATGAGGATGAATTCCCAAAAAATGCTTAGATTTCAAGTTATGAAGCCATGAAGTTGGTATTTCATTCAAAGTATATTTCCAACACTTAGAAATTTTTTGAGACAAATCTGCCTTGTAAAAGTAACTAACTTGTGAGCCATTTTTCATCATGATTCATTTAGATTCAAGAAAAACTTAAAAAATGAAAGTTGTAGAGCATGTCTCGGGCTTTCCAAAAAGTACAAGTACATTTTTTCCCATGCATGAGCTGAGAGTTTCGAAAATGGGAGGTTAGGGTTCCAAACTTGAATTTAAAGTCATCTTCATGATGAATTCTTGGAGCAAAAACATTTCAAACTTGCAAATCCCTTGATTGGAGGTCTGGTTACTTGTAAATCCATCTCTAATCAGAATATTACACAAGTTCTTAAGGCATTGTCCAAGTGTTTAAGCCTTTGTTCATGGGATTTTTCCATTTTGGGAAGAAAGTGAAAACTTCCATTCTTGAAAAGCCACTTTAATCACAATAGGTCAACTCCTTGAGCTTCTACAATGTTTTCTCTGCACTCAAACCTTTTCTAAACTTAGAAGCAACATCCCAACCACCCTACACACTTGTAACTTTGTATTGGAACTCCATAGTCTCATGAAACTCCTCATTCATTCTCAACCAAAACCATAACTTGATAACTCTTGTTTCTAATCAGCCTTTGCTCCCACTATTTCCCTATAAATAGAGTGTTAGAACAAGATTTGGTTCTTCCGAATATCTCTAAGTTTTGATAATAACAAAGTAGTATTTGTGTGAGAACAATTTTGGTACTCTAACTTTTGTTTTTTCTGAAGGATTAACAACAGGCTCTGAATCTGATAGAGAAAGCTCTGACTCTAATAGAGACCATGTGCAACGTCACTTTGATTTGACCAAAATTCGCTTCTGCGCAAAGAAGCAAGTCCGCTTCTGATCTACTTACATTCAGAAAGATTATAAGAAGACAATATGTTGCTGCTGCAATGCTCTCTTGGATTCTGCCTCTGAGCGTGACTCTGATGATTTACTTCTGAAGACTTTCTAGCTTCTGAAGTCATTATCTTCTGAAGACTAAGTGCTAAAGACTCTGAAGACAAGGTTCTGCTGAACGACGTTCTGAAGACTCTGAAGACTTAAGTTTCTGAAGACCAAGGGTTCTAAAGACTGAGTGCTAAAGACTCTGAAGACAAGGTTCTGGTGAACAAGTTCTGAAGACTCTGAAGACTCAAGACTCTGAAGACCCAGAGATCATCTCTTCTACTCATGCTTCAATCATCTCTATTCAGAAGCCACTGATGTACAAAAGATAATATCAAACGTTTACGAGGGAAAATAATACATAGTATGTATCAAACACGTTCTTTTCCACTACCATTCCACTACCCTAATTTGGTGGTACAAAGGACAACTTTTGTGTACGCTTTTCATCCCTACGTAATGACATTATTTCAAGTCGCCAGCTCTCTCAAGGATATTCCTGATCTGCCCTCCAACAGATCTCTTACTGGCTATATAAGGACTCGATCACTTGAAGAAAATAATGGAATGCGCGTAAATGAACTGAGAACAGTGAAGCACCACAATACAATGCAAGAAACGTTGTTCATACTGTATAGATTTTATTTACATTATTTGAATTATTCATAGTGTTTATATCTGCTTGTGTAGAAGCAATTCATTGTAAACATTAATTTTGTTCAAACAATAGTTTGTATTCCTTAAGGGACCAGTTAAGACAAAATCCTTAAAAAGAGCCAGTTAGTCTTGTGCTTGTTAGTCACCAGTAGTTGCTAGTGTACTGTAATTAGTTGATTATAGTGGATTAAGTCCTTGTGTATAAGGAGAAATCACCTTGGCGGGTAGACTGGATTAGCTTGATAGTTTTCAAGTGAACCAGGATATATTGTGTGTCTTTCTCTCTTGTTAGTCTCTTTGTGATCTTTGTTTGAGTTTCACAAAAAGCTTTCATTTTTGAAAACCCAATTCAACCCCCCTTTCTTGTGCTTTCTCACACCTTCAATTGGCATCAGAGCTCCAGTTCTGATTATGATAAAAGTTTTATCAACACTTCACCGTGTTCAGTACCGATCTAGTATTTGTGTGAGATATCATGGTCGCAGCTAATGTTAATCTTATTCAAGAAGAGAAAGATCATTACCGTGCCAAACCACCAGTCTTTGATGGTGAAAAGTTTGACTACTGGAAAGATAGAATTGAAAGTTTCTTTCTTGGTTATGATGTAGATCTTTGGGATCTTGTAGTCGATGGCTACACTCACCCAGTTGATGCTACAGGAGTAAAAGTTTCTAGAAGTGCTATGAACAACCAACAAAAGAAAGATTACAAGAATCATCACAAGGCAAGAACCATACTGCTAAATGCTATCTCTTATATTGAGTATGAGAAGATAACAAATAGAGATACTGCCAAATCCATTTTTGACTCTCTAAGAATGACTCATGAAGGAGACAAAGGCGCTTGCCCTAATCCAGAAATATGAGGCATTCAGAATGGAGGATGATGAAACATTTGAGACTATGTTTTCAAGGTTACAAATGCTAGTCGCAGGACTCAAGTCCTGGACAAAGGATACTCAACTGTTGATCATGTCAAAAAGATCATCAGAAGCCTTCCCAAGAAATGGAGACCTATGGTAACTGCTCTAAATCTATCCAAGGATCTGAACAGTATAAGTCTTGAAGAACGTGTTAGTTCTTTAAGGAGTCATGAGATAGAGCTGGAGGAAGATGAACCTCATAAGAAGAGTAAATATGTTGCTATTAAGTCTAAACCTAAAAAGGCAAAGGCTTATCAAGCCGAGGAAGAATCATAAGATTCTGAGGAAGACTCAGGAGATGAGATATCACTTATCTCCAGAAGGATCAACAAACTCTGGAAACATAGGCAAGGAAATTTCAGAGGATCAAGAAGGAACAAAGGTCGTGCTGACTCATCATCTGGACAAAAGAAGCAGAGTTCTGGAAAAGAAGTCATCTGCTAGGAGTATAATGAGTCAGGTCATTACAAGAACGAGTGTCCAAAGCTTAAGAAAGACAAGAAGCCTAAGAAGAACTTCTCCAAAACCAAGAAGGGACTCATGGCAACTTGGGATGAGTCTAATTCTGAAGAAGAAGACTCTGATGAAGAACAGGCAAATGTTGCACTAGTGGCAACGATAATTAACGCTGAAGTCTCTGGAGAACCAGAAGACAAAATGCCATCAGAACCAGAATCAGACTCAGACTCAGACTCAGACTCAGACTCAGAGGTATTATCTAAACTCTCTCGTTGTGAATTAGAGTCGTGTCTTTCAGAAATGCTGGAAAAATATCAAACTCTTCAAAGTAAATACAAGGATCTTAAAAAATCTCATGTAATTACTTCTAAAGTTAGAGATAATCTTGAGCAGAATAATTCTTCTCTAAATGAAAATATTTTTCCTTTAAAAAATAGTAATTGTGCTTTGAAAAGAAAATTTTCCAAACTAGAAGAAGAATTAGTCTCCAATGTCTCTAACACTAGTTGTGTCAACAAGTATGATAGGGCATTCCAATGCTTTCTGGCTAAAAACATAGATAGAAGCAGGATAGCTTCCATGATCTATGGAGTTAGTAGAAATGGCAAGAAAGGTTTGGGGTGTACAGAAACATCTAAAATTGACGAAACTCAACCTGTAAAACCAAAACCTCTCAATGACCATTTTGTGCCTTCTGGCACTAAGCTTGATTATTTTGAGCTTGCACAGAAACCTCCACCGACACAGAAATCTATTTCTAAACCTAAATATCATGCACAAATTCCACTTGATTATCCTGTTGCACATAAACCCAAGGTTGTTAAAAACTCTGGGAAAACTAACAAAAGAGGACCCAGAAAGTGGGTACCTAAGGATAAGATAATCTATGTTGCAGATATCCTTAGCAGCTCAGTCGAAACACCAATCATGGTACCTGGACAGTGGTTGCTCGCGACACATGACGGGAAGAAGACATATGTTCCAAAGTTTGGAACTTAAGCCTATAGGCTTCATTGGTTTCGGAGGAAACCAGAAGGGTAAAATCATTGGCTCTGGAACTGTTGGTAATGGTAAACTTCCTTCTATTACTGATGTTCTTCTGGTCGATGGTTTGATGCATAACTTATTGTCAATTAGTCAACTTAGTGACAATGGTTATGATATCATTTTTAATCAAAAGTCCTGTAAGGTTGTCAATCAGAAAGATGACTCAATCCTTTTTATCGGAAAGAGGAAAAACAAAATTTATAAGATTAGACTTTCTGATCTTTGTGAATAGAATGTAAAATGCTTAATGTCTGTTAACGAGGAGCAATGGTTATGGCATAGACATTTGGGCCATGTTAGCATGAGGAGGATTTCTCAGCTAAATAAGCTTGAACTTGTCAGGGGCTTACCAAATCTGAAGTATTCTTCAGATGCTCTTTGTGAAGCATGTCAGAAAGGAAAGTTCTCTAAAACTTCCTTCAAAGCAAAAAATGTTGTGTTCACCTCTAGACCGTTAGAACTTCTACACATTGATTTGTTTGGACCAGTGAAAACTGCTTCAATCAGTGGAAAGAAGTATGGATTAGTTATCATTGATGACTATAGTCGTTGGACATGGGTAAAATTCTTGAAACACAAGGATAAGTCACATTCTGTGTTCTCTACCTTTTGCTCACAAGTGCAAACAGAGAAGGATTGCAAAATAGTCAGAGTCAGAAGTGATCATGGTGGAGAATTTGTGAACATATACTTTGAGAATCTTTTTTATTCCCATGGAATTTCCCATTATTTCTCCTGTCCCAGAACTCCACAACAGAATAGAGTATTGGAAAGGAAGAATAAGACATTGCAAGAAATGGTTTGTACCATGATCCAAGAAACTGACATGGCTAAGCACTTATGGGCATAGGCAGTAAATACAACATGTTATATTCAGAATAGGATTTCTATCAGACCTATTATGGGTAAGACTCCTTATGAATTGTGGAAGAATAGAAAACCCAACATCTCGTATTTTCATCCTTTTGGATGTATTTGTTTTATGTTGAACACTAAAGAGAATCTTGGCAAGTTTGACTCCAAAGCTCAAAAGTGTTTACTGTTAATATACTCTGAACGCTCTAAAGGCTACATAATCTATAACACAGAAACACGAAATGTTGAGGAATCAATTCATGTCAGATTTGATGATAAGCTTGACCCTGAAAAGTTAAAGCTAGTTGAAAAGTTTGCAGATTTGAAGATTACTTTATCAGAATCCAAGGAGGAAGATTCTAAAGAAGGAGACAAGGATGCAGAAATTACATAATCAAATACAAACTTACCAGAAACAACGAATAGTCCATCTCATCAGAAGAAGAATAGACTAAAGACTTCTCATTATGAAGAATTGATTCTGGGAGACAAAGTTGATCCAGTCAGAACTCGTTCATCATTCAAACCTAATGAAGAAACTCTTCTGGGTTTGGTGTCTCTGATAGAGCCAACATCGGTTGATGAAGCTCTTATAGAGAATGAGTGGATTTTGGCCATGCAAGAAGAGCTAAATCAATTCACTAAAAATGATGTTTGGGATCTTGTTCAGAAACCAAAAGGTGTCCACGTCATTGGAACAAAGTGGGTATTCAGAAACAAGTTAGATGAGAAAGGGGAGATTGTAAGAAACAAAACATGACTGGTAGCACAAGGTTATAGTCAGCAAGAAGGGATAGACTATACAGAAACCTTTGCACCAGTTTCCAGGTTAGAATCTATTCGTCTTTTAATTTCCTTTGCTATAAATCATGACATCACTTTATATCAAATGGATGTAAAGAGTTCATTCTTAAACTGGTATATTTCTGAAGAAGTGTATGTGCACCAACCTTCTGGTTTTGAAAGTTTTGAAAACCCAGATTTTGTTTTCAAACTTAAAAAATTGTTATATGGTCTGAAACAGGCTCCCAGAGCTTGGTATGAAAGGCTAAGTAACTTTCTTTTGGAAAATGACTTTACCAGAGGAAAAGTGGATACAACACTCTTTTGCAAAACCTTTAAGAATGATATTCTGGTTATGCAAATTTACGTTGATGATATTATATTTGGTTCTGCTAATACTTCTTTATGCAGGGAATTTTCTAAGTTAATGCAGGCTAAATTTGAAATGAGTCTGATGGGAGAACTCAAATTCTTTCTGGGAATTCAAATTGATCAACGTCCAGAAGGAACGTACATTCATCAAAGCAAGTATGCAAGAGAACTTCTGAAGAAGTTTAATATGTTAGAAAGTAAACCTGCAAAGACTCATATGCATCCTACATGCATTTTGGAGAAAGAATAAGTAAGTAAAAAGGTTTATCAGAAGCTCTATCGTGGTATGATAGGCTCTCTTCTGAATCTGACTACTTCTCATCCAGATATTTTGTTCAGTGTATGTCTTTGTGCTCGTTTCCAATCAGATCTAAGGGAAACTCACTTAATAGCTGTTAAGAGAATCCTAAGGTGTCTAAAAGGAACAACTAACCTTGGCTTGATGTATAAGAAAACATCAGAGAACAAGCTTTCTGGTTATTATGATGCAGATTATGTCGGAGATAGATTAGAAAGGAAAAGTACTTTTGAAAACTATCAGTTTCTGGGTAACAACCTCGTCTCTTGGGCAAGCAAAAGACAATCAACCATTGCACTTTCAACTGCAGAAGCAGAATATATCTCAGCGTCATTGTGCAGTACTCAGATACTCTGAATGAAGAATCAACTAGAAGATATTTAGATACACGAGAGTAACATTCCTATCTTCTGTGATAATACATCTGTTATTTGTTTATCCAAGAATCATATTTTACATTCTAGGGTTAAACATATTGAAATAAAACATCACTTTTTACGTGACTATGTTCATAAGGGTGTTTTCAGTTAAAATTTGTGGATACTGACCACCAGTGAGCTGATATTTTCACAAAACCCCTTGCTGAGGATAGATTCGTATTCATTATGGAAAATCTATTTATAAAACCATGTCCAGAATGAGTAGATGAAATTTTAATGTGTTAAGTCATCAGAATTTCTAAAATAAGATTCTGACATTAAGCAATTATTCTTGATTTATTTAATGTCCTTCTGATTAACGATACTTCTACATGTTAGAAGATGTCTTGATTAGAAACTTGTCTAGTCAGATACCTCTTGGTATTCTTGACTTTGGGAATATCAAATGTGTTCTCTTAAACAAACGACTATGATTATTTTGTGACACCTGTCCAAAATCAAATCATATCTTACTGTCGAAGAGACACCTTGAGCATTGTGATTTCGCGAGACTAGGTTTCAAGTAATTATTCCCTATCACTCCCACCTTTTCACAATTATCAATTTTTTTATAAATACTCACTCTCTTACCATCACACACTATGCTACTTTTCACTTCCCACACTTTTTCTTAAAAACCCTAAAACCCTTTGTGCTCCATAAACTCCATCATCTTCATCAATGGTTAAATCTTCTCGACATCTCTCTCAATCTCAACTACTAGGAAATCAGTTCACTATTCCAAAGAAATCTTCTATTACTCTCGACACGCTGGTAGCTGATCTTCACATTCTTTGTGAAACCATAGTGGATTTCAACAATCTAAAGGATAATGGGTGTGATCTTACTCAAGCACTTGATTTCCAAGGCTGGAACGGTTTCTTTAAAAGATTGCAAGGCTCCACTTTTCCTATCTTGGTTAAAGATTTCTGGATTCATGCAACTACAAGCAGGAACATCATCATCTCCTTTGTGTTTGGAAGACGCATCATCATTATAGAAAAGAATATATGTGATTTAATCTCCCATGATGGAAAAGGGCTAAGAATCTACAATGTTCAAGTAGATAAGCAAAGGGAAGCTAAAGTCACTGCATCTATCTTCAAAGAAGGAACTGTTATGGATTCTAAGAAGGATTCTTCTTCATCGTTCTTAAAATATTCTCTAAGAGTTTGGTTCAAAATCATGTTGGGAAGTATTTACCACCGTTAGGGCTGGAAATGAGTCGAGTCGAGTCGAACTCACCTTAGCTCGGCTCGACTCGTTAATAATTGGTTCAGCTCAAATCTCAATTCGAGTTTGACACAAACTTTTTTTTAAGCTCAAACTCGACTCGTTAAAAGTTCACGAACTATTCGGTTCATCTCGTTAGGTTCATATCGTTAGGTTCATCTCACTTGCTTCACGGACTTAAAAGCCATTTTTTTAAGTCTATTTTATTTTTATATATTTGACATTTTAAATTAATATTTTTTCTAAAAAAATTGAATTAAAATAAAAGTTATGAGTATGGAAATTAACTTTGTTTCAAAAATCTACAAATTCAAAAACTACACAATTTTCAAGAGACGCGTTTGACAGTCTAATTAAAAAAAACACTCAATTGAAGTTTAAATTTATCTCAAAAATCCATAACTTCATCAAATATTTAGGAAACTTACAAATTTAATGAAACAGTACACAAAAAATTACTAGAAATTGATACATTTTCATCACAGATTGAGTACACTATTTGCAACCTTCATTACACATGTTATTTTAGCAAATGCCATAATGTCTCCCACAAGGAAGACTCTAAATGAAATTGTCGGCTTTATTGTCAAAACTACTACGTAAGGGATAATATAGGGTTAAATTTTGGAGTAAATCTTTGAACCTACTCTTAATGATAATATAATCATTCTCATATATAATCGAGTTGACTCATGAACCTAACGAGTCGAGCTATGTATAGTTCAAGTTCAGCTCATTTAGTTAACGAACATAGTTTTTCGCTCATATTCAGCTCATTTGGTTCATGAACCTAGTTCAACGATTTAATTGTTGAACCGAGTTCCGAACTATTTTTGAGTTGGTTTGGTTCATTGCCAGCCCTAACCACCGTCATCCTACTCATTCTTTTGATTACATTAACTTGTCTCAGAAATATGTTCTATACTTCCTGATGAAAGCAAAGAAGATACATCTCCCATTCATCCTGTTCAGTTTTCTGAAAGACTCAATAGTGTCCTCAAGAGTTGGCTCTACCAAAAAGGGGAATCATAATCCTTACGGCAGACTCATTTCCGATATTCTTATTGAGTTTGGAATAGTTGATGATCTGTTAATTTATGGACATACTAATGAATTAGTAAAGGATTTTGGAAACATCTTCTGGGCAAAGAATTTGAAGAGTATGAAGCTTATTAAAAAGATCACTCATCGAGCCGCTCTACCATCAAAGGATGAAATTAATGCTATGAGCTTATACACTACCTTGCTGGATGCAAAGATGAAGCACTGGATGTGTGGATTGACATGGGTAATCTTCCAGATATTCTTCGAGACATTTTACAGAAAAAGGGAAAAGGTAAGAAAAAGAAAAATGATGATGGTGAAGGACCATCAACCAAGAAGATGAAGATGGAAACTACATCTGCTTCTCCTGCTGGCGAACTAAGTAAGTCCTATGAATCTTCTTCTGTCACTACATCTGTTATTACTAACAGAAATATATTTTCATCTACTTCACAACCACCAACTTTTTCAACACCACCACCACCACTATTTTCAACCATCGTCACCACCTCACCCACACCTACTTCTGAACCACCAACTCAAATAATCCCATCCTCTGCACCATCTACGAAACTTCCACCTCAGATAATTCCAACCCCTGTCATATTTGTACAACCAACTCCCACCATCTCCCTACCATTAATCACTCAACCCATTTCTGAAGAACTTCCTATATACCCTATTCCTACGACCAATTTTGGGGAAGTTACTGATGAACCTATTCAAACAACTAACCCTCAATCACCTACATCATCAACCTCTCCACAAATAAACACAGAAACATACCAGACAATCTTGAACTTTCTTCACCAAAATCAAATCCTGAAGATAATGATATCACCAATCTGGGTTATTCTGATGAAGAAACTCAACCATTCCCTGAGACTCAACCGTCTGATCTTCCTCCTCCTAACCTAGATGAAGTTATTTATGTTTTTAAAGATAGTGTAGTTAGGAGATTCAAGACAATCTCCGATGAATCGAGTTCTAGTGAAGACCCTTCTGTTTTGGGTGCTCCCTGGAATAGATTCAATAGATGGATGTCAGTGGATTTTCTGAAGATCAAACATCTCTCTGTTTAGACAAAAGACTATTTTGTCCAGCAAGCTAAAAAGAAATTGGAAGCTAAGAGGGAGGTTGAAGCAAAGCTAGTTGCTGAAAGGGAATTGGCTGAGAGGTTAGCTAAGGAAGCTTTTGACAGAGAAGCTGAAAGGTTAGCTAAGGAAGCTCAAGATCAAGTTGAGAGAGAATCTGAATTGAAGAATCATGAAGAAACTCTGAAAGCTGCTAAAAAGTATGATGTAAATACCCAAGCTGGAAGCAGTCTCTCAAGAGACTCGTTTACCCCAGTAGAGTCAACAAATGGCATCTCCAATAGAGAAGTTTGTACACCTCTACAACTCAGACAGATGGGTTCCCCAGCAAGTCTGACATCAAAAGTTTCTCCCATCAAATGGCATCTCCCCAGGAAAATTCGACGAGAAGTTTGAGGAAAACCGCTACGAATAACGTCCCTAGTCAAGAAAGTTTATTGACAAAAGAAACCGAGACCAATTCCTTGGTAGGAAACCAGGATCGAGGGGAAGTTTGTTGACAAAAGAAACCGAGACCAGGTCCTTGGTAGGAAACCAGGATCGAGGGGAAGTTTATTTCAGAAACTTAGACCAGTTCCTTGGCTGAAGACCAGGATCGAGGGGAAGTTTTTACCTTTTCTGAGCATCATTGCTTAGCAAAAGAAGAAGGATGCGAGAACTACCATTCTTAATCACCATCAAAATTTCGGGTATTCCAATATTTAATCTTCTTGCACCCCGAATGCCCGAATACCTTCACCATTCACACCTTCGGGTCCAAGAAGATTAAATAGGGGCATCTGTCATACCACAAATTTTGACCACTAAGATTTCCCATCATTGTGCAAATCATCATCACAATATGGATGAACCATTAGTCTCCCCAAAGATGGGTGATCATCCACTACAATCAGACTTAGGGTTTCAAGCCCTCTCAGAGCTCTTAGACAAAGGATCAATCAAGGAATGCCATGATATTCAACTTGTCTAGCCTCTCAAACATCCACAATGGATCAAGAGGACTCCCACATCAAGGATCAAGCACAAGGTTACAGCATTCCAATTGGATTAAGCCTCGAGATTGCCAGTGTCACCAAATTAGAGTTTGGTCAACCAGGGCCTCCAGATGGAAATTTTCCTCTGGGCATGAGCCAATGCTTCAAAGCATAAACTATGATGCTCCAAGGGACATCATGGACCCAATCATCAAGTCAATTTAACCTCAGAGGATGCATTCACAAAAAATCAGGAATTAGGGTTTTTTGACCTAATTCACCCCTAAGTTGACTTTTGGGGCAAAGCATGAGCCAAGACCTCAAGACATTATTTGAGGGTCTCTAATACACCACATTGATCCATTTGCAACAATGGATTGATCCAAGAAGCTTGAGCAACAAGTTTCAATTTCATCTGAACCACAGTTAGGGTTTCGCGAGAAAAGTCAACTGTATCTTTGACTTTTGACCAGGACATGCTCCCAAACCCTATGACATGATTCAATACACCCTATAACACCTATGAAATTAATCCATCAAGTTTGATTTAGGTCAAGGACTTGATTTCATAGAGGATCGCATAGTTTGGAATTCATCTGATAAAAAGTCAACTGTGCACAAAAGTCAAACTTTGACTTTTTGAGATTTTTCACAATTATGGTTTTTTAACCCTAAAATGATGTTAATGTGTGATTGGAATCATCATTCATCAAGAAAAATCAAGAAAAGTGGGATAACTTGTAAAAGGGGTAACCATAAAAACTTAGAAATTTTTCTAAGTTATGGAACAAAGTGGCTAGGGTACCAACTTTGGAGGATCATAACTCCTAAACCACAAGGCCACTTTTCCCCATTCAAAGCTGGATTTATAGCTCTCATGGCCCTCTACAAAAGCTTCAACTACACCTCACTCTAATTCATTGTGGATTCTGAGTTATGATTGGGTCAAAATGACTAAAAACATGAAGGTACCACTTTTCCAACACTTAGACAAAATTCTCTCCAAGACAGATTTTGTTGAAAACACCAAAACTTGTGAGATTTTTTCACATAGTTACAAGCTGAATCAAGTCCAAAGGTAAACATCAATTTTTTGCATATGTTGCTAAGAATTCAAAGAGCTTATCAGCATAAATTGATTCAACTTGAGCCAAGAGAAATCTATGCCCAAAGCCATGTTGCTGCAACTGTTTTGTAAAAATCAGTTTGCACTTTTGCTTGCTTTACACGATTTCTGATTCAAGACCAAGGATCTCTATGTCACAGTCATCCAATCTGATCCTAATCCAACTGATTCAACTGTTAAAGCTAAGTCAAAAAGCTAAGGGATCTTCCAACTTGAGATTATTGCATTTTGGCACATTATGCCTTGAATTCAAAGGCATTTATGTGAAATAGGGCACTTTCAAAAAAGCCACTCTTCTCAGTCAAGTTCTCTGATTAAACAACAATTAAAACATCTGAAGAATGTGAATTTGGTCAAGACATAGCCCTGCTCTTGGGAAGGGCTAAGTTGCCTTGCATGAGAAGAAATGCCACCAAGCCAAAGCCTTTGAATGTGATCTGATCCAGCAGTCATTCACTATTCCTCCAAGACAAGAATTGATCACTAATTGATCATTCAAATCACACCAAAGCAATTTACAGCACTGCTTTCTCTCATTTTCTCTTAAGTACCAATTTTCTTTGTTTTTTAGCAACCACCATCGGGTTTTGAGTTGCAGCCTTAAGAATCAATTCCAATTGCTCAAGCACATCACATATGATGTATTTGAGGTGTCCAAACACTTAAACACCAACTGTAACACCTCTAGCTCAAAATCACTCTTCAACCAAGCCATTATGCCTCAATTATGCAGCTGGAGTCCTCCAACTTGATCCAAAGGTTTTCAAAGTGTTCCAATGCTTGCAACACACTCTAAAACATACATTGAAGATTTAGGGATCATCAAACCACTTCTTGAACACCATCTGTGCAGAGTTTCATTTCATCTTGCATCAAGGTAAGCCTCAAAACTACATCTTCATGATCCATGCATATTTCCTCGCATGATATTTTTGCCAATTGCTTACCATCATATGTTGAGTGTCTCCCCTCAAAAATTTGATCATAGCACTCACCACCATGTCTGCACGATTGCTTTTGTAAAATTAGGGTTCATACGGTCATGTTGATATAACTTGTTATACACTGAAAATAAATGAAATCAAATATTGCCATCGTGATCCTTGTGAAAAAACGCATGAGTTTGGTATTTGAATCATGTCAAATGGTTGAGAAATGAGTGAGTTAGAGGGCTTCACACATCGGAGCTTGAGGTTGAAGATGGCCATGGCGCCATGCTTGAGAAACCAACCAAGTTTGCCTTATATTTTTCCCTTGCCATGTTATTAATGAATTGGCATTGCGCCTCAGTGGTTGATCAGCTGGTTTGTGTGTATTGGCAAGCGAGAGGTCTGGGGTTCGAATCCCCCTCGCCCCAGACCTCTTTTTTTATCACTTTTTCCTATTTTCTTATTTTTCATATTAGTTTGTTAATGATTTGAAAAATTAATAACTCCCTTAATTTTAATTATTTTTTATTGGTTCTTTTTGCAAAAAATTATAAAATTTTTTAAATATTTTATTCCACAAAAAAATTAAATTGATATTATTTATTTAATATAATTAGTATTTTTGTGAATAAATTCCTTTTTAATTGTTTTTAAGCATTTAAAAGTGAATATTTACTATGAAAATCAAAACTAAATGAGTTTTAATTTATCTTGTGATAAAAACCTCATTTTTCAAACCATCAACAAAAATCACAAGTGGTTTATTCAAACTTATTTGGTATTTTTATCATTTTTATTTGATTTTCTTTAAATATTTCCTTTTAAAAGAAAACCAATTTAGGGTTTCCTTGATTTTCACTCAAACAAATCATTTTCAAACACTCATGGGCCTCTAATAGAGTGTAAGACCCAAGCCTTTTTGTAAATAAACTCATTGTGGGCCTCACTTATTGTATAAGTCCCTCTGTGTATTTTCAAAACAATGGCATGATCGACGCCTTTTCATAAAAACCTTGGGCCTCTCCTCGAGCTGTAAGCCCCATCACTTGTATAAAATTAAATCATTGGGCCTCTAATAGAGTGTAAGACCCAATCCCCTTTTAACCAAAACAATTTTGGGCCTCAGATATTGTATAAGTCCCTCTGCGTTAAAAGAAAATCTCGGCGCGATCGCCAGTTCAAAAATCAAACCCTTGGGCCTACCCTCGTGTTATAAGCCCCATTCTTTAAAAATCATTGGGCCTCTAGCAGAGTGTAAGACCCAACCCTTTTTTAAAACCAAAATAATTTGGGCCTCAGTGCATTGTATAAGTCCCGATACCATCAAAAAGTTCGGCGCGATCGTCGCCTTTTTAAAACAAAACTTTTGGGCCTCTCCTTGAGCTGTAAGCCCCACCACTTGTATAAAAATAAACCTTTGGGCCTCTTGAGAGAGTGTAAGACCCATCCCTTTGTACAAAAAACCTTTTTGGGCCCCAGTCACTTGTATAAGTCCCTGTACAATGTATAAAATAACAGTGCAATCACTGATAAAACCTTGGGCCTCTCCTTGAGCTGTAAGCCCCAACAATCTTTTCAAAGCACTTTCTCCTTTGATTTTGAATATAATATTGTTATCAAAGCTTTCTTTGTTGAACAACTAACCAAACAGCATGGAAGCTCTACAACCGAGTAAGTGTTTACCCGCTTTCTTTACCTACTTTCATATATATATATATATAACTGTATTGTGGGGCTGCTCACTGTAAGTCTTCTTTCACAAACTTTTATATACTCGTCAAATATCAACTGTATAATACTAGTATAGTTATTTAGAGTTTTCCCCGGCAACTACGTCTAGCACTAGGTAAAGCCCTGTTGGTCACTCTTAAATACAAACAAAACTAGATCCCCATAGGATTACCAGACGCAGTCTTCCCTCCTCTTGGGGTTAAACAACATGGAGACGTGAAAGGCAGCATTCTCGGTGAACCCTTTCTCAGATTGTCACCCTTAGAAATTGTCAAAGAAACTCTACTCCCCAGAGATGATCTTTTCTCCGTGAATAGCATCTCTTGAGTTTCTTCCAAATTCTCGGACTTTCCTGGCTTGATCTATTCTTGGTGAATGGCTTGTCTTGAACTTCTCGGGGTTTGGGGACCCACAGGTTTCTTAAAAGCATCCCCGCCTCCTCTTGGGTGTTGTACAAGGACCCTTCGACTTCTTAAAAGCTCTCATGCCTTCTCTTGGGCTTAGTACAAGGACCCAGAGACCTCTACAGGTATAGGAATAGAACCTAGTCATCAATTTGCTAGAGTTGTCTTTCTGAGTCAAGTGTCAGACCAGTTAATGGGTTGACCTTCATCCCTTAACCAACCAGCCTTCTCTTGGGCATCGTACAAAGATCATTCACTACCTGAGAATCGATTTCTCAAGACACCCGTAGACTTGGACAGTCTCAATATCCTTTGGATTTTCCATTTCCTTAAAGAACAGGAAATCTCCCTGATCCTCTGATCAATCTCAAAGTACAACATTACCCATATAAGAACTGATTTTCTCTTTTAACCAACATACTGGACCTGTCACAAAACTGAAACAGTAACCAGCACCCTAGCCTCCTCTTGGGCTTTGTACAATGATTCTCCCCAGCGGAGCTAACCTTTTTAGCCTCCATCTCGGGCTTCGTACGAGATACCAAATCACTCTCTTGTTAAGTATAAAAGACTCTCTTGTTGAGTCAAACCTTTTCAGCCTCCATCTCGGGCTTCGTACGAGATACAAAAACACTCTCTTGTTGAGTATAAAAGACTCTCTTGTTGAGTCACTTCCCTTTCAGCCTCCATCTCGGGCTTTGTACGGGATACAAAATCACTCTCTTGTTGAGTATAAAAGACTCTCTTATTGAGTCAAACATGTTCAGCCTCCATCTCGGGCTTCGTACGAGGTACAAAGACTCTCCTGTTGAGTCAAGCGCCTTTAGCCTCCGTCTTGGGCTTCATACAAGACACATACAAAAGCTCTCTCTTGTTGAGTCAACCCTTTTAGCCTCTCTCTCTCGGGCTTCGTACGAGACACATAAAAACACCCTCTTGTTGGGCCAATAGCCTCCTCTTAGGCTTTGTATAAGAAAACCCCGGTTGAGTCAATCAACATTTTAGCATCAAAATATGTGCCTTGCTCACTGCATACAAATATCAACAACTCCTTTTCCTTCATCTAATTACTGTAAGCGGCAGGCCTCTGGATTATTTACATCCACGCCACTGTCCCTCTTTTAGTATGAGAAATTCCTAAGGAAAGATGGCATTGCTCTAAACTGAGTTAAAGTCTTCTCCTTCAGGTTAAAAATCCCCTATAAAGGAAATTATGGCATTGTTGGATTCACATATCCCAGTTAAAGTAATTCTCCTTTATAATCAGTCACCAAATAGTTGTGACAAATATATCCCGTTTAGAGATGACAAATTCTCTCTAAAGTCAAAACCCTTTAGCTTCACATCTTGGGCTTCGAACAAGATACAAATAGACTCTTCAGCTTCATATCTTTTGCTTTGAACAAGATATAAACAACATTTAGCTTCGCGTCTTGGGCTTTGGACAAGACACCAAAACGACCTTTTTCCTCCCATAGAATAGGAGGAACTACGATCGCTCTGATTTCCATGTTTCGTTAAACGGGAATACGTAGGCATAAGATTGAAAAATCTTAGCGAGCACACTAATTAAAACCCAAAATCCCGTACCTTCATACATCAATCAAAAAGCATCAGTCCTAACATCCTACCAATAGCATAGTCCCATCATTTCATTCTTAGCAAAATAAGCAGAGAGAGGACCCACTTCCACATAGCATCTGTAACCTAACAGTCCACTGTTCAAACTCAGTATGCAAGCAGGGTTAATTGGAGACATCTATTTCCCTTCCTTCATCAGCTTCAATAGGATAAAAAATGAATCGACCTGTAGTACCCCAGAGCAACAGTGCTTAAGAACCACGTCCAAAATCGCTCGCTATAGAAAAATGGCGCCCACCGTGGGGCCTGTCTTTCTTTCTTACAATTTAGGGTGAAAACCTTGGATGAGTCATTTTCATGGCGGTGGCCGCCACAAAAAATTGGCACCCACCGTGGGGCGGCATCTTGTCCCTCTTGTCTCTCTGGTTGAAACCTGAGTGCTCAAAATGTCACAGAAATGGCGACTCTACTGGGGAGTCATTGTCTGTATAGGATCATAAGACTAGAGGTCTAGGATGATTAAGACAAATATATATACTGCTTTTCCTAATTGATATCTGTGTTTATTTTTCTGCTAATGGGAATGTGTGTGATGCCGCATGTGGAAAGATTGAGTATACACCTAAGATAGGTGATGGCAATGCGGGTAATCTTACTTGGAGTGAATTCCAGTTAAGAGCCCCCGATCGACCATCAAACTCAGTGGAGACTCCCTTTGCAAATACATTGCCTATATGACTCCGGTTGTTGAAAGTAGTGTGGTCGACTGGGTTATCCGAGAAGCTGAGGTTTTTAGTAGACTTAAGCCATTTTGTAGTGCAGAAGCTATCGGAAATAGTTGTCACGCGATACTACCCTCATCTGAGATCACTCTAAGATACATCAGCTCACTGGCGATCCGCTTGCTGTTGTTATCCCAGAGGGGTCAATGATTTTGTGGACAAGTACAAAAAATCACCAGTATAAACCTTTGGGGGGGGGGGGGGGGTAGAGCCTTGACTTCATGACACCGACCCTTTGACCCCATGTTTTTTCTATGTTTTTGTGTGCTGCATTCATACATTCATTTAAAAAACATTAATACAAAGAAAATCTTCTCTTCTAGTCTCTCTTTTTCAAATTAAACTAAGACAATGATTGCAAATATCAGAGGATTTGAGAGGTTTGGCGAGAATGATCACCAACCACGAGGCTTTCAGAGCCAAGTATGGAGGACTGCTGTCCTTGTTAAGGGTTCATGTAATCGAAAGAATCCTGTCCACACTAATCCAGTTCTACGATCCGGTCTATCACTGTTTCACATTCCCAGATTATCAGCTTGCACCAACGCTGGAGGAGTACTCTCACCTGACTGATTTACATATTACTGATCAAGCTCCCTTTTCTAGACTAGAAGAAATTCCAAAGGATCAAACCATTGTAAGAGCAATTTATTTGGACGAGTCAGAAGTCAGGACTCACATGACCACGTACTTTGCTAGTATAGGGAACGTGTCCGCTTTCAAGAGCATCTTTGTTTTGCTCACCTACGGGTTATTTTTGTTTCCCAACATCGATAACTTTGTAGATATCAACGCCATTAAGATTTTCCTGATTGGAAACCCCGTACCGACCTTACTCGCAGATGTGTATCATTCGTTACACTTAAGGAATTTATACAGCGGAGGAATGATCACGTGCTGTGTACTCCTGCTATACAAATGTTTCACTTCCCATTTGCCCAAGTCTGCTGCATTTTGGGATCAAAAGAATACTTTATGTTGGTCGCAAAGAATCATGTCTCTTACCAACTCTGACATCGATTGGTACAATCGAATCTATGACGGGATCAGGATCATTGACCGTTGTGGAAATTTTCCAAATGTACCCCTTATAGGAACTAAGGAGGGAATCAACTATCATCCAATTCTCGTTCGTCGTCAATTCCGATACTCGATGAGTCACGTCCCACAGAATGCTCATCTGGAAGGTCTTTTCTTCAAGAAAGGAGAAAATGACAGGGCACTAAAGACGAAAATAGTGCACGCTTGGAAACACATTCATAGAAAAGGACGAGAGTCTCTAGGAAAACCAGACTGTGACTCAGTGGAGCCTTATCTCCACTGGGTACAAACTAGAGCTCTCAAGCTGAGGATGCCTTACCCTCGTCAGGAAGTTCTTCCATTAAGGGACTCTGCCCTTTATTTCATGTCTGAAACGAAAAAACTTCAGGTTACTCTCAGCAAAGTTCAGCAGGAGAAGAGGTCTTGGAGGAACAAGTACCGTATTCTCAACGTGGAGTGTAAGAAAATACAGCAACTGTTAAGAGAAAAAGATGCTCTGATTGAGATTTTAGAGCAACATGTTGTAGAAAATCAGGATGACCAAAGGAATTTGCTCGCTCCTTTCACTTGGCAAAGGAATGACAACCCGACAACGGCCCAAGAGCCCCGGTCAAAGAAAAGGAAAGCACCCGAACCAGTACTTGAGCTCTCTTCAGAGAGGACTCAGGATCCATTAGTTTAGGTTTCCTTTTTCAGCACTTTGTAATCTACTGTATTTCCATTTTCGCAATCCTTTGAATTCAATAAAACGGGGTTTCCCCACTATTTGATATTTGCAATCCAATTGTCGGAGTTTACTTTGAATAAACAAAAATAATTAATAATCATTGCATTCATCATTCTCGCATAACGCATTCTTCTTACCTACGAATCTCACGTTTGCGTCTCGATTCTAGAGTCAAACTATCTCATTCGTACAATACTCGGGCCAATTGATAGAAAAAGATGGATGATCTCGAGGAAGAGAACAGAGGGTTGAGAGAAGAGATCGACACTCTAAAAGAGGATCTGAGAAAGCTTCATAACAACATGCAAGCTCCAGTTGAAGCTCAGATGCAATAACAAAGGACTGTGATCTCAGAGATCACATCTACGCCCATAGTGGAGAAGTGTGATCCTAGGTATAAGATGCCGAAATATTGTCCCTGGGGCATGCCACTTAACTATATCCCAGAAGGATATGTTCCACTGATCACTAAGGATCAGGGAACTGCAGCAGGAGCCGTTGGGCCTGAAGGTTACAAACTTCGGGAAAGCGAAGATGCCAAGGGCATGACAGCAACTCCTGAAGGTTACAAACTTCGGGAGGCACCGAGGGTCTCGGCCATAATGACTATACCACCGCCCGTGGTACACACTGTCCCAGAAGGACAGATTCCACAAATACCTTCTGGTGGAAACGACAGCATGTTCGACAGAATGAATGAATTCTAGGAACAGTTCCTGGAAATGCAGAAAGAACTGCAGCCCCTTCGCGGTCAGGATCTATTTGGAAAGGACGCCGCAGACCTTTGCTTGGTCCCCAATGTGAAAGTTCCACACAAGTTCCAAGTGCCCGACTTTGAAAAATACAAGGGTAACTCTTGCCCTCAGAGTCATTTAGTGATGTACGCTCGGCGAATGTCAGCTCAGATAAAGAACCAGGAGCTACTAATTCATTACTTTCAGGATAGTTTAACTGGTGCTGCACTCAAATGGTACATGGGTTTAAACCGCGCTACGATCGGCACGTTCAGAGATCTTGGCGCTGCTTTCATTCAACAGTACAAATACAATTTGGACATGGCACTGGACAGAGATCAACTCAGATCAATGTCACAAAAGGACAAGGAAACCTTTAAGGAGTACGCTCAAAGATTGCATGAAATTGCCGCTCAGATTTCTCCACCTCTTGAGGAAAAAGAGATGACAAAGATCTTCTTAAAGACCTTAAGCTCATTTTACTATGACAGAATGGTCGCCAGTGCGCCTAGTGACTTCACCGAGATGGTAGACATGGGAGTTTGTCTTGAGGAAGCGGTCCGAGAAGGATGCCTAGTTAAAGACGTTGGATCATCAAGTAGTACAAAATGATACGGTAGTGCTCTCCCTAAGAAAAAAGAGCAAGATATTAGGAATATCTCTCTCGGAAAGCAAAGGCAACGATATCAACCAGTAGCAGCTGTAACTCCTGCTATCAACCCGACGCCTATTCCTACGTATCAACCTCAGGTTGCACAGAGCCAACCTAATCAATAGCAATTTCAGCAAAGGACACAACAGCCTCTTCAGCAGACTCATTTCCATACAACAACAACCGTACAACGCGACCACCAGGGTTTGACCCTATACCCATGTTGTACGCCGAACTGTTTCCATTACTACTGGTCAAGGGGCACGTCCAAACTAAGTCTCCTCTTACAGTACCGGAAAATCTGCCTTTTTGGTTCAAAACGGATCAGACTTGTCCTTACCATCAAGGAGGACCAGGGCATAACATAGAGAACTGTCTCAGTTTCAAATCCGATGTGTAAAAGCTTGTTAGGAGCGGGGTCTTATCTTTCAAGGATATGAATCCTAATCTTCTCACAAACTCGCTGCCTCAACATGAGAAAGCTGTAGTCAATTTGATAGAGGGAGAGTCTAACAACATCTATCAAATTCATGATGTACTCTTATTAAGGGCCAATTTGGTCAAGATGCATTGTGGACAGAGCGGATATGGCCATGTGCCACCTCATAACTATCACCGGTGTGATATCTACTCTAAGAACAATCAGGGATGTTCTGTGGTGCAATCAGCTCTACAGGAACAATTGGATCTCGGATGGATCCAAGAGCATCGAGTTCGTGGAGTCAGCATGACCTATACGAATTTCAACATCATTCAGAGCCACGACATCCGTACAATGAATGTCAACTTGGTGACGATGCACTCAAGGCAAAGCCAGTATCATAATCTGTCGCGGCACGATTACAATTCCTGCCTGACTTGCTCGGTAAACAAACAGGGATGCTCTTTTGTACAAGAGGCCCTCCAGCGTCAGATGGATCTTGGATGGATCCAGGACTACCATGATAGGAGTCCCTATCAGATCAACATGATTCAAATCTTCGATATTCGTCTGATGAATACCAGCCTGGTGGAATTACACGCCAGGCAGGTCCAACTTGGTTTCCTCACTTCGCATGATTACCAGAACTGTAAAGGATGTTGTGAGAGTAACCAAGGATGTACTCTCATTCAGAGAACTTTACAACACTTGGTAAACTACTGGTGGCTTCCAATCTATATGGATGAAGCAACAAATCAGTGTGGTTGATGGGAACCCTACTCGGCATCAAAGTCAGGATGTCCGATCTACGAAAACAGATCTAGTGAGGTTACACTGCATTCAAAGCGGGCGTGGCCGGTGCCACCACATAACTATGAACGTTGTAGAGTCTGTTTGGAAAATAACCAAGGAAGCTACCTCGTACGAGCAGCCCTTCAAGGTCAGTTGGATCGCAAGGAGATTCACCCATACCTAGCTTCGGGGTCCGTTGACTAGACGCCGGACTACTTCGTAGATCAAATCAGAGACGTGGTTGTAATCCCTGACCCTGAGAGGAACAAGGATGTTTGTTCCATCATCCCTCTACTGGACGAATCAAAGGTTCTTAGCAAGGAACTGATTGAAGTTAATTACGACAGTCAGAAAAATCAGAAGGCTCCTGTAGTTATCTATCTGCCAGGACCGTTATCGTATAAATCAGCTAAGGCGATCCCTTACAAATACGGTGCAACAATAATTGAGAATGGAAAGGAAATTCCATTACCCTCTTCGTGAATATTGCAAACATCAGTCGTGTAACACGGAGCGGTCAAATCTTCAATCGAGGAGTTGGAGAACCTAACAAAGAAAAGGAACCTCAAACAGAAGCTCCTGATCCACCAGTCGGTCAATCCAGTAATCCTGACCTTTCAAAGAACGACGATGAGATGCTGAAGCTCACCCAAAGGAGTGAATACAACATTGTTGACCAACTGTTACAAACTCCTTCAAAGATCTCAGTGTTATCACTTTTACTCAGTTCCGAAGGCCACAGAGAGGCTCTACAGAAAGTATTAGAGCAGGCCTTTATGGAACAGGATGTGTCAATACGACAGTTCGATAGCATCATCTCTAACATCACTTCCTGCAACAACTTAGGATTCAGTGATGAGGATTTGCCAGAGGGGGGGAAAACCAACAATATGGCGCTCAAAATCACAGTTAACTGCCAGGACGATGCTTTAGCCAGCGTAGTTGTAGACACAGGATCAGCCATCAACGTTATTCCGAAGTCCACTTTAATGCGACTATCATTCAAAGGACCCCCGATGAGGGGCAGTGAGGTCATCGTCAAAGCGTTTGACGGGTCTCAGAAAGCAGTTATCGGCGAAGTCGACCTTCCCATAACTATCGGTACTCACACTTTCCTAATCACTTTCCAGGTCATGGACGTCCGGGCAACATACAGTTGTTTATTAGGAAGACCTTGGATACACCAGGCTGGGGCAGTCACTTCGACACTGCACCAAAAACTGAAGTTCGTCAAGAACGATCAACTCGCCACGGTTTGTGGAGAACAAGCCTTGCTCGGGAGCAACTTGTCATTATCTACTTGTGTAGAACCCGAGGAGGTTGTTGGAACCCAGTTCCAAGCACTTTCGGTGAGCAACGAGAATCAATCAGAAAAAGGAACCTCGATTTCCTTATACAGAGATGCTCTCGAAGTAATCAAGAATAACAGTGCAAAATGTAACGCCTGAATTTAATTAATTAGTTAATTAAATTATTGAAGGATTTAATTATTGGATTTAGACAAAGTTGAGAATTAATCGGAGTAGTTGGATTTGTCAGTATTATTTTAAGAGGCGTATTGGGATTATTAAGTTAAAGTCGGATTTTAGTCGGTTAAATCGGAGGAATAATATTAAGAATAATATTATTTATTTATGGGACTATCTTATTTAATTAACTAAGTTAAATTGTTGGACCATTTGGTTGATAATCGAAATTAATCTATTAAGCCGGGAGTAAGTAGTTGGTCGCGAATTATTATTTCGGTTAATTTTGTGTTTCGAAGAATTAAGTCGTTAAGTCAGAATATTAGTCGGAAAGTCGAAGAAATAATATTAAAATTATATAAGGATAATAGTTGGGCTTAATTAAGTGTTGTTAGCAGTAAAAGGTGGGTTGCGAATATTAAGCCCAATAAGAATAATGGTGTGATGGTATTATTTTATTATTAGTCATTAGAAGGAATTTGAGAAGTAGTGGTAACAGCAAGAACCAAGAGGAACGAGGGTTTTGGTGGAGAAGAGGAACGTGGAAGTTGCAGTTAAGAGGCAAGCGGAATCCGATCGAGAAATTAGAGAGCGACCTTCAATCCCAGGTAAGGGTGGGTTCGAATCTTATAAACGGGATTATGATAATTTTTATGTGGGATTTGGGTTATATGAATTTGCTATCAATCCTGTGTTTGTGATGAATTTGTGATTCTGCGAATATCTTGGGTGTATCGCGAAACTAGGTTGTTCTGTGCATTATTGTTGCTCGCAGTGTGCGATTGTGAAGATTTACATTTAATTTCCATGTAATGTATTTGATGTAATATATTTGGTGAATTGAAGTTGTTTAGTGTAGAAAGGAAATTAAGAATAGGAATTGGAGGCGGGGGCCTCAAAGTAATGGAGGTGAGCACCCCCATTTAATTAAAGGATGGAGGCGAGGGCCTCCAAGTATTGAGGCGGGGGCCTCAGAGCAATGGAGGCGGGGGCCTCAGAGCAATGGAGGTGAGCGCCTCATTTAATTGAAGGAAGGAGGCTAGGGCCTCCAAGAAGTGAGATGGGTGCCTCCTAAGGTGTGGGTGGATGAGACGATCGCCTTGGTTTGTCTGTTACTTGGAATTCACTTTAGTTTAATGCATAAGTAATCTATTTATTTAATTTAATGAGTTAGTGTTTTTAAATGGTGCAAGAATCTATCTCTGTGTTTGAATAAGGGCTATGGTGACGAATAGGTAACAGGAAATAGTGCAGAGCAGGTTTTAATTGATATCAACAAGGGAAAGAAAGGGAGGCGGAGGCCTCCAAGCTCTGAGAAGAGCGCCTCCCATGGTAAGTTGAGGGGAGGTGGGCGCCTCCTTTTATGGTGAGGGCCACTGAGTTTGGTTTGAGTTGGTTCCAGTAAACTGCATGTTTCTTATGTAGTATTATAATCTTGTATAACTTGACGTGGCCTTATTTAATTATATGTATGTAGGGGGTAAGAGTCACTTAGTGGCATATGCAGAAGTTGAGGGATGCATATATATGATGATACCAGGAACTAGATAGTAACTGATAAGAAGTTGGTTAATTATGAGCTTGGAGTAGATATCTATATACATAAACGTATTGAAAAGCATCCAGTTAGTATAGCAGGTTTTATTTTAGCAGCAGCAAATTATACAAAGAGCAGGGACATATGTAGTAGTAGCAGTGTTAACAGAAAATAGAACAAGTAGCACGAGCAGAATTTTGGCAGAAGCTTGGAAATGATTTTAAGAAAATCGTAACAGAAAGTAGAAGTTTGTAATTAAACTGGGATTAAATGACAGAAGGTAAAATAGTACTGTTTCAGTCGGTTTAGCCGGTTTAGGCGAGAAACTTAGTTGTCCGGAATTTAACGAAAATTGTCGAGGTAGTTCGTAATAATTAGTAGGTGATTTTAGTCAGTTTGTTTTATTGAATTAAGTTGAACGCGTGGAAGTGCAGGCAAAGTTGGATAAGTTGTATTGTCCCGATTTACGGGCGAAGTATTTAAGTTGTAGGTCTTATGACCAATGTTGTTTGAGTTGTGTTGTTGTTGATTAAGTTGTAGGTCGAATGACCAATGTTGTTTGAGTTGTGTTGTTGTTGATTAAGTTGTAGGTCGAATGACCAACGTTGGATTAAGTTGATGCTATTGATGCATGTTTGAGTTGTTGTTTTCGTTGTTGTTGTTCTGGTTGTTCTTGTTGATGATGTAGTTGATTGTATGCCTTTGATAATTGTCGCATACATTGCATTCATGAGTCGGGGCTGTATGCTCACACCACGTTGGCCTTGATGGCATTGATTAAGTTGGCCTTGATGGCACCACGTTGAAGGCTTATGCCTTATTGAAATGCCTCGATAACCTGGCATATGTTTAAGTTGGGAGTTTTACTCCGATGGTACCACATGCATGTGCATAGTTGTGTCACATTTTGAGTCGTTGTGTTGTTGTGAAGTTGCTGTTGTTGTGAAGTTGCCGTTGTTATTGCTATGTCTTGTTGCTTGATATAAATTACTAATGTCGTGAGCTGTTGTTATATATGTTGTTCTTACTATAATTTGCATCTTTTATATATGTTGTTGGTATATGTTGTTATTTGCTGTCAATACCAGTTGGGGTTGCTATTAAGTTGTTTATTTCTAGTTGTTGCATGAATGTTGTATGAAGTGGTGAAATTCGTATGATCCTAATCTAGTATATTAATTATCATATTTTGTTTATAATATTCGATATCTCACCCCTTCTGTAATGATGTTACCTATTATGGGTAACTGAGCAGGTACTCATGAATAGCTGCAGAAGTTGAGGTATAATATGAAGTCTTAGATGTTGTTAGCTCGAGTTGGTCTTGCTCTGATACGTAGCACTCGGGGGGATGAACGATTGTTGTTTATTTGTTGTTATTGTCTTAGTAGTTGAATCTTAAATTGTTGTTATTAAAGAATTGTTGTTTCAAAGTTGTTTTGAGTTGGACATGAGGTTATGTCATTATAAGTTGAATTATGTGAAGCCGCTTATTAATAAAAGTTGTTTTGTTTTCAAAAGGATAATTCAGGTTGTTATCAGTTCATCCGAATCAGTGTTATGTATCTGAATTATTGGTGATTAATATGAAGTTGTTTTCTGTTGAAAATGTGACATCCTGTTTATGTTGAAGAATTTTTAAAATGAAAACTCTGATTTTATTACTTATCCGCCGGGTATAAATGGGGTGTTACATTAGTGATATCAGAGCAGGTCGGTCTGTCCGGCCAATGTTGTCTAATGCTGTTTGTCCCTTAGTACTCGACATGTGTGTGAAACACTGTCGGTACTTGTTTATTAGTTTCTAGTTGTTGCCTGCTGGTGTTGGTTTGAAACAAGTGGGGGAGAGGCTTGTCTCCCGGACGTGTTGTTAGTATGTGGAAGTTGGTTCAAGGTGATGTTGATTGTAAGAGTGCAAATGTTGTCGAAGCGATGTTGTTGCGAACCGACGAGAGTATGGACTCATGAATTCGTATCGGTCGAGTTCGAGGTGTGTGTATATTATGGAGGGTGAATTGATTGAGATTAAGGAATTATCCCCAAGGAAATGTTAAGTTGGTAGATCAAGTCGGTAGATTAATATGCCTTGAGTATAGTTGGGTTAAAGTCGAGGGATTCTCGTAGTGGGATGAAAAGAAAGGATGTTGGTGAATTTTGGAAGCAAGAGAGAAAGATGGAACTTATGTTCATCAATCTCAAATTCTGATTTTTGCAAGTTTGGAGCAGCTGTCGGTAGAAGAGGCATAACTTTTGACTCGTGATTCGGATGGAAGCGGTTCTGGACTTTTTGGAAAGCTTACGAAATTCCCTATAGTTTGCATATAAGATTTGTCTTCAGGAAGTTTGTCAAGAGGGAGAAAAGTGCGTTTTAATATTTGGGTCTGATGCTGATTTTTGGAAAATTCTGCATATGGAAATTCTGAACCAGTCCCGTTGTAAGGATGATAACTTTTTACTCGTAAGTCGGATTTGAGCGATTCTTAAAGTTCTGAAATATACACAAAATTCTCTTCATTTTGGAATATGATTTTGTGATTGAGAGATCTGTATTGAAGGAGATATATATGGTTGAAGTTGACCGACATTTGCTGAAAAATTTGGAAGGATGAAAACAAGTGTGGAATATTATTAAGAATAAAATGTTCGTATTTGTAAGATGTGACTGTATCGGAGAATGCTTGGAGATGCAATTTATGTTGAATGAGGATGATTAAGACGATGATGCTAAGTAAAGGTAATGTTGAGAGAAATGTGAATGTTGATTTGTGTTGCTAAAAATTTTCACCTTGGTTGAAAGTTGTAATTGGAGCAACCTGAATTTGATCGTTCTCAATGTTGTAGCGATTTCGGTGTTGGAAAAATATTTAAAGTCGTGTTGTACCATGAACGTGCATAAGAGGATGCGTAATGGATTTTGAACGTTTTTGCATCGTTGACGAAGTTGCAACTAAAGAAACTAAGAGTGGCATTGGTAAGCCTTAGAAAGTTGGCGGAGCATTATGCTTACGGACTTTGGGCACAAGTTGAAGTACGCTATTGTGCTGGGTACTGATGATTTATTTCACCGTTATGGTTGTCGGCTGTCTATTGACAAATTGAGGAACTGATCACCCTTAATCCATTGTTGATAAAAGATAGTAAAGTTGTAATTTATGTGTGGTGTTAACGGGGAGATCTCGAAGAGTTAAGTCGAAAGCCTTGGTATTATGTCGATTTTGATGATTGGAAGTTGGAGGTCAACTGAGTAGAGTTAGTACCTTGAAGGTAATCAGAGTGCGCAGCGAACGCGTGGTGTATTGCGGTTGTTCAGACGTGAATTGTACCGATGTTGATATTTGGTTACGTTGATGTTGTGTCTAAGTTGGTATTCTTATGTTGTTGTGTTCTGGTTCTTAAACCGGTAAATTCTTAAGTTGGCTACTTCTTGTGTTGCGATGTTAGTTGTCAATTGCATCACTTGGGTAGTATTCACGTTTTTGTCGCCGTTGAGGTTAAGAACCGTTGTTTGTGTTATATGTGGAGTTGCCTTGCGAGGGCGAGATTTGATTCCTCGGAAGAATTAAGTTGTTGGAATAGTCGTGTCGGATAAATTTTCGAGGACGCAAATATTCTAAGTGGGGGAGAGTTGTAACGCCTGAATTTAATTAATTAGTTAATTAAATTATTGAAGGATTTAATTATTGGATTTAGACGAAGTTGAGAATTAATCGGAGTAGTTGGATTTGTCGGTATTATTTTAAGAGGCGTATTGGGATTATTAAGTTAAAGTCGGATTTTAGTCGGTTAAATCGGAGGAATAATATTAAGAATAATATTATTTATTTATGGGACTATCTTATTTAATTAACTAAGTTGAATTGTTGGACCATTTGGTTGATAATCGAAATTAATCTATTAAGCCGGGAGTAAGTAGTTGGTCGCGAATTATTATTTCGGTTAATTTTGTGTTTCGAAGAATTAAGTCGTTAAGTCGGAATATTAGTCGGAAAGTCGAAGAAATAATATTAAAATTATATAAGGATAATAGTTGGGCTTAATTAAGTGTTGTTAGCAGTAAAAGGTGGGTTGCGAATATTAAGCCCAATAAGAATAATGGTGTGATGGTATTATTTTATTATTAGTCATTAGAAGGAATTTGAGAAGTAGTGGTAACAGCAAGAACCAAGAGGAACGAGGGTTTTGGTGGAGAAGAGGAACGTGGAAGTTGCAGTTAAGAGGCAAGCGGAATCCGATCGAGAAATTAGAGAGCGACCTTCAATCCCAGGTAAGGGTGGGTTCGAATCTTATAAACGGGATTATGATAATTTTTATGTGGGATTTGGGTTATATGAATTTGCTATCAATCCTGTGTTTGTGATGAATTTGTGATTCTGCGAATATCTTGGGTGTATCGCGAAACTAGGTTGTTCTGTGCATTATTGTTGCTCGCAGTGTGCGATTGTGAAGATTTACATTTAATTTCCATGTAATGTATTTGATGTAATATATTTGGTGAATTGAAGTTGTTTAGTGTAGAAAGGAAATTAAGAATAGGAATTGGAGGCGGGGGCCTCAAAGTAATGGAGGTGAGCACCCCCATTTAATTAAAGGATGGAGGCGAGGGCCTCCAAGTATTGAGGCGGGGGCCTCAGAGCAATGGAGGCGGGGGCCTCAGAGCAATGGAGGTGAGCGCCTCATTTAATTGAAGGAAGGAGGCTAGGGCCTCCAAGAAGTGAGATGGGTGCCTCCTAAGGTGTGGGTGGATGAGACGATCGCCTTGGTTTGTCTGTTACTTGGAATTCACTTTAGTTTAATGCATAAGTAATCTATTTATTTAATTTAATGAGTTAGTGTTTTTAAATGGTGCAAGAATCTATCTCTGTGTTTGAATAAGGGCTATGGTGACGAATAGGTAACAGGAAATAGTGCAGAGCAGGTTTTAATTGATATCAACAAGGGAAAGAAAGGGAGGCGGAGGCCTCCAAGCTCTGAGAAGAGCGCCTCCCATGGTAAGTTGAGGGGAGGTGGGCGCCTCCTTTTATGGTGAGGGCCACTGAGTTTGGTTTGAGTTGGTTCCAGTAAACTGCATGTTTCTTATGTAGTATTATAATCTTGTATAACTTGACGTGGCCTCATTTAATTATATGTATGTAGGGGGTAAGAGTCACTTAGTGGCATATGCAGAAGTTGAGGGATGCATATATATGATGATACCAGGAACTAGATAGTAACTGATAAGAAGTTGGTTAATTATGAGCTTGGAGTAGATATCTATATACATAAACGTATTGAAAAGCATCCAGTTAGTATAGCAGGTTTTATTTTAGCAGCAGCAAATTATACAAAGAGCAGGGATATATGTAGTAGTAGCAGTGTTAACAGAAAATAGAACAAGTAGCACGAGCAGAATTTTGGCAGAAGCTTGGAAATGATTTTAAGAAAATCGTAACAGAAAGTAGAAGTTTGTAATTAAACTGGGATTAAATGACAGAAGGTAAAATAGTACTGTTTCAGTCGGTTTAGCCGGTTTAGGCAAGAAACTTAGTTGTCCGGAATTTAACGAAAATTGTCGAGGTAGTTCGTAATAATTAGTAGGTGATTTTAGTCAGTTGTTTTGTTGAATTAAGTTGAACGCGTGGAAGTGCAGGCAAAGTTGGATAAGTTGTATTGTCCCGATTTACGGGCGAAGTATTTAGTTGTAGGTCTTATGACCAATGTTGTTTGAGTTGTGTTGTTGTTGATTAAGTTGTAGGTCGAATGACCAATATTGTTTGAGTTGTGTTGTTGTTGATTAAGTTGTAGGTCGAATGACCAACGTTGGATTAAGTTGATGCTATTGATGCATGTTTGAGTTGTTGTTTTCGTTGTTGTTGTTCTGGTTGTTCTTGTTGATGATGTAGTTGATTGTATGCCTTTTATAATTGTCGCATACATTGCATTCATGAGTCGGGGCTGTATGCTCACACCACGTTGGCCTTGATGGCATTGATTAAGTTGGCCTTGATGGCACCACGTTGAAGGCTTATGCCTTGTTGAAATGCCTCGATAACCTGGCATATGTTTAAGTTGGGAGTTTTACTCCGATGGTACCACATGCATGTGCATAGTTGTGTCACATTTTGAGTCGTTGTGAAGTTGTTGTTGTTCTTGATTCGTTGTTATTGTGAAGTTGCTGTTGTTGTGAAGTTGCTGTTGTTGTGAAGTTGCCGTTGTTATTGCTATGTCTTGTTGCTTGATATAAATTACTAATGTCGTGAGCTGTTGTTATATATGTTGTTCTTACTATAATTTGCATCTTTTATATATGTTGTTGGTATATGTTGTTATTTGCTGTCAATACCAGTTGGGGTTGCTATTAAGTTGTTTATTTCTAGTTGTTACATGAATGTTGTATGAAGTGGTGAAATTCGTATGATCCTAATCTAGTATATTAATTATCATATTTTGTTTATAATATTCGATATTAAGGGGTAATGATGTTACCTATTATGGGTAACTGAGCAGGTACTCATGAATAGCTGCAGAAGTTGAGGTATAATGTGAAGTCTTAGATGCTGTTAGCTCGAGTTGGTCTTGCTCTGATACGTAGCACTTGGGGGGATGAACGATTGTTGTTTATTTGTTGTTATTGTCTTAGTAGTTGAATCTTAAATTGTTGTTATTAAAGAATTGTTGTTTCAAAGTTGTTTTGAGTTGGACATAAGGTTATGTCATTATAAGTTGAATTATGTGAAGCCGCTTATTAATAAAAGTTGTTTTGTTTTCAAAAGGATAATTCAGGTTGTTATCAGTTCATCCGAATCAGTGTTATGTATCTGAATTATTGGTGATTAATATGAAGTTGTTTTCTGTTGAAAATGTGACATCCTGTTTATGTTGAAGAATTTTTAAAATGAAAACTCTGATTTTATTACTTATCAGCCGGGTATAAATGGGGTGTTACACAAAAGGATGGGGACAGCTTGTCATTCCTACTGGTAATGAAATAAAGAAGGGTCTTGGTTTTTCTGCAACCTGCACCCAGACAGCTACTAACGATGAAAGTCTTCATCCCATTCAGGACTTCTTCCACAGTGGAGGTTTTCTTCACCCAGTGCCTCAAACAGTCCATACTATCAAGGAGGGAGATCCCTCTGATACGGATGAGGAATAGAAGTCCTATCTCAACGAGGACGGTTATATGTCTCAGGAAGAGGTGCATACGCCCTTTTGCTATCCTGCACAGAGTCCGAGATTTATACCCAGTTCAGACGTCGAAATGATATACGGAGATTGTGATCCGGAAGGATGTCGTGCTCCACCAAACTCATTAGAGGAGGACACTCTGATGAAGGATAACTTTAACCACGACTATTACGGCCCAATGGATGGTCTGCCTATCTGGCAGCCGTACCCATGAGACTTGGGGCAAGAAAGTCAGCCGAACAATGAAAATCAGCTGAGCATCATTGAACAGAATACCTGTGTCCCCACCATGTCATGGGATCAACACTCAGGTCATTCAGAAAATATCCAGTACGATGATGAATTGGCAAATCTTGCCGGACTAGAATTCATCAACTATGCTTCTCCCGACGTCATCGAGAGAGATGACCCCTCCAGTTCCAAAGAAGTGTGGGACACCTTGGGATAACCAAGTGGAAAATTTAACTTCATGGTCAAGTACACCGCTCCCGAAAGCTCTCGTATCAGGCTCGAAGACATCCAGCCAACTGGATGGGGAGATTTACCTGAGAGCACTAATACTCTGCAAAATACAACAGAGGAATCCTCCTATGACAACTCTGCCTGGGAGACAGATTCCAATGATCCTGCTCCGCCAGAAATCAGCGTCATTTCTGAAGACAAATCAAGGAAGGTACCAGACTTTGTGATTCACCGAGGAGTTCGCCGACAATGGGTTGCTGTCGATGTTCCGAAGATTGTTCATAAGTCAAAGTAATTGTCGTCTTTAACCTTTCACCCTGCCCAGGTGAAACGGATGTTTTGATAGGGCTCACTTTCTGTAAATTCCCCTCTTCGCTTCGCCCAAAGCGACAGAGTTTTGTTTTATAGGGCTGTAGTTTCAAGAATCGACTTGTTCATAAATAAAATAACGTCGTTCTGTAATTTTCGCATTAATTGTTGTTTTCTCTTTTCGCTTTTCTCAGAAAATGGTAATCCTTAAAAACAATACAATTAATAAAAACAAGCAATTTTCAAAAAATACACTGCACACACTTGCATTTTCTCTATCTCTTCTAAACACAAATCATACCGATGCAGATTGCTTATTTTAAACCCCGTTGAAATGTACGATCTGATTCCTTCTCCCAACTTTGAATTTCCGGTATTTGGGGCATAAGAAGAAGTTGACGACGAAATTCCAGAAGAGATCTCCCGACTACTCAAACAGGAGGAAAGGTCCATTGAACCTCACGAAGAGCCGTTAGAAACAGTGAACTTGGGTTCGAAAAAAGAGAGAAAAGAAGTCAGGATTGGGGCACTGCTCAGTCCAACTGCCAAAGAGAGTTTGACAAAGCTTCTTAGAGAATTTCCCGATGTGTTTGCTTGGTCCTATCAGGACATGCCAGGGTTGGATACCAGCATCGTGGAACATCACTTACCGTTACGGTCAGAATATCTGCCAGTAACACAGAGGTTGAGACGGACTCACCCAGACATGGCCATCAAAATCAAAGAGGAGGTACAGAAACAGATTGACGCGGGTTTCCTCGCCACATCGGAATATCCTCAATGGTTAGCCAACATAGTACCTATTTCAAAAAAGGACGAAAAGGTCAAAATGTGTGTGGATTACAGAGATCTAAACAAGGCTAGTCCAAAGGACGACTTTCCTTTACCACACATTGACATGCTGGTAGAAAGTACAGCAAAGTTCAAAGTTTTCTCCTTCATGGATGGATTCTCGGGCAATAATCAAATCAAAATGGCGCCGAAAGATATGGAGAGAACTTCATTCATTACCCCATGGGGTACCTTTTGTTACAAGGTAATTTCGTTTGGTTTGAAGAACGTCGGGGCAACCTATCAAAGGGCCATGACTACTCTGTTTCATGACATGATACACAAGGAAATTGAGGTATATGTCGATGACATGATTGCCAAATCTAAGACAGAAGAGGAGCATGTGACCCACCTGTCAAAACTATTTGAGCGGTTGAGAAAGTACAAACTCTGCTTGAATCCTAATAAATGCACCTTCGGTGTCCGTTCAGGGAAACTTTTAGGGTTCATCATCAGCCAGAAAGGAATCGAGGTTGATCCTGACAAGGTCAAGGCCATTCAAGAAATGCCTTCTTCGAAAACTGAAAAACAAGTCAGAGGATTCCTGGGACGTTTGAACTACATCTCCAGATTCATATTCCTCATGACTGCGACATGTGCGCCGATTTTCAAATTACTCAAAAAGAACCAGGACTGCGTTTGGACAGAAGATTGCCAAACCACCTTCGACAGTATTAAGGAATACCTATTGAATCCGCTGATTCTATCACCTCCAGTGGAAGGAAGACCACTAATCATCTACCTCACAGTCCTAGAGGACTCCATGGGGTGTGTACTTGGCCAACAAGACGAAACCAAACGGAAGGAGTCTGCCATCTACTATTTGAGCAAGAAATTCACCGACTGCGAGACTCGGTACACTATGCTTGAGAAAACTTGGTGCGCTTTGGCTTAAGCAGCCAAACATCTTCGCCAATACATGATTCATCACACTACTTGGTTGATCTCTGAAATGGATCCAATCAAGTATGTCTTTGAAAAACTTGCTCTCACGGGAAGGATTGCCCGTTGGCAGATGTTGTTATCAGAATACGACATCGAGTACCACGCTCAGAAAGCAGTTAAGGGAAGTATTTTAGACGATCATTTGGCTCATCAACCGATTGACGATCAGGAATCAATCGGGTTTGACTTCCCAGACGAAGATGTTATGTATCCAAAAATGAAAGACTGCGATGAACCGCTACCCAGTGAAGGGCCAGAACCAGGTTCCCAATGGGGACTAATCTTTGACGGAGCTGTCAATCATTACGGAAATGGAATTGGGGCAATCATCATAACACCTCAGGGTACCCACATTCCTTTCACTGCCAGACTTACATTCAAGTGCACAAACAACGAGGCCGAATACGAAGCTTGTATCATGGGTCTCGAAGAAGCAATCGATTTGAGGATCAAAAACTTGGATGTTTATGGCAACTCAGCCCTGTTATCAATCAGATCAAAGGAGATTGGAACACATACCAATCCGGATTGATTCCTTACAAAGACTACGTGAGAAGATTGTTACCTTTCTTCGACAGAATCGAGTTTCATCATATCCCTCGTGAAGATAATCACATGGCTGATGCCTTAGCCACCCTCTCTTCCATGATTAGTGTAGGTCAATAGACCGACCTACCTAAGATCGACATAATGCGCCTTGAAAGGCCCGCTTACATATTCACGATTGAAGCAGTCATAGACGACAAACCTTGGTATCACGATATCAAATGCTTCCTTCAGAAACAAGAGTACCTACCTGGGGCACTAAGGAAAGACAGAAAGACCCTCAGAAGGCTGGCAGGTAGTTTCTTCCTGAGCGGCGATACACTCTATAAGAGGAACTTCGACATGGTCTTGCTCTGATGCGTAGACAGACCAGAAGCAAACATGCTGATAAAAGAAATTCATGAAGGATCCTTTGTCACTCATGCCAATGAACATACAATGGCGAGAAACATTCTGAGAGCATGGTACTACTGGTTGACCATGGAATCTGATTGCTACAAGTACATGAGGAAGTGTCACAAGTGTCAGATATACTCAGACAAAATCCATGTACCGCCAACGCATCTCAAAGTTCTCTCTTCCCCATGGCCTTTTTCCATACGGGGAATCGACATGATCGGCATGATCGAACCTAAAGCTTTGAATGGACATCGGTTCATCCTGGTAGTCATTGATTACTTCACCAAGTGGGTCGAAGCAGCGTCGTACGCTAATGTAACCCGACAAGTGGTAGTCCGATTTATCAAAAAAAATATCATTTGCTATTATGGTGTTCCGAGCCAGATCATTACTGATAATGGATCTAACTTGAACAATAAGATGATGAAGGAGTTGTGTGCTGAGTTCAAAATCGAACACCATAACTTATCTCCCTACCGACCTAAGATGAATGGAGCGGTAGAAGTGGCTAACAAGAACATCAAGAAGATCATTCAAAAGATGGTTGTAACCTATAAAGATTGGCACGAGATGCTACCCTTTGCTCTTCACGGTTATCGCACATCTGTCCGCACTTCAACAGGGGAAACCCCTTTCTCTCTAGTATATGGCATAGAAGCAGTGCTCCCCATAGAAGTAGAGATCCCATCAATCCGGGTATTGATGGAAGCTAAGCTAACAGAAGCTGAATGGTGCCAAAATCGACACGACGAACTCAACCTGATCGAAGAGAAACGAATAACGGCACTATGCCATTGTCAATTGTATCAGCAGAGAATGAAGAAGGCGTTCGACAAAAAGGTTCGACCTCGCGTCTTCAGAAAAGGGGACCTCGTGCTCAAGAAGATACAATCATTCCTCACTGATTCCCGGGGCAAGTGGACTCCGAATTATGACGGCCCCTATGTGGTCAAGAAAGCTTTCTCAGGCGGCGCCTTGAGACTTGCAACCATGGACAGAGAGGAATTTGCCTACCCCACAAATGTTGATGTAGTCAAGAAATACTTCGCCTAAACTAAAAAAAACGTCTCAGTGGATTAAAAACCCGAAAGGGCAGTCTAGGAAAAGTTAGAGACATAATAAAAAAAATCATCCCGGTGGATTGGAAACATCACAGTACAATCCAGGCAAAAGTTAGGGATAATGGCAAGTAACTACGTCCAAGAGGGGAAAATTCCCCAGTAGCAGTTATGTCGTCCATTAGAAATCTCGATCAAGGTCATCTTCGACAGAAGCTCAGGATGCCCAGAATTCAAAGTTGGTAGAAGGATAGTGGTCGTTATGCTTCAATGTAGCCCTTTTCCCTTAAATTACCATTTTCTAACTTTGTAAATACTCTATGGAATCACGCGTTTGGCTGATTTCCATCCTATCAATAAAATTTGAGCCCTTGTGCTTTTGTTTGCAGTTCTTATTTGTTTTAGCTTTACAGAACGACGTTTTTAACATGATCAACGATTATTGAAATAAAACAAAAATGAATTTACTTGTCAAAAATTTTCTGCTTTTCAAAATAAAGATGGAAATTTCTTTTGACTGTTGAACATCGAAAGAACGTCGATCGCTTCTACAGAAGTAATCGAACTTCAAAGTGCAGAATCAAAGTACTCCTTCTAAACCAGTGCGCCTGAATGAAGGGTCAGTTGTGTCAAATGCGAATATTCCATCCGACATCCTCGGCCGAGTTCTCATCTCCTAAGCCCGACCAACGGTTGTTCCCCCACAGGGACTACTTCTCCTAAGCAAGGCAGAATTCCTATCTTGAACCAGCGATACTTTTTATCCCCTGCAGTGGCCGAGTATCCAGTCGTGTTCATCTACTAGTCTGTATGTCGTGTCAGTTTTGTCAGCATAAACATACATACATCATGCATTATTAATTTACATTCGTATTCATATTACATCACTATCACTCTAGTCGGTCTTATCCCCTAGTGATAAAAGTCTTCACAATCGAGTTGTCGGTTCTTTCCTCGTCAGGAAATGTTGCGTCTGAACAATCTCTCCTCCAGTTTATTTATGGGATGAAATCGGTTCCTCGACCACTTTGATAACTTGAACCTCTGAGAAGACCAGATAAACTTCAGACAAACATCACTCTTCACCATTGAAGATGATGTCTTCGGTTTCCCGGATTAAGGAAAATCCCCAGAGAAAGCCTCTTAATCGGAGATTCGACAATACGGCAGTTTTTCTCCGAAAAATCCGTTGACAAAAAGGTCATCGGCACCTCAAAATTGGATCATATCATATGGCATTTCTCCGAGAAGATCCCGAGAAAAGTATGATGTAAATACCCAAGCTGGAAGCAGTCTCTCAAGAGACTCGTTTACCCCAGTAGAGTCAACGAATGGCATCTCCAACAGAGAAGTTTGTACACCTCTACAACTCAGACAGATGGGTTCCCCAGCAAGTCTGACATCAAAAGTTTCTCCCATCAAATGGCATCTCCCCAGGAAAATTCGGCAAGAAGTTTGAGGAAAACCGCTACGAATAGCGTCCCTTGTCAAGAAAGATTATTGACAAAAGAAACTGAGACTAGTTCCTTGGTAGGAAACCAGGATCGAGGGGAAGTTTATTGACAAAAGAAACCGAGACCAGGTCCTTGGTAGGAAATCAGGATCGAGGGGAAGTTTATTTCAGCAACTGAGACCAGGTCCTTGGTAGGAAACCAGGATCGAGGGGAAGTTTATTTCAGAAACTTAGACCAGTTCCTTGGATGAAGACCAGGATCGATGGGAAGTTTTTACCTTTTCTGAGCATCATTGCTTAGCAAAAGAAGAAGGATGTGTGACCTACCATTCTTAATCACCATCAAAATTTCGGGTATTTCGATATTTAATCTTCTTGCACCCCGAATGCCCAAATACCTTCGCCATTCACACCTTCGGGTCCAAAAAGATTAAATATGGGCATCTGTCATACCCCAAATTTTGACCAATAAGATTTCCCATCATTGTGCAAATCATCATCACAATATGGATGAACCATTAGTCTCCCCAAAGATGGGTGAGCATCCACTACAATCAGACTTAGGGTTTCAAGCCCTCTCAGAGCTCTTAGACAAAGGATCAATCAAGGAATGACATGATCTTCAACTTGTCTAGCCTCTCAAATATCCACAATGGATCAAGAGGACTCCCACATCAAGGATCAAGCACAAGGTTGCAGCATTCCAAGTGGATTAAGCCTCGAGATCGCCAGTGTCACCAAATTAGGATTTGGTCAACCAGGGCCTCCAGATGGAAATTTTCCTCTGGGCATGAGCCAATGCTTCAAAGCATAACCTATGATGCTCCAAGGGACATCATGGACCCAATCATCAAGTCAATTTAACCTCAGGGGATGCATTCACAAAAAATCAGGAATTAGGGTTTCTTGACCTAATTCACCCCTAGGTTGACTTTTGGGGCAAAGCATGAGCCAAGACCTCAAGAAATGATTTGAGGGTCTCTAATACACCACATTGATCCATTTGCAACAATGGATTGATCCAAGAAGCTTGAGCAACAAGTTTCAATTTCATCTGAACCACAGTTAGGGTTTCGCGAGAAAAGTCAACTGTATCTTTGACTTTTGACCAGGACATGCTCCCAAACCCTAGGACATGATTCAATACACCCTATAACACCTATGAAATCAATCCATCAAGTTTGATTTAGGTCAAGGACTTGATTTCATAGAGGATCACATAGTTTGGAATTCATCTGATAAAAAGTCAACTATGCACAAAAGTCAAACTTTGACTTTTTGAGAATTTTCACAATTATGGTTTTTTAACCCTAAAATGATGTTAATGTGTGATTGGAATCATCATTCATCAAGAAAAATCAAGAAAAGTGGGATAACTTGTAAAAGAGGTAACCATAAAAACTTAGAAATTTTTCTAAGTTATGGAACAAAGTGGCTAGGGTACCAACTTTGGAGGATCATAACTCCTAAACCACAAGGCCACTTTTCCCCATTCAAAGCTGGATTTATAGCTCTCATGGCCCTCTACAAAAGCTTCAACTACACCTCACTCCAATTCATTGTGGATTCTGAGTTATGATTGGGTCAAAATGACTAAAAACATGAAGGTACCACTTTTCCAACACTTAGACAAAATTCTGTCCAAGACAAATTTTGTTGAAAACACCAAAACTTGTGAGATTTTTTCACATAGTTGCAAGCTGAATCAAGTCCAAAGGTAAACATCAATGTTGTTGCATATGTTGCTAAGAATTCAAAGAGCTTATCAGCATGAATTGATTCAACTTGAGCCAAGAGAAATCTATGCCCAAAGCCATGTTGCTGCAACTGTTTTGGAAAAATCAGTTTTCACTTTTGCTTGCTTTACATGATTTCTGATTCAAGACCAAGGATCTCTATGTCACAGTCATCCAATCTGGTCCTAATCCAACTGATCCAACTGTTAAAGTTAAGTCAAAAAGCTAAGGGATCTTCCAACTTGAGATTAATGCATTTTGGCACATTATGCCTTGAATTCAAAGGCATTTATGTGAAATAGGGCACTTTCAACAAAGCCACTCTTCTCAGTCAAGTTCTCTGATTAAACAACAATTAAAACATCTGAAGAATGTGAATTTGGTCAAGACATAGCCCTGCTCTTGGGAAGGGCTAGGTTGCCTTGCATGAGAAGAAATGCCACCAAGCCAAAGCCTTTGAATGTGATCTGATCCAGCAGCCATTCACTATTCCTCCAAGACAAGAATTGATCACCTATAAATAAAGGTTCCAATTGATCATTCAAATCACACCAAAGCAATTTACAACACTGCTTTCTCTCATTCTCTCTTAAGTACTAATTTTCTTTGTTTTTGAGCAACCGCCATCGGGTTTTGAGTTGCAGCCTTAAGCAATCCATTCCAATTGCTCAAACACATCACATATGATGTATTTGAGGTGTCCAAACACTTAAACACCAACTGTAACACCTCTAGCTCAAAATCATTCTTCAACCAAGCCATTATGCCTCAATTATGCAGTTGGAGTCCTCCAACTTGATCCAAAGGTTTTCAAAGTGTTCCAAAGCTTGCAACACACTCCACAACATCCATTGAAGCTGTAGGGATCATCAAACCACTTCTGGAACACCATCTGTGTCGCTCCCGGGATTTTCATCCAAATACAAACGCGAAAGTGGCGCGGAAACAGAGTCGCCAGCAATGTGTATTTATCCCAAGAGAGGGAAAGGAAACACTACGTAAACCTGAGGGAAAGGAAAGAGCATGGTCTCGCGACCAAGAGAAATGGGTAAGGGAGTCGGTTACGCGAGGGGAAGGTATTAGCACCCCATGCGTCCATCGTACTCGATGGGATCCACGCTTGCTGTTCGATCAAAGGGTGTAAAGAACTGGAAATGAACTGCTAACTGGAGAACTGGAAATGAAAGGCAGAAAAGAAAAGGGAGAGGAGAAAGAAGTGACTTGATAGGACATTATCGTTGTCCTAGGCCTACGTATTCCCTCAGTGCAATGGGAAAGTCAGAGTCAACGTAGTTCGACGGACTACGGGGAAAGGTTGCTCGTCGAGATATCGCATCTCGTGCTTACGTATCTTCAATCAGACGAGAAAGAAGAATCAGAGCAAACGTAGTTTGGCTCAACAAGGGTTGCTTTGTTTGTGTTTTTTTAATGGAAACGTCAGAGTGCACATTCCAGCAGTTAGGTGTTGTAGCTCGCTGTAGGGAGACTTAGGCGTTACCTGTTTGCGGTAGAACGAACATGACGAGTCCTTAAGAACGGAATGAAGGAGATGAGAATAGAATTGTTTGTTTGTTTTTGTATTTTGAAAAGAAGTGTTTTGATTATTTTGTGTTTACAACGTATATTGTATTTAAGTCTTTCACGTAGGATCGAATGCCTCGCATATCGACCCAAGACGGGACGTATGATAAACATTCTAAAAAAGTGAGAGAAGATCCCTCACTATCTTATTCTCACATGAAAGGCTCAAATACAATATATGTTATGGTTTTATTAGATGTTTTGCTTTTTGTTTTAAGGTGAGGAGAAGAGAGACTCAAAGGTTAAAAAAGGTAAAAGTCTAAAGGGAGACTAATAATCCTAAGAGTTATCATGCTTGGATGTTCCTAATGGTTAAGTGTGGTTTAGAAACCTAAGTCTAAAATAAAAGAGAAGAAGAGTGAGTTCTAACTTACTTCAAAGATTGAAGTTAAGTTAAGAACTCAAAGGGATGAAAGTAATGAAATGTCAAAGAAGCATAAGATGCTTATCACAATCACAACTTGAAATCTTAAAAGAGATAAGAAAAGAGGTTGTATGTGGGTGCTCTCCCACACACTTGACTTACCATTAGCCCCTGAAAATGTTAGCAAAACAATTTACAAGTGAAGAAATAAGGAGAGAAGAACAAGTAAGAATCAAACAAGTTAGGAACTAAAGAAGAAAGATCCTAAAGGTTGAGAAAGCTTCTAGGTCAGAACTTATACCCTAAGAAAGTCCTCTAAGGTTAAGAGATCAAACATAAACAAACTATGCACTAACAATGTCTTAAACAACAAAGAAATGCACCATAAAAGTAATTGATGAAAGATGAATGATTATGCAAGATGAACATGCACTAATGCCTAATGAAATGTCAAAGCCAGAATCATACATCATATATGAATGTCCTATAATGCATATGAATGGGAATACAAGTTATGAAAATGAATGATCAAGTATAAGAAGTTAGATGAAGAAGAAGTGAGAAGAGAAGAAACAAGTTTCACTTAAAGAAAAGAAGTAACATGGAACACAAGTTAAAGTGGCAAACTAAAAATGGATGAACATGGATCATAGATCAGTACCAAATGACATTTAAGATATAATTATAATGCAATAATTAATCATACAAGATGCATATGCAAACCACATTAAAACTAGTTAAGAAAGAAAGATGAATAAGGTCAAACATAAACAAGTATGCAAGATGATATAAATGAACATTTAAATGCATGAGATGATTATGGGTCAGTAGCATACAAAGAATGAGATGCAATTAGAATGTATGAATAGGCATTGATGATTCACAAACAAGTCATATTGATGATTAAAAGAGAAGAGAAACAAGATTAGGTCAAACAAGTTCAAGTAATGATGCAAGTTAAAATACACAAACATACATCAAAGGTAAACACAAACCAAAAGGACCTATAAATGAATCAAGAGAGACCTATAATCCTATAAACAAGTCCTATAATCTCACACAAAGCAAACCTAATAGGATTGCACAAGTGCCTCCTCAAACTATGTTAGAAAGAAGTAGAAGAATAAGCACAAAATGTTACTTCAAACACAAGGCATCAAGCAATTACTAAAACACATGAGAAAATTATGAAAATAGGTCAAAACCAACCTAAGTCAGAGTTAAAACATGTGTCAAAATATCAAAGCAAAATTCAAAAGGAAACATGCTCAAACAATTCAACAAAGTCACATTGACACAAACCAAAAGAATGCACAAAGATGAATATCAAAAGGTATGATAAAATGACTTTAAAAATACAAGAAAATTTTTTTAGATGCATCAAGATGTTATTCAAACATGGTGAAAATATTAGAGGCCAAATGGCTTAGGAACTATGCAAAAATAATTGGACAATGCACAAATATCATGAAGAAAATCATTCAAAAAGAAAATAAAAGGAAATTATGAAAATATGAGCCAAAATCAATAAAATCAGAATTAAAAAATGTATAAAATTAGATAAATGTGTTATAATGCTATATGAATTTATTTGGAATTTTTGGATGAACTTTAGTATTTTTAATAAAAAAGAAATGAAACTATGTCAAAAAGAAATTAAAAGAAAAAAAGAAATATGCAGGGGGGTGCCACGAAAGTAAATCTGTAGTTCAAAAGTGATTGGGCTCCAACAAGGGGTGTGTGAATAGCATTTTAAGTCCAGTCCAGTCATACGCGTATGTGCATGTGAGTTAAGGTGGAATGCAGTCAAACATTGACTCAATAAGACCACACAATTCAGTCAACAGATGATAATCACAAGTAATTAAATCTAACGAATCAGAATGCACACGGATGCTAACAATGATGAACGCACGCACACCAAGCCAAGTCAAGGTCAGCATCTGAAGAAAGAGAGGCACGTGAGAGGCATGAGATTCATTTATGTGCTGGCAACACACACGCCCTAGGATTGAAATGATCTAACAGCTGTGACATGTTTTGAAGACAAAACCCTAACTGAACCTCAGCGGCCGGAGAAGGACCTCCGGTCATCTTCTCCGGCCACCTCTGGTGACTGCAACTACTCACATGTTCTAGAAATTGACAAAAATTATATCAAATGAAAGCTGAGCTCAAGAAGAACATGGATCCACAATTAGTTTTCACAAATCACACATGTACAGAGAGAATCGAAGGGAGAAAGTTTGCCCTAAAAATTCATCTAAGCTTCTAACAAGCTCTATCAACTAGCCAGAGTTCAAGAGCTTCTAATAAGCTGAAATCACAACACCAACAAGCTAAAAAATAGTAGGAATCGTGCAAGAAAAGTTTGAATTGAAACCTAGAAATTTGAAGTAACTTGAATCTTCAGAAAACCAGAGATTCTTCCGGATGAACTTTGAGCTTAATCTGGCCAAATAAAGGCTTATAGAAGCTTGATCTTACAGAGGAATTGAAATCTGGAACTTGAAAGTGCTTCAACTATTCAATACCTCAATGCTTCAATGTAACTTGATGATGAAGATAGAAGAAGAAATGAAGAAACTCGTGTGAAATGAGAGAGAGAACTCAGAGAGAGTTTTTGAGAGCTTTGAAGTGAAATGTGAAGAAAGAGAAAGTTGTTCACAAATTCTGTTAGAAGGAGTTTATATATCTGAGGTTAAGATCTAACTAGTGTAGTTGATGGTTAGAACTCAAGTTAGAGTGAGTTAGTTAACTGAGTTGTGAGTTAACTGAATGAGTCAGGTTGTCATTGGCACGGGTTGAGTTTTTGTTCATGTGTGGAGAAAGCTCATGATAATTATGGTGAGGATGATGAAGGATGGTGATGTGTATGATAATGATGTTACAACATTTCCTTGTCATACAAGCTTCTCATTTTTCCTCTTCTATGCATGCTGCTATGAGGTATGTATATGTGTAAGAGTTGTGTATAACCATAAGGAGTAATGGTATGTGAAGTGTACAATGTGTCCTCTGTGTGTGAATATGTGAATCAAACAATATCCTGCATAATCCTTCTTGTTTTGGTAGCACAAGATAACAATGGACATGTTGAACTTCAATGGAAAATTCTCCATGTATGATGTATGAAATGGTGAGATTTTGGATGTTATGGAAAGAGGACATGTAATAGAACAACATTGATGTTGAAATTAAAGTAAATGGAAACCTCTAAAGTGGTGGAAAATGACTTAGAACATAAGGAACCAAAACTGCACCATGGGCGCGTCAAATTGCTTGCAGACCTGGTCATGGGCCTATGAAAATTTCAGTGTGAGACCACCATGTTTAGACCACCATAACCCCTTCATAATTTGTTCAAGTGAGAAAATGTCCAACATCAAAGTTGTAGAGGACATGAAGATGAACAACTTTGATGTTCAACATTTTTCCATTTGAAACCTCCATCATTGAGAAAATTAGCTTGACATTTGGCATACCACATGCTTGATGAAATTATGGCCAAGTGCCTTGAGATTACCTTGTCATGACCTGGTTTTTGCCTTGGTTTTGTCAAACTTTGATTGATCATAACTCCCTCAATTTTGATCCAATGGAAGAGTTATTTATATGGATTTGAAGCTTAAGATGTGATATTTGATTGGCTCAACTTATGCCTGAAGTTTGAAGCTTTTATCTTGAAGAAAGAATGCCTTGAAGTGTAGTGCAAAATGATCCAAACTTGCCATTTTTGGAAACCCTAAATTTCTAAAAATGGAAACTTGGTACAATTCTTGATTTTTGATGAACCTCTTGAGATTTCTTGATCAAATCTTGTCCAATGAACATATGTAACTTGAACTTCATGAATTTGACCCAAAAAGGTCAGGAGTTGACTTTTCCTTCTGCACAGTTGACTTTTTCATCAATTTCTTGATTCTCAAGCAACTGACCAATTGAACCTCTTCTGAAATGAACCAATGGGCAATATTCCATACTTAGATACTTGATATCATGTAGAAAACATTGAGATCAAGTTTGAACCAAAATTTCATCAGGAGACTGCTTGAATCACAAACCCTAATTTGGACTGTTTTTGCTAGGAGATGATGAACTGTCCAATTTCTTGGTGAATTCTCTTCTTCCAATGACTTGTGGGATTAATTGAGATCATATGAGACATAAGAGACTCTTGAGGCTTTCTTGAAGACCTTAGGCTTTAGCTATCCTGCTTTGAATAGTCAATGCTCTGAAATCAACTGATCACATGCCCTTTGCAACTTGTATGAGATATGAGATGAAATGAGATATAAATGCAATGCAATGAAACATAAGCTATGTAATAACAAGAGGGAAAATTTAGGGGTGTTACAATCTGTGCAGAGTTCCATTTCAGCTTGCATCAAGGTAAGCCTCAAAACTACATCTTCATGATCCATGCATATTTCCTTGCATGATATTTTTGTCAATTGCTTGGCATCATATGTTGAGTGTTTCCCTTCAAAAAATTTGATCATAGCACTCACCACCATGTCTGCACGATTGCTTTTGCAAAATTAGGGTTCATACGGTCATGTTGATATAACTTGTTATACACTGAAAATAAATGAAATCAAATATTGCCATCGCGATCCTTGTGAAAAAATGCATGAGTTTGGTATTTGAATCATGTCAAATGGTTGAGAAATGAGTGAGTTAGAGGGCTTCACGCATCTGAGCTTGAGGTTGAAGATGGCCATGGCGCCATGCTTGAGAAACCAACCAAGTTTGCCTTATATTTTTCCCTTGCCATGTTATTAATGAATTGGCATTGCGCCCCAGTGGTTGATCAGCTGGTTTGTTTGTATTGGCAAGCGAGAGGTCTGGGGTTCGAATCCCCCTCGCCCCATACCTCTTTTTTATCACTTTTTCCTATTTTCTTATTTTTCATATTATTTTGTTAATGATTTGAAAAATTAATAACTCCCTCAATTTTAATTATTTTTTATTGGTTCTTTTTGTAAAAAATCAAAAAAATGTTGAAATATTTTATTCCACAAAAAAATTAAATTTATATTAGTTATTTAATATAATTAGTATTTTTGTGAATAAATTCCTTTTTAATTATTTTTAAGCATTTAAAAGTGAATATTTACTATGAAAAACAAAACTAAATGAGTTTTAATTTATCTTGTGATAAAAACCTCATTTTTCAAACCCTCAACAAAAATCACAAGTGGTTTATTCAAACTTATTTGGTATTTTTATCATTTTTATTTGATTTTCTTTAAATATTTCCTTTTAAAAGAAAACCATTTTAGGGTTTCCTTGATTTTCACTCAAACAAATCATTTTCAAACACTCATGGGCCTCTAATAGAGTGTAAGACCCAAGCCTTTTTGTAAATAAACTCATTGTGGGCCTCACTTATTGTATAAGTCCCTCTGTGTATTTTCAAAACAATGGCATGATCGACGCATTTTCATAAAAATCTTGGGCCTCTCCTCGAGCTGTAAGCCCCATCACTTGTATAAAAATAAATCATTGGGCCTCTAATAGAGTGTAAGACTCAATACCCTTTTAACAAAAACAATTTTGGGCCTCAGATATTGTATAAGTCCCTCTGCATTAAAATAAAATCTCGGCGCGATCGCCAGTTCAAAAATCAAACCCTTGGGTCTACCCTCGTGTTATAAGCCTCATTCTTTAAAAATCATTGGGCCTCTAGTAGAGTGTAAGACCTAACCCTTTTTGAAAACCAAAATAATTTGGGCCTCAGTGTATTGTATAAGTCCCGATACCATCAAAAAGTTCGGCGCGATCGTCGCCTTTTTAAAACAAAACTTTTGGGTCTCTCCTTGAGCTGTAAGCCCCACCACTTGTATAAAAATAAACCTTTGGGCCTCTTGAGAGAGTGTAAGATCCATCCCTTTGTACAGAAAACCTTTTTGGGCCTCAGTCACTTGTATAAGTCCCTGTACAATGTACAAAACAACAGTGCAATCACTGATAAAACCTTTGGCCTCTCCTTGAGCTGTAAGCCCCAAAAATCTTTTCAAAGCACTTTCTCCTTTGATTTTGAATATAATATTGTTATCAAAGCTTTCTTTGTTGAACAACTAACCAAACAGCATGGAAGCTCTACAACCGAGTAAGTGTTTACCCGCTTTCTTTACCTGCTTTCATATATATATATATATATAACTGTATTGTGGGGCTGCTCACTGTAAGTCTTCTTTCACAAACTTTTATATAGTCGTCAAATATCAACTGTATAATACTAGTATAGCTATTTAGAGTTTTCCCCGGCAACTACGTCTAGCACTAGGTAAAGCCTTATTGGTCACTCTTAAATACAAACAAAACTAGATCCCCATAGGATTACCAGACGCAGTCTTCCCTCCTCTTAGGGTTAAACAATATGGAGACGTGAAAGACAGCATTCTCGGTGAACCCTTTCTCAGATTGTCACCCTTAGAAATCATCAAAGAAACTCTACTCCCCAGAGATGATCTTTTCTCCGTGAATGGCATCTCTTGAGTTTCTTCCAAATTCTCAGACTTTCCTGGCTTGATCTATTCTCGGTGAATGGCTTGTCTTGAACTTCTCGGGGTTTGGGGACCCACAGGTTTCTTAAAAGCATCCCCGCCTCCTCTTGGGCGTTGTACAAGGACCCTTCGGCTTCTTAAAAGCTCTCATGCCTTCTCTTGGGCTTAGTACAAGGACCTAGAGACCTCTACAGGTATAGGAACAGAACCTAGTCATCAATTTGCTAGAGTTGTCTTTCTGAGTCAAGTGTCAGACCAGTTAATGGGTTGACCTTCATCCCTTAACAAACCAGCCTTCTCTTGGGCATCGTACAAAGATCATTCACTACCTGAGAATCGATTTCTCAAGACACCCGTAGACTTGGACAGTCTCAATACCCTTTGGATTTTCCATTTCCTTAAAGAACAAGAAATCTCCCTGATCCTCTGATCAATCTCAAAGTACAACATTACCCATATAAGAACTGATTTTCTCTTTTAACCAACATACTAGACCTGTCACTAAACTGAAACAGTCACCAGCACCCTAGCCTCCTCTTGGGCTTTGTACAATGATTCTCCCCAGCGAAGCTAACCTTTTTAGCCTCCATCTTGGGCTTCGTACGAGATACCAAATCACTCTCTTATTGAGTATAAAAGACTCTCTTGTTGAGTATAAAAGACTCTCTTGTTGAGTCACTTCCCTTTCAGCCTCCATCTCGGGCTTCGTACGGGATACAAAATCACTCTCTTGTTGAGTATAAAAGACTCTCTTGTTGAGTCAAACATTTTCAGCCTCCATCTCGGGCTTCGTACGAGGTACAAAGACTCTCCTGCTGAGTCAAGCGCCTTTAGCCTCCGTCTTGGGCTTCGTACAAGACACATACAAAAGCTCTCTCTTGTTGAGTCAACCCTTTTAGCCTCTCTCTCTCGGGCTTCGTACGAGACACATAAAAACACCCTCTTGTTGGGCCAATAGCCTCCTCTTAGGCTTTGTATAAGAAAACCCTGGTTGAGTCAATCAACCTTTTAGCATCAAAATATGTGCCTTGCTCACCGCATACAAACATCAACAACTCCTTTTCCTTCATCTAATTACTGTAAGCGGCAGGCCTCTGGATTATTTACATCCACGCCACTGCCCCTCTTTTAGCATGAGAAATTCCTAAGGAAAGATGGCATTGCTCTAAACTGAGTTAAAGTCTTCTCCTTCAGGTTAAAAATCCCCTATAAAGGAAATTATGGCATTGCTGGATTCACATATCCCACTTAAAGTAATTCTCCTTTATAATCAGTCACCCAACAATTGTGACAAACAGACCCCCTTTAGAGATGACAAATTCTCTCTAAAGTCAAAACCCTTTAGCTTCACATCTTGGGCTTCGAACAAGATACAAATAGACCCTACAGCTTCACATCTTGGGCTTTGAACAAGATACAAACCACCTTTAGCTTCACGTTTTGGGCTTTGAACAAGAGACCAAAACAACCTTTTTCCTCCCATAGAATAGGAGGAACTACGATCGCTCTGATTTCCCTGTTTCGTTAAACGGGAATACGTAGGCATAAGATTGAAAAATCTTAGCGATTTCACACTAATTAAAACCCAAAATCCCGTACCTTCATACATCAATTGAAAAGCATCAGTCCTAACATCCTACCAATAGAATAGTCCTATCATTTCATTCTTAGCAAAATAAGTAGAGAGAGGCCCCACTTCCACATAGCATCTGTAACCTAACAGACCGCTGTTCAAACTCAGTATGCAAGCAGGGTTAATTGGAGAAATCTATTTCCCTTCCTTCATCAGCTTCAATAGGATAAAAAATGAATCGACCTGTAGTACCCCAGAGCGACAGTGCTTAAGAACCACGTCCAAGATCGCTCGCTACACTCAGATCCTTCAGAGGCTCCCTCCTCCTCCTCAACTTTAGACACCTTTCTAGGATACCCCATAGTTTTCTTTGTACTTTTTGTGTTGATCTTATTTCGTTCTTATTTACCTTTTTTATTATGACAAAAAGGGGGGGGTATTAATGGAAAATTATTTTGATAAAAATATCTAGTCTCTGAATCATAGCTCTGACATTCTAACATTTTAAATGCACACAATTTTTCTTAGAATGTTTTTCAGGAATAATATTAATATTTTGGCAATCAGGCTCTGATTTAACCAATCAGGCTCTGTTACATAATCAGACTCTATCACCATTATAATCAAGCTCTATTATTCTGGATCTGACAAGATCTTTATAATCAGGCTCTGGTATCCCAAATCTGATAAGATTTTTTAAGTCTTAGATTCAGGGGGAGCTTGATAAAGGGAAGTTAATTCTAAACTTATCTCTGTCATTTCCTATTGATTATGTTCGTACAAAATTGTTTCATCAAAATACATTGCTTTGTCATTATCAAAAAGGGGGAGATTGTTAGAACAAGATTTTGTTCTGCCGGATATCTCTAAGTTTTGATAATAACAAAGTAGTATTTGTGTGAGAACAATTTTGGTACTCTAACGTTTGTTTTTTCTGAAGGATTAACAAACATGCTCTGAATCTGATAGAGAAAGCTCTGACTCTGATAGAGACCACGTGCAACGTCACTCTGATTTGACCAAAAGTCGCTTCTGCGCAAAGAACCAAGTCTGCTTCTGATCTAGACTTTGAAGACAAGGTTCTGCTGAACGACGTTCTGAAGACTCTGAAGACTTAAGTTTCTGAAGACCAATGGTTCTAAAGACTGAGTATTAAAGACTCTGAAGACAAGGTTCTGGTGAACAAGTTCTGAAGACTCTGAAGACTCAAGACTCTGAAGACCCATTGATCAGCTCTTCTACTCATGCTTCAATCATCTCTATTCAGAAGCCATTGATGTACAAAAGATAAGATCAAACATTTACGAGGGAAAATAGTACATAGTACGTATCAAACATGTTCTTTTACACTACCATTCCACTACCCTGATTTGGTGGTACAAAGGACAACTTTCGTGCACGATTTTCATCCCTACGTAACGACTTTATTTCAAGTCGCCAGCTCTCTCAAGGATATTCTTGATCTGCCCTCCAACGGATCTCTTACTGGCTATATAAGGACTTGATCACTGGAAGAAAATAGCGGAATGTGCGTAAATGAACTAAGAACAGTGAAGCACCACAATACAACACAAGAAACATTATTCATACTGTATAGATTTTCTTTACATTATTTGAGTTATTCACATTGTTTATATCTGCTTGTGTAGAAGCAATTCATTGTAAACATTAATTTTGTTCAAACAGTTGTATGTATTCCTTAAAGGACCAGTTAGGTCAGAATCCTTGAGAAGAGCCAGTTAGTCTTGTGCTTGTTAGTCACCAGCAGTTGCTAGTATAGTGTAATTAGTTAATAATAGTGGATTAAGTCCTTGTGTATAAGGAGAAATCACCTTGGCGGGTGGACTGGATTAGCTTGATAGTTTTCAAGTGAACCAGGATATATCGTGTGTCTTTCTCTCTTGTTAGTCTCTTTGTGATCTTTGTTTGAGTTTCACAAAAATATTTCATTTTTGAAAACCCAATTCAAACCCCCTTTCTTGTATTTTCTCACACCTTCATAGAGGGATCCCCCAAGCTTCTAAATACACAACATTCACACCTCAACACCCTCTAAACATCCCTCCCCAACAGAATTTGCAAAATTACACTACTTTTGCAAGTTCTCAAACCAAACTCATTTCCCACGTGCATTATCCAAACAAAAACCACAACCCATCTCTAAATACATCTTAGAGCTTGTTTAATCACTTGAACAAGTTTGGTATCCTCCTTTACACCATTCGCCATTTTCACTTGTTCATATTGCAAGAAAACTCGTGTGTGATAATACCAATTGTTTTTGGCCAAAGTTATTGTTCAAACACTCTTCTTAAGGACCGAGGAGGCTTATAGGATCTCTCTTTTCTTGCTAGAACTCCATTGAAGAAGCATTGGAATTTCTCCAACAGGTACCACTTTTGCACCTTGAAACTTCTTATACATGCATCACCTTTGAACATTTATTGAAGTAAAAATGTAGTCCATATTGTGTTTGTTATATTCTTGCTACTGTATGTGTTGAATCTTGTTCATGCATGAAGATTTTATTGTTAGAAACCTAAAGTTTCAGTTCTGGTTTTCCCCTTAGCATGCTTTATACAGTGAAATTTAGGTCTTAAAAATAGCACCATTGTGTTCCTTGAATTTTTCTAAGCAATTTTAATCTTTGGTTTGTAAAAAATGATCAAGAAACGAATGAGTTATGGTTGTTAAAATATTTTGAAAAAATGAAATAATGTTGTTGAACGAGAGAAAGAGAGAGCACGAAGAATGTGTGTGTGTGTGTGTGTGTGTGAGAGAGAGAGAGAGAGAGAGAAAGAGAGAGAGAGAGAGAGAGAGAGAGAGAGAGAGAGAGAGAGAGAGAGAGAGAGAGAGAGAGAGAGAGAGAGGGAGCACATGAGGTTAGTGATGGTGATGACGTGGCATTGTCCATTTTATTCAAGAGAGTTTAATATATATATATATATATATATATATATGAATGAGGTTAAGTGAATGGATGAGGGCGTAACACCACTGGTCAAGGAGGTTTGTGTTGATACTTGGGTCTGGGGTTCGAATCCCTCTCGTCCCAAATCCATTTTACTCATTGTATTTTTTGCCTATTTATTTTGTTTTTTTTCTTAACTTTGAAAACCCATAACTTTGTGCTCCCTAAGCCTTTTTGAGCCACTCTTTTTGCTATGTGTTCATAATTTTGCCTATTTTATGATGGTGTGAATAAATTCAAGAATTGATTAATTTTTCATGCACTTATACTTATTCAAAGTAGGCATCTTTTTAGGTTTGTTTTAGGGTTTCAAATGCATTTCTTTGGTTGATTCTTTGATTTTTTTTATCACCATGACTTGTATGAATGCTATACACCATGTATGAACCTTTTTTGATGTTGCCAACATTTATCTCTTGTTTTTTACATGAATTTGACTTACTTTGATGTATGTTTACATGTTTAAATGCCTTGAAACTTTGTTGTCTATAACATGAACCTTTGTGTATTTGCCTTGTCTTCGTTGCACATTCTTGTATACCTGATTGAACTCTTGAATGCATGTATGCCCTTGTGTTTGTCTTTGTTTATGTGTTTGTAAATACTTTAAACTTGTGATAACTTGTCTTTGTGTAACTTCTATGTTTACATGTTTAAACTCTTGTATGATGTTGAACCTTTGATTGTGATCATATTGAACATTAACATCCATACTTGGTTGTTGCCTTTGATGTCTTGAACTCTTTAACTTCTTTTCACGATTAAGTGGTGTTTATGTCTAAACCATGTCTTACTTCATGCATATACATGTTCACCCACATTTATGTCATTCACATACATGTTATGCCATTCCTACACTTGGTATGTCATTCATATACATGTTCATGCATTATTATGCCATTCACCTTTTGTTTCTTCATGATGATTTAGTTGTGTCATTCATATCCATGCATCCTTCATGATGATATAGTGGTGCCATTCATATCCATGCATCTTTCATGATGACATATCCATGTCATTCATCACTCTTTGACTTTATGCATCTTTGATTTTTGTTGTTACATCTTTGTTCATGTTCATATGTCTCTTAACATGTCTTGACATCTCATGTTTGAACCTTGCCTTGTCTATGTCTTCACATGTATGATTTTTTTTTATGTTTATGATATCATGTATGAATGTCATTTCCTCGATCATATCATCTATGACATATTTGAGCATTTATCCTAATGGATGCTGTAACACCCTAAATTCCCCCGTGTAAATTATTCAAATAATCAGAGTAATAAAATAAAATTCAGCAATAAAGGGTATTACTTTTCAACTACTCATGCTCATGATCACGACATGTAACACATAATTATTATTAACGGCAATTAACAGATCCATGACCCAAAAATCATTTTTATTAAGCAGCGGAAATTTCGTTAATTTAATAAAAAATCATAACGGTTCAAAACAACAAAATTAGTTTCAAAAACATAAGGAAGACCAATGATCCTTGACAATGAAAACATAACATACTTAGTACTACATAATTCTCATCAAGTAAACCAAAACGACGACACATAATAAAATAAACAACGACATGCGTTCCAAGACCCCTAGTGTTACATATTAGAGCAGACGCCAAAAATAAGCGAAGGACTTCATCTTCACTAACCGCAACTCCACACTAATCTTGCTTATCTGCACGTTACCCACGTGGAGGTAACATTCAAACAGAAGGGGTGAGATTCTCAATCAATATAAGCAAGGCATAATATAATTATGAAAGCATAAAACATTACACAATCTTCCCTATCATCACAACTTCAGCACAAGTAGCATTTCCACACAAACAAACAATCAACACAACATAATGCAATGCAATGAGACCCACGACTCGACTCAATTCATGTGGTACCAGTTCGATCCCTTTTTCATGATCATAATTCCCGTCGGAATTTCCATATCAGTCGCTCACACCCCACATGGGCACACGATCACCTCAACAACAACAACAAAGACACGATTTTGTTTCAAAGAATCCCGATAAGGCGCTCACACCCCACGTGGGCACACGACTTATCGCACAACTTATGCAACATGACATGAATACAACGACAACATACAACGACAAATAATGCATATGGCTATCAATGCATAAATACATCATACCATAGTTATCCAGCACGTAGCATATACCTGCCAACACATACAACAACAGTAATCCACAACCACAACACGCGTACACACAACCAAATTCATCATTCTAACGCACAACACCTCACGCATACACGAAAACCCAATTAATGCGTTAAATGGTTGGATTATGGGTACTGAAATTAATTTTAACAAAAAGTACGTGAAACCAGCTTTCCAACAATTTGAATGGCGGCTAAAACGGACATTCGGATTAAAAGTTATGAATTTTTGAAGTTTGGTAAAATTATGTCCGTAACAGCAACTAACAGCATTGTCATGCTCGCTGCGAGTTCGCTACTGCTCGCTATGCGAACTATAGTTCGCATCGCAAACTCATTACAGAAGGTAAACCATGGACTTTCGCTACTGGCTCGTTATTGCTCGCTATGTGAACTATAGTTCGCTATGCGAACTCTCCAGGACAGCAAACCAGAAAAGTGCGATTTTTGTAGTTTGAAGGCCTTTCGGACCTCCGAATTCGATTCCGTAAAAAGTCTCAATCCCAGAATTCGAAATACTACCATTATGTAATAATTATAACAGCCTACAACACCTTTTTAGAGATCCTAACATCATACATACAATTAGAAATACATAGACCACAATCTAACCGATCAATTTATGCCTTTTTCCTCTTATCGGAACCTTCGACACGCAAAATCCCCAATCCCAAATCGATACAAACAACACCTAGGGATGATCCTAAAGGTTTATCTACAATCATACAAATATTATGCAACCCTTAAGAGATTAAAGAACCCCACCCTTACCTTAGTGACGATTCTTCGAAGGTTCTCTAGGTCCTAGCTCTGCTTCTCCCTTTCGTTCTTCTGAGCGTTTTCTCCCAACTGATCATACAAAGAATGACTTCTCCCCCCTCTCCAAATCCTTTTTGTCCAACTTACCCCTAGGACCCCTACTAGGCTTTTCCAACAATGTCCTCACTAATTCTCGCACAATTACCACTTAGCCCCTCTTTTTTTTTTTAATATTATTATTATTCTTATTAATTCAATATTATATTATTATTATTTTAATAATGAAATAATAATAACAATATTCTTTATTAATTTAAAAATAATAACATTAACCAAATAACCTATTCTCACCACGCCACCAAGTTCTATCCAATTGGTCACACACCCCAAACATCTTAATCCCTACAATTATGAGGTCACTACCCCATATTAAGGACAACCCCAAATACAACCACACACAAATGCACAACAACATGTAATTCCAATTACGAAAATAATAAAATAAATCGGGGTGTTACAACTCTCCCCCACTTCAAATATTTTCGTCCTAGAAAATTTACTCGATGCAAACTACCCCGGATACATTCTTGCATCCGACCAATCAACTCTCATGCCATGAAAGGCAACACCACAAATAACACAAAACAACAATCCACCTCATCAACGAAAACAATAACATGACGCAATGCTCACGCAATGCACTCGACGACCAACTCAAGACGCAAAGTGTAACCAAGTTACGAACACACAGGTTCATTCTTGAACCAGAACATAACACGGTCGTTACCATCACCATAGGGAACGAGGCAACAACAAAGATAAGAACAGAAAGTTCCACGACACAACATTGTCCCTATCATTTCATCACACAGCAACACCGTCATATGAACATCCACATAGTCATAATACCGTCAACATTGACACACAACATCAGTATCACAATGCTACGATCCACCAATCGACATGCAAATTATTACATCTATTGACATGGAAGCACACGAATAATATATAATCCTCTCACCTATCACTTATATCCTAGGATGTCCAATGGTTTGCATCAGCCTTGTAGGCTTCTGCTATTTTACCCTCGACTCCTACAAGTCCCACATGTATAACAAACTGCGCAACATCATGCTTCGGCTGCGCCACTCTGATCATCTCTCTTAAGTCACTTACCTCATTTTGATTTCCATTAACTATTAGATTTACAAGTTTCACATCTAGCTCCTGATTCTCTTTAATATTCAACATAAAATCATTGTTCGCCTTAGATATCCTTAACCTCCCACACTGTGGCTTAAACTTGCATACTAACTCAATCTCTGAACTGTTCAATAAGTCTCATTTCCTTCATATCCATTTAACCATTAGGTTCATGCAAAACAGTGAACGACTAACTTCTCAATAAAACGTCAATTCACTTTACTCACTATCAAGCTAGCAAGACAAGTCTATCCAATCCAACACGGTCTCGTGTACTATCAACAAGAGATTAAGGGTGATCAGTTCCTCAATTTGTCAATAGGTATCCAGCAACCATAACGGTGGCATAAATCATCGTTACCCAACTACAATAGCGTCCTTTACTTTGTGCTCAAAGTTACCTAAGCATAGTGTTCAACAATCTCTCTAAGGCTTACAAACGTTTTCTTAATTTCCTTCTTTTCAACCTCGTCAATGATACATAAATGCCCAAAATCCATTACATATTCTCCTATACACGCTCGTAGCACAACACAATTGTTAACTATTTTTCCAATATCGAAATTGCTACTACGCCAGGTACAATCCAAATTGGTCCGCTCCAAATGAAGCATCTATCCAAGTAGAAAACTTTAACAACACTAATAACTCCTTCGTCTTTCCTTTAATCTCATAACCTCGACGATCCATATAGTTTCACATTTGGGTCCCATTCTAATCATAATCTCAACAGTATCCCCGTATCATCTGGTTGGTGATAGAAACTTTCCAAAATCTTCCCGACACATGTCAACACCATGTCATCAATGACACACAATCCACTTTACTATTTAACCTTCTCCCTTCCTCAAAGATCTCTCCACGCTAATCATTCTCAATTGGCATACGCCGCACTTCCATGTGCTTCTCCGATACCCTCACCTCCTTCCTATTACCAAACATCTTATACCTGACCTCATCTTACCCATTTTCAGCAAGACTCGCTCAACTTCAAACACAATTAACTTCTTCAATACAGGCCTTCCTGATACAAAATTACATGCTAAAATCAAGGGAATTTCCTGTAGATTCCAAAAATTCAAGAATCGCTTAAATCCGAGTTACGAGTAAAAAGTAATCACCTGTGTAATGGAGGCTGGTCAAGAAATCCCGTATACCTGCCTTCGCCAAAATCAGCATCAGACCCAAATTTTCAAAAGCGTTTTTCTCTTTCGTCAAAAACATGTAGAAGACAAATTTTATATGTAAAATATAGGGAATTTCGTAAGCTTTCTAAAAAGTCCATAATCGCTCCCATCGTAGTTAAGAGCGAAAAGTTATTGCCTGTTTAGTGAAGGTTGTTCCATAAGTGCGAAAATGAAGATGGGAAATGATGAACATGAGTTCCACCTTTCTCTCTTGCTTCTAAGATCCTCCAACTATCCTCACTCTTCACCCAATCTAAAGATAACCCGACCTCAATTCAATTATACCAAAAATATACTAGCCTACCAATTGGTTCATCAAATCGTCAATTCTTTGGAGTGGATCTTTGACCTCAATCATCTCCTTAATCCACTGTCAGTACTCTACGCACAATCTCGTACTACCTTCTTTCTTCTTAACTAAAAACACTGGAGCTCCCCAAGTGATGCACTTGGTCTCACAATTTCCTTTCTAACAACTCTTCCAATTGTTTCTTCAATTCGCTCAACTCTGAAGTTGACATCCTATAAAGTGCTATAACAATGAGTCTGGTACGAAGGACAGGGTCAAAAGCAAACTCCACCTTTCATCCAACATTACCACGTGACAAACAAATCACTTCAAGGTACTGGAACCATTTTTAAAACAAAGTTCATTACGTTAGCTTTCTAATGCTCTGAACGGAACTCGAATCGGACGTCCGGAACTCCCGTTATGAATTTTTGAAGTTTTTCAACAAACACCGACACTGACATCATACACTGACACCTCAAAACCTCATTACACACTAGTTAAGTTTAATTCCAGAACTTGAAACCATTTTTACAAGAAGGTACGCTATATTAGCTTTCCACAAGTTCAAACGGCGCGTCAAACGGACACCCGAAGCTCAAGATATGGATTTTTTTTTAAGTTTTTAAATAAATCAGTCCCAGGGTAATCGGTTACTGCTTATAGGGTAACCGGTTACACTCCTACAGAAGCACTTTTCTGTTGTATATTTACATGAAAATCACTTTCCTTATCCTCCCAAAACCCCATTCTTCTTATAACTAGAAAACCACCTTATTTTATCAAAAATTCGGTTTTCAAAAACACCAAACTCCAATTCTTTTCACAAAAATATTCATATCTTCGAGTTCCGACTCTGACTCGCGATTCGCAACCACCTAGCAACATCAACCACTTCCAGCAATCACTTATATGATTCCACAACAATTTACAGCAATTCCTCACTCTATCATCACTCCAAACATCGACTCCACACACAACTCACTAATTATACAACATATAGCAACATCAATTTCATACTCTGGAGGCAAGTCGCAGATATCCTCAGGAAAAAAAACATCAGGAATTACACACCTTGACATACCACTAGCCAGCACATTGCTCTCTACTCTTGATAAGTAACTATCAACAACATCTAATCGTCCTCCTTCAAAGACTATCTCAGCTTGACCGACATACAAGAATCACGAATTCGTACTCTATTCGGGTTCAGGAAACAACATCACGCAACACTCCTTCGCCCTTGTAATAAGCGGTACACCGTACAAACTCTCAACACCAGAACATCCCAGAGAAGCAAAAGCTTCTCCCCCACTTATTTCAGTACCACTCCTTCAGACAAATAACTAGAAAAAAACGAATACCGACAGTGTTTCACACACCTGTCGCGTACTAAGGAACAAATAACATTAGACAACTTGGCCGGACGGGCCGACATGCTGTGATACCACTATGAAACACCCTAAATTCCCCCGCGTAAATTATTCAAATAATCAGAGTAATAAAATAAAATTCAGCAATAAAGGGTATTACTTTTCAACTACTCATGCTCATGATCACGACATGTAACACATAATTATTATTAACGGTAATTAACAGATCCATGACCCAAAAATCATTTTTATTAAGCAGCGGAAATTTCGTTAATTTAATAACAAGTCATAACGGTTCAAAACAACAAAATTAGTTTCAAAAACATAAGGAAGACCAATTATCCTTGACAATGAAAACATAACATACTTAGTACTACATAATTCGCATCAAGTAAACCAAAACGACGACACATAATAAAATAAACAACGACATGCGTTCCAAGACCCCCAGTGTTACATATCAGAGCAGACGCCAAGAATAAGTGAAGGACTTCATCTTCACAAACCACAACTCCACACTAATCCTGCTTATCTGCACGTTACCCACGTGGAGGTAACATTCAAACAGAAGGGGTGAGATTCTCAATCAATATAAGCAAGGCATAATATAATTATGAAAGCATAAAACATTACATAATCTCCCATATCATCACAACTTCAGCACGAGTAGCATTTCCCACACAAACAAAGAATCAACACAACATAATGCAATGCAATGAGACCCACGACTCGACTCAATGCATGTGGTACCAGTTCGATCCCTTTTTCATGATCATAATTCCCGTCGAATTTCCATATCAGTCGCTCACACCCCACATGAGCACACGACATCCGTGATCGGTCACACCCCACATGGGCACACGATCACCTCAACAACAACAACAACAACAACACAATATTGTTTCAAAGAATCCCGATAAGCCGCTCACACCCCACGTGGGCACACGACTTATCGCACAACTTATGTAACATGGCATGCACACAACGACAACATACAACGACAAATAATGCATATGGCTATCAATGCGTCAAGATATCATACCATAGTTATCCAGCACACAGCATATACCTGCCAACACATACAACAACAGCAATCCACAACCACAACACGCGTACACACAACCAAATTCATCATTCTAACGCACAACACCTCACGCATACACGAAAAACCCAATTAACGCGTCAAATGGTTGGAATACGGGTACTAAAATTAATTTTAACAAAAATTACGTGAAATCAGCTTTCCAACGATTCGAACGGCGGCTAAAACGGACATACGGATTAAAAGTTATGAATTTTTGAAGTTTGGTAAAATTATGTCCGTAACAACAACTAACAACACTGTCATGCTCGCTGCGAGTTCGCTACTGCTCGCTATGCGACGTTCGCTACGCGAACTATAGTTCGCATTGCGAACTCATTATAGAAGGTAAACCATGGACTTTCGCTACTAGCTCGCTATTGCCGAGGTGCGACGTTCGCTATGCGAACTCTCCAGGACAGCAAACCAGAAATGGGCGATTTTTGCAGTTTGGAGGCCTTCTGGACTTCCGAATTCGATTCTGTAAAAAGTCTCAATCCCAGAATTCGAAATACTACCATTATGTAACAATTATAACAGCCTACAACACGTTTTTAAAGATCCTAACATCATACATACAATTAGAAATACATAGACCACAATCTAACCGATCGATTTATGCCTTTTTCCTCTTATCGGAACCTCCGACACGCAAAATCCCCAATCCCAAATCGATACAAACAACACCTAGGGGTGATCCTAAAGGTTTATCTACCCTCATACAAACATTATGCAACCCTTAAGAGATTAAAGAACCCCACCCTTACCTTAGTGACGATTCTTCGAAGGTTCTCTAGGTCCTAGCTGTGCTTCTCCCTTTCGTTCTTCAGAGCGTTTTCTCCCAACTGATCGTACCAAGAATGATTTCTCCCCCCTCTCCAAATCCTTTTTGTCTAACTTACCCCTAGGACCCCTACTAGTCTTTTCTAACAATGTCCTCACAAATTATTGCACAATTACTTCTTAGCCCCCTTTTTTTTTAATATTATTATTATTGTTATTATTTCAATATTACTATTATTATTATTTTACTAATGAAATAATCATAACAATATTCTTTATTAATTTAAAAATAATAACATTAACCAAATAACCTTTCTCACCACACCACCAAGTTCTATCCAATTGGTCACACACCCCAAACATCTTAATCCCTACAATTATGAGGTCACTACCCCATATTAAGGACAACCCCAAACACAACCACACACAAATGCACAACAACATGTAATTCCAATTACGAAAATAATAAAATAAATCGGGGTGTTACAACTCTCCCCCACTTCGAATATTTTTGTCCTAAAAAATTTACTCTATGCAAACTACCCCGAATACGTTCTCGCATCCGACCAATCAACTCCCATGCCATGAAAGGCATCACCACGAATAACACAAAACAACAATCCACCTCATCAACGACAACAACAACATGATGCAATGCTCACACAATGCACTCGACGACCAACTCAAGATGCAAAGTGTAACCAAGTTACGAACACACAGGTTCACTCTTGAATCAGAACACAACACGATCGTTACCATCACCATAGGGAACGAGGTAACAACAAAGATAAGAACAGAAAATTCCACGACACAACATCGTCCCTATCATTTCATCACACAGCAACACTGTCATATGAACATCCACATAGCCATAATACCGACAACATTGACACACAACATCAGTATCACAATGCTACTATCCACCAATCGACATTCAAATCATTACATCTATTGACATGGAAACACACGAATAATATATAATCCTCTCACCTATCACTTCTATCCTGGGATGTCCAATGGTTTGCATCAGCCTTGTAGGCTTCTGCTATTTGACCCTCGACTCCTACAAGTCCCACATGCATAACAAACTGCGCCACGTCATGCTTCGGCTGCGCCACTCTGATCATCTCTCTTAAGTCACTGACCTTATTTCGATTTCCATCAACTATTAGATTTACAAGTTTCACATCTAGCTCTTGATTCTCTTTAATATTCACCATAAAATCATTGTTCGCCTTAGATATCCGTAACCTCCCACTCTGCGGTTTAAGCTTGCATACTAACTCAATCTCCGAACTGTTCAATAAGTCCCATCTCCTTCATATCCATTTCTCCATTAGGTTCACGTAAAATGGTGAACGACTAACTTCTCAATAAAACGTCAATTCACTTTACTCACTATCAAGCTAGCAAGACAAGTCTATCCAATCCAACACGGTCCCGTCTACTATCAACAAGAGATTAAGGGTGATCAGTTCCTCAATTTGTCAATAGGTAGCCGACAACCATAACGGTGGCATAAATCATCGTTACCCAACTACAATGGAGTCCTTTACTTTGTGCTCAAAGTTACCTAAGCATAGTGTTCAACAATCTCTCTAAGGCTCACAAGCGTTTTCTTAATTTCCTTCTTTTCAACCTCGTCAATGATACATAAACGCCCAAAATCCACTACATAATCTCCTATACACGCTCGTAGCACAACACAATTGTTAACTATTTTTCCAATACCGGAATTGCTACTACGCCAGGTACAATCCAAATTGGTCTGCTCTAAATAAAGCATCTATCCAAGTAGAGAACTTTAACAACACTAATAACTCCTTCGTCTTTCCTTTAATCTCATAACCTCGACGATCCGTAGAGTTTCACATTTGGGTCCTATTCTAATCACAATCTCAACATTATCCCCTCATCATCTGGTTGGTGATAAAAACTTTCCAAAATCTTGCCGACACATGTCGACACCATGCCATCAATGACACACAATCCACTTTACTATTTAACCTTCTCACTTCCTCAAAGATCTCTCCATGCTAATCATTCTCAATTGGCATACGCCGTACCTCCATGTGCTTCTCCGATACCCTCACCTCCTTCCTATTACCAAACATCTTATACCTGACCTCATCTTACCCATTTTCAGCAAGACTCGCTCAACTTCAAACACAATTATCTCCTTCAATACAGGCCTTCATGATACAAAATTACATGCTAAAATCAAGGGAATTTCCTGTAGATTCCAAAAATTTAAGAATCGCTTAAATCCGAGTTATGAGTAAAAAGTTATCGCCTGTGTAATGGAGGCTGGTCAAGAAATCCCGTATACCTGCCTTCTCCAAAATCGGCATCAGACCCAAATCTTCAAAAGCGTTTTTCTCTTTCGTCAAAAACATGTAGAAGACAAAGTTTAAATGCAAAATGTAGGGAATTTCGTAAGCTTTCCAAAAATCTCGAATCGCTCCCATCGGAGTTATGACCAAAAAGTTATTACCTGTTTAGTGATGGTTGTTCCATAAGTGCGAAAATAAAGATGGGAAATGATGAACATGAGTTCCACCTTTCTCTATTGCTTCTAAGATCCTCCAACTATCCTCACTCTTCACCTAATCTGAAGATAACCCGACCTCAATTCAATTATACCGAAAACATACTAGCCTACCAATTGGTCCATCAAATCGTCAATTCTTTGGAGTGAATCCTTAACCTCGATCATCTCCTTAATCCACTGTCAGTAATCTACGCACAATCTCGTACGACCTTCTTTCTTCTTAACTAAAAACACCGGAGCTCCCCAAGTGATGCACTTGGTCTCACAATTTCCTTTCTAACAGCTCTTCCAATTGTTTCTTCAATTCACTTAACTCTGAAGTTGACATCCTGTAAAGTGCTATAACAATGAGTCTGGTACGAATGACAGGGTCAAAAGCAAACTCCACCTTTCATCCAACATTACTAAGTGACAAACAAATCACTTCCAGGTACTGGAACCATTTTTAAAACAAATTTCATTACGTTAGCTTTCTAACGCTCCGAACGGAACTCGAATCGGACCTCCGAAACTCCCGTTATGAATTTTTGAAGTTTTTCAACAAACACCGACATTGACATCATACACTGACACCTCAAAACCTCATTACACACTAGTTAAGTTTAATTCCAGAACTTGAAACCATTTTTACAAGAAGGTACGCTGTATTAGCTTTCCACAGGTTCAAACGGTGCGTCAAACAGACACCCGAAGCTCAAGATATGGATTTTTTTTTGAAGTTTTTAAACAAATCAGTCCCAGGGTAATCAGTTACTACATATAAGGTAACCGGTTACCCTACTACAGAAGCACTTTTCTGCTGTATTTTTACATGAAAATCACTTTCCTTATCCTCCCAAAACCCCATTCTTCTTATAACTCGAATACCACCTTATTTTATCAAAAATTTGGTTTTCAAAAACACCAAACTCCAATTCTTTTCACAAAAATATTCATATCTTCGAGTTCCGACTCTGAATCGCGATTCGCAACCACCTAATAACATCAACCACTTCCAACAGTCACTTATATGATTCCATAACAATTTACAACAATTCCTCACTTTATCATCACTCCAAACATCGACTCCACACACAACTCACCAATTATGCAACATATAGCAACATCAATTTCACACTCTGGAGGCAAGTCGCAGATATCCTCAAGAAAAAAAACATCAGGAATTACACAGCTTGACATACCACTAGCCAGCACATTGTTCTCTACTCCTGATAAGTAACTATCAACAACATCTGATCGGCCTCCTTCAAAGACCATCTCAGCTTGACCGGCATAAAAGAATCACGAATTCGTACTCTATTCGGGTTCAGAAAACAACATCACGCAACACTCCTTCGCCCTTGTAATAAGCGGTACACCGCACAAACTCTCAACACCAGAACATCTCAGAGAAGCAAAAGATTCTCCCCCACTTATTTCAGTACCACTCCTTCAGACAACTAACTAGAAAAAACGAGTACCGACAGTGTTTCACACACCTGTCGCGTACTAAGAAACAAATAACATTAGACAACTTGGTCGGACGGACCGACCTTCTCTGATACCACTATGTAACACCCTAAATTCCCCTGTGTAAATTATTCAAATAATCAGAGTAATAAAATAAAATTCAGCAATAAAGGGTATTACTTTTCAACTACTCATGCTCATGATCACGACATGTAACACATAATTATTATTAACGGTAATTAACAGATCCATGACCCAAAAACATTTTTATTAAGCAACGGAAATTTCGTTAATTTAATAACAAATCATAACGGTTCAAAACAACAAAATTAGTTTCAAAAACATAAGGAAGACCAATGATCCTTGACAATGAAAACATAACATACTTAGTACTACATAATTCTCATCAAGTAAACCAAAACGACGACACATAATAAAATAAACAACGACATGCGTTCCAAGACCCCTAGTGTTACATATCAGAGCAGACGCCAAAAATAAGTGAAGGACTTCATCTTCACTAACCGCAACTCCACACTAATCCTGCTTATCTGCACGTTACCCACGTGGAGGTAACATTCAAACAGAAGGGGTGAGATTCTCAATCAATATAAGCAAGGCATAATATAATTATGAAAGCATAAAACATTACACAATCTCCCTTATCATCACAACTTCATCACAAGTAGCATTTCCCACACAAACAAACAATCAACATAACATAATGTAATGCAATGAGACCCACGACTCGACTCAATGCATGTGGTACCAGTTTGATCCCTTTTTTCATGATGATAATTCCCGTCGGAATTTCCATATCAAACGCTCACACCCCACATGGGCACACGATATCTGTGATCGCTCACACCCCACATGGGCACACGATCATCTCAACAACAACAACAACAATGACACGATTCTATTTCAAAGAATCCCGATAAGGCGCTCACACCCCACGTGGGCACACGACTTATCGCACAACTTATGCAACATGGCATGCATACAACGACAAATAATGCATATGGCTATCAATTCGTCAATACATCATACCATAGTTATCCAGCACGCATCATATATCTGCCAACACATACAACAACAGCAATCCACAACCACAACACGCGTACACACAACCAAATTCATCATTCTAACGCACAACACCTCACGCATACACGAAAACCCAATTAACACATCAAATGGTTGGAATGCGGGTACTGAAATTAATTTTAACAAAAAGTACGTGAAACCAGCTTTCCAACGATTCGAACGGCGGCTAAAACGGACATAGGGATTAAAAGTTATGAGTTTTTGAAGTTTAGTAAAATTATGTCCGTAACAGCAACTAACAGCACTGTCATGCTCGCTGCGAGTTCGCTACTGCTCGCTATGCGACGTTCGCTATGTGAACTATAGTTCGCATCGCAAACTCATTACAGAAGGTAAACCATGGACTTTCGCTACTGGCTCGCTACTGCTCGCTGTGCGACGTTCGCTATGCGAACTCTCCAGGACAACAAACCAAAAAAGTGTGATTTTTGCAGTTTGGAGGCCTTCCGGACCTCCGAATTCGATTCCGTAAAAAGTCTCAATCCCAGAATTCGAAATACTACCATTATGTAGCAATTATAACAGCCTACAACACCTTTTTAGAGATCCTAACATCATACATATAATTAGAAATACATAGACCACAATCTAACCGATCGATTTATGCCTTTTTCCTCTTATCGGAACCTCCGACACGCAAAATCCCCAATCCCAAATCGATACAAACAACAACTAGGGATGATCCTAAAGGTTTATCTACCCTCATACAAACATTATGCAACCCTTAAGAGATTAAAGAACCACACTCTTACCTTAGTACGATTCTTCGAAGGTTCTGTAGGTCCTAACTCTGCTTCTCCCTTTCGTTCTTCAGAGCGTTTTCTCCCAACTGATCGTACCAAGAATGACTTCTCCCCCCTCTCCAAATCATTTTTGTCCAACTTACCCCTAGGACCCCTACTAGACTTTTCCAACAATGTACTCACTAATTCTTGCACAATTACCACTTAGCCCCTCCTTTTTTTTTAATAGTATTATTATTCTTATTATTTCAATATTACTATTTTTTTTTTACTAATGAAATAATAATAACAATATTCTTTATTAATTTAAAAATAATAACATTAACCAAATAACTTATTCTCACCACACCACCAAGTTCTATCCAATTGGTCACACACCCCAAACATCTTAATCCCTACAATTATGAGGTCACTACCCCATATTAAGGACAACCCCAAACACAACCACACACAAATGCACAACAACATGTAATTCCAATTACGAAAATAATAAAATTAATCGTGGTGTTACAGATGTCATGTTTGAACACCTCTTTGATCTGTTTCATTAATGTCATGTTTGAACATTATCTTTGACTTGTTTATGACATCATGCATGAATATCTTCTCGTGCTATGTTTATGGTCATTGATATCATGTATGAATATCACCATGATTCATTTTGATTGACACCATGTTTGAATGTGTTTCATGTTTATGCCTTTGATACCATGTTTGAGTGTCATTGTTGTTTATAACGGATGCCATATTTAAGTGTCTTTGATACCATGTTTGAGTGTCATTGTTGTTTATAGTTGATGTCTTGTTTGAACATCTTTATCTTTGTTTATGATTGATACCATGTTTGAGTGTCTTTCATGTTTTACTTTCACACCATGTTTGAGTGTAGTCTTTGATTGATACCATGTTTGAGTATCCACTTTTGTTTATGATACCATGTTTGAGTGTCATACTTGTTTATCTTTGATACCATGTTTGATTATCCACTTTTGTTTATGATACCATGTTTGAGTGTCATACTTGTTTATCTTTGATACCATGTTTGAGTATCAACTTTTGTTTATGATACCATATTTTACTGTCATACTTGTTTATCTTTGATACCATGTTTGAGTATCCATACTTGTTTATGTTTATGATGCCATGTTTGAGTGTCATAATTGTTTCCCTTTAATGTCATGCTTAAACATTACTTTTGCCATTTATGATTTGTTCATGGATATCATGTATGAATATCATCCTTGCTCATTTCATCTCATATTCATTTTGCCTTGAACTTTATTAAGTTATCCCCAAGTGATGTTAGCTTGTTAGCTTTCATCCTCCTTTGTTACCTTTTGTTTCCAATTCCAAAGGAAAGGTCTTTATGTTGACTTTAAGTCATAGGTAGTTTAGCCTTACCTCAATTCCCCTCTTGAGCTTGTTAAAGTCATTACCTTTTCCACTTAGCCTTAGGATAGAGTTTGTAAACTCTATGTGAGTGTTATTATTATGAACACTTACCTCCCCCTTTGAACCTTGATCATAATCAAGTGTTCTTCACCCTTGTTTAGGTGAACTACAAATGCTCTGATTCCATCCTTGTTAGGATACGTAGGCACAAGACCGCGAAGTTTTGGCGAGCATACTTAATAAAACCCATAGGTATTTTCCCATAGAACATTCCAATCAATAGCAAACAAACAATAACATAACACAAATACAACAAGAGGTTCCTATAGAGTACTATAGATACTTAGGGTGCTAATACCTTCCCTTAGTATAACCAACCCCCGAACCTTAGATTTCTTAGCTTTGTTGTTACATTGCGCAATTAGGGCTTTATTCGATCTTTTCCCTTTCCTTTGGATAAATTAAAGTTCGATGGTGAACATTCAATATTTTGTGATTCAAGTTAATATAATAGCTTGATATCTGATTCTCACCGCAACAATAGGAAAAATGAAAAAAACGACTTCTCGTAGTTCTATCTCTCAACGAATGCTGATAGTATACCATGGTCAATAGTCATATAATTGGTCTTATACAAGTCGCGCAACCTAGATAGCCGCAGTACATCCTAAAACCATTGATCTTGAGAATGTTGCAGCCTCAGAACCTTTCGGCCATGGTTGATGCATTTTAAAGCATCACGATACTACAGAAAAATAAATTATCGCCAGAAACTTGGAATTTTATAGGTCGGGACTTGTATTCGCGAACAAGTACAATCAACTCCAGTTAATGTTCGAGGGGCAAAGGTTTGTGATTTGGTGACAGAGAGGGGGATTGGACTTGGCAACTTCTGCAACCTTAGATACCTCCCGGTATTCTAGACAAGATTAATGACTTTCAACCTCCTAATGATTGCCTTGAACTGGATAAATTCGTTCTGGAAGGAATGAAGAATGAGTGTGGATCGGTGAAGCAGTTCTATTGCCTCATGATGCAAGTTGATAATAATGTTGTTGATCATGATTGGAAGAGAATTTGGTGGTTAAAAGTTCCTGAGAGGATTAAGACTTTTGTTTGGTTGCTGAGGTATGATAGGCTGTTAACTAATCATAGTAAGAGTCGTAAAAGACTTGGTACAGCTGCTTGTAACTTGTGTGGTCATGCAAATGAATCTACTTTGCATGTCCTTCGTGATTGTCTGTGTACATGGTAAATTTGGGTGCATACAGTGCCTTTGAGCATAAAGTACGAGTTTTTAATGTGGAGTTGGAAGGTTGGTTAAGCTTGAACATTAATCATAACTTAAAGGCAGAGGTGGGTTGGAGTGTGTTTTGGGCAATGACTTGCCACACTTTCTGGTTTTGGCGTAATCAAGAGGAACATAATGAGGAGTTTGTGAGGCCTTTTAATCCCACCTTGCATGTGCATGGTCGATTCAAGGAGTATGAGGACGCCTTGATATTGAACAAGAAGGTTGTTGGAAGGAACAAGTAGGTCATGCTTATTAAGTGGATTCCTCTGAAGTCAGGTATGGTGAAATTAAATGTGGATGATGCTCGCATAAAGGGAGTTGTGGGGGTTGTAGGGGAATTGTTAGAGATGATAAAGGTTGTTGGTTGGGAGATTTTGCTAAGAATGTAGAGATTTGTAGTAGCTACATGGCTGAGTTGTGGGGGTTGCTTGAAGGATTGATCCTATTTCTTGACCTTGGGATCATAAGGGTAGATGTGAATGTGGATTCCTCTGAAATTGTGTTGGAGATTAATTAGGGGAGATCTAGGAGTAGTGAATGTCTGGATATGCTTAGGAAAATTGGAAGTTTGTTGAGTAGGTTTGGAGAAGTCCGTGTGAAACACGTGTTTAGAGAATCAAACAGGTGTGCAAATGCTATTGCTAAATCCAGGTGTATATTAAATGAAAATTTTCATCGTTATCATATTGCTCCTAACTTCATTAAAAAATTGTTAGCCGAAGATTTTGTGAAAGGTTTCTCCTCCATAAGGGTTTTTTTTTAGTTTTTTTTCCTTCTTTGAATCTATGACCACTTTTAAAAAAAAAAAATTATTTGGTTACATAAGAAAAGCAGAAAAGAAATAAAAAAAAACTCTATAATTCGCATAAAATATGGAATTTTAATTTGCATTAAAAAATATAAGACTTTAGTTTGTACCAAAAAAAAAATACAAGGCTTTATTCTAAGCAAAATATAAGACTTTATTAACTAAATATAAAAGCTTAAATTATTTTTATAAAGAAAGTAAATAAAATTTATAATATTAAAATCTTATATTTTTTCTTAAAATAAAGTCTTCAATACAGATAACAATTATATTTTTCTTAAAATAAAGTCATAGTCTTATATTTTCCTGAAAATATAGCCATGGTATCATATTTTACCTAAAATAAAGTCATACTATTAATTGTTTCAAAAATGAAATAATCAGAAATTTTAAAATAATAATGTTGTCGTAAAAATATTCATTATATAATTTTAGTTTTTATCAAATATTTTAAAGGAAAACTATATTTTAGGTATAAAGATATAACACTTTATTCCTATTATTTTAAAGAAGAGAAAAAAAAATATACACAAGTAGTGTGAAATATTTTTATATTATCAACTAATGACAGACATGTATCATGCCACATCAAATTTTTATTTTTAAAATATTATTATGATTTGGCATTTTAAATTAATATAATTAAATGTCTATGTAATATTTTTTTAAACTGACAGTGCATTACTTTTAAATTTTTTAAATAATGTATAAAGTAGCTTGACCAATAACTTTTATTTTTGTTATTGTCAAAACAAATTTGACGATTTTAATTATATTGACAGTGAGTGAATTTAATGTTAATATTAACTATATAATATGTTTAGAAAAAAGGGAAGAAAGAAGTGATGTATTGATAGTGTAAACTTTGATGGTATCGATTAATGCATGACGATCATGTATTTTGTTAAATTAGATAAAAAATTATAAACTAATTATATAATAGAGTATAATGATATATTTCTATTGAATGACATTTCATCATTTAAAGTATTAAATTCGTATGACTATAAAGTGCATATCTCATTGTCTTTTATTTTAATTTTTTATATATGTATTACACAAGTTTAATTTGAATTTGAATAGAATTAAAAAAAAAAACTGAAAATGAGTATATCACGGAATTGACCACAACTATCCTGTGACTATGAAAGAGTAACGTATATAGATTGAATAGAGCTTTTATTAAGAGAAAGTCATACAAAAGGGTATTAATGTCTTTATAACTCTATTTTATTTTTATTTTAATTTCAATTTAAAAGTAAATATAATAAAATAATAATAGAGGAATTGCACTCTGCAAAAGGGAAAGAAGAAAAAAGAGAGAACCACCCACTTTCACTGATCCTCACAAACCGGCATAATCCATTTCCACCCAACAATTCATCATCGGTACGAGGTTTATGTTTTTCTCTTCGCTCGTCAATTTTCTCATCTTTGCTTTCACTTGTAACTGTTTTTCAATGTTGTTTTTTTTTTTTTTTTTGTCTCTTTATGTTTTTTTTGGTTAGGTTCAATTCATACCTAGGGTAACTGTTTTTGCTATTAAATTGCCATCTCCTTATTTGCTTTTGTGTGTGTTTGTGTGTGTGGAGAATAATCTTTATTTTTTATTGGTCAATGATCATTTTTATTCAATACTCTAATTTAGGTTCTTTTATTTATTTATTTATTTTTTTTAAGAATAAAATTGGATGTTAGAGGAAGGATTCTTAACGTTTGCTAAGTTGTTCTTTGGGTTGTAAATTAAACTTTTTTATTCATGGATTGTTTAATTTGAATTTCTCCTAGTCCAGAGAGTGTTGAACTATGAAGCACATACACCAGAAACACGATACTAGGTAATGATTTGAAAAATAAATAAATTAAACGTGATCACAAGTATTGGTGTCGGTTTCGGACATTGACAGTGACACTGACACAATAGAGGTGTTGAAAAGTGGGGAATTGCGGTTTCAAATCCGTCCCGTAGCATATCCACTGCCCTTGCAGGCTTGCAGCTACCATATGAATTGTAATTACGAGACAAACTACTTATATTGTTGTTAGTAAACTAGTATTTGTTTTAGTATTAATATGTCATTATTATTATTATTATGGTGTGTTTTGTGCTATACTAGATGTAGATAAGTGCTTTAAGCGTTTTCCTAAAATTTCATATTTGAGCGATATGTTTCACGGTAGAATTTCACTGATTAGATACGTTAGATCGTGTTATGTGGCCTAGTTGTGGTTATGTATCCGTTTATTAGTTAATCGATTCGAATTGGAGCTGTTGTTGACCTCTGTTAACTTCGAACTCTTAATAATAATATATACTCCCTCTGGTCCTAGTTCTATTTATAAGAGAAAATTTGCTTAAATGTTCTGAAGTTATTTGAATTCTCAAGTACTAATTTATCTTTTTATTTCTCATTCTTTCAGGTTTGTTCCAAAACATAGTACAGAGTTTGATTCATACATTTCCAAGTTTTCGTTGACGTTCTGATATTTGAATAATAAAGGATCATGCTATTGACTTAGTTCAACTACGAGTTTTGCTATAAGGGGCGTCTTAACGGTTTCATGTCTTGTAATAGTAATATTCTGGTTAATGTAAACAACATGGAGGATGTTCAATTGAATATCGATTGGGACGATGTTGTTTGTCCGATATGCTTGGATATTCCTCATAATAGTGTTCTCCTTCAGTGTTCATCGTATGATAAAGGATGTCGTGCTTTAGTATGTGACACAAATCAGTTGCATTCTAATTGTTTGGATCGTTTTAAAACTGCATGTGGCGCGCCGTCGTCTTCAGTGTCTGATGCGAGTTTGGTTGAAAATAGCGAGCCTGTGGTACCGGATGGTCAATGCAATCTAACTTGCCCTTTGTGTAGAGGTCAGGTGTCTGGGTGGATTGTTGTCGATAAAGCTCGGATGCATCTTGATGAGAAGAAGCGTTGTTGTGATGAGGTGAAATGTAAGTTCATGGGAAGTTACTTGGAGATACAAAAGCATGCTCAACTTGAACACCCTCACGCGTGTCCATCGAAAATCGATCCCGCTCGTGTGCTCGACTGGGAGAATTTTCAGCAGTCCTCTGAGATCATCGATGTTTTGAGCACTATCCATTCGGAAACCCCGCGGGGAATGGTTTTGGGAGATTACGTGATTGAATACGGAGATGATGATGGTAGAGATGAGTACGATGACTTCCCTGGAGATGACGGAAACTGGTGGACCTCTTGTATTTTATATCAGGTCTTCGACAACTTCAGAAGTTCTAGAAATAGAAGAAGAACAAGAAACAGTGATGCACAAAGGGCTAATCGTCGTTTAAGTTACACTTCAAATTCTGATGAAGGTTCTATAGCATCGGGGGATTACGGTGATGTTATCGTAGACGAGATTCAGTTCGAGGTTGTGGACACAAGTGGCTCCTCTAGGCATAACAGTAATTATCGCAGGTGCATAGATTTTTTCTTCTTTATTCACCTTTCCTGTATTGCAGTATTACACATTTTCATTGTTTATCTATTCACTGTGATAAAATATCTTAGAACTTGATTCATTTTTTTGATATTTTATTTGCAGATCACGGAGACGTCAGTCCCGCTTTCATGACATTTAGGTATGCGTCTGTACAATAATTGTCTTTGTTGTTATTGTTCAAAGAAAAATGATATTTTGACACGGGAAATGTTAACATCAATTTGGATGGTTAGCGCAGTTCAAGTTTCAACTCATTAGCTATCAACTGAATAGAATTAATCTCGAATTTGAATTTCGTTAACCACGACTTTTAGGTGTTTAAACATACATATATTCACTAATCATCCAAATTGTGTTCAAATATGTAGTACATGATAATCATTAGTCATGATTTTGTGTTAATACATACATTTGAAAATTGTGGTTAATGACACTCAAAATTGCGGTTAAATGTGTTCGGTAACTGACTGATAAATTGTAACACCTTAAATTCATTAACCATTCACCGAACGTAATCAACCGCATATTTGAATTGCATTGGTCAATCAATTTGGTAATACATCCTCTGGTAACTATTATAAGCAAATTTGTTTTTTTTGGGTACATTTGACAATTGATGTATCTAGATTATATATGGACCAGGTTCATCAATTATCAAATGTAGCAAAAAAAGTCAAATTTACTTATAATAGTGACCAGAGGATGTAATTGATTTCGGTGTTGTAGATTTCTTGTTTCATTTCCCGCTACATTTAAATTATGAATTATCTAGATTTGCAGGCACAACATGAATGAATGCAAGAGCAGAATGAGGAAAGGACAAACTTTGACAAACTCATCCATGCAAAATTTACATGTTGATCAGCAACTATTGCACTTCTAATGAGATGTGTTGATTAGAAGCTTTTATGAACTAGACATTTCCATTTGGTCACAATACTCATTTTTCTTTTTATTTATGGATTAGTTTTAAAATCACATTCACTTACCAAAACTAAGTGAAGAAAGTATGCTAGCATTTAGTCTGCCCTTTTATTTACTCACGGGCAACCGATTTCGCCGCAAGCATTGCTCTGCATACTTATGCAATAATGGTTATTTTAAATCTTATTTGTTAATTGATTGTGGTATGAATAGGTCTAATGCATGTTTTTAGTTCATGTGAGAATTTAACAAATAAATTGTTATGGTTGGGTGTTACAGGATCACTTTGATTTGTTTTCCTACATGTTTTCAACACACTTTGATTTTTTTCATGACTAAGGATCTGTTTGTTTTAGCTTTAAAAAAATGATTTTTTTTTTTCAAATCAAATTTTCATACCACAAGTTTCTTTTGAAACTTTTATAAAAAGTTTCTTTGTAAATTTTTTTTTCCACAAAATTTTGGTATATTATAAAAAATATTTTTAAAAAAAGTCAAAACAAACTGGTCCTAAATCTTTGTAAAGCTCCTTCTAATGTAATTGAATTACTCATTTTAATATAATTTTTGTAGTTGAGCTTTTTGTTATTACAAGTTTTTTGCATCATGAATATTTACATGATTGGAGTCGGTAATACAAAATGATAGAAGGGGAGGTAAACAATTGAATTTATGTGACACAAAAGTATTGTTGAAGTTAAAGATTTGCGATGTTTTATGATATAGAATATTGAATGGTTAAGAATCAATATGAGAATAAATAGTTATGACATAGAATATTGAATGGTTAAGAATCAACATGAGAATAAATGGCATAGATGAACATCTCATGAACATCTTTCATTTAATGTGTGGTAAAATTAGATATGATAAAACCAAGCATTTTGGCTCGAGTGATAAATGAACTCCTGTTAAGGAACGAAGATTCGGGGAATGTCGAGTTCGATTTCTGGTGGGAACAATGTTTGGCCAGGTTTATGACCTCACAAGCCGAACTCTGGATTACTAGGGGAAAAAAAATTAGATATGATAATATTAAAAATAACAATGTTAGAGAAAGTATTGGAGAATGTATTGGAGTATTACCTATTGTAAAATAAATGGTGGAAAATAGATTCAAGTGGTTTGAGCGTGTGTATATATATATATATATATATATATATATATTAGAGTTGTAAATTATGTGGTAAAGATATTAGATTGAATGAAAAATAGTTAAACAACTAAAGCAAGAGTACCACCTATAAAAACTATAAGAAAGTTATTAAAAAAGATATCAAAATTAATGATTTGGATAGAAGCATGATTTAAGATAGAACACTATGACAAAAATTGATTGATGTAGCTGACATCATTTAGTAAAATAAAACTTAGTTGTTGTTGTATCATGAATTTTTATTGTTGAGTTTTTTTTTTCATTTGGTAGTGTTATCGTGCTATATTGAGATTTTAATAGAGACTCGATTATGATTGAGCTTAAAGAAGTGTGATTAAACTATTCCAAAAAGTCAATATATTTTTGTTACACAATTTGAGATATTAGTTATTGTACATTCTAGATATTGCATCTCGGATATTGACGATCAGGGTGACATTATTATTAAGCATTTTGCCCCTTCATGCCTCATTCATGGAATTCTGGATATTGATGGTTAAGACTGTAATACCCCGTATTATTTAAATGCTCAATTAGATATCAGATGAGATCGGATGAGTATCTATGTGCTCTATCTTTGGTAAATTGGATTAATGGAATCCATTAAATACTTTAAGTATCGACACTTGGGATCAATAGAACAACTAATGAACTCTGAAGAGATCAATTTATTATTAGTTCAAGAGAGACTTTTAGGATAACTCTAATAATTGATCAATTGGTTGAGATGACAAAATATCAATTGGAGATATTTTACTCTATTGGATTATACTATATAATATTGGTTTATATATATATATATATATATTTGAAAAGAGAAAAGAAAAGAAAAAAAGATAGTAAAAGGAGAAGAAGAGGAAAGGAAGTGAAGAAGAGAAGAAGAAGGGAGAAGAGAGAAACCCATGGATCATCATCATCACCATCTTCTTCAAACTCCTCTTCGACTATCAGGTGGGTTCTAGTTAGAAACTCTAAGTTCTAGAAATAGATGTTTGGAACTTAGGTTAGAAATTGAGAGAAAATGATAATTGTAGAATCAATGAAATCTAACGGATAAAATGAGTTATAAACTGTGTAGTATAATCATTAGCCATGTATGATCATCTGTTAATGCAAGTTTTGTGTTGGGTGAAGTTTTGGATGGGTTTTTGGTCCCAAAGCTCTGTTTTCACGCTGCTGGGAAACCCAGTTTTCGCAGGTTCGCACTGCGAGTCCCCTAGCGAAGGGGAAATCGAACATTCGCTGGCTATTCGCACGGCGAAGGTGAGGGCGAACATTCGCCAGAGGTTCGCACTGCGAACTTTACCTTGTTTTGGTTCTGCCACGATTCGCCAGACGCTCGCACTGCGAATGGGGTAGTGAACCCAGTGTTGTTTAGGCATTCGCTGGGAGATTCGTGTAACGCCCCGATTTATTTAACCGTATTTAATTATTCCATTTATGTGAAAATTTTGTGAATTGTGTGATTTATTGTGTTTCATGTTAATGCATCATGTTTGGGCATTGAGAGTTTCGTGGCATAAATGTGTCACATTTTGAACTAACTTCCACTGGTGGAAGTTAGTGTTATTTTTGGTTATGTCACGTTTTGCACTTGAGTTCCACTGGTGGAAGTTAGTGTTATTTTTTGTTATGGCGCGTTTTGCACTTGAGTTCCACTGGTGGAAGTTAGTGAGTTTTTGGCCTTTTTTTTGAATTGTGTAAATTAAATGAGTTTTACCTGTTAATTGGATAATTTTTCTGATAGGTAAAATATTTGCAATAAATTATAATTTCTTTTCAACTTTTATTTCCCGAAATATATTTCATCGGTATGTTTATGTTTTATCGCATTTTAAGAGCGTTTGAGAGATATTTGAGCTGAGGGGTATTTTGGTCTTTTTGGGGTTAGATATTTTGAATTGTTATAAAAATAGAAAAGTAGTAAGAAAAGAGAGAAAGAAAGAAGAAAAAGAAAAGGAGAAGAGAAAGAGAAGAGGAAAAAGAAGAAAAAGAGGAAAAACTTGTGGATTTAGGAACCGATTCAACCGACTTTTCAAACGCGAATTAATCGGGTAAGGGTGTGAAACTCGATTATCTTATGCTTGTGTATGATTATGTATGTTTTCTTGGAATGTTTGCTTGTTTTCCATAGTTTTCACTTTTAGGTCGAAACGGTAGAAATCGATAGAAACCGATGTTTTTACGGACGAAAGTCGGAATAAATTATGTAGATGTGTCGAGTAATGTTAGGCCGTGATCGAGTATGCTTGTTTTATCGAATTTGGTTGAGTTTGTAAGTTTTTGCATTTTTGGAGAAGTGAGAGTTTAAGATTCGGAGTGAAATCGAAAGTCGTAGAATTCACGTTTAATGGTTCCAAATCACTACTATATGTTTGGTATGAATGAGTATGTGTTTGTTTCGAAGAAAATAATTGAATCGGTCGGATTTTCGGACGAAATTGTATGAACCCGTAGGGCTGTTAGCAGAAAAATTCTGGTTTTTGCAAAACTTCAAAAATTCATAACTCTTGAACCGTAAGTCGGTTTTGACACCCGTTCGAAGCGGTGGAAAGCTAACGAGATGTTCTTTCTAGGAAAAATAGTTTTGAGGTCTGTATATGGTTCAATTATAGCAGAAAATTGAAACCGTATTGTTGTGTTAATTTTTACCGTTGTGAATGCGTGCGAGTGAGGTGTTATCGTGCAATATGCTTTGGTTATATAACGTATAGCTTGTGTATACTGTTATACGATGTGTTGTGGGTAGCCTTATGGCGTGAATCCTAGATTGTGGAAATTATTGTGAATTGTGGCCTTTTGGCAAATAAATGCATTGTTTAAATTAAATGTAAATGCATGTTAATTGTGAAAGAGTTCGTTGCCGTTTGGGTGGTAAAGCGATGTTCGTTGTCGTTTGGTGTAATTGATGTGAATTGGTGTGAATGCATATGATAATATGCTTGTTGTTGTGATTTGTGGTTAATGATGAATGCATTGTTTGAATTGATTTTTAATGCATGATTATTGATGTTGAAATGGTTCACATGGTTGTATATATGTATGCCTTGGATTGTCATGAGTCATTTGTATGCCAAGCATCATGATATGCATTGTTGTGACGTCCTGAGTGACGGTTTGGTTCCAGAGGGAATCCGCTATAACATCGTGTGCCTATGTGAGGACCTAAAGCGATGCTTATAGACGACCGTGTGCCCATGTGGGGACCTAAAGCGATCGGATTGTGTGCTCATGTGGAGACCTAAAGCAATCCATAACGTCGTGTGCTCATGTGGAGACCTAAAGCGACGAGTGAACATCGTAGGCCCGACGGGGAGTTATTGAGCGATCCTCAGTAACGAGCGATGGTTCCAGTAGTTCCTGAGTGAACTGATGATGAGACATTGGAAGTCGGTACCGCATAGCATGTGCATAGAGTCGTTGTGTCGGTCTCTGTGCATTTGCATAAATCATGAATTAATTGTGCATGGATTTGTGATTGTGATTGATGAGATGGAATATGTGTAATTGAATTGTGAATGATTGAAGTGCAGTGGTATTTGATACGTGAAAATTGTACCGTATTGTGTTATGTTTGATTGTTGTGCAATTGTGGTGAGAATATGCCTGAATGAGTATTTTTGTGTTAATATATAATTTTACGCAATTATATTATGGTTGTTTTTCTCACCCTTCTGCTGTTTTATAATGCTCTATGAGGCATTGCAGATTAGAGTCGCTGGAGGTGTTCTTTTTGTGAAGCGTTGCGTCTTCATTCTTTTGTCGGTCGGCTCTGATATGTGACACCGGGTAGCTAGGGTGGCCGTTTGTGATTATTTTGTATATGTGATGATATCTTTTGGAATTATACGTGTATAATTTGATGTATGACATACTTGTTATATGATATATGTATATATGTTATTCAGATTTTATATTTTCCGCTTTTATTCTAATTTCTGAAAAGTGGGTGTAAGGAACTGAGTTTCCTCTGTTTGATTGCTACCCCACCGTTGCATATCTTTATGAGTAGGTGTTGCATGTTATCTGTATTTTGTTTTCTATTGATGTGACCCCTTCGGTCTATGCCGTGTTTTTAGATATATTCTGACGAAATTTTGAATTTTTCTTTTATTGCTTTATCTGTTTTGGGGTATAGATTGGAGGCGTCACATTAAGTGGTATCAGAGCCAGTCCGTGTCAGTTGTGTCTGTTGTGTCTGTTGCGTCTGGCATTTTGGGCGAGTTGTTGTTGTGCGACAGTTGTGTTCGGGTGAGTTGTTGTTTAACCATAGTTTCTGTTATTGGAAACGAACAGAATATGGCTGGTCGAAATGATGCTGCTTTGGCTGCTGCGATGCAAGCTATGGCACGAGCTGTGCAGGGTGCACCGAATGCTGCCGGAAATGATGAGTTCAGAAAGAATAAGCCGCCGGTCTTTAAAGGGAAACATGATCTGGATGGTGCACCGATTTGGTTAAAAGAGACTGAAAGGATTTTCAGGGTGATGGATTGTGAAGATGATCATAAGGTGAGGCTAGGTACTCATATGTTACATGAAGAGGCTGATGACTGGTGGGTCGGTACTCGTCAGGTGTTGGAAGCTGCGGAGGAAGAAGAGATCACTTGGGAAGTGTTTAGCCGAGAGTTTCTAAGGAAGTATTTTCCCGAGGATGTCCGAGGAAAGAAAGAGATAGATTTTTTGGAGTTAAAACAAGGTAATATGTCTGTTGTTGACTATACTGCTAAATTTGTGGAACTTGTGCAGTTTTATCCTCATTATGCGGAGGCAACTGCTGAATTTTCTAAGTGTGTGAAGTATGAAAGTGGATTGCGTCCTGAGATTAAGCAGGCTATCGGTTATCAGAGGATTCGAAGGTTTGCTGATTTGGTGGAATGCTGTAGGATTTATGATGAAGATAGTAAGGCTCGTTCTCCTCACTATAAAAGTGTAAGTGACAGGAAAGGGAAGCAACAATTCTGTGGTGGTCCGTATGTGTCACCGGCTGATAAGGGTAAGCAAAGGGGTACTTTTGATCGAAGGTCAGGTGGAGGAGGTATGTCTAATTCTCCTAGGTGTTTTAGGTGTGGCGAATTGGGTCATCATCAGACAGAATGTAGGAAGAAGTTGGATAAGTGTTCTAATTGTGGTGGTATCGGACATGTCTTAGCTGATTGTAAAAGGAAGAATGTGGTGAAGTGTTACAGTTGTGGGGAACCTGGTCACATTAGCACGAAGTGTCCTAATCCGAAGAAAGCTACAGCTAATGGTAAAGTGTTTTCATTGGCGGGAACTCAGACTTCAAGTGCAGATCGTCTGATAAGAGGTACTTGCTTTATTAATAATACGCTTTTAATTGCTATTATTGATACTGGAGCGACTCATTCGTTTATTTCGTCTGAGTGCGCGAAGCGTTTGAATCTTGTGTTGTCTATGATGGGTTTTGAGATGGTTATTGATACTCCAGCGATGGGGTCAGTAACTACTTCTTTGGTCTGTCTAAGTTGTTCTTTAACCATTTATGGTAAAGACTTTGTGGTGGATTTGGTGTGTTTACCGTTGGAAGGTTTAGATGTGGTATTAGGAATGAATTGGTTGCAATTTAATCGGGTTCACATTGATTGTTATCATAAGCTAGTAAGGTTTCCTTCTCTTGAGGAAGACGAAGACTCGAGTTTCTTATCTACCAAAGAGTTGAAGAAACTTTTGGCGGATGAAGCTCAGCTGTTTGGTTTGTTTGCATCATTGACTGTAGATAGTCAAGTTTCACTTGATGTGTTTCCTGTTGTGTGTGATTTTCCTGAAGTGTTTCCTGAGGATATTTCAGATGTACTGCCAGAGAGAGAGGTGGAGTTTTCTATAGATCTAGTTCCTGGTACTAGACCTGTTTCTATGGCACCTTATCGAATGTCGGCATCTGAGTTGGTGGAGTTGAAAAAGCAGTTGAATGACTTATTGGAAAAGAGGTTTGTGAGACCAAGTGTTTCTCCTTGGGGTGCTCCAGTTTTGTTGGTGAAAAAGAAAGATGGGAGTATGCGATTATGTATTGATTATCGCCAGTTGAATAAGGTGACGATTAAGAATAAGTATCCGCTTCCAAGGATTGATGATCTGATGGATCAGTTGGTTGGTGCTTGTGTATTTAGTAAGATTGATTTGAGATCGGGGTATCATCAGATAAGAGTGAAAGAAGAGGATATTCAGAAGACGGCCTTTAGAACACGTTACGGTCATTATGAATATTCTGTGATGTCGTTCGGAGTTTCTAACGCGCCTGGTGTGTTTATGGAATACATGAATCGTATTTTCCACGAGCATTTGGATCGTTTTGTCGTGGTGTTTATTGATGACATTTTAATTTATTCTAAGTCTCGTGAGGAGCATGCAGAGCATTTGTGTATTGTTTTGCAGGTTTTGAAGGAAAGGAAGCTTTTTGCCAAATTGTCCAAGTGTGAATTCTGGTTGTCGGAGGTGAGTTTTCTTGGGCACGTAATTTCAGGTAATGATATTGTTGTGGATCCATCTAAAGTAGAAGCAGTTCTACAATGGGAGGCTCCTAGATCCGTTACTGAAATTCGAAGCTTTTTGGGTTTGGCTGGTTATTATCGGAGGTTCATTGAAGGTTTTTCTAAGCTAGCTCTTCCTTTGACTCAGTTGACTTGTAAGGGCAAATCGTTCATTTGGGATATTCAGTGTGAAGAAAGTTTTTGTAAGCTGAAGAGAAGATTGACGACAGCTCCGATCCTGATTTTACCGAATCCTAATGAACCATTTGTGGTGTATTGTGATGCGTCTCTGATTGGTTTAGGTGGTGTGTTGATGCAGGAAGGTAAGGTTGTGGCTTATGCTTCAAGGCAATTAAGGGTTCATGAGAAAAATTATCCTACTCATGATCTGGAATTAGCGGCTGTGGTTTTTGTGTTGAAGATTTGGAGGCATTATCTCTATGGTGCAAGGTTCGAAGTCTTTAGTGATCATAAAAGCTTGAAATATTTATTTGATCAGAAAGAGTTGAACATGAGGCAACGGAGATGGTTGGAATTCTTGAAAGACTACGACTTTGGCTTGAATTACCATCCTGGTAAAGCTAATGTGGTAGCCGATGCATTGAGCCAGAAATTTTTGCATATGTCCGCATTGATGGTTAAGGAGTGGGAACTTTTGGAATCGTTTAGAGATTTGAGTTTGGTTTGTGAAGTGACGTCGGTTAGTGTGAGACTTGGAATGTTGAAAGTCACTAATGAATTTCTATTGACGGTTAGTGAAAAACAAAAGTTGGATGTGAAATTTGTGGACTTGATGACGGTGGGAGAGGAAAGTGTGAATGAGGACTTTAAAGTGGATGTTAATGGTGTTTTGAGGTTCCGAGGTAGAATTTGCATTCCTGATGATGCGGAGTTGAAAAGAATGATTTTGGAGGAAGGACACCGGAGTAATTTGAGTATACATCCGGGAGCGAATAAGATGTACCAAGATTTGAAGAAGATTTTCTGGTGGTCTGGTTTGAAAAGAGATGTGGCTCAGTTTGTGTATGCATGTTTGACTTGTCAGAAGTCGAAGGTGGAACATCTGAGGCCTAGTGGTTTGTTGCAACCGTTGGATATTCCGGAGTGGAAATGGGATAGCATTTCTATGGATTTTGTGACAGGGTTGCCAAATACTCAGCGATGGCATAATGTTATTTGGGTGATTGTGGATAGGCTGACTAAATCGGCGCATTTCATTCCGATTGACATCAGTTTTTCTTTGGAGAGGTTAGCTAAGATTTATATCAGTGTGATTGTGAAGTTACATGGTGTTCCATTGAGTATTGTTTCAGATCGTGATCCGAGGTTTACTTCGAGATTTTGGGAAAGTTTACAGAAGGCTTTGGGCTCTAGATTGAGGTTGAGTTCGGCTTATCATCCGCAGACGTATGGTCAGACCGAAAGAACCATTCAGTCGTTGGAGGATTTGTTGAGGGCTTGTGTTCTTGAACAAGGTGGTGCGTGGGATAGTTATCTTGCATTGGTTGAATTCACGTATAATAATAGTTTCCATTCTAGTATTGGAATGGCACGTTTTGAGGCTTTATATGGACGGAGATGTCGAACACCGTTGTGTTGGCACGAATCTGGTGAAAGTTCGGTGGTTGGACCGGAGTTGGTGCAACAGACGACAGAAAAGGTAAAGTTTATTCGTGAGAAAATGAAGGCTTCTCAGAGTAGACAAAAGAGTTATCATGATCGGAGACGGAAGGATCTTGAGTTTCAAGAGGGTGACCATGTATTTTTGAGAGTTACGCTGGTAACGGGTGTTGGTCGTGCATTGAAATCTAAGAAGCTTACTTCTCGATTTATTGGTCCTTACCAGATATCTACGAGAGTGGGTGCTGTGGCGTATCGGGTGGCGTTACCGCCGAATCTGTCGAATTTGCATGATGTGTTTCATGTTTCACAGCTTCAGAAGTATGTTCCGGATCCTTCACATGTGATTCTGATGGACGAGGTTGAGGTAAGGGAGAACCTTACGGTCGAGGCTTTACCAGCTAGTATTTTGGATCGCGAGGTGAAGCGGTTGAGGGGCAAAGATATTGCACTTGTGAAAGTGGCGCGGGGAGGCGCTGCTGAGGGCAATTTGACGTGGGAGTTGGAGAGTAGGATGCGGGAGTCGTATCCAGAGTTGTTCGTCTCAGGTAATATTTTCGAGGACGAAAATTTCTAAGTGGGGGAGAGTTGTAACGCCCCGATTTATTTAACCGTATTTAATTATTCCATTTATGTGAAAATTTTGTGAATTGTGTGATTTATTGTGTTTCATGTTAATGCATCATGTTTGGGCATTGAGAGTTTTGTGGCATAAATGTGTCACATTTTGAACTAACTTCCACTGGTGGAAGTTAGTGTTATTTTTGGTTATGTCACGTTTTGCACTTGAGTTCCACTGGTGGAAGTTAGTGTTATTTTTGGTTATGGCGCGTTTTGCACTTGAGTTCCACTGGTGGAAGTTAGTGAGTTTTTGGCATTTTTTTTGAATTGTGTAAATTAAATGAGTTTTACCTGTTAATTGGATAATTTCTCTGATAGGTAAAATATTTGCAATAAATTATAATTTCTTTTCAACTTTTATTTCCCGAAAAATATTTTTAATCGGTATGTTTATGTTTTATCGCATTTTGAGAGCGTTTGGGAGATATTTGAGCTGAGGGGTATTTTGGTCTTTTTGGGGTTAGATATTTTGAATTGTTATAAAAATAGAAAAGTAGTAAGAAAAGAGAGAAAGAAAGAAGAAAAAGAAAAGGAGAAGAGAAAGAGAAGAGGAAAAAGAAGAAAAAAAAGGAAAAACTTGTGGATTTAGGAACCGATTCAACAGACTTTTCAAACGCGAATTAATCGGGTAAGGGTGTGAAATTCGATTATCTTATGCTTGTGTATGATTATGTATGTTTTCTTGGAATGTTTGCTTGTTTTCCATAGTTTTCACTTTTAGGTCGAAACGGTAGAAATCGATAGAAACCGATGTTTTTACGGACGAAAGTCGGAATAAATTATGTAGATGTGTCGAGTAATGTTAGGCCGTGATCGAGTATGCTTGTTTTATCGAATTTGGTTGAGTTTGTAAGTTTTTGCATTTTTGGAGAATTGAGAGTTTAAGATTCGGAGTGAAATCGAAAGTCGTAGAATTCACGTTTAATGGTTCCAAATCACTACTATATGTTTGGTATGAATGAGTATGTGTTTGTTTCGAAGAAAATAATTGAATCGGTCGGATTTTCGGACGAAATTGCATGAACCCGTAGGGCTGTTAGCAGAAAAATTCTGGTTTTTGCAAAACTTCAAAAATTCATAACTCTTGAACCGTAAGTCGGTTTTGACCCCCGTTCGAAGCGTTGGAAAGCTAACGAGATGTTCTTTCTAGGAAAAATAGTTTTGAGGTCTGTATATGGTTCAATTATAGCAGAAAATTGAAACCGTATTGTTGTGTTAATTTTTACCGTCGTGAATGCGTGCGAGTGAGGTGTTATCGTGCAATATGCTTTGGTTATATAACGTATAGCTTGTGTGTACTGTTATACGATGTGTTGTGGGTAGCCTTATGGCGTGAATCCTAGATTGTGGAAATTATTGTGAATTGTGGCCTTTTGGCAAATAAATGCATTGTTTAAATTAAATGTAAATGCATGTTAATTGTGAAAGAGTTCGTTGCCGTTTGGGTGGTAAAGCGATGCTCGTTGCCGTTTGGTGTAATTGATGTGAATTGGTGTGAATGCATATGATAATATGCTTGTTGTTGTGATTTGTGGTTAATGATGAATGCATTGTTTGAATTGATTTTCAATGCATGATTATTGATGTTGAAATGGTTCACATGGTTGTATATATGTATGCCTTGGATTATCATGAGTCATTTGTATGCCAAGCATCATGATATGCATTGTTGTGACGTCCTGAGTGACGGTTTGGTTCCAGAGGGAATCCGCTATAACATCGTGTGCCTATGTGAGGACCTAAAGTGATGCTTATAGACGATCGTGTGCCCATGTGGGGACCTAAAGCGATCGGATTGTGTGCTCATGTGGAGACCTAAAGCAATCCATAACGTCGTGTGCTCATGTGGAGACCTAAAGCGACGGGTGAACATCGTAGGCCCGACGGGGAGTTATTGAGCGATCCTCAGTAACGAGCGATGGTTCCAGTAGTTCCTGAGTGAACTGATGATGAGACATTGGAAGTCGGTACCGCATAGCATGTGCATAGAGTCGTTGTGTCGGTCTCTGTGCATTTGCATAAATCATGAATTAATTGTGCATGAATTTGTGATTGTGATTGATGAGATGGAATATGTGTAATTGAATTGTGAATGATTGAAGTGCAGTGGTATTTGATACGTGAAAATTGTACCGTATTGTGTTATGTTTGATTGTTGTGCAATTGTGGTGAGAATATGCCTGAATGAGTATTTTTGTGTTAATATATAATTTTACGCAATTATATTATGGTTGTTTTTCTCACCCTTCTGCTGTTTTATAATGCTCTATGAGGCATTGCAGATTAGAGTCGCTGGAGGTATTCTTTTTGTGAAGCGTTGCGTCTTCATTCTTTTGTCGGTCGGCTCTGATATGTGACACCGGGTAGCTAGGGTGGCCGTTTGTGATTATTTTGTATATGTGATGATATCTTTTGGAATTGTACGTGTATAACTTGATGTATGACAGACTTGTTATATGATATATGTATATATGTTATTCAGATTTTAGATTTTCCGCTTTTATTCTAATTTCTGAAAAGTGGGTGTAAGGAACTGAGTTTCCACTGTTTGATTGCTACCCCACCGTTGGATATCTTTATGAGCAGGTATTGCATGTTATCTGTATTTTGTTTTCTATTGATGTGACCCCTTCGGTCTATGCCGTGTTTTTAGATATACTCTGACGAAATTTTGAATTTTTCTTTTATTGCTTTATCTGTTTTGGGGTATAGATTGGGGGCGTCACAATTCGCACTGTGAATGCGAGAGCGAGCATTCGCTGGCTGCTTCGCAAAGCGAACATGACAGCTTTTCCGTTTTGTTTCCTTCATAACTTTTGATCCGTAACTCGGATCGGGATGTTCTTGGTGTCATTAGAAAGCTATGACGACCCTCTATCTGATAAAAAGTGAAAATCTTGGGTATGATGTGGGGGATATTTTATTTAGTGGAAAATGAAGGAAAGTAATGTTTTGTGAAAGGTTGGAATTGACATCTTTTGAATCGTAAATCCAATCGAGGCATACTTATAGCCAATGTAAAGTTCTGAAAATATCCTACGGGATAAGAGTGAGAAATATTGATTTCGTTACCCGATTAAATTATTCGGAGGGAAACTGAAAGTGATGTTTTATGTGATGTGTGATTATATGTATTTATTTGTAATATTTGTGTTATGCCATATCTATCTAATATTGTTGTTAAAATGAATGAGATAATATGCATGTTAAAATGAGTTAGGGAGAGTGGGGAAACTTTACCCCAAAAACAAATGGCATAGTTAAGATTGGTATAATTCTAGGTTGTGACTAGAATTGTGATAGAAACTCTGAATGACAATGCTCGTGCATGAGAGGCCGAGGTGTGTGTCCAGTACAACATGGTATAGAAAGAGTGAAACACTAGTATGGAACACGTGTATGTAAATCATTGTAATTTTTGTAATAAGGCGAATGTGGCCTTGTGATTGTCTAATACAATCACATAGTGTATATGATCACGTAATCAGACTGTTTTATCCTTTAATAAATATCCGTGACCCGTGTCCATAACTCTTGAGAAGGGCTGGCCGGGGAAAGTGTTTATTATGTAAGTGACCGTGACCCGTGTCCATAATCCTTTGGAAGGATTGGCCGGGGAAAGTTACTTAGTGGTGGTATTAGTGACCCGTGTCCATAACCTCTTGTGTAGGCTGGTCGAGGAAAGTACCGTGTGTAGGTAACCATGACCCGTGTCCATAACCTCTTGTGTAGGCTGGTCGGGGAAAGTTATCTATGTTAGCTCTGGGACCCGTGTCCATAATCCTTTGAGAGGACTGGATGGGAATGGATGTCTACGCTTTTAAGGATCCATGACCCGTGTTGAACTCTCTTGTAGGGTTGGCCGGGGAAAGATGCCTTGGGTTGTAATGCCAATTAGTGATAATATTTATGAGTTAACAGACTCATGACATGTTTCCATATAGTGTGAGTTGGTGAGATTGTGAACTCAAAATCATTTTCCCTTCCCCTTGACTTGAGTTAGGATTGATAGAACCCTGTAAAGCCGAGATGACCTATAAGATAGGGAACTCACTGAGATTTGATGTATCACACCCCACTATAGTTGCTATATTTCAGGTACTTGCAGGTTTGATTTACAAGTGGAGCTATGCTTGGAGGTTTCAAGAGAAGCTTAGTATAGCTTATTCCGCTGTGCATTTGTTGTATACAATTGAGGATATTGTATATTCTTAGATTTTATTTTTCTTTGACTAGTTTCCATGACTTGTGCCATGTGTTGTACTTATGTTTTAGAAATGGACAAGTATGTGAACTATGCCATTAGACGCTTTTGATGTGTCAGTACCAAATAAAATGTTTGTATTGTATTATTCTAGATATATATTATACAGGGCATTACAAGGACGATATTATTATTAAGCACTTTGCCCCTTCAGACCTCATGTTTGAGGAACTGTGTACATCTCGAATATTGGCGGTCAAGATGATATTATTGTTAAGCATTTCACACCCTACCTCTTGGGGATTATATACATCTCGGATATTGGCAGCTAGGACAACATAGTTAAGCATTTCATCCCTTTAGGCTTCATGTCTGGGAGGCAGTGTACAATCCCATATATTGTATCCGGACATTGGCAGGAAATACAGTAATAGGGGTCTGAATCTAATCGTAAAGTAGGTTTACATTCTCGTACTGGTGCATTCTAGGTCTGGGTCTGATACGCCATGAGAAGCTGTATAAGCTGACTAGGTCGGAATATCTCAGACATGCCTTTTTGGGTATTTATTGTCGTGATGCTAGCATCTTTACATGTCTCTTAAATCTCATAATGAGTGAATATTCATTAGTATGACCATTAAATAACATTCAAACGTCTTTGCCTCTCTTATTCCATATAAAAGAATCACTATAAAAGGGAATTGATATATTTCAAATTAGAGTCTTGCTAACCAGTGCCCCAGAGGCACTGAATAAGAAGTATTAAATTGTCCTTGATCACATTTAATTCTTTTAGAAAAGGTATAATTAAATATACTTAATTACTAATTATCTTAGATAAATTTAATACATTCATTTTCTCTCTCATACAATTCATATAATATATTCCATTTTACTCTCTTATAATAAATACAATACACTTATTTCTCTCACATATAATACATATTAATATGTAATTAATGGTCCTTAACCAGTTCCCCAAGGGCACTGGTTAGCATTGCCCTTCAAATTATAAGGACATATTGAATTTTAAGTGGACAAGTCACTTGCTATAACTCGTGTGACCTTATCTTATCAGCAAGGGTTATCTTAGTGTTTTTAGCTGGAAGAGTTATGTTTTAGTAGGTACAAAATAGTGATGTTAATGGATTAGGTCTATTATCTTAGAATATTGAACCAACTCTTATGATTAGATAGAGAGAATTATCTTAACTCTTCCAATAAATTTTGCTTTGGGGGTAGATTGAAGTTTATTTCTTTCTACATTATCTTTTTCATCTAATAAATATTTTTACATTGTGATATCTTTTTCGAACGGATACAATTTGACCATTTCTTAATACACCACTCAAATATCTTATACACAACGTGAAATTTCGCTTTTGCCCCCAAATTCCGGATGCACCATTTTTTTTAAAAACGCTGATGTGTTCTGGATGTGCACATCCGAAAACATAATATAGCTTTATTTTTTAAAATTCCGAGTCTGCAGATCCGAAAAATAACATAACTTTATTTTTAAAAAAAAATCGGTTTTGTCGGTTGGTCGCATACGTTAATATATCATCGCAAGTTAATATACATTCGAATGAGGGGAGCGAGAAGGTCTTGACAGCATGATGAAGATCTTGAGTCAAGGGATTAGGTTTCCCGCCAATAGAAAACTTTTTTCTTCGTATCTCTTCAATGTGTTATTTCGGTGTAGCCATTAATCTTCAGTCAATGTCAATGAGGGAGAAAGTCTTTACAGCATGATGAAGATCTTGAGTCAAGGGGTTAGAAAACTTTGTTCTTCGTAACTCATTATCATTTACCATTTTGGTTTTCAGGGAGTGGCGTGTGGCTTTCTATAAATCAACTGGGTTTAAGCCTGAAAGGGTTATATAAAGATTGTAGGACAAATCAAGATCAACAGTAAAACATTACTTCTTTGACGTTATCCAAGATAAGTGGCAGCAGAGTCGACACAAAGTTGGTGGTACTCCTATTACCACTTGCAGAACCAGAATCAGAATTTTCGACTTCACTTATGTAGTATCGAGGGCGGAAAGCTAGCATGTGTGTATAATAAGCAGGAGAAACTGTATCATTAATATACAAGTTATAATATATGCATATACATCAATAGACATCAGCAAGTGTGCATAATAAGCTAGCAAGTGGGCATAATAAGCATAATAAACAAGTTATAATATATACATATACATCAATATACATCAGTATGTATCATTTAGAAAAAACCAACGCGAACCTGTAAAATATAATCCTTTTAGGCTTAAACCCAGTTGATTTATAGAAAGCCACACGTCACTCCCTGAATTATCCTATCATGAGGAATACACAAATCTAACAAAATTATCTTATCATTCCAGCGGGTCGATTTCCCTTCTAAGGATCCACTGTTATTTTAAAGAGATATTGAATTATCTCCTCGCAATGAACCTGAGAAGAAACAATTTATCTGTATCTTGTGATCCAAAGTCAATCCATTGGTTCTGCAAGTGGTAATAGGAGTACCACCAACTTTGTGTCGACTCTGGTGTCATTTATCTTGGATAACGTCAAAGAAGTAATTTTTTACTGTTGATCTTGATTTGTCCTACAATCTTCGATGATAGATTTGGGAGTTCGGATATTCACAGTGTCTTTTTTGGATATATAACTTATGGTTACAGAGGTCATGTTTGTCACGATTGCTGGATGATCGTTACTCTGTTAAAATACATATTATTATTTTTAAAAATAAATATACCATTTTTCCGGATGTGCACATCCGGAATACGTGTAAATTGTCATTCCGGATTTGCACATCCGGAACAAGGCAACGTTTTAAAAAAAAACGGTGCGTCCGGATGTGCACATCCGAAACTGCGGACCAAAAACGAAATTTCACGTGGTGTATAAGAACCTTGGGTGGTGTATTAAGAAATGGTCTACAATTTTTGTTACCATTTCTATTCCCATTTGATATGATAATGTTGGGATGTGAGAAGTTGACGATAAATAGGTAACAAATTGCAATATGTACAAAATTTATAGATAGTTCACCATAGATTATTGCCAAGAAGAAGGTCGAAGAATGGTGATAATTTTGAAAGAACAGATGGATTACTTCCTGATTTGCAAGAAATGTCAAGAAGTTGTGTAAGAAAGTTTTGCAAAGAATATGACTTTCTAAAACGCAAACACTCAAGTGAGGATGGAAACTAAAACAAACACATATACTTTTATATTAGGTCCAATAAAGGTCAAAATCCCAATTTGTCTTTAAAAAATTTGAATTTACAAATTTATTTTCATTTTCACAATATCAGTCTGCAAACTGCTACAAAACTGTGATTGCACCGCAAAAGCGCCACCATGACTCCACAAATAGCAACCTATATTTTCGCTACTATCGCATATAGCATTTAGCAGCCCAAAAGCGCCGCAGTGAGATCCGGTTCCAGCTATGCCACTATAGTGTGTTATTAATAACCTAGTTGTGTATTACATTGAATCAATTTCAATCATATCAACACTTTGCATAAAGAAAACGATAGTTACTATGATCTATTATTTTGAAGAGTATCATCAATTTTTATTAGAATTTCTAATAATTTTAGGCATTGATCTATGGTAGACTATTTGTGAAGATCTGTAAAACTCATCAGCAATGTGTAATTAATATAACAGTCGATTATCCTGTATTGGCTATCTCATACAAAAATGTGTATGGTAAGTAGATACCAATGGATCCCTTAGTCTGGAATCAAATTTTCAAAAGTGTTTTCTTCTACTAGGTAAAAGTGTACACCCTTCCTTGTTCAACAAGTTTTCATAGACAAAAGAGAGGCACTTTTCTAACACTAGGTGATGAAAAAGCAGTCCCATACAATCATTTCTCTAAAGAATGTTGAAAGGAGAAGTAGAATTAAGTGAAACTAATACAAAGTGGACAAAAGCAAAACTTAACAAATATTGTGATTTTGGTGGCCTCGATATATGATTGTCATAATGATTTCATACAATACATGCATCTACTAGTTTAGCCTCATGATAGCTCGACAATAGCCGGTCGTTTTTTGGAACGACGATTTCCATTCTGTTTTTCAGGAATATCATCTTTAATAGAAACAGGTTTTTGATCAAGGGATGACGAAGATTTTTTACCATCGTTTCCACAATCAAAGCCATCAACATTTCTATCAGTTTTACCATCATCGTCATCATCATTACTTTCTTCTTCTGAATCTATTTCGCTACCATCACCAGGCAAAGAAATCACCGGCTGACAACTCGAAATAGCTGACTCTGCAGCAGCCACAGCCTCAGGTGTATGAAGATCAGCAACACCAAGCATCAAATCCTACCATAAACCAAAACAACAAAAATCAATAGTCTACTTTATATGACTACAGAAACACATGTAGAAGGGCTATTGATACACAAAGGGAGATAAAACATTGACCTACCATTTCAATAACTTCAGATTCATTTCCAGCTAGTTCTTCAATATCATACTTCTCCGGATGGTCCTACATTTTATTTGGAATTCAATAGGTAAGAAAATAGGGGGAAATGTACGAAAACAAAAAACGATCACCGATCAGTAAAAACTATATCTTCAATTATAAATCTTCTATGCTACAAATGCTATAATGCCAATATAGCCGCTATTTGACAATGCTTTATACTACATATAACATAACACAGAACAATAACGATCTGTTCCAATTCCGCTACACTATTGCAACTACTTGACAACACTGATTAGAAAGAAATCAAGCTCTAACCTTAGCATCATTTTCCAGTTTTTTATTTGCTTCTGACATCACTCCTAGGAAGTCTTTAACCTTTCCTAAAACTGTACCAATAAACAAACTTTTGTCAGCAAGATTTTAAAAAACACTCCTTTACTGCAAAAAGGCAGTGCCGATACCGGTACCATAATAAAAAAAATTATGGTTAATTCACACCTCGACGACCCTAATCAATATGAAATTGTGGTTAATTCACACTGCGACGACAACAATTAGTATCGAAATTATGGTTAATTCAAACTGCGACAACCACAAAAACATTACTTATCACAACAATTATTTCATATAGAAATACAGCAAATAAACATTACAGTACGTTGGCTGGGAGGAAGTGGGGCGGTGAGGGGTGTTCCATGAGTGGGGATTCTGGTGTTTGATTCTTTTTTGTTGCTGTTATTATCACAAACAAGAAGAGCGGTTTCTGCGAAAGGTAAAAGAAACTTCATCAAATCATTAGAGAGTTAAACAGAAAAGAAAAGGCATTGGAGAAAGATAGAGAGAGATACCTAGAGAAGAAAGAGAGGATTTCTTGTGTTCGAATTGAAGAAGATCTTTGCTCCTATCTGCCATTTCAACTTTCTCACTCTTTCTTTGCTCCCAACTTCGTGTTTCTGATGTCAAGGGCGTAAAGCGGCTGCGGTTGGGTTTTGTAGTTTTAGGCTATGCTTTAAACCGGGTCGGGCCGGATGATTGAACCGGATTCTGGACCGATGAATTGGAACCGGTTTGCATATAATAAAACTTAAAGCAAATTTTTTTTTAAAGAACACAAAAGTTACGACTTAAGATAATGGTAAAATTTCATGGATGTTGAATATTAATCCTAGTTGTTTTGTTTTAGAGATTAATTGTTATGCATTGTTTGTGTAAAAAATTTTACACTGTCAATGCATCACAATCATCCGTTGGTATTATTTTTCAAGTAGTTAATGTTAAAGTCAAATCTTTTAAATGAATCGACGGTTGTGATCAGTGCATATCAATTAAATTCTTTGTTTTATTTAGATAAAAGAGTAAATCAATTTTTTTTTTAATATAACACTAATTTAAAAAAAAAAACCAAAAAAATCAAGTTTTCAGTTTATTTACGAAAGTGACTGGGTTTGAAAATCTACTAATAGGGTGGCGCCTCAGTTAGAGGCCACATGTCATCCCAGATGGCGCCTCAGTACAAAATAAAAGCCCTATTTTTTTTAATAAATTTTCCTGAGAGTCGCCATCTCAGATGGCGCCTCAGGCAATCCTCTTTTTTTTTTTTTTTTTTTTTTTAATATTTTGTTAAATTAAAAAAAGCTTTTTTAAAATAATTCTGAATTTAATATATAATTAGTAATATTATTCAGCTGGATTACGGTAGCGCTGTAGGCGGCAACCCCCCGACTATTGGGGACAGATGCTTCAAAATTTGTTACATGCAACGGGGCCATCGCCTGATGCGCCCGGGCCATATCAACAAACACAAAGACCAACCACACTTTAACAAACTCGTGGTGGTAGACAGAGACGCCGTGCAAGAGCCGCTGCATGTGGAACCGGTGGTCGTTTAAATAGGCATGATCATTGAATTTTTTTTGTCAAAATATTGTACTCACCATTATCTATAACATTGTGATCTATTTATGACTATTCTATTTTGATTTTTATTTTCAAATTAAATAAAACATTAAAAAAAAATTTAAAAAATGTTTTTTTTTTTAATTTCCAGAAAAAAAAAGAAAAATAACACACCTTGAAGCATCTGTCCCCAATAGTCGGGGGGTTGCCGCCTACGGCACTACCGTAATCCAGCTGAATAATATTACTAATTATATATTAAATTCATAATTTTTATATTATTTATAAAAAGTTTTTTTTTTTAATTTAACAAAATATTAAAAATAAAAAAAAGGATTCCCTGAGGCGCCATCTGGGATGACGACTCTCAGGAAAATTTATTAAAAAAAAATAGGACTTTTATTTTGTACTGAGGCGCCATCTGGGATGGCATGTGGCCTCTAACTGAGGCGCCATCCCATTTGACGCCACCCTATTAGTGGGTTTTCAAACCCAGCCACTTTCGTAAATAAATTTAAAACTTGGTTTTTTTGGTTTTTTTTTTTTAAATTAGTGTTATATTAAAAAAAAATTCTAAATCAAACGTAGAAGGTTATAGAGTCTTGAATAAGTGATAGGAATCGAAAGCCATTGGAACAAGGGCATAAACACAAGCCAAAATACTAACAAAAACAATAATATTAAAAGATGAATAAGTTAAATGTTGATTCACACAAATTAATTGAATGTAATCCTTCTAGTTACCTATTAAGAGTTTAAGTTTCAAAAAGATAATATCTTTAACATAGGTGAAAAGGATATGAAAAAATAGGATTAATATTCACATCTTCTTAAAAAATAAAAATAAAAAACTCTATTTTATTTATTTTAGAATTCATATTGATTTTAGAAGAAGTTATAGACAAGACAATAGGTTTTTGAAAACTAAAATTCAAATGTTAGTTTCCTGGAATGCAATATTACAATGCACAAAGACTAATAACTACAATAATATAAAAAATATATTAATTATGGAGTAATTCACAATAAACAAAAAGAATATAATCCTTTTAACTCTATTGAACCAACAAATTCATTTGTCATTGATGCAATCAAAGTCTGCAAATTGTAAATATGACTTATCCCCCTTTCTTTGAGGGATGGAGTTTTTATAGGAATTTCTGCTTCATAAGGTTTTCTTGGAAAAGGTTGTTGTCCACTCAGGCAAAATGTGCATTGTTGAATTTCTATTTTCAAAAGATATGTGTGTCAGCAACTATCTTGACTTTTCTATTATTCAAGACACGTCTTATTCCACGTTTCTTCTTCATAAGGGCAACGAAAACATGGGGACATAGACGGGGTAGTACCTCCCTTCGGGCGACCTTGCGTCATCTCTCATTCCTTAGGGCAATCCTAAGTTGTCTCCTTAGGCAAGTTATTTGCAAATATAACACTACATAGTTCCTCCGACACGAGTCCTTCAACAGAGGGCGAAGTGTTTCTCACCCTCGGCTAATCGAGTACTCCGAGGACTGACACTTTCCCTTATGAGGCTTTTGCCAGCCCTTAGGAATTCAGACCTTTACATATATACTACTATGCAGTTTGGCCGATGAGGCGCTAAGTCCCTCTGACGGGATGTATCTCTTTTAGGCGGGACTTACATTGAGCCCTCTTGCAAGACTTGACACCAAGTCTCTAGGACTTGATACATGTTGCGCCCCTTAGGCGTGATTTTTGGGAGCGGTCTCGCCCGAGGATATACCAAGTCCCTCAGGCGAGAGCTTTATCTTCTCTGGGAATTCTAAGTTCCTCAGAGGTTATATCATGTATCTTGGCTGGGACATGCTAAGTCCCTCAGGTGGGGGTTTTAACCTGATCGGAGCTGATCAAACTGGATCGTTGTGGCCTTCGCGTAGGGAAGATGATGATGCTTGTAGGAGAGGAGGGGGTGTACCTGCAAGGCACTCCGACGCTCAAGTAAGAAAGGGTCAGAGAAAAAGGGGCAAGTACAAAGTATGTTCTTAGGATGAATATTGGATATATGACCCTCTCAAGTGAGAGGGTTTATATAATGCCCCCAGCGCGTGGCCAACGGTCCCTATTTTCGGGGCGAAATAACCGTTTTCCAAAGAATAGGTAACTGCCCAAAACTAGCCGTTATGTCGGGCAGGGTGCCCAAAACTAACCGTTATGTCGGGCAAAGGCGTAGTTTCGGGCACCCGCCCATAGCTGTCCTGGGATTAATGCAGTCGTGCGTGACGGGCAGCAGTACCGAGGGGAGCGATGTAATCCTTGCCCAGTTGGAGGGCAACAAAGTGTACTCTGCCCTTCGCGGATTGGGCTTTAGGCAATTGGTCTGTTCTAGGAGCAGAAGTGGATTGGGCCATGCCTAGCCATTGGTCCAGTCCAGAATAGGAGCCCCCCAAGTCGTTACTCCCCGGGCATGGGAGTGATGACTTAAGGATAGCCCGTTGTTCTGGGGAACTGTAGCGGAGTTGCCCTTTGGTGACGGAGGGAATTGTCTCATGGTGCCCGTGGGCCCTGGTGTTCGTAAGGCTCGTGACCGCGTCTGGTTTGCCCGTCGTACGGGAAGACCAACGGTTATGAGAAACTGAAACGTTGGGGCGCCACGTGTGCCTCGAGCCATGTGCTACAGTAACTAGGCAATAATGGCTAGTCTGTAGCCATTATGACCTAGTTAGGCGTGCCTCTGCACGTGCTCCTCAGCAGTATAAAAGGAGAGAGAGTCTGGCCATTTCACATTTTCGTTTCTCTCTCTTCTTCTTCGTCTTCTTCAGAGAACTTATCTCGCCGCCGTCATCGTCCGCCGCCGTAGCCACCTTACATGCTTCGAGCACTTTCCTTTAACTTCTCCGACCACGTAAGTCATCCAACTCCTTGTCTTCTTCCATCTTTTTCATTTTCATTTTAGAATGCATGCGGTTAGGTTAGATTTAGGAGACATTGTGGTATTTTCCTGGCGGTTGTTGGTGGCGGACGGTGGCTGGGCCATCCTCCGCTGCTTACGTGGCAGCCGGAGCCCTTTAGAGAACTGGGAGTAGGGCAGTCTCTGGCGTTGTTACGATGATGACGCCTAAGTAACCGTCGAGGCTACCCAGTTTCCGGTGCTCTGATGAAGTTTCCGGTGAACGTTTGAAGTTCCCGGTGAACGTTTGAAGTTTCCGGTGAAGCTTCAAACGGAAACTGGGAAGTGACTCGAGGAAGCCCCTTGTTGTGTGAGGGATTTGCCCCGAGCGCCTCCTCATGGGAGACTCTTGTATTTTTGTTTAATTTAGGGCTTAGGCCGGGGATGACGTCCTCGGCCCTTTACGCACCCTTTCACTTGACCAGCGGTGGAAGGGTGGATTTGATTTTGCGTCGAATTCACTTTTGTCCTCTGCTTTTCAGGTATTGGCGACAGGGCCTGACGGGGAAATTTTAATAGATTCATCCGAGGAGAATTCCTCGAAGAGCAGTAGCACGGAAGCTTCAACCGTCCCCAGCGAAGTCGGGGAGGAGCTCGAGGAGAATCCTGCTGAGGAGTGGTTGGTGGCTGAGCCTGCCGAGCACGAATATATTTGCGACTTTCATCAGGGACGTTTTCACGGATGTTGGACCGGATGGGGAACAGAAGGTGCATTTCCCCTCCCAAGACGATCGAATCTGTTCAGATTTCGGGGAGAGATTCGCCATGTATGAGTATGCCTTCAAGGAGCTAGGGTTGAGGCTGCCCTTCATTGATTTCCAGTAGTCTATCTTTGTACAACTGGACCTAGCCCCGTCGCAGCTGCATCCCAATTCATTGCGTTCATCTGCGCCTTCGTGTTGACCTGTGAGTTCCTGAAGATAGGAGCCACGATGCCTTTGTTCTTCACCATATTCCATCTTCAGCGGCAGGTCACGGGGAGGAGATATGGCTGGGTGTCGTTGAAGCAACCCCGAAAGTTGTTCAAACCCTTCTCGAAGTCAATCCGGACATTTAAGGAGAGGTTCTACATTATAGAGCCTGTGTCGGAGAGGGCCCGAGACAACACGTATGTCTGGGCGGTGTCGATTGAAGAGAATGGTAACGACATGCGTGACGAGAATGAGAAGCTAATCGGGGACAGAGAGTTCAAATTTCCCTTTCAGTGGAGTGGGAATCATTTATCTAAGGAGCCCAATGGTTACGTTGCTCAGCCGAACATGCTGGACGGGAAGGATCTGGTCGACTACGATAAGCTGGTGAACTATGTGAATTATTTTAGAATTGCTGAATGTTGGACGAAAAAGCGAAGTCCTATTTTTAAGGAGGACGGTAGCCAGCGAGTGGAGTACCGATACATTGATACAAAGGCGCTTTTGGAGTGCAAGACTCCCGCGGACGCTTATAAGCTGCTCGGTAGTTTTAGTTATTTCAACTTGCCCGAACTATATTTTCTTCGTCGTCTAATATATTTGTTATGTTTTCGCAGGTAAGATGCCCTCCGCCCACGAACGAATGGTGAAAAATGATGTCGTGAGGAACAAGCCAGGAGCGACTGCTCCAAAGACTCGATTTGCCCAGCGTGCTCCTCCTTCTCCTCATCTAGATGCGGCTACTCCTGCCCAAGGATCCCCCTTGCCTTTGGCCTCAAGGTTTAAGCGGTCCAGGGCCAATGAAATAGTGGACCTCAGCCGGGCATCAGAGAAAGGGAAGTTAGAGCTTCCTCTTTGTATTCTTGATAGAATATTCTTCGAGGGGACGTCCCTGGTTGTGCCGCTGGTAGAGTCTCTCCAATTGGAGGGCATAGATCATCCGAGCAAGAGGGCGCTGGTGGCGCAGGACGCCTCCGCACTGGTCAGAGTTCTGGAAATGGCGACGATCTATGCTGGGGGGGATTCTTCAACTGAGTCCGAGCTCAGAGCTGCCCGGGCTACCATAGCCTCTCTGGAAGAGACGGCGAAGAAGGCCAAGGAAGAAGCCAAGGAATCTGGTGACGCCAGGAAGAAGGCAGACGAGAAGGCTACCAGGTTGAAGGGGGAAAATGCCACGGTGGCGGCGGAGAAGAAGGCAGCCGAGGAGCTGATCGAACATCTGAGGACAGCAAGAGCTCCGGCTGAGGATGAGCCTGAAAACGTTGTAGCGAGCGATTTTGGATGCGGTTCTTAAGCGCTGGTCGCTCTCTGCGGTTGAGCTTAAAACTACAGGTCGATTCATTTTTTATCCTATTGTGAGCTGAATAAGGAAGGGAAATAGATGTCTCCAATTAACCCTGCTTTGCATACTGAGTTTAAACAGCGGTCTGTTAGGTTACGAATGCTATCAATGTAGGGGGCCTTTGTACTGGTTATTTGTATTTTCGCCAATACGGTTTCTTTCTTTCGATCTGGGCAGAAGGTTTCTGGCGGGGAACAAGGATTAGGATGTTAGGACTGATGCTTTTGAATTACTGCTTTTAATTGATGGAGATATGGGATTTGGGTTTTTTGTTGATTGCGCTCGCTAAGATCTTTTCTTTCGATCTTATGCCTACGTATTCCCGTTTACCGAAACAGGGAAATCAGAGCGTTCGTAGTTCCTCCTATTCTATGGGAGGAAATGGTGTTTTGGTGTCTTGTTCAAAGCCCAAGACGTGAAGCGAAAGGTGGTTTGTATCTTGTTCAAAGCCCAAGATGTGAAGCTGAAAGGTCTATTTGTGTCTTGTTCAAAGCCCAAGACGTGAAGCTGAAAGATCTCGACTTTAGAGAGAATTTGTCATCTCTAAAGAGAGGGAAGGAGAATTACTTTAACTAGGATACGCGGATCCGAGCAATGCCATAATTTCCGAAGAAAGGGTTTTAACCTGAAGGAGAAGACTTTAACTCAGTGTAGAGCAATGCCATCTTTCCTTAGGAATTTCTCATGCTAAAAGAGGGACAGTGGCATGGATGTAGATGATCCAGAGGCTTGCCGCTTACAGTAATTAGATGAAAGGAAAGGAGTTGTTGATGTTTGTGTACTGTGAACGAGGCACAACTTTGATGCTAAAAGGTTGATTGGATCAACCAGTGGTTTTCTTATACAAAGCCTAAGAGGAGGCTAATTTTCGCTAGGAAAATCGTTATACAAAGCCTAAGAGGAGGCTATTTTGTGTCTCGTACAAAGCCCGAGAGAGAGGCTAAAAGTTTTCGACCCGACAATAGAGTCTTTTGGTATCTCGTATAAAGCCCGAGATGGAGGCTATTGTTTGTTTGGCTCAATAAGAACCTTTTTGTATCTCGTACAAAGCCCGAGATGGAGGCGAAAAGGGTGATTGACTCAACGAGGGAGTCTCTTATGTGTCTCGTACAAAGCCCGAGATAGAGGCTAAAAGTTTGACTCAACAAGAGAGTGTTTTTGTATCTCGTACGAAGCCCAAGATGGAAGCGAAAGGTTTGTTTCAGTTGAGTGACAGATCCAATATACTGATTTTAAAAGAGAAAATCAGTTCTTATATGAGCAACACTGTACTCAGGGATTTGATTTGAGGATCAGGGATATTTCCTTCTCTTTGAGGAAACGGGAAATCCAAAGGGTATTGAGACTGTCCGAGTCTGCGGGTTTCCTTCCTTTTTAACGAAGGGGTCACTTGAGAATGTCTTTGAGACTCAAGGAAGTTAGACTGTCCAAGTCTAGAGTTTTTTTCTTTTGTACTATGCTATGAGAAACAGTAGTAGACTCTATGAAAGGATTGTTCTATGAGGATGACTAGGTTCTGTTCCTATACCTCTAGGAGGTCGTCGGGACAATTTGTACGAAGCCCAAGAGGAGGCTGGAAACTTTTAAGAAGCCGACGGGTCCTTGTACGAAGCCCAAGAGGAGGCTATCATTCCCGAAGGAAAAGATCATTATACGAAGCCTAAGAGGAGGCTATGAATACTTCTAAGAAGCCGTAGTGTCCTTGAATAATGCCCAAGAGGAGGCCGATGCTTTTAAGAAGCCCGTGGGTCTATCACCTCTTTTCCATTAGGAGAGATAACTCTTTTAAAGATAAAAACCACTGGTAAACGTGCGAGGTTTACTATCCAGCGACTTTTAACTTTTAAAGAGGGTTCCTTAGTTAAGGTCCAAGATTATGACCGTAGTGGGTACCCAAACCCCGAGACATTCAAGGCAAGCTATCTACAAGGAATAGATCAAGTCAGCAAAGTTCGAGAATTTGGAAGAAACTCAAAGATGCCATTCACGGAGAATACATTCATCTTGGGGAGTAGAGCTTCTTGACGATTCCTAAGGAGGACAGCCGAAGAGAAGACTGTATCTGGTGCTCATATTGGGGATCTAGGCGTCTATTTCTACGAATAAATGAAACGGCGTCACCTAGTTCTAGACGTAGTTGCCGGGGAAACTCGAAATATCTATACTATTATTACACAGTAGATATGAGTTTATGAAAGGAGACTTACAGTGAGCAGCCTCACAATACAGTTTATAATATGAAAGCAGTAAATGAAAGCGATAACCACTTACTCGGTTGTAGTGCTTCCATGCTGTTTGGTTAGTTGTTCAACAAAGAAAGATTGAAAACAACAGTATATTCAAAATCAAAGGAGAAAGTGCTTTGAAAAAGAAAGATTTGGGGCTTACAACTCAAGGAGAGGCCCAGGGTTTTATCAGTGAGCGCACTGTTTGAATTTGTACAGAGGGACTTATACAAGTGACTGGGGCCCAAAAAAGTTTTCTGTACAAAGGGATGGGTCTTACACTCTCTCAAGAGGCCCAAAAAAGGTTTAAAGAAAAGAGAGGGGCTTATAACACGAGGGTAGGCCCAATTGATTTTTCGTTTAAAAATGGCGATCGCGCCGAGGTTTTCTTTTAACGCAGAGGGACTTATACAATAAGTGGGGATTGGGTCTTACACTCTAATAGAGACCCAAAGTGTTTTGAGTGGGTCTTATAGCTCAAGGAGAGGCCCAGATGATTTTTATTTTTAAACGGGCGACGATCGCGCCGTTTACTTGTACAGAGGGACTTATACAATGAGTGAGGCCCAAAAAGTTTTTGTACAAGGGGGGATGGGTCTTACACTCTCTCAAGAGGCCCAAAGAGTTTTGAAAGTGATTTATGAGGGTTGAATTAATCCAAAACCCTAATTTGTTTTCAAAATGTATTTAATTGAATAAAAATTCAATTAAAATGATCAAAAATTGTTTAACACATGGAAAACAAATTGTGATCTTGGATTAATGCTTCAAAAATTAAGTATTGACCTACAAAATAATTAGAAAGCATTAAAAGTTGCAAAATCAATGTAGAAAAAATATTTAAAATGTCAAAAACAATTAAAATATTAATTCTTTGCAAAAATATCAATTATATGAAATAAATAATATTTTTGGGATTTTTTGTGAAAACAAAATATTTTAACATTTTTGTGAATTATTAAAAAAAGAATCAACTCAAAATCATTAAAACTCAGAGAGAAATTAATTTTTGAATCAATTAAACAAAATCACAAAATTCAAATATTTGAAAATCTGAAAATGGCGCCAAGAACACAAGCAAGAACACGCGCGTTTTCTGGGTTTGGCTGATTTGCATTTTCTATCCAATCTCACTGAATACTTGATTATAACATGCAATCTACATATCATTATGCTCGCCTCAACCTCATGATCATGTCTATGTACTTTAATTTCATTTAAATTAAACATACAACAAGAAATCACGAAGAGACCTCAAGAACCCTAATTTCTGCATGAAGGCTAGGATTTTTGATACACGATTCAACCAATGCAATTAATTGAGGGAAAACATTCCATGCATGATTATGAACATATGGCCAAATTATTGTGCGAGGAAATATGCATAGATTGAGAGATGCCCAAGTTTAGGCTTACCTTCAAGTCGTGACAGCAAGAGCAGATGTGATTTTGAGTTGGAGGTGTTACAGACAAGTTGTGATGATCTGGACAGCTTCCCTACACCATATGGAGTGTGTTTGAACACTTGGATTGAATTGAAATGGACTGGATCAGTTTATGGCATCTCAGCTGCAACTTCACTTCAAACTTGTGTGAATGGCAAGTGATTTTGAGATTTTGATGTTCCAGATGTTAGTGAGTGTTTGATCAGCTCATATATGATGTATGTGAGGTGTGTGAGTGATTGGTTTGATTGGAAAAGCTCTCAAACTCAAAACCCGATAGCTACCTTGCTAAGAAAGGCATTTTTGCCAAGAGAAAGAGATTTTGATGAAAGCATCTGTTAGATGGCTTTGGTGTACTCAAACTGACCATAATTGAGCTCTATTTATAGTAGAGCAAGTTTGTTTTGCAAGGAATAGTGCATGGCAGCTGGTAAGTAGGTTTGGCCAATGTTGTCCAATGGAAATGAAAGTCTCCTCTAGCCATTGACTAGAGGTTAGGGCACAGAGCTATGGTCCCCTTGGTCTTGGATAAGTCTTGACTGATTTCAGATGAGAATGGCTCAGTCCATGCCACCTTGATGGTTCCATTGAATGCCTCATTCCAAATTTGAAGTCTTGTCCCTATTTTGGCAACTCTAGGTTCAACATGCTATTCCTTGTTCCTTGGACCTTGGAGGCTTGGCTCAGTGATTGCCCCCTTTAGATTCAATCCTCTGAGGTGTCCAAGTGGATTGGAGCAATTGAAATTGGCTGATTTTGGAAAATCGACCAAAGTTGCAAATTCTGCCTTGCTTTGACAGATTTCAGCAAGGCAACTTGCCAATGTTGTATCTCATGGTGTAGGTTGAATTTGGCAATGTTCTTGGCCATTTTAGAAAGCTCTTACATGATACAACAACTGTTTGAACAAGTTTGGTTTTGATCTCTTTTGATTCCAAGTGAAAAATTCCCCTACATTTGGCAAAAAGTGAGGCAAAATCTGACTTAGTGAAAATTTCACTAAGTGTTGGAAAAAGTGACTTTTTCACTTTTCAGCCACTTTGATCACTCCATAACTCAAAATCCTTAATGAATTGGAATGACTTGTAGTTGAAGTTTTTGTAGGTGATAATGAGGGCTACAAATCCATCTTTGGATGAGAAAAAATGGCCTTGTGGTTTAGGAGTTATGGTCCTCCAAAGTTGGTACCTTTGCCACTTTATTTTTAACTTAGAAAAATTTCTAAGTTTTATGGTTACCCCTTTTACAAGTTATCTCACTTTTCTTGATTTTTCTTGATGAATGATGATTCAAATCATACATTAACATCATTTTAGGGTTAAAAATCCATTTTGGTGAAAAATCTCAAAAAGTCAAAGTTGACTTTGTGCACAGTTGACTTTTTATCAAATGAATTCCAAACTGTGCAATTCTTCAGGAAATCATGTCCTTGACCTAAATCAAACTTGATGGGCATGTTCCATGGGTGTCATAGGGTATATTCAATCATGTATTAGGGTTTGGGAGCATGTCCAGGTCAAAAGTCAAAGTTACAGTTGACTTTTCTCTTAAAACCCTAATTGTGGTGCAGATGAAAATGAAACTTGTTGCTCAAGCTTCTTGGATCAATCCATTGTTCCAAATGGATCAATATGGTATATTAGAGACCCTCAAATCATCTCTTGAGGTCTTGGATCATGGTTTGTCCCAAAAGTCAACTTAGGGGTGAATTAGGTCAAGAAACCCTAATTCCTGATTTTTTATGAATGCATCCCCTGAGGCAAAATTGACTTGATGCATGGGTTCATGAGGTTCCATGAAGTATATTAGGTCATGTTTTGGATCATTGCCTTATGCCCAGATGAAAATTTCCATCTGGAGGCCCTGGTCGACCAAAACCCTAATTTGGTGACACTGTCGATCTTGAGACTTGATCCACCTAGAAGGGAGCAGCCTTGTGCTTAATCCTTGAAGTGGGAGTCCTTTTTGATCCATTGTGGATATTTAAGAGATTAGACAAGTTGAAGATCATGTCATTTCTTGATTGATCCTTTGTCTAAGCACTCAGAGAGGGCTTGGAACCCTAATTTTGATTGTATTGGATGCTCACCCATCTTTGGGGAGACTGATGAAGCATGATGGTTCATCCATATTGTGATGATGATTTTCACAATGATGGGAAATCTAAGTGGTCAAAATTTGGGGTATTACAGATGCCCCTATTTAATCTTCTTGGACCCGAAGGTGTGAATGACGAAGGTGTTCGGGCATTCGGGGTGCAAGAGGATTAAATATCGGAATACCCGAAATTTTGATGGTGGTTATGAATGGTAGCTTACGCATTCATCTTCTTTAGCTAAGCAATGATGCTTAGAAAAGGTAAACTTCCCCTCGATCCTGGTCTTCAGCCAAGGAACTGGTCTCAGTTTTCTTTTGAAATAAACCTCCCCTCGTTCTTGGTTTCCTACCAAGGAACTGGTCTTAGTTTCTGATTCAAACTTCCCCTCGATCCTGGTTTCCTACCAAGGAACTGGTCTCAGTTTCTGATTTAAACTTCCCCTCGACCCTGGTTTCCTACCAAGGAACTGGTCTTAGTTTCTTTTGTCAATAAACTTTACTGACAAGGGACGCTATTCGTAGCGGCTTTCCTTCAAACTTCTCGCCGAATTTTCCTGGGGAGACGCCATTTGAGTGGGGAAAAGTTTTGATGTCAGACTTGCTGGGGAACCCATTCGTCTGAATTGTAGAGTTGTACAAACTTCTCTGTTTTGGAGACGCCATTTGTCGATTCTACTAGGGAAAGCGAGTCTCTTGAGAGACTGTTTTCGTTTGGGGTTACATCATACTTTTCTCGGGATCTTCCCGGAGAAATGCCATATGATGGGATCCAATTTTGAGGTGTCGATGACCTTTTCATCAACGACTTTTCGGAGAAATACTGATGTACTGCCGAATCTCTGTTTAAGAGGCTTTCTCTGGGGATTTTCCTTAATCCGGGAAAGCGAGGATATCATCTTCAATGGCGAAGAGTGACATCTATTGAAGGTTTTCTCTGGCTTTTCAGAGGTTCAAGTTATCAAAGTGGCCAAGTGCCGACTCTGATCTAAAGATACACTGGTGGCGAGATTGTGCAGACGCAACACTTCCTGACGAGGAAAGAACTGACAAACTCGATTGAGAAAACTGTTTATCACTAGGGGACAAGACCGGCTAGAGTGATAATAATGCAATATGAAATGTAAATGCAAATCAAAAATGCATGATGTATGTAAGTATATGCTGACAAAACAGACGCGACATACAGACTACTGGATGAACACAATTGGATACTCGGCCATCGCGGGGCGAAGAAGTACCGTTGGTTCAAAATAGCAATTCCACCTTGCTTAGGAGAGATAGTCCCGGTTGGGAGCTATGTTGATCGGGCTTAGGAGATGAGAACTCGGCCGAGGGTGTCAGACGAAACAAGTTCTCTGACACAGTTGATCCCTTCATTCAGGCGAACTGGTTTAGAAGGAGTACTTTGATTCTGCACTTTGAAGTTCGCTTACTTCGGGAGAAGCGATCGATGTTCTTCTGATGTTCAACAGTCAAAAGAAATGCCATCTTTAATTTAAAAGCAGAAAAAGTTTTTAACAAGTAAATTCATTTTCGTTTTATTTCAAGAATCGCTGATTAAGTTTAAACAACGTCGTTCTGTAAAGCTAAAACAAGTAAAGAATTGCAAACAAAAGCACAAGGGCTCAAATTTTATTGATAAGATGGAGATCAACCAAACGCGTGATTCCAAAGAGTATTTACAAAGTTAGAAAATGGTAATTTACAGGGAAAAGGGCTATGTTGAAACATAACGACCACTATCCTTCTACCAACTTTGAATTCGAGACATCCTGAGCTTCTGTCGAAGATGACCTTGACTGGAGTTTTCCTCCGATGGATGATGATGCAACTGCTGCTGAGGGACTTGCCTCTGTTGAACATAGTTACTTGCCATTATCCCTAATTTTTGCCTGGATTGTACTATGAGATTTCCAATCCATCGGGATGATTTTTTTCATGTCTCTAACTTTTGCCTGGACCGCCCTTTCGGGTTTTCAATCCACCGAGACATTTTTTTTAGGCGAAGTATTTCTTGACTACATCAACATTCGTGGGGTAGGAAAATTCCTCTCCGTCCATGGTTGCAAGTCTCAAGGCGCCGCCTGAGAAAACTTTCGTGACCACATAGGGGCCATCATAATTTGGGGTCCATTTGCCCCGAGAATCAGTGAGAAATGATTGTATCTTCTTGAGCACAAGGTCTCCTTTCCTGAAGACACGAGGTCGGACCTTTTTGTCAAACGCCCTCTTCATTCTTTGTTGATACAACTGACCGTGGCATAGTGCTGTGATTCTCTTTTCTTCGATCAGGTTCAGTTCGTCGTGTCGACTTTGACACCATTCAGCTTCGGTGAGCTTAGCTTCCATCAATACCCGGATTGATGGGATCTCTACTTCTATGGGGAGAACTGCTTCCATGCCATATACTAGAGAGAAAGGGGTTGCCCCTGTTGAAGTGCGGATAGATGTACGATAATCGTGAAGAGCAAAGGGTAGCATTTCGTGCCAATCTTTATAGGTTACAACCATCTTTTGAACGATCTTCTTGATGTTCTTGTTAGCCGCTTCTACCGCTCCGTTCATCTTGGGTCGGTAGGGAGATGAGTTATGGTGTTCGATCTTGAACTCTACACACAACTCTTTCATCATCTTATTGTTCAAGTTAGATCCATTATCAGTAATGATCTCGCTCGGAACACCATAGCGGCAGATGATATTGTTTTTGATAAATCGAACCACCACTTGTCGGGTTACATTGGCGAATGACGCTGCTTCGACCCACTTGGTGAAATAATCAATGGCTACCAGGATGAACCGATGTCCGTTTGAAGCCTTGGGCTCAATCATACCAATCATATCGATTCCCCATATGGAAAATGGCCACGGGGAAGAAAGAACTTTGAGATGTGATGGCGGTACATGAATTTTGTCGGAGTATATCTGACACTTGTGACACCTCCTCATGTACTTGTAGCAGTCGGATTCCATGGTCAGCCAATAATACCCGGCCCTGAGAATTTTTCTCGCCATTGTGTGTCCGTTGGCATGAGTGCCAAAGGATCCTTCATGAATTTCTTTCATGAGCATGTCTGCTTCTGGTCTGTCGACGCATCGGAGCAAGACCATGTCAAAATTTCTCTTATAAAGAGTGTCACCGCTCAGGAAGAAGTTTCCAGCCAATCTTCTGAGGGTTTTCCTGTCTTTTCTGAGTGCCCCAGATGGGTACTCTTGTTTCTGAAGGAAGCATTTGATATCGTGATACCAAGGTCTGTCGTCTATGACTGCTTCAATCGCGAAGATGTAAGTGGGCCGTTCAAGGCGCATGATGTCGATCTTAGGTATGTCGTTCCATCGACCTACACTGATCATGGAAGAGAGAGTGGCTAATGCATCAGCCATGTGATTCTCATCATGAGGGATGTGATGAAACTCAACCCTGTTGAAGAAAGGTAGCAACCTCCTTGCGTAATCCTTGTAAGGAATCAATCCTGATTGGTATGTGTTCCAATCTCCTTTTATCTGGTTAATAACCAGGGCTGAGTCACCGCATACGTCCAAGTTTTTGATCCTTAAATCAATTGCTTCCTCGAGACCCATAATACAAGCTTCGTATTCGGCCTCGTTATTCATACATTTGAACGTAAGTCTGGCAGTGAAAGGAATGTGGGAACCCTGAGGGGTAACAATGATTGCCCCAATTCCATTTCCATAATGATTGACTGCTCCGTCAAAGATAAGTCCCCACTGGGAACCTGGTTCTGGCCCTTCACTGGGTAGCGGTTCATCGCAATCTTTCATCTTTAGATACATGACATCTTCCTCTGGGAAGTCAAACCCGATTGATTCTTGATCGTCAATCGGTTGATGAGCCAAATGATCGGCTAAAATACTTCCTTTAACGGCTTTCTGAGCATGGTACTCTATGTCATATTCTGATAGTAACATCTGCCAACGGGCAATCCTTCCCGTGAGAGCAGGTTTTTCGAAAACGTACTTGATTGGATCCATTTCGGAGACCAACCAAGTAGTATGACGAATCATGTACTGGCGAAGACGTTTGGCTGCCCAAGCCAAAGCGCAACAAGTTTTCTCAAGCATTGTGTACCGAGTCTCGCAGTCGGTGAATTTCTTGCTTAGATAGTATATGGCAGACTCTTTCCGTTTAGTTTCATCTTGTTGGCCAAGTACACATCCCATTGAGTCCTCTAGGACTGTGAGGTAAATGATCAGTGGTCTTCCTTCCACTGGAGGTGATAGAATTGGAGGATTCAACAGATATTCCTTGATACTGTCGAAGGCGGTTTGGCAATCTTCTGACCAAACGCAATCCTGGTTCTTTTTCAGTAATTTGAAAATCGGCGCATATGTCGCGGTCATAAGGAATATGAATCTGGAGATGTAGTTCAAACGTCCCAGGAATCCTCTGACTTGTTTTTCAGTTTTCGGAGAAGGCATTTCTTGAATGGCCTTGACCTTGTCAGGATCAACCTCAATTCCTTTCTGGCTGACGATGAACCCTAGTAGTTTCCCCGAACGGACACCGAAGGTGCACTTGTTGGGATTCAAGCGGAGCTTGAATTTTCTTAGACGTTCGAACAATTTTGACAGATGTTCAACGTGCTCATCCTCTGTTCTTGATTTTGCAATCAAATCATCGACATATACCTCGATTTCTTTGTGTATCATGTCATGAAACAGAGTAGTCATGGCCCTTTGATAGGTTGCCCCGACATTCTTCAAACCGAACGACATTACCTTGTAACAAAAGGTACCCCATGGGGTAATGAACGAAGTTTTCTCCATGTCTTTCGGCGCCATCTTGATCTGATTATAGCCCGAGAATCCATCCATGAAGGAGAATACTTTGAACTTTGCTGTGCTGTCTACCAGCATGTCAATGTGTGGTAAAGGAAAGTCGTCCTTTGGACTTGCCTTGTTTAGATCTCTGTAATCAACACACATTCTGACCTTTCCATCCTTTTTGGGAACGGGTACGATGTTGGCTAACCATTGAGGATATTCAGATGTAGCGAGGAAACCTGCGTCGATCTGTTTCTGTACCTCCTCTTTGATTTTGATGGCCATGTCCGGGTGAGTGCGTCTCAACCTTTGTTTTACTGGCGGACATTCCGATCTTAACGGTAAGTGATGTCCCACGATGCTGGTATCCAACCCTGGCATATCCTGATAGGACCAAGCGAATACATCGGGGAATTCTTTGAGAAGCTTTATCAAACTCTCTCTGGCAGTTGGACTGAGCAATGCTCCGATCCTGATTTCTTTTCTCTCTTTTTCTGAACCCAAGTTTACCATTTCCAACGGCTCTTTGTAAGGTTCGATGGACCTTTCCTCTTGTCTGAGTAGTCGGGAGATCTCTTCTGGAATTTGGTCGACATTTTCTTCTTCAGCCTCGAATACCGGGAACTCAAAGTTGGGAGAAGGCATTGGATCGTATGTTTCAACGGGGTATAAAACAAGCAATCTGCATGACGTGATGATTCGTGTTTAGAAGAGATAGAGAAAATGCAAGTGTGTGCAGTGTTTTGATTTTACTGCTTGTTTTTATTATTGAATGTTTTTTAGGATTACCATTTTCTGAAAAAGCAAAAAGAGAAAACAGCAATTAATGCGGAAATTACAGAACGACGTTATTTTATTAATGAACAAGTCGATTCTTGAAACTACAGCCCTATAAAACAAAACTCTGTCGCTTTGGGCAAAGCAAAGAGGGAAATTTACAGAAAGCGAGCCCTATCAAAATATCTGTTTCACCTGGGCAGGGTGAAAGGTTAAAGATGGCAATTACTTTGACTGATGAACGACCTTCGGAACCTCGATAGCAACCCATTGGCGGCGAACTCCTCGGTGAATCACAAAGTCTGGCACCTTCCTTGATTTGTCTTCAGAAATGACGCTGATTTCTGGTGGAGTAGGATCATTGGAATCTGTCTCCCAAGCAGAATTGTTGTAGGAGGATTCCTCTGTTGCATTTTGCATAGTATTGGTGCTCTCAGCTGTATCTCCCCATCCAGTTGACTGGATATCTTCGGGCCTGATACGAGAGCTTTCGGGAGCAGTGTACTTGACCATATAGTCGTATTTTTCACTCGGTTGTCCCAGAGTGTCCCAAACTTCTTTGGCACTGGAGAAGTCATCCCTCTCGATGACGTTGACCTCAAGAAAAGCATAGTTGATGAATTCTAGTCCTGCAAACGTTGCGAATTCATCTTCATGTTGAGTAGTTTCTGAATGACCTGAGTGTTGATCCCATGACATGGCGGGGACACAGGTATTCTGTTTAATGACGCTCAGCTGAGTTTCATTACTCGGCTGACTTTCTTGCCCCAAGTTTCCTGGATAAGGTTGCCACATTGGCAGACCATCCATCGGGCCATAGTAATTGTGATCAGAGTTTTCTTTCATCAGAGTGTCTTCCTCTAATGAATTTGGCGGAGCACGGCATCCTTCCGGATCACAATCTCCGTAGATCATTTCGACATCTGATCTTGGTATAAATCTCGGACTTTCTGTAGGAAGGCAAAAAGGCATAGGCACCTCTTCCTGAGACATATAATCATCCTTGTTAAGGTAGGACTTCCATTCTTCATCTGTGTCAGAGGGATCTTCCTCATTGATAGCATGAACTGTCTGAGACACTGGGTGAAGAAAACCTCCACTGTGGAAGAAGTTTTGAAGGGGATGAAGACTTTCATCGTTGGCGGCTGTCTGGGTACAGGTCGCAGAAAAACCAAGACCCTTCTTTATTTTATTGTCAGTGGGAATGACAAGCCGTCCCCATCCTTTTGTATCGGTACTCTCGACCGCTTTGATAGCATCTTTGTATGAGGAAATCGAGGTTCCTTCTTTGAACTAATTGTCCTTGCTCACCGATAGTGCTTGGAACTGAGTTCCAATAACCTCCTCGGGTTCCACACAAGTAGATGATGATAAGTTACTCACAAGCAAGGCTTGTTCCCCACAAACCGTGACAAGTTGATCATTCTTGACGAACTTTAGCTTTTGGTGGAGGGTTGAAGTAACCGCTCCAACCTGATGTATCCAAGGTCTTCCTAATAAACAACTGTATGTTGCCCGGATGTCCATGACCTGGAAAGTGATTTGGAAAGTGTGAGGACCAATAGTTATGGGAAGATCAACTTTGCCGATAACCGTTTTTCTGGATCCGTCGAATGCTTTGACGACGACCTCGCTGACTCTCATCGGAGGGCCCTTAAATGATAATTGCGTCAAAGTGGACTTCGTCATAACATTCAGGGCTGACCCTGTGTCTACCAGTACGTTGGCTAAAGCATCGTCCTGGCAGTTAACTGTAATGTTGAGCGCCATGTTATGACGGCGACCCTCTTCGGGTAATTCCTCGTCACTAAATCCCAAATTATTGTAGGAAGTGATGTTAGAGACAATGCTACCAAACTGTCTGATTGTTACATCCTGTTCCACAAAGGCTTGCTCTAAGACTTTCTGTAGAGCCTCTCTGTGTGCTTCTGAACTGAGTAACAGTGATAATACTAAGATCTTTGAAGGAGTCTGTAATAGTTGATCAACAATGTTATATTCACTCCTTTGGATGAGCTTCAGCATCTCATCATTGTTTTTTGAAAGGTCGGGATTACTGGATTGACCGACTGGTAGATCAGGAATTTCCGCCTGAAGTTCCCTTTCTTTGTTGGATTCTCCAACCCCTCGGTTGAAGATTCGACCGCTCCGTGTTACATGACTGATGTCTGCAATATTCACGACGGAGGGTAATGGAATTTCCTTTCCATTCTCGATTATTGTTGCACCGTATTTGTAAGGGATTGCCTTAGCTGATTCATACGGTAGTGGCCCCGATAGATAGATGACTATGGGGACTTTCTGATTTTTCTGACCATCATAAGTAACCTTGATCTGTTCCCGGTTGGGAACTCTAGATTCGTCAAGTAGAGGGATGATGGCAAAAACATCCCTGGTCCTGTGATGACCAGAGATCGTGACAACATCCTTAGCTTGCTCGGCAAGGTAGTTCGGCGACCAAATGATGGGTCCTGAACCTGGATATGGACGAATTTCTCCATGATCGACCTGACCCTGAAGAGCTGCTCTCACAAGGTAACACCCTTGGTTACTTTCTGCACAGATGCTACAACTGTCATAGTTGTGTGGTGGCACCTGGCCACGCCCATTTTGAATACAATGTAACCTCACTAGGTTACCTTCCATTGATCGGACATCCTGACTTTGACGACGAGTAGGATTCCTGTTATTGATACTAATCTGCTGAGTATCTTCGTCCATATAGATTGGCATCCACCAGTGATTTAACAAGTGCTGAAGTGCCTCCTGGACAAGGGTACAACCTCGATCGTTTTCGCAACCCGCTTTACAATTTTGATAGTCATGTGATATTAAGAATCCAAGTCGGACCTGCTCAGCATGTAACTCTACCAGGTTGGTATCCATTACGCGGATGTCGAAGATCTGAACCATGTTGATTTGATAGGAGTTCCTATCATGGTAGTCTTGGATCCATCCAAGATCCATCTGACACTAGAGGGCCTCTTGTATGAAAGAGCATCCCTGTTTGTTTACCGAGCAAATCAGACTGGAACTGTAATCGTGCCGCGGCAGATTATGATACTGGCTTTGCCTTGAGTGCATCGCCACCAAGTTGACATTCATTGCACGGATGTCGTGGTTTTGAATGACGTTGGAATTCGTGTAAACCATGTTAACTCCACGAACTCGGTGCTCTTGGATCCATCCAAGATCCATTTGTTCCTGTAGAGCTTATTGCACTACCGAACATCCTTGGTTATCTTTAGAGCAGATATCACACTGGTGATAATCATGAGGTGGCACATGGCCATATCCACTCTGTCTACAATGCATCTTGACCAGATTGGTCCCCAATAAGAGTACATCGTGAATTTGATAGACATTGTTAGTCTCTTTCTCAATCAGATTGACTGCAGCTTTCTCGTGTTGAGGCAGCGGGTTCGTAAGAACATTAGGATTCGTATCATTGAAAGATAAGAGCCCGATCCTAACAAGCTTTTGCACGTCGGATTTGAAATTGAGGCAAGTCTCAATGTTATGCCCTGAACCTCCTTGATGATAAGGGCATGTTTGATCCGCTTTAAACCAAAAAGGTGGATTTTCCAGAACTGAAAGGGGAGACTTAGTCTGAATATGCCCCTTAGCCAACAGTAACGGAAACAGCTCTGTGTACGTTACGGGTATAGGATCAAATCCTGGTGGCCGTATTGTACGGTTGTTGTTATATGGAGGACGAGCCTGCTGAAGAGGCTGTTGTGTCCTTTGTTGGTCAGGTTGGCTCTGCGCAACCTGAGGTTGATACATAGGAACAGGCGCGGGGCCGATAGCAGGAGTAACAGCTGCTACTGGCTGATAACGACGCCTTTGCTTTCCGAGAGAGATATTCCCAATATCTTGCTCTTTTTTTTTAGGGAGAGCACTACCGTATTTTTTAGTACCGCTCGTCGATCCAGTGTCTTTTACCAAACGTCCTTCTCGGACGGTTTCCTCAAGACGCACACCCATGCCGACCATTTCGGTGAAATCACTGGGCGCACTGGCAACCATTCGATCGTAGTAAAATGAGCTTAAGGTTTTTAAGAAGATTTTTGTCATCTCTTTTTCCTCAAGAGGTGGAGAAATTTGAGCGGCAATTTCACGCCACCTTTGAGCATACTCCTTAAAGGTTTCCTTTTCCTTTTGCGACATTGATCTGAGTTGATCTCTGTCGGGTGCCATGTCCAAATTGTACTTGTATTGTTGGACGAAGGCAGTACCAAGATCTCTGAATGTACTGATCGTAGTACGGTTTAAACCAATGTACCATTTGAGTGCGGCATTGGTTAAACTATCCTGAAAGTAGTGAATCAGTAGGTCCTAATTCTCCGTCTGAGCTGACATCCGCCGAGCGTACATCACCAGATGGCTTTGAGGGCAAGAGTTACCCTTGTATTTTTCAAAGTCGGGCACTTGGAACTTGTGCGGGACTTTCACATTTGGGACCAAGCAGAGGTCTGCGGCGTCCTTTCCAAATAGATCCTGACCGCGAATGGCTTGCAGCTCTTTCTGCATTTCCAAGAACTGTTCCTGGAATTCATCCATTCTATCGAACATAGTTTCCTTCTTACCAGAAGGTGTCTGTGGAATCTGTCCTTCCGGGACAGTGTGCACCACAGGGGGTGGTACCGTGACTACGGCAGTAAGTCTTGGCGCCTCCCGAAGTTTGTAACCTTCAGGAGTCTTCAGTATGCCCCTGGCATCTTCGCTTTCCTGAAGTTTGTAACCTTCAGGCCCAGCGGCTTCTGTTACGATTCCCTGATCTTCAGTGATCGGCGGAACATATCCTTCCGAGATATAGTTAACAGGCATGCCCCAAGGACGATCTTTCGGCATCTGATACCTAGGATCATACTTTTCTATGATGGGCGTTGAGGTGATCTTTGAGATCACAGTTCTTTCTAGCTGAGCTTCTGCCATGGCTTGCATGTCGTTACGAAGCTTTCTCATATCCTCTCTCAGAGCGTCGATCTCTTCTTTCAACTCTCTATTTTCTTTCTCAAGATCATCCATCTTTTTCTGACGATTGGCCCGAGTATTATACGAATGAGACAGTTTGACTCTAGAATCGAGACACAAACGTGAGATTCGTAGGGAAGAAGAATACGCGATGTGAGAATGATGAATGCAATGATTATATTAATTGTTGTTTTTTTTTTTGGTTTAATCAAAATAAACTTCGACAATTAGATTGCAAATATCAAACAGTGGGGAAACCCCTTTTTATTGAAATTCAAAGGATTACAGAAATGGAAATACAGTAGATTACAAAGTGCAGAAACAGAAACCTAAACTAATGGGTCCCGAGTCCTCTCTGAGGAGAAATCGGGTGCTGATTCTGGTATCTTCCTTTTCTTTGACCGGGGCGCTTGGGCCGTTGTCGGGTTGTCATTCCTTTGCCAAGTGAAAGGAGTGAGCAAATTCCTTTGGTCATCTTGATTCTCTACAGCATGCTGCTCCAAAATTTCAATCAGAGCATCTTTCTCTTTCAATAATTGCTGTATTTGGATGCACTCTACGTCGAGGGTGCGGTACTTGTTCTTCCAAGATCTTCTTTCCTTTTGAACTTTGTTGAGAGTAACCTGAAGCTTTTCAGTTCCGTCATGAAGTACATGACAGTTTCCCTCGGTGGAAGAATTCCGTAACGAGGATAAGGCATTTTTAGCTTGAGAGCTCTGGTTTGTACCCAATGGAGATAAGGCTCCACCGAGACACAGTCCGGTTTTCCCAGAGACTCTCGTCCTTTCTTATGAACCTGTTTCCAAGCTTGCACTATTTCCATCTTTAGTGCTCTATCATTTTCTCCTTCTTTAAAGAAAAGACCTTCCAGATGAACACCCAGTGGGATGTGTCTCATCGGGTATCCAAATTGACGAAGAACCAATATCGGATGATAGTTGATTCCTCCTTTAGTTCCTATGAGGGGTACGCTGAGGAACTTTCCACAACGGTCAATGATTCTGATTCCCTCATAAATCCTATTACACCAATCTATATCGGAATTGGTGAGAGACATGATCTTCTGCGACCAACGTAAGACACTCTTGCAATCCCAAAAAGCAGCAGACTTGGGCAAGTGCGAGATAAACCATTTATAAAGCAAAGGTACATAGCATGTGATCTCCCCTCCGCTGTACAAATTTCCCAAGTGTACAGAATGATACGCATCTGCGAGCAAAGTCGGCACAGGGTTTCCAATGAGAAAAACCTTAATAGCGTTGATATCGACGAAGTTATTGATGTTGGGAAACAAAAATAATCCGTAGGTGAGCAAGACAAAGATGCTTTCAAAAGCAGTCCCGTTCCCTATACTAGCGAAGTATAGAGCCCTCTTTGTCAAGAACTGGGCTGGCAAACCTTGGATGCCACCCTTAGTGGTCATGTGAGTCCTGACCTCAGACTCGTCCAAATAAATTGCTCTTGCAATAGTCTGATTCTTTGAAATTTCTTCCAGTCCAGAAAACGGAGCTCGATCAGTGATATGTAAATCAGTCAGATGAGAATACTCCTCCAGCGTTGGTGATAGCTGGTAATCCGGGAATGTGAAACAGTGATAAACCGGATCGTAGAACTGAATGAGTGCATCCATGATTCCCTTAATCACATGGACTCTTAACAGTGGTAGCAAACCACCGTGCTTGGCTCTGAAAGCCTCAGGGTTAACGATCATCCTTGCTAACCTTCTCAAATCCCCTAGTTTTGGAACCTTGAAGGTATACTGATGAGTTCTCCTTCTACCGAAATCCATTAGCGTAATCCTCTTCTCTGATATTTGCAATCACAGTCTTAGTTTAATTTGAAAAACAGAGAGACTAGAAGAGAAAGTTTTTTGAATGTTTTAATGTTTTATTAAATGGATGCATGAATGCAGCACACAAAAACATAGAAAAAACATGGGGTCAGAGGGTCGTTGTCATGAAGTCAAGGCTCTACCCATCCCCAAAGGTTTATACTAGGGTGATTTTTGTACCTGTACTCATTATCATCAGCTCCTCACAGGAAGGCAGACAACAAGCGGATCGCCGACGAGTTGTGTGCAATCTTAGAGTAAGTGCCATTCACCGAGAATAGATCACCAGCCTCAAATGAGGGTAGTATCGCGTAACAGCTATTTCCGATAGCTTCCGCACTACGAAAGGGTTGGCTTTTCTTAAGTGTATACTCAATCTCACCACATGCGGCATCACACGCATTCCCAGTAGCAGAAAAATAAACACGTATAGCAATTAGGAAAAGCAGTATATATATATTTGTCCTAATCATCCTAGACTTATAAAGCTACGATTCTTAAGTTCCTGACAGAAATGGGTTCCCCGGCGGAAGCCCCAATCTGTGGTTCCCTGCCTAAGAGATTGACCAGCATAGGTCAATCTTTCTCTTCGGTAGAGTTCCCATTTTCCGTGGAAAACGGGGATGATGCCCTAAGGCAGAAAATGACTCTGGCAAGGAATCCCCAGCAGAGTTGCCATTTTCGTAATTTTTCACACAAGAGAAGTAGAAAGAAAAGAACATGGCCCCACGGTGGGCGCCACTTTTCTGTAGCGAGCGATTTTGGACGCGGTTCTTAAGCGTTGGTCGCTCTCTGCGGTTGAGCTTAAAACTACAGGTCGATTCATTTTTTATCCTATTGTGAGCTGAATAAGGAAGGGAAATAGATGTCTCCAATTAACCCTGCTTTGCATACTGAGTTTAAACAGCGGTCTGTTAGGTTACGAATGCTATCAATGGGGGGCCTTTGTACTGGTTATTTGTATTTTTGCCAATACGGTTTCTTTCTTTCGATCTGGGCAGAAGGTTTCTGGCGGGGAACAAGGATTAGGATGTTAGGACTGATGCTTTTGAATTACTGCTTTTAATTGATGGAGATATGGGATTTGGGTTTTTTGTTGATTGCGCTCGCTTAGATCTTTTCTTTCGATCTTATGCCTACGTATTCCCGTTTACCGAAACAGGGAAATCAGAGCGTTCAATAGGAGGAAATGGTGTTTTGGTGTCTTGTTCAAAGCCCAAGACGTGAAGCGAAAGGTGGTTTGTATCTTGTTCAAAGCCCAAGATGTGAAGCTGAAAGGTCTATTTGTGTCTTGTTCAAAGCCCAAGACGTGAAGCTGAAAGATCTCGACTTTAGAGAGAATTTGTCATCTCTAAAGAGGGGGAAGGAGAATTACTTTAACTGGGATACGCGGATCCGATCAATGCCATAATTTCCGAAGAAAGGGTTTTAACCTGAAGGAGAAGACTTTAACTCAGTGTAGAGCAATGCCATCTTTCCTTAGGAATTTCTCATGCTAAAAGAGGGACAGTGGCATGGATGTAGATGATCCAGAGGCTTGCCGCTTACAGGGATTAGATGAAAGGAAAGGAGTTGTTGATGTTTGTGTACTGTGAACGAGGCACAACTTTGATGCTAAAAGGTTGATTGGATCAACCAGTGGTTTTCTTATACAAAGCCTAAGAGGAGGCTAATTTTCGCTAGGAAAATCATTATACAAAGCCTAAGAGGAGGCTATTTTGTGTCTCGTACAAAGCCCGAGAGAGAGGCTAAAAGTTTTTGACCCGGCAATAGAGTCTTTTGGTATCTCGTATAAAGCCCGAGATGGAGGCTATTGTTTGTTTGGCTCAATAAGAACCTTTTTGTATCTCGTACAAATCCTGAGATGGAGGCGAAAAGGGTGATTGACTCAAAGAGGGAGTCTCTTATGTGTCTCGTACAAAGCCCGAGATAGAGGCTAAAAGTTTGACTCAACAAGAGAGTGTTTTTGTATCTCGTACGAAGCCCGAGATGGAGGCGAAAGGTTTGTTTCAGTTGAGTGACAGATCCAATATACTGATTTTAAAAGAGAAAATCAGTTCTTATATGAGCAACACTGTACTCAGGGATTTGATTTGAGGATCAGGGATATTTCCTTCTCTTTGAGGAAACGGGAAATCCAAAGGGTATTGAGACTGTCCGAGTCTGCGGGTTTCCTTCCTTTTTAACGAATGGGTCACTTGAGAATGTCTTTGAGACTCAAGGAAGTTAGACTGTCCAAGTCTAGAGTTTTTTTCTTTTGTACTATGCTATGAGAAACAGTAGTAGACTCTATGAAAGGACTGTTCTATGAGGATGACTAGGTTCTGTTCCTATACCTCTAGGAGGTCGTCGGGACAATTTGTACGAAGCCCAAGAGGAGGCTGGAAACTTTTAAGAAGCCGACGGGTCCTTGTACGAAGCCCAAGAGGAGGCTATCATTCCCGAAGGAAGAGATCATTATACGAAGCCTAAGAGGAGGCTGTGAATACTTCTAAGAAGCCGTAGTGTCCTTGAATAATGCCCAAGAGGAGGCCGATGCTTTTAAGAAGCCCGTGGGTCTATCACCTCCTTTCCATTAGGAGAGATAACTCTTTTAAAGATAAAAACCACTGGTAAACGTGCGAGGTTTACTATCCAGTGACTTTTAACTTTTAAAGAGGGTTCCTTAGTTAAGGTCCAAGATTATGACCGTGGTGGGTACCCAAACCCCGAGACATTCAAGGCAAGCTATCCACAAGGAATAGATCAAGTCAGGAAAGTTCGAGAATTTGGAAGAAACTCAAAGATGCCATTCACGGAGAATACATTCATCTTGGGGAGTAGAGCTTCTTGACGATTCCTAAGGAGGACAGCCGAAGAGAAGACTGTATCTGGTGCTCCTATTGGGGATCTAGGCGTCTATTTCTACGAATAAATGAAACGGCGTCACCTAGTTCTAGACGTAGTTGCCGGGGAAACTCGAAATATCTATACTATTATTACACAGTAGATATGAGTTTATGAAAGGAGACTTACAGTGAGCAGCCCCACAATACAGTTTATAATATGAAAGCAGTAAATGAAAGCGATAACCACTTACTCGGTTGTAGTGCTTCCATGCTGCTTGGTTAGTTGTTCAACAAAGAAAAATTGAAAACAACAGTATATTCAAAATCAAAGGAAAAAGTGCTTTGAAAAAGAAAGATTTGGGGCTTACAACTCAAGGAGAGGCCCAGGGTTTTATCAGTGAGCGCACTGTTTGAATTTGTACAGAGGGACTTATACAAGTGACTGGGGCCCAAAAAGGTTTTCTGTACAAAGGGATGGGTCTTACACTCTCTCAAGAGGCCCAAAAAAGGTTTAAAGAAAAGAGAGGGGCTTATAACACGAGGGTAGGCCCAATTGATTTTTCGTTTAAAAATGGCGATCGCGCCGAGGTTTTCTTTTAACGCAGAGGGACTTATACAATAAGTGAGGCCCAAAATTGTTTTGGTTAAAAGGGGGATTGGGTCTTACACTCTAATAGAGGCCCAAAGTGTTTTGAATGGGTCTTATAGCTCAAGGAGAGGCCCAGATGATTTTTATTTTTAAACGGGCGACGATCGCGCCGTTTACTTGTACAGAGGAACTTCTACAATGAGTGAGGCCCAAAAAGTTTTTGTACAAGGGGGATGGGTCTTACACTCTCTCAAGAGGCCCAAAGAGTTTTGAAAGTGATTTATGAGGGTTGAATTAATCCAAAACCCTAATTTGTTTTCAAAATGTATTTAATTGAATAAAAATTCAATTAAAATGATCAAAAATTGTTTAACACATGGAAAACAAATTGTGATCTTGGATTAATGCTTCAAAAATTAAGTATTGGCCTACAAAATAATTAGAAAGCATTAAAAGTTGCAAAATCAATGTAGAAAAAATATTTAAAATGTCAAAAACAATTAAAATATTAATTCTTTGCAAAAATATCAATTATATGAAATAAATAATATTTTTGGGATTTTTTATGAAAATAAAATATTTTAACATTTTTGTGAATTATTAAAAAAAGAATCAACTCAAAATCATTAAAACTCAGAGAGAAATTAATTTTTGAATCAATTAAACAAAATCACAAAATTCAAATATTTGAAAATCTGAAAATGGCGCCAAGAACACAAGCAAGAACACGCGCGTTTTCTGGGTTTGGCTGATTTGCATTTTCTATCCAATCTCACTGAATACTTGATTATAACATGCAATCTACATATCATTATGCTCGCCTCAACCTCACGATCATGTCTATGTACTTTAATTTCATTTAAATTAAACATACAACAAGAAATCACAAAGAGACCTCAAGAACCCTAAATTCTGCATGAAGGCTAGGATTTTTTATACACGATTCAACCAATGCAATTAATTTAGGGAAAACATTCCATGCATGATTATGAACATATTGCCCAAATTATTGTGCGAGGAAATATGCATAGATTGAGAGATGCCCAAGTTTAGGCTTACCTTCAAGTCGTGACAGCAAGAGCAGATGTGATTTTGAGTTAGAGGTGTTACAGACAAGTTGTGATGATCTGGACAGCTTCCCTACACCATATGGAGTGTGTTTGAACACTTGGATTGAATTGAAATGGACTGGATCAGTTTATGGCATCTCAGCTGCAACTTCACTTCAAACTTGTGTGAATGGCAAGTGATTTTGAGATTTTGATGTTCCAGATGTTACGTGAGTGTTTGATCAGCTCATATATGATGTATGTGAGGTGTGTGAGTGATTGGTTTGATTGGAAAAGCTCTCAAACTCAAAACCCGATAGCTACCTTGCTAAGAAAGGCATTTTTGCCAAGAGAAAGAGATTTTGATGAAAGCATCTGTTAGATGGCTTTGGTGTACTCAAACTGACCATAATTGAGCTCTATTTATAGTAGAGCAAGTTTGTTTTGCAAGGAATAGTGCATGGCAGCTGGTAAGTAGGTTTGGCCAATGTTGTCCAATGGAAATGAAAGTCTCCTCTAGCCATTGACTAGAGGTTAGGGCACAGAGCTATGGTCCCCTTGGTCTTGGATAAGTCTTGACTGATTTCAGATGAGAATGGCTCAGTCCATGCCACCTTGATGGTTCCATTGAATGCCTCATTCCAAATTTGAAGTCTTGTCCCTATTTTGGCAACTCTAGGTTCAATATGCTATTCCTTGTTCCTTGGACCTTGGAGGCTTGGCTCAGTGATTGTCCCCTTTAGATTCAATCCTCTGAGGTGTCCAAGTGGATTGGAGCAATTGAAATTGGCTGATTTTGGCAAATCGACCAAAGTTGCAAATTCTGCCTTGCTTTGACAAATTTCAGCAAGGCAACTTGCCAATGTTGTATCTCATGGTGTAGGTTGAATTTGGCAATGTTCTTGGCCATTTTGGAAAGCTCTTACATGATACAACAACTGTTTGAACAAGTTTGGTTTTGATCTCTTTTGATTCCAAGTGAAAAATCCCCCTACATTTGGCAAAAAGTGAGGCAAAATCTGACTTAGTGAAAATTTCACTAAGTGTTGGAAAAAGCGACTTTTTCACTTTTCAGCCACTTTGATCACTCCATAACTCAAAATCCTTAATGAATTGGAATGACTTGTAGTTGAAGTTTTTGTAGGTGATAATGAGGGCTACAAATCCATCTTTGGATGAGAAAAAATGGCCTTGTGGTTTAGGAGTTATGGTCCTCCAAAGTTGGTACCTTTGCCACTTTATTTTTAACTTAGAAAAATTTCTAAGTTTTATGGTTACCCCTTTTACAAGTTATCTCACTTTTCTTGATTTTTCTTGATGAATGATGATTCAAATCATACATTAACATCATTTTAGGGTTAAAAATCCATTTTGCTGAAAAATCTCAAAAAGTCAAAGTTGACTTTTGTGCACAGTTGACTTTTTATCAGATGAATTCCAAACTGTGCAATTCTTCAGGAAATCATGTCCTTGACCTAAATCAAACTTGATGGGCATGTTCCATGGGTGTCATAGGGTATATTCAATCATGTATTAGGGTTTGGGAGCATGTCCAGCTCAAAAGTCAAAGTTACAGTTGACTTTTCTCTTAAAACCCTAATTGTGGTGCAGATGAAAATGAAACTTGTTGCTCAAGCTTCTTGGATCAATCCATTGTTCCAAATGGATCAATATGGTATATTAGAGACCCTCAAATCATCTCTTGAGGTCTTGGCTCATGGTTTGTCCCAAAAGTCAACTTAGGGGTGAATTAGGTCAAGAAACCCTAATTCCTGATTTTTGATGAATGCATCCCCTGAGGCAAAATTGACTTGATGCATGGGTTCATGAGGTTCCATGAAGTATATTAGGTCATGTTTTGGATCATTGCCTTGTGCCCAGATGAAAATTTCCATCTGGAGGCCCTGGTCGACCAAAACCCTAATTTGGTGACACTGTCGATCTTGAGACTTGATCCACCTAGAAGGGAGCAGCCTTGTGCTTAATCCTTGAAGTGGGAGTCCTTTTTTATCCATTGTGGATATTTAAGAGATTAGACAAGTTGAATATCATGTCATTTCTTGATTGATCCTTTGTCTAAGCACTCAGAGAGGGCTTGGAACCCTAATTTTGATTGTATTGGATGCTCACCCATCTTTGGGGAGACTGATGAAGCATGATGGTTCATCCATATTGTGATGATGATTTTCACAATGATGGGAAATCTAAGTGGTCAAAATTTGGGGTATTACAAACGTGAAGACGCTAAAGACCAGGGCGGAGATAGTTGCTCGTATGCTTCGGGCGAAAGAGAACGTGTTTTCCATTGGGGAGGAATCGTTCGAGAATGTTGTGGCCCAGCTCAGGCTGGTGAACCCCGACGTCCAAATCTCCACCGAGAGTACCAACTTTCTTAGCCGTGTGGAGAACGGCAAGATAGCTCTCCCTGAGTTTCTCAACCTTGGTGCTGAGCACGCCCGTCCTGAGGAGACCCAGTCGCCGCAGCCTATCCCCGAGCAGTCAGAGTTTGTCCAGGATCAGATGGAGCGGATGGAAGAATAATTTTAGTTTATCTTGTTGTAATGTATCCGACCTGCATGCCGTGTTTTTTTATGTATCTTATTTTCTTCGGGAGCAAGGCCCCCTTGTTTTGTAACAAGCACAGCTTGTGGCCCTTGTGGTCACTTTAACTTATTTATGTATGTGTCTGGTCAGTATGGCCGGTTTTGTATGCATGGCTTTCATTGTTTATTTTTCTAAGTGTTTTGCTATTGCTCGATAAGCTTTTGTGCCCGCAACAGGGGTCACTGATTTGTTTTACGATTTAGAGAATTGCTCGACATAGATGTGTTCGACAGTGAGGGAGACTGGTTAAACGGTCGGGGAAGTGGTTTCTCCCGTGATGAGACTAGGATCTCGGTTAAGGTACTAATCTCATAGGCTTGGACGGTTCCCATCGCGAGTTGGGTGTCCTGCCTAATTGGTGTGGCAACGGCGAAACTCGATTAAGGTATCCCCGTTGTGCGCAGAGTCTGCTCGTCGTATAAGCAGAAACTGGCCGGCGTTGTAAACTGGATCGTGCTTACACCGGGGCACGATCCTGTGGCCAAGTCATCTCCCTGTTTAGGGGAGATCTCGTCGAAAGTTAGTCTGACCTCGTATTTGGCTTTAAATGTAGTATTGTTTGAGCTTTTCAGCGTTCCATGGTCGAGCAAATGGTTCTCCGTCCAGAGTGTCTAAATAGTAGGCTCTAGGCTGCCAACAGGGAAGTCGCGCTTTATGACTCTAGCGTCGTGGCGCAAGGTTATTTTTTGTTTCAGCGAAGCTTCGTGGAGAGCTGCCCCTGACCGTATCTCTTCTACCAGATCGAGCTCTTCTCTCAAGGCTTCGTCGTTCATCTCCTCGTCGAGGGAGGCCTCCGTTCGTCTGAAAGGTTCCCTGATCTCCACCGTTATCACCGCCTCAGTTCCGTAAGCTAGTCAGAAAGGGGTTTCCCCGGTGGTGGAGTGTGGTGTTGTTCTGTAGGCCCAGAGCACGCTATGTAGCTCCTCGACCCATCTTTTTTTGGCTTCACCCAACCTTCGCTTTAGGCCACGAAAGATTACCCTGTTCGCGGCCTCGGCTTGCCCGTTAGTCTGGATGCTCGACGGAGGTGAAGTGTTGTTTCGTGCCTAATTTGGCGACGAAGTCTTGGAACTTTCTGTCCGTGAACTGGATTCCTTTGTCGGTCCCCAGGGCCTGGGGAACCCCGAATCGCGTGAGGACGTTCCTTTTGTAGAAGCGGAGTATATTGAAGGTTGTGATCTTGGCGAGAGCTTCGGCCTCAATCCACTTGGTGAACTAGTCGACGGCCACGATCAGAAATTTGTTTTGATAAGACCCCATTGTAAAGGGGTCGAGTATGTCCATCCCCCACCAGGCGAAGGACCAAGGCGAGGATAGAGTTTTCAACTCGTTGGGGGGTGCTAGGTGCATGTCCCTGTGGCGCTGGCACCGATCACACTTTTGGACGTGCTCTTTGGCGTCGTGCTGCATGGTCAGCCAATAGTATCCTGCTCGAAGGGCTTTTCGTGCCAATGATCTCCCTCCCAAATGTTGCGCGTTGATGCCCTCATGGATCTCTTGGAGGATCTCGGGGACTTTGCTCTCCTCGACACATTTCAGGAGGAGGATGGAAAATCCTCGTCGGTAGAGTTTATCCAAAATCAGCACGTATGAGCAAGCTCGCCATTTAGTCACGCTGGCTTCCTTGCTGTCCTCAGGCAGCTCCCCTTTGGTGAGGTAATCGTACACGGGGGTCATCCAACAGTGACTATCCCCGATGACGTTGACGTCGGGCAGCTGCGACGGTTTCTCGATGCTGGGTCGGGCGAGTATTTCTTGCCCGATGGATTTATTGCCACCTTTCTTCCTGGTGCTAGCCAGCTTGGACAAGACGTCTGCCCGCGTGTTTCGTTCGCGGGGGATGTGTTGGACTTCCCATGCATCAAACTTGGCGATTCTCTCCATCACCAGTGTCAAATATTTGACTAGTTGGTCATTCTTTTCTTGAAACTCTCCATGTACTTAGGATGCTACGAGCTAGGAATCTGTGTAAATCTTTACCTCCTTGGCGCCCACGTCCTTTGCCAGTCGTAGTCCTGCGAGGAAGGCCTCGTATTCTGCTTTGTTGTTGGATGTATGGAAGGACGGGACTAGAGATACTTTGATTAGTATTCCTTCCTCGTTTTCGAGGATGATACCTGCGCCGCTACCCGAAGGACTGGATGCCCCGTCCACGTAAATGGTCCATCTCTGCGTCCCATCTGGCGGGGACGATGAAGGTTTCATCTCCACCACGAAGTCGGCCAGGACTTGTGCCTTGAGGGCCTTCCTGCCCTTGTAGTGAATGTCGAATTCTGATAACTCCAGGGACTATTTAAGCATCCTGCCGGCCATGTCTGGTCGGCGAAGCAACTGCCTGATGGGTTGGTCCGTGCGTACTGCTATGGTGTGGGCCAGGAAGTAGTGTCTGAGTCTTCTCGCGGCGGTAACGAGGGCAAGGGCGACTTTCTCTATCTGCGCGTACCTGATTTTTGGCCCTTGCAGGGCCTTGCTAGTGAAATAGATGGGTTTTTGCCTGTCCGTTGTTTCGTGAATGAGTGCAGCGCTGATGGCTTCGTTGGCAACGGAAAGATATACGTACAAGGTCTCCCCGCATTCTGGTCGAGAAAGCACAGGAGGTTCGGACAGGGCTCGCTTAAGGTGGGTCAGAGCTTGCTCGCACTCCTCCGTCCATTCGAAATTGGCCTCCTTTCTGAGGAGTTTGAAGAAGAGCAGGGCGTGTTGAGCAGACTTGGCCACGAAGCGGGAAAGTGAAGCGAGCACCCCGTTGAGGGATTGTATGGACTTCTTCGATCTGGGCGTGGGGAACTCTGCGAATGCTCGACACTTGTCTGGATTTGCCTCTATTCCTCTTTCGGTGAGGTAAAAGCCGAGGAACTTCCCCGCACGTACGCCGAATGTGCATTTTTCTGGATTGAAGCGCATTTTGCACTTCCTGGCCTGGTCGAAGACCTCTTGCAAATAGGCGGTATGGTCAGATTCCTCTTGGGATTTCACGATCATATCGTCCATGTAAACTTCGAGCATGTCTCTGATCTCTGATCGGAAGACCTTGTTCATCATGCACTGGTATGTGGCCCCAGCATTTTTCAGACCAAAGGGCATCACATTATAGTAATAGTTCCCCGAGGAGGTCATGAATGCGGTGTACCTCTTGTCCTTTTCGGCCATAGGGATTTGATTGTACCCCGAACAGGCATCCATGAAGGATAAATGTTTAAAACTTGCAGAGTTATCTACGAGCTTGTCTATGCTCGGTAAGGGATAAGCATCTTTCGGGCAAGCCCGGTTGAGATCAGTATAGTCAATGCACATTCGCCATTTTCCACTATGCTTTTTAACAAGTACAATATTCGACATCCAGGTTGTATACCTGGCCTCCGGAATGAATTTCGCCTCTAAGAGGTCTTCTACAAGTTTTTCGGCAGCATGTGCCTTTTCGTCGGATTGTTTCCGCCTGCGTTGCTGTTAAGTGCCAAATTATGCATATTTTAGATAGTATTTTGTGGCCCTTTTCAATTGTTTCTTTGGTGTTTTAGTAGTAAATACATATGTTTTAGTGTAAATACCTAAGTTTTCGATTTTATTGTAAATATTGTGAATATTTATCATTTTGATGTTCTTTGACAGGTCTTCTAGCTTATATTTGATGATAGGAACAATTAGTGAAGGAAAGAAGGCCTAAAAGTTGATTTTCGAGAAGTCGTGTCGGTAACTCGCGCTAAGCGAGCTTTTCAGTGCGCATTTTTTGCCAAAGGCAGCAGCTAAGGTTCCTTGACCGCGCTTAGAGTAGAGAGAATTCGTTAACCCCTTTGAGCCTAAACAGTTTAGATCTCATTTTAGTGATGAACTCGACTTAAGTACATAATTTGAAAGTATAGTTCATCATTGAATTTTGTGAGGTTCTAAAATTTCTTCTCGAACCTTTGAACATTATTTTAATTTGATTTCCTTGCCGTAAAAAGTAAGGAGCATTCACTTAAGGTTTGGTTGAATTCAAGTTGGGGAGAATGAAAAAGAAGATTGGTAGGGTGCTATAAACTTTTGAAAAATTTCGAACAAGCATGAAAAGAAAAAGTGTGAATATGAATATGAAAAACAAAAGAAAAAGAATGCTTGTTTGAATAAGAAAAATAGAGAATGAAATAATTGTGCATAAGGAAGTTTGAGAAGGTTTGCAATAGAGGAATGAAATTGGTGAATGAAGTTGAGATGTTTGAGAATACCTTGTATAGTGAATGTTCTTTTGCATCGGCAACTTTGATTCAATGGCCTTAGATATGTCCCTTTATTGTGAACCCGACCAAGCTACAACCTTTGAAGCCCTTAGTTATCTTTTTGCTTCCATGTTTTCATTTTTTATTGTTAGATGATGTATGAATTGAATTGTTATTTGCATTGTTTGTCAGATGAGTGAAATTTCCCCGCGGTTGCAAACGCGCATTAATTTTTTTCATTCTTATCTGAAGAGGAGTGTTAGGTGTGATTCATTCTTGAACATTTGTATAGCTTTAGAATTTTTTACATGTGTTTTGTGCTTAGACTTTGTTCCATATCCATGGTGTCGTTGTAGTTTAGTGGTAAGCATTGTCTTGTGTGTACTTTTGATTTGTATACCATACATTTGTTTTCCTTTTGTAAGACTTGTTGAGCATGATTTCTTGATAATTGCTTTTTTTTATTTGAGTTGATTGATTCTTGTTTGGGGACAAACAAAATAATAAGTTGGGGAGAGTTGTTAAGTGCCAAATTGTGCATATTTTAGATAGTATTTTGTGGCCCTTTTCAATTGTTTCTTTGGTGTTTTAGTAGTAAATACATATGTTTTAGTGTAAATACGCAATTTTTCGATTTTATTGTAAATATTGTGAATATTTATGATTTTGATGTTCTTTGACAGGTCTTCTAGCTTATATTTGATGATAGAAACAATTGGTGAAGGAAAGAAGGCCTAAAAGTTGATTTTCGAGAAGTCGTGTCGGTAACTCGCGCTAAGCGAGCTTTTCAGCGCGACTTCATCGCGTATTTTCTGCCAAAGGAAGTAGCTAAGGTTCCTTGACCGCGCTTAGCGCGCTTTAAGGTGGTTTTAGGGTATTTTTGGTGAGATCGCGCTTAGCGCGGTATTAATAAATTTAATTCTTTGATAATTTGTTTGTCTCATTTTTCTAGGTATTCAAGCCTTGATTTCTATTCATTTTCATATAGAGCATTGAATAAGCTTTCCGACGCTTCCGACCGCGCCTCAAACGGAGTTACGGTTCGAAAGTTATGACGAAAACAAGATGTTGGATTTCTCTGATGGCGCTAAGCGCCCTCAGAGTGCGCTCAGAGCATTCGCGACATTCCAGCCCTCTATTTAAGTCACTTTTCAGCATTTTTTAGGTTATATTTTTGGGGGAATTTTCTCCCAACTTCATCAAACATATTTTAGGAGTAGAGAGGCTTAGAAACAACATTAGAGGATGCATATTGATGATCCAGAGTTGGATTTGCTTCAATCGACTCTGACAAACCGTGAGAAAACGGTTCTTCTCCTTTCTTCTCTTTGTATTCTCTATTTGTTGAGGTTTTGTATGTAGATCTCTTGATACCTTATGTATTTCATCTAATGTATGTTTGTGAATTAGTTTTGATTCTCTATTGTTGATTGTCTTTGATTGGTTATTTGTGGTCTTGACAAAACCTTTACAAATCTTTGATCTTAGATTTTCATCTATCAATGAACAAACTTTTGACATGGTCTTGCAAGTTGATATTCATTGTATATTTTGTTGTATTGTGTTGATTAAGTAGCAGCATGAATAGCATGAGTAGGATCGATGCGGTATTGCAAGGATGCGTGATAATCGTAATGAAGAACGATATTCACCTACATTTGGCAAATTAGTTGAATACATGTAAAAAGGGTTAAGCGTATGTATGTATTATGATCATGGCATTTAATATGAACCAGTCATTTATCTGATTTGAGTGTCATCTTTGTTTACCTGTTTATCTTTGATTTGAACCGCTATAGATATATACTCTTCAAATCTGGATCTAGGATGATTATCTGTTAGGTTCTAAACTCTAGACATAGATTTAGGCTTAACATTTGCATGAGTATCAGTTCTTAATGCTCTGTGTTGGTTTTGTTGCGTGAGACATCACCAATGAGACAATACGGTTATTCTCTCGACGTTGCGTTAGACGTAACCTTTGTTGTTAGTGATACGTGAGGATATTAGACGAATGATTGATTTGTGTTTACTATGATCGGAAGAATGCATGTGTTATCGATTGATCTCTATTGAGTTTCTCTTCTCCAAAGAGTGTGTTATTGTTATTTACTCGCTTTTTGTTCCTTTAATTTCCGCATGTTACCGTTTGAAATCTTATTTTAAACAAAAGCTTAGAAACGTAGAGACCGTGAACTGCACTCTTTCCCTCGCACTGATCCCTGTGGATACGACAACCCTCTGGAATTCTTTCAAACATAAACATTTGCTTGCCGCTCCAACAAATTGGTGCCGTTGTCGGGGATCGGTGTTTCGATATTGAGTTGCATCGCATAGTTTCTATGTTTTTAAGCTTCATACATAATTGTCTATATTGTATATTTACTTGTATAAACACTTGTTTTGCTTTTGTACGTACTTGTTAATAGTTGTTTTCCATAAGTGATTGTATATATATGTTTTCCATCATATTTGTGTATGTTTGTGCATATTTTTGTTTTTCGTTACGTTTGCTCAAAGTGTTGTGCAGGTTTATTTGATATTAGTCGGTGAACCAAGCAACATGGAGTAGCTTGTACGTAAATAAGGCGTCAAGCTTACGACGTGAAACAAGCGCTTGTTGGAAGGCAACCCAACGGTTTTTGAGTTTTTACAGTTTTACATATAGTAGTATAGTTAAAATAAGATGATAGTGGATGGATTGAGTGAGAGAAAGAACTTGAAAAACTCAGCAAGCCTGTGCGCGCTAAGCGCGCACAGAGGGTGCTTAGCGCGCCTTGCTTTTTGTGGAAAAACTCTCTTATTCTCTTATCCACTTTCATCCATTTTGTTAGTATATGTTTATTAGTTTTAGAAATTTTTGTGTTTGTTCTCAAGTTTTGTTTTTGATTAGCTTGAGGATGCATTGTGTGATTTTTCAATTTTGATTGTTTCAACAAGAAAATGTTATGGTTATGATAAAAGTTAGAAAGAAAGTTGCAGTGTCATGGTTTGTGTTTATTGCTTTTCTAGAACATAACATGTTTATGAACCTTAGGATTTGTACAAATTATATGCCATTCATTCTCTTGCAATTTTTGTTCATTTATGAATCACTTTAGTTCATAGCCCATGTGAGGAAACCTCCATTGTTTACTATATGCTAGGATGACTGATAACTTTGTTTAATTCGTTTGATTCATGCTTTATCTTTTGATTATTGTGATTTTGTGGAAGCATTAGAAATTATCAAGGAATTTGTTTATATTTGAGCACAACCGTATCCAAAAGTATCTTACCCGTGAGTAGAGAGAATTCGTTAACCCCTTTGAGCCTAAACAGTTTAGATCTCATTTTAGTGATGAACTCGGTTTAAGTACATAATTTGAAAGTATAGTTCATCATTGAGTTTTGTGAGGTTCTAAAAATTTCTTCTTGAACCTTTGAACATTATTTTAATTTGATTTCCTTGCCGTAAAAAGCAAGGAGCATTCACTTGAGGTTTGGTTGAATTCAAGTTGGGGAGAATGAAAAAGAAGATTGGTATGTTGCTATAAACTTTTGAAAATTTTCGAACAAGCATGAAAAGAAAAAGTGTGAATATGAATGTGAAAAACAAAATAAAAAGAATGCTTGTTTAAATATAGAGAATGAAATAATTGTGCATAAGGAAGTTTGAGAAGGTTTGCAATAGAGGAATGAAATTGGTGAATGAAGTTGAGATGTTTGTGAATACCTTGTATAGTGAATGTTCTTTTGCATCGACAACTTTGATTCAATGGTCTTAGATATGCCCCTTTGTTGTGAACCCAACCAAGCTACAACCTTTGGACCCCTTAGTGATCTTTTTGCTTCCATGTTTTCATTTTTGATTGTTAGATGATGTATGAATTGAATTGTTATTTGCATTGTTTGTCAGGTGAGTGAAATTTCCCCGCGGTTGCAAACGCGCATTAATTTCTTCATTCTTATCTGAAGAGGAGTGTTAGGTGTGATTCATTCTTGAACATTTGTATTGCTTTAGAATTTTTGACATGTGTTTTGTGCTTAGACTTTGTTCCATATCCATGGTGTCATTGTAGTTTAGTGGAAAGCATTGCCTTGTGTGTACTTTTGATTTGTATATCATACATTTGTTTTCCTTTTGTAAGACTTGTTGAGCATGATTTCTTGATAATTGCTTTTGTTTCTTTGAGTTAATTGATTCTTGTTTGGGGACAAACAAAATAATAAGTTGGGGAGAGTTGTTAAGTGTCAAATTGTGCATATTTTAGATAGTATTTTGTGGCCCTTTTCAATTGTTTCTTTGGCGTTTTAGTAGTAAATACATATGTTTTAGTGTAAACATGCAAGTTTTCAATTTTATTGTAAATATTGTGAATATTTATCATTTTGATGTTCTTTGACAGATCTTCTAGCTTATATTTGATGATAGGAACAATTGGTGAAGGAAAGAATGCCTAAAAGTTAATTTTCAAGAAGTCGTGTCGGTAACTCGCGCTAAGCGAGCTTTTCAGCGCGGCTTCAGCACGCATTTTCTGCCAAAGGCAGTAGCTAAGGTTCCTTGACCGCGCTTAGCGCGGGCAGGACCGCGCTTATCGCGCTTTATGGCGGTTTTAGGGTATTTTAGGTGAGATCGTGCTTAGCGCGATCTGAGGTTGCTTAGCGCGGTATTAATAAATTTCATTCTTTGATAATTTTTTTGTCTTATTTTTGTAGGTATTCAAGCCTTGATTTCTATTCATTTTCATATAGACCATTGAATAAGCTTTCTGATGCTTCCGACCGCGCCTCAAACGAAGTTACGGTTCGAAAGTTATGACGAAAACAAGATGCTAGATTTCTTTGATGGCGCTAAGCCTCCTTAGAGTGTGCTCAGCACATTCGCGACATTCCAGCCCCATATTTAAGTCACTTTTTATCATTTTTTAGGTTATGTTTTTGGGGGAATTTTCTCCCACCTTCATCAAACATATTTTAGGAGTAGAGAGGCTTAGAAACAACATTAGAGGATGCATATTGATGATCCGAAGTTGGATTTTCTTCAATCGACTCTGACAAACCGTGAGAAAACGGTTCTTCTCCTTTCTTCTCTTTGTATTCTCTATTTTTTGAGGTTTTTTATGTAAATCTCTTGATACCTTATGTATTTCATCTAATGTATGTTTGTGAATTAGTTTTGATTCTCTATTGTTCATTGTCTTTGATTGGTTATTTATGGTCTTGACAAAACCTTTACAAATCTTTGATTTTAGATTTTCATCTATCAACGAACAAACTTTTGACATGGTCTTGCGAGTTGATATTCATTGTATCTTTTGTTGTATTGTGTTGATTAAGTAGCATGAATAGCATGAGTAGGATCGATGCGGTATTGCGAGGATGCGTGATAATCGTGATGAACAACAATATTCACCTACATTTGGCAAATTAGTTGAATACATGTAAAAAGGGTTACGCGTATGTATGTATTCTGATAATGGCGTTTAATATGAACCAGTCATTTATCTGATTTGGGTGTCATCTTTGTTTACCTGTTTATCTTTGATTTGAACCGCTATAGACATATACTCTTCAGATCTGGATCTAGGATGATTATCTGTTAGGTTCTAAACTCTAGACATAGATTTAGGCTTAACATTTGCGTGAGTATCAGTTCTTAATGCTCTGTGTTGGTTTTGTTGCGTGAGACATCACCAATGAGACAATATGGTTGTTCTTTTGACGTTGCGTTAGACATAACCTCTATTGTGGGTGATACGTGAGGATATTAGACGAATGATTGATTTGTGTTTACTATGATCGGAAGAATGCATGTGTTATCGATTGATCTCTATTGAGTTTCTCTTCTCCAAAGAATGTGTTATTGTTATTTACTTGCTTTTTGTTCCTTTAATTTCCGCATGTTACCATTTGAAATCTCATTTCAAACAAAAGCTTAGAAACGTAGAGACCGTGAACGACGCTCTTTCCCTCGCACCGATCCCTGTGGATACGACAACCCTCAGGAGTTCTTTCAAACATAAACATTTGCTTGCCGCTTTACCGCTTCAACAGCTGCGCGACGGCACAGGCTGCTGGGTCGACGGTCAAATGGTCGCATGCGGTCTCAAGGTCCAAGTCGGGCATGTCTACGGCACTTCAAGCAAACAGATCAGTGTTATCGTCCAGGCACTTCTTCAGTTGTTGCTTGACCTCGTCGGGCAGTCCAACACCAATTTTCACCCCTCTGTTAGGGTTATTGCTGAAGGCGATGACTTCAAACTCCCCGCCTGGAACTGGTCACATGAGGGATGACGTGGAGGAACTAGTCATCCCAGCCGACGCACCTTCACTGCTATCTTCCTCGCCTTCCTCTGAAATTTGGCTGTCAGGGTCGATAGTGTGTACAGGGAGTGCCGGCTTCTTGTTCGGTTGGCCGTCTTCGGATGGATGATCTTCATCCCGTGCCCGCTTAGCCGCTTTGGGTGCTGCACCGATCTGGTTTTGTCCCCGGGTAGCTGCTTCGAAACATCTGCGGGCAACCTCTACGTCCTCGTGCAATGTCACAACGTGACCCTTCTCTGTATAATACTTCAACTTGAGGTGGACAGTTGAAGGGACAATAACTAACTCTGCGAGGACCGGTCTCCCCAAGATGCATTGGTACAGTGACGGGCAATCGATCACCAGGAATTGGGTCTTGATTGACCTGGACGCCTCTTATTCCTCGAATGTGACTAGGAGCTCCACGTACCCCAGGGTCTGGTCGTGGCTCCGTTGAACCCCTGCAAATCGGATCCCACGTATGGTGAGAGGTTCTTCTGGTCCAGCTTGAGGGCCCGAAACAGGCCGATGTACATTATGTCTACCGAACTACCCTGGTTGACCAGGATTCATCTGACGTCGGTGCTTGTCAATCTTGCCCTGACGAATAATGGGATGTGTGAGTTGGGAGAGCCTCCAGGTAGCTCTTCGCGGTAAAAGGTGATCGGCTGGGAACGCCCCTTGATCTTCTCAAGTGTGGATAACCGGTCAGGGCTACAATCAGTAAGCTGCTCGAACTTTCACTTAACAGATCCTACTGTTAGCTTATTATACCCCCCGCATGAGATAACCATGGCTGCAGGGAATGCTTCCCAAGTGCTGAGCGCGAAGACTTGGGACGGCTCCTCGAAATAATCTAGGACGGAAAAGTCCTTTGGTCGCGTGATGGACATAGCCACCTGCGGGGGAGGACTGGACGGGGATGATTTTGCTTCCTTCTTTGAATCTGACGCCTCTTTGTTTGAAGAATCACCTTTCTTGATATATTGCTTCAAATGACCCTCCTTGATGAGGATCTCAATAGCATCTTTAAGGTGCACGCAGTCCTCGGTCTTGTGGCCATGGCTGCGGTGGAAACGACAATATTTACTTTTATCCACGTTTCCTTTGGATGTCGTTGGTTTGGGGAACCTGCCGCCTCCCTGCTTGAACTCCGTATTGATGCATTCGGAGAGAATACGCTCGCGAGGAGCGGTGAGCAGGGTATACTCCGTGAATCGGCCCACAGGCCCTTTACCTTCTTGGGGGTGATCGTCTCGTCGCCTCTCTTTTCCTTACCGAGATGTCTCCGGCTCATCTTTTTTTGGTGCCCGGGCATTTTCGCAATCTTTTGCGTCTCGGGCATGATATGCGGCCTCCTTCTCTTCGTACTATATGTACGCTTCAACTTTTCAGAGAAGTTTCATTAATGTTCGAGGGGTCTCGATTTCGACTGCCCTGCGAAACTCGCTTTTTGGTCTCAAGCCCTTCTCGAGAAGATATTTTTTCATATGGTCCGTAGTACGGACCTCCACGGCTTCTTTGTTAAACCGTTTAATATATACCCGAAGGGGCTCGTCCCTGCCCTGTATGATAGCTTCCAAGGTGGCCTCTGACTTGGGATGTCGTCGAGAAGCCGTAAAAGACCGGGAAAACCGGCTCTTCAAATCTCTCCATGATGTGACCGACCCTCGGGGAAGGCGCTTGAACCATGCCATAGCCCCTTTCCTTAGGGTGATTGGGAACAGTCTGTATTTTATGGCCCCACTCACGTTGTGGTAGTAGAGCATTGCCTCTATGTTTTCTATGCGCTCGCCGGGGTCGGAGGTCCCGTCATAGGTCGCTAAAGCGGGGGGCTTTTCCAACCCGCGAGGAATTCTGGTGTCCATGATCTCCTGTGAGAGGGGGCCATGGACGTCGTCGTCACTGCTTGTGCTCGGGGAACGGGAGAAGGAATGGCTACGACCACGGCTCCTGCTTCGTCGTGGAGAATGCCTGCGCAAACGGCGATGCTCGCACTTTTCTGAGGGCCTTGACTTCTTTGACACAGAGGAACGTCTTGACTTCCGCGGAGGAGATCGACGTCATCTTCGTGCAAGGTCAGTTACGGGCTCTTCTGATCTCGGTCATCTTCTCTTTGGGGAGAGGCTTCTGGACCTGTCACGCCTCTGTTTCTGAGGGGGAGACCGAGGACGTGGAGACGGGCTGCGAGGCTTCTCCGAGGATAGGCGCTCCTGGAGGACATGCTCGAGAGCGTTGATCTTTTCACATTGCTGGAAGATCAAGAGGTTTCATCTGTTGAGGGAGGCTATGAGAGCAGCCGTGCTGGGGTCAGTGTTTTGCGGAACCAGAATAGGCTCGAAAACACGGTCAGCAGCCTGTGCACGAGGTTTCACGTCATCGGGAGTAGGGGAGCCGGTTTTCCCGTCACGATGATCTGTCTCCAGGAAAGCAGCTCCGGAGAGGATGTGGTTGGCATTATCGGGGATAACGACGATAGTAGATTCTTGACGGACAACATCATTCTTGGTGGAGGTCATGATGATCGAAAGAGGTTTGAAGAGAGCTTTAGTCTTCGAAGTGAAAAAGAGGGGATCTTAAATCAAAAGACGGGGAAGCTAGGATCCCACAGACAGCGACACTGATCGGAGCTGATCAGATTGGATCGTCGTGGCCTTCGCATAGGGCAGATGATGATGCTTGTAGAAGAGGAGAGGGTGTACCTGCAAGGCACTCCGACGCTCAAGTAAGAAAGGGTCAGAGAAAAAGGGGCAAGTACAAAGTATGTTCTTAGGATGAATATTGGATACCTGACCCTCTCAAGTGAGAGGGTTTATATAATGCCCACAGCGCGTGGCCAACGGTCCCTATTTTCGGGGCGGACTAACTATTTCCCAAAGAATATGTAACTGCCCAAAACTAGCCATTATGTCGGGCAGGGTGCCCAAAACTATTCGATATGTCGGGCAAAGGCGTAGTTCCGGGCACCCGCCCATAGATGTCCTGGGATTAATGCAGTCGTGCGTGACGGGCAGCAGTACCGGGGGGAGCAATGTAATCCTTGCCCGGTTGGAGGGCAGAAAATTGTACTCTACCCTTCGTGGATTGGGCTTTAGGCAATTGGGCCGTTCTGGGAGCAGAATTGGATTGGGCCATGCCTAGCCACTGGTCCAGTCCAGAACATAACCTTTCAGGCAGGACTTCTATCGAGACCTCTAGCAAGACTTGACACCAAGTCTCAAGAGCTTGATAAAGTTCGTGCCTCTTGAGGTTATTTTTGGGAAAGATCTCGCCCGAGGAGATACCGAGTCCCTCAGGCGAGAGCTTTGTCATCTCTGGGAATTCTAAGTCCCTCAGAGGTTATATCATGTAGTCAGGCTGGGGAGATGTTGAGTCCCTCGGGTGGGACATTTTAACCTTTCAGACGGGACTTCTATCGAGCCCTCTAGCAAGACTTGACACCAAGTCTCTGGGGCTTGATATAGGTTGTGCCCTTTAGGAGTTATTTTTGGGAGTAATCTTGCCCGAGGAGATACCGAGTACCTCAAGCGAAATCTCTATCATCTCTAATAATTCTAAGTCCCTCAGATGTTATATCATATAGCCCGACTAAGGAGATGTTTAGTCCCTCGGGTGGCGATTTAACCTTTTAGGAGAGACTTCTACCGAGCCCTCTAACAAGACTTGACACCAAGTCTTCGGGGCTTGATATAGGTCATGTAAGACCCTATTTACCCAACGCTTAATTATAATTAAATCATAGGTTTTTCACAATATTCACACATAGGATGTTACACATCTCGAAACACACATCTGTTGATCATGTAACACTTAATTAATATAAACCTGCAACTCATGTCATCGCATTCCCATTTTCACTTAGGGTATCATCGCAGCGGAAATACTCAATTAAAAACACTAATTTAAATTTAATAATAAGTCTCATATCAAAATTAAAAAACATCGACTCGTAAGTTTTCTCTAAATTCTTGTCACACCAAAACATAAAATACGAGAGCATACATTGTCTCTCAGAAATCTCAACATAAAACAAATAAATCGCTCCCTAATGTCATATATCAAATCATAACCAAAGCTAAAATAAAGGAATCAAAAGAAAAATCTCCATGAACAAGCTTCCACTAACAACAACGACTTTACTCTTGAGTATCTGCACGATGCCCATGTAAAGGCAGCGTTCAAACAGAAGGGGTTACAAATCACATTCAATAATAATAGACATATACTGCAGGGTAGGATATCAACACATAACATAATCTATACAATCTTATATCACAATATATCAATTACATTCTCACACCAACTCATAAATCACGACTCATTCACATACCAATTACACACAACATTAATATCATATGCATTTATCTCATTATGCATCTCATACTTAAAATGCAACTCTATGCAACTCGATGCAAATCTATGCAACTCGATTATGCAACTCAATACATATGCATGTGGTACCAACTCAATATTTGGTTCTCTCTGGAACTGGGTCCCCTCTCTGAACCCATGAGCCCCATATCTGAGCTCCAAGTCCCCTCTCTAAGCTTGGGACAAACAACTATTCCCCTCTCTGAACTAGCAGACATGCCTCTTTACACAACTCTTATGAAATATGATCATATCATTAAATCAATGTGTTATGAACCCTCTCTGATCCTAACATAAATACATTAACAACTCAAGTAATCCCGTCTCTGGATTACATCACACCAAAATACACATTATCAATCAACAGTACAACATAAGTATGCTAAGAATTCATCTCAATATAATTATATTTCAAACATGCAACAATACAACAAACATAACTCAAAATAATTCGCATTCACAACATTCCCATATTTCATACTTATTCTCAATGTTTAACATATCGTCATAGCAACACAACTCGAAGACATATAATAATTCAACTCAACAAAATATTAACTCACATATATGCAACTCACCTTTAACTCAACAATACACATCTTAACATGTATAATTTATCAACTCATACTCACAACTCATTAGCATATTCATCATAGCATTCATTTATGTTACTTCACCAAAACCACAACACATCATCGTATAAACATAACAATTCGCTAACCGATCATACAAATAATTACAAACATCCCTACAGTAGGTAAATGACAAAAACTCAAACATTTCACTAATTACTACCATGAGGTAGCTCTGCGCGTTAGCTTTCTAACGCTTCAAACGGCATGTCATTTGGACCTACAGATCAAAAGATGCGGCAAAATCGTCAGATAACGCAACAAAACAAAAGCAGAAATTTTCACTATTTGGCCTGATGATTTTCATTCTGATGCAATCGATTGTCACTTAAACACATTTCATTACTGACTTCCTAAAAACTCATTTTTCTGTGATAGACAATCGATTGTTATTTGGTGCAATCGATTGCACTGTTATTTTTTTTTTTCAAAATTTCAACTAATGCAATCGATTGTCACTGTAGTTTTTTCTAAAAATTCCAATTTTCTCTGGTATGTGATTTTCTTTCGATTTCTAACTTCAACCGCTAAACCAGTTTCAATTTTGTTCATTCAAAAATATCTCCATATATTTTCTAACAGGATCAATACATATATCAAGATAATTATCATCAATCCATCCATTTTTCTCATGAATTAAACACTTAGATTCATTCCCTAAATCATTCAATCTCATATCAATTTCCATGGATTCAATTGATTTCAAGAACACAACAACATGTCAACACACACAATTACAATTCACATCATTGCATGTAAAAACATAATTATCATCAAATTTTCATCAACATTCCTCATAACTCAAAGGAAGAACAAACCCTATAGGAGGTTAAGGACTTCTCTACCCTACCCATCACGCACAAGCCCTTATTGAAGGTTATTCTCCCTCTTACCTTAGATTTCCAGCAAGCAAGCTTCCTAATCAAGTTTGATTATTTCCTCCTTTAGCCATAGACTTGTTTTTCACACCTTTACCCTTTTCTCCAAAACTTCTGTTTTCATGTTCTAATCCCAAAAACTCTCTACTGATCCCTTTTTATTAGAAACCTAACCTCTTATTCACCACTTATTCTCTTATTCACCAAAATACCCCTCATTCCTCTACTAACTCTAATTTCTTCTATTTTTCTTATTTACTAACTAATTTAATTATCTAAATTATCTAAAATATTATTTAAATTCTATTTGCTTCTAATTATTTTGTCAACCCACCAAACTCTCTCTACACCCTCCCAAGACCCACATACTCATGCAAGAATCATAATTTATTTATTTAATTAACATACCTCAATAACTAATTAAATATACAAATTCATAAATAATCTAAATTGGGGTGTTACAGGTCACGCCCCTTAGGCATGATTTTTGGAAGCGATCTCGTCCGAGGAGATATGAGTCCCTCGAGCGAGAGCTTTATCATCTTTGAGAATTCTAAATCCCTTATAGGTTATATCATGTAGCTCGACTGGGGAGATGTTGAGTCCCTCAGGCAGGGTGTTTTAATCTTTTAGGCAGGACTTCTATCGAGCTCTCTAGCAAGACTTGACACTAAGTCTTCGGGGCTTGATATAGGTCGCCCCCCTTGGGCGTAATTTTTGGGAGCGATCACCAGTAGACTATGTGGGGCGTTCTCGGAGTCTGAGAGTGAGTTATCAAGCAGACAAGAAAGTTTTGTCCTAAAGTTGTGATTTTTGCTGAGGGGTTGGACCCATTTAAGCCTGCTTCTAGGGTGAATCATGGAGGAGGTCCTGATGTCTCGATTTCCCATGCTCCAACTTGATTTTCTTTTTGCTTCATACTATTTATTTTTTTGCTATGATTCTCAAGCCTTTATGCATTGGGCATATTAATTTTGATATTTAACGAAACATTTTACCTTGATAATTTAAGTATTGTTATGAAACTATAGATAAAAAATCGTGGTGGTTGAATGAAAATGTTCAAAGTAAAGTTATAGTAAAAAAGAAATATTTTAAAGAATAATCTAGGTGTAAAAATGGTGAAACTTAGAAAAAGTATAAGAAAGATAAGAAAGTGGCAAAAAAGGCACTGAGTAAAGTAAGAACTCATACTTTTGCCAGATTGTATTAATATTTAAGAACCATTGGGAGAAAATTCAATATATATGCTTGTTAAGAGAAGATAAAGAAAAACAAAGGATTTAGATCAAGTGAAGTGTGTTAAAGATGAAAAAGGCAAAGTTTGGGTTAGGGAAAATGACACTAAGGATAAATAGAAGAAGTATTTCTACAATTTATTTAATGAATGATATATGATCTCACTAGACTCTAACATACTTGATATTAGAGAAGAAGATCGAAATTGAAATTATAATTACTACCATTGCATTAAAAGGCAGATGGAAAAAGATACGTTTAAAATGATGAGTAACAATAAAGAGGTTAGGTCAAACAACATACCTATTGAGATGTGGAAAATGCATATGGATATAGTCATTGAGTAGTTCAATAAACTCCTTAACAAAATTGTGAGATCAAAGCAAATGTTAATGAATTGTGAAGAAACACTTTAGTTCTAATCTCCAAGAAGAATGAAGATATGCAAAATTATACAAATTATAGGGGAATTAAACTTATGAGTCACTACAAGAAAAGATACTCAAGTTACTGACAACTAATTTGGTATTATGCTTAAGAAGTCAACATGAAAGTGAGTTATCTACTACGATGTGTGGTGGATCAATATCGGATGGATCAACAAGACTTGCAATTAATTTTCATTGATTTGAGGGAGGGGGGTAAGATAGAGTCCCTAGAGAGATTTTATGGAAAACCTAGAGAAAAGAATTAGGATTTCCTTTATTCGAATTATGCAAGATATGTATGAAGCGTTCTTGACTAGTGTACAGACGTAAGGTGGAGAAATGGGTGATATCCCCATTGCAATAAGATTGTATCAAAGTTCAACCCTAAACCCTTATCTTTTCACATTAATTTTGAATGTATTCACAAGACACGTACAAAAACTAACACCGAGATGTAAATTGTTTGTTGATGTTGTCCTACTTGAAAATTATAATGATGATTTAAATGATAAGTTGAAAACTTGGAGACAAGCCTTAGAAACATGTGGCTTTCTCCTAAGCGTAAGAAGAAATACTCCCTCCGTTCCTTTTTAAGTGTCATTTTTAGAATAATTTTTTGTTTCTTTTTAATTGTCATTTGTAAAGTTCAATGAAGTATTGATTACACTTTTGTCAAAATTACCCCTAGATAATTACAGAGAAAAAAAAAAGATGAATGTAATAAATAATTAGGGGTATTATAGGTAAAAGGAGAATTATTGTTTGAAAAATAACTATAATGATTAGTTTTCTTGGTATGTGTAAAATGTCAAAAAATAACACTTAAAAAAAAATTGAGGGAGTATATGATATGCAAGTTTAGCAAAAAAAGAAATGTTTCTAACATAAAGTGAAAGTTGGAAACAATATCATTCCATAAGTCACACAATTTAAATATATTTGATATGTAATAAAAAACGTTGGAGAAATAAAAGATGTTAACCATTGAAATTCAATGGTTGAAATGAAGAGACTCAAGAGTTTTACGTGAAACAAAAACACCGCTCAAAATAACTTTTAAAATTTTAATCAAGCTAGGGCTTAAGTACGAGTATTTTATGAGAATTGAAGTTAGAACGAATGCTACAATATATCCAATGTATTTTTTTTTAGGATTGAAGAACTAATAGTTGTTTCGTGAGTGAATAAGAGTAGAACAATGGTTCAAAAATGATTTTTATAGAAAAGGCAATAATTTAAATCATATAGAAAAAAGTAAATGGAGAGAGATCATTCAAGAAGAACAAAATTAACCTTACAATTAAGTCGGAACAATTTTTATTCTCAAAGTGACTAGTAAATTGGGAAAGAATATCATTTATTTCCCAACTATTTCAATGGTGTTTATTCCCTCTTCAATTTAGAGTTGGTGAATGACAAGGAATCAGTAACACAATCTCAAATACTTCAAATTCACCCAAAGTTTAGGTCTAAGATATTTAAATTCAGATTCATAATAAAAATGATTATTCACAAAAAAAAATATATTAAAAAAAAGAATTTATTATTCACTCAGTTTGCTGCCATCGTGACTGCTTCGGTATAATAAAATCAAAACTGAAATTATATGGTAATTATTTCTCCACGAATTTGTATCACCCAAAATATCTTATGATCCCAATGCTAAAAGTAACACTTAACAACAAAGAAAAAAAAGTAAACTGTCCAACACCTATCAATAGGAATATAGTTTACCATGTGCTTAATGACAGAAATGTAAAATTACTTCAGAAAAAAACATAGCTTGTAGCTTAAAAACCATTACATGGCATAACTTGAAATGCAAACCTCCAGCAAGACAAACGGAGGAAGAGGACTAATATGTGACATTGTTTGGCAAGTTCCGAATGACATTACTCTTCATCCCTATCTTGCTACGCATATGCTCCACACCCGATTTGTTCATCTGCTTCAACACTTTCATTCTCACAAGTTGCTCCCTTGATTGGATAGTGGCCAAACCCATGCTCCTGTACCTGAAAAATGAAGATGTCCTATATTACCATGTGACCCGATGATTTGATAAAATGGTACGGCGAATGTTTCCCCTCAGCATTTTATTACACAGAAAATTGAGTACAGGGATTAAAATGGCAAACCTTGAAGCCAATTCAGCAGTAATGGCAATGTTGTTAGCAGGAGATGGCCTTGGTTTCTGACGATAATAACGCAAATATTCACGGGAACCAAGAGTTCTGGTTGATTTTCTATCACCAGACATCTTAGTGATTACGAGCTCAGACCCACCACTAAGTTCTATATTATTATCAGCATCACCAGATGCAACTAGCTGCTTCCCTTGATCATCAACATAACTGATAAAAAGAAAAAGAGGAATATAAATATTTGATATACTAAGTATAAATGTGCCTTACAAATTGTACAGGGGTAGCTCATAAAAGGGGAAAATTAAATGATATCAATATGAGCCAAACCAACCTGCTGGTATAATCATAGAACTCTTCCAGCTCTACTTCCTCCTCATCATCATCATCGCCATAATGCACCTTACAGTGATTTTTTGCTACCATATGTTTCCTGACTGCTTCCAAGCTGCTGAAAGGATGACACCTATCGTTACAGTACAGACACAAGTAGTCCCTTTTGACCTATAAAATGGAAACATATTAGTGATTTTTTTGAACCAAACCAAGCATACTCGTTTTTTGGGAAAGGGGGTCACGGAATTATACCTTTAGACCAAGATAAGTAAGGAGCCCTTTTGGATCTTTCAAATACTCAACATCAGGAATGAAGAATCCATGGTGCTTGTGCATGTGAACCATGCAGTTTTCAATTGTTTTGTGCTTGTGATCACACATAAAGCAACATGATGGATCTATGTCCACAACATCATCTTCATCCATATCATCATTATCAGCATCAGCATTCTCATCCATGTTCAAATCTGTCAAGGACTTCTCAGCATCATCCATCAAATCATCATCAGAATCAACCTCCTCCCATTCATCTTCACTGTCTTCATCTTCAGCAGAGTCATCTACCAATCTTCTAGGAGGCGGCTTATTCACAACGCGTGGTGGAAGTGGCTTAATTATAGCTTTCCCATCCGAATCACTAGCTCCCTCAGTAGCCCTAACCACATGAGTTCTCGACTTCAGATGCTCCGCATGAGCCTTAGCACTTTTATACCCCTTGCCACATAGGCCACAGCTATAGAGCATAGGAGTTTCATTAGATTTTTCTCTCTCTTGAGCAAGTGCTGATTGCCTAGCTAGAAACAAAGCTTCTGTCACTCCAGGAACTCCAGCCACCTATTCATTTTTCAAAAGTGAAGCAAAAATTAACATTTCCTCTAAATTTTCCAGAAAATAAAACAAGTTCAAGCAAAACATTCATTAGTTATCATATCCTCCAAACCTACCACTCTAAACCCTAAATTATCCCTATGCAGGCAACAGCTCCCAAAAAAATCTGAAACCGCCCTTTGCACTATATATTGTAAACCATAGTTCCTTGGTGAACATAGCAAACCCATTCGATATTTTGAAATTTTTTTACCCTCCTCCCAAAAAAAAAACACATAACACAAGATAAATTTCCACACATAATTCAACAACCAAAACAACTAACAAAATTGACAATACCATACACAATTTTAATTCCTTGTATTCACTTTTGATAAGTGCAATTTCAATTCACAATTTAACAAGATTTCAAAGACTAATACTCAAAATAACAAACAAAAAAAACTTATTAGTTTTGTGGTTAAAAGTGAAACCATACAAAAAGTAATCAAATCAACCAAACAAAGCCTCGTATAATTTTCAACAAAACTGAAATAAAAACTACATGACTATGAGCCTGAAGCTGAAATAATTCTCATTAGTGTTACACGGTACATGCATATTCCCTTTTTTTCTTGATTGAATTAAAAAATAAATATTAAAAAAAAAGCTAGGGTTTAACAAATATATTAAAAAATTGTAATGTAAAATCGATTTGAAAAGCGTAAACCCTAACCTTGCGTTTGAGATTGTAGCGATGCCACTCGGATTTGTAATGGAGTTTTAGGTCAGGAGGATCATTGAATTCTGTGTTGCAGGAATTGCAGGTGAATCCTGGCATAGTTTGGAGAGAAGAAGATGCAGATGAAGAGAAAGAAACGTGAGAAGAGAATTATAGAAGCAAAGAAAAAGAAATGGTTATGTCGGCGAAACGAAATGAGGGATCAGCGCTTACGTGATGATATGGGAATGTGGACCGATTCGTTTCTTTGACCCGGTTCATGCCCTAATTGGGCCTGAGCTTTTTACGGGCCTTTAGCATATACCCCATAACTTATTCATGATATCCGTACAAATTGGACAATATGACTAAAATATATTTATAAAACTAGTAAAAAACTCGTGCGGACACACGGGTTATTATTGTTTGGTTTAAAATGAAGTAATATACAAATATTAAAAAGTAAATAATAATAAATATTAATTAGGTAGAAATTAAATTAACAATCAAAAGAGTATTTGAGAAAAAAATAAAATAATTGAAAAAGAATAAAAAGTAATATTGTTAGGTAAGGAGATAAAGAGAAGTTATAAAAGAAATAAAAATAAATAAAAAACAAATGGGGCCACGTGATGAAATGTTTGGGTATAAGATGGGGACAAAGACACTAAAAAGGGTCCAATTTAGTACTGTATTTTTTTGTTAGGGTTTAGTTCAGAGTTGGAAACAAAAGGATCGTCCAAGCTGTCGAAGAAAGCAAGGGTTCACATTTGCAAGCTTAGGAATGGCAAAAACAAATAGGTATTGTTATGGTAGTGACCCGTGAGGATTTGAATAAGCATTTGTACTATACAATTGTACTGAAATGCATATGGAAACTAATGAGCCACGAAAGTCTATGTATTCAACGTAGAAAGTCACCAATATTATAAATCCAATATGTCTAATAACTATAAATATTTATAAATATTTGGTTGATTAAAAAAAAGGTAATGCGGTGATAGTGACCCGTGAAAATAGTGACCCGTGAAAATAGTGAGTATTAGTGATAAAATTCACAGAACATGATAAACTTTACAAATATAACATTGAAAGTACAATAATAAATTGATAGTTTGAGTGATAAATTTAATAATTTATAGTACATTAAAAGTATATGCACATTGAAAGTAATATTTATACAGTGAGATATAATTGGTTGTGTCCCGTGCCACAATAATATTAATTTAATCTTATTTCCAACATTACTCCCAAGTATAAATGAGAGTTAGTCCAGCGCGTATAAAATAACAATAAATTTTCTTTAGAGGGAGAATGAGTAGGTTCTTCAACTATATTACACTGAAAAGATTGAATTATATAATAATCATAAAATTCAATTGTATTAAAAAATCATACAAAATGAAAAGAAAAAAGGGACCAGTAATATGATATTTTTACTATTAACCATTTATATAAATGTAATATATCATAGTGGATTTCAAATCTAAGTAATCGTGTTTTCTTAGGTCTCTGTAATTTGATCCATCACAGATGAGGAAAGCTATATATGTAGTTTTTGACAAAAAAATCCATGAATTTTAAAGTCAAGAATTGGACAAATGAACTAAATTAATGGATGGCATATGAACTAAATCAATAAACTTCAAAACATTAATTGTAGAACAATGACAGATTAAAGGGCATATGCTAATTAAGTTGAGAATCTCATATAAACTAAATTTACACGTTGATGGTTGATAATAACTATGTTATACTTCTATCAATCCAAAATTCAGACATTAAAGTGCCTTGGCATTAGTATTAGTTGGCAATATTATGAGTTGATATACTTTAGTTAAACCATAATAGGAAATTACATTGGTTCAGATGGATATAAGATATTTTATACTTACTTATAAGCTAGCAATAGGATAGTAATGATAAAAAAGACATGGCCCTAGTTATAATTTAGAAATTATAACAGAACTCATTTCTAATTTAACCAGAACTCATAGTTGTGACCCTCGAGTAGCAAGGCTCCTATAGACATTTTTTCTGCTAGCTGGCTACTGAAACAACTGAGATGAATTGCATGTGAAGATAATATAATATGAACTACAAAAACCAAGTTGATAAACAATGTGAGCATAATTAGTTAAATGAAAAGCGAAAGATCACGCCGACTTGATTTAAACCGTAGAACCAGCAAAATAACTTTTAGCCTCTTACACCAAACTCTTGGTGCCTGTTTTAACTTTTAAGCCATTTCTAATTATCACTGCAATTATAACAGAACTCATTTCTAATTTCAAACTATGCAAGAGTTTAATAAATGTAACCGTCATAAACATCACAATTTATTTCTAATTTGTTCTGCATAGCTTTGCAACAGTAAAATTTGAAAAGTATACAAAACAAAAATCAAATAGAAAGCATTCATGAACCATAGGTTTATCACAACTTTTTCAACTAAATACCTCTAATACAACAGCAGTTTGAGCTAAAAGCATGGGTTTATCGCAAGTAAATGCTTCTCCGCATCTTTAGGATACCTGAAATTCATCGGATCATAGTTAAAACCTTGAACATTGTGACCGCAATCGCACAAGATCTTTAATGTAAAACTTTGATTAAGTATTCGATTATATATACTTAAGGATGGAGGAAATTCTGAAACATCCAATCGCGTAGAACAGAAACAGATCTTTCTGGCAAGCCACTTTGAGGCCTCCATAACTGATCCTTCCTTTTCAGTTGTTGTAGAGCCCATTGTTTCTGAATGAATGAAGTTTCTAAAGACAATTCTTTACCCTCTTCCGAACGCGAGCTCTTGAAATTCGATCCCATGGCAAGAATTTGATTGCTTATCCTCTCTCTCAAATCCTTATAGAGTCGAGAAACCGTTTTGACAGCAAAATGTGCATGTATATGTGGATCTAGCTCAATAGCAGCATGAAATGCAGATACAACAGTGTGAACCTCATCCAAACATTGACTATATTAATCGTCTACCTAAGTAAAAACAAAACCACTATCAGCATTTCGGAATCAAAACCTTCATTTACGATTCAAAGGCAACCAAACATGTCAAAATCAATTCTACAGATCTAGAATCAATTATACTTGACAACATGCAAACATGTAATGTAATGTTAAGAATTGCAGTGTACCATCTGTAGAAGCATCAGAAGTTGTGATTTCTTTGATTCAGCAGCCTGCCTTGTCAACGAAGAATCAGCATACGCTTCCTTATCTGGAAATCTGAATGTACAGAATTAGTAAAAGGGTGTCTCAAAAAATATCACGATTTCATCATACCTAGCCTTCGAGTAGTGGCATTCATCTGTTCAATACAGAAGATAATGAATAATTACATAAATGAGTTACAAAAATATCATATGCAAAAGAGACTCAATCTCAATTACCTTGTTACAACAGCAGATCATTTGAGGTAACAAACCCACACTAAACTCAGTAAACAACATCAAACACACTCGACACCATGATTCGACATAATATTAAAAATTGGGCCATAAGCAACCGTTACCATCACTATCTCGATTCAAAACCTTTAATACGGCGACTTAAACAAACAATAACATGAATAACTAAATTAACATATTGAAATATCATATCAGCAGCAGTTGTGGATTTCAACGATGAATCCATTATTTGGGGTTTGGATGCAAAATGGACTTTGACTTGCTCACATAACTATCATCTCTTGTGAACAATTCAGAAGCCTTTGCAGAAACTTCTCTCTCCACATGAACCAAAGTGGAAGAAGCAACAATCGACACCACACGAAACCGTACTACCAGGCCTGCTGCTACCATCTGCCATCCCAAGACCAGAACTGTACCAGTCAAACAAGGACTACACGATAAGCACAAGCTTCCAAATAACCCTGCGCAAGATACAAAACTCCAATAACAGGCCAATATCCTGCCATTTTGAAGCAAACATACTGCTGCAAAACCATCAATAAACCTCCAAATATCAGGATGCAGCTACAATCCAAAGACCACTCCCTGTACCTCCAAACAGCCTTGCCAAATTCATGACATTTACAACCTACACAAAGCAAAACAACACCAAATTCATATCAAGATCCATTAGTTCAGCAGCATAAGTTTTGGGCTTATGATTAGTTAAATAATAGGCACTGTGCTCATAGTGACATGTACAGAATTCGTCTCCTCTACATTATGTAAGACTGGATCTGTACTTGTCTTAATGCTACTGGTGATGCATACATTTGGAAACTTGAGTGTCACACAAGTTTTAATTTCTTTCTTCAAAGTGAACGCATCCACATCAATGTAATGCTTATCATTATCAGGATATCCAACACAAATCTCATAATAGTTCAATGTTCAACATACAATAAAATATCAAACTAAACCGAAAGATAAATAAGTGTTCGAAACGAATTCATAAACGAAAGCAAATTAAATAAGCGTTCATCATACTTTAATTCTTGGCAGTTTTCAAGTAAATCTTCCCGTATCTAATGGAGAAAAATAGTTTCATTATGCCTCTAGTTTTTGGCTTAAAGTATAGAGAGTAAACAGAGCAAATTAAACTTATCTCAAGGGGCATAATTTCAAGCCAATTAGCCATCACAATATTATGAAAGGATGATGTTAGATTACCTAGAAGAAGAACCCAGAAGCTTCCCAACTTCCTCTTCTATTTTGGCAAATACAGTCTTCTTCTCTTCATCATTAGCAGCTACAAACTCCTTTACTAACACATCCAAGTTCTCTACTATACCAGCCTATAGAGAAATATCAAGTGTGAGCTGAATGTTAAGTTCAACAATTTTGAACATTTTCACCCTACATTTTCAGACCCCTAGCATAGTAGAAATTTAGCAGCAAATTACAGCATAGAAATTTTCTTGTAATTATAATTAACCAAAAGATTTTGTTGAACTTGTTTTCACTACTGTGTAAAAGTTATTTTTTAATCTCTATTTATGAAATAGATTAAGTGCAAACTAAAAATTTTTAATTCATGTTAATGGTATATGCCTAATTGCAATTAAAAAAAATATTTCTTAGCTTAAAATCAAGTCATTTTCCTTTATGGTATTAAGTTCATATAACTAAGCAATATAGTTCACGAAATACGTTGGTTAGTAAAATAATTGCAAGTATGTATTCATCAGATAACAATACGATATGTAGGAAGGCACTTAATACACAGTTCTCTTCAAAATTACAGTACATGACATGTAACTCACACAAATTATTGGTATTTCAAAATACTCAAATTATTTGACGAAATGCAAGACAACATAATAATTTAAATAATTTAAACATGTAGAAAATATGTGACACATCCATTCCTAGAATGAGAGTAGGTGCTTTGGAAACAATAGGAAGAGACAGAGAACTTTCAACACTCAGCAATGAGTTTAACCCACCAAGTTGCAGGAGAATGATTGAATTAAATGAATAAAACATTCTGATATAATTAAGAAAGCAATAAAAATCAGGCACATGGGGAAAAAATACAGAAGAGTTCAAAAATGGCAGTGATACTAACTACATGTAGAAAGTAGCCACTCAGCTTTTTACCTTAATTCCACAACTTTGAAGCTGAGGTTCAGCACCATAGTTGCTGGTTTTATGTGCCTACAACAAAAAGAACCCTTCAGCCACAACATATAGATGACATGGCAATATCAATAGAAACTAAGCAAAACAACGTACATCATATAAAATTCTCATCCTCTCTTGTGGCTTCTGTCTGGACTTTTTGACTAATGAAGCCCTTTGAAATGTGGACAGAGCTTTTGTATATCTTTGCAACGACACCAGTTCACACAGCTAGAAGAGTAAACATGAACAAAGGGAGAGTTAATAACCAAATACGCAATTTAAACCACTGAAAAAACACAATAATTAACAAATGGAAAAACTGAAATTCACCTCGATGGGTATATACGTTGGCCGTTTAGGCCTACCAATATTAATGCATGGCAGATCAACAGAGTAGCGCAGATCTATCTTACGGACATTAACAAAATAATCCAAAACAGTCATTCCTTCAGTATCATCCCCGTCCCTTTTCTTCAAAGTAAAGCTGCATAATGCGATTCATAATTTTAAAAATTAACTCATCGTGCAAAACAACTCATCATACACAAGGTCAACACAACAATATGGGTTCCTCAGTTAAAGAGATTTAACAAAATTAAATGGAAATAAAAGAAATACGTAAGCTCTTTGCATGGGACGTCACTGAGTCCACAAATTTTCCCCTCTTGATTGGATGGATGAGTTTTGACCCTCAGATTTTTTAGTGTCCTTTTAGCCTAATTAAGGAACCAAGTAAAAGATCATACAAGATCAATAAATGATGATAAACAATATTAAGCAAATAGCAGTACCTTTGTCCAGTCAATTTGAAAAGGATCTCTCGCATTTTGATTGGAAATTAAGAAATCCAGCACAAGCCTAGGTTGAAGTATCATGGTGGTTATGACATATAGATAATTAGGAAGATTGAGTAAAGTTAAACAATTTCAAATCCTTGGAAGAAACCGGAACTTTAACACCAAAAAAATAGAAGGTTGCTTGCATATGAGATAAAGATTTAACCTATGTTAAGGGAGAGACCGCTCTGAGTAGCTCTGCAGCCTATGAAAAAAATTCCTTTTGCTTAATTGAGAAATAGAAGAGAAGTGTATGGAAGCAAAATAAAACAGACAAGGAAAACACATGAAGAAAATCAACACAAATAAGAAAAACTCAAACAAAGCAACCTCCAATTGCCAAAAATACAATCAAACACACTCAATTGGAAACTATTACACCATGCATGATCAGTATTTAGCTCATAAACTCTTACCTGAACTTTACCATTGTTAGTTCCAACAGCAAGATGAGTACCACGTTGTGCCCAGCCAACAGAACAAACACAATCATCAACCCCTAAATCACATAGTTTAGTTACCTGCATATAGAATAACAAAATTGGATCAATTAATAAAAAGAAACATCCATGCTTTAAATCTTCCTAACAGAATCACCCATTAACAGAAAAATCGAAATCCATAAAACACAAATCATATGAAAAAAAAACTCACTTTACTGCTACAAGCATTCCAGAGATAAACGCAGTTACCCAGACCAACCGCCAACACATTGTGTTTTAAGCAACATATAATGCATAATGGCATACGAAAACTAACTGTTAAACGAATGACAAATAGAAGCAACTTATGGGAGCAAGGAGAAGGGTAAAATATTGAAAAACATAACACTCTTAAAGTCAGTTGCTGCAGATAGAACTCAAAATAACGTCTAGTAAATATCATTAACAAAATCTAGTAAATATCAGTAACACATTAACAGTCCTCAACCACAAAACCCTGAATGTACCCAAGAACAGACCACAACAGTAAAACACATTAACACTACTGCAGACATATCATTGGCAAATATTAGCGGAGCTCTAATCCTAAATTGTGGTCCACATTCTCAGCAAGAAAACATAGTGAAGTAAAAAAAACCAGGTTGTGTACCCGATACACGTGATTAGATTCAATTAATTAGTTTTTTAAAATTACTACCGACGACATGTCTGGTGCTTGTGTTAGTATATCATAGATTGACATTGACACGTCGACACCGATTATAATTTGAGTAAAATAAAATAATTTGAGAAGCAAGGGTTGAGGTTCAAGACAAACCATTATGCCTTGGTTAGGTTGGTATTCATTTATGAGAACATGATTGATTGGTGATGGGAATAGTCCTGATTCTTCAGATATTTTATGTGTGAGATTTGTTAACCATGGAGGCACTACAAGAGAGAGATATCATAATATATTAGCCGAAAAAAGAAAATTCAAACCATTTAACCATCTTGGGCTTGCAGCAGGTAGATAAAATGTGTAAAGCTGAAGCAACAATGTCGTAATTTCAATAGGAGTAATTCTAACAATACATTTTTCAACACTTACAAGGTTGAGGTAGAAGGCCCTTCTCATGGACAACACCGCCTGCTCAATAACAATATTTCAACTATGGTTTTCACGAATATAACTATGAAATATGTTATTATAATGTGACAGATTTTGTGTCATGACAGCACAAATAAGGACTATGGCATGGGAAATTCTAACACACATCCTTCTCCTAAAAAAAAGAAAAGGAAGAATGCATTGTGTATCATAACTATGATGCAATATCACGACACAGATTAGTCGATACTGATAATAGTTTGCAAAAAAGTAAAAGTAAGTAATTGAATCGAATGTAAACAAAATTCAAGCAAAGTCCTGGAGTGTGGCACTACATAGATCATAAACAAAATTACTTATAAAGGGAAGTTGATTTCCTAATTTCTATTTTCCAATCATTCTCCACTTTCCACCAACCTCAACCTTCAAAAAACTAAACTATTTCTATATTTATAGGGGTGAAGTGCAGAAACTAATATACTCAATAAACCATACCCCAATTCTGAAGCCTTCTATTCTTCAACAACTTCCACTTAGATGAAGGAGCTCCATAAATCTAACAACAAACCAAACAAAAAAAAACACTTTTTTACAAAGAAAACATATAGTTAACTAAAGAACCAATTAGTTTAAAATGAAAAATATTAATACATTGTTGAGAAGAAGGGTTTGATCAGTATCAGTGATGAAGTCAGAAATATAAAACACATTTGGCAAAGGTCAAACACTAAGAAACTCCACTACCCAGCAGTGAACCTCTCAGGCCTTTTTAGAAACTCCACTACCTCCACGAAATCCGGCTTGGCTTCATCTACTCCAGTAACATCATCAAATGTAACTCTGGTGTTTGGTTCCATTTGAAATTTGGCTTTGGATTTACCAAAAGCAAAAAGAAAGCCAGTACTTTAATTCTTGGCAGTTTTCAAGTAAATCTTCCCGTATCTAATGGAGAAAACCTGCATTTAGGGTTTAGTATAAAAATCATAAATTGTTTGAAAATTTATCAATCAATCGAAAAATACAACTGAAAGAATATGAAAACAGGTTTTAAGGGCCAGTACAACATCCTTATGATAGTAATTTCTACCTGTTAGATCTAGCCTCCTCTCAAACTCAATCTGAAACATTTTATGAAATCGAAACACACCTAGATATCCATCTTTCATAAACGTATCACCATCTTCTTCTTTGCATTATGTGATTTTAAAAAGAAATATTGAGAAGAAGAACAACAACAAAAATAGAGAAAACGAAAAAATAGACAGGGGAATGGAAAGGAAGTGGTGGAGGGAATTCTCGCGGTTTGCGAGATCGTTTTGTCTTCCCATTCACAGAGATGCGGTGGAGGGCTAGGGCTTGATGGCCAAAGAGAGAGGAAAGGAGAGAAAATAAGAGAGAGAGAGAGAGAGAGAGAGAGAGAGAGAGAGAGAGAAGGGGGAAGGTTGTGACGGGAAAGAGAGAGGGAAGGTATGATTGGCAATGTTTGAAATTTGGAAGTGTAGTGGCAAATAGAAAGCCATGTGGACAAAAGAAGAAGTATGATTGGTGGAAGAATAATGAGATAGTCAATTACCAAAAAGGGCTTTTTGTAGTGTAAAATTTTAATGAAGAAAATGGTAGTTTAGGGAGTGCTTAATCACCTTCCAATCTTAGGTAGGAAGTTGATATATTTTAAAATTTAATTTTTCTAAAAATAAAATTACATATTTTGAATTTTTACAACATTGGATATTTTTTGGAATTTTTTAGATATTTATAAGTAAGTGGCCTTTTTTTGAGTTTTTATCGATTTTTTTTGTCTTATTAGGAAATATTGTCTGATAAAAATTTATACATTTGATATGTTTTTAATGAATTTTTAAAAAATTGCTAGACATTTTTGAATTTCCAATGAACATCAAATTATTGATATCGAATTTTATAAAAAATGTGGTATGTTGTAGGGGTGTCACATGAGTTTTAAAATATCAGGTAGGTCGATATTGTTTTTTTTCTTATAATTTTTTTAATTTATAGTGAGGAGAATATGAAGATTTGGGAAAATCATGCATAGATTGAGCGTAGACATGGCAACGGAGCGGGTCGGGGGCGGGTTTGAGCAGCCGCGCACCCGCACCCGCCACCCTGAAACAGACCCGCCCCGGCACCCGCACCCAGTCGGGGGTAAAAAACTACCACCCAGACCCGCCCCCACCCGCAAAACTATTTTTTTTTAAATAAATATTTTTCATAATAATAAAAATTAATAATTTAATTAAATAATTAATTATTTTAATAATAAACATGTTTTTAAAGAGTAAAATAATTAATAAACATGTTTTTCTAGTAAAACTATTTTTAAAAATTAAAATAACTTTAATAAATATATAATAAAATAATTAAGGCTTAATACCCTTTTTGATCCTCTAGCTATAGGGGTAGGTCCAAATAAGTCCTCTAGCTTTTAAAAGTTCCAAATTGGTCCCATACGATTTTAAATAGATTCGTATTGATCCTTTCCGTTAAATACATGCTAACGGTGTTAAAAAAACTGATGTGTATGCTGAGTTGGCTGGGGAGTGAAGCACAGTCAGCATCTTCTTCTCTAGGTTCACAATGTTATCTGAATCCTTATAAATTGAATCCCAATCTCAAACCCTAGGTTCACAATTCATCCAAAATTCACCAAGATTCCATTGCTTCATGAACTCGGTATAAATTGCTTCAAATCGAAATTTAGCAACAGCAGATCTGGACGGACAGTAGCCTTGCAGAAAACCTTCACCACCATTTTCTTCCACTGACGGCAGCAGAACCTCCGTTAAACAACCTAAACCATATTACAAACTCAATCATTCTTCCTTGAATCAAACCAGAAAATCACAAAACCTCACGCAAACCCAACGCAAACAACCACCTCTCAAACCTTCCTTCACAAACTCAAACAACCCATTCTTATAACCTCAACTCGTACACCTTCAGACAACAACATCTCGTTCTCATCTCCTTCAACACTTCAACCTTCATTTTTTTATTCTCCATTTCAACCCACCTCACCTTCAGACGCAACAAAGCAAACCTCACACCAAATCGAAACCCAGAACAGAAACGGTAGAGAAGAAGAGGAAACAAGAAACTCAAAATGGAACCAAAACCCATAGACCAATCCATAAACCTGAAACAGATCAAATCACACGGAAGAAGTTGAATCGTATGGATGAAACAGAGCCTAAGCAAGAAGAAAGAGATTATAAGCGAGTCCATGTGCGGTGGAAGATCATTTGTGATGTTGATGATTATGAACGCGTAGATTTGGAAGGATTAGTGTGAAGGTTGTGACGGCACGGTGGTCCTCATTTTCGCATCCAACCCGATTTCGCTGTTGACCCGTTTTTCCGTCTTTGACATTTTGTTTAGTGTTTTTGAACGAGTTCCGTTCTCAACATGCTGCACTGAAACCCCATTGCTCAAAGAATTTTTCTCCGGTAAATTCACATCTCCATTTGACCAATCAGAGGGTACACTAGGAAGCTCTTTTATTAGTTTCTCAACCTGCAATTATGAATGAATATGTTAAAAAGTGGGAAATGAAGAGCCTATAACCACCGTGCCAAATCCCCATTAAAAAACGTACACCTCAGCACAACTCATGCCATGTCATCAATATTTTAATTGAAATTTTAACTTTTCTAACGGCGAGGACAAACGTGGACCTATTTAAAATCGTATGGGACCAATTTGGAACTTTTAAAAGCTAGAGGACTTATTTGGACCTACCCCTATAGCTAAAGGACCAAAAAGGGTATTAAGCCAATAATTAAAATAAGATATAAAAGTAAATTAAGGTAGACCGGGGCGGGGGCGGGGTCGGGTGCGGGGCGGGTAGTAGCATCCCCTGCCCTCGCACCCGCACCCGTAATAAAAAATCAGGTTTTACCCGCACCCAGTTAAACCGGGTTTTCTCCGCTAATTTCGGGGCAGGTCCGGGCGGGTCTCGGTTTTCTTGCCATGCCTAATTGAGCGACATGCATGTTAAGAATGTTGCGGAGAGCTCTGAAGGAGATGATGAAAGGTTTACGCCCTAGCCTACACATTTTTCTGAGTATTTCTTAACGCACCCTAGATACCACTTAGGCATCACGCGAATTTCTAAAAATGCCTTCCATTTTCGGAGATGTAACTCCGGAAGCATCTTAATACACACATTTTATTCGTTTTTGAGTTACACTTCAATTTCATGAATTAATTTATTCTAAAAATATATCTCCGGAAAAATTTCGAAAATACATTTCCGAAAGCTGAAATCTGCAATTAAGTATTATTGGACCATAAAATTTTATTTTATTGTTTCATGGTGACAACTAATACTTATATAATAACAATATTATTTATTCTTGTAAAAATATTAAGTATAAAAATGTGTGATGATGAATGGGACCACCCAAGAGTAGAAATTGTTGCATGTTGTTGAGAGAACGTTAAAGCATCATTTGGAGATGTCATGTCAGGCATGCAATGCAATGTCTTCCTTTCGAAAATCTATTTCTAAAAAAATTTTAGAGATGTATTTTCGGAATAAATTAATTCATGAAATTGAAGTGTAACTCAAAAACGAATGATATATATATATATGTTTTGAACTGACCAAATGGCTAGGCATGACATAATCCACTTCTGCACCCAGAACGGTCCAATAGTCCAAGCCCTGCCAGTTGAGGACAAAGGAAAGCACTTTTTCTTCTACCCCTCGGTCGAGGAGGGTTGGCCAGCTGACCCCCAGGACCAGCTATCCTTCGTCACATATCTGCCCGTCACGCACGTTTCAACCATCCAGAAACGGCCACGACGCATTTTCCCGCAACCACACCCCTGCTCGAAGCAACAACTAGTTTTGAGCATGTCTCCCTGTCACAACGGCTAGTTTCTGGCAGTTACCTATTTTTGGGGATCGAATATCTAGGCCCGAAAACAGGGACTAATGGTCAAGCCCTGGGGGCATTATAAATACCATATCCTTTGAGAGGGTAAGGTATTCCAGGATCACCCTAAGATATTCTTACTTTGTACTTGCATTCTCCTCTCCCGATTCTTACTTTAGCATCAGAGTGTCTTGCAGGTACACCCCCTCCTCCTTGGATTCCAGCATCGAAGACGAAGTCTCTGGCCCACTTCAGGTTTTGATCAACCGGAAAGATCAGCGACGCTGTCTGTGGGATTTCTATTCTCCCCGTCTTTTTTTCCCCGGAAACCAAAGATCAAAGCAATTTTTCAAGATTCTGATCATGGCCAGCCATGATAACGTCAACGATGCGCGCAACACCGTCATCTCCCCCGTCAGCAAGACAGACAACGACGGGGCAAACCCCTTTCTTAGAGACGATGTTCCTCAGCAGAGGGACGGAGTCACCGGGTCTCCCTCCCTGGATCGTGCCAACAACATAGAGATCCAGTACTCAGAGGTCCATCAGCACATCCCAAATTCGCCCAACGCCGACCCGGCCATGGTAGCCCTGATCGAAGCCCTAAATAAGATGAACCTTATGATCCTCCAACAGAATGCAAGAATTGGAGCATTGGAAGATATCCTCCGTCCAAGATCTCCTCCATCAAGGCGCGAGCACCGAATATCTCGGAGCCATTCTCCCCCACGCAGAAGAAATCACTAGATGCCAACAAAGCCAGAATCCCTGTCGATGAGGAAACGCGACCGTACCCCTCCCCAGGGGCCAAGAGAACAAGAAGAGATTTACGGGCAGAAAACCAACGTTCACCTACGCCCAGACCTAAGGGTCGGTCGCGAACTTCTTCTCCCCGTCAAGATCGCGGTCCTCACCCTGGCAAAAACTTCCGCTCTCGTTCGCGGTCGAGCAGCTACAACGACGACGACGAGCCTCAAGGCCCGTTATCCCAAGAGATCATGGCCACTCGATTACGCAAAGGGATGGAGAAACCCCCACCCCTAGGCACATATGATGGAACGACCGATCCCGACGATCACATTGAGAACATTGATGCCCTGCTCGACTACCGTGACATCAGGGGCGCCATCAAATGCAGGTTGTTCACAATGATACTGAGAAAGGAAGCAATGTCCTAGTACAAGAGTCTCCCCTACGAATCCATCACCTCATGGAGGCAGTTGGGGAGGATGTTCTCGAGACATTTTACAGCCTCTCGCTGTCATCCGAAGACAGAAGCCTCCCTCAAGGCTATCATTCAAGGAAAAGACGAATCTCTTCGAGCATACATCGAAAGATTCAATAAAGAAGTCGTTCAGGTCTCCACGACTGATGGTATGAAAAAATATTTGCTCGAACGAGGGCTCCGTTCCCGCAGTGAATTTGCCAAGGCGGTTGGCATCGAGACCCCAGCAACACTAGACGCCCTCCTCCCCAAGGCTCAGACGTATATCCAGTATGAAGAAAAAAAATTGGCAAACACTGCCCGGGACTCAAGGCATTAAGAGAATACCAGATCCTCAAAACACGACGATTCCTTGTCAACTCGTCGGGGAACAGAAAAAAGGAGGGATGACCACTCCCAGGAATCCCGAGATCACAAAGGGCCATCTGTTAGACGAAGGCAATTGATCTAAAAGGGGGGTTGAATATATCGCTTCTTTTTAAATGTGAGTCGGCGCTAAAATTTATTTTTAAAATATTTTGCGGAAGCGTCCGAGGATAATTCGTCTACACAAACCGAGTTACTGAGAGAATCGGATATACGTAAGCCAAATGGAACGAAAGGCTCGAAGAGAAAAATTAGAATCACAACTTAACAATTAATTAATTTTCCAAAAGCACTTAACAAGGTGCAATATCCAATTAGTATTCAAAACTTAAACCAAACTTGACAATATATCAAACACCTTGTATGCGTTCAATGTGTCGAGTACTTGGAGTGCGTAAAACTCCAAGTTTAGCCTTCTATTATAGTTGATGCAAAATTTTCACTAAGCACAATCCCAAAATGATTGTGCAATGGTTTTCAAAATAATTTTCTGCACAAAGCTATACCAGAATTTTTTATCGATCGACTGAACGATTACAAGCGTAAGCGATTCAAAATATAAATGAGATAAGGAAAAGGAAACGACACCAGGTTTATTTAGGCAGTTCCCCTCTCGTCCTCGCTTAGGGTACGTCTGCCCCCAATTCTAAAACTAGAATTGAGATATCTATAACTTATTTGCAAATGTTTTTACAAGAGAAAACTTAGTTGTCCCACACCCAAGAACACTTCGTTGATGCAAATACTTTGTCTTCTCTTCCCTTGATTCGAGTCGAATCAAGTGCCTCGAACTTGTTGGAAGAACCTCCGTTTACCGTTATAGGATTGCAAGAACACACAGGTTTTCAATCACCTTCACTCGGCTGATTCTGATCCACACACAGTTCGATCCTCAAACCTCGTTGCACAATCCTCCGGTTAATGCTACTAGATCGACAAAACCTTTCGTTCTTCGATCACATTCGCTCGACTGAATTCAATGCACACAATATCTGATCCAAAAACCCCCAAATCCAATTGATCCTAGAGGGTAAAACCCTAGAGGTTTTATTCAAGAACAAACCCACTGAACCACCCACCCCAAACAAAGATACAATTCTATGCTTTGGATGTTATCACTTCATGATGCAGAAAATCAACAAAATTGATTATGTGTAATTGTTGAAGAAGGTGCAAGATGAAGATGAAAGTGGTGAGAGAAAAAGGTTCAATGTATTTCTTTCACTTGTTCTTATTCATATAAAAATATGAGGAACCAACTATATATATGATGCCAAGGACCAACAGAAAAATAATAGCATTTTGAACAAAGAAGAAAACCAGAAAAATTAGTCACTTACAGTGAGCGGTCGACCGCTCCTTAAAGAGGGTCATCCTGCGCTGACCCGTGGAAGAACTTGCGCAAATTAGACGACCATGTGTTGACCGCTACAGAGACCATGCGTCGACGCATGGCTGCGAAAAATGTAGAATGAGAAACCCAAAAGTGTGCGTCGACCGCAGGGTATGCGTACGCTTACTTGAGCGAGACACACACATTTTCCACCTATAGTGAGTCGACCGGACCCATGTTTAGGTCGACTCAAACCTCAAAAATTCTCAAAAATTACTTTTTTGACACAGTTTTTACTATATAGGACCAGTTTATGCATTCCTAATACTAGTATCATGATCACCCATATTTAACGGATATGCAGGACTCCACCATGTATTTAGATTCATGATTATGTAATGAAAAAATTGGAATGCCGACACCAATGAGATGATACCGTCCAAATTACAAACTACTAGCCCTCACATACATTTTGACATCATTAAAATAAATTTCAAATGAGAGGCACCTTGCCCTCACATACTTCCCCTTTTTGATGATGTCAAAATCTTCAGCTTGTTTTGTAATTTGAATCTCATCCTCCCCCTAACTGTGTGAATTCCTCTTTGATTTAATCTTTTGCTGCTTGTACATATCCTTCTCCCTCTTTTGACAACATCAAAAAGAGAACAAGACAATGGTCAAAGAAACATATCATATACGTATGGATACACTCAACATGTTGCAAACAAGACACATTAACACACATTAACACACATTCACATAGAATGATGATAATGAAAAAAGAGATGGATAAATAAGGCATAAGGGATACAAACAAATATATTCAACATACATTCCATAATAGTTCAAAAGGCAACATAATCTAAAATCAAACCAAGTACATAAACAAAATGTAAGCAAATAACAAGTCATACAAGCCAAACACTAGATATAACATGCATCAAACTATGATCTTATCTCTCAGGGTCTCCTCCCCCTAAAGTGATGGCCACGTCCTCAGAAGTAGGGGTCTTGAGGTGGAGGAAGAGGTTGTTCTTCCAACAGCTCATTCAGTTCCAATACACATCTGTTCAGTGTGTTGATGCCATTCTTTACACAGCGTGTCTAAGCTTCGGCAGCAATATCCAACTTATCAAAACGAGTCATGACAGCAGTAGCAAACCTGTTGAAAGTTTGATTTTGTGCCTCCAGCTGGTATGAAAGAGTTGTATACCTCTCTTCTTGGGTGGTCATGAATGTTTCTTGCTGCAGCTGCATTGAACTTAACATGTCGAGGATTTCCTCGTTACTCTGTTGTTGCGGCTGTGTGGGTGTACGAATCGAATATTCGAGCTGGTGTCATTCATATTCTTCTTGTTGTTGCCAGCCATGATTTGGAGGAACATAGGCTGACCCAAGGGTGGTCCATCCCGTGTGCTGCCATTCTCCCCAACCCTGGTTTTCATAAGGATCTTGAGGTGGGGAGTATCTCATCTATTCAACATTGTCTTCTTCCATCGTATTTACTTTCGTTTGCATGTTATTTTCGGCTTGTCCTTCCTGCACATTTTCTTCTATATCTGCTTGTTCATTTGGAACATTATACTAAAGATTTTGGTATGTTGCTCGGTGCTTGAACTTGAATTCCTTGTCTTCAGAGTCCCAAAAGTAACCCATCATAGTCAGAGTCTTTTGTGTAAATTCTTGATCAGGGGTAATGGTTACGTAAGGAATACCCAGGATCGTTACCCCAACCTTTTTCAATAGACACTGAATAAAGGAGGTATAACACAAAGCCATACCTCTAGTAGAATCTCGGAGTACAAATATCTGATACGTGAAGTCGTGTGGCCAGTTAATGCAAATTTTCTTCTTCAACAGATAGATCAAGTGGACTTCTACATGATCGACCTGAGAATAACCTTTTTTCTTATGCCTTAAGATATAGGCAAAAATCAATTGCAGAATACGATCAACTGGTTTCAACATTCCCGTTGTGACCGTTTTAGGAAACAGGTTGCTGTTCATAATGCTCTCGGAGAAGGGGTCGCGTAGCATTGAGTTCAAAGCAGGCTTAAACTCATAGTCGTCAACAAATACAGTATCAGTTACCTTAGGAAGACCTCCAGTTTCTAGCTTAACCAGATTGTTCCAAACAGAAGCATTCATTGAGTAGTTCTTACCACCAATAGTATATTGAAAGTTCGTGCCTTCAAATTTGTCCAAAATCCTAGTGTAAAATAGTTTCACCAAGTCTTCATTGTACTTGGTGTCACATTCTAGAAACTCGTCAAACTCTTGAATATTTAGCATTTCAATGATTTTAGAGAGGTGATAATCTTCTGCCCTTCATGGGTAGTACACAAACTGCTTAATCACAGAGCGGTTTCGAAAATCTTTGTTGAATATCTCAGATAAATCATCAGATAGCAATGAAAGAGTGTTTACCGGTGTTGTCGATGAACCAACCCTTGATGTTGAAGCTCTGGAGGACCTCTTTCCTGTAACTCTTTGAGAAGCCATTGATGAGCAATCTGTGAACTCGAATGAACATTACTTACTCTGTAGAGGAAGATGAACAATATGAAACCTTGATGAATAGCCCTAGACTGAAAACCTTTGATTATTATGAAGACAAAACCTTTGAACACCTCTTGGATTTGAAGATTTGTTAGATTTGGAGATAGTTGTTGCAATGGGTTTTTAGGGTTTGAGATTTTAAGGAGAGGAGAAGAGAGAGGTGAGGAGACAATAGGATTAAAATTTTATGACATGCACTTGGAAACGAAACAAGAAAAATTATGATGTAGTCAATTTACACAGCAAATGAAACGGCGTGCGTCTTCCCGAGAAAAGAAGAATCAGAATTCGTCAGCGATGCGTCGACCGAAACAGGTCATGCGTCGGTGCACACTGAGCGAATTTTGACAATTTCAAAATTTTAATGGGATACGTCGACCATAGGTCGGCGTACGCTGACCCGCTCCTTCATTTGAGAAAAACGACCTTTCTTGAGTCGACCCATGCCATGTTTTGGTCGACTCAAACCAGCATAAAATGGAAAAATGCATATTTTGACCTACTTATGCACCAAGTAATAACAAATAACACACCATACACATGCCAATACTCACAAATGGATCAAAAATACATTTAACCATTAATAAACCATCAATTTCAACCACATTTTGGCCATAATATTTCACAAATATAATTGATCAAGAATAGAATTTCTAAGAGGGAACGATATTACCTCCGACGATTGATGATAAATACCCTCACATATAGCTTAATCTTATCACTTTATTGTTAGTTAAAAGACATAAAGACAAGCAAAGGAATAAAGCATGCAATCATATAATCAAACTCGATCTGAGATATCGAGAACACCAAGTTCCATACGGATATTAAAGAAAGGCTCTGTCGCAAGAGGTTTAGTGAAAATGTCCGCAAGTTGATTCTTAGAATCAACATGCTCAAATACCGTATCACATTTCTCTACATGATCCCTAAGAAAATGATGTCTTACTTATATATGTTTTGTGCGAGAATGTAATACCAGGTTTTTGGTTAGGTTAATGGCACTTGTATTATCACACAAAATGGGAATACGTTCAAGTTGAACACTGTAGTCGAGTAATTGTTACTTAAGGCATAAGACTTGAGCGCTACAACTACCGGCCGCAACGTATTCCACTACGGCTGTTGACAAAGCAACATAAACTTGCTTTTTGCTATGCCAACTCACTAAGGAATTCGAGAAAAAGTGACAAGTACCACTAGTACTTTTCCTATCCGATTTACAACCGGCAAAGTCGGAATCGAAATAGCCAACCAAAGAGCAATTGCTTCCTTTGGAGTACCAAAGCCCATACTTTGGAGTACCACATAGATACCTAAGTATGCGCTTTACGACTTTTAAATGAGACTCCTTCGGACACGATTGGTACCTAGCACACATGTAGACACTAAACATGATATTTGGTCGTGATGCGGTAAGGTAAAGTAGAGAGCCAATCATACCTCGATATCTCTTAACATCTACATCCTTACCCGTTTCATCTCGACTCAAGTTGACACACGTAGGAATCGGAGTGTCAATCGCCTTTGAGCTATCCATGTCGAAGCGCTTGAGTAACTCAAGACAATACTTCGTCTGGCTCACAAATGTCCCTTCATCAAGTTGCTTGATTTACAATCTGAGGAAATAGTTAAGCTCCCCCATCATGCTCATCTCGAACTCTCCCTGCATTAACTTAGAAGACTCTTTGACCATATTTGTGTTAGTAGAACAAAATATAATATCGTCTACATATACTTAAACCAAAATTTGGTGTTTTCCTTGACGTTTAATGAAAAGAGTTGTGTCAACCTTTCCTATAGAGTACCCTTGATCAAGTAGAATTTTGCTAAGACGCTCATACCAAGCCCTAGGGGCTTATTTGAGACCGTACAAAGCACGTTTTAATGTAGACGTGATCAGGATACTCATGGGACTCAAATCCAGGAGGTTGGGCAACATAAACCTCAACATTAATATAACCGTTAAGGAATACACTTTTAACATCCATTTGAAATAACTTGAAGTTTTTAGCACATGCATAGGCAAGCAATAGGCGTATGGCCTCGAGTCGGGCAACAGGCGCATAAGTTTCCACATAGTCTATGCCTTCCTCTTGGTTATACCCTTGCGCAACCAAGTGCGCTTTATTTCTAGTTATAACTCCATTTTCGTTGAGCTTGTTCCTAAACAACCATCGGGTGCCGATTACTCGATGGCCTCGCAGAGGAGGGACAAGGTCCCGAACCTCATTTTGTTTAAATTGATTCAACTCCTCTTGCATTGACAAAAGCCAATGTTCATCGAGTAAGGCCTCTTTTGAGTTTTTAGGCTCAACTTGCGAAACGAAAGCGGAGTAATAACAGAAGTTACTTAGCTTGGAACGAGTTGTTACTCCCTTTGAGATGTCACCGAGAATGTTGTTGATGGGATGGTCTTTGGAAGACTTCCAAGCTGGAGTAAGGTCATCTTTATTAGACGAATGATCCTCCTCACTCTTCACTAGTTGATGATCTTTTTCCTCCTCAACATGCACTGCTTCAGGTTGATCAGTCCCTTTATCAGTGTTCTTGAGTATGTCTTTAAAATATACACCTGCACTATGAAAAGAACTACCTTTTCCGACATTTTTCAGATAAGACTCATCAAAAGTAACATGAACCGACTCCTCAATGGTAAGTAACCTTTTACTGTAAACCCTATATGCCTTACTTGACTGAGCATATCCAAGAAAAATACCCTCGTCGGCCTTAGCATCAAACTTACCAAGTGTCTCTTTACCATTATTCAACACGAAACACTTACAACAAAAATGTGAAGGTGAGATACATTGGGCTTTCTCCCTTTTAAAAGCTTATACGGTGCCTTGTTTAGAATAGGACGGATGAGCACCCTATTCAAAACGTAACAAGCCGTACTTATGGCGTCGGCCCAAAAGTATTTTAGAAGTCCACTCTCATTGATCATAGTCCGTCCTAATTCTTCCAAAATTATGATCAATCCTATGTTTTTCACAAAATGCTTCAAAAAGATGATTTTCGAACTCACCCCCATGATCACTTCTAATTGATATAATGTTCGTGTTTAATTTGTTTTGGGATAACTTGGCAAATCTTTCAAAGGCCGAAAAAGTATCGCTCTTGTTTGCTAAGAAAATAGTCTAACAAAACCGAGAAAAATCATCGACTATCACAAAACCATAATAGTTACCACCTAGGCTTTTAATCCTAGATGGTCCAAAAAGGTCCATATGGAGGAGCTCAAAGGGTCTTGTAGTTGAAACAATGTTTTTCGATTTGAACGAGATCCTTGTTTGCTTCCCTATTTGACACGCATCACATAAGTGATCCATTGTGAATTTGATTTTGGGGAAGCCGATCACTAGGTCTTTAGAGACTATTTTATTAAGCAAATCAAAATTGATATACGCCAACCGTTTATGCCATAACCATGAATCTTCACTCATGGTGACTAGACACTTGTCGCTACTCAACGATACCTCATTTAAGTCTAGCATATAGGCGTTATTCACCCTCAAGCCCTTAAACACATCCTTTTTATCGCTATTCTCAATTATGCAACAATCCTTAGAAAAAGATACTTTATAGTCCTTGTCACATAATTGACTAATGCTTAAAAGGTTATGTTTAAGGCCCTCAACAAGAAGCACATCAGAATTAGTAACAGATGAGGGGTTACCTACACTACCTTTGCCAAGTATTTGTCCCTTGTTGTTGTCTCCGTAGGTAACAAACCCCTTTTTCTTCGCCACAAAGTTGATGAAAAGAGATATGTCTCCTGTCATATGTCTTGAGCAGCCACTATCCAGAACCCATCTTCTTTCCGTGGTCTCAATACGTTGTACCTACATAGTCAATCAAGGGAAAGAGATACCCAATTCTTATTGGGTCCTTGGTTATGAGTGAAAACAGGATTGCATTTGGGCAACCATTGATAAACGCCTTTAGGAACCAAAAACCTCCTAAAGCGACACTTAGCAATGGTATGACCCCTTTTGCAACAATATAAGCAAGTGAGGTTAACATGAGAATCACTTTTGCTAGGTTGATTTCTAATCACATAAGTATATTTTTGATATGGATTAATCATGCTTTTCTTAAAGTATGATTTATCAATAGCAAAAGTCATTTTTGGTTGTAGAGCCTTGTTAAGTTTGGCCTTAAGAGTTCTAACCTCCTTTTTCCAAATGTGACATGTATCACAACCAAAATTTAACCACCTACTTTTGTCTTCCACAACATCTACCTTTGTTACTTCCACCATGGACTTTTTAAGAGCCTCTAATTCTTTTTCGAAATTGGAGATCTTTTGCTCCAAATGAGAAAATATTTGTTTATTTGAAGCTAACCGTTTAAAGGCTTCCATGGCCTCATGGTGTAGAATATCAAACGCACGTTGTAGTTCAGAATAAGACATTGAATTAAAGTTATCGTACTTAGAGTTTCTTACCTTTTTGTTCTTTTTCCTTTGGTGAGCGGAAAGGCAAAGATTGATGGATTCTCCTTCGTCACTAGAACTTTCAGCACTAGATGATTCACTATCGCTTTCCCAAGTGATATAGGCTCTCCTAGGTTTTAATTATTTCTTCATGTGACGAATTTTATCCTTACCTTTGTCCTTCTTCAACAATGGACAGTCCGGCTTGTAGTGGTCGACTTTCCCACAGTTATAGCAAGAACCCTTAGTTTTTCCACTCTTTTTATCTTCATTCTTGGAAGACTTTGATTGTTTACGAAAGTTGACGAGGTTTTTCTCCGAATGTTGGATACCATTTTTCTTGATATAGCGATTGTATTGCTTCATAAATAATCCCATGTCTTCATTCGAATCCTCTTCCTCGCCATCATTGGATTCACTCTCGCTCGGCTCGTATGCGGAGGACTTTGAACTAGAAGTCGTTAGAGCTATCGACTTCTTTTCCGCTTCCTTGGTCTTGCTCTTTTCCTTCTTCTTTCTTTTCTCAAATTGGTCTAAGCTTATGAGCATTTGCTCGTATTCTTCGAGCTTCCTAAACAATGTTGTGATGTCTAACGTCATTAGGTCGTTGGCTTCTTTGATGGCGGTCACCTTCGGTTGCCAATCCATAGTCAAACACCTCAAGATTTTGTTAGTAGCAACCTCATTGGATATTGGCCTACCAAGTGAATGAATTCTATTGATTAAATGAGTGAACCTCTTTTGCATGTCGGAAATGGTTTCCCCTTACTTCATATGAAATAGGTCGAACTCTTGAGTCAATGTATTGATTCTAGCTAGCTTAACGTCGTTAGTACCCTCACGGGCAACTTGTAGCGTGTCCCACATAGCTTTAGCACTCGTACAATGTAAAACTCGATAATATTCGTCAACTCCCAATGAGGAGATCAGAATATTTCTCACCTTCCAGTCGTAGTTGTACTTTTTCTTGTCTTCTTCATTCCATTGTGCTTCAGGTTTGGGTACTACTACGTTATTCGCATCGGTCATGGTTATTTCCATCGGACCGTTTTGAATAACACTCCATACCTTCCTATCAATAGAATTAATGTGAACACGCATACAATCCTTCCAGTAACTATAATTCTCACCATTAAAAATAGGTCCTCTATTATAAGCCCCTTTTGGTTCGTTTTCCATTTTCTAAAAAGTTATACTTGAAGCACTAGAATTAACAGGTGCTCCTGATACCACTTAATAGACGAAGGCAATTGATCTAGAAGGGGGGGTGAATATATCACTTCTTTTTAAATGCGAGTCGGCGCTAAAATTTATTTTTAAAATATTTTGTGGAAGCGGCCGAGGATAATTCGTCTACACGAACCGAGTTACTGAGAGGATCAGATATACGTAAGCCAAATGGAACGAAAGACTCGAAGAGAAAAATTAGAATCGTAACTTAACAATTAATCAATTTTCCAAACGCACTTAACAAGGTGCAATATCCAATGAGTATTCAAAAATTAAACCAAACATGACAATATATCAAACACCTTGTATGCGCTCAATGTATCGAGCACTTGGAGTGCGTAAAACTCCAAGTTTAGCCTTCTATTATAGTTGATGCAGAATTTTCACTAAGCACAATCCCAAAATGATTGTGCAATGGTTGTCAAAATAATTTTCTGCACAAAGCTATACCAGAATTTTTTATCGATCGATTAAACGATTACAAGCGTAAGCAATTCGAAATATAAATGAGATCAGGAAAAGGAAACGCCACCAGGTTTGTTTAGGCAGTGCCCCTTTCATCCTCGCTTAGGGTACGTCTGCCCCCAATTCTAAAACTAGAATTGAGATATCTATAACTTGTTTGCAAATGTTTTTACAAGAGAAAACTTAGCTATCCCACACTCAAGAACACTTCGTTGATGCAGATACTTTGTCTTCTCTTCCCTTGATTCGAGTCGGATCAAGTGCCTCGAACTTGTTGGAAGAACCTCCGTTTACCGTTACAGGAATGCAAGAACACACAGGTCTTCAATCACCTTCACTCGGCTGATTTTGATCCACACACAGTTCGATCCTCAAACCTCGTTGCACAATCCTCCGGTTAACGCTACTAGATCGACAAAACCTTTCATTCAAGAACAAAAGATCTGATCCACAAGATCTGATCCAAAAAAAAACCAAATCCAATTGATCTTGGAGGGAAAAACCCTAGAGGTTTTATTCAAGAACAAACCCACTGAACCACTCACCTCAAACAAAGATACAACTTTGGACGTTATCACTTCATGATGCAGAAAATCAACAAAAATGATTATGTGTATTTGTTGAAAAAGGTGCAAGATGAAGATGAAAGTAATGAGAGAAAAAGGTTCAATGTATTTCTTTCACTTGTTCTTATTCATATAAAAATATGAGGAACCCACTATATATATGATGCCAAGGACCAACAGAAAAAATAACAGCATTTTGAATAAAGAAGAAAACTAGAAAAATTAGTCACTTACAGCGAGCGGTCGACCGCTCCTTGAAGAGGGTCAGCCTGCGCTGACCCGTGGAAGAACCTGCGCAAATTGGACGACCATGCGTCGACCACTGCAGGGACCATGCATCGACGCATGGCTGCGAAAAATACAGAATGAGAAACCTAGAAGTGTGCGTCGACCGCAGGGTAGGCGTACGCTTACCCGAGCGAGACACACACATTTTCCACCTATAGTGAATCGACCGGACCCATGTTTAGGTCGACTCAAACCTCAAAAATTCTCAAAAATTACTTTTTTGACACAGTTTTAACTATATAGGACCATATTTAACGGATATGCAGGACTCCACCATGTATTTAGACTCATGATTATACAATGCAAAAATTGGAATGCCGACACCAATGAGATGACACCGTCCAAATTACAAACTACTAGCCCTCACATACATTTTGACATCATTAAAATAAAGTTCAAATGAGAGGCACCTTGCCCTCACACCATCTAGCCGTTTCCATGAGTACACACCGCTGACCGCCTCGCGCGAGAAGATTTTCTCCGATTGCGCGAACTCGGAGTTTCGGCAGGCAGAGGTCCGTTTCCCAAAGTAGATACCAGCCAAGCCGAACACGGATAAAGCAAAGTACTCCCGGTTCCACAAGAGCCATGGGCACAAGACGGACGAGTGCATCCACCTCAAGGATGCAATTGAAATCTTGATCAGGGACGGGCACCTGAAGCAGTTTGCGAAGAAGAAAGACGCTCCTCGATAGGATGTTCAGGAATCAAAGAAGCTTGAAGAAGAAGTACCATCCTCGGACAACATTAGTCTTCAGGTCGCCATGAGCATATCATGACCAGAAGATTTATATGTCCCCGATGGGCTCGATATCCCTCTTTACTTCGCTACACATAGCCCCTGGGAAATCTTCCCCTTTGCCATGGTCATATTGGGAGGAGGATTCACCAAGGTGACCGTGGGGTCAGTAAAGAGAAAGTTTGAGCACCTCATCAATACGAGCTCGAACCGGAGTTCTACCCTTGACAAAATCCAGGGAGATTCAGTTCTCATCACCTTCTATTGCCAAGAACTCCTCGGCGGAGCCCTCAGTTCCATTATTCCTCTGCTCATAAGGACGTAGATGGCCAACTTCAATGTTCGGCGAATTCTGGTTGACCAGGGAAGCTCGGTTGACATTATGTACTCCCAACTGTTCTCCACACTTCAGCTGGATGAGACGCACCTGACACCCTATGTAGGCTCAGATCTACAAGGCTTCAACGGTTCAGTCACGAAGCCATGGGGATACGTGGAGCTGATTATCACCTTCGGGGCAGCGAAAATGCCCAGATCCATCAAGGTTCAGTTTCTGGTAATTGATTCCTCATCCCTTTACCAGTGCATCTCCGGACAACCAACGCTGGCTGAATTGATAGTTGTGCCCTCTACAATGCACTTGAAGATGAAGTATTACACTTTTAAAGGGCTCGTCGCCACCCTACATGGAGATATAGAGGCAGCAAGAAGGTGTTTCGAGGGGATGAACACCATCTCCAGCAAGCCTACCCTGCCCTACAGCTCCGACGAGATGAAACCGTTGCCCCGTGTCGACTCCATCGACCTCGACAGCTGGTCCTCCAAGGACGACTTAAGGGACCGGAAAAAGAAGGGGAGGGAAACTCAGTCAAACTTGATTAACCCCTCAACATCAACAAGTAGCGGCGAGCCTGTCTATCCTATGCGGCCAATCTCGGATGGAGAATTCGAGCTAGTCCTCCTCGGAGACATCACCCTCGAGCTTGTCTATCCTATTCTGGCCTGCCACCAGCTCACCATCGACCCCGCCGTTAGGGTAGTAGCTCAACATATGCGCAAGCAGTCCCTGGAAAAAACGGAGGCTGTCGAGCAAGCTGTAAGAGACCTCCTAGAGGCAAATTTCATTTCGGAAGCCAAATACACTACTTAGCTGTTCAACGTTGTACTTATGAAAAAATCTAATGGAAAATGGAGAATGTGTGTTGACTATACTGATCTTAATAGGGTTTGCCCTAAAGACGCCTATCACATCCCCAACATAGACAAATTAGTTGATGATTCTGTCGGTTTTAAATTATTATCTTTCATAGATACATATTCGGGCTACAACCAAATACCCGTGGCCAAAAGCGATAAAAGGTACACAACTTTCATGACCGAATCGGACAACTATTACTATAACGTAATGCCCTTCGGCTAGAAAAATGATGGCGCTACCTACCAGAGAATGATGAACAAAGTCTTCCGAGGAGAGATTAGGGATATGCTCGAGGTTTACATGGACGACATGATCATGAAATCCCAGAATCCGACCATACGCTCTATCTAAAAAAGGTCTTCGACCTGGCCAGGAAGTACAAGATGCGCTTCAATCCGGAGAAGTGCATGTTTGGGGTACGGGCAGACAAGTTCCTCAGTTTCTACCTAATAGGATGAGGAATCGAAGCCAACCCCGAAAAATGCAGAGACTTCTCCGAATTCCCCACGTTGAGTTCAAAAAAATCAATTCAATCTCTGAATGGGACGCTCACCTCACTGTCCCGTTTCGTGGCAAAATCTGCTCAGCATGCGCTCCCCCTTTTCAAACTCCTCCACAAATAGGCAGCTTTTGAGTGGACGGAGGAATGTGACAAATCCCTCCTCCACCTAAAGCAAGCGCTATCGGAACCACCGGTCCTCTCCCGACCTGACAACAGGGAGACCCTCTATCTCTATCTCGTCGTCGCAACCAAAGCTGTCAGTGCAACCCTCATTCGTGAAACCCCATAGAGGCAGAAGCCCATATATTTCACAAGCAAGGCGCTGCAGGGACCAGAACATAGATATCAACAGATCAAAAAAGTAGTCCTGGCCATCATCAACACGGCGATGAGGCTGATGCACTATTTTCTAGCCCACGCCATTGTGGTGCGCATGGACCAGCCCGTGAGGCAACTATTGGGCCGTCCAGACATGGCCGGCAGAATGCTCAAATGGTCGCTGGAGCTGTCCGAGTTCGACATCAAGTACGAGAGCAGAAAATCCCTCAAAGCCCAGGTGCTGGCCGACTTCGTGGCGGAGATGACCTTGCCTATCCTCGTCGAGGTCTCGCTCGCCCTGTCTTTCCCCACCTCCAACAATCAGGCAGAGTATGAAGCTTTCCTTGCGGGTCTACGCCTCGCCGAAGACCTAGGAGCCGAGGAAGTCATAACCTGCACAGATTCCCAGCTCGTGGCCCTCCAGGTACGGGGAGAGTATCAAGCCAAAAACGACAACCTCTCTGAATACTTGACCTTGGTTAAAGAAAAAATGACGAAGTTCACGTCCGTGGAAGTAAAGCATGTTCCCCGCGAACACAATGTCGGGGCAGATGTCCTGTCGAAGTTAGCGAGCACAAAAAAGAAAGGATGAAACAAATTTGTCATCCAGGAGATACTTCCTCGACCAAGCATCGAGAGAACTCCCCCAACCCTCGACGTAAACGTCATTGGTGACAACGACTGCTGGATAACCCCAGTCTACAACTACCTTGCCAAGGGTGAACTACCATTAACCCAAAGAAAGCCAGCATGGTCAGGCGCAGAGCTTGTTCCTATGTCCTGGTTGAAAATAAGCTTTACAGGCGAGGGTTCTCCGTTCCTCTCCTAAAATGCATCAAGGAAAACATGGTCGCCCACATCCCTCGCAAAATCCACGAAGGAATCAACGTCCAGCACCTCGGAGGAAGATCCCTCGCCAGGAAAGCTCTACGAGCAGGATATTATTGGCCGACCATGCAACATAACACGAAGGAGGATGTGAAAAAATGTGACAAATACCAACGTCACGGGGACATGCACCTGGCACCGCCTAACGAGCTCAAAACAATGTCTTCCCTGTGGCCCTTCGCATGGTGGGGCCTGAACATCCTATGACCATTCGTCGTAGGATCAAATCAGAATAAAAACCTGATAGTGGCGCGTGGATTATTTTACAAAGTGGATAGAAGCAGAGGCTCTAGCCAAAATAACTGCCCAAAACATACTTCGTTTCTACAAGCGAAACATTCTTGCCCGCTTCGGAATTCCCCAAGCAATCGTCACCGACAACGGGACACAGTTCACAGACAAAAATTTCCAAAAATTCATCGCCAAACTGGGCACCAAACAACATTTCGCGTCCTTCGAGCACCCACAGACGAACGGGCAAGCCGAAGCAGCGAACAAAGTAATCCTGCAAGGTCTCAAACGAAGACTGGATGAAATAAAAAAACAGTGGGTCGAGGAGCAGCACAGCGTGCTCTGGGCCTACTGAACCATTCCCCACTTGACAATCGAGGAAACCCCTTTCTGATTAGCATACGGGACCGAGGTGGTGATCCTTATTGAAATACACATGCCCTTCAGGTGGACTGAAGCTCCCCTGGACGAGGAGGAGAATAACGAGGCACTAATGGAGGAGCTCGACCTCGTCGAAGAGGTCTGATCAGGAGCCGCCCTCCGTGAAGCCTCGTTAAAACAAAATATCGCAATCAGGCATAACGCTAAAGTCATATGACGAGACTTCCAAGTAGGCAGTCTCGTCCTGAGGAGAAATCACAAAGATTCTCGCGAAGGCAAACTCACCGCAAACTGGGAGGGACCCTATCGTGTTCGAGCAAAAACGAAAAATGGGGCCTACTACCTAGAACAACTCGACAGGAAAGAACTCGCTCAACCATGGAACACCGAAAAGCTAAAACAATATTACATCAAAGGCCACAATAGTCGGCGTGCTCCGTCAAAACGACGAGCACAATGTACCGACCAGAAGTGCGCGCCCCGGTACAAGCACTACATACTAAAATCAATCAAGGTAGGATTTTACTCTAGAATGAGCAAAACCCCCTGTCCGACAGCGGTCCCTCAACTGAACCCTTTGTCGCCACCGTACCACGAAAGGCAGAACGCCCAGCTCGCGATGGGAAGTACACGCCGCAGAACTCAGGCCACAAGCGCGACTGCGAAAACTACTCAGGCCTTTCGACCAGTTCCCCTCACTGTCGAACAACTATTTGTCGAGCAAACTCCGAAACACAGTGAAAAATCATTCGCGAAAACAACCCTTACAAACGGGTACTCGCGACGAGCAGCGTGTGACACTTAGTCAAATCAAGCAGAGTAAAAACATATACGCACAAATATCCAAAATAAATCATACACAAGCGACACCAAGGCCGAAATCACATATCAGAAAATAAAACGGCCACAAGAACCGCGATTGTAAGGATATTACATAAAAAGGGGCCACTCCCCCATCCAGAGACAAAGATACGACCACGAAGGCCGAAATTGTTTTAAAAATTACATAAAGGGGTCAAGCCCTATTCGAAGAAATTACAACATACGACACGCAGGCCGAAAAGATAAAACAAAATCAATCGGCATTTGGCTGCGACTCCTCATGGACAGGCTGCTCATCCTCCTTGCCCAACCTGAGGAAATTAGGAATGACGATCTGGGCATCCACCACGCTGTGGAGGAGCCCTGTCCCCGCGGTAACTAGCTCAACCCTGGGGTTCACAACTTTCAGTTGCTCCACCGTGTTCTTAAAGGCCTCATCAACCGCCCCTAAGCAGTCTCCTCGGCCTGGTTGATCCAAGCGACAAGCTCAACACGAGTCTTCAGACTCTTCACCTCATCGCTCTCGTCCTCGACAGGAGTCGCGAAAACCCGTAAAGCAGCAACCACATCCTCCGAGGCTTTCTTCTCCGCAACCAAGGTATCCCACTCCTCAGTAACCTTGGCCAGCTCCTCCTTGGATTTCTTTGCCGCCTCCTCTGTAGCCTTCAGCCTCTCCTTCAAAACCACGTTGGCAGCCCGAGTCTTCTTCAGCTCCACTTCCTGAAGGGCCTCTTCCTCTGTATAAACCACTGCCATGCCTAAGACTCTCATTAGGGAAACAACGTCCTGGGCCAGCAGCGTCCTCTTGCTCGGACGATCGAGCTCCTCGAACGCCAAAGACTCTGCCCAATGGAGAGCAAGGGATGAGCCTTCGAAGAAATCTCTCTTGTGGAAGCATGGGGGCAGCTCGTACTTGCTTTTCTCCTGTTCGCCGGTCAGGTCGAGGACATATTCTGCCCGAAAGCGCTTGTACCTCGAAGTCACCGGTAACGGGGAAGTCTGGATGGCAACTGTGGCAGATAAAGAGGTCCCCGATCCCGTGGGAGGCGAGACTACCTGCTCGCCAAGGCAGCTTTTGCCGAGTTTTATCCCTAGCTTGGCCTTGGCCGCCGCAGTTTTTACCAAATGTTCTTGAGCCGTGGACATCTTGCCTGCAAAACAACGGACACATGTTAGTAAGCGAAAAAAAAAACAAAACGGGGCAAGCTAAAAAGAAAAATGGCTACCCAAAAGTTCTAGAGCATCCATGTGCGTGCCGCAGTCGAGGAGCTCCTTAGTGTTAATATATCGGGCCTCTACCATGGGCCCCCCATCGTTTTCAAGAATAATATCGCCGCCCCTGGTCACGCAATGGGCAGGGGAGAAACTATCAACGAAGGCCACCACTTGTTATAGCTGGCCAGGTCATCGTCCTTCAACATGGTTGGCTTGGCTATATACTCCTCGGTTTCCCTGGTGAAGTGATCCTTGCTCCAGGCAAAATGGAATTTTTGTTCCCGACTGTCATACCCCAAATTTTGACCACTAAGATTTCCCATCATTGTGCAAATCATCATCACAATATGGAGGAACCATCATACTTCATCAGTCTCCCCAAAGATGGGTGAGCATTCACTATAATCAAAATTAGGGTTTCAAGCCCTCTCTGAGTGCTTAGACAAAGGATCAATCACAGAATGACACGATCTTCAACTTTTCTAACCTCTCAAACATCCACAATAGATCCAGAGGACTCCCACTTCAAGGATTAAGGACAAGGTTGCTCCCTTCTAGGTGGATCAAGTCTCAAGATCGACAGTGTCACCAAGTTAGGGTTTTGGTCGACCAGGGCCTCCAGATGGAAAATTTTCATCTGGGCACAAGCCAATGATCCAAAACCTAACCTAATATACTCCATGGAACCTCATGGACCCAATCATCAAGTCAATTTTGCCTCAGGGGATGCATTCATCAAAAATCAGGAATTAGGGTTTCTTGACCTAATTCACCCCTAAGTTGACTTTTGGGACAAGCCATGAGGCAATACCTCAAGAGAGGGTTTGAGGGTCTCTAATGAACTATATTGATCCATTTGGAACAATGGATTAATCCAAGAAGCTTGAGCAACAAGTCTCAATTTCATCTACATCACAATTAGGGTTTTAAGGAAAAAGTCAACTGTAACTTTGACTTTTGACCAGGACATGCTCCCAAGCCCTAAGACATGATTCAATATACCCTATAACACCCATGGAACATGTCCATCAAGTTTGATTTATGTCAAGGACATGATTTCCTGAAGAATTGCACAGTTTGGAATTCATCTGATAAAAAGTCAACTGTGCACAAAAGTCAACTTTGACTTTTTGAGATTTTTCACCAAAATGGATTTTTAACCCTAAAATGATGTTAATGTATGATTTGAATCATCATTCATCAAGAAAAATCAAGAAAAGTTGGATAACTTGTAAAAGGGGTAACCATAAAACTTAGAAATTTTTCTAAGTCATGAAAAAGTGCCACTAATGCACCAACTTTGGAGGGCCATAACTCCTAAACCACAAGGCCGTTGTGCCCCATTCAAAGCTTGATTTGTAGATCTCATTGCCCTCTACAAAGGCTTCATACTGACCTATGTCCAAATTCCTCATGGATTTTGAGTTATGGAGTGATCAAAATCAAGAGAAAACACTTTGTTCCAACACTTAGTGAAAATTTCACTAAGTCAGATTTTGCCTTACTTTTTGCCAAATGTAGGGGGATTTTTCACTTGGATTCAAAAGAGATCAAAACCAAACATGTTCAAACAGTTGTTGTATCATGTAAGGGCTTTCCAAAATGGTCAAGAACATTACCAAATTCAACTTACACCATGAGATATGACATTGGCAAGTTGCCTTGCTGAAATCTGTCAAAGGCAAGGCAGAATTTGCAATTTTGCTCGATTTGCCAAAATCAGCCAAATTCAAATGCTCTTATCCACTTGGACACATCTGAGGATTAAATCTAAAGGGGACAATCACTGAGCCAAGCCTCCAAAGTCCATGGAACAAGAAATAGCATGTTGAACCTAGAATGGCCAAAATAGGGACAAGACTCCAATTTTGGATTGAAGCATTCAATGAAAGCATCAAGGTGGCATGGACTGAGCCATTCTCAACTGAATTCAGTCAAGACTTATCCAAGACCAAGGGAACCACAACCCTGTGCCCTAACCTCTAGTCAATTGCTAGAGGAAACTGGGATTTCCATTGGCCAACATTAAACAAACACCTGCTGCAGTTGCCATTCACTGTGGATCCCAAAATAAACTTGCTCTACTATAAATAGAGCTCAATTGTGGCCAGTTTGAGTACACCAAAGCCATCAAACAGATGCTTTCCTCAAAATCTCTTCTTTCACTCCAATTTTGCCTTCTAAGGCAAGTCACTATCGGATTTTGAGTTTGAGAGCTTTTCCAATCAAACCAATCACACACACACACCTCACATACATCATATATAAGTGATCCAAACACTCACATAACATCTGGAACACATATTTCACAAAATCACCAGCCAATTGCTCAAGTTCTTGACAGATTTGCAGTTGGGGTACCATCTCAAGTTCCAAACCATTTCAATCCATTCCAAGCATTCATACACACTCCATGGCACCTAGGGAAGCTATCCAGATCATTGGAACCTAGCTGTAACACCTCCAACACAAATCACGATCACCAGCTGCAAGTGGTAAGCATGAGCTCTTCTAACTCTATGATCCATGCAATTTTTGCTGCACAATAATTTGGCCATATGTTCATAATCATGCATGGAATGTTTCCCCTCAACTAATTGTATTGTTTGAATCGTGTATCAAAAATCCTAGCCTTCATGCAGAAATTAGGGTTCTTGAGGATTTTTCGTGATTTCTTGTTATATGTTTAATTTAAATGAAATTAAATACCATAGACATGATCGTGAGGTTGAAACGAGTTGATTGGTATGTGGATTGCAAGATATAATCAAGTATTCAGTGAGATTGGAGAGAAAATGCAAATCTGGGCAAACCCAGAACACGCGCGTGTTCTTGGCGCCATTTTTTGAATATTTGAATATTTGAATTTTGTGATTTTATTTAATTGATTCAAAAATTAATTTCTCTCTGAGTTTTAGTGATTTTGAGTTGATTCTTTTTTTAATAATTCACAAAAATGTTAAAATATTTTATTTTCCCAAAAAATCCCAAAAATATTATTTATTTTATATAATTGATATTTTTGCAAAGAATTAATATTTTAATTGTTTTTGACATTTAAAATATTTTTTCCACCTTGATTTTGCAACTTTTAATGCTTTCTAATTATTTTGTAGGTCAATACTTAATTTTTGAAGCATTAATCCAAGATCACAATTTGTTTTTCATATGTTAAACAATTTTGATCATTTTAATTGAATTTTTATTCAATTAAATTCAATTTTGAAAACAAATTAGGGTTTTTGGATTAATTCAACCCTCATAAATCATTTTCAAAAACACTTTGGGCCTCTAATAGAGTGTAAGACCCAATCCTTTTTTGACTAAATCATTTTTGGGCCTCAGTATATTGTATAAGTTTCGATACCGTAAAAAACAAACGGCGCGATCGTCGCTCGCGATCTCGCCCACTTACCTTCCCCGTATTTAAAAAAAAGGAGGGAAAGATAATGAAGTTAGCTATATATGCTTGATACTCAAACCAGGAAAAACACTCATCAAACGTGAATGCAAAATGATAACTATAATACCCAACAGCAGCAGCAACCACGAGTTGAATTATAGGACATAGTATACTACAAAACTATAGGTTCTCTAGTAATACTATTTCTCATATAGTAAAATTCAATACAAAGACTCATGTCTCATGCTGACAAATCACTGATTATGTATCATTGATGACAACAACAGTAGTTCCGGTACCTAAGAATTATAATCAGCGAATTGGCGATTACCATTCCAAAGAGTCCGTTTTAGTGTTTGGCGATTACCATTCCAAAGAGTCCGTTTTAGTGTTTGACATCTTTTACCATCACCTTTGCTTTGCTGCAGCCTGCATTAGAAATGAGTCAAGAAGACAGGTAAGATATAAATGCCAGAGGTCATACAAAGTGTTGCTACTATAAGACAATGGAACGCATAGATTGTACACAGAAGAGATGAGCAGTGTATTTTTGTTTTCATTCAGAATTGGTTCCTAATATAACCATGTGAAAATGTTTGACAGACAGATAACTAGAATAGAACAGAAGAAAAAATGGTATTTGATAGACGGATAACTAGAATAGAACAGAAGAGAAAATGGTATGTGACCTGGAGACAGATAATGGTGTCGAGCCTATTTGTTGATAAGGCTCAATCCCACCATCGTCAGTAGAGTTTTTATTGAATAGCATCAATACTGGAATAAAGAGTTTAATTACAAAAGTAGAAAACTATCAAATGTAAGGAATAGCTGATGAAGTTGTCTTATTACCATTACAAAATTCCTCCTCAGTTTGGTTACTATATAATATACCTAATACTGGGATATATGGGTTAACTTCTACCACAATTATTCCGATATTTTAAATAATAGAAAAGCAAAAGTACTCAAATTCCATTGGCTTCAACCACACTATCCAAAATATGAAACTAACATCCAAGTGCATAAGCCCTTCAATACCATGCGAATGGACAATAATACAACAATCACGATTTCACATGTAGATTTAAATAAAATGTTAAATAGCAGCTATAGTTGCGCAATAACATAGCTGAATTTGAACTACTCGCTATTGTTCTGCAATAAGTCATTTAACACACAATGTTGTCAAATAGTAAATATAGCCGAGATTAACATCAGATTTTTTTAAAAAAATGCTCTGTATCAAAACCTAATGATTCACACTAACCACTAGTGTAAACTTAGAAGCAAAAAACCGGCAAAAACCATAACGGAAAAGTGCACAAGAAAATGGCCTACCTTTTGCAGTTTCATTAGAACAGAATCCTCAAAAGCTTGATAACCAGACCCAAATAGTTTACTCGGCACTTCAGATTCAACAGACTTTGGAGAACCCCAAGAATCTGCAGGCATTGCAGGTTTAAGTGGTAAAACCAACAATGGATTAGCAAGATGACCAATCACATTCCCAATTGTAGCAACCTGAAAAAGCCACAATCACAAATCAGCAAATCACACACACAAATCCTTACCATCACCATTCAAATACAATTAACAAAAACAACAACAACAATAACACTTAAATTCAACGAACACCATTAGCTAAGAAACTTACAGCTCCTTGTTTAGTTGCCATGACAACAAAAGCAGAACACTTTTTCTTATTCCTTCTGATAACATCTTCAACTTCACCAAACTTTGAAAACAATTCCCTCAACTTATCCGCTGAATAATCTTCACCGTCCTTCTCCCACGAAACTTTCAGAACCTTCTCTTCATCAGTTCCACCACCACCACCACCGGAAGTAGTATTTTCTTTCTTGGAATCAAAACCAGGCACAACTTTCTTAGCGTGCATAGCACGAATTCGAGCAATCTCATCTTTAAGCTGCTTAGCAATCCTATCCTCCTCCTCCCTCTCCTTGGCAGCGGGATCGGGAGAGAATGCATCGCGCTCTCTCCGTTCAAGATCAGAAACCATTTTGCGGCGCTTTCCGTCGCGCTGAGATTGACGGAGCTCGTTATCACGCTTGACGCGAAGAAGATCGTCGAATAGCTTGCGAGCTTTTTCATCTTTGAGGATGTCATAGGAGGTTCGAAGCTGTTGGAAATTGGAGGCGGCGTTGGGGTCGTGGCGTCTTTTGTCAGGGTGGAGTTCTAGAGCCTTGGATTTGTAGGCTTTGTTGATGTCTTTATCGGTTAGGTTTGCACCTTCTTCGCCGGAAGGTAACCCTAGCACCGTGTAGTGATCGACGGTTGCGTCCATTGTTTTAGATTGTGTGTTTGTTTGAACGAATGTTTTTTTGGGAAAGAATTTGGATGAAAGATGAAAAGAGGTTTATGTAGGTTTTTGAATGATTTACTTCTAGGTAATAACTCTTTCCACCCGTATATGTCATCTCACGCCACATTAAAAGATTCGTAATTTCTCAAATTCAAATGATAGTTGGTGGTCTGAAGATACATCTTTTTCCTTTTTCATTTTCTTAAAAAGTTTTCAAAACAATATTTGGGCTTTGCAATATTCAACCTTCTCATCCATTAATTCAAACATCTACAACCTTGAAACTTCTCCTTCTTTCCAACATCTAAACATTCAAGCTACTTCTCATCATTTTGATTAGGCGGTATTTCAAAATTTAATCTCTTTTTTATTTTTGGGTTAATTGTACGAAACCCCCTGCCAATAGGGCGGGATTTGATTTTCCCCCCTCAAGTTTTTTTTTTATGGACGCCCCCTCATAAAACCAAACTCAACCTTTTACTACAGCCTTTTACCACACCCCTACATTTATGGTTTTGTGTATGTGAAATTATTCAAAATTCCATTCTTGATTTCCCCCCGTGAAATTAGGGTTCAGTTCAGTGGTGGACAGTTCCGTGTGCGAAGAAGACGACGAAGCCATGGCTGGGAAATGCGAAGAAACCGGCGAATCGTCTCAGCCAGGTAAGTATTAATCCAAAGCTTCGTTACTTGAATTTAACATTGATTGTAATAGATTTTCTTGCATTGACAGAAACGTGAACTGTTTAACACCGTTTTTCATCACGGTGGAGAGTTTGTAATGCTAAGTGATGGAGAGACGAATTACATGGGTGGTGTTACGACTTTGATTTCTGGGGAACACATAGATAACTGGACTATGGCTCACATTGAAAACTTAGTAAATGGGTGGGGTTACTTAGTTGGGTCGTATAGGTTGTGGACCAAAATCCTAGAAATAGATCCTAATCATTTCCAGATTAAGAATGATGAGGATGCTTATGATTTCGCTGCTTATGCTTGTGCGAATCAAGTTGATGGGGAGATGTTTTTGGAACACGATGCAATGGGAAGTAGAAGCAGTCCTAGTTGTGTGAATGAAATGACTGAGTTAGATGGTAATGATGAAGAGGTTGTTGAAAGGTTGAACGATAGTGAGGATGAAATGACGACTGCTCTTGTGGATGGGTTTGATGGTATTGATGTGACTATACCAGTTAGTCATGGTCCAGTTATAGCAGGGCTGTTACCTTGTCCAAGTAAGAAAAAAAATGGATGATGAGGAGTATTTTAGTGAAGAGATATTTAACAGTGATCCTGATAACTCAGAAGATGAAAAAAGGCCAAAGTTTGAGAAGTTCAAGAAAGAGCATCTTGATAAGAATTTTAAGTTCAAGTGGGGTATGTAGTTCAATTCTCTAGATGACTTTAGGGAGGCCATTCGTGAGTGGACAGTTTTAAATGGGAGGGAAATAACATTTGTGAAAAATGAGGGGTATAGGGTGAGGGTTGAATGTAAGGCTAAATGTGGTTTTTTAATGCTTTGTTCAAAGGTGGGCCATAAGCACACATATGCCATTAAGACTATAAAGGACACCCACACATGTGCTAGGGTTTTGGATAATAGATCTGCAAATTCAAGGTGGGTGGCTAAGTATGTTGTAAAGAAAATTCAAACTTCTGAAAGAGTAAGGATCTGTGATATTATTCAAGATATGAGGCAAAACTATTCAGTGGGTATAACTGTAGCTAGGGCATGGAAGGCTAAGATTATTGCAAGACAAATCATAGAGGGAGATGCAGACAAACAATATGTCAATCTGTGGAGATATGCTGCTGAGTTGCATAAGGTGAATGTTGGAAATACAGTTAAGATCAACATTGATAGACCATCACCTTCCATTCAACCAAGATTTGGTTCTTTTTACTTCTGCTTTGATGGATGTAAAAAAGGGTTCATCAATGGCTGTAGACCCTTCATTGGGGTTGATGGGTGTCACTTGAAGACTAAATATGGAGGGCAACTCTTAATAGCTGTGGGTAGGGACCCCAATGACCAGTACTTCCCACTGGCCTTTGGTGTTGTGGAAACAGAAACAAAGGAATCATGGAGGTGGTTTATATAACTTTTAATGGAAGATGTTGGAAGAGAGAATATATCTGTTTTTATTTCAGATCAGCAGAAGGTAATACATATAAAAGTCCTTTAAATTGGTATTTTGTTTGATGTCCTACTATTTAACTAATCCTTATCATTGTTTTTGTTTTAGGGTTTGGTTGCAGTATTTGAAGAAATGGATGCTAGAATTGAGCATAGGCTATGCTTGAGACATTTGTATGCAAATTTTAAGAAGAAATTTGGTGGTGGAGCACTCATAAGGGATCTAATGATGGGAGCAGCCAAGGCAACATACCATCAGGCATGGATGCAGAAGATGAATGAATTGAAGGCAGTAGATGTAAGGGCTTGTGCATGGCTAGTGGGAGTTCCTCCTAAAAGTTGGTGTAAGCATGCTTTTAGTTTTTATCCTAAGTGTGATGTATTAATGAATAACATTGCTGAATCTTTTAATGCCACAATTCTAATTGCCAGAGATAAACCTATATTGACAATGTGTGAATGGATTAGGAAATATCTGATGAATAGGTGTAGTAATTCCACCTTGAAACTTGAAAAGTGGCCACACAAAGTTATGCCAATTTCTAGGAAAAGATTAGATACTGAGGTAGCTATGAGTGGTCAATGGTTGCCAAATTGGGCTATGGAAGAAAAATTCCAGGTCACTCATTGTTATAACAGACAGGAATTCATTGTTGACATAGCTAAAAGGTCCTGCAGTTGTAATTTTTGGGAGTTAGTTGGTATTCCATGCAGACATGTTGTTGCTGCATTCGGATTTATGCAGCATAACCCAGAAAGCTTTGTTCATGAATGTTACACTAGGTAAAAGTATGCCATGTGTTATGGGTTTGCTGTTAGCCCTATAAATGGACAGGACATGTGGCCTGAGGTTGAGAGTGAAGAGCTCATTCCTCCTAACTACAAAAAGGGCCCTGGTAGACCAAGAAAATTAAGGATTGGGGAGACTGGTGAGGAAGGTGCTAGAAGGAGGCTTCCTGGTGTATCTTACAGATGCACTAAGTGTGACAAGTTTGGACATAATGTGAAGTCATGCAAGAGCAAAAGGCAAGATCCAAATGCCTTAAAAAGAAAGGTACGTGTCTAGTTTATTATGTGTGAATGGATTTGATGTATTGGTATATGTTCAATGGTTGTTAATTTGACTCCTTTGTTATGTGCAGAAAAGGAACACTAGTGCAAATGTCACAACTGGTGCTACACAACTAAATGAAACATCTGGTGCAACTGTCACAGCTGGTGCTACACAAACAAATGAAACATCTGGTGCAACTGTCACAGCTGGTGCTACACAAACAAATGAAACATCTGGTGCAACTGTCACAACTGGTGCTACACAAAGTGAGGCTTCATTGTTTGGGGACATCAGTGATGATATGATTTCAAGCCTATTCGACATTACTACAAGTGTACAAACAACAACAAGTATCAGATCAACATGTACCAAAGATAAAGGCAAGGCTAAGGTCAAACAAGAATTCAAACCATTGAGAAAGAGATCAAGTGAGAGAATTAAGGAAAATTGGTTTAAAAAACCAAAACATTTCTCTGGTCCTGGTTCTGACCCAAACCAACCTCTGTGCTTGAATGAAGAAGGAGAAAGTAATGCCTCACAAGCTACAAGGAAGGCTCCAAAGACTACTCCAAAAAAGGCTCCAAAGACCACTCCAAAAAAGGGTTCAAAGAGTACTCCTAAGAAAGCTCCAAAGAAAAAATTAATTTATGATCTATAATCTTTTATAATTGTACAACATTTGTAATGTTTATGACAGCTTGGTAACATTTGTAATGTCTGACTTATGCACACTTTTGGTGCTAGTTTCTTTTGTCATGTTTGAATTATGCACACTTTTGGTGCTAGTTTGTTTTGTGATGTAAGACAGCATAGTATTGATGTTTGACAACAAACTTTGTAATGTTTGACAGCAAATTTTGTTATGCAAATGTTACCAACTTTTGTTATACATAATTGTTGTTTTACTGCAAGATACAAAACACTTTTGTAATGTTTGACACAACTTAAACATCATTCATATTACACCAAAAATTAAACAGACTCTTAAACATCATTCTTATTACACCAGAAAATAAACAGGCTACACCATAAATCTACACCATAAATCTTTCCATTCCATTGATAACAAATTACATAAAGCTACAGAAACATAATGCTTACTGCTAAATGCTAACAACAGGTTTACATTAAGTTATATAATCATATTGTTTTACACAAAGTTAACCAAAAGAGCAATAATCAAACAACACAACACAATTTCTATCTTGAGCTTCATATTAATACTTCTTTGTGCTTCAAGCTTCATCTTCGACTTCTCCAATTTCTTTGTAACTGCATCAAAATTCGCTTGTAGGATCTCACACTTCTTACAAATTGTGCCAAAAATGCTTCTTGAGTCTCCAATTTCATCATCCCATAAGAATAACTCACAGTCATTCCCAGTCTACAAAACTGGAATTACACAACTGTTAACATTGCTAAAAATCAAACCTTGAATTCACATTTTGCCAATTAATCCAGAAAGATACTTACCCCAGCATTGCGGCATTTCCAGAACTTTCTATTGCGATTTTTACTTGTGTTGGAGACCCACATCTTCATTGCTCTATCACAACCACATCTGGGTAAACCTAGAAATGAAACCGAATTTTCGTTGCTTCCAATAGACATGCTCATGCTTCTAAAACAGAACGAACGAAAAATGGCCAGAGGGGATGACGATGATGATTCACGAATGGAGGAAGGAAAGGGAAGAAAAACCCTAGAATTTGTTGAAGATGATTCGTGAATGAAGATGATGTCACATACACAAAACCACAAATGTAGGGGTGTGGTAAAAGGGTGTAGTAAAAGGCTGGGTTTGGTTTTATGGGGGGGGCGTCCATAAAAAAAAACTTGAGGGGGGGAAAATCAAATCTCGCCCTATTGGCGGAGGGGTATCGTACAATTAACCCTTTATTTTTTTATTTGTAGATATTTGTTTAGGTTAATGGTAGACTATCTCAAACATGCATGGAGTATTTTTAAGATAGGTAAGGCAGAAAATTCGTTGCTGGCATGGGAGAAAAAACGCAGGTTTGTTCGGAGAAGCATCTTTGCACTTGCTCTACATGATTTTCGGAGATGCATCTCCGGATTGTACTTAAACAAAAATTTGGGGGATTTTGTGGTATTTGTGAATTTCTCCTAACATGTTTATATATGTTTATGTTTCTAACGCCTGAGCAATGGCTGAAAACAACGTCGATCGGATTAGGCTCGGGCATGTGTCCCGAACTGTGTTGGTACGGCGATAGAGGGTCACGACAGCGAGGGCCACGAGTTGCTGATAACTCGTTTGATGATGCATCTACTTTGTCGCACCGGTCGTCAGGCCTCTCAAGTATATGATGCAGCAGAATTTGAAGTTCCTGAAGCCCTTGTTAACCTTAAAGCCCATGAAGGTCAGGAGGAAGCCGCTGCCGATCCCGATGCCTCATTAGAGAGTTAACCATGAGGATTTGACACCTTCTTACTTCATCTTTATGCAGACCATGGTGCTAGGCATGACTGACATGAAGAGGTATATTAATTTTCTTTTGCAATACATATGTCATCAACAAATTAAATCTATATTTAGGGTTATATTTTCTTTTTATATAAGCATGAGTGTTTGAAAATGAATAACCACATTGTTGTTTGGTTCGTTGATGTTATCTGGTATTTCAATTTTGCCAGTTTATGTTCTTCAAACCACAACATGCATGCGACTTTTGCTGAGAGGTGGCACTCAGAGATATCATATTTCCACCTACCTATAGGCGAGACGACTATCACCTTAGATGACGTCTCATGCCTCCTACATCTTCCCATAAGGGAAAATTACTAGACCACGAGAGGTTTGTTACCTCTTGTTCCTGGTTGGCATGTTCATGTTTGTGGACAAAAGTGTAATCTATATTGATGTGGTTTACCTTAAGTACTTCATCGACCTGACTGTGACTCACGAGTACAACTAGGGGGGCCGCCTGTTTGGTCTACCTGTACTTGAAGTTGGGTAATGGTTGTCTTTGGAAGACAAAGCAGATGACAGGGAGTTGCATGTTGCTTACGGTAATTTATTGTTGCCAATGTTTTCATAATTCATTTGCTACACTTGTTATTAATATTGTATCCAAGCCATTTTCTAGGATGGACCATCTCTCACTTCCCTTGCTTCACCCAGTGGAAAGATGTGAATACGTACAATAAGGACTAGCCACATGCAGTCACTTTTGTTTCATATAAGGGGAATAGTGTGGTCAAGCCATTCAGCGTCTCTCTTAACTATATAGTACCAAACGACGTTTGCTTCTGTCCATACGAGGGTCACCGCCAAACACGTAGTTTGACGTCATATCCTTATACTCTGAATGGCTAGCATGTGGGTCATCTATTATGTATCCTTATTTTCCCGAGTGAGTGATGCACAAGTTTGGTTACTTGTAGGTTATTCTAAGACCTCCCCATGAGTCTGCTTCTCCCCTCGTCTGCCGCAGTGATCTATAGGTGATACTGGATGATTTCGAGAGACACTTGGTACCCAAGGAGTATCTTCGGGAGCCAACTCATCTACATTGGGCATATGTTGAGGGTTACATGACATAGTTCTATAGGATGTCACACCCTATCATGATACCAGACGCTCCTGGAAGAACACCTAGGCCAGCTAACCTGAAGGTACTTGAGGTTCAGGATGAGTAAACCAATAGCTTGACGGTGGGTTGTTGGCGTGGTGCGAATATGGGTAGATGAGCCATACATGCAGGACTCTTTGAGGATGACACTTCCCAGTTGGCCCTCGTGGAGAGCATGGTTGTCGAGTTAAGTAATGTTGTGCAGTACAGACGGCGGAGGAGGCAGGAGGTTAGACATACCCAGTACTTAGTTTATGTTTGGATGTATTACTTTTTGTATTTTTGGACAAATGTTACGTATAGTGTTGTCTTTTTGGATTAATGTATGAATTTTTATTTACATTTATCTTTAACATATATTCATTTTAATTTGGTTTTTACTATGATATAACTTGGCCTCAAAATATTACAATGTTGGAACAATGGTGTTGCTATAAAATGATTCAGGGGGTTTCTGGAGATATATCTCCGAAATAATTTATCCTTTGCAACTAACACGCTTCCAACACCATTTAATTGACTTCGGGAAACAATTTGGAGATGCATATCCGGATACACACAAATAATATACGAAGATGCATCTTCGAACTATATTTTGTTCAAATTGGGGTGGCTATCAGAATAGCGCAGTTTGGGAGATTTTTGTGCATATATAATAAGGGAGAGATTTTGGTGTGATTTGCATATATAAGGGTGGAAAGAGTAATATCCATTAATTCAACTTATATCAGAACGGATCAATTGAGCCAGTCCAAAAGTGATAAAACTTTGTTTATTTTAAATGATAATTTATTTAAAATCACACAACATACTAATAATGTGTCTAAAATAGCTGAAATTAGTAATAGAGTTCCAAATATAAAAATAAATAAATAAATAAAATGCAATCTAATAACATAAATAAAAAATTGCACTCATTATAATTCATTCAATCAAATATGAAGACTGTTGTAAATGTGCCTTAAAACCTTTGTTGATGAAGTGCAAGAAAACATATTTTGGAGATTGCATTTACCGCAAAAATCAGAAGTTTTAGAAAGTCGGACAAAAAGCCGAGAAAAAAATCTGTCGATGAATAGTGACATCCATACGATGAATAGTGATATCCTTACGAATGAATGGTGGCATCCGTACAGTGAATAGTGTTGTCCGTACGGTGAATAGTGTTTTCAAATTTTCGGGCTTTTTTTGACTCGGTCCTTGGATCCATGTGATTTTGGGCTTTGTTTGTTGGGTATTTGTTTTTATAAATATGTATCTCTTATATGGTTCGTGTGTGACAATCTTAGAGTTTACACCAACAAGGGAGAGCAAGGGTTTAAAGGTATAACATATGGTTTCAGCTATTCACAAGGAAAACCTTAGAAAAGCAAAGGTTTAGGGAAATCTTTGGAGTTGTTTAAGTTTATTGTGAAACATTGTTACACCTTGGGTTTGAGTGATTCATACATTGAGAGTTGGAGAGGTTGGGAAACACTTTGGTAGAAAATAGGGTTGTTCTTGGGAACCTGTAGGCGAAGGCTATTTTCTTGTAACTCATCTGTAATCTCCTGTAACAACTTTCTGAGTATAGTGAATTGGAGAGCTGCTCTCTCCCCTAGAGTTGATCGTTTGATCGAACTGTGTAAACAAACCTTTAGTTTTTCTTGCCTTATTCTGTTATATTATCTGTGTACAAATTATTATTGCTGAAAACCATTTATTTTGGTTTCTATTGTTCTTTGCCTCACAAATTGATATTAAATTTTGTTGTAATTCACAACAAGATTCACAACAAAGACCACTTTGAAACTACTTATTGGAATAAATTTAATAAATAATCACATAATCATACTCAATAAAAAGATGGGTTAAATATGTTTTGATCCCTATAAATAATTCATAATTTGATTTTAGTTCCTAATAAAAAAACTCATTCAAAGAATGATCCTTCTAAATTTTTATGTCCCCAGTTTTCGTCTTTGTCGTCTATTTGGGTTAACGGAAGCTGGCGTAGACTTCCAGATGGAATTTTTTTTTTTAAATGTTTGAATAAATAACTTCCAAGTTGAACATAACTAATAACATTATATCTGAATAGTCAAATTAATTTTTTTTTATTCCATGTCATCTTATCATGTTATTAGTTATGTTCAACTTGGAAGTTATTTATTCAAACATTTTTAAAAAAAAAATTCCATCTGGAAGTCTACGCCAGCTTCCGTTAACCCAAATAGACGACAAAGACGAAAACTGGGGACATAAAAATTTAGAAGGATCATTCTTTGAATGAGTTTTTTTATTAGGAACTAAAATCAAATTATGAATTATTTATAGGGATCAAAACATATTTAACCCATCTTTTTATTGAGTATGATTATGTGATTATTTATTAAATTTATTCCAATAAGTAGTTTCAAAGTGGTCTTTGTTGTGAATTACAACAAAATTTAATATCAATTTGTGAGGCAAAGAACAATAGAAACCAAAATAAATGGTTTTCAGCAATAATAATTTGTACACAGATAATATAACAGAATAAGGCAAGAAAAACTAAAGGTTTGTTTACACAGTTCGATCAAACGATCAACTCTAGGGGAGAGAGCAGCTCTCCAATTCACTATACTCAGAAAGTTGTTACAGGAGATTACAGATGAGTTACAAGAAAATAGCCTTCGCCTACAGGTTCCCAAGAACAACCCTATTTTCTACCTAAGTGTTTCCCAACCTCTCCAACTCTCAATGTATGAATCACTCAAACCCAAGGTGTAACAGTGTTTCACAATAACCTTAAACAACTCCAAAGATTTCCCTAAACCTTTGTTTTTCTAAGGTTTTCCTTGTGAATAGCCGAAACCATATGTTATACCTTTAAACCCTTGCTCTCCCTTGTTGGTGTAAACTCTAAGATTGTCACACACGAACCATATAAGAGATACATATTTATAAAAACAAATACCCAACAAACAAAGCCCAAAATCACATGGATCCAAGGACCGAGTCAAAAAAAGCCCGAAAATTTGAAAACACTATTCACCGTACGGACAACACTATTCACTGTACGGATGCCACCATTCATCCGTAAGGATATCACTATTCATCGTATGGATGTCACTATTCATCGACAGATTTTTTTCTCGGCTTTTTGTCCGACTTTCTAAAACTTCTGATTTTTGCGGTAAATGCAATCTCCAAAATATGTTTTTTTGCACTTCATCAACAAAGGTTTTAAGGCACATTTACAACAGTCTTCATATTTGATTGAATGAATTATAATGAGTGCAATTTTTTATTTATGTTATTAGATTGCATTTTATTTATTTATTTATTTTTATATTTGGAACTCTATTACTAATTTCAGCTATTTTAGACACATTATTAGTATGTTGTGTGATTTTAATTATTTTTTGAAAATACTTGTTTATGAAAGTTCAAAGTTTTTTAATAATAAATAAATTTTAATATATTATTTTTACTCCATTTTTAATATTTATCTCTTCTTTAAGACTTAATTAGTGTTGAAGTCCTTTAACTTAATTTCAGATTTTACTTTAGATTATTATCTAATAAACGTTACATATTAGTTCCTTAAAAATGATTTCGTTAACTAACTCAATCCTTTCTATTAAAATGTGAGAAAAAACGTTAATTGTTGGTAATATGACACAACAGCAAATCAATTGTCAAAAAGTTAGTTAGCATATATATTAAAAAAATATTTACTATTTAAATTTGAGGACTTTGATTTCGGAAGTTAAAGCCACCCACAAAATGTTAATAATGTGTAAAAAATAACAATTCTTCTGCTTTCCTTCCATATCAAAAACACATGAATAATGAATACAAAAACTTAGAGCAGCCTAACTAGAATGAAATAACTTCAGGCACAAACTCTAATGTCTAAAATACATCGTGCACAATTTTATTACTTTCTGTATGCCAAGAAATAAAAAACTTAACGCTAATCAGGATAACTAGAATGAAAAATTACAGAAAATGAAAACTTACATAGAGCAAAGAGTTGTCGTGAGGATGAGGCAAATTAGATGTCATGTATAAGTGTCTCAATTCCATACTCAACGCTTTTATTAAAATATATAATGAGTAAAAATAAGCAGCATTAATGTCTAATGTAACCAACACATCCATGTTAGCAGATCTTCTCCTTAGTGCATGATATGATTCCACATAGAACCTAATAATAGTAATAACAATGGCCATTATAAAATGATTATATAAACGTGTATATACAGAAAACCAATTTGATTTCATTAAAAATTAAAAAAAAGTTAGATCAAGATTCAAATTTGATTAATTAGAGTAAAACTCACCAAAAAGACAAATGATAAACAAGCAAAATAAAGAAAAAGAAAAGAAACAGTAGAAAAAGTTGCTTCTCTAATTCCTCCGTCAAAACTTTAGCATCCATGGAAGTGTTGCTTTTTTGGCTTAATCGACTCTGGCATAGCCATATTACCCATATTTTCATGTACACATCCTTGATTATACTTATCTGAATTCGACAAACAAGATTCCGTCTTTGTTGGTTGATCATTCTCAGACTTCAAAATCGAAGATACGGGGTTGCTACTAACACTAAAAACTGTTGGATTTTCATCCTCATGCTTTACTGCTCGATCTTTTCCCCTTTGATGGCGCAAAATCATAAAAGCAAAAAAAATCAATTTTCAATTCAATAATTATTATGAATTAAGATAGATAAAGATAAAGAACAACCCAATAACAGTTAAAATTGGAGTTGTATAAGAACATGAATTTCGAGGCGATGAAGAAATACTTGACTTGCCATCACTAGCAGAAGATTTATTATTATTGGTTTATGTGGTATTTGGATTAAACTCTAGTGCAACAAAGGTAGTTTCATGGTTCGACATGAGTTGTGCATGCTGGAGTCAAAGTCTGTTCAAGCATGTTGTCGAAATATGTTAGCTTTGTGTTTAAGTTAGCATGTCGAATTGGGTCTTGCTTGTAAGCCCAATTGTTAAGTTAGCTTGCAGTCTAAGTTAGTTTAGTAGTCTATAAATAGACTAGTTCTATCAGGTTGTTGAGAGAGGTTAATTATTGGAATTCACTTATAATCTTTAAACCCTTATTGAGAAAGTGAATAGAAAAATAATTTTAACCAATTCTTATTCTCCTTCTTCCTTCTCCCCTCTCTTTTGTAAAGCCTAATAGGGTTTCTTATGTTTGTTCAAGAAACTCAATATTTATCTCATAACTTTATTCTGTTATTGACGATATTGTTTCACAACAAACTGGTGCGGTGAGCGTGGAGGAGAAGATGTTGTCAACAAAGTATGAGATTGAAAAATTCACCGGTGTGAATGATTTTGGTTTGTGGAACTTGAAGATGCAAGCCCTTCTTGTTCAACAAGGTTTTTTAGAAGCATTGAAAGGATCAGAGAAGATGAAGGCTTCCCTATCGGAGAAGGAGAAGATAACGATGGTCGAAAAAACCCACAGTGCCATTGTATTGAGTCTCGGTGATAAGGTTATCTAGCAGGTTTCAAAGGAGAAAACAGTAGTTGGCGTGTGGACTAAACTTGATGGTTTGTACATGATGAAATCATTGGTTAATCATCTCTACCTGAAGCAAGCTTTGCATTCATTTAAGACGAGTCAAGACAAAGCCTTGGCTGAGCAACTAGATATGTTTAACAAGTTGATTCTTGATCTTGAAAATATCGAGGTCAAAATTGATGATGAAGATCAAGCATTTTTGCTGTTGTGCTCTTTACCTAAGTCTCATGCTCACTTCAAAGAAACTCTCTTGTATGGAAGAAATTCGTTGACCTTTGAAGATGTTTAATCTACCTTGTACTCTAAGGATTTGAACGAACAAAGGAGCACAAGCCATCTTCTGTTGGTGAAGGTTTGTCCATTAAGGGGAAATTCTTGAAGAAAGATTATAGGTTTGAGAAGAAGATGGGTAAAGTCCTACAAAATTCTTATGGTGGTAATGTTCCTACTATTAAGTGTTATCATTGTAAGAATGAGGGTCATACAAGAAAAGTATGCCCTGATCGATGGAATAATCATGGTGGAAAGGATAATGGTAATGCAACCATTGTGCAAGATAGTTGTGAATCATCTTATGTCCTGGTGGTTTTAGGCAGTGACTCTATCAAGGAGTGGATTATGAATTCAGGGTGTACTTGGCACATGACTCCAAACAAAGACATGTTTGAGGAATTGTGTGATCAAGATGGTGGATCAGTGTTGTTGGGAAACAACAAAGCTTGAAAAATTGCAGGTATTGGATCTGTGAGATTCAAGCTCCATGATGAGTCAATAAGGCTATTGATTAATGTTAGATACGTACCTGATCTTAAGATAAATTTGATTTATCTTGGTGAATTCGACAAGAAAGGATATGTTTTCAAAGGAGAGAAAAGTATCCTAAGAGTAATGAAGGGGTCGAAGGAAGTCTTGAGAGGAGTGAAGAAACCAGGCTTGTATACCCTTGATGCTGAGGTTGTAAGTGGTTCAGCAGATGTGGCATCCACAAAACCTGTGTCGAAGACTGAACTATGGCACAAGAGACTTGGCCATGTCAGTGAAAGAGGCTTGGTCAAATTGTCGAAACAAAATCTGCTGGGTGGTGATAAGGTAGAAAAACTGTAGTTTTGTGAACCTTGTGTATTTGGTAAATCAAGTTTAACAAAGGTAAACAAAGAACACATGGATCCCTTTATTACATTTATGTTGATCTTTAGGGACCTACAAGGAATCCTTCACACTCAGGTGCAAAGTATTTTTTATCCATAGTAGATGATTACTCTTGAAACTTATGGGTATTCATCCAGAAGACTAAGTGTTGCGGTGAGAATCGGATACCAAGCTATTAATTAACTTGAATCACACATCTTTGAAATTCACCACCGAGCTTTGATTTATCCAAAGGAAAGGGTAAAGATCGAAGAAAAGCCCTAAGTGCGCTATGTAAAGACACAACTAAGAGATCTAAGGTTTGGGGGTTGGTTATACCTAGGGAAGGTGTTAGCATCCTAGATATCTGTAGTACTCTACAAGAACCCCTTGTTTGTATTTGTGTTATGTTATGTTTGTTTGCTAAGGAATGTGCTAAAGGTAAAACCTAAGGGTATATACACTAAGTATGCTCGCCAAGACGTCACATCTCGTGCCTACGTATCCTAATAAGGATGAAATCAGAGCATTCGTAATTCACCTCAACGAGGGTGAGGAACCATTGACTATAGTCAAAGTTCCAAGGGGAATGAGTATGATACTCATATAGAGTTAAAGAACTCTCTAAGTCTAATTTGAAAGACTAGTTTAAGGAGATCGACTTCGGACAAAGTCAAAGGGGAAGTGAGTATACATTAAGATGTTACTCATATAGAGCTTAAGAACTCTATCTTAATTCTAAGTTGTAAGGTAAATGGCTCTAATAAGGCCAAAGAGGGAAGTAAGCAACTATGTTGATAATGCTTACATGGGAAGGTAAGGATCCTAACCTAAACTAGGTCAAGGAGAAGTCGCTCTAATGAGGCCAATGGATTAATCTTAATAATGTTAAGGGAAAGAATGGATCTAATGAGGCCAAGAGGTAATGAGTTATCTATGACATTAAAGTCAATGAAGAGACTTTCCTTTGGAAGGAGGGGAACAAAGAGGGTTAATGAGAAAAACTAGTCTCACTTAAGAGGGATAACTTAATAAAGTAGGAAAATAAAAAGATGACAAATGATATTCACACATGAATGATGCTGATAAAACACATAAATATAACACATGGATGATGATGGTGAATGTGATGACATTCTAAGTAAGCACTTAAGAAAGTTTACAAGTGTCAAGTTAACACACAAGGGCTATTCATTACTTGAACAAGGTAAATACCTAGACATGTCTACCAAGTGGGTGATAACCTACTATGGTGTTATGTTTTGACATTAATCTTTGTACAAAAGGGAAAGTGTCACCTAAGTTAAAAGTTTATGTACACATTAAGATGTTATAAACATGGGGAAAAGTCCTAATTGTAGGTAAAGACCTAGCTAAAACTTCAATGAGGATGGAAAAAGTTTACAAGCCTCATGACATATAACACATGGATGATGATGGTGAATGTGATAACATTCAAAGTAAGCACTTAAGAAAGTTTACAAGTGTCAAGTTAACATACAAGGGTTATTCATTACTTGAACAAGGTAAATACCTAGACATGTCTACCAAGTGGGTGATAACCTACTATGGCGTTATGTTTTGACATTAATCTTTGTAAAAAAGGGAAAGTGTCACCTAAGTTGAAAGTTTATGTACACATTAAAATGTTATAAACATGGGGAAAAGTCTTAATTGTAGGTAAAGACCTAGCTAAAACTTCAATGGGGATGACAAAAGTTTACAAGCCTCATGACATATAATCACACACTTAAAAGTGTACCTAAATCATCCTACACAAATGTATACAAGTTCAAGTTATGGTTCAAGGGTCTAAACATGTTAATACAAGTTTGTTCAAATCCTAAAATGTAGGGGAAACCAAAGGCTACAACCCCAAAGTCAAAACTTCCTTTAATAAACCCTAAAAAACCTTAATCTTTACATATGAATAAAGGCCCTAAAAAATTATTTTTGAGGATTTTTTTAATGTCATGATAAAATAGGTAAAAAGATTAAAAGAATGCAAAAATAATGGATTAAAAACCCTAAAGTATGAGAAAGTTATGAATTTTTGAAGTTTGTAAAGAAAACATAAAAAACTAAGTACTAAAAGAAAGGGAAATGGTCCTAGTGGGGTTTGAACCCACGCCCTAGGGGTTGAGGTTAAAACAAATAACCAGCTGCGCTGGTTGTTGGGTTTGAACAACAAAGGCCTTCAGAAAAATAAAAGGGAAATCAACATGAATCCTTCACAAAAATAACACGCGCGTTGAAAGTTGGCAAAAGGGTTGATGGCAAGGATCGAACCCAGGACAGGCATGTGAAAGGCAAGGCAAGGCAAGAGGTTGCACCACTGGGGTGGCCACATTCGTTCATGAAACTTAATTTCTAGGCCAGAATGGCGCCATGGCCATGGTTCAACTTGGTTGTGACCTAGAGCTTGACCAGTTGCAAAAGGGTGTCTAACTCTCTCAATATTCCATGAAATTGAAAACTGTAAAAACCTAAATTGCTTGATTTTTCACAAGGAATCTAGTGGTCCAATTGGTTTTGGCTAAAATGGTCTCTAAATCAAAACACGATAGAGGTCCTAAAATTGGTCAATTCTTGCATTTTCTATGGCACAGTCTAATACAGTCATGCTAAATCACAATTAATGAATCAAACATGTCATATACAACATACCTAAACTAGTCATGCTCAATGTACATAAAAAATCATCATGCTTCAATGAGTTGTAGTTTGAAGTGAACTTACCTCTTGTAGCTCAATACACGGTTTTCAAAATAGATATTCCAGCAAGAGATAAATGATTTGGACAGCTCCTAAACACCTCCTTGATCCTTTCTAAGTGCTTGGAAACCAAAGAAAATGGCTGGACTGATGTATGCTTCCTTCTTGCACAAGTGACCAAAATAACCAAAAGTGAACTTGAAGGAAATGGTGTTACAGTGGGTAAAACAAGTTTGGAATAGTTGAGGGATGATTTATGGAAGGTTTTTGAAGTGTTAGAGTGATTGGAAATGGATGGAACCAAGACTGGTCTTGAAAAATGCAGAAAGTCAACTTTCTTTAGGTTTGAAATTCTGGTACCAGATGTGTGATGTTAAGTGCGATGTCACAACAACACACTCTGCACAATGGACAAAATAAACAACAGAAGAACACACCAAATTGTTAACCCAGTTTAGTTCAAACAACCTAATCTGGGGGCAACCAAGCCAGGGATGAAATTCACTACTTGTAAAATTAATTTACAGACTCAACAACCCAGTTGACAATCTCCTAAACTTAATTCCTACTAGTGACTTCCTACCTAAGAAACCACTTAGATATGAGAACACTACTCAATCCCTAAAACACTTCAGTGAGATAATTCTAAGATCACACACTTTGAATAGCACTACTTGATTCTGCTTCACAGCTTTGATCAAGAATAACTCAAAACAATAATACTAATTCACACTAGAATGGTTTACAAATCATAAACGAAGACACAAACGACAATCAGTCTTTAGCTCTCTTTCTTCATCACTTTTCTTTAGGACTGGTGCGCTTTATATAGCTCTTTGAATTGGACTTGGACCTCCTACAATATCTGACCTGATTTGTTATTTAAAACTGAATATTCAAAACAGATTTTCTCCTAAAATCTTTTCAAATCTTCAACCTTTTAAATCTCCTACAAATCTGCACCAGATCTCCTATGCAGCGAAGAATATCTAACCCAAGATATTCGCATCCAATGAGACAGCTTGCTCTCCACAATTCCAGCTAACACGCAAACCCTAACAACATCACAACCTGATGTTATTAATTCTGCAGATCTAATGTCACAACATCGTATGTGACATCAGACATCCAAACTTCAGCAATTAAACACTTAACACAGCCCAGTGTTAAGACTCAATGTTGCAACATCACCACCTTGACATCAACATTGAACATACTTTGTTTTACCAAAATTCCAGCCAATCCAAGAACTAACAATCTCCCCCTTTGGCTAATTTTGGCTAAAACAATCTCTGCACCTTCAGAGACTTCAGCAGCGGAAAAACTTCAATCAATGATTTTGAAACTCTAAGCAGCAGCAGCATCTTCAATTCACTTCACAAAACTCTGCTGCATCACCAAGTTCAACAGCTCCACTTTTCAAACATTCAAACAGCTGCACATATTTCATTATTAGCAGCAATGAGCACTCCCCCTCAATGCAATAACCAGCATAGCAGCAATTACTGCACTTCTCTGCATCACAACACTTTTTGGACTGCACTTCACATACCTAGGCTAACTCTCCCCCTTTTTAGCCACAATTGGACAAACACCAAACACAATGTCCTGACATAAAGTCATGGTCAAATATCACAAGTTCCAACACATTGACTATCCAGTCTATACAAACGATGCTCCTTATTTTTCAATATAAACACAAGCCTTTCTTCTAGCCGTACCACTCAGCAACCAAGAATGAGCCAGTCACACTCCAACGATGCAACTAAGACCCTCAAGCAGGAGGACAAGAAACTAGATCCACTGAAGAGGAAGAGCAAAACACAGACACCAACTGGAACTTCTTCAGGAGCAACAAGGGCTGGCAGGACCTCAGAAACAAAAATGAGAACCAGCAAGAAACTTTCAGTCGTTTAGCAACCCCAGGAACCACTTTTGCAATTAGTTCATCATCACTCTTCTTTATTTTAAGGCTAGAAGTACCTTTCTTGACTTGAGATGTTTTAACATCTGCATCTTCCAACCTAAGGATTGTCAACTTGTGAAATTTTTCTTCTGAATTATAGGAGTCATTAGTCAGGTTGTCATCCTTCTTGGCCTTGCAAGTATTCAGCTCCCAACACTTCTTAAGGTCACAACTTTTGACCCTTCCATCAGCATTTTTGACTCCTTCATCTTGCTCACATAACTGATTACTCAAGTTGGCTTTTAACACATCATCCAACTTAGGAGTAACAGCACCATAAGTCATTAACCCATATGGACTTTTCACCATACTTTCACACTTGATGTCACCATCTGATGTTACAACATCAACCTTAACATCACTAGATAAGCTGTCCACTTGAGGTATCCACTGATAGCAATTATCTTTGGATCTTACTCCCTTCAAAACAACCTGATTATGCTCATCAGTTACCACACACTCATCTTTGGTGTAGCTAACTTTATACCCGTCATCACACAGTTGGCTTATGCTGATCAAATTAGCATTCAGACTATTGAAAAGAAGAACATTGTCAATTTCAGGTCCACCACCACATTTTACTCTTCCAACTCCTGTAACCACTCTTGTATCTCCATTTCCAAAGATTACATCATTTGAAGAGCAGGCAACAGTATCTTCCAATTTAGCTTTGGATCCAGTCATGTGCTTTGAACATCCACTGTCAAAGTACCATGTATCCTTATCAAACTGTCTATCTGAAGTGTGGGCTAAAAGACATTTCACCTTCTCCTTAGGAACCCATTGTTTAACAACTTTGGGCCTGGCCTCCTTTAGTTTGCTTTGAGGAGTATATTGTGGATAACCATGCAGTTTAAAACACGAATACTGCATATGTCCAAACCTTCCACAGTAGAAGCATCTAACTCTGTCATCTCTAAAGTGGTTAAACCTTCTGCCACCATGACGATGATGTTGCTGGTGCTGCCATCCATAGTGTTGATTTCTTCTTCTATGATAAGGTTGTTGTCTTCTACTACCATAGTTTGACTGTCTTCTATGGTAAGGATACTGTCTTTTGAACTGTCTCCTATGGTGATGAGGCTTCCTTCTTCCATAGTAATGAGGCACAACATTGTTGTATTCATATTCAAATTCATACATGTTCCCCTGATGTTGATGAAGCATGTTCTGATTGAACCTAGCAGCCTTCATGCTCTTGTGATATTGAGGTGGCATATACTGACTAGCTCCCTGAGACTGCACCTTCTTTTGATGATGAGCATTCTTCTTCTCAACATTCTGAGGCTGTGGATGAGTAACCTTCTTAGGTGTAGAATCATGTCTCTTTGTTTGATGCTGAGACATTGGTTGGGACACCTCCTTCTTTGTTCCAAAAGTGCTTGCTTCTGTAGAACTCTTTTCCTCAACCACATATCCTATACCTGATTTATCTCCAGCAACTTTCTCTGACTGAAGAATCTTATCAAGAGTGGTTGTACCACTGTTCATCATCCTAACAGATTTTTTCATCTGATCAAGTTGAGATTTAACTAGTACAACTTCATTTTCCAAATCAGCTTTTACATTCTCAAGCTGAGCAATCTGTTGCTTGTGACACTTGTTTTCTTGACAAATCTCAGCACTTTTTAAACACAACTCTTGATAAGTAGATGCTAACTCCTCATAAGTTATTTCTCCATCACTATCATCATCAGAAACAACAGTTCCTGTTAAGGCTCTAACATGCTTTGCTGACTCACCTTCACTTTCACTATCAGATTCAGACCAGGAAACTGACATGCCCTTCTTCTGCTTCTTCAAGAATGTGGGACATTTTTTCTTGACATGTCCATAACCTTCACATTCAAAGCACTGAACTCCTTTATCTTGGGCAGTCTTCTCTTCATCCTTTTATTTTGACTTGCTGATGTCAGAAGAGATATTCTTGACATTAGGCCTGGAGTTATTGTTCATTCTCTTGAACACCTTGTTGAACTGCCTTCCCAACATTGCAATGGCCTGAGATAGATCTTCCTGAGAATCATCATCTTTGACTTTCTTAGCTTCTGCAGGAGTGGAGACCAAAGCTATACTTTTGGGCTTCTTTTCTGGTTCTTCATCATTCAAACCAAGCTCAAAAGTTTGAAGAGATCCAATGAGCTCATCTACCCTCATCTGGCAGATGTCATGTGCTTCTTCAATGGCAGTCACCTTCATCTTGTACTTCTTACGAAGAGACCTAAGGATCTTCCTTACAAGCTTTTCTTCTGACATCTTTTCACCAAGAGCACTGGATGCATTGGCCAGCTCAAGAACACTCATATGGAAGTCATGGATAGTCTCATCTTCCTTCATCTTCAGACTGTTAAACTTAGATGTTAGAATCTGAAGTCTTGACATCTTTACTCTAGATGATCCTTCATGTGTAGCCTTCAAAATATCCCATGCATCCTTAGCAGATTCACATGAGTTGATCAACCTGAATATGTTCTTGTCAACTCCATTGAAGATAGCATTTAGGGCTTTTGAATTTCCAAGGGCAAGCTCATCTTCTTTCTTGGTCCATTCTTCTTCAGGCTTCAGCTTAAAGGTGCCTTCTTTATCTTTACCAGCATCATCCTTCTCACACACAACAGGTGCTTTCCATTATTTAATAATGGCCTTCCAAGCCCTGCTGTCCAAGGATTTCAAGAAGGTGGTCATCCTAGGCTTCCAATAATCATAATTGGAACCATCCAATATAGGGGGTCTGTTGACAAATTCTCCAACCTCTTTGTCCATCTTTACACAAGAAAGTAACTTCCCTAGATCTCACCCAGAGACAGACAGGATGCCTGCTCTGATACCAATTGAAATTCTGGTACCAGATGTGTGATGTTAAGTGCGATGTCACAACAACACACTCTGCACAATGGACAAAATAAACAACAGAAGAACACACCAAATTGTTAACCCAGTTCAGTTCAAACAACCTAATCTGGGGGCAACCAAGCCAGGGATGAAATTCACTACTTGTAGAATTAATTTACAGACTCAACAACCCAGTTGACAATCTCCTAAACTTAATTCCTACTAGTGACCTCCTACCTAAGAAACCACTTAGATATGAGAACACTACTCAATCCCTAAAACACTTCAGTGAGATAATTCTAAGATCACACACTTTGAATAGCACTACTTGATTCTGCTTCACAGCTTTGATCAAGAACAACTCAAAACAATAATACCAATTCACACTAGAATGGTTTACAAATCATAAACGAAGACACAAACGACAATCAGTCTTTAGCTCTCTTTCTTCATCACTTTTCTTTAGGACTGGTGCGTTTTATATAGCTCTTTGAATTGGACTTGGACCTCCTACAATATCTGACCTGATTTGTTATTTAAAACTGAATATTCAAAACAGATTTTCTCCTAAAATCTTTTCAAATCTTCAACCTTTTAAATCTCCTACAAATCTGCACCAGATCTCCTATGCAGCAAAGAATACCTAACCCAAGATATTCGCATCCAATGAGACAGCTTGCTCTCCACAATTCCAGCTAACACGCAAACCCTAACAACATCACAACCTGATGTTATTAATTCTGCAGATCTAATGTCACAACATCGCATGTGACATCAGACATCCAAACTTCAGCAATTAAACACTTAACACAGCCCAGTGTTAAGACTCAATGTTGCAACATCACCACCTTGACATTAACATTGAACATACTTTGTTTTACTAAAATTCCAGCCAATCCAAGAACTAACAAGGTTTGAGAGTTGACTTTTGGTTTTGAGAGGTTTTTGATGGTGGTGAGGGTTTGAACAGCTCTAACACATGTTTTGTGATGTGTTAGAGTTATTGGCTTGGTGTTTTTGCGACTGGAATTGATTTTGGCAAGGTTTGTGCAAAATGTGTTTTCTTGGCACAAAGGTGGTTTGGATGCAAGAAGGGTTAGAGAGGTATTTTCTGAAGTTCTTTATATGAGTTTTTGTTGTGTTTTGAGGCTTAATGAAGTCCTCTATTTATAGGCAAAGAGTGGAGGTTTGAAGCTAACCAGATGGCCAAGTCCTCAACCTTTTGGCTCGGTTGCATTTCAACTTTGTGGTTCCATGCATTTTGTCATTTCCAAGTCGTGTACCATGCTTATCTAGGGTGGTTGAAAAGGTTCAGAGGTCTTGCTTCTCAGTACAAGCCTTTTGAAGTGCAGAAGAAACATTTACAATGCTCAAGACAAGTTGACTTGGTTAAAGTAGCTTTATGTAAATGGCAATGTCAACTTTGTGCCAAAAATGGCATGATTCATGAGATAAAGCTTAAACCACTTGGATAATGCATCAAAAGCATATGTACTTATCTGGTTTAAACAAAATTAACAAGCAACAAGGTCTGCCACACGAGATCATGAAGATTTGGAGTGGTTTTGCAACTTGAACCAACATGATCATGACCTAAAAACTCAAGTTTGTGACCTCAACTTCATGAATTCGAAACTCCTTGTTCACACATTGGATTGGGGTGTTCTAGGACTTTTTGGAAATCTCCAAGTATGCTCTACAATTTCATGTTTACCAAAAGCCTTGGATCCAAAGGGACCATGATGAAAATTGGGGTTGAAGTCAGCTGCAAGATAAGGACCAAAATCTGTCTTGAATTTTCACTAAGTGTCCAAGATTTCTTCCCAACTTCCAAGCCTCATAACTCAAAATTTAGGCCTTTTTGGGGTATGAACCTTTAACACACTTTTAAAGTACATAATGAGAGCTTCAATTTGGCCTTTGGATCACAGAAAATGGATGTGTGGATTGAGAGTTATGACTCTCCAAAGTTAGTATAAAACTAGGTTTTTCGTCCACACTTAGAAAAATTTCACTTATCTAACTTTGCCCCTTTTGTAAGAAACCTCTTAAATCTTGATTTCTCATGCTCCAATTCAAAGATTAAACATGTCTTGATGAAATATGGCTTGAATACTTCATCTTGGACCCAAAATACCAAAAGTCAAAGGTTTGACTTTTCAGATAAAACCATAATTTCTTCATGAATTCAACTGTGTGATCCTTGATGATCTTGCTTTCTCAAACTTACTAAACATTATAGATGACTTCCAAGGATGTATATGAACATATGGAATCGTGTCCCAAGACTTGGGATCATGTCTTGGTCAAAAGTCAAAGGCATGGTTGACTTTTCCTGATAAAACCCTAATTTCTTCATGAATTCAACTGTGTGATCCCTGATGATCTTGTTTTCTCAAACTTCCCAAACATCATAGATGACTTTAAAGGATGTATATGAACATATGGAATCATGTCCCAAGACTTGGGATCATGCCTTAGTCAAAAGTCAAAGGCATGGCTGACTTTTCCTGATAAAACCCTAATTTGGGGCCAGATGAACTTAGGCCTCAATGCACTTGTAATGGAAGCCAACTACTCTTGATATATGGTGAATAAGGCCTCTTGAGTGTATGTAAGCTCAATTGGTTGATGAACCAATCAAGACATTGACTGATCACACCAAGATTACCTTGTAATCCTTTAGGTCAAAACCCTAATTTTCACAACTCCTGATTTTATGGTTCCTCCTTGATTTCTCTTGATCCAATCACATGAGATCATGGAATATGACTTGAAAACCTCATGATTAGCCCTCAAGACCAAAGATTGAGCTTTTGGAGCCTCAGTTGACTTTCTTTGACCAGATGGATTCCACCATCTCTCTTGATCACCTAGTGAGCACTTGAAATGGATGTATTGAGCCAATGAGTATCTTAGGAAGCCTTGAAATGTATGAGAACTTGGCTTGTTACTATTACCCTCTTCTTGTGAAAAACGCTAGCTTTCAATAGAAAAACAAAACTAGCAAAACTATGATGGTTAGTTGACAATGCATAGATGATTGATCCCTAATGCAAATGCAAGATGTCATGACATCTAAGGGTTAAAATTTAGGGTATAACACTAAGGATGAAACTTTTGAAAATTTCAAAAGCTGGAAGACTCTGGTCGAAAACCAAACTGAAAGGAAGGTCAAGAGGTTGAGGACCGACAATGGCCTTGAATTTCGCAATGAGGCTTTAGAAAACTATTTTGTTGCGTCTGGTATTGCAAGACACAAAACTACTGCAGGGACTCCCTAAAAAATGGTTTGACTGAAATGTTTAATCGAACCATTCTAGAAAGGGTGAGGTGCATGTTGGTAAGTGCAGGATTGAAGAAGGTGTTTTGGCCAGAAGCTGCTTTAACTGCAGCATATTTGATAAATAGGTGTCCCTCGATAACCTTGAGAATGAAGGCACCTGAAGAAGTTTGGCCGAGACATCCACCTAGTCTCGACAAACTTATAGTATTTGGTTGTTTAGAATATGCTCATATTAGGCAAGACAAGGTCAAACCTAGAGCTCTAAGATGTATGTTGCTTGGATACCCTAAAAGAGTCAAAGCTTATAGGCTGTGATGCCTAGAGCCATATCACATGAGATGTATCACAAGTCGAGATGTATTTTTCAATGAAGCTGAAATAGTTTTCAAGAAAACTGATGACATTGGTCAAAGCTCAAAGATCCTTGAAGAAGATTTGGAACAAGAAGAAATTCATATTGAGGTGGAGCATAATGATGCTGAATTACATGACTCAGATGAAGTCGAAAAAGATGCAAAAGCTGATGTCGAAGCTGAGGAGACTGATAATGAATACCTACTAGCAAGAGACATGTCGAGAAGAGTCATCAAGCCACCTCATAGACTTGGTTATGTAGATCTTATACCGTTTGCATTAATCTCTGCAAGTGAGGTTCTGGACGAAGAACCTAGAGACTATAAGGAAGTTATGAGGAGTCGAGACAAGACTAAATGGCTGAAATCCATGGATGATGAGATGAAATATCTTCTTGATAATATCACTTGGGAGATGATCGAGAAACCTGCAAGGGCCAGGTTATTTAACTGTAAATGGATCTTCAAGGTTAAGGAAGGAATCGAAGGAGTGATGTCAAAGTGTTTTAAGGCAAGGTTGGTTACTAGGGGGTTTACTCGGAAAGAAGGTATCGACTTCAATGATGTGTTCTCACCTATTGTAAAGCATATATCAATTAGAATGTTTTTAGTCATGGTGGCGAAGTTTGAGGTTGAACTTGAATAGATGGATGTGAAGACAACCTTCTTGTATGGTGATCTAGATGAAACAATCCCGATGAGGCAACCTGAAGGGTATGCAGAAAAGGGAAAGGAAGATTATGTGTGCAAGCCGAATAGGTCTTTGTATGGTCTGAAATAATCTCCTCGACAATTGAATATGAGATTCGACAAATTTATGGCACACGTTAGTTTCACTAGGAGCCAGTTCGACCATTGTGTTTACTTCAGATTTCAACCTGGAAATTCACTTGTTATTTTGTTGCTTTATGTGGATGACATCCTCATAGCAAGCAACATTGTCGAAGATATTATGAAGGTGAAGGTTGAACTCAATAAGGAGTTCAACATGAAGGATTTGAGAACTGTCTCAAGAATTCTTGGGATTGACATATGGAGAGATAGAAAGCAGTCGAGATTATGCTTATCTCAAGAGGCATACCTAAAGAAGATTCTTGACAAGTTTGATATGTCAAATTTAAAGCTTGTTCTAACACCGACTAATCCTTAATATAAGCTGAGTTCGACTAGAAGTCCTATTACTCAAGTCAAAAAAGCCTATATGAATAGCATTCCATGTGCTAGTATAGTAGGTTCTTTGATGTATGATATGATATATACGAGGCCAGACATAGCGTATGAAGTGAGCCTTGTAAGCAGGTATATGTTCAATCTTGGAAAGACGCACTGACAAGCATTAAAATGGATTCTTAGGTACATCAATGAGTCTTTGAGCAGAGTCCTGATTTATGGTGGAGCCTGTGGTGATGATAACAAAGTCAAAATCGAAGGATTTATCGACTCTGATTATGCAGGTTGTATGAAATCCAGAAAATATATTTCTAGATATGTGTTCATTATGTTCGGCACAACAATCAGTTGGAAAGCGACACTTCAGAAGGTTGTTGCCTTATCAACCACTAAAGAAGAATATATTGCCATCACTAAAGTTGTGAAAGAAGCATTGTAGCTTGAAGGTTTTGCTAAGGAGCTGAAACTTCCAAGTCGAGTTATCACTGTTAAATGTAATAGTCAAAGTGCAATACACCTGTCGAAGAATTCATCATATCATGAGCGAACCAAGAACGTCGATGTGAGGTTGCACTTCGTCATGAAGACATTACCAAGTAGTAGGTTTTTCCACTGTATGCAATTGAAGTTGCATGATGAAAACTATTTTGTTCCCTTGTTAGTGTAGATTTTGTTCCAAGGTGGAGATTTGTGGTATTTGGCTCAAATTCTAATGTCGACAACAGTAGTTTCATGGTTCGACAGGAGTTGTGCATGCTGGAGTCAAAGTCTGTTCAAGCATGTTGTCGAAATATGTTAACTTTTTGTTTAAGTTAGCATGCCAAATTGGGCCTTCCTTGTAAGCCCAATTGTTAAGTTAGTTTGTAGTCTACGTTAGCTTAGTAGTCTATAAATAGACTAGTTCTCTCAGGTTGTTGAGAGAGGTTAATTGTTGGTATTCACTTGTAATCTTTGAACCCTTATTGAGAAAATGAATAGTAAAACAAATTTAACCAATTCTTATTCTCCTTCTTCCTTCTCATCTCCCTTTCTTAAAACCTAATAGGGTTTCTTGTGTTTATTCAACAAACTCAATCTTTATCTCATAACTTTGTTTTGTTATTAACGACATCGTTTCACAACAGTTTTTAGATGTGCCAAACTTTACTCACACACTCCCTTTAGAGTGCCTTTATACCAACATGTGCAACTGTGCAGAACAAAATTTCAGATTTACAAGACCCATTTGCTAGATTTGAAGAAAAAACAAAACAAAAATAAAATTTTGAAATCCAAACAAGATCTTTCATTTGGGCTTCTTACAAAATTACAGATTTACGAGGAACTTTTTATGGTTGTCGTGTAAAATTCCATATTTGAGGAGTTTGAGCAAGAGAAAGAGAGAAGGAGAGGAGAAACAGGTGACGACCAGGGTTTGGTGAAGAGAGAAGTGTTGAAAAAAAAAAAACAAATTTCTACTCACGCGAAAGCATGCCCACAAAAAGAAAAAAGAGCAAAAAATTAAAAAAAAAAAAACTCACAAATTCATTATTCAACTTCTAATCTTTACAAAGCAAAATTACAAACTCTCTCATTAAATTGCAATTTTTAAGGAGAAAATGGCAAACCCTCCAAACTACAATTTTCGAACGGAAAAATTGGAAACCCTCTCTCAATTATAATTTTTTAACGGAAAAATGATAAACCCTCTCTCAATTACAATTTTTAGAAGGAACAAAAATTGCAAACGTTTTCTCAACTACAACTTTTGGATGGAAAAAGTGTAAACTCTCTCAACAAACTATTTTTGAACGAAAAAATAGAAAACTCTCTTAACAAACTATTTTGAGTGGAAAAATAGAAAACTCTCTCTAAACACACTATTAAGCAAATCTCCAATACACCCAAAAGATTACGTTTTGTTGTTGTGTGGAAAATTAAAACTAATTATCTATACTTAGATTAATACTTAAATTCTATTTTCTTACTACTACCTGAAGTGAAACTTTGATGCATATATTATTTGATCCAACAAAAAAAAATATTTTATATATTATAAGAATAAAATGTAGATAAATAATATTTAATAAATTAAAATAATTTCATGTCAACATACGTAATATTACCTGGAGTGTCACATCGGCCAAGTTAACGATTTTGGCAAAATTTAACAAAAAAAATTAAGGTGAGTAACGAAATGTGATTTGAGAGACTTAAAAGAAACATTTATTAAATAAGAGACTGGAGTGAAATATAAATTAAATTAAAAGACCAAAAGATGAATTAAGTCTTTTTGTTAAACTAAATGGTTAATATAAAATTATTTGATTAACAGTGTTCTTGTATGAACTTATTGGATGAATTTTTTAATAAGTGATGTGAGATTTGCTTCAGAAAACAAAACCGCTTAAAAAATTATTGAATGAATCCTGAGAAAATTGAATATGCATTAAGCCTTTCTTTAAACTAAATAAAATTATTTGATTAACCGTATTCTTGTATGAATTATTGAATGAATTTTTTAACAAGTGATGTGAGATTTGCTTTAGAAAATAAAACCGCTTAATAAAATATTGAATGAATCATGAGAAAAATGAATATGCACTCAACCAATAAGGGACGGGTTCTTATATCTGTACATAATCTTATAATTTCTATTGACACATAAATAAAAAAATATAACTCTAAAATAATTTATATAAGATGATATACCATTAACTTGTATCTCTTAAACTCATATCTGAATACAATTATGAGAATGAAGGAGGAAGCTTACATGAATTTGCCATTGAAATCGTTGAAAATTGTGGGTATGTGATCTTCCGATTTGTAGAGTTCTTTAGGATTTACTGAATCTTCTCTGATGGGGTGAAAAGAAAAAACCTGATAAATCGAATTTTGATTGTACTCTACAAATGAGGACCATAACCCATTTAAATAACCCTAGGGTTATTTCTTAGTTTTCAATATTCTAATTTGTCCCCTCGTCAAATTAGATATTGACTTATGGTATCTACACAATACTCTGACATTTCATGACATTTATACTTTTAACCACAAATTTAATATTATATTAATTAAATTTTTTTAAGTCTTGACTAATTAAAATAATGACACTAAGACCTTATATGTTACATTTGTGATAAAAAATTCTAACAGGTGTATCTTGTCAAATCATACTTTAATTTTTAAAATGCTGACACGACATGAATGAATGATAAAATCTTATTGAATAATGCTGTAAAACTATTTTATACTAATAATCACTACTAAAAAAATCTGCGTTTAGTGACCGAATTAGAGATCGAAAAAGCCTAAAAATCGGTTACTATAACGTTTAGCGACCAATAACGTGACTACCAAATTTTGATTAGAAAAGTGGTAGTCGCTAACCTTTAGAGACGAATTTAGTGACCGAAATTAGTGACCGATTTTAGCGATTGATTTTAGTGATCATTTTCAATTGTTTAAAAAACTTAAAATAAAACAAATTTTTTGTCTTTAGCAGGAATCAAACCAATGCACTTTCCTTTGTGAGGCTTTCAAGTGTCCACTAAGCCATTTGTTTTTTTTGTATAATTTACCTTTGAAATGTATATATTATTAATGAAATAAAACTTTCAAATATTATTTAAAAAGATTCTTACACTAATTGTCATTAAAATTATATTTTATCTTAATTAATAAATTTGTATGAGTTTATTATTTATATAAATATATGTTTTATTTGTTAAAACAATAAAATGTAAAATTTTGACTAAAATATTAAAAAAAAAAATAAAAGGAGAAAATTGGGAGGGAAGCAACTTATAATGAATAAAAAACAAAAAAAAATTAGTGACCGAAATTTCGGTCACTACATTTTTTTATGAATAAATTTATATAAAAACGATTATTTGAGACTGAAAATTATGGTCAAAAAATATCAGTAGCTAATTCGGTGGCTAATTTTATTTAGTAACCGATTTAGTGACTTTTAAAATTTTACTAACATGATGCCTGATTTTGGTGGCTATTTCGGTCACTAGAGTGACCGAAAATTTTCAGTCACTAAATCAGTAACTAAAAACGAATTTTTTAGTAGTGAATGCACTCATAATCGACCCTAGAGACAGGCCACCAAAACTACCACCTAAGACCTCGATTTTTTTATTCTAGGTAGCATATTTTAATTAATTGGTTTGTTAATATAAAAACAATAACATAAAAACATAAAAACAAGAGAAAAAAGATTATACACCGACAGTGTAAAATATTTTTTGTAAGGCCCACATATACATACATACATCAAAGCATATATCATACATGAATAATACGTTTGGTACTGAAATATATATGTACAAGTTCCTAGTTAACACATTGTATACATTAAGTGCCCTAAATACAAAGTCCTAAAATCTACGGCATAACATATACAAGATGTCCAAAAAAAACACTAAGAACTAGATCAATACAATGATCTCAAAATAAAACGTCATAGCAGAAGCCATGCCATCTCAAAAGCTACGATCCGTAAGGAAAGTCAAATAACCTTGTCCTTACCCTTCGCCGAACCTGCAGAACCTGTGATGTAAACAACAACAGTGGGATAAGATACATCAAATCTCAGTGAGTTTGCTATCTTATAGTCCTCTCGGCTTTACAAGGTTCTACTAGACCTAACTCAAGTCAAAAGGGAAGGGAAGTGACTTTGAGTACACACACACTATATGGAAACATGTCATGAGTTCATCAACTCACAATATCACTAATCGGTACCCACACCAAGGCATCCTATTTTTCCGTCCGCTTCTACGTCTAGAAGTCGACCCGAGTCATGGATCCTTGTAATTACTTGGCATACGAATGGATTCGGAATTAAGGGACGCATTATCGCCTTAATTCGTCACTTCTCATGGCCTCTCATACCATCACAAGTCTCTACCCGTAGGTTCCATCGTACTATAACATTGGGAATCAAACCTGCCAAGTAGTAATGCCTGCATTTAGAGGAGCTCGAGACTCTTAAATGCCTCTCAAGGGCGTTGGTTACAATTACCTGATCATAAACATAAATGGGATTGTATTCGACAATCCCCCGGCCATATTAGCCTAAGACCTCTCTTGTCTTATCTATTAAACACAAAATCAACATGATCCATACTAGTGTAATTCTTTCCATACCATTCGGTAATAGACGTCCGCCTCGGCCTCTTATGCGCGAGCGTCGTCGAAATTGTTATTTCACACTTTCCGACAATGGTTTACAATAATATTCCTCACACTACCTATTTCATTTTCACATGCATACATATTCAAACATGTTTACCAGTACGAGCATAGGCATATAATCATCAATCACATAATGGAACATGCATAATTCAACATACCACAATTATACCAATTTACGGTTCCTTCCAATTTACATAATCGGGCAATAAACAGGTATTTCTCACTATCATTAACTAGAATATGTTCCTAGCTTCAAAACGATACCAAGAACACTCACAATGGATCAACGATACAAAAGTTATGAAAGAAACAAGTTGGATGTTCTATCATGTTCGCATTGCGAAGAAGCCAGTGAACGCTCGCTACTTCATTCGCAGTGCGAAGCGTCCAGCGAACGCCTAGCCAACACTTGCTCGCTGCCCCATTCGCAGTGCGAACGCTGGCGAACCAAGGCAGTAGCAAAAACAACGTAAGGTTCGCAGTGCGAACCACTGGTGAACGTTCGCCTTCGCATTCGCAGTGCTAGCTGTCAGCGAGTCCACGATTTCCCCTTCGCTGGGGGATTCGCAGTGCGAATCTGGGAAATGCAGAAAGTTCATCAGCGTAACAGCTGATCTCCCATGGTTCCAAAACCCCACTAAAACATATCCAAACCTCCCACAATCAAACATAAATGATTCTACACTCATATAACTCATACTACTCAGTTTACAACACATTTCAACCGTTAATTTTCAAGATTTTGCACTTAATCCAATTTCCTTACAATTCTAACCTAGTCCTAGAATCCAAGAAAATCTAAAACAAAAGCTTCTATCTAAAACCCACCTTGAATAGATGAAGATGGTGAAGATTTGAAGATGATTGGATAAAGATTTGATGATGTTCTTGATGATTTTGATCTTGAACTTTTCTCCTCTTTTTCTCTTCCTTTCTTTCTCTTTTCTTTCTCTCCAAAATCCTTTCTATCTTTTTCTTTGGAAAATGAAAGGAAAGAAAATAATATAGGGAAAATATCATCTATTAGCAACACTAATAATTGTCCAAAAAGTCTCTAAAGCCCAAACATTTAAATATCTCAGAGTCAGATAATATTAATTGGATGTACTCTAAGTTCAACAGTTACCCTAATTATCTCTGCAGATAATTTCTCAGAGCACACTGGGACTCAGTTGATCACAAATAATATTATCCGTAGCAAAATAATTTACGGGGTATTACATCCTCCCCCCCTTAAATAGAAATTCGCCCACGAATTTAAAACAATTACCTGAAAAGATGAGGATAAACCTCCCACATCTCTGATTCCAATTCCCAAGTTGCATCACCCGGATGCGTCTCATCCCATCGGACCCTAACAAGAGGAATCTCTTTATTCCTTAACACGTTAGTTTCTCTTCCCGTGATACGACTCGGTTGAGGCTCAAAGGTCAAATCTGCTTCTATCTCTATTGTATCTGGTAAAATTGGCTGAAGAGGATCTGGGACAAATTTCCGAAGCTGGGACACATGAAAAACGTCGTGCATCTCTGACAGAGAAGGCGGTAAAGCTAATCTGTAGGCTACTTCACCAATTATTTCCAAAATCTGATATGGTCCCACATATCTCGGACTTAACTTCCGCGATTTAAATGGTCCTTTCAACCTCAATCTCGGAGTGACTTTTAAAAACACGTGATCGCCTTCTTCAAATTCTAAAGGCCTTCTACGGTTATCCGCATAACTTTTCTGACGATCTTGGGCTTGTTTGATCTTATCACGGATCATCTTAACTTTCTCCGTAGTTTCGTGAATAATCTCGGGTCCCAACATACTATCTTCACCCACTTCTGCCCAACACAGAGGTGTCCTACACTTCCTTCCATATAATGCTTCATAAGGTGCCATACCAATACTTGCATGATAACTGTTATTATAAGAGAACTCAATCAACGGAAAAAGTCCTATCCAATTTCCTCCACTTCTAAGGACACAAGCTCTCAACATATCTTCCATGGTTTGTATCGTCCGTTCCGTCTGACCATCCGTTTGTGGGTGATTCGAAGTACTCAAACACAACTTCGTCCCCATCGCTTGTTGAAAAGCTCTCCAAAATCTTGAAGTGAACTTTGGATCTCTATCCAAAACGATAGTAGCAGGGATACCATGCAATCTCACTATCTCCGAAATAAACAACCTTGCGAGATGACTCGCCTTGTAGGTAGTTTTCACAGCTAAGAAATGTGCGGATTTCGTTAACCGGTCCACGATTACCCAAATCGAATCATAACCACCTTGCGCACGGGGCAATCCTACCGCAAAGTCCATCGAAATACTCTCCCATTTCCACACCGGAATTTCTAAAGGTTGCAACAAGCCACCCGGTCTTTGGTGCTCGATCTTCACTTGTTGACACACCGCACATTCCGACACATACACCGCAATATCTCTTTTCATCCCGGACCACCAATAGTCCCTCTTTAGATCTTGGTACATCTTTGAAGATCCCAGATGTATAGTAAAAGCACCCTTATGCGCTTCATCCAAAATCTTCCTTTTTAACTCCGTGTTATCCGGAACGCAAATCCTTCGGTTAAATACAAAAACTCCGTCGGTATCTCGCACAAAACCCAGTTGCAATAACACTCCTTGCAACTTCTCATCTAACCCTTGCTCTTGTTGGATTTCTTCCCTAAGAGTAGAATTGATATCCAAATTTCCCATAATCACACAATTAGGAGTCCAATTGAATTGAAGATTTAGATCTCTAAACTTTTCCATTAAGTTATACTCTAACATCATCAAGTCGGCACTGTGCAACGCCTTCCTACTTAAAGCACCCGCCACCTTATTCGCTTTACCCGGATGGTATCTTAGCTCCAAGTCATAATCTTTCAAATACTCCATCCACCTCCTTTGACGCATGTTCAACTCCTTCTGATCAAAGAGGTATTTTAAGCTCTTGTGGTCACTAAACATCTCAAAACGTACACCATACAAATAGTGACGCCACACCTTCAAGGTAAATACAACCGCCGCCAATTCTAAGTCATGCGTTGGATAATTCTCTTCATGGACTTTCAACTGTCTAGAAGCATAGGCCACTACATGTCCATCTTGCATTAGCACCCCTCCTAATCCCATCTTCGATGCATCACAATATACCTCATACGACTTGCTAGGATCAGGAATAACCAAAACAGGAGCGGTCGTCAACCTTTCCTTCAAATTCATAAAACTTTGCTCACAAGCCGAATCCCATTCATAAGAACAATCTTTCCGAGTAAGTCTCGTCATCGGTAAAGCCAGTTGGGAAAAGCCTTTAATAAACCTTCTATAATAACCTGCTAGTCCCAAGAAGCTTCTAACTTTTGTCACATTCTTCGGTCTCTCCCAATTTATCACTGCTTCAACTTTGGATGGATCAACCGCTACACCCCCTTGAGATATGACATGTCCAAGGAAATTCACCTCCGACATCCAAAACTCACACTTACTTAGCTTAGCGAAAAGTTGTCTCTCTTGCAAAATGGATAAAACGATTCTTAGGTGTTCACCGTGCTCTTGAGGGTCATGGGAATAGATAAGAATGTCATCAATGAAAATCACCACAAATTGGTCCAAGTAAGGTTGAAATATCCGATTCATATAATCCATGAAAACTGTCGGAGCATTCGTCACACCGAAAGGCATCACCAAAAATTCATAATGACCATAACGGGTTCTAAATGCAGTCTTTGGTACATCTGAATTCTTCACCCGAATCTGATGATAACCCGACCGTAAATCAATCTTCGAGAACACACAGGCTCCTTTCGATTGATCTAACAGATCGTCTATCCTTGGCAATGGGTATTTGTTCTTGATGGTGACCTTATTCAATTGACGGTAATCAACACACAACCGCATTCCACCATCCTTCTTCTTTACCAACAACACTGGAGCTCCCCAGGGTGAAACACTGGGTCGAACAAAATGCTTAGCCAACAACTCTTCCAATTGTTCCTTTAATTCTCTTAATTCAAGTGGTGTCATCCGATACGGAGAAACGGATATTGGAGCCGTTCCCGGTATCAGGTCAATAGAGAATTCCACTTCCCGTTCCGGGGGAAGAGAAGTGATATCCTCGGGGAAGACTCCAGGAAAGTCACAAGCTACCGGAATACTCGAAACTTGAAGGTTACTACCTCCCTCCTTAGTAAGAATCATAAGAACCAATTTTTCCTCTTCAAACAAGAAATCAATCATTCCAACCGTACCTTCTAAAATAGTAGTTAACACATCCTTCGGAGTAGCTTCAGTAGATGGAATAATTATTAACTTCTCCTCACAACCGATAAAAACCGAATTAGCTGAAAGCCAATCCATTCCCAGAACCACATCCACTTTCTTAAGCGGTAAGCAAAATAAATCAATCTGGAATACTCTTTCATTCACCGACAATACACAATTTTCACACATCAACGGTGTTTCAACAATTTCATATGTGGCAGTAGTAACCACCATGGGTGGAGATAAAGGAACAGCTTGCAACCCAAGTCGCTTCACGCACCGCGTGGACACAAAAGAATGCATAGCTCCACAATCAAATAAAACAAAGCAAGGATTCCCATTCACAAAACACGTACCCGCAATCAAGGAGTTATCACCCTTTGTCTTCCTTGCATCCAAGGTATATACTCGGCCAACATTCTTCTCTTGTGCTAAAATTCGACCTTGAGGGCAATCCCTCGCCAAATGACCCATTTTATGGCACCGATGACACTCCACTCCTTCGAAATAACATCTACCACCATGCCTCTTCCCACAAAAACGGCACACCGAAGGTGCGCTAGATCTAGAACCCTGAAGTTGCTTTCCTTTGAAAGCTTGTTACCTTGTTCTAAATTGTTGATTCGATCGCCCACGATCACTTTGATTCACCCTACTTAATTCTCCTTCCGCTTGTACCTTCTTTAAACTATGCTCCGCCACATAACACTGTCGTAACAATTCAGCATAGCTAGTGAATTCCCGCTGAGATACACTATGTGAAATTTCAGCCCTTAAACCAAACAGAAACTGATCAATCTTCCACCTTTCATCAGGAGCATACATGGCTTGTCTAGAATAAGCAGCCATAGCCTCGAACTTTTCCGCATAAGAAGCCACTGTCAAGTTACCTTGCCTCAGCTGTTGAAATTCGAATTCTTTTTGAGACCTTAAGGAACTTGGAAAATACTTCTCCATAAAAATTATCTTAAACTGCTCCCACACTTTCGGTACCTCTTGAATTGTCATTAATGTTGAAGCGCTTTCCCACCATCGCATGGCAGGACCCTTTAACAAGTGAGAAGCGAAGTCAACCTTATTTTCTTCACTACACTGAATGATCAAGAAAATCCGCTCCATACCGGATATCCATTCATGAGCCTTTACTGGATCTAACCCTCCCAGAAACTCCGGAGGATTCATGCGAATGAAATCCCTAAAGGTTCCCCCTGCAGCTTCCGGAACAACCACTGGAGGATGCACACCACCAGCCATTTGATGTACCATCTGCTGTACAAATTGATTCTGCTGTTGCTGCATCTGTTGCATGAATTGATACAAAGGGGCATTCCCTTCATCCCCTGGCGGATTTGTCCCTGCTGGAGTAGTTCTCGGTCTACCACGGTTGTTTCTGCGTCGGTCGGCCATGTTCCTAAATGTCATACAGATAGGATTAAGTTGATCAGGCTCAATACCATAAATATAACACGTAAGACCAATGGCGACACAACACATATGAAACGGAAAGAAACACTTATACTATTTCATGGCTAGGTCGAGGATACGACCTGCTCTGATACCAACTATAAGGCCCACATATACATACATACATCAAAGCATATATCATACATGAATAATACGTTTGGTACTGAAATATATATGTACAAGTTCCTAGTTAACACATTGTATACATTAAGTGCCCTAAATACAAAGTCCTAAAATCTACGGCATAACATATACAAGATGTCCAAAAAAAAACACTAAGAACTAGATCAATACAATGATCTCAAAATAAAACGCCATAGCGGAAGCCATGCCATCTCAAAAGCTACGATCCGTAAGGAAAGTCAAATAACCTTGTCCTTACCCTTCGCCGAACCTGCAGAACCTGTGATGTAAACAACAACAGTGGGGTGAGATACATCAAATCTCAGTGAGTTCGCTATCTTATAGTCCTCTCGGCTTTACAAGGTTCTACTAGACCTAACTCAAGTCAAAAGGGAAGGGAAGTGACTTTGAGTACACACACACTATATGGAAACATGTCATGAGTTCATCAACTCACAATATCACTAATCGGTAACCACACCAAGGCATCCTGTTTTTCCGTCCGCTTCTACGTCTAGAAGTCGACCCGAGTCATGGATCCTTGTAATTACTTGGCATACGAATGGATTCGGAATTAAGGGACGCATTATCGCCTTAATTCGTCACTTCTCATGGCCTCTCATGCCATCACAAATCTCTACCCGTAGGTTCCATCGTACTATAACATTGGGAATCAAACCTGCCAAGTAGTAATGCCTGCATTTAGAGGAGCTCGAGACTCTTAAATGCCTCTCAAGGGCGTTGGTTACAATTACCTGATCATAAACATAAATAGGATTGTATTCGACAATCCCCTGGCCATATTAGCCTAAGACCTCTCTTGTCTTATCTATTAAACACAAAATCAACATGATCCATACTAGTGTAATTCTTTCCATACCATTTGGTAATAGACGTCCGCCTCGGCCTCTTATGCGCGAGCGTTGTCGAAATTGTTATTTCACACTTTCCGACAATGGTTTACAATAATATTCCTCACACTACCTATTTCATTTTCACATGCATACATATTCAAACATGTTTACCAGTACGATCATAAGCATATAATCATCAATCACATAATGGAACATGCATAATTCAACATACCACAATTATACCAATTTACGGTTCCTTCCGATTTACATAATCGGGCAATAAACAGGTATTTCTCACTACCATTAGCTAGAATATGTTCCTAGCTTCAAAACGATACCAAGAACACTCACAATGGATCAACAATACAAAAGTTATGAAAGAAACGAGTTGGATGTTCTGTCATGTTTGCATTGCGAAGAAGCCAGCGAACGCTCGCTACTTCATTCGCAGTGCGAAGCGTCCAGCGAACGCCTAGCCAACACTTGCTCGCTGCCCCATTCGCAGTGCGAACGCTGGCGAACCAAGGCAGTAGCAAAAACAACGTAAGGTTCGCAGTGCGAACCACTGGCGAACGTTCGCCTTCGCATTCGCAGTGTGAGCTGCCAGCGAGTCCACGATTTCCCCTTCGCTGGGGGATTCGCAGTGCGAATCTGGGAAATGCAGAAAGTTCATTAGCGTAACAGCTGATCTCCCATGGTTCCATAACCCCACCAAAACATATCCAAACCTCCCACAATCAAACATAAATGATTCTACACTCATATAACTCATACTACTCAGTTTATAACACATTTCAACCGTTAATTTTCAAGATTTTGCACTTAATCCAATTTCCTTACAATTCTAACCTAGTCCTAGAATCCAAGAAAATCTAAAACAAAAGCTTATATCTAGAACCCACCTTGAATAGATGAAGATGGTGAAGATTTGAAGATGATTGGATAAAGATTTGATGATGTTCTTGATGATTTTGATCTTGAACTTTTCTCCTCTTTTTCTCTTCCTTTCTTTCTCTTTTCTTTCTCTCCAAAATCCTTTCTATCTTTTTCTTTGGAAAATGAAAGGAAAGAAAATAATATAGGGAAAATATCATCAATTAGCAACACTACTAATTGTCCAAAAAGTCTCTAAAGCCCAAACATTTAAATATCTCAGAGTCAGATAATATTAATTGGATGTACTCTAAGTTCAACACTTACCCTAATTGTCTCTGCAGATAATTTTTCAGAGCACACTGGGACTCAGTTGATCACAAATAATATTATCTGAAGCAAAATAATTTACGGGGTATTACATTTTTACACCGTCAACCAATCACGGACGTGTATCCCGCCAAATCACAAGTTTAATTTTAAAATACTGATATGACATGGCGAAATATTATAATTCTATTAGATGATGGTGTAAAATAATTTTATACTATCAGTGCACTACCTTTACTCTCTAAAAACAATAACATTCATTTATCATATTATTAATTAACTTAAAATTCAAGCCCATACATAACACACTTTTAACTTTTATTCCAAAATAGAAAACTTAATATCTAAGTTTTTTAAAAAAGTTTGAAAAGCTTTATCTTTAATAAAATTTTCAAAAGGGATGAAAAAATGCATAAATAAATTGATTTTATCATCATCTGAATAAAAAAATGTTAAAACGAAATCCATTCTAATAATTTAATAAATTATTTAACATCCTAAAAATCTAAAATTGAAATATATTAATTTTGTTAAAATATTTATATTTTGTTAAAAAATTTAGTTTTAAATTTTGCCTTAAATCCATAATGCATTACTTTGAATATATATATATATATATATATATATATATATATATATAAAGTTTAATATTTTGCATCTTAATAGGGGTATTTATTAGTTCGTATAAATTCAAACTAAATCGGAATTCAAAATAAACTATAGTGTTTGAGTTGGATATTTTTTTAAGTTTGAAAAAAATTTGAATCAAATAAATAAAATTCGATGTTAATTAGTTTAGGTAATAAATTTTTAAAATTCTACCTGATAATCCGTCTATGTGCACCAACCATAATTAATTCGTATAATTTATAGCATGATAATTAGTATAATCATTATTATGATAAAAATTGAGTCAAACAAATAAAATTCGATGTTAATTAATTCAAGAAAAAAATGTCATTTGTGACATTCACAATGGAGAAACAAAAAAATTAAATATTTTATATTATTATAGAAAATAGATTTATGTAAATTATTATGCCAACCTGTTAGGCACGGATGACAGTAGTGTTCTCCACATTGATTTGGCTGCCATGAGGGATAGAACACATTTGGACATGGCTCAACGTGAGAGTATTTTGGATCCCATTAGTGAGAAAGAGATTCAAACGACACTATTAGGCATCGGGGACTTGAAATCGCTGGTGATAGATGGTTATGGAGCTCAATTTTTGAAAGGTAGTTGGGATACGATTAAATCTGACTTGGTGAATGCAACTAAGGACCATTAAGGACTATAGACCAATAACAGATTGTACCACTGTATACAAGGTAATTTAGAAAATCCTTACTACTAGATTGGACAAGGTTATTGGTGATATTGTTAATCATTCTCAAACTGCGTTTATATCGGGCCAACAAATTCATAAGCACATTCTGTTGGCCTATGAATTGATAAAAGGATATTCTAGGAAATGAGGTATTTTTCGTTGTATGATTTAAATTGATCTCCAAAAAGCTTATGATATGGTTAACTGGGATGCTTGGGAATGTATTATGAAGGGGATAGGTATTCCAAATCAGTTTGTTAGATGGGTCATGCTTACTGTCACTTCTGTTACCTATAAGTTCAACATTAATGTGCATCATACGAGTCCTATCCAGGCCAAACGTGGTATCAGACAAGGAGTTCTTATTTCTCCTTTATTATTTGTCATTATTATGGAATATCTGAACATGTGCCTACGCCAAATGCAGAGGAATCCTAATTTTAACCATCACGCCAAGTGTGAAAAGCTTTACACTACTAACCTTTCTTCTGCAGATGATTTGCTTTTATTCTCGAGAGGAGACTACATGCCAGTTGGTCTTATGATGAAGGCTTTCAACACCTTTTCTGCATCCACTGGCCTCAAACTCAACCCGGCAAAGTGTAGAATTTATTTTGGGGGTGTGGACGTGAGCACAAGGCAGGATATTATGAACGTTACTGCTTTTGCAGAGGGACCACTCCCCTTCTGGTATCTAGGGGTTCATTTGACATGTAAAAAATTATCCATCCATCATTACATTCCTTTGATTGATAAAATAATGAATATAATTAATCATTAGAGCACTAAATTTCTTAGTTATGTAGGGCGTGTTCAACTTATCAGAAGTGTTACTTTGTCATTGCGAACTATTAGATGCAATGTTTTCCTATCCCTAAATATGTTGTTCATAAAATTGAAACTATCTGTAGATCTTTTTTTGTGGACAGTGGGCTCTGATATCAGTATAAAAAGCCCCATTGTTTGGGATAATGTCTGTAAACCTCGAGACTATGGAGGGTTAGATATTATTGACCTTAAAATTTGGAACAAAATTACTATGCTGAAGTTGCTCTGGAACCTCAGTGGTAAGTCTGATAGCTTGTAGGTCAAATGGATACATACATATTATCTGAAACATGAGGATTTGATGAATATTAGCATCAAAAGCCATAACTCATGGATTATGAAAACCATCTTTAAACAAAGGGTCACTTTGGGTGATATTCAGCAGGTTTGGGATCATATGCTAAGTAGTAATAAGTTTAAGATGAAGGATGTATACAAGGTGATGTGTAAAGATACCCCACAAGTTAATTGAAGGATATTATTCTGTTATAAAGTTGCTAGACCGAAGGCACTGATGACTATGTGGCTTACATGGCATGGTAGATTGGCTACGAAACAACACATTTTTCCGTTTTGGTATGATTTCTGATAATATATGCTATTTTTGTGCACATGAGGAGGAATCTATTAATCATTTGCATTTTGTTTGCCCTGAAACAATATGTATTTAGGCAAAAAATCTTGAATGGATACAGGTTAATCACATTCCCCAACCTTGGGATGAGGAACTAATGTGGTTGAGCAAAAGTAGCAAAGGTAAAAGGTGGAAATCCTCCATCCTGAAGTTAGCTGCTACAGAGACTGTCTATGTTGTGTAGAAATACCGTAATGATATTTGTTATGGTAATGTTGTAGATAAGACTAAAATTATGGACAATATTATAGATATGATTGTTTATAGGGGTTGGTATAGTAGGAAACTTAGGACACACATAGCAAAGTTGATGATTTTTTAGTTTCCATTTTTCGTCTTTTTTGTCTTCTTTGAAGATTCGATCCGTGCGATCGTCTTATATTATTTTGCTTTTTGAATTAATACAATCTTCCTTTGATTCAATTTTTTTTATTTAAATTAGATTTTTTTTTATAAATATTTTTACTTATTTGTTTATAATATAATCGATCAATTCAACTCAAACTAATATGTAATTTTTCGAATTGCTTCAATTTGAATTTTATCATAAAAATGTGTAATTTTAATCCAAATCAATTATATTTTTTTTTATCGTTTTAGAAATCATATTCTTTTAAAACCAAATAAAATCAGCCCTTGAACGCCTCCCAATCGGCATCTAAAACAAATATCAGATGAGACATATTCTTAAATTTTATTTCAATTACTATAAACATGCTAATATAAAATCATAAAATAAAAACATTTTTTATAAAAAAAAGATGTTAATAATATTTATTTAGGAAAGTGGAACCACATCCTTGAGCCTAACCCGTTTTATGCAAAAAAAATTACCTAATACTTAAAATATTTGACGGCTTCATTTTACATCACACATACCCTAACAGAAAAATCTAAACTCAAGGGTTCAATCTTTTTAAATCCTTATTTTTCTACTTCAAAATCTTTTTCCTATTTCAAATTTTACCCTACACTTTTTCACTTCTACCATGACTCTTCAATCTTCAATCTCCTCAAACTAAACCACTCTATAAAAACTCACATCTTATTTTGTGTCTATCATTGTTATTCCAATAGTTACCTTGGACACCTTCTACCTCATGAAAATAAAAAAGGAAAACGTTAATTTGGTATTTCTCTCTTCTAACTTTTTTACTTTTCTAATTTTCTTTCTATCTATCTTAACTTTATCATATTATTTAACTGATATTACTTTTGAATTCTATTAGTTGTATGATTTTATATACATATTCAAAAGTTATATATATATATATATATATATATTCAAAAATTAAATTTCATACCATCCAAATATTTCTATGTCAAAAACCTAAATATTTTAAAAAAAATTAACAAAAGAAAAGCTATACTAGCATTTATTAATAATAAATAATGACATCATAAGTATTAAAAATGTTCAAAATTTTGACTACATAATTCAATGTACCTAGTACAAATATCACAATAGATACATATTATTTTATTTTATTTTGATCTTGATACCTTTATTTTATATAAATTATGCCATTTGTAATATAAAATAAAATAAAAACTTTTTTTTAAAGAAAAAAAATTAATAACATTTATGAAAGAAATGAAAAAATGACATCAAGTGGAGCCCACAACCTTAAAATAGGCCCTAAAAATATTTGACCACTTCACTCCTAATGACATATGCCCTAACAAAAAAGCCTAAATTCAAGGCTCAATCTTTTAATTCCTTCTCCTTCTCTCTTTTTTTTTTTTCATTTATATATTTCACTTTGAAATTTTTCACTCATTCCATGACTCTTTACTCTTAAATCTCTTCAAATCAAATCATTTTATAAGAATTCACATATTGTTTTGTGTTCATTGTTCTTGTGATCGTTCTCTTGCTCCCACCATGAGCAGCATCAACCTCGAAGAAATAAGAAACGAGAATGTCAATTTGGTATCTTTTTTTTATTTAATTTATGTTTGATGTTTTCTTTTTATCTATCACAACCTGATCAAGTTGTTTATTAGAGTATAAGATCGAATATTTTCTCCGATCTATCTCAACTTGATCATGTTGTTTATTATAGTATAAGATCATATATTTAATTTTCTTCTTATATTATCATTAGTTGCATGATTTTATTATATAGATTCATTCCCATTTATGAAAATTTACAATCATGATTTTATAATCATAAATTAAGCTTTAAACATGACTATAATCATACTTGAAACCCTAGATAATTATTTCTTAGATTGAACTCAGCACCTTAAATACACCTAGTTCTTAAAGATCTTATTTGTGACGAAGGAATTAATATAAATGTAGTATAAAACTTTGTATAAATTTGTGTGATTATGATAAGAGAAATATATATGATCCATGCATGGCATAACTGACGTGACATATATGTTGTGAATGTAGGAACGGATTCCGATCGAAGAAGTGTTTGAGCAGCTGAAATGTTCGAGAGAAGGTCTTTCATCAGAGGAAGGATCCAACAGGCTCGAAGTCTTTGGACCAAACAAGCTGGAAGAGGTGGAAGAAAACAAGATTTTGAAATTTCTGGGATTTATGTGGAACCCTTTGTCATGGGTTATGGAAGCTGCTGCTATCATGGCCATTGCTTTGGCTAATGGAGGTGGAAAGCCTCCAGATTGGCAAGATTTTGTTGGAATCATTGTTCTCTTGGTCATCAACTCCACCATCAGTTTCATCGAAGAAAATAACGCCGGTAACGCGGCCGCCGCTCTCATGGCTGGTTTAGCTCCCAAGGCCAAGGTTATATTTTATACTCTGTGTGTCTGTGTGTGCGTGCACGTATTCACTATTTTATTACTAACATTTGTTTATTTTTTGCGGCCATTAAAAAACTTAGGTACTAAGAGATGGAAAATGGAGTGAACAAGATGCTGCAATTCTAGTACCAGGAGATATAATCAGCATCAAGTTAGGAGACATCATTCCGGCCGATGCGCGTCTTCTCGAGGGAGATCCTTTAAGTGTTGATCAATCTGCTTTAACAGGAGAATCTCTTCCTGTCACAAAGGGTGCAACTCAAGAAGTGTTTTCAGGATCGACCGTTAAGAAGGGAGAGATCGAAGCGATTGTGTATGCAACTGGTGTACACACGTTTTTCGGTAAAGCGGCTCATTTGGTTGATAGTACTAATCAAGTTGGGCATTTCCAGCAAGTACTTACCGCTATCGGAAATTTCTGCATTTGCTCAATTGCTGTTGGAATAGTAGTTGAACTCATTGTGATGTATCCGATTCAGCATCGCAAGTATAGAGAAGGAATTGATAATCTTTTGGTGCTTTTGATCGGAGGAATCCCGATTGCGATGCCAACTGTTTTGTCTGTTACTATGGCTATTGGTTCTCATAAGCTTTCACAGCAAGGTGCAATTACAAAGAGAATGACTGCTATTGAAGAAATGGCTGGCATGGATGTCCTTTGCAGTGATAAAACAGGAACTCTCACTTTGAATAAACTTAGTGTTGATAGAAACTTGATTGAAGTGTTTGCTAGGGGAATGGATAAGGATTTGGTGATACTCTTAGCAGCAAGAGCTTCTAGGATCGAAAATCAGGATGCTATAGATGCTGCCATTGTTGGAATGCTGTCTGATCCACAAGAGGTAAATATCTAAAATTATTTTAATAAATCTTTTTTTTAGAGTAAATCAGCATTATAGTCATAGAAATTGTAATGGTTGTGATTGATTGTTCAGGCTAGAGCTGGTATCAATGAGGTCCATTTTCTGCCGTTCAATCCCGTTGATAAAAGGACCGCCCTTACCTATGTTGATTCCGACGGAAACTGGCATAGAGCAAGCAAAGGGGCTCCTGAGCAGGTAAATACGAGTTTCGCCTTATGATGTTTCGATTTACAACACTCACGCAACCTGATCATCAACCACTTGCACTAGGCCTTGGTGGTATCTTTGTTATGATTTATAAGGTGATGACTAACTAAGTCATGTTTTTATATTGTGTTAGATACTGGATCTTTGCAACTGCAAAGAGAATGTGAGGCGAAGCGTTCATGCAATGATAGACAAGTTTGCCGAGCGTGGACTTCGATCACTAGGTGTTGCTTATCAGGTAAGTAAAGACAGTATCGTTATCATATATGTTTATTTTTCTACTTGAATTAATTCTCTTGTTTTATCATTGTTTGTATCATGTGATTTGTGCAACAGGAAGTACCTGAAAGAACTAAAGAGAGTCCTGGTGCACCATGGCAATTTGTTGGTTTGTTGCCACTATTTGATCCTCCTAGACATGATAGTGCTGACACAATTAAAGAGGCTCTTAATCTCGGTGTGAATGTTAAGATGATCACAGGTAAGATCCGAGGACATACTTTCTTGTTTTCGTAGTTCTAAATTCTGATATGTAAGTGCAATTGCGACTACAATATAAAGGTTTTGAGGTCTCCGTAATCACAATTGCAGAAGTATTTTACCATGATAGTAAGATTCATCGAGTAAATGAAATGTGACCGTGACTACAATTTAGAACCATATGTAGCTCATACAACAAATCAAAGTTTGTAGCCTTAAAATTAATTGTGGATTCTGTTTTTTTCTCTAGGGGACCAGCTTGCCATTGGAAAGGAAACTGGTAGAAGGCTTGGAATGGGAACAAACATGTATCCATCATCTGCATTGCTTGGTCAGGACAAAGATGCTTCTACTTCGGATATTCCTATTGACGAGTTGATTGAAAAGGCCGATGGATTTGCAGGAGTGTTTCCAGGTATGTCCTTGTTTACATTGATTTTTGGTTTTGTCAAAAGTTTTGACTGTCGAATTGCTCCATCCTTTTGATAGATTCTCTGTCAAAATAAGAAAGTTAACCTTAAAAGTCATTTATATATTTATCATGATATGATATGTTAGAACACAAATATGAAATCGTCAAGAGGCTGCAAGATAGAAAGCACATATGCGGAATGACAGGAGATGGCGTAAACGATGCTCCTGCCTTAAAGAGAGCCGATATCGGAATTGCTGTTGCGGATGCTACAGATGCTGCTAGAAGTGCTTCTGACATTGTCCTTACTGAACCTGGTTTAAGTGTCATTATCAGTGCTCTGCTCACCAGCAGGGCCATTTTCCAGAGAATGAAAAATTACACTGTTAGTTTCCTTTGCATATCTAATTCAATCTTTCAAATTATTGTGTTAGAAAATACCTGAGTAACATTTATAGTTTTCTAATCATAAAATGTTTGATTATGGAACAGATTTATGCTGTGTCAATCACCATCCGTATTGTGGTATGTGTTGAAGTTAGCAACTTTTTTCTATGAACTTATCCTTTAAATCATAAATATTCTTAATAATCGTTGATTTTTCATTTCGACAGTTCGGTTTCATGTTGATTGCTTTGATTTGGAAATTTGATTTTGCACCTTTCATGGTTTTGATCATTGCAATACTGAATGATGGTAAGAATAAGATAACATTTTCATTACATCATGTTAGTTCTATATTTTTTAACCATAGTAAAAATCTTAACACTGTCTTATATTAAGGTACCATTATGACAATTTCAAAAGATAGAGTGAAACCATCTCCACTGCCTGACAGTTGGAAACTAAAGGAAATATTTGCAACTGGTATTGTTCTCGGCAGTTACATGGCACTAACAACTGTCATATTTTTTTGGGCCATGCATGATACCGACTTTTTCTCGGTAAATTGTTTTATATTTCTTGTTTTTTGTTTCTCAATATCATTACCAATTATTCGAAACGCTAAGCGCTGATAACTTTAAATGTCTTGCAGGACAAGTTTGGTGTGAGGCCTCTGAGACATAGTCCTAATGAGATGATGGCAGCTCTATATCTACAAGTTAGTATAATAAGTCAGGCACTAATCTTCGTAACTAGGTCTCAAAGATGGTCTTTCGTCGAAAGACCCGGTTTTCTCCTTCTAGGCGCTTTCTTCGCTGCTCAACTGGTAAGTTTAAACTTCTTATTTTATTTTAAAAAACGGAAAGACGGGCACGTCAATGCTCGTATGCACGCTAGTATTCCATAAGATATATGCTATATTGGTTGAAAAATGTAATGCTAACTGCTAAGCACTATTATTTTTCTTCTATTGCAGTAATAGTTTGTTTTGTAATTTGACAGATTGCAACTTTAGTAGCAGTGTATGCTGATTGGAAATTTGCAAGAATAAATGGAATGGGATGGGGTTGGGCCGGCGTAATTTGGTTGTACAGTTTGGTAACCTATATTCCTCTTGATTTACTCAAGTTCGCAATCCGATATATTCTAAGTGGAAAGGCGTGGAATAGTCTTTTCGAAAACAAGGTAATTTTTTTGCTTATCATTTGTTCTATTTTTCCAATGAGGCCTAGCTTTCGCGCAAGGTTGTTGCCTTGTAGTGGGATTCTCGTGCATTCGTAGCTATATTATTTGTTACATTTTATTATCTAATTGTGTTTATGTTATCTCATTACAGATCGCTTTCACTTCAAAGAAAGACTATGGCAGAGAAGAAAGGGAAGCGCAATGGGCATCAGCACATAGATCACTTCAGGGTCTTCAGCCTGCTGTCTCCAAACTTTTCAATGAGAATAATAGCTATAGAGAGCTTTCAGAGATAGCGGAACAAGCCAGGAAACGCGCTGAAGTTGCCAGGTACGCCATTTGAATTGTATGCCATGTTTGTGTATGTGTTCTGGACGACGTTTATAAGATTCGTAACCGATTTTTCAAAATGTGTTACAGGATTATGGAGCAGAATACTCTGAAGGGACGCGTTGAGTCGGTAGCGAAGCTTAAGGGACTTGACATTGATACATCTAAACAGGGTTATACCATTTAAGAAAATTTGTACAACTATCTTTCCAGAATTGGTTATGTTTTTTTCCAGACATCTTAGCTATTTCAGTGGTTTTCTAGACTATTGATGGTTATTATATATCTATAAAGTATTTTGATTCTGGATTATATATATTGTGTGTTTTTACTCTTTCTAATATGGAAGTTAGATATAAATCTGTGCCTTGTGCAAATTAATAGAATCTTTTTTCCTAAAAAGATAACTTGAATATTAACTATGAGATAGTGTTCTTTATAACATGTTCAGTTCTGGAAAAGAAAAAAGAAAGATAAATTTTGAATCTTGTTTTTAAGTTCATCTTTTTTTCACCAATGTTATCAACCTCTTTCCCATTATTCAACTACACTTCATCTTCATCACAATTATTCAGCGTTTTATTATGATCACTATCTTATTTTGTATTCAAACTATTGTCTATGATGGATGAGTTTTTTGTTAAATGATGGGTGACATATTTGTACTACCAATGTAATTAAAATGATTTTTTTTGTCATGTAATAGTTTTGCATTCTAATGGTTTGATTAAAAAACTATACATTGTTTTAATATTAATATGTATTTATTATATCTTTTACTATTTATTAGTCTTTCAATTTTTATTTTTAGGGTAAAAACAAAAATAATTTTATAAAATACTATATTTTAAACAAATATTTAAGGGGTTACTTTTTGCACTCTTAATGAAAAACTTTGCCTTCAAATCTGGAATTTAACAACCGGATGCACCTAAAATGTAAATAAAGTCAAGTCTCAGACCCAAATTAGAACATAGATGAATATATACGGAGGTTAAGTTTCGTATTTTTTACTGAGGTTAAGTTCCATATGTATTTGATTCATATATCGCATTAAACTTTCCTTATTCCTTCTTCATTTCATTTCAAAAAGTTTTCTCATAACTCAAAACAAAACTCGTGAACAAACTACATTTCCATTATTTTCAAGCTTTTTCGCTACTTCTATTGTAGTGCATTCAAGGCTAGGACACTATAAGAAAAAGTATTTTAGCTAGGGGTTAAATCACTCACTAATGCAAAAAAAAAAAAAAAAACTCATCACATAACAAAAATTTGCGAGGAGATATGACCCCTAGCTAAATAGGGCATCGTAAATAAATGGCAACGGGATAAACCCCTCGCAAAATTGGCAAGGGGATAAGCCCTCGCTTAATGCAATTCATAAAATCCAGTCTATTATACTACAGGCGTAGGAGCAAACTAGTGGCACAGACGTGTCGGTTTTTTTTTTGTTAGGGGATAAGCCCCTAGCCAATGCATATGCGTTTTGCATTTTGTGAGGGGGTAAAACCCCTAGCAAGTGCATATACGTTTTGAAATTTGTGAGGGGATTAACCTCTAGCTAATATTTATAATATTATATAAAAAAATATTATTATTATATTATTATAATTACAATAATAAAATTATAATAAATAAATATGTATTTTTTAAATTTTTTGAAATTTTTAAATTTTGTGATATTTTAAAATTTTGTAAAATGAAATTAGAAAATAAAATAATTTATGATTAAAAATGAAATAAAAATAAATTATATTCATGTCCACCAGAATAAAAATAATTCATGACACAGATGAAATAAAAATAAAATTTAAAAATACGTATTAAAAGTTTCATATTTTAACAAATTTAATCAACTTCTTCCTCATGCTCCTCATCTTCCTCATCTCCTCCTCCAAAACCTTGATTCATATGTGAGGTCATAAATTGTTCAAATCTTTGTGTGCACTCATTGCAACCCGCATTGCTTTCTCATACTCCGTTGTTTTTATCCTCAATTCTTCTTTCATCTCTGCTTGTCTTCTCCTCAATTCTTCCTTCATCTCTGCTTGTCTTCTCCTCATTTCTTTCATTTCTGCATTTCTTGCTGCTGTTTCGCGTGCTGCCTCGGTTTGCGCCAAGTTTCTCACAGTTTATAGCATATCAGCGGTTAATATAGGTGGATGTGATGTTCCTTCTCCATCATCAAGTTTCATTCTGAAACTCCTATCACACCGCTTGATTGTTTTGACATACCCTCCAGTACCATACACTCTCTCATTTTTCCTCTTCCCGTGAGGAACATCATACCAAGTCCGAAAATTCATACAAGGATCAATAGGATATTCCGGTAACGGTGGAGGTAACTCAGGATGCTATGATAAAGAGAGTGTAATTCGTCTATCATACTTCTCCTTTAAAAATAAATAAATTAGATGTTATCATAATTTAAATAAGATAGGTACATAAAAGAAATAAATAAAATAACTAAATACTAATTTGAGTGTCTTTTGAGTGTTGATCGACAAACTCTTCATTTTTCTTGAGATGAGTTTGTAATACCCCATATTTTTCTTAAATGCTCAATTGGGTGTAAATTGGATTTATTGAAACTCTTAAGTACTCTAAGTGTCATCAGTTGGGACCAATAGAGTAATTAGTAGACTCTAAAAAGATTAACTATTAATAAAAGAGATTGATCATTATTAATAAATACAAGAGGGGACATTTTGGTAACTTTAATAATGGGTCAATTGATACTAAAAGATAAAATATCAATTAAGATATTTTATAACATTATATAATATTTATTTATATTATATAGTAAGTATATATTGGGTGGTAGAGAATTAAAGAAAGAAAAAGATAAGAAGAAGTAGGTGGGAGAAGAGAAAGAGAGTTATCATAGAAAAGAGGAAAAGAAGGAAAATGTGAGAAAGGGAAGAGAGGAAAAGAGAAAGAAAAGGAGAAGAAGAAGAAGAAGAAAGAAAGGAAGAAGAAGGAGAAAAGCTCATGAATGATCATCTCATCTTCATCATCATCACTATTCATCATCTTTTTCACTAAATTTCATCATCTTCATCATCAACCTAGGTGAGTTCCTAGTTAGAACTTGGGGAATTTAGAAACTATTAGGGTTTCAAGAATCTATGCATGGTTTTGGGATTTTGGTTGTTGTTGTTGATCATAACATGTTGTGCTTGGTAGTATGTTGTTGTTGTTAAATTGTTTTCCATGAATCATGATAGTTTGAAATATATGTTTCTTATAGCCATGAACTTCTATCTATGAAAGTTGTTTGGTAGTGTTCTTCATATTTAGTGTGATTCATGTGTTGATATTGTTGTTGTTGTTGTTGTGTTTGTGTGCTTAGGATTTTGTGGTAAACTATGTGTTGTTGTTTCTAGATGATAAAACATGTTATGTAGTAATGGTAGTTTGAGAAACATAGATGTTAGAGGTGAAACAAACAATTATGCAGGTTTTAGAAATGGTTTGGATAGGTTTCATGCTTAAAAAACCAGGTTTTTATTCAGGTTTTACTGATATAGACCGGCACATACGAGTGCAAGCTGACCTGCAGACGCTTTCCTTCAGTATAGGCCGATCTGAAATCCTTATAGGCCGGCCTCCACGCTTCAATATTGAAGCATGTGGCATTCTGCCCATGCTTCGCTCCATAGGCCGACCTGAAATCCACCATAGGCCGACCTGAAAACCCCATAGGCCGACCTATACCTTGCTTTCTTGAGAAAATTTGCTTGATTCTTGTTTTCCCCATAACTTGAGTTTCGTAACTTCGTTTGACGTGCGGTCAAAAGCGTTGGAAAGCCCTTTCCAATGCTCTATGAGATAGTAAAATATAAATATGATTTTATGTTATTGTTTGTTAGGATATAGATAGAATAGAAGTGAGTATAGATTATGTGATTCTTATCTCCCACCATAATTCATGAATCGGGAGTCCGATTGATATGAGACTTGAAGCCTTGGAAAGAGAGTCCAATGTGCTATTATATGGTGAGGGGAGATCATGAACTAATCAAGGATGTTTGGTAAAGGGTAGTAGTGGCTTGTATACCTTTATTTGTATGTGAACTACTATGTTGATTATGTTTGACATGTTATGCTATTATGTGTGTTCCATGGATGATATTGCTATATACCATTGTGTTATGACATGATGTATGATATATGAATGTGGTTGTGAGATAACATGCTTAAAAGACTATAAGAATGGCGAGGAAACCCTTGATATTAATCAATGAAATGAATTAGTAAATGGTTAGGACATGATGAATAACATAGATGGCAATGCTTGTTCAAGGATGTCTAGGTGTGTATTATTGCACTACCCCATAAAATACCTTTAGCAGCGCTTTTTTTGGCCTTTAGCAGTGCTTTAAAGCGCTGCCTAAAGTGGCGCTGCTGTAGGTAAAGGCAACGCTTTTTTAAATGCAAAAACGCTGCCTTAGGTCCCCTTTAGGCAGCGCTTTTTCAATAAAAGCGCATTCTTTTGTCCCCCTTTAGGCATCACTTTTAAAAGCGCTGCCTAATGTATCTTTTCTTTCAACTTTACGCAGCGTTTTTTTCAATAAAAGCACTTTTTTTTGTCCCCCTTTAGGTTGCACTTTTAAAAATGCTGCCTAATGTATCTTTTCTTTCAACTTTAGGCAGCGCTTTTTCAATAAAAGCGCTTTCTTTTGTCCCCTTTAGGCAGCGCTTTTAAAAGCGCTGTCTAATGTGTCTTTTCTTTCTACTTTAGGCAGCGCTTGTTTTAGAAAGCGCTTTCTTTTGTAGACATAAAAAGCGCTTTTTAAAAGCACTCTTTTTGGAAGCGATTTTTTGTTATAAGCGCTGCCTATTGTCCTTTTTTTAGGAAGCATTTTTTCTTAAAAGCGTTGGCATAAGTCTCATTTTTTAATTATAAAATGGCAGCACAAACCATTATAACTCAAATTTTTATCAAAACTTATCACAAACCTGTATAATTCAACACAAGCCTTTATTTCAACACATAGGCCTTATATACCATTATAATTCAACATATATACACCATTATAATTCAACACATAAACCTTATAATAACCATTATATATAATTCAACACAAACCTCATACAACAAAATAACCATTATATATAATTCAACACAAACCTCATATATACACCAAGAAAACATCCATAATTCTAATAACAACTTATCCACTTCCAAAACCTTTAACTTCTAAAGATTCCAAAACTATACAACAACTTCCAAAACTATACAACAACTTCCATAAAGTATACAACAACTTCCATAAACTATACAACAACTTCAATTCCAAAACTACGACAACTTCCAAAACTCTACAACAACTTCCATAAACTTCACACAAAAGAAAGAAAGACAATATACCTTATATGATTCTCATCTCAATAATGTATTGACACCATTCCTCCTTAATTTCTTCCAATTTATCTTTCGTGTAAGTAGCACACTTGAATTCATTAAATTACTACATAATATAACATAATATCACTATTACAAAACGGCCAAACAACAACGCCAGGTTTACAACGGCGTCCTATACACCGTTCTTATAGTGCGTACTGGATGCGCGCGCATTATATTAAATAGAAATCTCAAGGGTATAATAACGGTTATTATGAAAACTGTGGTGATACAATCTAACTATCATGGGTTCGAACCTCATCGCCCTCAAATAGTTTATCCATTTGACGTAAATGCTCACTTTTTAAGTTTTATTAATATTTAACTAAAAAATAATAAGGATATCACGACGGCTTTCTTAAAATCGTTGTTACAAACTGAAGCTTCTTTTTATATATTTTAAACACCAAGTATATATCAATTTATCCATTGAAAAAAGAAACAAGACGAAACAACCCTAACACCAACGCCGCTCGTCACCGTTGTCGGGAAGAAGACAACAACAACAAGAAAGTGTTCTACTTTAAGGTGTTGCAATGGCACATTTGAAGACAAAATCATCCAAAGGTGTTTCTACGTCTTCTTCTAGTGTAAAATCTCGATCTGGAAATTTTTGTGGTTGTGATGGTCGTATGGTTTCGTATCAATGCAAAAAGGGACAAAATAAAGGAAGGCTTTTTTGGAGATGTCCATTTTGGAGGAGCGATGAAACATGTAATTTGTTCATATGGGATGAAGACGTGGGAGAAAGAGATGGAAATGACGATGAGAGAATTATGAAGTCAGAGTTGGAAGTTGTGGGCTATCTGAAGGTTATGTATGAGGATTTAAAGAAAAAGAACAAGAATTTGAAGAACAAACTGAAATCAGAGATATTTTCTGGAAATATCAAGATGTTATGTTTTCTTGTCTCCTTTATGTTTAATGTTTACTTTGTTATGAAATGTAATAGTTGAATTAGGGTTTGAATTACATTGTTGATGTTTAAACTGCAGATGCATTGTGAATTACATTGTTGATGTTTAAACTGCAGATGCATTAGGTGAGAAGTTAAGGTGCACCTTTTCTTTTTTATTTATTTTAAAATTCACAAATAAAAGGGTTATCACTACGGTTCTCCTGGTTAACCGTAGTGATATATTTATAATAAATAAATACCTATCTATATGGTTTTTATTTATTTTAAAATTCACAGATAAAAGGGTTATCACTACGGTTATTCTAGTTAACCGTAGTGATATATTTATAATAAATAAATACCTATCTATACGGTTGTTATTGTTAACGGTTGTGAAATAGTTTACCCATATATAAGCAAAATAACTTTCACTTAATTGACAATAACGTTGTTGCCTTCAAAGTGAAACCCTAGAACCCATTTTTTCTCTTCGTTTTCACCATTAGCCGTGAATCATGCATTAAGGTATTCTTCTTCTTCCATCTATTGTTAGATATTTCCCATTATCTCGTTTGTGGATTATTATTTTTGTTGATTGTTCTCATTTTTTCATATTCGTTTTCACTACCTTAACAAAGACCATGCTTTGGAAACTTCATAATGTTTGCGTAGCTATGGAAAAAAGTACAAGAAGCATGAAGCTATGATAAAAACTTCATCCACCTTGTACTTTTTCTTCATAGCTTCACGAACAAGATGTTAGTAAATGAAGAATCAACACTGTAAGCAAACTTTATTTAGTAATTTTAGAAACAATGAAAAGAAATATAAGAAGTATGAAGCTTTTGTGTAAGCTTCTTCCTCCTTATATTTCTTTTTCATTGCTTCCCAAACTAGTTCAACATCATAATTGATTCCTGTTCCACGATTAGTTTCATTAAAAGGTGCGTTATTCCTGTTCCTCTCTTTACTCTTCACTGGATTATGGTTTTAGGGTTTGTTTTCAACTGAGGATGCTCATTTTTGAAGTTTGCTTTGTTTCCTTTCAGGTTAAGGGGATGATACAGGGTGATGATGCTGGTGGAAGCAAGCGTATTATATCAGTTTATAATTTCTGGATCTGGTATAGAATGTTGTTTGAGTTTATTATATTCTATTTACATTGTTTGTTTCACTAACCCTCACTTAAAGTTTGCTGGTGGTAGCAAGCATATTATATGAGTTTATAATATCTGGATCTGGTATAAAATGTTGTTTGAGTTTATTATATTCTATGTAGATTGTTTGTTTCACTAACCCTCACTTAAAATACATTCAGTTAATTTGACATAGATACTTATAATCTGCAAATTAAGTTGTATTTGAAAACCAACTTAAACAAACCAATGTTGTTTTCTGATTGCATGCCTCTCATCATTCATCTCACGTTCTTTTATATATAGATTATGGTATAATGATCTGGCTCCTTAGATGCATCGCCATTTTCCATTATAGTTAAATCAAAGATGTGGCAGATTATCCAATGTCTTGTTGATCTTATGGAAATTTAACTATAATCGAAGATAGCGATATATCGAAGGAGTCAGATCAATAAACCACAATATATGTAAAAGAGCGTGAAATGCACGATGAGACAAATGCAATCAGAAAACAACATTGGTTTGTTTAAGTTGGTTTTCAAGAACAGTTTAATTTGCAGATTATAGACATCTTCATCAAATTGAATCCATGTATATTTATTTAGTGAGGTGTTTGGAAAACAAGCAATCTACATTTAATATAATAAACTTAGGATACTTACAACAACGGTTATCTATTGTAACCGATATCATAAGTAATTTATGTTTTATATAATTTTGCCGCTGATGGGTTTCGAACCCAGAACCTAAGTGTATGTATCACAACGGTTTATTATCATAACCGTTGTGATATATGGCTCGCGCTCTGCCTTTCAATAACGGTTTCCATCCCGTTGTAGAAAAAGCTAACTTACAACGACAATCTACATAACAACGCCTTCGCCCACATCATTATATGTCATTCCCAACCGTTGTTAAATGGGTTTTTCGTAGTAGTGTATGCATGATTTAGTTAAAAGTAATTAATTATATGAAATATCCGATAAATATTAAAATAAATCCTAAGTTATAAATCCATACCATGTTTGGAATCTCTGTTTGTTCCAAATGAATGGTTTCTTTCATAAACCTCAAAACGAAATAACCGCAATCTATACCATTACGCTGACGAGGACACTACACATAGAAAAAAATACAAATATATATCAGGATATATAGTTTAACTTGTTTTATCAAGTAGCATCACTATTATAATCAAAATTGTGAAAATATACCTGCACTCTGATCCATGTAATGTTGTTTGCTTTACTCTTTGGTACTCGAGATTGTCTTTGTGATCAGAATATTTGTATAGCTCTAACATAATATAAACGAATATTTAGAACAATCTCACATAAATAAATAAATATACACACGAATATTTAGAACAATCTCATCACTTACGTATCAACCATGATAGTTCCTGGATTGGCTGGAATTTTGGTAAAACAAAGGATATTCAATGTTGATGTCAAGGTGCTGATGTTGTAACATTGAAGTCTTAACACTGGGCTGTGTTAAGTAGTTAAGTGCTGAAGTTGGATGTCTGATGTCACACAGGTGATGTTGTAACATCAGACCTGCAGAATTATTAACAACAGCAGGTTATTAGGGTACGCGTATTAGCTGGAATTGTGGAGAGTGGTTGACTCATTGGATGAGAATATCTTGGGATAGATATTTTCTGTTACATGGGAGATTTGATTGCAGGTCTGTTGGAGAATTAAAAGGTTGAAGATTTAAAAAGATTTTGGGGATAAAATCTGTTTTGAAGATTCAGTTTTAATTAACAAATCTGATCAAATATTGTGACAAGTCCAAGCCCAATTCAGGAGCTATATAAAGCGCACAAGACCAAAGGAAAAGGCACAGAAAACATTCAGAAGATCAAGAGCAGAAGGCTTAGTGTCTAGAGTTTGTTTAAAGTGCTTGTATTTACACTATTCTAGGGTTTGAATAGGTGTTGAGTTTCTGTCCTCTCTAGAAGCTGTGAAGCAATAGAGAGTTGTGTGATTTGATCGAAGCTGTGAAGTAAGATCAAGGGTACTCAAAGTGGTTTCTTTGAGTGTTTGTAAGGGATTGAGTGGTGTTCTCATACCTAAGTGGTTTCTTAGGTAGGAAGTCATTAGTAGAGTATAAGTTTAGGAGATTGTCAACGGGTCGTTGAGTCTGTAAATTATATCTACAAGTAGTGAATTTCATCCCTGGCTTGGTAGCCCCCAGAGTAGGTTGGTTGTAACCGACTGGGTCAACAATTCTTGGTGTTATTTTACTGTTATTGCTGTCCATTGTGCAGAGTGTGTTGTTGTGACATCACACCTTAACATCACACGTCTGATACCAGAATTTCAAACCATCTTCTTCATATCTGGGTATTTTGTTTGATCACCATCTAATGAATCCAGATAATATATTATTTCTTTTATCGGATTAATCACAACCAACAACCAGTGTCCACCGTAAAATAAAACAAAAGTTTAGATGGAAATTTTCTTCACAACGTCAAAAAACGAAAGATTATAATAAATGAAGTTAGAATGAAAATCTAACCCATGGCCAGTATTATACGGTAAAAGATACAACTTTTTTGTATCTTTGTTGGCCATAAATGCATTGACTAAGTGATCTTTGACTGCATTTGCACTTTGATGGATTAAACGTGCGTTGATACAGCTGGGAGATAAGAAAGAGAATCTTTCTGTCAATTGACATGGGTGCATCAATTTGTCATACAAGTACCTTAAATAAAAACAAAATCAACATTAGAATATTCATTGAAATGAGTAAATGAATTGTTCAATTAATTAAATAAAATTTATGGAGTACCTGATGTATGAATTCATAACACCGGTGCCTAATTCAGAATGCTGAAAAATCTGATCCAAATCCTCTTTAGCAATTGTTTCTGAATAAGGAAAACCGAAAATACCTTCCTCCATATGTATTTCACAAATACCACCTTCCATTAAATCTGATGTTCCTACAAATGTTTCAAGACACAACCTAAATCGAGAAATAGATGCTTTTTTGGCTTGGTCTTTGCAAGATCTTTTTTTTGTTGGACATGTTGCCTAATTCTGGTTTCGTATTCTTGCTGACTTGTTGCAACTCTTGAGCATGAATCTAAAAATCATATAAGTTAGGTAAAGTATAAAATCATGAAGCTTTTGAATTCGGATCATAGAATTAAATGTGCCTCTTTTTTTGATGGAACTGACTCGGTGTGTCGCACAATCCCTTTATCTTTTGATTTGGATTTTGTAGGAGTCTAACATTACCATGTATATAAAATGTACGTAAATGTAAGCATAACTTACATGGCTCGTAAAACATTTGAATACTAAAAGGTTCATAATGGTTTTCAATATACCTCATCATCTATGAAAATAAGGTTTGACGGTCATGCAACATACGATCCTATTGCATCTCCTACCAATGTTGCATCTGAATCATCGTCAGGTATAGGTAGTAATGCATCCAGCTCTAAAGCAATATCAATCGATACTTTCAAAAATCCAGCAGGGAGCGGTTTATGGTGAAGTACATCTCCTGAAGTGTTATGCAATTTTCCCTTGCCACCCATGTGATAAGTCAGTGAAGATAAATATAGCTAACAAGGTGAAATGCCCTAAACCAATAATAAATATGAAATTGTTAATGTGTATATATGTCAATTAAAAAAATTGTGCTAATTTAATTTCATAATAATATATATAATTACCTCGGGAATTTTCTGTTGACAATTGATACTATCTTTGTCACTAGTATCTTTAAACTCTAAACCATGCCTTTCTGACATATATCTTTCTTTATCCTTTTGCAATTCACGAACTTGAGCTTTTAATTCTTCCAACGTTTTCATCACTTGTTTATTGCTAGGATTTTGGGTCTTTGGACGCTTATACAAGGTTGATGGAGTGACCCCAAATCCCTTACCCCTCACACAACCAAAATACTCAGGAACATTTAATACTCGACTTAGTATGCTCCTGCAATCCTGGTCTTCACCTAGAGTTAAGGATTGAGATAGATTCTCCTGAAATTCATATGCATATCGAAAATATTAGTGGGTATTAAAAAGCATAAATATTATATATATGTTAATAAACTTTTGATTTAATTAAAGATATAATGTTATACTTACACATTACTCAAAAACTTGTTGAACATCTTCCCTAACAACTCCATCATTTCCCACACGAGCAGCCTTCCACAAATCGTGTTCCGGAAGAGGTGTTTCTTCACTTTTCTCCTCTTCTAACTACACATTAAGACAAATGATAAGATCAATTATAACACACGGGGAACAAATAAATCATAACATTTATATATACTTACTATTTTTTGTTGTAAGCGTGCATATCCCAAACGCCCTTTTTTGTATGGATACGCGGGTTTTGATGCTCTTTGGCGATTTATGTCACTCACATCCTGGATAAACAAGTTTAAGTCATATCAGAACACATGTGAAACAAGTATATAATACAATGTTCATGACAAATTAACATTACATAGAATTCTTGGGTTCTTCGTTTGGCTACAAAAGTTTCCCATTCTTCAGGTGAAATCAAGTCCGCTTACTTCTTTGGACGTTCTGCTTCAATAAAGTTTCCTTGGACATCCTTAAGAAACTTGTTTGTTAGAAATGCTCGAAACCCTCTGAGTCTTTTTCCTGCTAATTGAAGACAATATTTTCTTCGGCCGTCACCAATGTTAAAAGACCTCTGCGAAAAAATACATACAGTGTGTTAGTATAAGTAATTTAAAGACATAATCGTCAACGAAAACAAATAACATCGCATATGGTACCTGTATCTCACTCCATATTTTTTTCTTTGGCAGGTTTCAATGATGGAGTTCTCCAATTATCACAAGTAATTGGAATTTCGAACGAACGAATAAATATGATCCTTAAACCATGGTATAAAACCTCATTGTCATTGTGCAGAACATACAAATGCACTTGCTCCCGTTCAGCCCTTGATACTATCACAATTTTATGTCCAATTAACTTTTTTCGTTCTTTTTTTCAACAATATGAGATTTGGGGAGTCCAATGGATTAAACATTGGACAAATATTCAGTACAAAACTCAATCGCTTCTTCAACAATGTATCGTTCAACAATACAACCATCTGATCGACTTCGGTTTTTCACATACCCTTTTAATATTTTCATATAACGTTCAACTGGGTACATCCATCTCATATAAGTTGGTCCACACAATTGGGTCTCTTTCACAAGATGAAGAACTAGATGTACCATTATGTCAAAAAATGAGGGAGGAAAATACATTTCAAGCTCACACAAAGTAATAACTATTTCTTTTTGTAATGTTGGTAAGATCGCAGGATCAATCACCTTACTACAAATTGACCTGAAGAAAGAAGACAATTTAGTTATTGTACTTCTTACTTTTTCTGGCAAAATAAAACGTATACCTATTGGTAGAAAATGTTCCATTATAACATGGCAATCATGTGTCTTTAAACTCTTTAACTTGAGGTCTTTCATAGACACAAGTCTTCTGATATCTGAAGATTATCTTTCTGGAACTTTAACTTCGCTTAGAAACTTACACAATATATTTTTCTCCTTTCTAGATAGAGTATAAGCAGCAGGTGGTAGATATGTTCGTTTTCCTTTCTTCAAGGGTCCTAATTCATTTCTTATTCTCATCGTTATCTAGTCCTTTCTTGCTTTAAGGCCATCCTTAGACTTTCCTTATATATTGAGTAACGTACCAATAACACTTTCAAATACATTTTTTTCAATATGCATAACATCAAGAAAATGTCTTACATACAACGAATTCCAATATGGCAATTCAAAAAAAATGGACCTCTTCTTCCACCCACGTTTGACAAGCATATGTGTAAAAGGCTTGCCAAACTGAGTACTCACATCTTTCACCTTTTCAAAAATTTGGTCACCTGACAATGTAGGTGGAGCTCTACCTTGTTATGGATTTCCATTTAATGCTTTTCTCCACCCACGATAGTGATGATTAGAATTCAAGAATCTACGATGACTGAGATAGACATTCTTCTGACAAAATTCCAATCGCGTCCAATCTGTGTTTTCTTCACAAATAGGACACATACATTGACCTTTAATGCTATACCCTGATAGATTTTCGTATGCTGGAAAATCATTAATTGTGCCAAACAGCATCGCCCTCAAATTGAAACTTTCTTTCTTATATCCATCATAAACCTCTACACCGTTCTCCCACAAAATCTTTCAGTCTTCGATTAAAGGTGTCAAGTATAGTCTATGTCATTCCCTAGTTGTTTAGGCCCAGAAATTAACATAGATAACATCATGTACTTACGCTTCATACATAGCCATGGAGGTAGGTTATAAATCATAATAATCACAGGCCATGTGGTATGTGAGATACTTTGAATACCATGTGGGTTTATTCCATCAATAGATAATGCCAAGCAAAGGTTTCTTGCTTCTTCTCCAAAATCAGGATAATCATTATCAATTATCATCCACTATGGTGAATCTGCCGGATGTCAAAACTTTCCATCTATAATTCTTTCATCTGCATGCCAAGTCAAGTGTTTTGCATCGGTTTCACTATGAAATATGCGTCTAAATCTCGGAATTATAGGAAAATACCTGTTCTGGACTGGACCAATGGCTAGATATGGCCCAATCCGCTTCTGCTCCAGAGCGGCCCAAATTGCCTAAGTCCAACCCACAGAGGGGCAAAAGTTACCTTTCTGCCCCTCCAACCGGGCAAGGAATACAACATTCCTCCCCAGAATTGCTGCCCGTTACGCACGGCTCCATTGCTCCCTGAACAGTTGTGGGCAGGTGCCCGAAACCACGCCTGTGCCTGACATAACGGCTAGTTTGGGACACCCTGCCCGACATAACGGCTAGTTTGGGTGGTTGTCTATTCTTTGAGGAAAACAGTTATTTTTCCCCAAAAATAGGATCGTTGGCCACACGCTGGGGGCTCTATATAAACCTTCTCGCTTGAGAGGGTCAGGTATCGAATATTCACCCTAAGAACTCATACTTTGTACTTGCCCCTTTTCTCTGACCCTTTCTTACTTAAGCGTCGGAGTACCTTGCAGGTACACCCCCCTCCTCTCCATACGACCAGTATCCCTGACGCACTTGGCGGCCCATTTCTACAGGATCTGATCCATCCTTCACGATCAGTGGCGCCGTCTGTGGGAACCATTATTCTCCCCATCTTTCTTTCCTTAGAAACCGAAGATCAAAACAATTCTCAAACATCATCACGATCATGGCCTCCCAAGATCACACCAAGGATGCTCTCCAAGCCACCATCCTCCCTGTCAACAAATCTAACGTTGACGGCCAGTCATCTCTCCTCCGAGATGCCTATTTCCTTAGGGACGGAGCCACTGCTTCTCCTTCCCCTACCCCTGCTGATCGCAGCAACGATCAACCTTCACTTGACGTCCAGCACGTTCCTATTCCGCCCAACGCCGACCCGACCGTGGAAGCCCTCCTGGAGGCGATCAACAAAACCAACACCCTGATCCTGCAGTAAAACGAGAGGATCGGGGCGTTAGAAGAGTCCAACCGTTCAAGATCCCCTCCTCCGTGGAGGAACCAACAACGGTCAAGGAATCCGCAGCCCCGGAGAGACATCGACCGAAGACTGCGCCAAGAGCCTGATCCTCGCGTAGCCCGGAAGCGCGACCAGATCTTCCCGCGTGACCAACATGCTCATGACCACAAGAGGACTCGAAGGAACGAGCAATCTCCACCGGTCAAGTCTAAAGGACGGCCCCACTCACCTTCTCCGCGAAGGAACCGTTCCCCTTCTCCCCGGAGGAGCCGCCGTCGTGAACATCCCGTTCGGTCCCCATCATACACCAGTTCTAGCAGCGACGACGAGCCTCGCGGGTCGTTGTCCCAGGAGATACTGGCTACCCGTCTCCCAAAAGGCTTGGAGAAACCCCCGTCACTCGGCACGTATGACGGAACCACCGACTCCGACGAGCACATCGAGAACATCGATGCCCTGTTAGAATACCGCGGCGTACGGGGCGCCATCAAATGCCAACTGTTCCCGACCACGCTCTAAAAGGGAGCGATGACATGATACAAGCAACTGCCCGAGGAGTCCATTACCTCGTGGAGACAGCTGGGCAGGATGTTCTCACGGCACTTCATAGCATCTCGCCGTCACCCCAAGACCGAGGCCTCCCTTGGGCCATAATCCAAGGAAAAGACGAGCCTCTCCGCGCGTACATCGAGAGGTTAAACAAGGAAGCATTACAAGTCCCTACAACGGACAAAATGAAGAAGTTTCTACTCGAGCAAGGGGTCCACCCGGGCTCCGATTTTTCTAAATCCATTGGCCTCGCACCGCCGAGGAACTTAGACGCCCTCCTCCTCAAAGCCCAATCACACATTCAGTAAGAAGAAAAGGTTGCGGCCTGCAAAGTCCGAGCATCACGCCATCAGGAGAACGCTCGGGCCTCCAGAGGAGAAGAAGCCTCGACATCTCGTCGGGGTGAACGGAAGCGCGAGGATCGTCCATAAGACTCCTGCGACAGCAAGGTACCCTCCGGGCGTTTCCATGACTACACCCCCCTGACCGTCTCCAGGGAGAAAATATTGTCCGAATGTGCCAATTCGGAGTTCAATCAGGCAGGGGTCCGCTTCCCCAAACAACTGCCGGCCAGACCGAACGTGGACAAATCAAAATACTGTCGTTTCCACAAGAGTCACGACCACACTACTGAGGATTGCATCCACCTGAAGGATGCCATTGAGATACTGATCAGGGACGGACACCTGAAACAGTTCGCGAAGAAGAAGGACACTCCTCGGCAGGACGCCCAGGAGTCCAAGAAGATAGAAGAGGAAGTGCCCTCCTCGGAAGACGCCAACATACAGGTCGCTATGTCCATATCACGACTGGAGGACTTCTACGTCCCGGACGGGCTCAGCGCCCCTGCTTATTTCGTGGCCCACAGCCCGTGGGAGACTTTCTCCTCCGCCATGGTCATCTCTGGCGGGGGCTTCAACAAAGTCACTGTGGGCTTCTTGAAATACAAGTTCGAGCATCTGATCAACACGAGCTCCAATAAAGTGACCACGCTCGATCAGGCCCAGAAGGGCTCCGTCCCCATCTCCTTCTACCGGGAAGAGCTCCTCGACGGATCCCCGAACTCAAGCATACCTTTGCTCGTCAGAGCCCGAATGGCAAACTTTGACGTTCGCAGAATACTCGTCGACCAGGGCAGCTCGGTCGACATCATGTACTCCCAGCTGTTCTCAACACTTCAGCTGGACGAATCGCACCTTACCCCTTATGTAGGGTCCGATTTACAGGGATTCAACGGATCAGTGACCAAGCCGTGGGGCTACGTCGAACTGATCGTAACCTTCGGATCAGCTGAGATGGCCAGATCTGTCAAGGTATAATTTCTGGTGATCGACTGCTCGTCGCTTTACTAGTACATATTCGGAAGGCCAACTCTGGCCGAGTTGGTAGCGGTGCCTTCAACAGTCCACCTGAAGATGAAGCATTACACTTCAAAGGGAATGGTCGCCACCCTCCACGGAGACATCGAAGCTGCACGTAGGTGTTTTGAGGCTGCTACAAAGGGGCTCAACACCATTGCGTCCAAGCCAAAAGCATCGGGCAAGCAAGCATTGCCAAGCAGCTTCGAGGAAGCCAAGCCTCTTCCCCAGGTCGACTCTATCGACCTCGACAGTCGCTTCCAAGAAGAAGACCGGCAGGAGGAACGAGCAGCTTCAGCCGACCCGTCCACATTGTCCAGTAGCAACTCCCATCCGATGCGCCCGATCCCAGATGGCAACTTCGAGATCGTTCTGTTCGGCGATGACCCTCAGCGGGGAGTGAAGATTGGAGCAGACCTGCCCCGACATCGCGAGGAAGCAGCTCAAAGCATGCCTCCATGAGAATGCCGACCTATTCGCTTGGAGCGCCGCCAAAATGCCCGGCTGGATCTGTCCGTCAGCTGCCACCAACTGACAATTGACTCGGCCATCAAGGTCGTAGCACAACGTAGGAGAAAGTAGTCTTCGGAGAAAACGAAGGCTGCTGAAAAAGCTGTAAAGGACCTCCTCGAGGCCAAATTTATTTCGGAGGCCAAGTACACCACTTGGTTGTCCAACGTTGTACTAGTTAAAAAATCTAATGGAAAATCGCGCATGTGCATTGATTACACCGATCTCAATAAGGCATGCCCGAAGGATGCCTACCCCGATCCCAATATTGATAAACTCATTGATAATTCCGCTGGTTTTAAACGTTTATCGTTCATGGACGCCTATAATCAAATTCCGATGGCAATGTCCGATAAAAAATATACGGCCTTCATGACCGAGTCGGGCAACTATTACTACAACGTAATGCCCTTCAGCCTGAAGAACGCCGGAGCAACGTACCAACGAATGATGAACAAGGTATTCCGGGGAGAAATAGGCGACATGTTCGAAGTCTACATGGACGACATGATCGTAAAATCCCATGAGGAAACCGATCATACTACCCATTTGAGAAAGGTCTTTGAACAGGCCAGAAAATACAAAATGCGTTTTAACCCGGAGAAGTGCACGTTCGGTGTCCGGGCAGGCAAATTCCTCGGCTTCTACTTAACGGAACGAGGAATCAAAGCCAATCCCGACAAATGCCGAGCATTCTCCGAGTTTCCTACGCCCAAGTCCAAAAAATCCATCCAGTCCCTCAACGGGATGCTCGCGTCACTATCTCGTTTCGTGGCCAAGTCCGCCCAGCACGCCCTACCATTCTTCAAACTCCTCCGCAAAGAGGCAACATTCGAATGGACCGAGGAGTGTGACGAGGCCCTTCTCCATCTGAAACAAGCACTCTCAGGGCCACCGGTCCTCTCTCGCCCGGACAATGGCGAAACGCTGTACCTCTACCTCGCCGTAGCATCCAAAGCAGTGAGCGCCACTCTCATCCGCGAGACACCTGACGGGCAGAAGCCCATATATTTCACGAGCAAAACACTACAAGGACCAGAGTTAAGATACCAACAGATAGAGAAGGTGGCGCTGGCCCTCTTCAACGCAGCCAGAAGATTAAGACACTACTTCCTGGCTCACACGATCGTGATTCGGACATATCAACCCATAAAGTAGCTGCTCGGACGACCAGACATGGCCGGTCGGATGCTTAAATGGTCGTTGGAACTGTCCGAATTCTATATCCAATACAAAAGCAGAAAAGCCCTCAAGGCCCAAGCTCTGGCCGACTTCGTCGCGCAAATGACATTCGCAGACTCCCCCGCGAGCGAAGCACGCAAATGGACCATTTTCGTTGATGGTGCCTCAAGCTCGGCAGGCAGCGGTGCGGGCATCATACTGGAAAGCGACGAAGGAATCATCGTTGAAGTATCACTCACCCTGTCATTCCTAACCTCCAACAACCAGGCTAAATACGAGGCCTTCCTCGTGGGCTTCGCCTGGCCGAGGACCTAGGCGCAGAAGAGGTCGTCATTTGCACGGATTCACAACTCATAGCCCTCCAGGTCCGGGGAGAATATCAAGCCAAAAACGACAACCTGACCGAATACTTGGTCCTGGTAAAAAAGGAGATGGCGAAGTTCACAACGGTGGAAGTGAAACATGTTCCCCGCGAACATAACGTGTGAGCGGACGTGCTATCTAAACTAGTCAGCACAAAGAAGAAAGGCGGAAACAAATCCGTCATACAGGAAGTACTCCCTCGACCCAGCATCGAGAAAGTCTCCCCGACACTCGACTACAGGTGATCGGTGACAACAACTGCTGGATGACCCCCGTCTACAACTATCTCGCCAAAGACGAACTTCCGTCCGACCCAAAGGAGGCCAGCACAGTCAGGCGAAGAGTCTGCTCTTATGTCTTGGTCGAAGATAAACTCTACAGGCAGGGATTCTCCATCCCGCTGCTTAAATGTGTCGAGGAGGAAATGGTCGCGCATATCCTACGCGAAATCCATGAAGGAATCAACACCCAACATCTCGGCGGAAGGTCGCTTGCCCAAAAGGCCCTCCGAGCAGGATACTATTGGCCAACCATGCAGCACGACACAAAAGAGCATGTGAAGAAATGCGATAAATGCCAACGACACGGGGACATGCACCTGGCTCCGCCCAACGAGCTCAAGGCTATGTCTTCCCCGTGGCCATTCACCTGGTGGGGCCTAGACATCCTAGGACCCTTCGTGGTAGGATCAAGTCAGAACAAATACCTAATAGTGGGCGTAGACTATTTCACAAAATGGATAGAAGTAGAAGCTCTAGCCAAAATAACTGCCCTCAACATACTGTGTTTCTACAAACGAAACATCCTTGCACGTTTCGTCATCCCCAAGCGATAGTAACAGACAATAGGACGCAATTCACGGACAGGAAGTTCCAAGACTTCGTCGCCCAACTGGGTACGAAGCAACACTTCGTATCCATGGAGCACCCTCAAATAAACGGGCAGGCCGAAGCAGCCAACCGAGTCATCCTTCGAGTCCTCAAGCGAAGGCTAGACAAAACAAAGAAGGCATGGGTCGAGGAACTGCACAGCGTACTCTGGGCATACCGCACAACTCCACACTCAACGACCGGGGAAACACCTTTCCGTCTAGCATACGGGACCGAGGCTGTAATTCCCGTCGAAGTTCATGTGCCCTCTATGCGGACAGAGTCGCCCCTTGACGAGGAGATGAACGACGAGTCATTGCGAGAAGAACTCGACCTTGTCGAGGAAATCCGAACCGGGGCAGCCCTCCGCGAAGCCTTACTGAAACAAAAAATTACCATCAAGCACAACGCCAAGGTGATACGACAAGAGTTCTACGTGGGAAGCCTTGTTTTAAGAAGAAACCACAAAGACTCTCGAGAAGACAAACTAGCAGCCAACTGGGAGGGGCCCTATCGCGTCCGAGCAAAAACGGAAAATAGGGTCTACTACCTAGAACATCTCACCGGGGAAGAACTTGCTCGACCATGGAATGCTGAAAAGCTAAAACAATACTACAACTAAATTCTCAGTTCGACCTGTCACAACAATGGACGTCAGCTACCGACCACTATGCACATCTAGGTACAAGCGTCGCATACGAATAAAGCAGAACCTCGCTCAATAACGAGTCGGGTAACTGCTCAATAGCAGTACTCGATCGAGCATCGTTGTCGTCAAAGTACCATGACTGGCAGAATCCCAGCTCGCGATGGGACGTTCACGCTGCGAACTCAGGCCTCAAACGCGGCCTGAGCTCCGTACCCCCTCCAGGATATTCCCCAGTCGTTCGGCTAGTTCCCCTCACTGCCGAACACATCTACAACGAGCAATCCCCCCGAATTATTCACACAAGTCAAATTCCCCCTATCACGGGCGGACATACATTCAAAACGAGCATGAGTACAACACTTAGCAAAAAATAAAAGCAAGTAAATTCATGCAGATAACAGAATCAAACATATAATAACTTAACATGATAAGTGGCCACAAGGACCACGATTGTACTGGGTTACATCAAACGGGGGCCACGCCCCCAAGAAATAAATTACAACAATACGCGGCACGCACGCCGGACAGATTACAACATCAAAAATACAAACTCCTCACTCATCCACATGCTCGGCAGGCTCAGACCGAGGCCCCTGGTCCTCCGCGGGCTGATCCTCGTTATTCCCTTCAAGGAGAGCATCCAGCATGACGATTCGACCATCCTTAACATGCGCCAGGTAGTAGGTGCCCTCGACAGAAAAGTCAAGCTCAGGGTTCACCACCCGCAGTTGAGCCACGACATTCCCGAAAGACTCCTCCGCGACGATAATACCATCATCCTCGGCCGTCAGCAAACGGGCAACCAGCTCGGATCTCGTCTTCAATGCCTTCACATCTTCCGGCTCATCATCACTCGGGGCATTGGCCGCCCTCAGCCGCTGGACCAGCTCCTCGGCAACTTTCTTCTCCGCTGCCAGCGTGGAGTTCTCCTTCTTCAACCGAGCCACCTTCTCCTCAGCCTTCTTCCGAGCATCTTCGGCAACCTTAGCTTCTTCTCTGAGGGACGCCATGGAAGCCCGAGCAGCGGTAAGTTTGGCCTCTATTACAGAGTCCCCTTGGGCGTAAATGGCCGCCATCTCCAGCATCCTGACCAAGGCAGAAGCATCTTGAACCACCAACGCCCTCTTGCTCGGGCGGTCCATGCTTTCCAAGCAAAGAGACTCCGCCCGAGGCACAATCAGAGAGTTCCCCTCGAAGAATTTCCTGTCATGGATGCAAGGAGGAAGCTCGAACTTCCCCTTCTCCGATGCCCGAGTAAGATCCACATCGTCAGTGATTCTTGGCTGCTTGGATTGACCGGTCAAAGGAAGAGGGGACCCCCGGGGAGCAGGAGTAGGAGAGGAAGAGGTCCCCGCAGCAGACTGCGCCAGAGGAGGAGCACGAGCACCGGCAAACCGAGACTTTAGAGGAGCCGCACCGGCCTTGTTCCTCGCGAGAGCATTCCTCATAACCCGGTCATGAGCCTGAAGCATCTCACCTGCACAAACAAAATAGGATCACGTTAGATGCGAGGAAAAGAAATAAAGCAAACAAATTTAAACAACTAAGACTACCAAGTAGCTTCCCGGCATCCTCGGGGGTCTTGCGCTCTAGCAGTGCCTTAATATTGATAAATCGACGCTCAACCCTCTGACTCCCATCTTCCTCGAAGATCGGATTACCCTTGCTCGTCCAGCACTCAGCAAGCCGGAAGAAGTTGACCCACTTCACCAACTCCTCATACGCCATGACATCCTGCTCGTGGAGCTCGTTCGGCTGGAGGACATAGTCGCTGGGCTTCTTGGCCAAATGATTGGGCGCCCAATGGATGGGGAACTTATAGATTCTCCGCCCAAAAAATTTCCCCTCCTCGTCACGCAGGTCGTTCCCACCCTCGTCCACCTCAATCTCCCAGACGTATATACTGTCCTGGGCAGCTTTGGACAGGGGCTCGACAACATAATATCGCTCCTTGAACGTCCGTATCGATTCGGAGAAAGGCTTGAACAGCTTACGCGACTGCTTCAAAGAAACCCAACCGTACTGAAATTCTGGTATAACAGATCCCAGATGTCCTACATGATGTCGAGACATCTGGTCTGACATAAACAGCAAAGCAATTATAGGCATTTAAAGAAGTTACTGAAAAGTAAAGTGCACACAGAATTTGTTCACCCAGTTCGGTCTAATAACCTACATCTGGGGGCATACCAAGCCAGGAAGGAAGTCCACTATTAGCAGTATCAAATTACAGACTCAACAAACCAGTTGACAATCCACTAACTTAATCACTACCCAATGACCCTTCTATCTAAGTCCTCCCTAGATAAGAGACTCCATCTTACTCCCAATCATCGCAATGATGTCTAGCAGTCAACATCTCAGTCACTGCATCAACAGCTTGATTTCCAAAAACTCTCCAAACACATAGAAGACACACTCCTATAACAATACCTAGACATAACCCTCATGACTAAGAACAATACTTAGAGTTGCTTAATAGCTTCCTCTAAGAACAATACATCTCTTACCTACAGGCTTCGAGATAAACACGATGACCATCCCACAAACCGGGTGGTTCATCAACCAACACAGCCCTTATAATTTACATGATGGTTGGCCTCTAAAACTAGGTTACAATGCTTCTATTTATACCTTATTTCCCAACTGGATTTGGGCTTCAAATCACAACAAATCAGCTGCTACAAATCTGCAAAAGATTCTGCTACTAAATAGATCTTCAATCAAATCTTCAATTAAATCTTCAATTAAATCTAATTATTCTCCATATCTTTTTGCATGAAAATAGTAACAATATCTGCTCAATATAAGATTGCAATAGAATATATTTGTCCCATGATATTCGCCTGCAATCTCTCCACCAGATCTTCTCAAGACACACTTAACCAAATGCAGCCCTAACAAAACACATCAGACTGATGTTCTGATGTTCTGTCAACTGATGTCAAGACACCAGGTTTAACAACAGCATACAAAACTGCAACCCTTCTGAACTTAACATCAACTCAATGTTAAAAACTCATGTTAAGACATCAGACATATGACATCATTAATAACACCATTGTTTTACCAAAATTCCAGCCAATACAAAAACTAACAATCTCCCCCTTTGGCTAATTTTGGCTAAAACAATCTCAGCCTACACCAGAGATACCAGCCGCGGAAAAACACCATACAAACTAACATCAGCACTCAACTAGCAGCAGCAACTCCCCCTTAAAACTGTAACCAGCAAGACAGCTGCACAAACTACACACTCCCCCTCAAGCCTAGAACCACAATAGACAACTAGGCTAACTCTCCCCCTTTTTAGCCACAATTGGATAAACTCTGAACATCGCAGCAAGCACAAAAAAAAAATCCAAAATCAAACTCTGAATCATCCGACCAATATACTCAGAACAAAATCCAGACTCAGCAGTTACTATTGTACATTCTCTCCCCCTTTTTGGCCAAAAATTGACAAACATTGGTGTAAATGTATACTTCTGATTCAATCCATTGACACACAAATCTATAGAACCAGGTCTAAACTGTCAAGAACACCATGAACTTCACCAGTAACACAATGTCACGACATCTTGTCTGACTTTACAATCTGGATAAACAACTTCTTCAACAAAAGATCAATTCTCCCTATCTAAGATAACCAGTGCTCCTTTGTAAGAAGAACACCTTAAATGAATGGAAAACATAAGACTCATCTTCATGTCTTCAAGAGCGCACCCTCTGTTCAACACACCTGCTGAACGCATTCACTTAATGCTTAATCCTCAAACAATCCAAATACCAGAACTCACATGATTCCCTCTTGGTTTGTTATTTTCTCATGCTCCAAAACTCACATCTTGCCAAGCTGATCAACTTCTCTCTGTAATATCCACAGGAATGATCACAATGAACTCCTTGATCATAACATTTGGAAAAAAATAGACATAGTCTTCATCTATCCAGTCATGAATGCTTCACACAATCATACACACACAATGCCTTCCACTGAACTCACACACCAAGACAAGTGTGACATCTCCCATCAACAAAGACCCTCACAAAGTAATTCCAAAATCTGCACAAATAAAATCGTCCTTCAGACTCCTCCACAGAAGCATGTGCACATATGATTAAAACAATTAGCTTCACATGGCTAGAACCATTCATGTCCACACCAACATGCCATCCAACAGCCTAATGTCATAACATGTTATCTGACATTATATCCTCAGAAGAGGCAACCAATCTCCACAAGCTTGATCATCACGCAAGCTTCACAATATGTGCACCTTTGCAGCAAAATCCATAGACAAGTACTCTCCCTGTCATGGTTAACTAAAGCTCTAGATGGAGATGAACATTTGAGCACACTTGCTGAGCACATTCACATATTGTACTTTCACTCTTGGAGAACACATTCAAGTATCCTGACTGGTATGACACTGCTCACAGACTCCATAAATTCTCAGCTTTACTGAGATCTAGTCTCTTCAAGAGACACTTGTAGCAGAAAAAGGAACATATCTTAAAAAATGTTCTGATCAGATCACATCACAATCTCTTCTGACAAGAAACAGCAGTCACTCACACATGAAGTCACATCATGCTATTCGTGAGGAACAAAAGGATCACCATCCTCCTTTAAACAAATTGTTGGATAAAGATCAAAGTCACATAGATCCCCCAATTTTCCAAAAGCAGTCATTCCCTATCATACTCTTCATCTTCAGATTTCCAAGCAATCAATACCTGATCTACTTCAGTCTTCTCTACATTCTCCATCCAAGGCAGACCTTCTACTTCATCATTCTCCCGTATGACTATGTAGACGCTCCTTAGGCATAATGTATGCACCAAACTCCAGAACCAGAACAAAATCATCCTATACCAAGGATATCCAACCCAAAAAATGTTCTAACATCTGTTAGGACATTCTTGACACATCACATATACCACACACCATGGTTCTAGATATGCTCCACTATTGAACTTACTATCAGCATAGTAATCCAAACTGAACACTGCGTCACCAGCTTGAACAAAGAGAGCTTCAGAAAGCCAGAGAGGACTACACTCTCATCCACCAAAAGAAGGTATACTTCCATCCTCAACCTAGAACTTCTGCCAAAAGCTCCAAGAGAATTAGAACCTCCTTACATTTTCAACTAAATACTCTTCTGCACAAGAGAAATCAGTTTCAAGCATCCTGCTTGAATGCACACAATGAAACCAACCAAATTCCACCTTTTGATTGATCTCAATCTTCTTCAGAACTCCTACAAGATATCCCGATCCACCTATGAAACCAGATCTTCAAGTCATATGAACTACTTGCTCCAAAGCAAGACATCTTGGATTCACCAAGCCTCTTAGTCATGTAACATCTTCTCAAACCACAGCTCCCGCAAACTGTATAAAATAGATCTTTTTGAAGCATCCATAACTTCCATTACTATAGATCACCTCTATCTTAAGCTGATGTACCACATCACCAGCTGAGACTTCTGATGTTAAGCTAGATGTCAAATCATTATGATATCCAACTGTTGAATTCAGCTCTTCCTTCTGCCACTTAGAAGAACCTCCTCCCTTTGCAGAAACAGATTTCCATGCTCTCATTGACTTGGTTCAACAATCAAGTTTGAGTAGACAGCCTCCATCCTGCTAAAAAACTCCAAAGAATTCAAACCTACCATATTTGAATCTTCAGAAAATAAGTAGTCCAAGACTACCCCATAACTATACCAAATAATGCCACTTCTAAATACACTATAGAACACACAATCTTATTGTTATAATCTCAAGATTCTTTTAACCATCATGATTGTTTCACAGAGTTCTCACACACCAACACACCACGAAGGGAAATAAACAGCCACATAGAGAAAAGTATATTCTCAACACTTCAACAGTCCTGCACTTTTACATCAGACATATACATAGTCTCCCGTCAATGTATTTTGTCATTAGTTGAATACACAACCTTATCAAAAGCATACAAATACTCAACTCTTGTCAAGGTAACCTTCTCACACAACAACCATCATGACAATCATTCACACCACAAAAGCATTCCAGGTTAGGTCAGTGTCTTGACCTTTCACTCCTCCCTGAGCAAAGAACTGAAATGATGTTTCAACATCAGTTCCAACATCAGCAATCATAGTAAATCACACTAAACATCTACTATGGCTTTGGAGACTGTTAACCCTCATTTTTGACGCTAGAAAAATCAAAGCTATTGTTAAGTTAAAAGAAAAGAAAATTATTTTTAACATAAGAAAGGTTTTCGACCCAGTGTTGATATAGCCTGAGGCGAAGCAAGGTTTTAGGAACCTCAAAAAATGGCTAAGTGTTGGGAAAGGTTTCAACCATGGGAATATTGAAACGCGCGCTGCAGTTATACTAAGGCTGAAGGGAATTTCCAATGTTTGAAATTTAAATAGGAGCAGTTGTGAACGTGGGAACAGTTGAGGCCAAGGAGAAGGCGCCAAAGGGACACGTTTGAAGCAATAACCACCACTTAGTAGCTATTTCTTAGCACTATAAATAGGAGTTAGTTCTATGTAATAAGGGTGTTCATATTTTTGTACAAGTTACTCAAAGAAACTCAAAGTACCCGCGTGTAGAGAAACGAGTTCATGAGAATGTACGTAATATAACACCACCCTTTATTTCTTCATTAATGCAATTTATCTTCATCATGTTTAAGCTTCAAGCATTTACTTTCCATGTCTTTACGTTTTCCTGAATTTTACTTTTCATGTCAAATTTACTTAAAGTCTTGTTTTTAAACTTTCATTTAAACTTCTTGCATTTACTTTCGACTGCACCTTTATATTCAAGCATTTACCTTTAAAGTCTTTATTTTCAAGAACGTGGAGTTCATCTTTATTTCTTGTCTTTTATCTTCAAAGTCTTTTATTTTTAAAGTCATTTATCTTTCCGCATATTTACTTTCAACAGCACCTTTACATTTCAGTCTTTATTTTCGAGAACGTGGAGTTCATTGCATTTTATTTTCAAAAGCTTTTACATTACTGCATTTACCTTCAAAGTCATTTATTTTCTTGCCCTTTACTTTCGACAGTCATTTACTCTTTCTGCACCTTTTACATTCAAGAACGTGGAGTTCAAGCACTTTTACATTTCTTGTTATTTACCTTCGACAGTTATTTATCTACCTGCACTTTTATTTTTCAAAGTCATTTACCTTTTTGTCTTTTACATTCGACGCCTTTAAATTCTGCATCATTTATTTACAGCCCTTTACATTTCCAAGCCTTTACTTTATTTGCAAGTAGTCGTACGTGGAGTTCATGTAGTTTTCTTTTACTGTCGAAGGTGGAGTTCAATTTACATTTCTTGCATTTATCATTGTCAGTTACATTTTCCCTTAAATTTAGCACATGTCCTAGGATTTATGTGGTCGATCCTGCAAGTTAGTCAGTTTTATTTAAAATTGATAGACCAGAGGTTGTTTACCAAAATTCACAGTAAACAAATTGGCACGCCCAGTGGGACCTAGTGCTAAGTTTATACTTTTTGTTAACCTTATCTTTCTTGGTGAAGAAATACTTTCGTTGTATGTTATTGAGAAGTGGGAAGTTAGCCACAACAAACGAAGGAATACCAAAGAGAAGATACACTAAGAGAATGGCAACTAATGCCAACCAACAAGTTGATCCTCAAGGGAGTATTTCAAACACTCAGTCAAGTAGCAGTATGGGGGTCTTAAAGCACACCATCACCAGTTCCTTCGACAGGAGGACAGACGTCACCTTCATTAGTAGTGTCTGAACCAGGAGCAACATGCACAAAATCATATACTCAACCGGTGATAGAGTACATAGGACCACAAAGTCCTAATTCACCAACACCTCCAGGTGGAAGTTCAATGTACAGGCAGTATCCTCCTCCAGGTTTTCCACATCTAGGGTCGAGAAGTCAGCGCTATGGTATGCCTACATCAATGATGCAAAATCTGCAGAATGCTTCACCTGTATTTTCAGAAAATGTGGTGTCTTCGCCATTGCAAGGATCCGGATCAGGAGGTCGAAACAACCAGAGTATAGGTGTTGGTTACTCTGTTCAAACGCCTAGCCTTACAAATACATCCATAAATTGCTTGAGACAACAGATGGATGAAAGTAACATGCAAATGGTGCATACTTTGTCTCAAACAATAGGAGAAGTTTTTCAACCCTTGATTCAGAATACAACTCAAACTAACCAACAATTGGCTGCACAATTGGCACGCATGGCTGATTTCATGGGAGTACCAGCGGTGGATCGAAGAGCAACTGTCGTCGAAGATATCCCAAGACGTCGTCTACCTGAGGTGAACTTGGAAGATCAAGAGATGATTGATCATTTTAGAGTCGAACCACCAAGAAACCAGATGCCAATCCAGATGGAGGAAGAGCCAGTAGTGATGGTGAACAGGAACCAAAATGCTGATCAGTTCCTTAGACATGTTCGACATCAAAATCAAGCAGAAGAAAATAATCTTGCAGCCATGGTTGAAAGGATAATGACCAGAAATGGTGTGAATCTTGGCTTCACAAGGCCAAATTATACTTCGCCTATAGTGTATTATATTCTCCAAGCAGAATTACCCCCTAGGACGAAGGTTCCAAAGTTCAGCAAGTTTTCAGGAGATACTACTGAATCTACTGTCAAACATGTGGCTAGATATTTGATTGAAGCAGGCGAAATTGCAGCTGACGAAAGCCTTAGGATCAAATACTTCCCAAGTTCCCTTACCAAGAATGCCTTCACATGGTTCACTACTTTGCCTCCAAATTCCATATACAATTGGACCCAGTTAGAGCGTTTGTTTCATGAACAGATCTACATGGGGCAAACTAAGATTAGTTTGAAAGAATTGGCTAGCATCAAACGCAAAGTTACTGAGCCAATTGATGATTACCTGAATAGGTTTCGACTTCTTAAAGCCAGGTGCTTTACACAAGTACCAGAACATGAGTTGGTTGAAATGGCTGCTGGGGGTCTTGATTATTCCATTAGGAAGAAATTAGACACCCAATATCTTAGAGATATGGCCCAGTTAGCTGATAGAGTCCGACAACTAGAAAGGCTAAAAGAGGAAAAGGCTAAATTCAGCAGGGGTAAAAAAGTAGCCTTTGTCGAATGTAATGTAGATGTGGAGAATTTGTATGATTAAACATCTTATTTCGACGGAAATGAGGTTGACGTTGCTGAGTTAAAGCAAGGTCCACCTTATGCCTGCAAATTATTAGCTCCTTCAAATGGAAAAAATCCTGTCGAATCTAACGACAAATTTCCTAAGAAAACATACACTTTCGACGTCACTAAATGTGACGAAATTTTCAATTTGTTAGTTAAAGATGGGCAAATGATAGTGCCTGCTGGTGCTAAGATGCCACCTTTAGAACAAAGAAAGAAAAGAGGTTTTTGTAAGTACCATAATTTTTTGGGTCATAAAACTTCTCAATGTTTTCTTTTCAGGGATTTGGTGCAAGATGCTATTCAAGATGGGAGGCTGAAGTTTGGTGAAAAAGGCAAAGCTCAGATGAAAATTGACTCTGACCCATTGCAAGTTGCAGAGGCTAACTATACAGAGCCTCACGAGGTTCAGATGGTCGAAGCCACAGAAGGATTTGATCAGTCAGTCAACATGGTGGAGGTTACTGAGGACTTCGCCACCAATCCTGTGATAACCGAAGGTTTTAGTAAGGCTACAAATGGCCTGAATGTTGATGGTACCAGTCTAATGTTGGTGACCAAAAAAGCTGCTGACAAGTTTGTTGAGATGGATAATGCTGCCAAGATATTGGATATGGCAGTAAGCGAATTGAAGATAAATGCCACTGAGGGCATTAACATGGTCGAATTGGTTGAAGAATCTGATGCTAGCTCAGGCAGTATCAGTACCAACGAGGCTATGGGCAGGAACGCCCCCAAAGTCCAAGTTGTTAAAGAGTTGGAAGATGACATGCTATTGGTAGGAGAGATGATAGACATGGATGATTGTTTGGTAGAAAACTGGATATGTATGGCTGTTGAACAGTTTTTCAAGATGTCTCCTAATGTCGAAAAGGTTAATATTGAAGAAATGGTTGAAGCTAAAAAGACTGCTTGGCAGAAGGCTTCCCAAAAAGCTGCAGGAGCAGCAGCAAGTGGTGGGTGTCTGGCGAAGACCACTGAAAGTCTTGAAGCTCATTTCTCCAAGATGCGCTTAAAGGATAAAATTGATGTCAATATGGTCGAAATTACAGATCAAAAAGCTGAATAAGTAAGTAAGGCAGATGAACAAGAAGAGCGCAACAAAATAGCTTATCCTAAGCAAGAGGAGACAATTGTGGATTTTCTGCACCGTTGCCAGAAGAAAGGTTCTGGAGTAATGCTATGTCCTAGATGCAACGCCATTTTTGATGAGAAAGCTGCCCACAAGTTAGAAGGTGTCAAAAAAGCTGGTGGAAGCTGGGGGCAGAAGGTAAATAAAGGTCCCAGAAGTTTTGACCATAGACGACTTTCGACAGGGTTGAAAAACTAAGTACCAGGAGTTAGGCCAGGTACATTCAAACCAGCTGCGAATGTGCCAACAGGTAGTTGGATCAAGCTTATCGAAGGAAGAGGACAGAAGAAGAAGCGGGAGAAATTTGATGTGGAAAGAGGTTCTTCATTTGAGTATAGAAAAGAGAACCATACCACCAACAAGTCAGCATACATTTCTCAAAATTACAAGGGTAAAAATCCCATGTCTAGATCACAATGGCGAAGAGAGCAACGTAGGCGAAAGGCTATCAGGGAGGCTCAGGTACAAGGAGAGTCAAGCACCAATATTGATAATCAAGCTGGGACAATTGAGAAGATGTCCATAAGGCGAAAGTTGTTCAATGTTCAGCCAGAGAAGAAAGTTGAAGATGATGAGAATATGACTGATAATTTCGACAGTGAGTCAGCAGCTTCTCTAGATATTATTGTGAATGTGGTATCAGTAATGCCAAAAGAATTTGGTCAAGTTTCAGAGGTCGAAGGCTTAGATCAAACGGCTGAATTAGAAATATTGGCACACAAGCCTGTGTGTTATTACATCATGAACAATGGGTGCGTCGAAGAACATAATGCTTTTTTTGAACGCCCTACAGAGGCAATGAAGGGTCATCTGAAGCCTCTCTACATTACTGGCAAAGTAGAAAATGTTCCTGTTAATAAAATCTTGGTGGATTGTGGTGCAACTGTTAATTTAATGCCAAGATTTTTGCTGAGCAAGATTGGGAAGTTTGAGACTGATACCAAACCCCACAACATGGTTCTGTCGAACTATGAAGGAAAAGTTGGTTCCACTCTAGGAGTGATTCAAGTAGATCTTACTGTGGGAACCATTACCAGACCAACAGTGTTTATGGTCGTTGAGACGAAAGCTAACTATAATCTACTCTTGGGTAGGGAGTGGATTCATGGAATAGGAGTTGTACCTTCATCTATGCATCAAAGAATCACCATTTGGAGACCAGATGGGATAGTTGAAAATATTGAAGCTGATCAAGGGTACTTTAAGGTGCCTATTAATTATGTGGATAGTAGACAATTTAAGAAACATTTGGCGAACATTGCTCCATGTCCTCCAGCCGACTTTGAGTTTACGCCTTATGAAGAAACGTTTTATTCATTGTATTTACACCCTGTCGAAGGTTTCAGATGGGACAGGGAAGTACCAAGAGGAAGGTTGCCATGCTTAGGCTTACCTCCAATAGAGCCAACAGGATGGGGAAATGAATTCAGTGATCATGACTGAGTTCGAAGCTTTAAAAAGAATTTCGGCCTATGTGGCTGAAACAAAACTACAAGCGACTTTGGAAGCTGCCAATGACTATATGGCTGGCGAAGCCATTTCTGAATTTTATCAAGAAGGTCCTGGTAAGGACTTCGACCCAAAACCTCCAGATAAGGCTGAAACTGGAGAGCAAAGCCAGAGGCTCGACGCCATCTATGAAGATGAGCCTTTGGGATTTGAGAAGGATCCGTTGGCGAATAACGTCAAAATACTAGCACAAGATCCTTTAGAAGAAGTTGACCTCAGTGAGGGGACAACCAAAAGGCCTACCTACATCAGTGCCAACCTTGATCCCCAGTTGAAGGTTGAAGTGGTTCAGTTGTTGAAAGAGTTCAAGGACTGCTTTGCCTGGGATTATGATGAGATGCCTGGTTTGAGCAGGATGTTGGTCGAACACGAGTTACCTATGACACCTGGGAAAAAACCAGTCAAGCAGAACCCAAGACGGTTTGCACCAGAGATATTGTCAAAGATCAAAGAGGAAGTCGAAAGACTGCTTCGTTGCAAATTCATTCGCACGGCAAGGTATGTCGAATGGTTGGCTAATATAGTACCTGTTATTAAAAAGAATGGGTCTTTGAGAGTTTACATTGATTTTAGAGATTTAAACTCTGCAACTCCTAAAGATGAATATTCAATGCCAGTAGCAGAAATGTTAATAGATTCTGCAGCAGGACATGAATATCTTAGTATAGTGGATGGATATTCTGGCTACAACCAAATATTCATTGCTGAGGAAGATGTTCATAAAACTGCTTTTAGATGCCCTGGAGCCTTAGGCACCTATGAATGGGTAGTGATGCCTTTTGGTCTCAAAAATGCTGGTGCCACTTATCAAAGGGCGATGAATTCAATCTTCCATGATTTTATAGACACATTCATGCAAATTTACATTGATTATATTGTGATAAAATCTATTTCTGGGAAGAGTCACATTGACCATCTTCGACAGTCCTTTGAAAGGATGAGAAAATACGGTCTTAAAATGAATCCTCTCAAATGTGCTTTTTGTGTGCAGGCAGGGGATTTCCTAGGCTTTGTGGTCCACAAGAAAGGGATCGAAATAAATCAGAATAAAACCAAAGCCATAATGGAGGCGAAAGCGCCATCAACTAAAAAGGAGTTGCAGTTGTTGCTGGGCAAGATCAACTTCTTAAGAAGGTTTATATCCAACCTGAGTGGAAAAACACAAGCCTTTTCGCCATTGCTTCGTTTCAACAAAGATGGTTTTGAGTGGGGGCAATTACAGCAGGAAGCCTTCGACAAGATCAAGGAGTACCTAAGCCACCCTCCAATTCTTTCACCACCTTGTAGAAACAAGAGTATGAGATTGTATATAGCTGCATCAGATAAAACTCTAGGGAGCATGTTAGCTCAGGAGGATGAAAATGGAGTCGAAAGAGCCATTTATTACCTTAGTCGAGTTTTAAATGATGCAGAAACTAGGTATAGCATGATTGAAAAGTTATGTTTATGCTTGTATTTCTCTTGTACTAAATTGAAGCAATATATAAAGCCAGTTGATGTGTATGTTTCTTCTCACTTTGATGTTGTAAAACATATGTTATCTAAGCCTATTTTGCATAGTCGAATTGGCAAATGGGCATTAGCATTAACAGATTTTTCTCTAACATATCAACCTTTAAAAGCTGTGAAAGGGCAAATAGTTGCAGACTTTATAGTTGACCACTCCATAAATGAAAATGATTTGAATTATGTTGAATTAAAATCCTGGAAGTTATACTTTGATGGATCAAGTCATAAAAATGGAACAGGAGTGGGAATATACATTATTTCTCCTGAAAAAATTCCAACAAAATTCAAGTACAAGGTCGAAGGACCTTGCTCTAACAATGAGGCTGAATATGAAGCATTAATTGATGGCCTTGAAATTTTGTTAGAATTGGGGGCAACTAGAGTCGAAATAATGGGAGACTCAGAACTGGTTATAAAACAAATCACAAAGGAATATAAATGTGTTAAAGAAAATCTCATTATGTACTTTGTGATAGCCAATAGATTATTAAAGAAATTTGAGGTAGTGGCCATCCAACACATACCTAGAATAGAGAATCAAGTTGCTAATGACTTGGCTCAAATTGCCTCTGGATACAAAGTGTCAAAGGAAAATCTTCAAGAAGTAATTGAAGCAAGAGGTAAAGTGGTGGCTGTTGGATTGTGCCCATCAGACTTAGAAACAACTAAGCATGGATGCATAGATGGGGAAAATTTTGAAATTTTTGCTATAGATATTTTGACAGATGAAGACTGGAGGAAGCCTATAGTTGAATATTTGCAAAATCCAACGGCTTCGACAGAGCGAAAAATCAGGTATCAAGCTTTAAGCTATGTACTTTTGGGTAATGAATTATTTAAAAAGACCCCTGAGGGAGTCTTATTGAAATGCCTTAGTGAAGCAGAGGCATATTTGGCTCTTTCGACAGTACATAGTGGGGCATGTGGAGCACACCAAGTTGGCCAGAAGATGAAATGGCTGTTGTTTCGACAAGGCATATATTGGCCTACTATGCTGAAAGATTGCATAGAATTTGCTAAGGGTTGCCAAGAATGTCAAATTCATGCTGGCATACAGCATATCCCTGCAAGTGAATTACATTCCGTAGTGAAACCATGGCCTTTCAGAGGATGTGCTTTGGATATAGTGGGAGAGATTCGACCAGTATCTTCAAAGAACCAAAGATATATTTTGGTGGGAATTGATTATTTCACCAAGTGGATTGAAGCAATACCACTGGCGAATATAGGTCAAGAAGATGTTATGGAATTCATTCAAAATCACATTATTTATAGATTTGGTATTCCTGAAACAATCACTATGGATCAAGGATCAGTGTTTACTGGTCGAAAGATGCAGGAGTTTGCCAAAGAAATAGGTTTTAAGTTATTGACTTCTACACCTTATTATGCTCAGGCCAATGGGCAAGTCGAAGCTGCCAATAAGGTAGTGATTGGACTAATCAAGAAGCATGTGGGAAAGAAGCCTAGAAATTGGCACAAGACATTGGACCAAGTTCTTTGGGCATGTCGAACATCCCCTAAAGAGGCTACTAATACCACTCCGTTTCGACTTACTTTTGGCCATGATGCAGTATTGCCTGTTGAGATTTATTTGCAATCTGTAAGAGTTCAAAGACATCATGAGATTCCTTCTGAGGATTATTGGGAGATGATGATGAATGAACTAGTTGATTTGGATGAAGAAAGGCTTAGAGCCTTGGAATTGTTAAGAAGACAAAAGAAAAGGGTCAAAGAAACTGAACAATTCAGCCACTAAGTAATTAGTGGGATATTCAGCTGAGGCCATGCAAACAAGTGTCGAAATGGTTATTATATCAAGAAATGACCTTCCTACCAATTCTGGCGAAAGGACATTCCTTGGGGGCAATTTGTTAACCCTCATTTTCGACGCTAGAAAAATCAAAGCTATTGTTAAGTTAAAAGAAAAGAAAATTATTTTTAACATAAGAAAGGTTTTCGACCCAGTGTTGATATAGCCTGAGGCGAAGCAAGGTTTTAGTAACCTCAACAAATGGGTAAGTGTTGGGAAAGGTTTCGACCATGGGAATATTGAAACGCGCGCTGCAGTTATACTAAGGCTGGAGGGAATTTCCAATGTTTGAAATTCAAATAGGAGCAGTTGTGAACGTGGGAACAGTTGAGGCCAAGGAGAAGGCGCCAAAGGGACACGTTTGAAGCAATAACCACCACTTAGTAGCTATTTCTTAGCACTATAAATAGGAGTTAGTTCTATGTAATAAGGGTGTTCATATTTTTGTACAAGTTACTCAAAGAAACTCAAAGTACCCGCATGTAGAGAAACGAGTTCGTGAGAATGTACGTAATATAACACCACCCTTTATTTCTTCATTAATGCAATTTATCTTCATCATGTTTAAGCTTCATGCATTTACTTTCCATGTCTTTAAGTTTTCCTGAATTTTACTTTTCATGTCAAATTTACTTAAAGTCTTGTTTTTAAACTTTCATTTAAACTTCCTGCATTTACTTTCGACTGCACCTTTATATTCAAGCATTTACCTTTAAAGTCTTTATTTTCAAGAACGTGGAGTTCATCTTTATTTCTTGTCTTTTATCTTCAAAGTCTTTTATTTTTAAAGTCATTTATCTTTCCGCATATTTACTTTCAACAGCACCTTTACATTTCAGTCTTTATTTTCGAGAACGTGGAGTTCATTGCATTTTATTTTCAAAAGCTTTTACATTACTGCATTTACCTTCAAAGTCATTTATTTTCTTGCCCTTTACTTTCGACAGTCATTTACTCTTTCTGCACCTTTTACATTCAAGAACGTGGAGTTCAAGCACTTTTACATTTCTTGTTATTTACCTTCGACAGTTATTTATCTACTTGCACTTTTATTTTTCAAAGTCATTTACCTTTTTGTCTTTTACATTCGACGTCTTTAAATTCTGCATCATTTATTTACAGCCCTTTACATTTCCAAGCCTTTACTTTATTTGCAAGTAGTCGAACGTGGAGTTCATGTAGTTTTCTTTTACTGTCGAACGTGGAGTTTAATTTACATTTCTTGCATTTATCATTGTCAGTTACATTTTCCCTTAAATTTAGCACATGTCCTAGGATTTGTGTGGTCGATCCTGCAAGTTAGTCAGTTTTATTTAAAATTGATAGACCAGAGGTTGTTTACCAAAATTCACAGTAAACAGAGACAACAACCATAGTAATCCACACACATCTCTTGCAAGGGACACAAGAGGATTGACCATCAGTAGCTGATCAACCTTCAAACCCAGAACATACACACAAACAGGAACCAGCATACTCTACATCTCAAGAATCTTCAAACTTTTAATGTTCAGACCTCCTGTCTGTCTTTGAGATGTTGGATGCCATCCTTCTATACCTAAAGGAGAGAAACCATTGAGTGGTCATGACAAACAGCATAGACAAATATGCTTCTCCCAACACTTCAACCTACAAGGATGCCCTTCAATCCTTACAAAAAGATGTTCCATTATGTGAGGACACCACATAACTGAACTCCAGCTTTAGAGGAAACTTCTCATGCAGATACCAGGGAACCATAATCCTTTGGAAAAAAACACCAACTTCTCCTTGCACAAATCTGAAATGCTCATCCTAGGGTTGGTACACACATATAACTCCTTTCGAACAGAATCTGCTCTATGGCCATAAACAAGATTGCAAACAACTGGTTGCTTTGATCAGAAGGAACTTTCAGATATCAGAGAAAATGTCCTTGACATTTGAGCTTGACCTCCACAAAAACAAACAGCCTACGGACACCTACTCTCTTGGATCAGAAATACACTAATCCAATGAGTGACACTATATTAATCATCTCTTGACCAACATACATATCTAAGACATGTTTCTTGAAGGAAACTTCTTAGACACACAACCCAGATGCCTCCTCTTCCAAGCCAGGAGTAGGTTCCAAACAGATGTGATCAAAACACATTTGTTTAGCCCCCAAGCATCTGTTATGCCATACCTTTATCCAACAAGATTCTGCACAATCTGCTGGTTTTATGTTCCAGCATCTGGTAGGACATAAGTTCTCTTCACAAGAAACACACCAAAAGATCCTTTAACACAGCCCAGAGATTGACCTTGTAGGGTTGGAGGCAAGAATAAATTGCTTCTAACTTTCTTCAGATCTCTTTTCAACAAGCTCATATAAGAGTTCCTTTATGAGTGGACTTGGGATGAACCATAAGTATCTTTGGCAACTCTAACAAGCTAGTTGAAGATATCCTCAAGTATCACCACACCATGTGATACATCTTCAGAGGAGAACAGAATGTTGCAGCCTTAACACAAAACCATCAGGAATTTTCCATCAGATATATGTATGCAGCGGAACACACACCAGAAAACTCCTCTACGACCTTCAGGCCAAACATAATAACCCTTGCACAAACACGACACTCCATGTGCACTAGGTCAACATAGGTCTAAAAATAAGTCAAACCACACAGCGGCTCACCACCAAAGCTACAAGCCTGATAACAATAGACATATCCAATACACACCCTGTCATAAACAGTTCATCCTCCACTTCAAGGGATCATAAAAAAATCTCTATGAACTGACCAAGTCCATACATCATCTCAGCAAAACTATCTTCCTTGCTCATGAACCAGAAAGTATCTTCCCTAGATCTCATCCAGAAACAGACAGGATGCCTGCTCTGATACCAATTGAAATTATGGTATAACAGATCCCAGATGTCCTACATGATGTCGAGACATCTGGTCTGACATAAACAACAAGGCAATTATAGGCATTTAAAGAAGTTACTGAAAAGTAAAGTGCACACAGAATTTGTTCACCCAGTTCGGTCTAACAACCTACATCTGGGGGCATACCAAGCCAGGAAGGAAGTCCACTATTAGCAGTATCAAATTACAGACTCAACAAACCAGTTGACAATCCACTAACTTAATCACTACCCAATGACCCTTCTATCTAAGTCCTCCCTAGATAAGAGACTCCATATCACTCCCAATCATCGAAATGATGTCTAGCAGTCAACATCTCAGTCACTGCATCAACAGCTTGATTTCCAAAAACTCTCCAAACACATAAAAGAAACACTCCTATAACAATACCTAGACATGACCCTCATGACTAAGAACAATACTTAGAGTTGCTTAATAGCTTCCTCTAAGAACAATACATCTCTTACCTACAGGCTTCGAGATAAACACGATGACCATCCCACAAACCGGGTGGTTCATCAACCAACACAACCCTTATAATTTACATGATGGCTGGCCTCTAAAACTAGGTTACAATGCTTCTATTTATACCCTATTTCCCAACTGGATTTAGGCCTTCAAATCACAACAAATCAACTGCTACAAATCTGCAAAAGATTCTGCTACTAAATAGATCTTCAATCAAATCTTCAATTAAATCTAATTATTCTCCATATCTTTTTGCATGAAAATAGTAACAATATCTGCTCAATATAAGATTGCAACAAAATATATTTGTCCCATGATATTCGCCTGCAATCTCTCCACCAGATCTTCTCAAGACACACTTAACCAAATGCAGCCCTAACAAAACACATCAGACTGATGTTCTGTCAACTGATGTCAAGACATCAGGTTTAACAACAGCATACAAAATTGCAACCCTTCTGAACTTAACATCAACTCAATGTTAAGAACTCATGTTAAGACATCAGACATATGACATCATTAACAACACCATTGTTTTACCAAAATTCCAGCCAATACAAAAACTAACACGTACTTCCTCCCCGATAGCTGCCTTTGGAGATGGAAGACAGTGAAGAACAGAGGGAGAGTAGCCCCTATGGAGAGATGCTCACATACCAGCTCGAACGCCCGGATAAAGGCCAATGAGTTGGGATACAGTTGCGTAGGGTCCAATCTCAAATGAACAAACACTGACTGCTGAAATTCAGTGAACGGAAACCTCAGGCCCAACTCCTTAAAGGCATATTCATACATCATAAAATGTTCCACGAAGTTCGTGCAGACCCGCTCTTCCTTAGTAGGGAAGTGCACCTTCCACTCCCCCTCCAGTCCAACCTCTGTGAAGACATCGCCCAAATATGTTGCAAAAGTGGACACATGTTCGGAAGGCTCAGCCACCTCCCATTCTTCATCAGGACCTTCAGCGGCGTCCTCGTCCATAACTTCCAAGTCTTCTTCCTCCCCGACATCACTGGAGGTGCTCGAGGCCGTCGAGCTACTATTTTCCAAAGAGCCTGTTTCTTCCTCGGATGTATCTAGGATAACCTCTCTATCTGGCCCCGCGCTATTACGATCACCTAAAAAGCAAAGAAGAAAGTGAATTCGACAACAAATCAAATCCACCCTTCCACCGCTAAGTCAAGTGAAAGGGCGCGCAAAGGGCTGAGGATAACGTCCCCGACCTAAGCCCTAACATCAAAGGAAAAGCTGACACCTCCCCGCGAGGAGACGCTCAAAGCTAATCATCCTCGAGCGAGGAGCTTCCCCGCACTCATACCCAGTTTTCGTTTGAAGCTTCGTCGGAAATCGCAAAGCGTCACCGGAATCTGGGAATGTCCTACCGGAAAACTCATCACCCACTCAGAAGATGAACAGACACGGCGGTCACACATACATAGCTGTCGCAACATCGCCGTGGACCACCCTGCTCGCTGAAACATACTACTAACTCCGGCAACATGTCAGAGGTAGAAAAATGGCACAACCACCGTCCACCACCAACAATCGTCGGAAACTCACCCATTTCGTCCTCTAAACCTAGCCCTAACCACATGCAACCTACCATTGACAACAAAAGGGAGTAAAACAAGCAAAGGATCAGAAAACTTACTTGATTTAAGTAGACGAAAGCTTGAAGCGGTGGTCGGAGTAGGCAGACGGCGGTTACGAGCAAGAATGCTGAAGAAAACGGGGAGAAATCAGAGCAAAAAGTCCCAAATGGAACGATTTTCCCCTTTTTATACAAAGGGGCACGTGCGAACACACGCTCGTAGGCCATGATGGCTATCCACTAGCCATCATTGCCTATTAACTACTACACGGAGCTCTAGGCACATGTGGCGTCCCAACGTTTCCAATTCTGTCTGACCATTAGTCTCCCCGAACACCGAGCAACAAGGTCACGACCACGAATTTCACGAACACTAGGGGTCACGAGCGCATTGAGACAATCCTCCTCGTCTTCAAACGACGACTCCATGCTAGCTCCCCGGAGCAACGAACTGCCCTTAAGTCATCACTCCCATGCTCGGGAGCAACGACTTGGGGGGCTCCTGTTCTGGACTGGACCAATGGCTAGACATGGCCTAATCCGCTTCTGCTCCAGAGCGGCCCAAATTGCCTAAGTCCAACCCACAGAGGGGAAAAAGTTACCTTTCTTCCCCTCCAACCGGACAAGAAATGCAATATTCCTCCCCAGAATTGCTGCCCGTTATGCACGGCTCAATTGCTCCCCGAACAGCTGTGGGCAGGTGCCCGAAACCACGCTTGTGCCCGACATAACGGCTAGTTTGGGACACCCTGCCCGACATAACGGCTAGTTGGGATGGTTGCCTGTTCTTTGGGGAAAACAGTTATTTCGCCCCGAAAATAGGACCGTTGGCCACGCGCTGGGGGCTCTATATAAACCCTCTCGCTTGAGAGGGTCAGGTATCGAATATTCACCCTAATAACTCATACTTTGTACTTGCCACTTTTCTCTGACCCTTTCTTACTTGAGCGTCGGAGTACCTTGCAGGTACACCCCCTCCTCTCCATACGACCAGCATCCCTGATGCACTTGGTGGCCCAATTCTACAGGAATTGATCCAGCCTTCACGATCAATACCATAAGACTTTTGCTGAAGACAATTTTTTCTTATATCGAGAGACTCCACATTTAGGGCACTCATTTAACGATGCATATTCATTTCGAAACAAAATGCAATCATTTGGACAAGCATGTATCTTATTATAGCTCATGTCAATAGAGCATAACATTTTTTTGGCCTCATAGGTTCGATTGGGAAGAACATTATCCTCCAGAAGCATGTCTTTCATAAGGGCTAATAACTCTGTGAAACTTTTATCCGACCAACCATTGCCCGCCTTTAAGTTGTACAACTTTAATATCGCAGATAATCTTATGAATTTAGTGCAACCTTTATACAACGGTTTCTCTGCATCACTTACAAACCTCTCAAACATTTTGGGATAATCCTAAAGATCTTCTTCAAGTGCTTCTGCAATCTCTTCGACTCGATCACAATCGTATGTATCTGTGCCATTGTCGTTTGAAGCATAGGTCATATTATCCCCCCGGTTCAACATTCTCGTTACTTATCTCGCCGTGTAATATCCAACATGTATAACTTTGATTAATTCTATGCCTCATTAAATGTGATTCCAACTGAACCGCGTCAATCGGACGCCCATAACAACAACCTAAGCAAGGACATGTGATTCGACTGGGGTCTTTGGCGTGTTCAACAGTAAACTTAACGAATTCTGATACCCCATTCTCGTACTCTTTTGACAATCTATTGGAAGACATCCATTTTTTATCCATGGTTTTACTAAGTAAGCTAAACAAAAACAAAAGAACAACTAATTACCTGTAGAGAAGTCAGCAACTTCTGGAACCACACAGTGTAAGATTATTGGAAACGGTCTGAATTTCACTCTTCACAAGTAACCCATATAGCAAATTCACTAAGTTAGTAACTGATGGTGTATACCAAATATAATAGGAAAAATTTAGTATATAATAGGACAAACAAGATATATCGGAGAAACAAGTCAAAGTCTTAAGAATCAAATTTAGTAAACATCATCACTTCCTTCAATTAAGCAACATGGCATCGACGCGCAAATTCAATCACATTAATTCAAGTAGCATGGTATACTTTGATTCATCACAAATGACACATCAACACTTAATGTTTCAACTCAAGTAAGTAAAAAAAACAACTTCATCACTTAAGTTCGATTAACTTCAAAGTTCTATCCAACAAAGAATCATCAATTTGATCATAAATCAATCACCAAAATCATCAATTCAACAATTAACAATTAATTTCATTATCATTTTCAATCAACAATTAGATTAAAACAAAGTAATCACTAAAAATTATCCATCAACAATGTCATTATCATCAATTAATTTCAACAATTCATCACTAACATTCAACATCAATTTACAAAATTAACACCAATTCTCAAAATAAATTCACCACAAATATCACTATTTATCATCTTCAACCTTACTACAACAACAATTTCAAAATCAAATTCAAACAACAACCACATCAACAACAACCACATCAACACTAATTCATCAAAATCAAATTCAAACAACAACCACATCAACACTAATTCACCAATTCAAACAACAACCACATCAACCAAATCAACAATACAATATAATTAGTTTCACATCTTCAACACTAATTCACCAACAATGTATGTTATGGCTATGACTTGCGAATCTACAAAAAAAAGCAAAAGAAAGCATACCTCAAAACGAAGTTACGGCGGAGGGAGGGCTTCTTCGCGAAGAGAAACAGTCACGAAACAGAGGGAGTTAGGCGGAGGGAGAATTAGCGAGAGAGGGAGATACAACGGAGGGAGCAATTGCACAGAGAGAGAGGGAGATATGGTGGAGAGTAGTCGTGAGAGAGAGAGAGAGAGTCTGAAAGTTAGGGTTTAAGACAAAATAATAGTTTATGTTTATTTATTTATAATTTAGAAGATTTATAGCAGTGCTTTCTGAAATCACTTTCTTATGTGATACATTTAGCAGCGCTTTTGAATTAAAAGCGCTTTTTTTTCCTAGGCATATAGTAGCGCTTCACAAAAGCGCTTTCTAATGTGTGGTATAGGAATGGCCTTTAGCAGCGCTTTCCAAAAGCGCTGGCTAAAGTGTGGTCTACGAAAGGCCTTTAGCAGCGCTTTTCAAAAGCGTTGTCTAATGTTAGCCTTTAGCAGCGCTTTCCAAAAAGCGCTTTCTAAAGTGTAACCTACATCTGGCCTTTAGCAGCGCTTTTTTCATTGTTTTTTTTTTGTTTTTTTATAAAACTTATAGCAGCGCTTTTGGGAAAAAGCATTGTCTATGTAGTGCTGCCAAAAACCAATTTTGGCGTAGTGTTGGCAAGTAATTATCTAGTTGTGAGGAGAGCTTTGTATGGAACATATATGGGTTGTGTTGTTTATGGTTAAGGTGAATATGATGCCTTGTGATTATTGAATACAATCATGTTATCTTTAGTGATTACATAACGAATGGAACTTACGGGTAGAGACTTGTGATGGGGTACGACCCATGAGAAGTGACGATTCGAAAAGTTGATGTTATCCCTTAGAATCTAAATCCATGCGATGTTATATTATTCTTTATCACGTAGTCGGAAATAATCCCTTGAGTGTGTCGTTCCAAGAGTTGAGGCTCTTGTAGAGCGCTCCTCTAGAATGTTACTCACCATTACTTTGATAGGTTTGATTCTCGCGTGTAAGTACGAATGGAACCTACAAGTAAAGGCTTGTGATGAGGGAGGATCCATGAGAAGAGACGATTCAAGAAAGGCACATTGAATCCGAATTTATTTCGTATGTCAAAGTACAGTACAAGGATCCATGACCCGCTCTGAAAGTCCTAGACGTATGAGAGGACGGGAAAAGGGGATACTTTGATGAGGTTTCCGGACTAGTGATTATTTGAGTTGATGGACTCAAGAGTCATGTTTCCATACATTGCAAATTGTGTGAACTCGAGTCTTATTCCCTTTCCCTTTTGACTTGAGATAGAAATCGGTTAGAACCTTGTAGAGCTGAGTGAATCCATAAGATAGGGGAACTCACTGAGATTATTATCTCATCCCATTATTGTTGTTGTTTTTCAGGTACTGTTTGCAGGTATGATTTACAAGTGGTGCTATGCTTGGATGTTTCAAGAGAAGCTTAGGTTGAGTTTTTTCCGTTGTGTATTGTTTTCTTGTACAATGAAGGATATTGTACTTAGATCTTAGTTTTATTGTTTTGGCTAATTTCCATGTCTTGTACCATAGGTTTTGTTTTGTGTTTTGTAAATGGTCAAGTATGTGAATTATGCCAATAGGCACTTATGATGGTGTCAGTACCAGATAGAAACACTTGTATGGTATTATTCTAGATATATATTATACAGAGTGTTACAGAGTCTATAGATGGATCTCATTAAGAAACAAAGTTCTACCCAACTCATCATGCTAATTAAATGAAAACATAAGTAAAAATAATAATTAGTTTTAATCTAAATTCTAAATGAAAATTTAATTAAAATATAAATAAATTTACCATCCTTCGTGCAATTTCAGCAACACTAATACTGCCTACTACGTAGTTGTAGCCACCAATTTCAAATGCTCTATTTTTTTTCCAGATACTTGCTTAAAAGGTATCAGAATTCCAATGGTCAATAAGTTGTTGAAATACATCTTCACCTATCCAACAGGGACATGTTCCTTTTCTTTCCCAATAAATTCTAATACGCCTAAGTGTGTCAGATAATCGGACAGCACATTTCGTGTCAAAATTTTCTCTTACTTGGTACCGATCTGTAATGTCCCAACAACATTTCTCCTACATTGTTTTATGAATTCAAAAAATATTAAATAAAGTATAATCATGAATATCTCAATAAATATAAAGAAAATTAAAATAATAATTACTTAAATGAACCAACCTTATACCTGAAATAACTTAAACAAATCTTCCTTCTCTTCATCGGAAAGTGTTCCATAAGTCGGTCAAAACTTTTTATACTTTTCTTTAATAACTTATGTTATACACGATAATGCCTGATGTGACTGTACAAGGCTAAACAACAAAATTTTGAGTTAGTATTAACAAAAAAAAACAACTCACATTTAAATTTTAAAAAATAATAGATAAAATATAAACACTAACATTCCTCCATCGGAGTGAATGACAAATCTACCCTTGTATTTCCTAATTGTTTGCAGCGATGTATTTCTCAGAATGTGCGTCCTTCTCCGCTCCTCATGAGCACTGTCAGGAGCACTAGTATCTCCATGATCATGAGAACTGGTATCTCCATGACCATGAGCCCTAGTATCATCCTCATCATCTTGCTCTTCATGCATAAAATGCATGGGTGATGAATGTGGCATGCTAGATCCACATGCCTCCATATATGGCATAGAAGGATGCACGGGAGGCATAGGAAAGCTAGGACCGATCGACTGCATGGAAGGCATCAGAAAATATGTGGGATGCGGGGTGCTGGGATGCATAATAGGTGTATATTTAGGAGGACTAATAAAGGTTGGCGCAGATATGAGTGGGAATGAAGAAAAATTAAGAGTGGATAGTAATCTGGTGAGAGATCTAGATATGGGTAAATTAGAATGCATAAGCGATGGAGTAGGATGCACTGACGGTGGAGTAGGATACATATGCGAACGAGGCATCTGACTTGAAAGTTACATAAGAATAAACATAGACGAATCAGGAACCTCTTCTACAATGAACCTTGTGCGACGAGCCTTACCCTTACCCTTTTCCTCACTTCCGGGTGGCATTTTTTTCTAAAATATATCATAAAACATAAAAATAAGAGGAATATTAATTCAAGCAAATATTACATAATATTCTTATTACAATACATATTACACAATAGTATTATCACACAATACATATTATTCAAATTATTCATCATCGTAATTTTCACTGTCTTCATCATATCTGATATTATTGTCTTTAGACTCTCTTGACTCTTCTTGGTTTTTTTCCACATGATTTGTTGACAACAATATAGTTGCGTCAACTTGTTGACCCATAACTACAGTATAACCCAAACTTGTAATCTCCTCAATTTCAATTACCTCATTAACTGGTGAAATCTCATCATCTTGGTATGCAACATCATCTTCCATTACACCGTCGGTTTCAATATAACCCATTGGATTGGACTTGATTACAATAAACCGTCCTCGTTTACTTGGTTGAATTAAAGGATAAGGTACATAATAAACTTGCCTAACATTATGTGCCATTATAAAAGGTTCATACTCTTTGTACTTTCTATCCTTTTGAACCTTAACAGTGTTATTTTTTTTTATCTATTTTAGTTCCTCTGGAAAATGGATCATACCAGTCACAATAAAAAAGGACAACTTTATTTTTCGAGTCCATATAATTATATACCAACTCATAAATATGTGTGGTAACACCATAGAAGTCATCCTCACCATCCTCCGTAACTCCTTTTACAATTACACCATTGTTTATTGTTTTATTCCCTTCTGTCCATGTTTGAGTGTGAAATTTATATTTGTTTACAAAGTATGTGTGTCATTCATTTGCACGTTGATAAGGGCCTTCGGATAAACTTCTCAAATGGATTACTTTAGGACTTGGTGCAACAATGCATGATAATTGTTGCATGAACCATGCAAGAAAATAGGCATGTGTGTAACCAACCGATGGTTGTTCACCCTTGCTTTGAAAATAATAGATATTGTTCTGGACTGGGTCGGTGCCTGCCCACCAGTCGGGTGGGCCCAACCCAATGTCATGCTAACAAGCCCATTAAGACCCAATCCTCTCCCTCATCGGGCACATCCAGATACCATCATCATCGAGCAGACACTACATGGCTCGGGGAGAGAACGAGCATCCTCCCCGCGTACTCCACGTGCTCCCCTCGCGGGGACATGTCATCAGGTAACTACCCATCTCCGAAAGAGTTGGTCAACCCTCTTTTCGGAGATCTCGGGGTAGTTACTCCAGGGAAAAGACCACGCGCTGGTCTTCCCTACGCCAAGTAAGCCCTGGCAGTTATCTGCATTGGGCCTAGTGATCCAACTCAGTGCAGATAGTCGATGGCCCGGTGCTGGGGGAACACTATAAATACCCTCTTTCACTAGAGGGTCAGGTATTCTAATTCTCACTCTCACTACCTTTCTGTACTTGCTTGCTCTGTCTCTGACTTTAGCATCAGAGTACCTCGCAGGTACACCCCCCACCGTCTCACCACCACCGGAGTAGCGGAGCTCACAACGTGCAGTTAGCCACCGATCCAATTCTGATCAGGTATGATCAGTGGCGCCGTCTGTGGGAACCTTTGCTTCCCCATTTTTCCTTCCATAAAACCAAAGCAACCTCTAATCTCTGACGATCATGGCCAGCCCTCGAACTGATGCCAACACTCCGTACACTGCCTTCATATCATTCAATAATGCGAACGATCACGATCCCAACGTGGTCGTTCATGGCGAAGAAGGCGACCCCAGGGACGGGTACACAGCCTCCCTCTCCTCTGATGACGCAGCCTTCAACGCCGCCCGACATGATGATAGCCCGGCTGTCTACCAGCCTATCCCCGCGCCACTTAACACTGATCCGAAGATGGTGGCTCTATTCACACTGATCAATTAGACCAATCTAATGATATTCCAGCAAAACGAACAGATTGGACTGCTCGAGAGGGAATGACAACAACATTCTCCCCTGCGGAGACATCGTCTCCCCATTTCTCACAGCCTTTCTCCTCCCCCGCGGAGGACACAACAAGACGACTCTCGGAGTCCTTCCCCCCAATTGACGGGGCTTCACCATCGCTTGGAGCGACCTCAACCCGTGGTCGTACAAAACCGCCAACTCGGACGACCACGTCGAGAGCTTCGACGCAATGCTCGACTACAGGAACGTTTGAGGAGCTATCAAGTGCAGGCTCTTCCCGACCACGCTCCGGAAGGGTGCCATGGTGTGGTACAAGAGCCTTGCACCGGAGTCCATCACCACCTGGAAGGAACTAAAGAGACAGTTCTCCAGGCACTTCACTGCTTCCCGACGCCACCCGAAGACGGAAGCCTCCCTGGAAGCCATCATCCAGGGAAAAGAAGAATCTCTCCAGGATTACATCGAGAGATTCAACCGGGAAGTCGTCCAGGTAGCCACCACAGACGAAATGAAGAAGTTTCTAATCGAGCGAGGACTACGGCCTCACACTGAGTTTGCCAAGGCTGTGGGAATTCAAAGGCCATGTAACTTGGAAGAGCTCCTCCACAAGGCCCAAGCATACATTCAGTATGAGGAGATAAAGGTCGCCCATTGTGCCCGCGACTCGCGGAATCAAGAGGGCCCCCAAAGTTCCAGGCACGAGGACTCAACCGCCCCCTGACGAGGGGGATAAAGAAGAAGAGAAGATTGTCCCAGAGACTCTCGTGAGCCGAGAGGACCAGCTGGTCGATTCACAGAGTACGCACTACTCACTGCTCCCCGCGAGCGAATTCTGGCCGAGTGCATCAACTCGGAATTCCAGAAATGAGGTGTCTGCTTTCCGAAGACGACACCACTCAAACCAAACATTGATAAGTCGAAGTACTGCAGGTTCCATAGGAGCTACGGGCATGTCACATAGGACGACATCCATCTCAAGGATACGATAGAAATCCTGATCAAGGAGGGGAACCTCAAGCAGTACACGAAGAGGAACGATGCCCCCAGACAGGATGCCCGGGAGATACAAAGGGTCAAGGAGACGACCCCTCCCTCCGGAGAAAACGGACTGCAGATCGCTCTGTGTATCACCCGACCGGAGGACTTCTACTTCCCCGACAAACCCGAGATCCCTGTGACCGCTCGTATCCCGTGGGAAAGTTTCCCCGCCGCAATGGTTATATCCAGTGGGGGGTTCAACAAGGTCTTCGTGGGGTCGATCAAACGGAAGTTCGACAAACTGATCGACGCTAGCTCGGCACAGACTGCCACCTTTGAGAAGGTACGAGGGAAGTTGAACCCCGTCACCTTCTACCTCAAGGAACTGTCGGGCAGCGCCCCCAACTTCATCATCCTTCTCCTAATCAGGGCGCAGATGGTGAACTTCGATGTCCACTGAATCCTGGTCGACCAAGGGAGTTTGGTGGACATCATGTACGCCCACCTCTTCGATACCCTCCAGCTCAATGAAACACATCTGACCCCCTACGTGGGCTCAGACCTCCAGGGTTTTAACGGCACCACCACCAGACCGTGGGGCTATGTCGAGCTGATGGTTACTTTCGGGAGTGACGACACTTCCCGACAAGTCAAGACCCGCTTCCTGGTAGTGGAGTGCCCTTCCTTATACCAGTGAATCCTGGAAAGAACCACTCTGGACGAGCTCATGGTGGTACCATCTACAGTCCATCTGAAGATGAAGTACTACACGACCAGAGGCAGGGTCGTCACCCTCCATGGGGATATTGAAGCTGCTAGGAGATACTTCGAAGTTGCAGCAAAGGGTCTGAACTCGATTAACGTCAAGTCCAAGACCGGAGATAAGCCAACCCCAAACGCAGAGAAGAAGCCACTCCCGCGTGTCAACGCAGTGGACCTCGACAGTTGCTTCCCCAGCGAGCAGGAACAAGGAGAAGCAGCGGGCAACGACCTCCCAGGTGAAGACAATGAGTAGCCTCTCCACCCAATGTGCCCCATTCTAGATGGAGACTTCGAGCTCATCACTCTCGAGGACGATCGAGACAGGAATGTGAAGATTGGCACAAGGCACCCCGACCTGGCGAGGAAGCAGTTGAAGGCCTGCCTCCGGGAGAACGCTGACTTATTTGCGTGGAGCGTGTTGGAGATGCCCGGCCTCGACCCAGAGGTGGCCTGTCACCAGCTTACTATAGACCCAGCCGCTAGGGCTATAGTTCAACTTAGGCGTAGGCAGACTCTCGAAAAAGCGGAGGTTGCTGAAAAAGCTGTAAAAGACCTCTTAGAGGCAAACTTTATTTCGGAAGCCAGGTACACAACCTAGTTGTCCAACGTTGTACTTGTTAAGAAAAATAATAGAAAATGGAGGATGTGCGTTGATTACACTGATCTTAACCGGGCATGCCCGAAAGATGCTTATCCACTGCCTAACATCGACAAACTGGTCGACAATTCTGCAGGTTTCAAATTATTATCCTTCATGGACGCCTACTCGGGGTACAATCAAATCCCCATGGCCAAGGCCGACAAGCAGCACACCGCCTTCATGACCGAGTCAGGTAATTACTACTACAATATAATGCCATTCGGCCTGAAGAACGCCGGCGCAACCTACCAGCGGATGATGAACAAAGTCTTCCAAGGAGAGATCGGCGACATGCTCGAGGTCTACATGGACGACATGATCATAAAATCCGCAGAAGAAGTCGACCACGCTGCCCACCTCAAAAGGGTCTTCGACACGGCAAGGAAATGCAATATGAGGTTCAACCCAAAAAAATGCACCTTCGGCATCCGGGCAGGCAAGTTCCTCTATTTCTACCTCACAAAACGAGGGATCGAGGCGAACCCCGACAAGTGCAGGGCATTCTCCGAACTCCCTACTCCGAACTCAAAGAAATTGATACAATCACTGAACAGGATGCTCACCTCGCTTTCCCGCTTCGTGGCCAAGTCGGCACAATACGCACTTTCATTTTTCAAACTCCTGTGCAAGAAGGCCACCTTCGAATGGACTGAGGAGTGCGAACAAGCCCTCCTCCACCTCAAACAAGTCCTCTCTCAACCCCCAGTCCTCTCGCGACCAGAACACGGGGAGATGTTGTTCCTAAATCTCACCGTCACGAGCGAAGCTGTTAGCGCGGTTCTAATCCGGGAAACCCCCGACGGGCAAAAGCTAATTTACTTCACCAGCAAAGCCCTCCAGGGTCTAGAGCTTAGATACCAGCAGATTAAAAAAGTCACTCTGGCCCTCGTCATTACGACCAGAAGACTGTGACACTACTTCTTGGCCCACACGATCGTGGTGAAGACCGAGCAGCCCGTGAGACAGCTCCTCGGTCGACCAGACATGGCGGGTAGGATGCTCAAGTGGTCACTCAAGCTCGCCGAGTTTGAAGTCCAATACGAGGGAAGAAAGGCCTTGAAGGCTCAGGTACTGGCCGACTTCGTGGCGGAAATGATCCTCCCAGAACCTTCGACTGACGGATCCCAAAAAATGGACGATCTACGTCGACGGGGCATCTAGCTCGACAGGAAGCAGAGTGAGCATCATCCTAGAAAATGAGGAAGGTATCTTGATCGAAGTCTCCCTCACGTTATCCTTCCCGACATCAAACAACGAGGCTGAATACGAGGCTTTCCTCGTCGGGTTATCACTAGCTGAGGATCTCGGCGCCAAGAAGTAAAAATATTCACCGACTCCCAGCTCGTGGCCTCCCAGGTACGAGGAGAGTACCAAACCAAGAACGACAACCTCATTGAATACTTGGCTCTGGTGAAAGAAAGGATGAAGAAGTTCACCTCGGCGGAAGTAAATCACATCCCGCGTGAACACAATACCCGAGCAGATGTCCTATCAAAACTCGTGAGCACAAATAAAAAAGGCGGGAACAAGTCCGTCATTCAAGAAGTGCTTCCATGACCAAGCATCGAGAAACCCGTCCCCGCGACTGACGTGAACGCCATTGGAGACAGCCACTGCTGGATGACCCCGGTGTATGAATACCTCACCACGGGAAAACTACCCGACAACCCCAAGGACGCCGGAGTAGTGAGGCGACGTGCCTTCTCATATACTATTGTCGCGGCTTCTCGATTCCCCTCCTCAGGTGCCTTGAGGAGTCTAAGGTCCCCGACATACTCCAAAAGATCCACGAGGGGATCAACGCGCAACACCTCGGCGGACGATCCCTAGCTCGTAAAGCATTGCGAGTGGGGTACTACTGACCCACCATGCAGCAGGATGCCAAGGAGCACATTAAGAAGTGTGACAGATGCCAGTGACACGGGGACATGCACCTGGCCCCATCCAGTGAGCTCAAAACGCTTTCCTCCATGTGGTTATTTTCCTGGTGGGAGATGGACGTCCTCAGACCCTTCACCATGGGGTCATACCAAAATAAATACCTGATCGTCGGCATCGACTACTTCACCAAGTGGATCGAGACCAAAGCCCTGGCCAAAATCACGGCCCACAACATACTACGTTTCTACAAGAGGAATATACTTGCCTGGTTCGGCATGCCCCAGGCAATTATCACCGACAACGGGACACAGTTCACTGACAAGAACTTTTAGGTTTTTGTCACCAAGCTGGGCATGAAGCAACACTTCACATCTGTCGAACACCCACAAACAAACGGGCAAGCCGAAGCCACAGACAGAGTGATCCTGCGAGGTTTGAAACAGAGACTGGGCGACGCCAAGAAAAGGTGGGCCGAGGAGCTACACAACGTCCTCTAGGCCTACAGGACAACCTCGCACTCCACTACCGAGGAAACCCCCTTCCGACTGACCTACGGAAGTGAGGCGGTGATCCCATTGGAAATAAAGGAACCCTCGAGAATGACCGAGTCTCCCCTCGAAGAGGAGGTGAACGATGAAGCCCTTAGGGAGGAGCTCGACCTGGTCGAAGTGATACGGTCGGGCGCATCCCTCCGCGAAGCCTCACTCAAGTAGAAGATAACTTTACGCCATAACAACAAAGTTATCAAACGCGAATTTCAGGTGGACACCCTTATCCTGCGAAGGAACCAGAAAGATTCGCGCGAGGGCAAGCTCGCGCGCGAACTGGGAGGGCCCTTATCGCGTCCGCGTGAAAACGGGGACGGGAGCCTACTACCTCAAAAATATACACGGGGAGGAACTTGCTCGACCATGGAATGCTGAAAAGCTTAAACGATACTATACTTAAACACTGCCCGCGACCCATCGGCGTCGCGACCACGCGGGCACACTAAGGTACAAGCGCGACTTCCCTCATCGAGACAAGAAGACAAGGGCCCGCGTTGTGTGTGCGTGAGCATCCTTGATCTGACGTGGATACCTCAACCGAGCTCCACCATCGCCGTACCAACTAGGCATGGTACCCAGCTCGCAATGGGAAGTCCACGCCACGAAGCTAAGACCTCGACCGAGATCTTAGCTTCGTCGAAGGTCAGAATACAGCTCCGACCACTCGACCAGTTTCCTACACTGGCGAGGATCAACAAAGTCGAGCAAAGGCCCTAAAATACTTAGACAAAAATGAAAGTAACAGATATATAATCAATATACAAGTATCACACACAAAATAAGAAAAAAAATGTATTCAAATCGGGCAGAAGCCCATTGTTCAAAAGGTACACAAAAGAAATCCAAGCCCCTGGCACGCAGGCCGAGCAAAAGTCAGTATAATTACAAAAACTGACGTGCAGGCCAAACAAACTAGATAGGAAAGAAAACTAAACAACTGCATTCTCCTCAGGTTGCCCGTCTGCCATGGTCTGGTCGTCCTCATCCTCCTCGATATCCGATGCGACAATCTGACCTTCAACTACCTAATGGTAAGGACCGGTCCACTCGGTGATGAGCTGAGCACCTGGGTTCACGAGCCAGAGCTGGTCTATAGCAACAGCAAAGCCCACCTCGATAACCCCTAGGATGTCCTGCTCAAGCAGCCTAATCCTCGATATCAATTCGGCTCGGGAAGTCAGAAGCTTGTCCTCGTCGATCTCACCTTTGGCGGGCCTGGAGGCCGCCTCCAGCTCAGCAATCCTGGATAAGAGTGTCTTCCTCTCCTCAGCATCTTCCCTCATCTTCTTCTCCATCTCCCCGTGGAGCTCGACCTGAGTCTCATTCTGATTCTTGCAATCGGCGAGATCTTTTTCCAGCTTCTTCATATCAGCCTAGACTGACGCAAAGTTGTTCTGCAGTTTGGTCAGCTCAGCCGCGGGGCAGGTCTCATTGTTCAGGACCAGAGTTGTGGCAAAGACCCGCATCATCGCGACCATATCCTCCGATAAGATTTTCTTCCTCGTGGTTCGATCGGCGCCCAGGATGGCCTTGGATTCAGCGGCGCTATAAGTTGGGGAGTTGGCCCCGGAGAAGAAGTCAGGCCTCAGGTAGCAGGGCGGGAGCACGAACTTCTCACCAGGAGGGCTCTCAGTGAGGTCGACATACACCGGTTTACTGGTTCGCTGCCTCTTCAGGGACCCCTGTGAAGTTGGAGATTGGCTACACTGAGGGGAGCTGGAGGAGTCCCCAGGTGTCGGGGTGGGGCCTTGTATCTACTGTCGGACCTGATCGACTCGCCCTTTTCCACCTTTCTTCGGACCTCGGGCAACAGCCAGTTTATTCACACGCTATTCCATGCTCGACATTGTTCCTGCAAAAGGAGAAAACAAACATTAGCGAACAAACGACAAAAACATTAATGGCGCCCGAGTAAAGGGTATGCCCGCTACCTAAGAATCGAACAGCCTCCTCATCGGTCTTGCATTCGAGGAGGGCTTTTGTGTTTATCAGTCAGGCCTCTGTTAAGATCTCCCCACGATCATTGCGCTTGAAGTTTCCGTCCGGAGGCACCAACTTCACGCGAGTGAAACTAGCGACAAAATCGACTAATTCCTGGTAGTCCAGCTGGTCTTCCTCGCCCAACGCTCTAGGACTGATAATATAAATTTATGTGCCCCTCAGGAAGTGCTCCTCTGTCCACTCCAAGGGGCACTTCGATTCGAGGACCTCCTTCTGCCGTCCATCTTCCCTCTCCCTGAACACGCGGTCATACAATATGCTGGTGGCTGCATGGGTGAGGGGCTTGACGACGAACCACCGACCTTTGACATTCTGGACAGAGTCTAGATAAGCTTGAAATAGCCTCCTCGGCTGCTTAAAGGACACCCAACTATGTCAGCCATCGACCGTCTATCGCTTCAAGTAGAAGATACGAAAGAAGATGGGTATCGTGACCCCGATGTCAAGGTATTTACAGACGAGCTCGTATACCCAAACGAATACGATTGCATTTGGATGAAGTTGTGAAGGCGCCAGGCGCAACCAAGAAAACACCTCCCGCTGGAAGTCACTGAAGGGTAGACGCATGCCCGCTTCCAAGAAGGTGAACTCGTACATAGGGAACCTCGTTGTAGCGTGCGATTTTTGTCGGTGACGCGACCACCTTATCGCCATGGGCTTCTCCTCACCGTAATGGTAGGAGTGGGGTGCTACTTTATGATTGCTTCTTTATCCCGTGAAGCTGGAAGGGAAATGAAAGCTATCTAAAACTAACCTTGCACGCGAATGTTTAACTAAACAAACGCTTAAGAGATTGGAGGTCCGGGGTCAGGTTATACAATGGGGAGTTGTCAGTTACCCATCCTATATGTGGTTATCCACAGGTTGTTAGCAATTATCCTTACTGCTTTCTATTTAATGGTGTTTGTCTGTTATGGGTTGGGAAAGTTTCTCCTTTGGGAGTGTTTGAGAGAGAGAGAGTTTTTGTTGATGTCGGGCTTGGTGATGTTTTTGATGAGTGTGTGAAGGTACTGGACCTAAAGTTTTTGATTGGTATGCTTGCTAAGATTTCGCAATCTTATGCCTACGTATTCCCGTTAAATAAAACAGGGAAATCAGAGCAATCATAATTCCTCCTATTCTATGGAAGGAAAAAGATATTTTGGTGTCTTGTTCAAAGCCCAAGATTAAAGCTAAAGGAGTATTTGTGTCTTGTTCAAAGCCCAAGATTGAAGCTAAAGGTTTGACTGAGAGAGAATTTGTCAACTCTAAAGGGAGACATCTTATCTGTTTATCACAACTGTTGGGTGACTGATTATAAAGGAGGGTTACTTTAACTGGGATATGAGAATCCAGCAATGCCATAATTTCCTTTATAGGGGATTTGTCCTGAAGGAGAAAACTTTAACTCAGTGTTGAGCAATGCCATTTTTCCTTAGGAATCTTTCATACTAAGAGAGGGACATTGGTTTGGATGTAAATAATCCAGAGGCTTGCTACTTACAGCAATTAGGTGAAAGAAGGGGATTTACCAGGATAAGAGATGGACTATGGCTTAGATTTTTTAATCAACAAGTGTGCCACTTATAGCAGTTATCTAGGATTAAGGTTTGTTTTGATTTTCTATTTTGATGTGTGATATACAGAGAAATATCTTCCTACAGAGAGATTTTGATTTCCTCTGAGGGGATGTTGATTTTTGTATGTGCCTTGATCAAAGCCCAAGGTTGAAGCTAAGAGATTGATTGACTCCACTGGGGAAGTCCTTATACAAAGCCTAAGAGGAGGCTAGAAAAGACTGACTCAACAAGAGAGTGTTTATCTGTCTTGTACAAAGCCCAAGATTGAGGCTAAAAAGAGAATGACTCTTTGGGGGATATCATTATACAAATCCTAAGAGGAGGCTAAAAGTTGACTTTTCTGGGGAAATATTTTGTCTGTCTTGTATAAAGCCCAAGATTGAGGCTAAAATGAGACTAGTGGAAATGCGGGGTATGATTTGTTTTGTACAAAGCCCAAGATTGAGGTGGGCTTTACTGGGGAAAATCATTATACAAAGCCTAAGAGGAGGCTGAAAAGAAGATTGATTCTGCTTAGGGAGATTTATATGTGTCTTGTACAAAGCCCAAGATTGAGGCTGAAAGATTTTTGACTGACTCAGCTGAGGATATTTATGGGTGTCTTGTACAAAGTCCAAGATTGAGGCTGAAAAGATGATTGACTCAACAAGAGTGTGTTTTTTATCTGTCTTGTACAAAGCCCAAGATTGAGGCTGACTTTGCTGAGGAAGTGAAGGATCATTATACAAAGCCTAAAAGGAGGCTGAAAAGATGCTTGACTCAACAAGAGAGTGATTTAAAAGGTGATTGACTCAACAAGAGAGTGCTTTAAGAAATAAGAGATTGGCTCAACAAGAGAGTGCTTTAAGAAATAAGATTAACTCAACCAGAGAGTGCTTTGTTTGTCTTGTACAAAGCCCAAGATTGAGGCTGAAAGGGGTGACTCACCAAGAGAGTGGGAAAAAAAATCTTTATACAAAGCCTAAGAGGAGGCTAGAAAAGGCTTGACTCAACAAGAGAGTGTTGAACTCAACAAGAGAGTACTGAAAAAGTGATGGTCTCAACAAGAGAGTGCCTTTTGAGGCTAATTTTGCTGAGGAGAGTCATTATACAAAGCCTAAGAGGAGGCTAGCTTCTACTGAGGATTATTGAGATCCAGAGACAGGTCCAAAATAGGGAATCAACTCTTGCTGAGGATTACAGAAGAGTTGAGGTATCAGATGCCTTGAGGTTCTGATGATAAGCTGGCCCTAACTGGGAAATTTAGGATGAAAGACTGAGTTTTAGATCCTATGAGAGTTTTAACTCTACTGGAGATTGATTAAATGATCAGGGTTTTTTCCTGTGTTTGTAGGGAACTTGAGAATGTCTTTGAGATCCAAGAGGAGATAAGACTGTCCAAGTCTACTGGTATGGAAGAGTTTGTCTTTGTATGATGCCCAAGAGGAGGCATGTGTTTTAAGGGATGAGTGTCAACCCTAAAAATTGGTCTGAGGTTTTGACTCTTCGGAAAGACTGCTCTAGCAAAGGATGACTAAGTTCTGTCCTATACCTTTAAGAGGTCTTCAGGGTCCTTGTATTAAGCCCTAGAGAAGGCATGAGAACTTCTAAGAAGCCGGAGGGTCCTTGTACAAAGCCTAAGAGGAGGCGGGGATGCTTTTAGGAAGCCTGTGGGTCCAAACTTAAGAAAAGTTCAAGAAAAGTTTCACCGGGAATAATCTTTTCTTTAGTGAACAGTTCTAGGGTTTGAAGAAATTCAAGAGAGGTTTCACCGGAATTACTCCTATCTAGGGAAAATGAATTTCTTTGACAATTTTCTAATAGTGATAGTCTGAGAAAAGTTTCACCTGGAATAATGCCTTTCTCTTTGTTCCATATTGTATAAGCCTAAGAGAAGGCAAGACTGTATCTGGAATTCCTATGGGGAACTAGTTTTGACTGTGTTGAAAGAGTGACCACTGGCTTTATCTAGTTCTAGACCTAATTGTCGGGGAAAACTCTAAGTAAGATAATATACAGGCATATATATACAGATGAAATATAGACTGTATGTAAAAGAAGGTAGAAGGACTTACAGGTGAGCAAGCTTCCAGCACAAACAAATATATATATGTGCAAGTATGTAAAAGAAAGCTGATAAAACTTACACGCGAGCAAGCTTCCATTATAACAGTTGTATGGTTAGTTGTTCAAGAAATTAATGAAAGATTTGATAATAACTATGAAGTTGAACCTAAATCAAAAGGGAAGATTGTTTTTGAAAAGATTGGGGCTTATACTTAGGGAGAGACCCATGGAAAGACAGTGATCGTACCGTCATTTTGAAGACTGTACTGGGACTTATACAATGACTGAGGCCCAAAAAAAGGTTTTCTGTACAAAGAGATGGGTCTTACAACTCAAGGAGAGGCCTAAAGGTTTAAAAAAAGAAAATAAATAGGACTTACAACACAAGGGTAGGCCCAGATGAAAATGTTTTTAAAAGCGACAATCGCGCCGAGATTTTGAAAACACAGTGGGACTTATACAATGACTGAGGCCCAAAAAGGTTTCCTGTACAAAGGGGTTGGGTCTTACACTCTATTAGAGGCCCAAAGATGTTTCGAAAAAGATTTTTGAGGGTGAAAATAATCAAAACCCTAATTTGATTTTAAAATGTATTTTAATTGAATAAAAATTCAATTAAAATGATCAAAATTATCAAACATGTGTGAAAAAACAAGTTGTGTTCTTGGATTAATGTTTGAAAAATCATGTTTCATTCATGGAATAATTTGAAAATTATTTGAATTTGCAAAATCAAGAGAAAGAAATATTTTTTAATGTTTAAAAACAAATAAAACATAATTCTTTGCAAAAATACTAAATATATGAAATAAATAATATTTTTGTGAAATTTTTATGGAATAAAATATTTTAACATTTTTGGGAATTTTCAAAAAAAGAACCAATAAAAAATAATTAAAATTGAGAGAGAAATTAATTTTGGAATTAATTAAACAAAAACCATAAAAAATGAAAAATAGCAAAACGTGGCAAAATGATAAAATGGCCTGGGTGGGTGTTGAACCTACGACCTCAACAACAAACACACATGCGCGCTACCACTGGGGTGGTGATACATCCGTGTATCAAAACCACCCCATTAATACATAAGGGGTGCCAAGTTCTAGGCCTGGCCCTTGCCCAAGGCAAGGCCTAGTTTTGGCAATTTGCATGAAGCCTCTAACTTTCTCATTTCTCCATAGGTTGTGACAAAATTTAGGTGCATCTGACCTAGAATTTCATGAGGAATCCAATGGTGCCCTTGGAATTTTCAGAAAATGTTTCCATTTTAAAATCCGATAGTGATTTCAAAATAGGCCAAATTTTGCATGTTCTATGCTATCTCATGGTACAGACAATGATAGCATGATAAATTGGTTCAAACACAACACATATGATATGTATGAGAGGTCCATGATCAATGGACCTCAAAGCAATGCATGATTTAGAGAGTTCAAGTTATGATGCACTTACCTCTTGAAGCTCCTTATGCTATCTGTAAAGTTCCTTGTGCCAGAAGTAATTCAATGCTTTGAACACTCTTAATTGATCCCTTAGAAGCTTTTAGGATGATCAGAACCAATTGGAATCCTCAGGAACAAGTATAAGCCTTTTCTTGCAAAAGGGGCAAAAGTGGTCAAGATAATAACTCTCTCAAATGGTGTTCCAGATGAGGGAAACCAATTGGGACAGTTTGAGGATGATATTTGGAGTGTGTTTGAGGCCTAATTTGGTTTTGGAAGTGACTGAATCAAGACATGGCTTGAGAAATGCAGAAAAGTCAAATTTTGTGGTTTTGGAGGTTGACTTTCTGATTTTGGTGTTTCAGATCACAAGTGAGTGTTTGAACAGCTTAGATATGACATATTGGATGTGTTGGGATCATGAGTTGTGGTGGAATTGCTCTCTAACTCAAAAACTCAGAGATGACTTGCAAAGGAAGGCATTTTGGCCTAAAGAGATAGATTTTGAGGAAAGCATCAGTTGTAGTGCTTTGGTGTACTCAAATTAAGTATAAATGAGCTCTATTTATAGTGCAACAAGTTTTTTTTTCAAGCAATAGTGAATGGCAGCTGGTACAGGCCTTTGGCCAATGTTGATCCAAGGGAATCTTTAGTCTCCTCTAGCCATTGACTTGAGGTTAGGGCACATGCCTATGGTTCTTTGATTCAGAGCTGAATCTTGACTCATTCAGTTAGAAATGTGTCAGTCCATGCCACCTTGATGCATCCATTAAATGCTTGGAAACAAAATTGGAGTCTTTTGCACTTTTTAGCCTTTTTAGGTTTGTTATGGCTATGTGTAGATTCTTGGACTTGGAAGGCTTGGGGATCATATCATCCCTCTTTGATTTTATCCTCTGGTGTGTCCAAATGGATGATAAGGCTTGGAGTTGTCCAATTTTACCAAATCGAGCAAAATGCCAAAATCTGCCTTGTACAAGACAGTTGGAAATGGTGATTTTGAGGGAATCATATCTCCTTGCTCAGGTTGAGTTATGGGAGGCTCTTGTGCTTTTTAGAAAACCCTCATATGATACAATACATGTGTGATCATAGTTTGTCTTGAAACTATTTGAATCCAACTAAAAAATCCTCATGAACATTGGTGTCCAAGGTTGGTAACTTAGGCAGATTTTCACTAAGTGTTGGAAAAGTGCAATTTTCTTCATTTTTGTCGTTTTGATCAGTCCATAAATCAAAATCCATGAGGAATTAAAGTTTGAGGTAGTTGAAGCTTTTGTAGAGTGTAGGAAGATCTACAAATCAGGCTTTGGATCACTCAAAATGGTTGCTTATATCAGAAGTTATAGTCCTTGGAAGTTGGTACCAAAACCATTTTTGTTCCATAACTTAGAAAAATTTTGGTTTCTCATGGTTGCCCATTTTGCAAGAAACCTCACTTTTCTTGATTTTTCTTAATGAATGATGATCAATACCATACATTAACATTATTTTTGACTTAGGGGAACCATATTTATGAAATAATCCAAAAAGTCAAACTTGATTTTGTGCACAGTTGACTTTTTACCTGATGAAATCCAAACTGTGCGATCCTTTATGAAATCAAGTCCTTGACCTAAATCAAACCTAATGGATGGATTCCATAGGAGTTATAGGGTGTATTGAATCATGTCCCAAGGTTTGGGAGCATGTCTTGGTCAAAAGTCAAAGGTACAGTTGATTTTTCTCTTCAAAACCCTAATTGTGGTCCAGATGAAATTGAAACTTGTGAATTAAGCTTCTTGAATAAATCCATTATTGTAAATGGATCAATGTGGTGTATTTGAGGCCCTCAAATCATGTCTTGAGGTCTTGGCTCATGTATTGCATCAAAAGTCAACTTAGGGGTGAATTAGGTCAAGAAACCCTAATTCCTGATTTTTGGTAAATGCATCCCCTGAGGTTAAATTGACTTGATGATTGGGTCCATGAGGTCCCTTGTGTCGTACCTCGAAAATTCATCTCGAAAATACGACCCTCGCGCGAAAGGCTCGGTAAACAGTTCGACAGAGTCGCCACCGAACTTTATTTATCACAAAAGAGGGAAAGGAAAATATCGATAAAACCTTTTAGGAGGGGATAAGAACATAGTCGTCGCGACCACATTCTGGGTTCGGGAGTCGGTTACGTGAGGGGAAGGTACGCGCACCCCCTCACGTCCGTTGTACTCAACGGGAACCTCTTGATTCGAATAACGATGCTCGTTGGCTAAGTTTGTCTATTTTCTTCTCTAAAATAAATGCGGAAAGGTAAGATAAAAGGAAAAGGTGCTAAGGGGAAATGGGGTGGTTTTAGGATAGAGTGCTCGGCAAGATCATCGTGACCTCGGGCCTACGTATGCTCATTCGGACGAGAATGAGAAATCAGAGCAATCGTAGTTCGACTACGGGGTTTGACAGAAAAAGATGGTAGTGTGCTTGCCAAGATCGTCGCAATCTTGTGCCTACGTATCTTTACTCGGACGAGAATAAAGAATCAGAGCAGTCGTAGTTCGTGGTACGCCCACGAAACAAGGGAGGGTTGGGTTGGTTTAGATGACGATTACTTGAACTTAAGAAAGATTCCTCGGGCCCAAGTAATCGGGAGAGTGAGTCAAAGATTTGGCTCTCTCTCTTTTTCATCTAAGGTGGTTGAGTTTTAAAAGAGGCGTCAATTGCTCACACACGAGTAAGAGAACTCGCACCCAAACAATCGAAGGAAGATCAAAGACTTGAACCCCCATTTTTTACCTTGAAAGAGTTTCGATAGTTGTTAGTCGTTTTGAGGTTTATTTGTGAAAATCCGCTTGACGTGGGATCAAGGGTTTATTGTATGCGCTTGGTTATTTTGAAAAGGATTTGATTTATTAAAAGAAGAGGCGTTAATTGCTCACACACGAGTAAGAGAACTCGCACCCAAACAATCGAAGGGAGATCAAAGACTTGAACCCCCATTTTTCACCTTAAAGAGTTACGATAATTGTTAATTGTTTTTGGAATTTGATTATGAAAATCCGCTTGACGTTGGATCAAGGGTTTATGTATGAAAAGAGTTTGATTTCTCGACGACGAATCGAGGGTTTGGTTGAAAAGGTTCGTTTGAAAAATGTCTCGACGACGAATCGAGGTTTTGGTTTGAAAATGGGTTGTTTGAAAATGGTCTCTACGACGAATCGAGGTTTTGGTTTGAAAATGGGTTGCCTATGCTAGTCCCTAGGGGTGTTCCTAGTAAACAAACCACAATCAAAACAATATTAAGTGCGTACATCGGAATGGGGGAGGGATACATGTAAATTACAGGTGTTGACAGAAATAAATGGTCTCATTGTAAGGTAGCCCAAGAGAAAGCCGTGTGTGTGCGAGGTGTCCTAAACTAAACCTTGATTGCAAGCGCCAAGCAAATGATCATAATCAACAGTCCATTAGCATGATTGTTTTTAGGGTTTCGATAATTTATTAATTGTTTTCGATTAAATGGTGAGTAAATGAAATGAAAATGAATATGATACAATATGATTATATGTACAACAATAATATAATATAAAATGGACAAGATATAATATGGATATAAAATTGGTCTCGTCTTAATCGCGATTTAATCGGTAAGTTGATAATCGGACTTTTGACTTTCATTGACCCAAAATGAAAATAAAAGAATATGTGAAAATGAAAATTAAATAGAAATTAGAAATTAAATCGGAAATATGAATAAAGGCATAAAGGTCTCACCTTTATCGAGATTTAATCGAGAATTCGATAAATCGATCGATATTTGGTTTTCATCGACCAAATTGAATAAGAACAACAATAAAAATGAAATAAAATCGAGAAAATGACTACGAAGGATAAAGGTCTCACCTTTATCGAGATTTAATTGAGAAATCGATAAATCGGTCGATATTTGGTTTTCATCGACCTAAAATAAAATGTAAAAATAGTGAATAAATATTTGTGAATAAAAAATCATAAAATGGAATAAAATCGAAAATGATGCTAAAAATAATAAAGGTCTCACCTTTCTCAAGATTTAAGATTAAAAATGAATAAATCTTGATATTTTGGTTTTCATTGACCAAAAATACTAAAAAAAATCTAAATAAATAAAAATGATAAATACGAAATAAATTGAAATAAACGAACTAAAATGATAAATATTACATGAATCAAAATAAAAAAAAAGAATAAAAAAGGTAGGCCTCATATTAACCAAAATTATAGATCTATTTTCATAAATCTAATTAATGGTGGTTGTTATGTCATTGGCCCAAAAGGTTGAAATGCAAAAATCGAAACAAATATTACGAAATCCTAAACAAGGATCAATCACCTCACATACTCAAATAATAATAGAAATCTTTAAAAAACGAAAATGAAATACAATGAAATTCTTTCGAAAACAAAAACCCTAAACCATAATAAAATAAAATAATATATAAAAAAAACAAGAACAGGGGTGTACATTGGGGAATGAGTATGTATAGATAAGTGGAAATCATTTGGGCTAGACAAAGCCCATCATTCTAATAAACTAAACAAGAGGTTTAATCAATCTTAAAGCAAAAAAAAGTAAAAAAGAAAAAAGAAAAAAAAGTCAGCATCTTTAAACAAAATGGCTCCCCTTTTTTAAAACCAACCCGTGAGCAAAAAGGGTATGGTTATCAAATGCCATTAAAGTAAAAAACAGAAACAGCAATGGATAATAACGTTTCATTTCCTCTCAAAGCCAGAACAAAAAAGTGACGAAATACCCCATGGTCAACCAAAAAAACTCAACCTTTTCCACTGCGATTCCGTTTCAACTTCCGATCCGGGTTTGTTCAAACTCACTTCGATTTGCTCAGGTTTGTGTTGATTCTATTTGTTTCGGTTCGATCTTCTCTACTTCTTCTCTTTCGTTTAAGATTTGTTCTGGTTTTCCTCAATTTCTCTCTACTCTCTTCATCTGATTCGGTTTTCTGGGTTTGAAAAAAAACTGGGTTTGGATTCGGTTTCTGTTTGGTATGTGATTTAAGTTGAAATTTGTAGTTTGGGTTGAGGTTTTGGTTGAAGAAGGTTTGAAGGAGGGTGGGTTTACGTTGAAAGAGAGTTTTGAGGGTAAAGGTGGTTGAAGATGGAAGCTGAGTGAAGATTTGGGTAATGGATTCTGCAGCGTTAATTTGGTTTTTTTTTTCTTTCGCTCTCTCTGCCTCCCTTTGAATTCTCAATATCTCTCCTTCTTATTAATTCAAAATTTTCTCCTCCAGCTTGTATTTTTGTCTTGTTATCTGTATGGTTGCTCTCAATAGCAGGTCTGTTGCATCAGTATTGCAGAGTGCAGGTTGTTTTGTCTGGTGTAGGATAGCAGGTCTGTGTTTCACGTTTTGGTGAAATTGTTTTGACTATGATAACTGGTGTATTGCAGAACTTGCCATTTAGGAACAGACCTTGAGTTTTGACATCTAATATAATAATAAAAAACAAATATAATAATAATAATAATAATAATAATAATAATAATAATGAAAATGAAAATGAAATGATAAAAATAATAAAAATGAAATAATAAAAATAATAAAAAATAAAATGATACAAATAATAAAAATGAAATAAAAAATGATAATAATGAAATAAATAAATAATAAATAGTACCAATGAAATAAATAAATAATAAATAGTAATAATGATGAAATAATGATAATACTAAAAGATGGAAGATGAAATAATGATAATACTAAAAGATGGAAGATGAAATAATAATAAAAGAAAAAAAAATCTAAGCTATAATAAATTGAAAGTAATAATAGTAATAAAATTTAAATTAAAACAATTAACTAGACTATTTAATTAAAATTAAACTAGACTAAAGAATTTAATTTAGAACTAAACTAAAAAGCTATATTAAAAATTAAAATAAGTTATGATTAAACATATAATTGAAAATAAATTAAATTAAATATAGATTATGTAAAAATAAACTAAGTTAAAAAATAAGCTAAATAATTCCTAAATAAATCCAAAATACTATTTAACTAAATGTAGGATAATACTAATAATTAAAAATAAAATAAAAAGTCATGGAACAAAGATGTGTAGATGAAAGTTATATACAAGTAGGATAAATTTTGGGTATGACAGGTGCCCCTATCTAATTGGCTTAAACTGAGTTAGATGAACTGCTGCAATGTTCAGTCTTATCGAGGTATAAGTCAATTAGATATAAAAAGACCACAAATTTGTCTGAAAGAAAGAAAAGGGATTGGGTAGTTGAAATACGAGAAATCTGACACCAAAAGGATGACAGACCTATCACCAAAAGGATGATAGTGAACACACACACACACACACCCTTCCACCAAAAGGATGGAAATGAGGTCAACGCCTGCTATTACCGACGAGATAATAGGACACACACGCACAGCCTGCTACTACTAAAAGGATAGTATGGCACACAACACAGCCTGCTATTATCGACGAGATAATATGGCACACAACACAGCCTACAATTATCGACGAGATAATAGGGCACACAACACAGCCTGCTATTATCGACGAGATAATAGGGCACACAACACCGCCTGCTATTACCGACGAGATAATAGGGCACACAACACAACCTGCTATTATCGACGAGATAATAGGGCACACAACACAGCCTGCTATTATCGACGAGATAATAGGGCACACACACACAACCTGCTATTACCGACGAGATAATAGGGCACACAACACAGCCTGCTACTATCGACGAGATAATAGGGCACACAACACAGCCTGCTATTATCGACGAGATAATAGGGCACACAACACAGCCTGCTATTACCGACGAGATAATAGGGCACACAACACAGCCTGCTATTACCGACGAGATAATAGGGCACACAACACAGCCTGCTATTACCGACGAGATAATAGGGCACACAACACAGCCTGCTATTATCGACGAGATAATAGGGCACACACACAAAGGTTGAAGTAAAGAAAACAATGAGGAGAGCCCACGAAAAGGAAAGGGAAACAGTGAAAAAAGGAGAAGGTAACCCGCCAAGATCTACGCAATCTTGTGCCTACGTATCTTTACTCGGACGAGAATAAAAAATCAGGGCAGTCGTAGTTCGACCTGAAGAAAAGATTCAATGAGGAACGCCCACTGACTCGGAGGAGTGTTTGAGGATTTGAAGGAGATGCCCCTGACTGGGCTGAAGATCATCTTGCAGTCTTGAGATTGATCCTGGATCTCACACATGTATGAATGCTTGACTCTGTAATGATGTGCAATGCAAATGCTGACACGCGGAGATGCAAGTGCTGAGGAAGTATGATTTGGTTTTTAGAATGCATATGACGTAGATGATGTTGAATGCGATGCTTATGATGCGTATGATGCAGACGGGTGATTGGATAATTTTGGAGGTGCCAGCATGGTGGACTTTTGGTAGTTGCCAATGCGGATTGGACTTTTGGGCGGTGGGAGGGATTTGATTTCCTCGACACTAAATTTTTTGAAGACGCCATGATTGAAGCAGACGAAGATGCTTTTGAAGCCTCGAGTTTGATCACTTGATAATGAGTTAGGAGTTCATTTCTGAGAGAACCACAACTTTGCTTGATGGTCAGGGTTGCTTGTTGCAATGGGTCTTGCCCCAGTCTGAGCATGGTAATGGTCTGCCCCTGATTAACCAAATCTGAAGTGGTCTGATCTTTGGAAGATGAACATTGATGTGATTTGAGGTAGCTTGCCCCTGATTAAGCTGTTGAAGGGATTGCCCCAGTCTGAGGGTTTTGAGGGGGTCTTGCTTCGGGTCGGCACCACTGAAAGTTCAAGTTCCTCTTTGATTGCCCCTTGTTGGCGTTGCTTTGATGTCTAGCACTGATTTGCAGTTAAAATTGCACATTCACAAATGGTAATCTTAATGCAATGCTCATACAAGTTTTGAAAAAGAGTCATTTATTAGAGTGTCGTGATAGTGAGACGAATGGACCGTTAGCCCAAACGTGTGCTGATTTTGATGGTGTGAAAGATATAGCAAGGAGAATGACACCAATGCTGAAGATTAGCAAATATGGGGAGTCAGTTTACGCAACCTTGCAATAGTATTCTTTTAGAATAAACCCCGCCTCAATTAAGTCTTTCAAGGGTTGTAGCGTGGTCTAGTTCGCGGTTTATGAAAAAAAAAAGGATATTAGGCTCAAAGTATGATTTGTACCCACCCCTTCTTCGTAATGATCTCCAGTCCTACGTTCAGTTAATTCTGCACATGTTTGTATTCCAAAAGGGTTGACAGTGTAAGAGTGATGATGTTTGAAATGGCAGTCACCTTATTTTGTTTTTGATGGATGTCAGTGACTCTTTGGTTTTGATACGGTGGTCACTGAATCTTATTTTGTTTTTAGTGAGGATTTGAGGGCCTCTTTTGTTTTTTGATCCCTATCTTTTGCATGGACTGATTTCGCTTTTCGAGTCTATCAGGGTCGCCTTGATTTTTGCCTAAGTCTCCTTTGAGGTGCTTGACTTAGCAGGTTTCTAATTTTTTGATTTTTTGGTTTTGTTGGATGATTGTGACTGTCAAGTCACGGTTATTGATGAACAACCGTCATGTCTTGTGGAATTTTGCTTTGTGATTCGGGTGCGTAGTTGGATTAACTGAACACTACCCTGCCCCAGGTTAAGTGTAAGGGTTTGTATATCCGAAGGAAACTACTACTTCTAGGCTCGAAGTGGTTTAACTAGGGATTAACTCCTTATCTCTCTGGTGTTTGGGGGATTGAAACAATGCATGTACATCATCGACGGGGTTCTATCCGAAAGCATACATTTTGCAATTATGGGTATTTCGTTGTCATCATCCTCCCTCCAATCATTGCCAACAACAGTATGATAAAGGGAGTGAAGTGGATAAATGTGTCGGTGTTTTGCGGTAAATGGAAGAAATGAGTGAATACGACATAACTGATTCAAAACATGCATAATCACTACATTAAGAAAACCAAATACAAACGACAATGTTCAAAGCATACAATACTTGAACAAACAAAGACAAAGTACAAGGATGCGAAATGATGGGATGGCAACATGACTGACTTCTTCGAGGAACTGATCTTCCTGTCTTGACTTGATTGATGCTTGAACTGGCTTGTTCAGAGTTGGAGACTGTTCTGCTTGTCTTTGGCAACCCCTTCAATGACTGATGATCTTGTCTGTACATGTGGCAGCATGGTCTTGTTGGATATAATTAGACATTCGTCTGCTTTTGGCTCGAGTTGCGTACTGGTGTCGAGGAATCGGCTTGATTTGCTGGTTATGAAGGAAGTTGAGGTGAGATTCTGAGGTTGAAAATGCAATGCAAGATGCACAACAGATGCAATACAATGCAATGATATGAGATGCAATGCAAGATGCAAGATCCAGGATCGCAGGATCAGACAGCTTCAAACAGTTCTGAGGTTGGCCGGAGGAACGGGTCAAGAACCGCAACTAGGACCAAGAAAACCCACAGGTAGGTTTCTAAGACAGGTAGGTGCCTAGAGTTATGGATATATTTCGAAGACATTATAACTAAGACGAAGAGACATTCGACTATAATATCCTCGAAACAATCTCGTCTAGGTGAGGTCTTCGTTTCTTCTCCACGAGAAAGATTCCTCGGAGGCGCCCACTACACAACCATCGACACACGGGTTCTAAATAGGGTTCTCAGAATCCTAGATCGAGGTCGAAAATATTACTGTCAGGAAGTAATACGTTCGAGGGATCTCATCTGATTGGGGCGTTCGCATTAACTCACATAGAATTAACACTACCAACCATCATGGGTAAATTGGGTTAATGGTCCTTGGGATCAACGACCCACCTCGAAAGTATTACCACCATGGCAAAGATTCACCACAATAATAATATCTCCAAGGGAATCTACTCCAAGCGGTGGTTTTCACTTCAACTCACGCGGAAGAGACCACGCAAGCCTACACTACACAACCACCATCCTAATCCTAGGGTTTTTCTTGACTCGGGTGTAGAGCCATCTCACAAAGTTCCCAATATTAGAGCAACCCAACAATGTTACAAAAGGTAACACAAATAAGGAAATAGGAAAGCAAGTAAATAAGCGAATGAGAAGAAAAAGATAAACAAAGCTAAAGAGCTAGCGATTCGAATCAAGATAGGCTTGACTCTCTCTTGCATGGAGCAAATAGTCCCCAGCAGAGTCGCCATCTGTCGCACCTCGAAAATTCATCTCGAAAATAAGACCCTCGCGCGAAAGGCGCGGTAAACAGTTCGACAGAGTCGCCACCGAACTTTATTTATCCCAAAAGAGGGAAAGGAAAATATCGAGAAAACCTTTTAGGAGGGGATAAGAACATGGTCGTCGCAACCACATTCTGGGTTCGGGAGTCGGTTACGTGAGGGGAAGGTACGCGCACCCCCTCACGTCCGTTGTACTCAACGGGAACCTCTTGATTCGAATCGCGATGCTCGTTAGCTAAGTTTGTCTATTTTCTTCTCTAAAATAAATGCGGAAAGGTAAGATAAAAGGAAAAGGTACTAAGGGGAAATGGGGTGGTTTTAGGATAGAGTGCTCGGCAAGATCATCGTGACCTCGGGCCTACGTATGCTCATTCGGACGAGAATGAGAAATCAGAGCAATCGTAGTTCGACTACGGGGTTTGATGGAAAAAGATGGTAGTGTGCTTGCCAAGATCATCGCAATCTTGTGCCTACGTATCTTTACTCGGACGAGAATAAAGAATCAGAGCAGTCGTAGTTCGTGGTACGCCCACGAAATAAGGGAGGGTTGGGTTGGTTTAGATGACGATTACTTGAACTTAAGAAAGATTCCTCGGGCCCAAGTAATCGGGAGAGTGAGTCAAAGATTTGGCTCTCTCTCTTTTTCATCTAAGGTGGTTGAGTTTTAAAAGAGGCGTCAATTGCTCACACACGAGTAAGAGAACTCGCACCCAAACAATTGAAGGAAGATCAAAGACTTGAACCCCCATTTTTTACCTTGAAAGAGTTTCGATAGTTGTTAGTCGCTTTGAGGTTTATTTGTGAAAATCCGCTTGACGTGGGATCAAGGGTTTATTGTATGCGCTTGGTTATTTTGAAAAGGATTTGATTTATTAAAAGAAGAGGCGTCAATTGCTCACACACGAGTAAGAGAACTCGCACCCAAACAATCGAAGGGAGATCAAAGACTTGAACCCCCATTTTTCACCTTAAAGAGTTACGATAATTGTTAATTGTTTTTGGAATTTGATTATGAAAATCCGCTTGACGTTGGATCAAGGGTTTATGTATGAAAAGAGTTTGATTTCTCGACGACGAATCGAGGGTTTGGTTGAAAAGGTTCGTTTGAAAAATGTCTCGACGACGAATCGAGGTTTTGGTTTGAAAATGGTCTCGACGACGAATTGAGGTTTTGGTTTGAAAATGGGTTGCCTATGCTAGTCCCTAGGGGTGCTCCTAGTAAACAAACCACAATCAAAACAATATTAAGTGCGTACATCGGAATGGGGGAGGGATACATGTAAATTACAGGTGTTGACAAAAATAAATGGTCTCATTGTAAGGTAGCCCAAGAGAAAGCCGTGTGTGTGCGAGGTGTCCTAAACTAAACCTTGATTGCAAGCGCCAAGCAAATGATCATAATCAACAGTCCATTAGCATGATTGTTTTTAGGGTTTCGATAATTTATTAATTGTTTTCGATTAAATGGTGAGTAAATGAAATGAAAATGAATATGATACAATATGATAATATGTACAACAATAATATAATATAAAATGGATAAGATATAATATGGATATAAAATCGGTCTCGTCTTAATCGCGATTTAATCGGTAAGTTGATAATCGGACTTTTGACTTTCATTGACCCAAAATGAAAATAAAAGAATATGTGAAAATGAAAATTAAATAGAAATTAGAAATTAAATCGGAAATATGAATAAAGGCATAAAGGTCTCACCTTTATCGAGATTTAATCGAGAATTCGATAAATCGATCGATATTTGGTTTTCATCGACCAAAATGAATAAGAACAACAATAAAAATGAAATAAAATCGAGAAAATGACTACGAAGGATAAAGGTCTCACCTTTATCGAGATTTAATCGAGAAATCGATAAATCAGTCGATATTTGGTTTTCATCGACCTAAAATAAAATGTAAAAATAGTGAATAAATATTTGTGAATAAAAAATCATAAAATGGAATAAAATCGAAAATGATGCTATAAATAATAAAAGTCTCACCTTTATCAAGATTTAAGATTAAAAATGAATAAATCTTGATATTTTGGTTTTCATTGACCAAAAATACTAAAAAAAATCTAAATAAATAAAAATGATAAATACGAAATAAACGAACTAAAATGATAAATATTACATGAATCAAAATAAAAAAAAGAACAAAAAAGGTAGGCCTCATATTAACCAAAATTATAGATCTATTTTCATAAATCTAATTTATGGTGGTTGTTATGTCATTGGCCCAAAAGGTTTAAATGCAAAAATCGAAACAAATATTACGAAATCCTAAACAAGGATCAATCACCTCACATACTCAAATAATAATAGAAATCTTTAAAAAACGAAAATGAAATACAATGAAATTCTTTCGAAAACAAAAACCCTAAACCATAATAAAATAAAATAATATATATAAAAAAACAAGAACAGGGGTGTACATTGGGGAATGAGTATTGTTCTGGACTGGACCAATGGATAGAATTGGCCCAATAAGCCTCTGCTACAGAGCGGCCCAAATCGCCTAAGTCCAACCCACAGAAGGGTGAAAGTTACCTTTCTACCCCTCCTACCGGGCAAGGAACATAACGTTCCCCCCGGACATTTTGCCCAACACGCGCAGCTTCAGTGCTCCCCGAGCAGCCATGGGCAGATGCCCGAAACTAAGCATATGCCCGACATAACGGCTAGTTTTGGACACCCTGCCCGTCGTAACGGCTAGTTTGGGCAGCGACCGATTCTTTAGGGAAAACGGTTATTTCGCCCCGAAAATAGGACCGTTAGCCACGCACTTAGAGCCCTATATAAACCCTCTCACTTGAGAGGGTCAGGTATCAAATATTCTCCCTATGAACTAATACTTTGTACTTGCCCCTTTTTTCTGACCCTTTCTTACTTGGGCGTCGGAGTGCCTTGCAGGTACACCACCACCTCTCCTCAATTACTTACCGAACAGCGAGTACGACCAGCACCCATCTGGGCACTTCCATAACGACCAGCCCGCGTGGACCAGTTCGTGTACATCGAATCAGTGGCGCCGTCTGTGGGAACTCCTTGTTCTCCCCTTCTTTCATTCCTCCTCGGAAACCGAAAGATCAAAACATATTCTCTTTGATCCGCCCACGTATGGCTACCCAGAATTCCGCGATAGGTGCGGACACCACTGTTCTCGTCCCTGTCAACAAGATGGACGTTGACGGCCATTCTTCGTTACTCTCTGACCCCCGTTTCCTTCGGGACGGGGCTACTGCATCTCTAACTCCTCCTCCCACCGGATAAGGAGACGTGCAGATCCCATCGGAAGACCGGCCAGTTCCCGGTCCGCCCAGCGCCGACTTGGCCGTGGCAGCCCTTCTAGAAGCTGTTAACCGCACCAACCTCCTTATCCTACAACAAGGAGAAAGGATAGGAGCTCTTGAGGAGGCATCTTTCCCAATATCCTCTCCTCCCCGGAATAAAGCCCGAAGATCCAAAACCCCGCCACCTAGGCGCGAAGAAGACCGTGCGGTTAGGCACGAGCCTGAGATACGACCCACTCGCAAGCGCGACCAGATTTCCCCGCGGGATCGATCCCCGTCAAGACGCAAAAGAACGAGGCAAGATAGGCCCTCCCCGCCGGGCAGACCTCGTGACCGGACCCGTTCGCCCTCACCTCGCAGAAACCGTCGCCGCGAGCGCAAACGACGGTCGCCATCAGAGCCAAGTTCAGATAGCGACGACGAACCTCGCGGCCCGCTGTCCCGGGAGATCCTAGCAACCCGCCTTCCTAAGGGGCTGGAGAAGCCTCGTCGCTGGGGACGTACGATGGAACCACCGACCCGGACGAGCATATAGAGAACATCGACGCTCTTGGATTACAGAGGGGTACGGGGAGCCATCAAGTGCCGCCTGTTCCCGATCACGCTCCATAAAGGAGCAATGACGTGGTACTAGTAGCTGCCCGAGGAATCCATCACATCATGGAGACAGCTGGGAAGGATCTTCTCCCGTCACTTCACTGCTTCACGACGCCACCCCAAGACCGAGGCGTCCCTGGGAGCCGTCGTACAAGGCAAAGATGAGCCTCTCCGGGCTTATATCGAGCGCTTCAACAAGGAGGTTATCCAAGTACCAACGACCGACGCCATGAAGAAATTCTTGCTCGAGCAAGGGTTACGTCCTGGTTCCGATTTTGCGAAAGCCATCGGCCTCGACCCACCGAGGAATCTCAATGCACTTCTCCACCAGGCCCAGTCACATATACAGTACGAGGAAAAAGTCGCTGCCCACTCGGTCCGGACATCTCGCAACCAAGAAGGTGCCCGAACGTCTAGAGTTGAAGAGCCCTCGACGTCCCGTCGAGGAGACAAGAGACGCGACGATCGACCTCGCGATACACGCGAGCAGAGAGCACCCTCCGGGTGATTCCACGATTATACCCCCCTCACTGCCTCGAGGGAGAAAATACTGTCCGAGTGCGCCAACTCGGAGTTAAAATAGGCGGGAGTCCGCTTCCCCAAGCAGCTGCCGGTCAGACCAGGGATGGACAAGTCCAAGTACTGCCGTTTCCACAAGAGTCACGGCCATACAACGGAAGAGTGCATCCACCTCAGAGATGCCATAGAGATCCTCATTCGCGATGGCCATCTGAAGTAGTTCGCAAAAAAGAAGGACGCTCCCCGGCAAGAGGCCCAGGAAAGCAAAAAGGTCGCAGAGGAAATTCCGCCCTCCGACGACGCCAACATCCAGGTCGCTATGTCCGTGACCCGACCAGAAGACTTTCGCTTCCCGGACAATCTACTCGCCTCCACATACCTCACTGCCAGCAGCCCATGGGAGGCCTTCTCGTCGGCCATGGTGATCTCCGGGGGCGGATTCAACAAAGTCATAGTTGGCTCGGTCAAAAGGAGATTCGACCAACTGATCAGTAAAAGCTCCAACGAGGTCACCACGCTGGACACCACACACAAAGGGTCCGCTCCCATTTCCTTCTACAAGGAAGAACTCCTCGGCGGGGCACCGAATTTGAACATCCCGCTGCTTATCCGGGCCAGGATGGCGAATTTCGATGTCCGAAGGATACTCGTGGACCAAGGCAGTTCGGTTGACATAATGTACAACCACCTGTTCGAGACATTGCAGCTGAACGACTCTCACCTCACTCCATACGTCGGATCCGACCTGCAAGGGTTCAACGGAACGGTGACAAAGCCCCGAGGTTACGTAGAGCTCATCGTAACCTTCGGTTCAGGAAAGACAACCCGAGCAATCAAGGCACAGTTTCTGGTAATCGATTGCCCGTCACTATACCAGTGCATCTTCGGAAGGCCAACCCTGGCAGAGTTGATTGCAGTACCTTCCACCGTACATCTCAAAATGAAGTACTACACTTCTGAAGGGATGGTTGCCACCCTCCACGGCGACATCGAGGCTGCCCGCCGCTACTTTGAAGCAGCGTCAAAGGGACTTAACACCATCTCGGCGAAGCCAAGAGCATCTGGTCGTCCCCCCTGCCCAGCAGCTCCGAGCAGCCAAGACCACTTCCCCAGGTCGAATCAATCGATCTAGACAGCCGGTTCAACGAAGAAGATCGCGCCAAGGTTCCAACGCCGTCGGGCAGTAAGTCCGACAACAGCGGCCATCTCCTACGACCTGTCCCAGATGGCAACTTCGAGATCGTTCCGTTCAGAGAAGACCCCCAATGGGGAGTGAAGATCGGAGCAGATCTGCCCGACCTGGCCAGAAGACAACTGAAAGCGTGCCTCCGCAAAAACGCAGACCTGTTCGCGTGGAGCGCTGCTGAGATGCCCGGATTGGACCCCTCCATCGCCTGCCACCAGCTCACGATCGACCCGACCATCAAAGTCGTTGCCCAGCGCAGAAGGAAGCAATCCCCGGAGAAAACAGAAGCCGCGGAGAAAGCTGTCAAAGACCTTCTAGAAGCTAGGTTTATTTCCGAGGCCAAATATACTACATGGCTCTCTAATGTTGTACTTGTATGAAAAAATAATGGCAAATGGAGGATGTGCGTTGATTATACTGATGTTAATAAGGCCTGTCCGAAGGACGCCTACCCCCTCCCCAATATAGACCAACTCGTAGATAATTCGGCCGGTTTTAAACTGTTATCGTTCCTCGACGCCTACTCGGGCTACAACCAAATACCAATGGCCGCAAGCGATAAAACTTACACAGCCTTCATGACCGAATCGGGTAACTATTACTACAACGTAATGCCCTTCAGACTGAAGAACGCCGGCGCTACATACCAACGAATGATGAACAAAGTCTTCCACGAACAGATAGGCGACATGCTCGAGGTATACATGGACGACATGATCGTCAAATCCCACGAGGAACTAGACCATGTTGCCCACCTCCGCAAAATTTTCGAGCAGGCAAGGAAATACCAAATGCGTTTCAACCCGGAGAAGTGCACGTTCGGGGTACGAGCAGGTAAGTTCCTCGGTTTCTACCTAACGGAACGAGGAATAGAGGCTAACCCCGACAAATGTCGGACATTCTCCGAGTTCCCAACGCCCACGTCTAAAAAGAACATCCAATCCCTCAATGGAGTGCTGACCTCGCTATCCCGCTTCGTCGCAAAGTCCGCCCAGCACGCCCTTCCTTTCTTCAAGCTCTTGCGGAAAGAAGCAGCGTTTGAATGGACTGAAGAATGCGAGGCGTCCCTCATCCACTTGAAGCAAGCTCTATCGGAACCGCCCGTGTTGTTACGACCAGATACCGGGGAGGTCTTGTTCCTGTACCTCGCCGTCTCCGCCGAGGCCGTTAGCGCCGTTCTCATCCGCGAAAATCCTAGCGGGCAAAAGCCGGTATATTTCACGAGCAAGGCACTGTAGGACACAGAATTAAGATATCAACAGATAGAGAAGGTAGCATTGGCCCTCGTCAACGCTGCCAGACGACTAAGACACTATTTCTTGGCCCACACGATCGTGGTGAGGACAGATCAGCCCATCAAGCAGCTACTGGGACGGCCAGACATGGCCGGGCGAATGCTCAGATGGTCGCTAGAACTGTCCGAATTCGACATCCAATACGAAAGCAGGAAAGCTCTTAAGGCTCAGGCCCTGGCCGATTTCGTAGCAGAGGTAACTTTCTCAAATTCCTCGCCCCACCTAGTGAACAGATGGACCATCTATGTGGACGGAGCATCCAGCTCTAGTGGCAGCGGGGCAGGCGTAATTCTGGAGAACGACGAAGGAACCATAGTCGAGGCTTCCCTCACATTGTCTTTTCCCACGTCGAACAACCAGGCCGAGTACGAAGCCTTCCTCGCCGGACTACGCCTAGCCGAAGACCTAGGGGCCGAGGAAGTCATCATCTGCACGGATTCACAGCTCGTAGCCAACCAGGTATCCGGGGAATATCAAGCCAAAAACGACAGTCTCTCCGAATACCTCACCCTCGTCAGAGAAAAGATGTCGAAATTCAGAACAGTGGAAGTAAGACATGTTCCACGCGAACACAACGTACGAGCAGACGTATTGTCAAAAATGGCAAGCACCAAGAGGAAAGGCAGAAACAGGTCAGTCATCCAAGAGATACTTCCCCGGTCCAGCATCACTAAGGGATCTTTGACCCTACACGTACACGCGATCGGGGATAGCGATTGCTGGATGACCCCCGTATACAACTACCTCACCAGGGACGAACTTCCAGAGGATCCCAAGGAGGCCAGCACCATCAAACGAAGGGCCTGCTCGTACGTTATCCTCGAAAACAAACTCTACCGACGAGGCTTCTCCATCCCACTTCTTAAATGCATAGAAGAGGAGGTCGTCCCCCATGTATTGCGAGAAATCTATGAGGGCATCAACGCCCAACACCTTGGAGGAAAGTCCCTTGCCCGTAAGGCCCTCCGGGCAGGGTACTATTGGCCGACCATGCAATAAGACGCCAAGGAGCATGTGAAGAAATGCGACAAATGCCAACGGCACGGGGATATGCACCTAGCTCCGCCAAACGAACTAAAAAGCATGACCTCCCCGTGGCCATTCGCCTGGTGGGGCCTGGACATCCTAGGACCCTTCGTGATAGGGTCCAGCCAAAACAAATACCTGATAGTGGGCGTAGATTACTTCACAAAGTGGATAGAAGCAGAAGCTTTAGCCAAGATAACAGCGCTCAACATTCTGCGCTTCTACAAGCGGAATATACTTGCCCGGTTTGGGATCCCCCAAGCAATTGTCACGGACAATGAAACACAATTCACAGACAAAAAATTCCAAGACTTTGTCGCACACCTCGAAACGAGGCAACACTTCGCTTCCGTAGAGCATCCCCAAACCAACGGGCAGGCAGAGGCGGTCAATCGTGTCATACTGCGCAGCCTCAAGCGAAGACTAGACGAAACAAAGAAAGCCTGGGTCGAGGAGCTTCACAGTGTCCTGTGGGCATACCGCACCACTCCCTAGTCCACCACCGGGGAGACACCTTTCCGTTTAGCATATGGCACCGAGGCAGTCATACCCATTGAAATCCACGTACCGTCCAGGAGGACGGAATCACCCCTGGACGAGGAAATGAACGACGAAGCGATAAGAGAGGAGCTCGACCTCGTCGAGGAAATCCGAACAGGAGCAGCCCTCCGCGAGGCGTCTCTTAAGCAAAAAATAGCGATCAGGCACAACGCCAAAGTCTTCCGATGGGAGTTCGACGTGGGCAGCCTTGTCCTGCGAAGAAACCACAAGGACTCCCGCGAAGGTAAACTGGCGGCCAACTGGGAAGGACCATACCGAGTCCGCGCCAAAACGGGGAACGGCGCATACTTCCTCGAAGACCTCGACGGGGAAACTCTCCCTCGACCATGGAACGCTGAAAAACTTAAGCAATACTACAGCTAAAAGGCACAAGAAGCTTCCTCGCGTCACAAGGCCGTCTAACGGCCATCATGCTCGTTCAGGTACAAACGACGCATACGTACAAAGTGGAATCCCGCTCAAATAAATGAGCCGGAGCTCCGCTCGTCGGCGGTCCTCGATCGAGCACCGCCTTCGCCCAAGTACCATGATTGGCAGAACCCCAGCTCGCGATGGGACGTTCACGCCGCGACCTCAGGCCTCAATCGCGATCTGAGATCCGCAACCTCGCCAGGATCTTCCCCGGCTGTTCGACCAGTTCCCCGCACTGGCGAATTCATAACACAGCGAGCAATCTGTCAAAAATAAGCCTTGTTGACAAACACACCCTCCGACGGGCAGTCACACATGCACAACTAAAATAAAGTACAACAGTATAAACAGAAGTTGTATAAATTAACCGGGCATTAAATTAAAAGGCCGCAACGGCCAAAGATTGTGCTTGTTACATTAAAAAGGGGGCCACGCCCCAGAACAAAAATAAGATTACAACGAGTTCAACGGCACGCAGGCCGGACAAGATACAGCTAAGCAACAAAAACTCTTCAGTCTTCCACACGCTCGGTTGACGCAGCTTCAGGCCTCGGTTCCTCCATGGGCTGCTCCTCGATATGTTCCTCGGGAGTATCGAGAACAAGACCCTCGGGCAGGACAATGTGGCCACCCTCCACACGAGCTAGGTAGTGAGTACCCCCGGTCGAAATCTCGAGCCCAGGGTTCACCACTCGCAACTGGGCCACCGCACTATCAAAAGACTCCGCGGCCACAGCAATACCATCATCCTCGGCCTGCAGAATGCCAGCGACCAGCTCTGCCCGAGTCTTCAACACTCTTATCTCCTCTGGTTCGTCATCACCTGGGGCATTGGCCGCCATCAACTCCACGTTCAACTCCTCGGACGCCTTCTTCTCTGACTTTAGCTTGGTAACTTCCTCCCTCAGCGTTGTCGCCTCTTCCTCGGCTTTCTTCTTCGCCTCACGGGCATTTCGGACCTCCTCCTTCAGCGTCGCTTCGGAGGCCCGAGTAGCAGTAAGCTCAGCCTCGAGCACGTGGTCCCCCTTAGCGTACACAGCTTCCATCTCGAGTATCCTCACGAGGGCAGAAGCATCCCTGGCCACCATCGCCCTTTTGCCCGCGCGATCCATATTCCCCAGGCTAAGAGATTCAGCCCGAGGAACAACCAAGGTATTACCGTCAAAGAACCTCATATCGTTGATGCACGGAGGAAGTTCGAACTTCCCCTTCTCAACTGCCCCCCTCAGATCCACCGTATCTGTTGTCCGGAGGCGCTTCTGTCGCCCGACCAAAGGCAGCGGAGAATCCCGCGGACAGGGAGTGGGAGAACAGGAGGTCCCCAGAGCAGTTTGAACAGGGGGAGGCGCACAAGCACCAGCAGCAGTCCGAGTCTTGGAGGGGGTCGCTCCAGCCTTACCCCTCGCCATGGCGTTCCTCACCACACGGTCACGGGCTTGAGGCATCTCACCTGCACAAAGAAAACAAGCGCGTCAGAAACGGGGAAGAAAGAATAGCAAATAAAGTCTAAGTAACTAAATCTAACGAGCAGCGCCGTGACATCCACAGAAGTCTTGCACTTCAGCAGTGCCTTGACGGGGATAAACCGGCGCTCGACCCTTTGACTCCCATCCTCCTCGAAGATAGGATTACCCTTGCTCGTCCAACAGGTCGCGAGCTGAAAGGAGTTGACCCACTTCACCAGGGTCTCGTAAGACGCGGCATCCTGCCCGCGTAAAGCACTTGGCTCAAAAACATAGGCACTGGACTTCTTTGAGAAGTGGTCGGGTGTCCAGCGGATTGGAAACTTATACACCCTCTCCCCGACGTACTTCCCCTCCTCGGTGAGAAGCTCCTCTCCGTTCTCGTCACACTCTAACTCCCAGGCATACACGCTGTCCTGAGCAGCTTCGGACAGAGGCTCGACGATGTAGTACCATCTCTTAAAGTTTCGGATGGACTCTGAGAACGGCTTGAACAGTTTTTTGGGCTGCTTCAAAGAGACCCATCCGTACCTCTTCCCCGTCAACTGCCACTGTAGATGGAAAATAGCAAAGAACAGAGGGATGGTGAGCCCCAAAGCAAGGTGCTCGCACACCAACTCAAAAGCCTGTATAAAGGCCAGTGAATTGGGGAGGACTTGGGAAGGCGCCAGCTTCAGATGATGGAACACCGACCGCTGGAAGTCAGTGAAGGGCAACCTCAGCCCCAGTTCTTTGAAGACGTATTCGTACATCCCGAAGCAGTCCCCGAAGCTCGAGCATATCCGCTCGCCCACGCTAGGCAGAAGCACCCTCCATTCACCTGAGGGCCCCACCTCAGTAAAAGCGTCTGCCGCAAACCTCGCAAACGTGGAAGTGTGTTCGGAAGGCTCGGCCACCTCCCACTCTTCCGGGCAGAACGCGTCTACGTCCTCTTCCATTACATCTTCCTCCACGACCCCCAGGTCATCTCCCTCCTCGGCATCACTCGCTTCCCCCTCGACGTCGCTCGAGGAATTCGAAGCCGACGAACTCGAGGACGCAGAACTCGAGGCCGTTGCACTGCTGCTCTCATCGGAGACAGTTTCTTCGGACGTAACGGGTATAACCTCCCTCTCGGGCTCCATCGCCACTATGATCACCTGAAAAAGCAGAGAAAGGCAGTGAATTCGACAGGAAATCAAATCCACCCTTCCACCGCTAAGACAGGTGAAAGGGCGCGCGAAAGGCTAGGAACTACGTCCCCGGCCTAAGCCCTAACATCAAACAAAGAAGGACAAAATATCCCCGCGCCTGTACCCAGATTCCGTCGAAACTCTACCGGAATCTGGAAACGTCCTAGCGGGAAACTCACCAAATCCATCAACGGATGATAGGACGCGATGGTCACGACTCGCAACCACCACGCGGGCCACCACGACCACCAAACGTGCTACCTAATCCGGCGAGACATTTGGTACAGAAAAAAGGCAGAACCTCCGCCCACCACCAACACTCGCCGGAAATCTACTTATTTTGCCATCTAGAACTAACCCTAGCCGCATGAAATCTACCACTTACAACAAAAGGAAGCAAAACAAGCAAAAAAATCAGGATACTTACTTGATTTTACTAGAAGAAAGTGGAAGAAAACGGTTGCTCGAAACTTGTCACGGTGGTCGGCACGACGGTCGGCTGCTTGAAGAAGGTGACGGGCAAACGCACTGGTGACGAGGAAGAATCAGAAGAAGGAAAAGTGGAAAATGGGACGGTTTCCCCCATTTATACCAAAGGGCACGTACACACACGCGCCCGTAGGCAATAATGATGACCCACTAGCCATAATTGCCTAGGTAACTGCTACACAGGTCTTGATGCACACGTGGCGACCCAACGTTTCCCATTCCATCTGACGCGTCACCTCCCCGATTACCGGGCAAGATGGAATCGACCACGAATATCGCGGACACGGAGAATCACGAGCACCTCGAGGCAGTCGTCCTCGTATCCAACGACGGCTTCGTGATAGTTCCCCGGGACAACGAGGAGTCCTTAAGTCATCACTCCCATGCTCGGGAGCAACGACTTGGGGGGCTCCTGTTCTGGACTGGACCAATGGATAGAATTGGCCCAATAAGCCTCTGCTACAGAGCGGCCCAAATCGCCTAAGTCCAACCCACAGAAGGGTGAAAGTTACCTTTCTACCCCTCCTACCGGGCAAGGAACATAACGTTCCCCCCGGACATTCTGCCCAACACGCGCAGCTTCAGTGCTCCCCGAGCAGCCATGGGCAGATGCCCGAAACTAAGCATATGCCCGACATAACGGCTAGTTTTGGACACCCTGCCCATCGTAACGGCTAGTTTGGGCAGCGACCGATTCTTTAGGGAAAACGATTATTTCGCCCCGAAAATAGGACCGTTAGCCACGCGCTTAGAGCCCTATATAAACCCTCTCACTTGAGAGGGTCAGGTATCAAATATTCTCCCTACGAACTAATACTTTGTACTTGCCCCTTTTTTCTGACCCTTTCTTACTTGGGTGTCGGAGTGCCTTGCAGGTACACCACCACCTCTCCTCAATTACTTATCGGACAACGAGTACGACCAGCACCCATCCGGGCACTTCCATAACGACCAGCCCGCGTGGACCAGTTCGTGTACATCGGATCAAGTATGTATAGACAAGTGGAAATCATTTGGGCTAGACAAAGCCCATCATTCTAATAAACTAAACAAGAGGTTTAATCAATCTTAAAGCAAAAAAAAGTAAAAAAAAGAAAGAAAAAAAGTCAGCATCTTTAAACAAAATGGCTCCCCTTTTTTAAAACCAACCCGTGAGCAAAAAGGGTATGGTTATCAAATGCCATTAAAGTAAAAAACAGAAACAGCAGTGGATAATAACGTTTCATTTCCTCTCAAAGCCAGAACAAAAAAGTGACGAAATACCCCATGGTCAACCAAAAAAACTCAACCTTTTCCACTGCGATTCCGTTTCAACTTCCGATCCGGGTTTGTTCAAACTCACTTCGATTTGCTCAGGTTTGTGTTGATTCTTTTTGTTTTGGTTCGATCTTCTCTACTTCTTCTCTTTCGTTTAAGATTTGTTCTGGTTTTCCTCAATTTCTCTCTACTCTCTTCATCTGATTCGGTTTTCTGGGTTTGAAAAAAAACTGGGTTTGGATTCGGTTTCTGTTTGGTATGTGATTTAAGTTGAAATTTGTAGTTTGGGTTGAGGTTTTGGTTGAAGAAGGTTTGAAGGAGGGTGGGTTTACGTTGAAAGAGAGTTTTGAGGGTAAAGGTGGTTGAAGATGGAAGCTGAGTGAAGATTTGGGTAATGGATTCTGCAGCGCTAATTTGGTTTTTTTTTTTTTTCGCTCTCTCTGCCTCCCTTTGAATTCTCAATTTCTCTCCTTCTTATTAATTCAATTTTTTCTCCTTCAGCTTGTATTTTTGTCTTGTTATCTGTATGGTTGCTCTCAATAGCAGGTCTATTGCATCAGTATTGCAGAGTGCAGTTGTTTTGTCTGGTGTAGGATAGCAGGTCTGTGTTTCACGTTTTGGTGAAATTGTTTTGACTATGATAACTGGTGTATTGCAGAACTTGCCATTTGGGAACAGACCTTGAGTTTTGACATCTAATATAATAATAAAAAACAAATATAATAATAATAATAATAATAATAATAATAATAATAATAATGAAAATGAAAATGAAATGATAAAAATAATAAAAATGAAATAATAAAAATAATAAAAAATAAAATGATACAAATAATAAAAATGAAATAAAAAATGATAATAATGAAATAAATAAATAATAAATAGTACCAATGAAATAAATAAATAATAAATAGTAATAATGATGAAATAATGATAATAATAAAAGATGGAAGATGAAATAATAATAAAAGAAAAAAAAATCTAAGCTATAACAAATTGAAAGTAATAATAGTAATAAAATTTAAATTAAACAATTAACTAGACTATTTAATTAAAATTAAACTAGACTAAAGAATTTAATTTAGAACTAAACTAAAAAGCTATATTAAAAATTAAAATAAGTTATGATTAAACATATAATTGAAAATAAATTAAATTAAATATAGATTATGTAAAAATAAACTAAGTTAAAAAATAAGCTAAATAATTCCTAAATAAATCCAAAATACTATTTAACTAAATGTAGGATAATACTAATAATTAAAAATAAAATAAAAAGTCATGGAACAAAGATGTGTAGATGAAACTTATATACAAGTAGGACAAATTTGGGGTATGACACCTTGGAGTATCTTGGATTGTGCTTCGAAGCATTGGCTCATGCCCAGATGAAAATTTCCATCTGGAGGCCTTGGTCGATCAAAACCCTAATTTGGTGACACTGGCGATTTGGAGGCTTGATCCACTTGGAATGTTGCAACCTTATGCTTGATTCTTGATGTGAGAGTCCTTTTGATCCCTTATGGGTGTTTAAGAGGTTTAGGAAAGTTGAAGATCATGCCATTTCTTGATTGATCCTTTGTCTAAGTGCTCTAAGAGGGCTTGAAACCCTAAATCTTTATTATAGTGAATGCTTAACCATCTTTGAGGAGATTGATGAGGCATAATGGTACATCCATATTGTGATGATGATTTGCACAATGATGGGAAATCTTGGTGGTCAAACTTTAGGGTATGACAGATGCCCCTATTTAATCTTCTTGGACCCGAAATTTTGACGGTGGTTATTGTAGTTATGAATGGCAGTTTGCTCATCCATCTTTTTTTGCTAAGCAATGATACTTAGAAAAGGGTAAAAACTTCCCCTCGATCCTGGTCTTTAGCCATGGAACTGCTCTTAGTTTCTTTTGAAATAAACCTCCCCTCGATCATGGTCTTCAGCCAAGGAACTGGTCTCAGTTTCTGAAATAAACTTCCCCTCGATCCTGGTCTTTAGCCAAGGAACTGGTCTCAGTTTCTGAAATAAACTTCCCCTCGATCCTGGTCTTTAGCCAAGGAACTGGTCTCAGTTTCTGAAATAAACTTTCCCTCGATCCTAGTCTTCAGCCAAGGAACTGGTCTCAGTTTTTTCTTGTCGAGTTTCTTCCTTGACAAGGGACGTTATGTGTAGCGGTCTTTATCAAACTTCTCGCCGAATTTTCCTGGGGAGATGCCATTTGATGGGAAAAAGTTTTGAGGTCAGACTTGCTGGGGAAACCCATTTGTATGAGCTGTAGAGGTGTGCAAACTTCTCTGCTGGAGATGCAATTTGTTGACTCTATTAGGAAAAAATAAGTCTCTTGAGAGACCGCTTTTTGCTTGGGGATATTACGTCATACTTTTCTTCGAGATCTTCTCGGAGAAATGCCATGTGATGTAATCCAATTTTGAGGTGCTGATGACTTCATTAATATTGATTTTCTCGGGAGAAAAACCAATATGTTGCCGAGAGTCTTCGGTTAAGAGGCTTTCTCTGGGGATTTTCCCCAATCCGGGAAAGCGAAGATATCATCTTCAATGGTGAAGAGTGACGTTTGTCGAATGCCTTCTTGCCTTTCAGAGGTTCAAGTTATCAAAGTGGTCGAGGACCGTCTCTAATCCAGAAATAAACTGGGGGGGAGATTATTCCGACAAAACATTTCCTAACGAGGAAAGAACTGACAACTCGATTGATAAGAGGACTTTATCACTTGGGGATAAGAATGACCAGAGTGATAGTGATGTAATATGATTATGAATATGAATCAATAATGTGTGATGTATGTATGTTTATGCTGATAAAACGGACGCGACATACAGACTAATAGATGAACACGAATAGATACTCGGCCACGATGGGGGGTGAAAAGTATCAATGTTCCAAGATAACAATCCTGCCTTGCTTAGGAAACATGGTCCCTGTGGGGAAAAAGAATTGTTCAATCGGTCTTAAGAGGTACGAACTCTGCCGGGGATGTCAGATGAAACATGGTCTCTAATGTAACACCCCATTTCTACCCGGCGGATAAGTAATAAAATCAGAGTTTCAATTTTAAAGATTCTTTAACATAAACATGATGTCACATTTTCAACAGAAAACAACTTCATATTAATCACAAATAATTCAGATACATAACACTGATTCGGAAGAACTGATAACAACCTTGTATTATCCTTTTGAAAACAAAACAACTTTTATTAATAAGCGGCTTCACATAATTCAACTTATAATGACATAATCTCATGTCCAACTCAAAACAAATTTGAAACAACAATTCTTTAATAACAACAATTTAAGATTCAACTACTAAGACAATAACAACAAATAAACAACAATCGTTCATCCCCCCGAGTGCTACGTATCAGAGCAAGACCAACTCGAGCTAACAGCATCTAAGACTTCACATTATACCTCAACTTCTGCAGCTATTCATGAGTACCTGCTCAGTTACACATAATAGGTAACATCATTACAGAAGGGGTGAGATATCGAATATTATAAACAAAATATGATAATTAATATGCTAGATTGGAATCATACGAATTTCATCGCTTCATACAATAGTCATGCAACAACTAGAAATAAACAACTTAATAGCAACCACCACTTATAACACCCAGCAACTCATAACCACAACTTGTATCGACAGCAACTTATAGTAATAACAACATATAACAACAACTTATATAAAAGATGCAAATTATAGTAAGAACGACATATATACCAACAGCTCACGACATTAGTAATTTATATCAAGCAACAAGACATAGCAATAACAACTTATAACAAGCAACAACTTCACAACAACAACGAATCAAGAACAACAGCAACTTCACAATGACTCAAAATGTGACACAACTATGCACATGCATGTGGTACCATCGGAGTAAAACTCCCAACTTAAACATATGCCAGGTTATCGAGGCGTTTCAACAAGGCATAAGCCTTCAACGTGGTGCCATCAAGGCCAACTTAATCAATGCCATCAAGGCCAACGTGGTGTGAGCATACGGCCCCGACTCATGAATGCAATGTATGCATCAATTATCAAAGGCATACAATCAACTACATCATCAACAAGAACAACCAGAACAACAACAACGAAAACAACAACTCAAACATGCATCAATAGCATCAACTTAATCCAACATTGGTCATTCGACCTACAACTTAATCAACAACAACACAACTCAAACAACATTGGTCGTTCGACCTACAACTTAATCAACAACAACACAACTCAAACAACATTGGTCATAAGACCTGCAACTTAAATACTTCGCCCGTAAATCAGGACAATACAACTTATCCAACTTTGCCTGCAATTACACGCGTTCAACTTAATTCAACAAAACAAACCGACTAAAATCACCTACTAATTATTACGAACTAGCTCGACAATTTTCGTTAAATTCCGGACAACTAAGTTTCTCGCCTAAACCGGCTAAACCGACTGAAACAGTACTATTTTACCTTCTGTCATTTAATCCCAGTTTAATTACAAACTTCTACTTTCTGTTATGATTTTCTTAAAATCATTTCCAAGCTTCTGCCAAAATTCTGCTCATGCTACTTGTTCTATTTTCTGTTAACACTGCTACTACTACATATATCCCTGCTCTTTGTATAATTTGTTGCTGCTAAAATAAAACCTGCTATACTAACTGGATGCTTTTCAATACGTTTATGTATATAGATATCTACTCCAAGCTCATAATTAACCAACTTCTTATCAGTTGCTTTTCAATACGTTTATGTATATAGATATCTACTCCAAGCTCATAATTAACCAACTTCTTATCAGTTGCTTTTCAATACGTTTATGTATATAGATATCTACTCCAAGCTCATACTTAACCAACTTCTTATCAGTTACTATCTAATTCCTGGTATTATCATATATATGCATCCCTCAACTTCTGCATATGCCACTAAGTGACTCTTACCCTCTACATACATATAATTTAATGAGGCCACGTCAAGTTATAGAAGATTATAATACTACATAAGAAACATGCAGCTTACTGGAACCAACTCAAACCAAACTCAGTGGCCCTCACCATAAAAGGAGGCGCCCACCTCCCCTCAACTTACCATGGGAGGCGCCCACCTCCACCAGAATACACTAGGAGGCACTCGCCTCAAGCATACATATATATATATATATATATATATATATATATATATATATATATATATTATTTCTTTCTAATCAAATTCATTATGCAGGTGTCAATTCCATTTTTATTATTACCTTATACCAATATATATTATATATATATATATATAACCAGTAATTAAAACACAACAAAACAAATAAAACAAATAGGTGACAAAAAAGCCAAAGGGGCATTGGAGGCGCCCACCTCAACCCTTGGAGAAGACCGCCCCCTCCCCCTTATGCCAATGGAGGCGTCCGCCTCCCAACTTGTGGGGCCCTCCTCCTTCTCTTTCAATTACTTGCGACGGACGTCCCTATCCTTTCCGGATTAAACTCACAACACCATTTTAGCTTCAACCCAGATTTTCTCCATAATCTATTCGTAGTTTCCATTCCCAGAGATTTACCATAAATGTTACGATTTATTTTCCATCGTAACCGCAAAACTCACAGTACAATCAATCGATCGCAGAACAACAGAATTTCATAGCAATAATTTCAGAATTCTACACACAACAAACACATCTAGCAGCAATTTTAGACAATCCAAACCCCACATGTCAATCATCATAACCCGGTTATAATAGTCGAACCCACCCTTACCTTGGATTTTAACGGCAGTTCGAATTCTCCGGTTCCGGCTGCGCACTTCTCGTAATTCCTCTTCTCCAATCTTGTGCTTCCAACCCTCGTTCTGTCTCTGTAACTTCCCTTTTTCTCATTTTCTTACAGCCACTTCTTTTCTCTTTTCTTTACAACCCTTATTTTATAATAATAATAATACCAATTAATCTAACTAATCCATTGGGCTTACTATTCATACCTCCTTATTGCCACATACCACACCACAACTAACCCAAATAAATAATAATATTATTACTAATATTACTCCTTCAGCATAATCAACTTATTAATTTTTCGATTAACCGACTATTAATCCGACTTTAACTTAATAATTCCGATCGACATATCAAACCAATTAGCCTCTTAAAATAATACCGATAACACCCAATTACTCGATTAATTCTCAAACTTCGTCTAAATCCAATAATAAAACCCTTCACTAATTTAATTAACTAATTAATTAAATTCGGGGCATTACAACTCTCCCCCACTTAGGGCATTTTCGTCCTCGAAAATCTATCCGACAAAACCATCCTTAACACAACATTCGTATTTAATCTTCCAGTCCAACAACAACTCAATCACGGTCTTAAACCCAATACGTATACTCCGATACTTCAATTACTCTTGCAACATAACCGTTACTATTCGCCAACCATTCTAGTAATACCTTGAAACAATCACCTACACATAGTAACAACCTTCACTTGCCTATACTCGACTATACAACATCGCATCATTACCGCAACAACGTAAACAATACCAAAACCCATATACGATCCTTATCTCCATACTCTGAAGGAAACCCACGTATAACACAAATAACGGTTCTTAACCTCAACGGCGACAACAACGCGAAAACTACCGAAGTGATGCAACTGACAACTAACATCGCAACACAAGAAGTAACCAACTTAAGAATTTACCGGTTTAAGAACCAGAACACAACAACTTAAGAATACCAACTTAAACACAACATCAACGTAATCAAACATCAACATCGGTACAATTCACGTCTGAACAACCGCAATACACTACGCGTTCGCTGCGCACTCTGATTACTTTCAAGGTACTAACTCTACTCAGTTGACCTCCAACTTCCAATCATCAAAATCGACATAATACCAAGGCTTTCAACTTAACTCTTCGGGATCTCCCCGTTAACACCACACATAAATTACAACTTTACCATCTTTTATCAACATAGTTCCCAAAATCACGTTAGGCGCATAACAACATTACAACAACATTTGACACCTGAGTCCACTTAAATTCAACAAGATCAATCATCTTTACCAACCAAAACTCCACTTTTACAAATCAACTTATAATTTAACTTCTTTTAATAATCATAACTCAACCTTCAAATATTCTACGCGTTCTTCCTCTGATTTTACAACAGCTCAAAACATTCGCAACAAACACCAGTTCCAACTCATCCAAACAAATATGGAAGATACGCTTCATACTCCATACATACACCTTAAGGCATACTAGCCATTCGCTTCATCACAAACAACGACTCAAGTTATCTAGAACTCGACTGTGAGTCTCCATACTACTCATCAATCAAACACAGCTTCGTGCTGTCATCCTTAAATTCAACTAATATTCTAACATATGAACTTGTATCAGCAAAACAAACAACCTTCAAGCACTTGGCTTGACTTCGACCAATTCAACGTACATACTATACTAGTTGGCACGACGCATCTATCCATCAATTATGATTCCGTCTACTATCAACAATAGATTAAGGGTGATCAGTTCCTCAATTTGTCAATAGACAGCCGACAACCATAACGGTGAAATAAATCATCAGTACCCAACCCAATAGCGTACTTCAACTTGTGCCCAAAGTCCGCAAGCATAATGCTCCGCCAACTTTCTAAGGCTTACCAATGTCACTCTTAGTTTCTTTAGTTTCAACTTCGTCAACGATACAAAAACGTTCAAAATCCATTACGCATCCTCTTATGCACGTTCATAGTACAACACGACTTTAAATATTTTTCCAATACCGAAGTCGCTACAACATTGAGAACGATCCAATTCAGTTTGCTCCAATTACAACTTTCAACCAAGGTGAAAATTCTTAGCAACACAAATCAACTTTCGCATTTCTCTCAACATTACCTTTACTTAGCATCATCGTCTTAATCATCCTCATTCAACATAAGTTGCATCTCCAAGCATTCTCCGATACAGTCACATCTTACAAATACCAACACTTTATTCTTAATAATATTCCACACTTGTTTTCATCCTTCCAAATTTTTTTCAGCAAATGTCGCTCAACTTCAACCATATATATCTCCTTCAATACAGATCTCTCAATCACAAAATCATATTCCAAAATGAAGAGAATTTTGTGTAGATTTCAGAACTTCAAGAATCGCGTAAATCCGACTTACGAGTAAAAAGTTATCAGCTACACAACGGGACTGGTCCAGAATTTCCGTATGCAAAATTTTCCAAAAAAAATCAGCAACATACCCAAATATTAAAACGCACCTTTCTCCCTCTTCACAAACTTCCTGAAGACAAATCTTATATGAAAACTGTAGGGAATTTCGTAAGCTTTCCAAAAAGTCCAAAACCGCTTCCATCCGAATCACGAGTCAAAAGTTATACCTCGTTTACTGACAGCTGCTCCAAAATCACAAAAACCAGAATTTGAGGTTGATGAACATAAGTTCCACTTCCCTCCCTTGCTTCCAAGATCTACCAACATCCTCCTTTTCGTCCAACTACGAAAATCACTCAACCTTAATCCAACTATACTCAAGAGATACAACTTACCGAATTAATCCACCAACTTATCATTCCATTCGGAATAATTCCTTACTTTCAATCATCTTCGATTCACCGTCCAGACTCTACGCGCATCTCCAACTTGACTGATACGGATTCGTGAGTCCAAACTCTCGCCGGTCCGCAATAACACCGCTCCAACGTATGCGCTCTTGCAAGCAACATCACCTTGAAACAACTTCTACATACCAACAACACGTACAGGAGCAAACATCTCCCCCACTTAATTCAAACCAACCTGTAGACAACTACTAGAAACTACTAACAAACAAGCACCGACAGTGTTCCACACACATGTCGAGTACTAAGGAAGAAACAACATTAGACAACATTGGCCGGACAGACCAACCAGGCTTTGATACCACTTATGTAACACCCCATTTCTACCCGGCGGATAAGTAATAAAATCAGAGTTTTCATTTTAAAGATTCTTCAACATAAACAGGATGTCACATTTTCAACAGAAAACAACTTCATATTAATCACAAATAATTCAGATACATAACACTGATTCGGAAGAACTGATAACAACCTTGTATTATCCTTTTGAAAACAAAACAACTTTTATTAATAAGCGGCTTCACATAATTCAACTTATAATGACATAATCTCATGTCCAACTCAAAACAACTTTGAAACAACAATTCTTTAATAACAACAATTTAAGATTCAACTACTAAGACAATAACAACAAATAAACAACAATCGTTCATCCCCCCGAGTGCTACGTATCAGAGCAAGACCAACTCGAGCTAACAGCATCTAAGACTTCACATTATACCTCAACTTCTGCAGGTATTCATGAGTACCTGCTCAGTTACCCATAATAGGTAACATCATTACAGAAGGGGTGAGATATCGAATATTATAAACAAAATATGATAATTAATATGCTAGATTAGAATCATACGAATTTCACCGCTTCATACAACAGTCATGCAACAACTAGAAATAAACAACTTAATAGCAACCACCACTTATAACACCCAGCAACTCATAACCACAACTTGTATCGACAGCAACTTATAGTAATAACAACATATAACAACAACTTATATAAAAGATGCAAATTATAGTAAGAACGACATATATACCAACAGCTCACGACATTAGTAATTTATATCAAGCAACAAGACATAGCAATAACAACTTATAACAAGCAACAACTTCACAACAACGGCAACTTCACAACAACAACGAATCAAGAACAACAGCAACTTCACAACGACTCAAAATGTGACACAACTATGCACATGCATGTGGTACCATCGGAGTAAGACTCCCAACTTAAACATATGCCAGGTTATCGAGGCGTTTCAATAAGGCATAAGCCTTCAACGTGGTGCCATCAAGGCCAACTTAATCAATGCCATCAAGGCCAACGTGGTGTGAGCATACAGCCCCGACTCATGAATGCAATGTATGCGACAATTATCAAAGGCATACAATCAACTACATCATCAACAAGAACAACCAGAACAACAACAACGAAAACGACAACTCAAACATACATCAATAGCATCAACTTAATCCAACATTGGTCATTCGACCTACAACTTAATCAACAACAACACAACTCAAACAACATTGGTCGTTCGACCTACAACTTAATCAACAACAACACAACTCAAACAACATTGGTCATAAGACCTGCAACTTAAATACTTCGCCCGTAAATCGGGACAATACAACTTATCCAACTTTGCCTGCAATTCCACGCGTTCAACTTAATTCAACAAAACAAACCGACTAAAATCACCTACTAATTATTACGAACTAGCTCGACAATTTTCGTTAAATTCCGGACAACTAAGTTTCTCGCCTAAACCGGCTAAACCGACTGAAACAGTACTATTTTACCTTCTGTCATTTAATCCCAGTTTAATTACAAACTTCTACTTTCTGTTACGATTTTCTTAAAATCATTTCCAAGCTTCTGCCAAAATTCTGCTCGTGCTACTTGTTCTATTTTCTGTTAACACTGCTACTACTACATATATCCCTGCTCTTTGTATAATTTGCTGCTGCTAAAATAAAACCTGCTATACTAACTGGATGCTTTTCAATACGTTTATGTATATAGATATCTACTCCAAGCTCATAATTAACCAACTTCTTATCAGTTGCTTTTCAATACGTTTATGTATATAGATATCTACTCCAAGCTCATAATTAACCAACTTCTTATCAGTTGCTTTTCAATACGTTTATGTATATAGATATCTACTCCAAGCTCATACTTAACCAACTTCTTATCAGTTACTATCTAATTCCTGGTATTATCATATATATGCATCCCTCAACTTCTGCATATGCCACTAAGTGACTCTTACCCTCTACATACATATAATTAAATGAGGCCACGTCAAGTTATACAAGATTATAATACTACATAAGAAACATGCAGCTTACTGGAACCAACTCAAACCAAACTCAGTGGCCCTCACCATAAAAGGAGGCGCCCACCTCCCCTCAACTTACCATGGGAGGCGCCCACCTCCACCAGAATACACTAGGAGGCACTCGCCTCAAGCATACATATATATATATATATATATATATATATATATATATATATATATATATATATATATATATATATATATATATATTATTTCTTTCTAATCAAATTCATTATGCAGGTGTCAATTCCATTTTTATTATTACCTTATACCAATATATATTATATATATATATAACCAGTAATTAAAACACAACAAAACAAATAAAACAAATAGGTGACAAAAAAGCCAAAGGGGCATTGGAGGCGCCCACCTCAACCCTTGGAGAAGACCGCCCCCTCCCCCTTATGCCAATGGAGGCGTCCGCCTCCCAACTTGTGGGGCCCTCCTCCTTCTCTTTCAATTACTTGCGACGGACGTCCCTATCCTTTCCGGATTAAACTCACAACACCATTTTAGCTTCAACCCAGATTTTCTCCATAATCTATTCGTAGTTTCCATTCCCAGAGATTTACCATAAATGTTACGATTTATTTTCCACCGTAACCGCAAAACTCACAGCACAATCAATCGATCACAGAACAATAGAATTTCATAGCAATAATTTCAGAATTCTACACACAACAAACACATCTAGCAGCAATTTTAGACAATCCAAACCCCACATGTCAATCATCATAACCCGATTATAATAGTCGAACCCACCCTTACCTTGGATTTTAACGGCAGTTCGAATTCTCCGATTCCGGCTGCGCACTTCTCGTAATTCCTCTTCTCCAATCTTGTGCTTCCAACCCTCGTTCTGTCTCTGTAACTTCCCTTTTTCTCATTTTCTTACAGCCACTTCTTTTCTCTTTTCTTTACAACCCTTATTTTATAATAATAATACCAATTAATCTTACTAATCCATTGGGCTTACTATTCATACCTCCTTATTGCCACATACCACACCACAACTAACCCAAATAAATAATAATATTATTACTAATATTACTCCTTCAGCATAATCGACTTATTAATTTTTCGATTAACCGACTATTAATCCGACTTTAACTTAATAATTCCGATCGACATATCAAACCAATTAGCCTCTTAAAATAATACCGATAACACCCAATTACTCGATTAATTCTCAAACTTCGTCTAAATCCAATAATAAAACCCTTCACTAATTTAATTAACTAATTAATTAAATTCGGGGCGTTACAACTCTCCCCCACTTAGGGCATTTTCGTCCTCGAAAATCTATCCGACACAACCATCCTTAACACAACATTCGTATTTAATCTTCCAGTCCAACAACAACTCAATCACGGTCTTAAACCCAATACGTATACTCTGATACTTCAATTACTCTTGCAACATAACCGTTACTATTCTCCAACCATTCTAGTAATACCTTGAAACAATCACCTACACATAGTAACAACGTTCACTTGCCTATACTCGACTATACAACATCGCATCATTACCGCAACAACGTAAACAATACCAAAACCCATATACGATCCTTATCTCCATACTCTGAAGGAAACCCACGTATAACACAAACAACGGTTCTTAACCTCAACGGCGACAACAACGCGAAAACTACCCAAGTGATGCAACTGACAACTAACATCGCAACACAAGAAGTAACCAACTTAAGAATTTACCGGTTTAAGAACCAGAACACAACAACTTAAGAATACCAACTTAAACACAACATCAACGTAATCAAACATCAACATCGGTACAATTCACGTCTGAACAACCGCAATACACTACGCGTTCGCTGCGCACTCTGATTACTTTCAAGGTACTAACTCTACTCAGTTGACCTCCAACTTCCAATCATCAAAATCGACATAATACCAAGGCTTTCAACTTAACTCTTCGGGATCTCCCCGTTAACACCACACATAAATTACAACTTTACCATCTTTTATCAACATAGTTCCCAAAATCACGTTAGGCGCATAACAACATTACAACAACATTTGACACCTGAGTCCACTTAAATTCAACAAGATCAATCATCTTTACCAACCAAAACTCCACTTTTACAAATCAACTTATAATTTAACTTCTTTTAATAATCATAACTCAACCTTCAAATATTCTACGCGTTCTTCCTCTGATTTTACAACAGCTCAAAACATTCGCAACAAACACCAGTTCCAACTCATCCAAACAAATATGGAAGATACGCTTCATACTCCATACATACACCTTAAGGCATACTAGCCATTCGCTTCATCACAAACAACGACTCAAGTTATCTAGAACTCGACTGTGAGTCTCCAAACTACTCATCAATCAAACACAGCTTCGTGCTGTCATCCTTAAATTCAACTAATATTCTAACATATGAACTTGTATCAGCAAAACAAACAACCTTCAAGCACTTGGCTTGACTTCGACCAATTCAACGTACATACTATACTAGTTGGCACGACGCATCTATCCATCAATTATGATTCCGTCTACTATCAACAATAGATTAAGGGTGATCAGTTCCTCAATTTGTCAATAGACAGCCGACAACCATAACGGTGAAATAAATCATCAGTACCCAACCCAATAGCGTACTTCAACTTGTGCCCAAAGTCCGCAAGCATAATGCTCCGCCAACTTTCTAAGGCTTACCAATGTCACTCTTAGTTTCTTTAGTTTCAACTTCGTCAACGATACAAAAACGTTCAAAATCCATTACGCATCCTCTTATGCACGTTCATAGTACAACACGACTTTAAATATTTTTCCAATACCGAAGTCGCTACAACATTGAGAACGATCCAATTCAGTTTGCTCCAATTACAACTTTCAACCAAGGTGAAAATTCTTAGCAACACAAATCAACTTTCGCATTTCTCTCAACATTACCTTTACTTAGCATCATCGTCTTAATAATCCTCATTCAACATAAGTTGCATCTCCAAGCATTCTCCGATATAGTCACATCTTACAAATACCAACACTTTATTCTTAATAATATTCCACACTTGTTTTCATCCTTCCAAATTTTTTTCAGCAAATGTCGCTCAACTTCAACCATATATATCTCCTTCAATACAGATCTCTCAATCACAAAATCATATTCCAAAATGAAGAGAATTTTGTGTAGATTTCAGAACTTCAAGAATCGCGTAAATCCGACTTACGAGTAAAAAGTTATCAGCTACACAACGGGACTGGTCCAGAATTTCCGTATGCAGAATTTTCCAAAAAAAATCAGCAACAGACCCAAATATTAAAACGCACCTTTCTCCCTCTTCACAAACTTCCTGAAGACAAATCTTATATGAAAACTGTAGGGAATTTCGTAAGCTTTCCAAAAAGTCCAAAACCGCTTCCATCCGAACACGAGTCAAAAGTTATACCTCGTTTACTGACAGCTGCTCCAAAATCACAAAAACCAGAATTTGAGGTTGATGAACATAAGTTCCACTTCCCTCCCTTGCTTCCAAGATCTACCAACATCCTCCTTTTCGTCCAACTACGAAAATCACTCAACCTTAATCCAACTATACTCAAGAGATACAACTTACCAAATTAATCCACCAACTTATCATTCCATTCGGAATAATTCCTTACTTTCAATCATCTTCGATTCACCGTCCAGACTCTACGCGCATCTCCAACTTGACTGATACGGATTCGCGAGTCCAAACTCTCGCCGGTCCGCAATAACACCGCTCTAACATATGCGCTCTTGCAAGCAACATCACCTTGAAACAACTTCTACATATCAACAACACGTACGGGAGCAAACATCTCCCCCACTTAATTCAAACCAACCTGTAGACAACTACTAGAAACTACTAACAAACAAGCACCGACAGTGTTCCACACACATGTCGAGTACTAAGGAAGAAACAACATTAGACAACATTGGCCGGACAGACCAACCAGGCTTTGATACCACTTATGTAACACCCCATTTCTACCCGGCGGATAAGTAATAAAATCAGAGTTTTCATTTTAAAGATTCTTCAACATAAACAGGATGTCACATTTTCAACAGAAAACAACTTCATATTAATCACAAATAATTCAGATACATAACACTGATTCGGAAGAACTGATAACAACCTTGTATTATCCTTTTGAAAACAAAACAACTTTTATTAATAAGCGGCTTCACATAATTCAACTTATAATGACATAATCTCATGTCCAACTCAAAACAACTTTGAAACAACAATTCTTTAATAACAACAATTTAAGATTCAACTACTAAGACAATAACAACAAATAAACAACAATCGTTCATCCCCCCGAGTGCTACGTATCAGAGCAAGACCAACTCGAGCTAACAGCATCTAAGACTTCACATTATACCTCAACTTCTGCAGCTATTCATGAGTACCTGCTCAGTTACCCATAATAGGTAACATCATTACAGAAGGGGTGAGATATCGAATATTATAAACAAAATATGATAATTAATATGCTAGATTAGAATCATACGAATTTCACCGCTTCATACAACAGTCATGCAACAACTAGAAATAAACAACTTAATAGCAACCACCACTTATAACACCCAGCAACTCATAACCACAACTTGTATCGACAGCAACTTATAGTAATAACAACATATAACAACAACTTATATAAAAGATGCAAATTATAGTAAGAACGACATATATACCAACAGCTCACGACATTAGTAATTTATATCAAGCAACAAGACATAGCAATAACAACTTATAACAAGCAACAACTTCACAACAACGGCAACTTCACAACAACAACGAATCAAGAACAACAGCAACTTCACAACGACTCAAAATGTGACACAACTATGCACATGCATGTGGTACCATCGGAGTAAGACTCCCAACTTAAACATATGCCAGGTTATCGAGGCGTTTCAATAAGGCATAAGCCTTCAACGTGGTGCCATCAAGGCCAACTTAATCAATGCCATCAAGGCCAACGTGGTGTGAGCATACAGCCCCGACTCATGAATGCAATGTATGCGACAATTATCAAAGGCATACAATCAACTACATCATCAACAAGAACAACCAGAACAACAACAACGAAAACGACAACTCAAACATACATCAATAGCATCAACTTAATCCAACATTGGTCATTCGACCTACAACTTAATCAACAACAACACAACTCAAACAACATTGGTCGTTCGACCTACAACTTAATCAACAACAACACAACTCAAACAACATTGGTCATAAGACCTGCAACTTAAATACTTCGCCCGTAAATCGGGACAATACAACTTATCCAACTTTGCCTGCAATTCCACGCGTTCAACTTAATTCAACAAAACAAACCGACTAAAATCACCTACTAATTATTACGAACTAGCTCGACAATTTTCGTTAAATTCCGGACAACTAAGTTTCTCGCCTAAACCGGCTAAACCGACTGAAACAGTACTATTTTACCTTCTGTCATTTAATCCCAGTTTAATTACAAACTTCTACTTTCTGTTACGATTTTCTTAAAATCATTTCCAAGCTTCTGCCAAAATTCTGCTCGTGCTACTTGTTCTATTTTCTGTTAACACTGCTACTACTACATATATCCCTGCTCTTTGTATAATTTGCTGCTGCTAAAATAAAACCTGCTATACTAACTGGATGCTTTTCAATACGTTTATGTATATAGATATCTACTCCAAGCTCATAATTAACCAACTTCTTATCAGTTGCTTTTCAATACGTTTATGTATATAGATATCTACTCCAAGCTCATAATTAACCAACTTCTTATCAGTTGCTTTTCAATACGTTTATGTATATAGATATCTACTCCAAGCTCATACTTAACCAACTTCTTATCAGTTACTATCTAATTCCTGGTATTATCATATATATGCATCCCTCAACTTCTGCATATGCCACTAAGTGACTCTTACCCTCTACATACATATAATTAAATGAGGCCACGTCAAGTTATACAAGATTATAATACTACATAAGAAACATGCAGCTTACTGGAACCAACTCAAACCAAACTCAGTGGCCCTCACCATAAAAGGAGGCGCCCACCTCCCCTCAACTTACCATGGGAGGCGCCCACCTCCACCAGAATACACTAGGAGGCACTCGCCTCAAGCATACATATATATATATATATATATATATATATATATATATATATATATATATATATATATTATTTCTTTCTAATCAAATTCATTATGCAGGTGTCAATTCCATTTTTATTATTACCTTATACCAATATATATTATATATATATATAACCAGTAATTAAAACACAACAAAACAAATAAAACAAATAGGTGACAAAAAAGCCAAAGGGGCATTGGAGGCGCCCACCTCAACCCTTGGAGAAGACCGCCCCCTCCCCCTTATGCCAATGGAGGCGTCCGCCTCCCAACTTGTGGGGCCCTCCTCCTTCTCTTTCAATTACTTGCGACGGACGTCCCTATCCTTTCCGGATTAAACTCACAACACCATTTTAGCTTCAACCCAGATTTTCTCCATAATCTATTCGTAGTTTCCATTCCCAGAGATTTACCATAAATGTTACGATTTATTTTCCACCGTAACCGCAAAACTCACAGCACAATCAATCGATCACAGAACAATAGAATTTCATAGCAATAATTTCAGAATTCTACACACAACAAACACATCTAGCAGCAATTTTAGACAATCCAAACCCCACATGTCAATCATCATAACCCGATTATAATAGTCGAACCCACCCTTACCTTGGATTTTAACGGCAGTTCGAATTCTCCGATTCCGGCTGCGCACTTCTCGTAATTCCTCTTCTCCAATCTTGTGCTTCCAACCCTCGTTCTGTCTCTGTAACTTCCCTTTTTCTCATTTTCTTACAGCCACTTCTTTTCTCTTTTCTTTACAACCCTTATTTTATAATAATAATACCAATTAATCTTACTAATCCATTGGGCTTACTATTCATACCTCCTTATTGCCACATACCACACCACAACTAACCCAAATAAATAATAATATTATTACTAATATTACTCCTTCAGCATAATCGACTTATTAATTTTTCGATTAACCGACTATTAATCCGACTTTAACTTAATAATTCCGATCGACATATCAAACCAATTAGCCTCTTAAAATAATACCGATAACACCCAATTACTCGATTAATTCTCAAACTTCGTCTAAATCCAATAATAAAACCCTTCACTAATTTAATTAACTAATTAATTAAATTCGGGGCGTTACAACTCTCCCCCACTTAGGGCATTTTCGTCCTCGAAAATCTATCCGACACAACCATCCTTAACACAACATTCGTATTTAATCTTCCAGTCCAACAACAACTCAATCACGGTCTTAAACCCAATACGTATACTCTGATACTTCAATTACTCTTGCAACATAACCGTTACTATTCGCCAACCATTCTAGTAATACCTTGAAACAATCACCTACACATAGTAACAACGTTCACTTGCCTATACTCGACTATACAACATCGCATCATTACCGCAACAACGTAAACAATACCAAAACCCATATACGATCCTTATCTCCATACTCTGAAGGAAACCCACGTATAACACAAACAACGGTTCTTAACCTCAACGGCGACAACAACGCGAAAACTACCCAAGTGATGCAACTGACAACTAACATCGCAACACAAGAAGTAACCAACTTAAGAATTTACCGGTTTAAGAACCAGAACACAACAACTTAAGAATACCAACTTAAACACAACATCAACGTAATCAAACATCAACATCGGTACAATTCACGTCTGAACAACCGCAATACACTACGCGTTCGCTGCGCACTCTGATTACTTTCAAGGTACTAACTCTACTCAGTTGACCTCCAACTTCCAATCATCAAAATCGACATAATACCAAGGCTTTCAACTTAACTCTTCGGGATCTCCCCGTTAACACCACACATAAATTACAACTTTACCATCTTTTATCAACATAGTTCCCAAAATCACGTTAGGCGCATAACAACATTACAACAACATTTGACACCTGAGTCCACTTAAATTCAACAAGATCAATCATCTTTACCAACCAAAACTCCACTTTTACAAATCAACTTATAATTTAACTTCTTTTAATAATCATAACTCAACCTTCAAATATTCTACGCGTTCTTCCTCTGATTTTACAACAGCTCAAAACATTCGCAACAAACACCAGTTCCAACTCATCCAAACAAATATGGAAGATACGCTTCATACTCCATACATACACCTTAAGGCATACTAGCCATTCGCTTCATCACAAACAACGACTCAAGTTATCTAGAACTCGACTGTGAGTCTCCAAACTACTCATCAATCAAACACAGCTTCGTGCTGTCATCCTTAAATTCAACTAATATTCTAACATATGAACTTGTATCAGCAAAACAAACAACCTTCAAGCACTTGGCTTGACTTCGACCAATTCAACGTACATACTATACTAGTTGGCACGACGCATCTATCCATCAATTATGATTCCGTCTACTATCAACAATAGATTAAGGGTGATCAGTTCCTCAATTTGTCAATAGACAGCCGACAACCATAACGGTGAAATAAATCATCAGTACCCAACCCAATAGCGTACTTCAACTTGTGCCCAAAGTCCGCAAGCATAATGCTCCGCCAACTTTCTAAGGCTTACCAATGTCACTCTTAGTTTCTTTAGTTTCAACTTCGTCAACGATACAAAAACGTTCAAAATCCATTACGCATCCTCTTATGCACGTTCATAGTACAACACGACTTTAAATATTTTTCCAATACCGAAGTCGCTACAACATTGAGAACGATCCAATTCAGTTTGCTCCAATTACAACTTTCAACCAAGGTGAAAATTCTTAGCAACACAAATCAACTTTCGCATTTCTCTCAACATTACCTTTACTTAGCATCATCGTCTTAATAATCCTCATTCAACATAAGTTGCATCTCCAAGCATTCTCCGATATAGTCACATCTTACAAATACCAACACTTTATTCTTAATAATATTCCACACTTGTTTTCATCCTTCCAAATTTTTTTCAGCAAATGTCGCTCAACTTCAACCATATATATCTCCTTCAATACAGATCTCTCAATCACAAAATCATATTCCAAAATGAAGAGAATTTTGTGTAGATTTCAGAACTTCAAGAATCGCGTAAATCCGACTTACGAGTAAAAAGTTATCAGCTACACAACGGGACTGGTCCAGAATTTCCGTATGCAGAATTTTCCAAAAAAAATCAGCAACAGACCCAAATATTAAAACGCACCTTTCTCCCTCTTCACAAACTTCCTGAAGACAAATCTTATATGAAAACTGTAGGGAATTTCGTAAGCTTTCCAAAAAGTCCAAAACCGCTTCCATCCGAACACGAGTCAAAAGTTATACCTCGTTTACTGACAGCTGCTCCAAAATCACAAAAACCAGAATTTGAGGTTGATGAACATAAGTTCCACTTCCCTCCCTTGCTTCCAAGATCTACCAACATCCTCCTTTTCGTCCAACTACGAAAATCACTCAACCTTAATCCAACTATACTCAAGAGATACAACTTACCAAATTAATCCACCAACTTATCATTCCATTCGGAATAATTCCTTACTTTCAATCATCTTCGATTCACCGTCCAGACTCTACGCGCATCTCCAACTTGACTGATACGGATTCGCGAGTCCAAACTCTCGCCGGTCCGCAATAACACCGCTCTAACATATGCGCTCTTGCAAGCAACATCACCTTGAAACAACTTCTACATATCAACAACACGTACGGGAGCAAACATCTCCCCCACTTAATTCAAACCAACCTGTAGACAACTACTAGAAACTACTAACAAACAAGCACCGACAGTGTTCCACACACATGTCGAGTACTAAGGAAGAAACAACATTAGACAACATTGGCCGGACAGACCAACCAGGCTTTGATACCACTTATGTAACACCCCATTTCTACCCGGCGGATAAGTAATAAAATCAGAGTTTTCATTTTAAAGATTCTTCAACATAAACAGGATGTCACATTTTCAACAGAAAACAACTTCATATTAATCACAAATAATTCAGATACATAACACTGATTCGGAAGAACTGATAACAACCTTGTATTATCCTTTTGAAAACAAAACAACTTTTATTAATAAGCGGCTTCACATAATTCAACTTATAATGACATAATCTCATGTCCAACTCAAAACAACTTTGAAACAACAATTCTTTAATAACAACAATTTAAGATTCAACTACTAAGACAATAACAACAAATAAACAACAATCGTTCATCCCCCGAGTGCTACGTATCAGAGCAAGACCAACTCGAGCTAACAGCATCTAAGACTTCACATTATACCTCAACTTCTGCAGCTATTCATGAGTACCTGCTCAGTTACCCATAATAGGTAACATCATTACAGAAGGGGTGAGATATCGAATATTATAAACAAAATATGATAATTAATATGCTAGATTAGAATCATACGAATTTCACCGCTTCATACAACAGTCATGCAACAACTAGAAATAAACAACTTAATAGCAACCACCACTTATAACACCCAGCAACTCATAACCACAACTTGTATCGACAGCAACTTATAGTAATAACAACATATAACAACAACTTATATAAAAGATGCAAATTATAGTAAGAACGACATATATACCAACAGCTCACGACATTAGTAATTTATATCAAGCAACAAGACATAGCAATAACAACTTATAACAAGCAACAACTTCACAACAACGGCAACTTCACAACAACAACGAATCAAGAACAATAGCAACTTCACAACGACTCAAAATGTGACACAACTATGCACATGCATGTGGTACCATCGGAGTAAGACTCCCAACTTAAACATATGCCAGGTTATCGAGGCGTTTCAACAAGGCATAAGCCTTCAACGTGGTGCCATCAAGGCCAACTTAATCAATGCCATCAAGGCCAACGTGGTGTGAGCATACAGCCCCGACTCATGAATGCAATGTATGCGACAATTATCAAAGGCATACAATCAACTACATCATCAACAAGAACAACCAGAACAACAACAACGAAAACAACAACTCAAACATGCATCAATAGCATCAACTTAATCCAACATTGGTCATTCGACCTACAACTTAATCAACAACAACACAACTCAAACAACATTGGTCGTTCGACCTACAACTTAATCAACAACAACACAACTCAAACAACATTGGTCATAAGACCTGCAACTTAAATATTTCGCCCGTAAATCGGGACAATACAACTTATCCAACTTTGCCTGCAATTCCACGCGTTCAACTTAATTCAACAAAACAAACCGACTAAAATCACCTATTAATTATTACGAACTAGCTCGACAATTTTCGTTAAATTCCGGACAACTAAGTTTCTCGGCTAAACCGACTGAAACAGTACTATTTTACCTTCTGTCATTTAATCCCAGTTTAATTACAAACTTCTACTTTCTGTTACGATTTTCTTAAAATCATTTCCAAGCTTCTGCCAAAATTCTGCTCGTGCTACTTGTTCTATTTTCTGTTAACACTGCTACTACTACATATATCCCTGCTCTTTGTATAATTTGCTGCTGCTAAAATAAAACCTGCTATACTAACTGGATGCTTTTCAATACGTTTATGTATATAGATATCTACTCCAAGCTCATAATTAACCAACTTCTTATCAGTTTCTTTTCAATACGTTTATGTATATAGATATCTACTCCAAGCTCATAATTAACCAACTTCTTATCAGTTGCTTTTCAATACGTTTATGTATATAGATATCTACTCCAAGCTCATACTTAACCAACTTCTTATCAGTTACTATCTAATTCCTGGTATTATCATATATATGCATCCCTCAACTTCTGCATATGCCACTAAGTGACTCTTACCCTCTACATACATATAATTAAATGAGGCCACGTCAAGTTATACAAGATTATAATACTACATAAGAAACATGCAGCTTACTGGAACCAACTCAAACCAAACTCAGTGGCCCTCACCATAAAAGGAGGCGCCCACCTCCCCTCAACTTACCATGGGAGGCGCCCACCTCCACCAGAATACACTAGGAGGCACTCGCCTCAAGCATACATATATATATATATATATATATATATATATATATATATATATTATTTCTTTCTAATCAAATTCATTATGCAGGTGTCAATTCCATTTTTATTATTACCTTATACCAATATATATTATATATATATATAACCAGTAATTAAAACACAACAAAACAAATAAAACAAATAGGTGACAAAAAAGCCAAAGGGGCATTGGAGGCGCCCACCTCAACCCTTGGAGAAGACCGCCCCCTCCCCCTTATGCCAATGGAGGCGTCCGCCTCCCAACTTGTGGGGCCCTCCTCCTTCTCTTTCAATTACTTGCGACGGACGTCCCTATCCTTTCCGGATTAAACTCACAACACCATTTTAGCTTCAACCCAGATTTTCTCCATAATCTATTCGTAGTTTCCATTCCCAGAGATTTACCATAAATGTTACGATTTATTTTCCACCGTAACCGCAAAACTCACAGCACAATCAATCGATCACAGAACAATAGAATTTCATAGCAATAATTTCAGAATTCTACACACAACAAACACATCTAGCAGCAATTTTAGACAATCCAAACCCCACATGTCAATCATCATAACCCGATTATAATAGTCGAACCCACCCTTACCTTGGATTTTAACGGCAGTTCGAATTCTCCGATTCCGGCTGCGCACTTCTCGTAATTCCTCTTCTCCAATCTTGTGCTTCCAACCCTCGTTCTGTCTCTGTAACTTCCCTTTTTCTCATTTTCTTACAGCCACTTCTTTTCTCTTTTCTTTACAACCCTTATTTTATAATAATAATACCAATTAATCTAACTAATCCATTGGGCTTACTATTCATACCTCCTTATTGCCACATACCACACCACAACTAACCCAAATAAATAATAATATTATTACTAATATTACTCCTTCAGCATAATCGACTTATTAATTTTTCGATTAACCGACTATTAATCCGACTTTAACTTAATAATTCCGATCGACATATCAAACCAATTAGCCTCTTAAAATAATACCGATAACACCCAATTACTCGATTAATTCTCAAACTTCGTCTAAATCCAATAATAAAACCCTTCACTAATTTAATTAACTAATTAATTAAATTCGGGGCGTTACAACTCTCCCCCACTTAGGGCATTTTCGTCCTCGAAAATCTATCCGACACAACCATCCTTAACACAACATTCGTATTTAATCTTCCAGTCCAACAACAACTCAATCACGGTCTTAAACCCAATACGTATACTCTGATACTTCAATTACTCTTGCAACATAACCGTTACTATTCGCCAACCATTCTAGTAATACCTTGAAACAATCACCTACACATAGTAACAACGTTCACTTGCCTATACTCGACTATACAACATCGCATCATTACCGCAACAACGTAAACAATACCAAAACCCATATACGATCCTTATCTCCATACTCTGAAGGAAACCCACGTATAACACAAACAACGGTTCTTAACCTCAACGGCGACAACAACGCGAAAACTACCCAAGTGATGCAACTGACAACTAACATCGCAACACAAGAAGTAACCAACTTAAGAATTTACCGGTTTAAGAACCAGAACACAACAACTTAAGAATACCAACTTAAACACAACATCAACGTAATCAAACATCAACATCGGTACAATTCACGTCTGAACAACCGCAATACACTACGCGTTCGCTGCGCACTCTGATTACTTTCAAGGTACTAACTCTACTCAGTTGACCTCCAACTTCCAATCATCAAAATCGACATAATACCAAGGCTTTCAACTTAACTCTTCGGGATCTCCCCGTTAACACCACACATAAATTACAACTTTACCATCTTTTATCAACATAGTTCCCAAAATCACGTTAGGCGCATAACAACATTACAACAACATTTGACACCTGAGTCCACTTAAATTCAACAAGATCAATCATCTTTACCAACCAAAACTCCACTTTTACAAATCAACTTATAATTTAACTTCTTTTAATAATCATAACTCAACCTTCAAATATTCTACGCGTTCTTCCTCTGATTTTACAACAGCTCAAAACATTCGCAACAAACACCAGTTCCAACTCATCCAAACAAATATGGAAGATACGCTTCATACTCCATACATACACCTTAAGGCATACTAGCCATTCGCTTCATCACAAACAACGACTCAAGTTATCTAGAACTCGACTGTGAGTCTCCAAACTACTCATCAATCAAACACAGCTTCGTGCTGTCATCCTTAAATTCAACTAATATTCTAACATATGAACTTGTATCAGCAAAACAAACAACCTTCAAGCACTTGGCTTGACTTCGACCAATTCAACGTACATACTATACTAGTTGGCACGACGCATCTATCCATCAATTATGATTCCGTCTACTATCAACAATAGATTAAGGGTGATCAGTTCCTCAATTTGTCAATAGACAGCCGACAACCATAACGGTGAAATAAATCATCAGTACCCAACCCAATAGCGTACTTCAACTTGTGCCCAAAGTCCGCAAGCATAATGCTCCGCCAACTTTCTAAGGCTTACCAATGTCACTCTTAGTTTCTTTAGTTTCAACTTCGTCAACGATACAAAAACGTTCAAAATCCATTACGCATCCTCTTATGCACGTTCATAGTACAACACGACTTTAAATATTTTTCCAATACCGAAGTCGCTACAACATTGAGAACGATCCAATTCAGTTTGCTCCAATTACAACTTTCAACCAAGGTGAAAATTCTTAGCAACACAAATCAACTTTCGCATTTCTCTCAACATTACCTTTACTTAGCATCATCGTCTTAATAATCCTCATTCAACATAAGTTGCATCTCCAAGCATTCTCCGATATAGTCACATCTTACAAATACCAACACTTTATTCTTAATAATATTCCACACTTGTTTTCATCCTTCCAAATTTTTTTCAGCAAATGTCGCTCAACTTCAACCATATATATCTCCTTCAATACAGATCTCTCAATCACAAAATCATATTCCAAAATGAAGAGAATTTTGTGTAGATTTCAGAACTTCAAGAATCGCGTAAATCCGACTTACGAGTAAAAAGTTATCAGCTACACAACGGGACTGGTCCAGAATTTCCGTATGCAGAATTTTCCAAAAAAAATCAGCAACAGACCCAAATATTAAAACGCACCTTTCTCCCTCTTCACAAACTTCCTGAAGACAAATCTTATATGAAAACTGTAGGGAATTTCGTAAGCTTTCCAAAAAGTCCAAAACCGCTTCCATCCGAACACGAGTCAAAAGTTATACCTCGTTTACTGACAGCTGCTCCAAAATCACAAAAACCAGAATTTGAGGTTGATGAACATAAGTTCCACTTCCCTCCCTTGCTTCCAAGATCTACCAACATCCTCCTTTTCGTCCAACTACGAAAATCACTCAACCTTAATCCAACTATACTCAAGAGATACAACTTACCAAATTAATCCACCAACTTATCATTCCATTCGGAATAATTCCTTACTTTCAATCATCTTCGATTCACCGTCCAGACTCTACGCGCATCTCCAACTTGACTGATACGGATTCGCGAGTCCAAACTCTCGCCGGTCCGCAATAACACCGCTCTAACATATGCGCTCTTGCAAGCAACATCACCTTGAAACAACTTCTACATATCAACAACACGTACGGGAGCAAACATCTCCCCCACTTAATTCAAACCAACCTGTAGACAACTACTAGAAACTACTAACAAACAAGCACCGACAGTGTTCCACACACATGTCGAGTACTAAGGAAGAAACAACATTAGACAACATTGGCCGGACAGACCAACCAGGCTTTGATACCACTTATGTAACACCCCATTTCTACCCGGCGGATAAGTAATAAAATCAGAGTTTTCATTTTAAAGATTCTTCAACATAAACAGGATGTCACATTTTCAACAGAAAACAACTTCATATTAATCACAAATAATTCAGATACATAACACTGATTCGGAAGAACTGATAACAACCTTGTATTATCCTTTTGAAAACAAAACAACTTTTATTAATAAGCGGCTTCACATAATTCAACTTATAATGACATAATCTCATGTCCAACTCAAAACAACTTTGAAACAACAATTCTTTAATAACAACAATTTAAGATTCAACTACTAAGACAATAACAACAAATAAACAACAATCGTTCATCCCCCCGAGTGCTACGTATCAGAGCAAGACCAACTCGAGCTAACAGCATCTAAGACTTCACATTATACCTCAACTTCTGCAGCTATTCATGAGTACCTGCTCAGTTACCCATAATAGGTAACATCATTACAGAAGGGGTGAGATATCGAATATTATAAACAAAATATGATAATTAATATGCTAGATTAGAATCATACGAATTTCACCGCTTCATACAACAGTCATGCAACAACTAGAAATAAACAACTTAATAGCAACCACCACTTATAACACCCAGCAACTCATAACCACAACTTGTATCGACAGCAACTTATAGTAATAACAACATATAACAACAACTTATATAAAAGATGCAAATTATAGTAAGAACGACATATATACCAACAGCTCACGACATTAGTAATTTATATCAAGCAACAAGACATAGCAATAACAACTTATAACAAGCAACAACTTCACAACAACGGCAACTTCACAACAACAACGAATCAAGAACAATAGCAACTTCACAACGACTCAAAATGTGACACAACTATGCACATGCATGTGGTACCATCGGAGTAAGACTCCCAACTTAAACATATGCCAGGTTATCGAGGCGTTTCAACAAGGCATAAGCCTTCAACGTGGTGCCATCAAGGCCAACTTAATCAATGCCATCAAGGCCAACGTGGTGTGAGCATACAGCCCCGACTCATGAATGCAATGTATGCGACAATTATCAAAGGCATACAATCAACTACATCATCAACAAGAACAACCAGAACAACAACAACGAAAACAACAACTCAAACATGCATCAATAGCATCAACTTAATCCAACATTGGTCATTCGACCTACAACTTAATCAACAACAACACAACTCAAACAACATTGGTCGTTCGACCTACAACTTAATCAACAACAACACAACTCAAACAACATTGGTCATAAGACCTGCAACTTAAATATTTCGCCCGTAAATCGGGACAATACAACTTATCCAACTTTGCCTGCAATTCCACGCGTTCAACTTAATTCAACAAAACAAACCGACTAAAATCACCTATTAATTATTACGAACTAGCTCGACAATTTTCGTTAAATTCCGGACAACTAAGTTTCTCGGCTAAACCGACTGAAACAGTACTATTTTACCTTCTGTCATTTAATCCCAGTTTAATTACAAACTTCTACTTTCTGTTACGATTTTCTTAAAATCATTTCCAAGCTTCTGCCAAAATTCTGCTCGTGCTACTTGTTCTATTTTCTGTTAACACTGCTACTACTACATATATCCCTGCTCTTTGTATAATTTGCTGCTGCTAAAATAAAACCTGCTATACTAACTGGATGCTTTTCAATACGTTTATGTATATAGATATCTACTCCAAGCTCATAATTAACCAACTTCTTATCAGTTTCTTTTCAATACGTTTATGTATATAGATATCTACTCCAAGCTCATAATTAACCAACTTCTTATCAGTTGCTTTTCAATACGTTTATGTATATAGATATCTACTCCAAGCTCATACTTAACCAACTTCTTATCAGTTACTATCTAATTCCTGGTATTATCATATATATGCATCCCTCAACTTCTGCATATGCCACTAAGTGACTCTTACCCTCTACATACATATAATTAAATGAGGCCACGTCAAGTTATACAAGATTATAATACTACATAAGAAACATGCAGCTTACTGGAACCAACTCAAACCAAACTCAGTGGCCCTCACCATAAAAGGAGGCGCCCACCTCCCCTCAACTTACCATGGGAGGCACCCACCTCCACCAGAATACACTAGGAGGCACTCGCCTCAAGCATACATATATATATATATATATTATTTCTTTCTAATCAAATTCATTATGCAGGTGTCAATTCCATTTTTATTATTACCTTATACCAATATATATTATATATATATATATAACCAGTAATTAAAACACAACAAAACAAATAAAACAAATAGGTGACAAAAAAGCCAAAGGGGCATTGGAGGCGCCCACCTCAACCCTTGGAGAAGACCGCCCCCTCCCCCTTATGCCAATGGAGGCGTCCGCCTCCCAACTTGTGGGGCCCTCCTCCTTCTCTTTCAATTACTTGCGACGGACGTCCCTATCCTTTCCGGATTAAACTCACAACACCATTTTAGCTTCAACCCAGATTTTCTCCATAATCTATTCGTAGTTTCCATTCCTAGAGATTTACCATAAATGTTACGATTTATTTTCCATCGTAACCGCAAAACTCACAGCACAATCAATCGATCACAGAACAACAGAATTTCATAGCAATAATTTCAGAATTCTACACACAACAAACACATCTAGCAGCAATTTTAGACAATCCAAACCCCACATGTCAATCATCATAACCCGGTTATAATAGTCGAACCCACCCTTACCTTGGATTTTAACGGCAGTTCGAATTCTCCGATTCCGGCTGCGCACTTCTCGTAATTCCTCTTCTCCAATCTTGTGCTTCCAACCCTCGTTCTGTCTCTGTAACTTCCCTTTTTCTCATTTTCTTACAGCCACTTCTTTTCTCTTTTCTTTACAACCCTTATTTTATAATAATAATACCAATTAATCTAACTAATCCATTGGGCTTACTATTCATACCTCCTTATTGCCACATACCACACCACAACTAACCCAAATAAATAATAATATTATTACTAATATTACTCCTTCAGCATAATCGACTTATTAATTTTTCGATTAACCGACTATTAATCCGACTTTAACTTAATAATTCCGATTGACATATCAAACCAATTAGCCTCTTAAAATAATACCGATAACACCCAATTACTCGATTAATTCTCAAACTTCGTCTAAATCCAATAATAAAACCCTTCACTAATTTAATTAACTAATTAATTAAATTCGGGGCGTTACAACTCTCCCCCACTTAGGGCATTTTCGTCCTCGAAAATCTATCCGACACAACCATCCTTAACACAACATTCGTATTTAATCTTCCAGTCCAACAACAACTCAATCACGGTCTTAAACCCAATACGTATACTCTGATACTTCAATTACTCTTGCAACATAACCGTTACTATTCGCCAACCATTCTAGTAATACCTTGAAACAATCACCTACACATAGTAACAACCTTCACTTGCCTATACTCGACTATACAACATCGCATCATTACCGCAGCAACGTAAACAATACCAAAACCCATATACGATCCTTATCTCCATACTCTGAAGGAAACCCACGTATAACACAAACAACGGTTCTTAACCTCAATGGCGACAACAACGCGAAAACTACCCAAGTGATGCAACTGACAACTAACATCGCAACACAAGAAGTAACCAACTTAAGAATTTACCGGTTTAAGAACCAGAACACAACAACTTAAGAATACCAACTTAAACACAACATCAACGTAATCAAACATCAACATCGGTACAATTCACGTCTGAACAACCGCAATACACTACGCGTTCGCTGCGCACTCTGATTACTTTCAAGGTACTAACTCTACTCAGTTGACCTCCAACTTCCAATCATCAAAATCGACATAATACCAAGGCTTTCAACTTAACTCTTCGGGATCTCCCCGTTAACACCACACATAAATTACAACTTTACCATCTTTTATCAACATAGTTCCCAAAATCACCTTAGGCGCATAACAACATTACAACAACATTTGACACCTGAGTCCACTTAAATTCAACAAGATCAATCATCTTTACCAACCAAAACTCCACTTTTACAAATCAACTTATAATTTAACTTCTTTTAATAATCATAACTCAACCTTCAAATATTCTACGCGTTCTTCCTCTGATTTTACAACAGCTCAAAACATTCGCAACAAACACCAGTTCCAACTCATCCAAACAAATATGGAAGATACGCTTCATACTCCATACATACACCTTAAGGCATACTAGCCATTCGCTTCATCACAAACAACGACTCAAGTTATCTAGAACTCGACTGTGAGTCTCCAAACTACTCATCAATCAAACACAGCTTCGTGCTGTCATCCTTAAATTCAACTAATATTCTAACATATGAACTTGTATCAGCAAAACAAACAACCTTCAAGCACTTGGCTTGACTTCGACCAATTCAACGTACATACTATACTAGTTGGCACGACGCATCTATCCATCAATTATGATTCCGTCTACTATCAACAATAGATTAAGGGTGATCAGTTCCTCAATTTGTCAATAGACAGCCGACAACCATAACGGTGAAATAAATCATCAGTACCCAACCCAATAGCGTACTTCAACTTGTGCCCAAAGTCCGCAAGCATAATGCTCCGCCAACTTTCTAAGGCTTACCAATGTCACTCTTAGTTTCTTTAGTTTCAACTTCGTCAACGATACAAAAACGTTCAAAATCCATTATGCATCCTCTTATGCACGTTCATAGTACAACACGACTTTAAATATTTTTCCAATACCGAAGTCGCTACAACATTGAGAACGATCCAATTCAGTTTGCTCCAATTACAACTTTCAACCAAGGTGAAAATTCTTAGCAACACAAATCAACTTTCGCATTTCTCTCAACATTACCTTTACTTAGCATCATCGTCTTAATCATCCTCATTCAACATAAGTTGCATCTCCAAGCATTCTCCGATACAGTCACATCTTACAAATACCAACACTTTATTCTTAATAATATTCCACACTTGTTTTCATCCTTCCAAATTTTTTTCAGCAAATGTCGCTCAACTTCAACCATATATATCTCCTTCAATACAGATCTCTCAATCACAAAATCATATTCCAAAATGAAGAGAATTTTGTGTAGATTTCAGAACTTCAAGAATCGCGTAAATCCGACTTACGAGTAAAAAGTTATCAGCTACACAACGGGACTGGTCCAGAATTTCCGTATGCAGAATTTTCCAAAAAAAATCAGCAACATACCCAAATATTAAAACGCACCTTTCTCCCTCTTCACAAACTTCCTGAAGACAATTCTTATATGAAAACTATAGGGAATTTCGTAAGCTTTCCAAAAAGTCCAAAACCGCTTCCATCCGAATCACGAGTCAAAAGTTATACCTCGTTTACTGACAGCTGCTCCAAAATCACAAAAACCAGAATTTGAGGTTGATGAACATAAGTTCCACTTCTCTCCCTTGCTTCCAAGATCTACCAACATCCTCCTTTTCGTCCAACTACGAAAATCACTCAACCATAATCCAACTATACTCAAGAGATACAACTTACCGAATTAATCCACCAACTTATCATTCCATTCGGAATAATTCCTTACTTTCAATCATCTTCGATTCACCGTCCAGACTCTACGCGCATCTCCAACTTGACTGATACGGATTCGCGAGTCCAAACTCTCGCCGGTCCGCAATAACACCGCTCCAACATATGCGCTCTTGCAAGCAACATCACCTTGAAACAACTTCTACATACCAACAACACGTACAGGAGCAAACATCTCCCCCACTTAATTCAAACCAACCTGTAGACAACTACTAGAAACTACTAACAAACAAGCACCGACAGTGTTCCACACACATGTCGAGTACTAAGGAAGAAACAACATTAGACAACATTGGCCGGACAGACCAACCAGGCTTTGATACCACTTATGTAACACCCCATTTCTACCCGGCGGATAAGTAATAAAATCAGAGTTTTCATTTTAAAGATTCTTCAACATAAATAGGATGTCACATTTTCAACAGAAAACAACTTCATATTAATCACAAATAATTCAGATACATAACACTGATTCGGAAGAACTGACAACAACCTTGTATTATCCTTTTGAAAACAAAACAACTTTTATTAATAAGCGGCTTCACATAATTCAACTTATAATGACATAATCTCATGTCCAACTCAAAACAACTTTGAAACAACAATTCTTTAATAACAACAATTTAAGATTCAACTACTAAGACAATAACAACAAATAAACAACAATCGTTCATCCCCCCGAGTGCTACGTATCAGAGCAAGACCAACTCGAGCTAACAGCATCTAAGACTTCACATTATACCTCAACTTCTGCAGCTATTCATGAGTACCTGCTCAGTTACCCATAATAGGTAACATCATTACAGAAGGGGTGAGATATCGAATATTATAAACAAAATATGATAATTAATATGCTAGATTAGAATCATACGAATTTCACCGCTTCATACAACAGTCATGCAACAACTAGAAATAAACAACTTAATAGCAACCACCACTTATAACACCCAGCAACTCATAACCACAACTTGTATCGACAGCAACTTATAGTAATAACAACATATAACAACAACTTATATAAAAGATGCAAATTATAGTAAGAACGACATATATACCAACAGCTCACGACATTAGTAATTTATATCAAGCAACAAGACATAGCAATAACAACTTATAACAAGCAACAACTTCACAACAACGGCAACTTCACAACAACAACGAATCAAGAACAACAGCAACTTCACAACGACTCAAAATGTGACACAACTATGCACATGCATGTGGTACCATCGGAGTAAGACTCCCAACTTAAACATATGCCAGGTTATCGAGGCGTTTCAACAAGGCATAAGCCTTCAACGTGGTGCCATCAAGGCCAACTTAATCAATGCCATCAAGGCCAACGTGGTGTGAGCATACAGCCCCGACTCATGAATGCAATGTATGCGACAATTATCAAAGGCATACAATCAACTACATCATCAACAAGAACAACCAGAACAACAACAACGAAAACAACAACTCAAACATGCATCAATAGCATCAACTTAATCCAACATTGGTCATTCGACCTACAACTTAATCAACAACAACACAACTCAAACAACATTGGTCGTTCGACCTACAACTTAATCAACAACAACACAACTCAAACAACATTGGTCATAAGACCTGCAACTTAAATACTTCGCCCGTAAATCGGGACAATACAACTTATCCAACTTTGCCTGCAATTCCACGTGTTCAACTTAATTCAACAAAACAAACCGACTAAAATCACCTACTAATTATTACGAACTAGCTCGACAATTTTCGTTAAATTCCGGACAACTAAGTTTCTCGCCTAAACCGGCTAAACCGACTGAAACAGTACTATTTTACCTTCTGTCATTTAATCCCAGTTTAATTATAAACTTCTACTTTCTGTTACGATTTTCTTAAAATCATTTCCAAGCTTCTGCCAAAATTCTGCTCGTGCTACTTGTTCTATTTTCTGTTAACACTGCTACTACTACATATATCCCTGCTCTTTGTATAATTTGTTGCTGCTAAAATAAAACCTGCTATACTAACTGGATGCTTTTCAATACGTTTATGTATATAGATATCTACTCCAAGCTCATAATTAACCAACTTCTTATCAGTTGCTTTTCAATACGTTTATGTATATAGATATCTACTCCAAGCTCATAATTAACCAACTTCTTATCAGTTGCTTTTCAATACGTTTATGTATATAGATATCTACTCCTAGCTCATACTTAACTAACTTCTTATCAGTTACTATCTAATTCCTGGTATTATCATATATATGCATCCCTCAACTTCTGCATATGCCACTAAGTGACTCTTACCCTCTACATACATATAATTAAATGAGGCCACGTCAAGTTATACAAGATTATAATACTACATAAGAAACATGCAGCTTACTGGAACCAACTCAAACCAAACTCAGTGGCCCTCACCATAAAAGGAGGCGCCCACCTCCCCTCAACTTACCATGGGAGGCGCCCACCTCCACCAGAATACACTAGGAGGCACTCGCCTCAAGCATACATATATATATATTATTTCTTTCTAATCAAATTCATTATGCAGGTGTCAATTCCATTTTTATTATTACCTTATACCAATATATTATATATATATATATATATATATATATATATATATAACCAGTAATTAAAACACAACAAAACAAATAAAACAAATAGGTGACAAAAAAGCCAAAGGGGCATTGGAGGCGCCCACCTCAACCCTTGGAGAAGACCGCCCCCTCCCCCTTATGCCAATGGAGGCGTCTGCCTCCCAACTTGTGGGGCCCTCCTCCTTCTCTTTCAATTACTTGCGACGGACGTCCCTATCCTTTCCGGATTAAACTCACAACACCATTTTAGCTTCAACCCAGATTTTCTCCATAATCTATTCGTAGTTTCCATTCCCAGAGATTTACCATAAATGTTACGATTTATTTTCCATCGTAACCGCAAAACTCACAGCACAATCAATCGATCGCAGAACAACAGAATTTCATAGCAATAATTTCAGAATTCTACACACAACAAACACATCTAGCAGCAATTTTAGACAATCCAAACCCCACATGTCAATCATCATAACCCGGTTATAATAGTCGAACCCACCTTTACCTTGGATTTTAACGGCAGTTCGAATTCTCCGGTTCCGGCTGCGCACTTCTCGTAATTCCTCTTCTCCAATCTTGTGCTTCCAACCCTCGTTCTGTCTCTGTAACTTCCCTTTTTCTCATTTTCTTACAGCCACTTCTTTTCTCTTTTCTTTACAACCCTTATTTTATAATAATAATACCAATTAATCTAACTAATCCATTGGGCTTACTATTCATACCTCCTTATTGCCACATACCACACCACAACTAACCCAAATAAATAATAATATTATTACTAATATTACTCCTTCAGCATAATCGACTTATTAATTTTTCGATTAACCGACTATTAATCCGACTTTAACTTAATAATTCCGATCGACATATCAAACCAATTAGCCTCTTAAAATAATACCGATAACACCCAATTACTCGATTAATTCTCAAACTTCGTCTAAATCCAATAATAAAACCCTTCACTAATTTAATTAACTAATTAATTAAATTCGGGGCGTTACATCTAACACAATTGATCCTTTATTCAGATGCTCTGGTTTAGAAGGAGTACTTTGATTATGCACTTTGAGGTTCAATCACCTCTGGAGAAGCGATCGATGTTCTTTCGATGTTCAACAGTCAAAAGAATTGCCATCTTTATTTTAAAAGCAGAAAAATTTTGACAAGTAAATTCATTTTTCCTTTATTTCAAGAATCGTTGATCATGTTAAAAATGTCATTCTGTAAAGCTAAAACAAATAAGAATTGCAAACAAAAGCACTAGGTCTCAAATTTTATTGATAGGATGGAAATCAGCCAAGCGCGTGATCCCATAGAGTATTTACAAAGTTTAGAAAATGGTAATTTAAGGTAAAAGAGCTACATTGAAACATAACAGCCGTTATCCTTCTACCAACTTTGAATTCTGGACATCCTGAGCCTCTGTCGAAGATTACCTTAACTGGAGTTTTCTGACGGATGGTATTACCACTGGGGGTTTAACCTTGTCGGACGTAGTTACTTGCCATGAATCTCTAATTTTTGCCTGGATTGTACTTTGAGATTTCCAATCCACCGTGATGCTTTTTTTGCCTCTAATTTTTGCCTGGACCGCCCTTTCGGGTTTTCAATCCACCGAGACGCTTTTTTTTAATTATTTAGGCGAAGTATTTCTTGACTACATCAACATTTGTGGGGTAGGCAAATTCCTCTCCGTCCATGCTTGCGAGTCTCAAGGCGCCACCTGAGAAGGCTTTCTTGACCACGTAGGGGCCGTCGTAATTAGGAGTTCATTTGCCTCGGGAATCAGTGAGGAATGATTGTATCTTCTTGAGCACGAGGTCTCATTTCTTGAAGACGCAAGGTCAGACCTTTTTGTCGAATGCTTTCTTCATTCTCTGCTGATATAGCTGACAGTGACACAAAGCCTTTATTCGCTTTTCTTCGATTAGGTTCAGTTCATCGTGTCGACTTTGACACCATTCGGCTTTTGTTAGCTTAGCTTCCATCAATACCCGGAGTGATGGGATCTCTACTTCTATGGGGAGTACTGCCTCCATGCCATATACTAGAGAGAAAAGGGTTGCCCTTGTTGAAGTGCGGACAGATGTGCGATAACCGTGAAGAGCATAGGGTAGCATCTCGTGCCAGTCTTTGTAGGTTATAACCATCTTTTGAATGATCTTCTTGATGTTCTTGTTAGCCGCTTCTACTGCTCCATTCATCTTAGGCCGGTAGGGAGATAAGTTATGGTGTTCGATCTTGAACTTAACACAAAACTCTTTCATCATCTTGTTGTTCAAGTTAGATCTATTGTTAGTGATGATCTGGCTTGGAACACCATAACGGCATATGAGATTGTTTTTTATAAAGCAGACTACCACTTGTCTGGTTACATTGGCGTATGACACTGGTTCGACCCACTTGGTGAAGTAGTCAATGGCTACCAGGATGAACCGATGTCCGTTTGAAGCCTTGGGTTCGATCATGCCAATCATGTCGATTCCCCATATAGAAAAAGGCCATGGGGAAGAAAGAACTTTGAGATGCGTTGGCGGTACATGGATCTTGTCTGAGTATATCTAACACTTGTGATACATCCTCATGTACTTGTAGCAATCGGATTCCATTGTCAACCAATAGTACCCTGCTCTTAGAATTTTTCTCGCCATCGTGTGTCCGTTGGCATGAGTGCCAAAGGATCCTTCGTGAATTTCTTTTATCAGCATGTTTGCTTCTGGTCTGTCTACACATCGGAGCAAGACCGTGTCAAAGTTTCTCTTATAAAGTGTATCACCGCTCAGGAAGAAGTTGTCTTCCAGTCTTCTGAGAGTTTTCCTATCTTTTCTTGACGCCCCAGGTGGGTATTCTTGTTCCTGGAGGAAGAATTTGATATCATGATACCAAGGTTTGTCGTCTATGACTGCTTCAATCGCGAAGATGTAGGCGGACCTCTCAAGGCGCATTATGTCGATCTTAGGTACGTTATTCCATTTACCCACACTAATCATAGAGGAGAGAGTGGCTAATACATTAGCCATGTGATTCTCTTCACGAGGGATGTGATGAAACTCGATTCTGTTGAAGAATGGTAACAACCTTCTCGCGTAGTCTTTGTAAGGAATTAGTCCTGATTGGTATGTGTTCCAATCTCCTTTGATCTGATTGATAACCAGGGCTGAGTCTCCATACACATCCAAATTATTAAACCTCAAGTCAATAGATTCTTCGAGACCCATGATACAAGCTTCGTATTCGGCCTCGTTGTTTGTGCATTTGAAAGTCAGTCGGGCGGTGAAAGGAATGTGGGTACCCTGAGGTGTTACGATGATTGCCCCAATTCCATTTTCGTAGATGTTAACAGCTCCATCAAAGATTAGTCCCCATTGGGAACCTGGTTCTGGCCCTTCATTAGGTAGCGGTTCATCGCAATCTTTCATTTTCAAGTACATGACATCTTCGTCTTGGAAGTCAAATCCGACTGATTCCCGATCGTCAATCGGTTGATGACCCAAATGACCAGCTAAAATACTTCCTTTGATGGCTTTTTGAGCATGGTATTATATGCCATATTCTGATAACAACATCTGCCAACGGGCGATCCTTCCCGTGAGATCAGGTTTTTCAAAGACGTACTTGATCGGATCCATTTCGAAGATTAACCAAGTAGTGTGACAAATCATGTACTGGCGAAGATGTTTGGCTGCCCAAGCCAGAGCACAACAAGTTTTCTCAAGCAATGTGTAACGAGTTTCACAGTCGGTAAATTTCTTGCTTAAGTAGTAAATAGCATACTCTTTTCTTTTCGTTTCGTCTTGTTGGCCAAGTACACAGCCCATTGAGTCTTCCAAGACTGTTATGTAGATGATCAGTGGTCTTCCCTCCACTGGAGGTGATAGAATCGGTGGATTCAATAGGTATTCCTTGATACTGTCGAAGGTTGTTTGGAAGTCTTCTGTCCATACACAGCTTTGATTCTTTCTGAGTAGTTTAAAGATTGGCGTGCATGTCACGGTCATGAGGGATATGAATCTGGAAATGTAATTCAGACGTCCCAGGAATCCTCTGACTTGTTTTTCAGTCTTTGGAGAAGGCATTTCTTGAATGGCCTTGACCTTGTCAGGATCAACCTCAATTCCTTTCTGGCTGACGATGAACCCTAAAAGTTTCCCTGAGCGGACACCGAATGTGCATTTGTTAGGATTCAAGCGGAGTTTGTATTTTCTCAGACGCTCAAATAGCTTTGACAAGTGGGTCACATGTTCCTCTTTTGTTTTAGATTTGGAAATCATATCATCGACATACACTTCGATTTCTTTGTGCATCATGTCGTGAAACAGAGTAGTCATGGCCCTTTGATAGGTTGCCCCGGCGTTCTTCAAACCGAACGACATTACCTTGTAACAAAAGATGCCCCATGGGGTGATGAATGAATTTTTCTCCATGTCTTTCGGCGCCATTTTGATTTGATTATAGCCCGAGAATCTATCCATGAAGGAGAAGACTTTGAACTTTGTTGTACTGTCTACTAGCATGACTATATACGGTAGTGGAAAGTCATCCTTTGGATTGGCCTTGTTCAGATCCCTGTAGTCTACACACATTTTGACTTTTCCATCCTTTTTTGGAACTGGCACTATGTTGGCTAGCCATTGAGGATATTCTGAGGTGGCAAGGAAACCCGCGTCAATCTGTTTCTGCACTTCCTCCTTGATTTTGATAGCCATATCTGGGTGAGTCCATCTCAGCCTTTGTTTCACCGACGGACATTCTGATCTTAACGGTAGATGATGTTCACGATGCTAGTATCCAACCCTGGCATGTCCTGATAGGACCAAGCAAATACATTGGGAAACTCTTTGAGAAGCTCTATCAAGCCTTTTCTGACAGTCGAACTGAGCAGTGCCCCAATCTTGACTTCTTTTCTCTCTTCTTCTGAACCCAAGTTTACCGTTTCCAATGGGTCTTTGTGAGGTTCAATGGACTTTTCCTCTTGTCTGAGTAATCGACCGATCTCTTTTGGAATTTCTTCGTCCTCTTCTTCTTCAGCTTCAAATACCGGGAATTCAAATTTGGGAGAAGGCATCGGATCGTATGTTTCAATGGGGTTTAAAACAAGCAATCTACATGACGTAATGATTTTTTTAGAAGAGATAGAGAGAAATGCAAGAGTGAGTGCATTGTATTTTCTGAAAAATGCTTGTTATTATTATTTTGAGTTGTTTTTAGGATTACTATTTTCTGAAAAAGCGAAAAGTGAAAACAGCAATAAATGTGGAAATTACAGAACGACATTTATTTATTTATGATTTTGTCGATTCTTGAAACTATAGCCCTATAAAACAAAACTCTGTCGCTTTGGGCGAAGCGAAGAGGGACATTTACAGAAAGTGATCCCTACAAAAACATCTGTTTCACCTGGGCAGGGTGAAAGGTTAAAACAAAGATGGCAATTACTTAGACTTATGGACGACTTTTGGGACATCGACAGCAACCCATTGGCGGCGAACTCCTCGGTGAATCACAAAGTCTGGTACCTTCTTTCTTGGTTTGTCTTCAGAAATGACGCTGATTTCTAGTGGAGCATGATCGTTGGAGTCTTCCTCCCATGCAGAGTTGTCAAAGATGAACTCTTCTATTGTATCTTGCACAGTGTTTTCATTCTCATGTGGATCTCCCCATCCAGTTGGCTGGATGTCTTCGTGCCTGATACGAGAGCTTTCAGGAGCGGTGTACTTGACCAAGAAGTCTTACTTGCCACTCAGTTGTCCTAAGGTGTCCCATACTTCTGTGGGGGTAGAGAAGTCATCTTTCTCGATGACGTTGACCTCAGGAAAAACATAGTTGATGAATTCTTGTCCTGCAATCTTTGCAGATTCATCGTTGTGATGGATATTTTCGGAATGTCCTAAGTAATGATCCCATGACTTGGTGGGGAAGCAGGTATTCTTTTCAATGATGCTCAGCTGATATGCATCGTTTGGCTGACTCTTTTGCCCCAAGTCTTCCGAGTACGGCTTCCAGATAAGTAAGTCATCCATTGGGTCATAATAGTCATAGTCGAAGTTGTCTTTCATCAAAGTGTCCTCCTCTAATGAGTTTGGCAGAGCACGGCATCCTTTCGGATCACAATCTTTGTACATCATCTTAATGTCTGATCTTGGTATATATCTCGGACTCTGTGAGGGAAAGCAAAATGGCATATGCATTTCTCCCTGAGACATATAACCGTCCTCGTTGAGATAGGACTTCCACTCTTCATCTGTATCAGAGAAGTCACCCTCATTTATGGTGTGTACTTCATGAGACACTGGGTGAAGGAAACCTCCACTGTGGAAGAAGTCCTGAATGGGATGAAAACTTTCATCTTTAGTAGTCCGGGTACAGGCTGAAGAGAAACCAAGACCTTTCTTCGTCTTATTATCAGCAGGAATGACAATTTGTCCCTATCCTTTTGCGTCGTTACTTTTGATTACTTCGAGAGCATCTCTGTATGAGGAAATCGATGTCCCTTCTTCTGATTGATTCTCATTGCTTACCGAGAGTGCTTTAAACTGCGTTCCAACGACCTCCTCGGGTTCCATACAGGATGATGATGATAAGTTGCTTATGATTAATGTCTGTTCTCCACAGACTGTGACTAGCTTGTCATTCTTGATGAACTTCAGCTTCTGGTGAAGTGTCAAAGTGACTGCCCCAGCTTTGTGTATCCAAGGTCTTCCTAATAAATAGTTGTATGCTTCCCGGATGTCCATGACCTGGAAAATGTCTTGGAAAGTGTGAGGACCGATAGTTATGGGAAGGTCGGCTTCACCGATAACTGTTTTTCTAGATCCGTCAAAGGATTTGATGATGACCTCACTGCCTCTCATCGGGGATCCTTGAAATGATAGTCGCATCAGAGTAGATTTTGGCATAACATTCAGAGCTGATATGGTGTCTACCAGTACGCTGGCTAAAGCATCGTCCTGGCAATTGACTGTAATGTTAAGCGCCATGTTGTGATTCTTGTCTTCTTCTGGCAGTTCTTCATCACTGAATCCTAAATTGTTGTAGGAAGTGATGTTGGAGATGATGTTGTCAAATTGTCTTATCATCATATCTTGTTCCACAAAGGCTTGCTCTAAGACTTTTTGTAGAGCTTCCCTGTGAGCTTTGGAACTGAGAAAGAGAGATATCACAGAGATTCGAGACAGAGTTTGCAACAGTTGGTCTACAATGTTGTACTCGCTCTTTTGGATGAGTTTCAGCATCTCATCATTGTTCTTTGAAAGGTCGGGATTACTGGATTGACCGGCTGGTTGATTGGGAAATTCTGTTTGAGGTTTCTTTTCTTTGGTGGGTTCTCCAACTCCTCTGTTGAAGATCCGGCCACTCCGTGTCACTCGACTGATGTCAGCAATGTTTACGACGGAGGGTAATGGAGTTTCCTTTCCATTTTTGATTGTTGTTGCACCGTACTTGTAAGGGATAGCCTTATCGGATTTGTACGGTATTGGTCCTGGAAGATAGATAACCACATGAGCCTTTTGATTTTTCTGACCATCGTAGCCGACCTCAATTGGTTCGAGGTTAAGAATCTTTCTACTATCAAGAGGAACTCTTGATTCATGGAGTAGAGGGATTATGGCTCATACATCTTTGGCCATTTCATGATTGGAGATTATGACAACATCTTTGCCTTGATCAGGGAGATAGTCGGGTATCCCGTTGGTCGACCCAGAACTTGAACATGGTCGGATCTCTTTGTGGTCCAACTGATTTTGAAGAGCTGCTCGCACAAGGTAGCACCCTTGGTTGTTCTCTGAGCAAACTCTACAACGCTCATAATTGTGTGGTGGCACCCGGCCCCGTCCGCTTTGTATGTAGTGCAACTTTACTAGATCTGTTTCCATCGAGCGGATATCCTGACTTTGATACCTATCAGGATTCTCGTCAGTCATACTGATATATTGTGTAGCTTTATACAAGTAGATTGGAAGCCACCAGTGGTCCAACAAGTGTTGAAGTGTTCTTTGGACAAGTGCACATCCTTGGTCGTCTTTATGACACACTTTACAGTCTTGATAATCATTCGAAGCCAGAAAACCGATCCTGACTTGCTTAGCGTGTAATTCTACCAGACTGATATTCATCAAGCGAATATCAAAGATCTGAATCATATTGCTTGATGAATATTTCTATCATGGTAATCCTAAATCCATCTGAGATCCATCTGACGCTGGAGGGCCTCTTGTACCAAAGAGCATCCCTGATCATTTATTGAGCAGATCAGATAGGAATTGTAATCACGCTGTGGCAGATCATGGTATTGACTTTGCCTTGAGTGCATCGCCACCATGTTGACGTTCATCGCCAAAATGTTGTGGTTCTGAACAATGTTGGGATTTGCGTGAGCTATATTGACCTCACGGATTCGATGATCTTGAATCCATCTGAGATTCATTTGTTCTTGTAGAGTTGATTGCACTACGGAACATCCTTGATTATTCTTTGAGCAGACACCACACTGGCGATAATTATGAGGTGGTACATGACCGTACCCGCTCTGTCTGCAATGCATCCTGACCAGATTGGTTCCCAATAGGAGTACATCGTGAATTTGATAACTGCGGCTAACTTCTTCCTCTATTAAATTTACTGCAGCCTTCTCATGTTGAGGCAACGGGTTCGTCTGAACATTTGGATTAGTATCTTTGAAAGATAGGACCCCATTCTTGACAAGCTTCTACACATCAGACTTGAAGCTGAGACAGTTTTCAATGTTGTGCCCCGGTCCTCCTTGATGGTAAGGGCAAGTTTGATCCGCTTTGAACCAAAAAGGCGGATTTTCTGGTACTGTAAGAGGAGACCTGGTTTGGACATGCCCCTTGACCAGTAGTAATGGAAACAATTATGCGTACAACATCGGTATAGGGTCAAACCCTGGTGGTCGTGTCGTACGATTGTTATTGTTGTACTGAGGACGAGCCTGCTGAAGAGGTTGTTGTGTCCTTTGCTGATACTGTTGTTGATTTGGTTGGCTCTGAGCAACCTGAGGCTGATACATTGGAGTCGGCGCAGGGTTGATAGCAGGAGTTACTGCTGCTACTGGTTGATACCTTCGCCTTTGCTTTCCGAGAGAGATATTACCAATATCTTGCTTTTTTTCTTAGGGAAAGCACTACCGTATCTTTTGGTACTGTTTGATGGTCCTGTATCTTTGACCAGACATCCTTCTCGGACTGCTTCTTCAAGGCGTACTCCCATGTTCACCATCTCAGTGAAGTCACTGGGCACACTGGCGACTATTCGGTCATAATAGAATGAGCTTAAGGTTTTCAAAAAGATCTTTGTCATCTCTTTTTCCTCAAGAGGGGGACAGATCTGGGCGGCAATTTCTCGCCATCTCTGAGCATATTCCTTAAAAAATTTCTTGTCCTTCTACGACATTGCTCTGAGTTAATCTCTGTCTGGTGCCATTTCCAGGTTATACTTAGACTGCTGAACAAAAGCTACGCCAAGATCTCTGAAAGTGTTGATCTTAGTGCGGTTTAAACCCATGTACCATTTGAGTGCGACACCGGTTAAACTGTCTTGGAAATAATGGATCAGTAGTTGTTGATTCTCTGTCTGAGTTGACATCTTTCGAGCGTACATCACCAAATGACTTTGAGGGCAAGAGTTACCCTTGTATTTTTCAAAGTCAGGCACCTTGAATTTGTGCGGGATTTTCACATTAGGGACCAGACAAAGGTTTGCGGCGTCCTTTCCGAATAAATCCTAACCGCGAATGGCATGCAGTTCCTTCTGCATCTCCAGGAATTGCTCTTGGAACTCATTCATTCTTTCGTACATGTTTTCGTTTCCACCAGAAGGTATTTGTGGAATCTGTCCTTCCGAGACAGTGTGTACCACTGGTTGTGGTATAGTCATCACGGCAGTATGTTTTGGTGCTTCTATACCCCGAAGTTTGTAACCTTCAGGAGTTGCTGTCATCACTCTTGCGTCTTCGCTTTCCCGAAGTTTGTAACCTTCAGGCCCAACGGTTCCTGCTGCATTTTTCGGGTCTTCCGTGATCGGCAGTATATATCCTTCTGGGATAAAGTTGATAGGCATACCCCAGGGACGATCTTTAGGCAGGTTGTACCGAGGATCATATGTCTCCACTATGGGCGTAGATGTGATCTCTGAGATCACATTCCTTTGTTGTTGTCTCTGAGCTGCTGCCAGAGATTGCATGTCATTATGAAGTTTCCTTAGATCTTCCTTCAGAGCGTTGACTTCTTCTCTCAGCTCTCTGTTCTCTTCCTCGAGATCGTCCATTTTCTTTTGTCGATTGACCCGACTATTGTACGAATGAGACAGTTTGACTCTAGAATCGTGACACATACGTGAGATTCGAAGATAAGAAGAACGCGTTATGTGAGAATGATGAATACAATGATATATATATTTGTTTTGTTTTGTTTTTTGCTTTAATAAAAAAGAAACTCAACAAATAGATTGCAAATATCATACAGTGGGGAGACCTCGTTTTATTGAATTTAAAAGATTGCAGAAAGGGAAATACAGTATTTTACAACGTTTTGTAAAAGGAAATGTCTAAGTTCATGGATCCTGAGTCCTCTCTGAAGAGAACTCAGATGCTGATTCTGGTATTTTCCTTTTCTTTGATCGGGGCTCTTCAGTCGTTATCAAGTCATTAGTCATTTGCCAAGTGAAAGGAGCGAGCAAATTTCTTCGGTCATCTTGACTTTCTACAACATGTTGCTCTAATATCCTAATCAGAGCATCCTTTTCTTTTAACAGTTGCTGAATTTTGGTACACTCCACATTGAGAATTCGGTACTTATTTTTCCAAGAGTTTTTCTCCTGTTGAGCCTTGTTGAGAGCGACCTGGAGTTTTTCAGTATCAGACATAAAATAAAGGACATATTCCTTTAACGGAAGAACTTCTTGACGAAGGTAAGGCATCCTCGCCTTGAGAGCTCTAGTCTGTACCCAGTGGAGATAAGGTTCCACGTAGATACAGTCCGGTTTTCCTATAGACTCTCTTCCTTTCTTGTGAACATGTTGCCAGGCATGCACTATTTCCTTCTTTAGTGCTCTGCCATTTTCTCCTTCCTTGAAGAAAAGACCTTCCAGATGAGCATTACGTGGGATATGCTTCATTGGGTATCCGAGTTGATGGCAAACTAAAATTGGATGATAGTTGATTCCTCCTTTAGTTCCTATGAGGGGTACATTAGGGAAGTTTCCGCATCGTTCGATGATCTTTATCCCCTCATAAATCCTATTGTACCAATCTATGTCAGAGTTGGTAAGAGACATGATTCTCTATGACCAACATAGAGTACTCTTACGGTCCCAAAAAGCAGCAGACTTGGGTAAATGGGAGGTGAACCATTTGTAAAGCAGGGGTACACAGCATGTGATCATTCCTCCGATGTACAGATTCTTTAAGTGTACAGAATGATAAGCATCTGCGAGTAAGGTTGGTACAGGGTTTCCAATCAGAAATATCTTAATGGCATTGGTATCGATGAAGTTATCAATGTTGGGAAAAAGGAACAACCCGTATGTGAGTAGAACAAAGATATCCTCGAAAGCAGTAATGTTTCCTACACTGGCAAAGTATAGGGCTTTCTCTGCCAAAAACTTGGCCGGTAAACCTTGGATTCCTTCCTTAGTGGTCATGTGAGTCCTGACTTCTGACTCGTCCAAATAGATTGCTCTTGCAATGGTTTGATCTTTTGGAATTTCTTCCAGTCTAGAAAATGGAGCTTGGTCAGTGATGGGTAAATCAGTTAGGTGAGAGTACTCTTCCAACGTTGGTGCCAGTTGATAATTCGGGAATATGAAACAGTGATAAACCGGATCGTAGAACTGAATCAGGGTAGACAGGATTCCTTCAACTACATGGACCCTTAACAGAGACAGCAGTCCTCCATGCTTAGCTCTGAAAGCATCAGGGTTGGTGATCATTCTTGCCAACCCCCTTAAATCCTCTAGCTTTAGAGCCTTGAAGGTATACTTGTGTGTCTTTCTTCTACTGAAATCCATAGCGCAATCTTTCTCTCTCTGATATTTGCAATTATTGTTTTAGTTTAATTTTGAAAAGGAAAGAGAAGAGAAAAGAGAAGATTTTTCTTTGTTTAAGAGTTTTTTTAAATGAATGCATGAATGCATCACACAAAAACATTGAAAAAACATGGGTTCAAGGGTCCAACGTCACGAGCATGGAGTCATGGCTCTACCCATCCCCAAAGGTTGTATTCTGGTCAATTTTTGTACTTGTAGAACAGGTTAAAGGTTCCCAAAATCATTGACCCCCTAGGGATAACAACAGCAAGCTGGTTCACCCGAGCGAGCTGTAGCATCCTAGGGTAATCTCAATTTAGGTGTAGTATCGCGTATCAACTATTTCTGATAGTCACCGCACTACCAAATGGCCACATGGTTAATGTCTACTAAATCCTCAGTTTCATGGATACCACATTGGGACAATCTGCTTTCACGACGATTGTCGTTGATCGATAAAATAATAAGTGTATTATTTTTACCGATGTAGTAATAGTTGGGGTTATCCCCAGAATCGACTCTCGAGGACTGCATGTAATTATAAGTTCAGATGCTATTTCAATTAAACAAAAATGCCTTTAGGGTTTGTTTGTTTTGAAAATTATAATAACAATTAAGAAAATAAGGAGAATGAATAAAATGACTTAAGCAAATATGAGAAGCTATGCTAGGAGAAGTGTATAAATTGCTCTGCAATAAACCCAATTATTATTCAAAGAGATATGCCTCAAACCTTAGCTTACCCAATCTTATTAGTGTTTTTCCTTAATTCCTTAATAGAAAAACCTTTGATATTCTCCCTTGATCCTAATTCCTTAGCAATCTCAGAATAACATCAAGCAATAGTTTTGACAAGATTTTTAAAGGTTATTGCGGGGCATCCTCATTCCTAAGCAATATCTACCGCAATATTATTTTACAAAAGCATTAGGGTGGTTTTTCCGACCTAATCCTAATCGTGAATCAAATTCAATTGGTCCGATCGAAAAAGCATTAAGAACATTGCAAAATAAAAGCCTAAAGGAAAAAGGCATAATCTCATAGAATGATTCAAAATAGGTTCATTACATTGCAATTTAGGGACACCCCCTAGCATTGGGGGGTTTAGCTATTCATAATATTAAAAAGAAACACAATATAAAAAGTAGTCATTACAATGGTAATCTGATGAATTTGATCTTCAATTGTTGGAACTCATGAAGAATCTCCCTCCTTCGGATCACTTGATCGCATGAAAAACTCTAATCTCAATTGTACGTCCCAGCCAAAAGTGTTTTTTCTCCTCTCAAAAACTCACTTAAGTAATTCCCAATCAAACATAATAGTATGGAATACCCAGAATGCCCCTTCAGGACACTTAATCTGACAAAGTCATAAAAATTGAAATTTGCTCCGCACAAGCCAACACGGGTCGTGTCAGCTGACACTACAGGCCGTGTTGGACCTCTTCCCCAAGGAAAATACAAGTTTTTGCTCCAGACCTCCTGACACGAGCACCCGTATCAGGCCCCTGCCTTCAATTGCAAATGGCGTGTTGCTCCAGACCAGCTGACACGGGCACCCGTTTCAGCTCCCTGTCTCCATCTCAAAACTCCTTTCTTAGCTATTCTTCTGACACGGCCCATGTCAGGTGACACTGGGGCCCGTGTCAGACAACTGCTACTTTGAGAAATTGCTTCCAGAGCTCCCCGATACCTTTATTCCTCGCATAAGTCATCCGGGGCTTCCCACTATGATCTGGAAATACTTAAAAACAACAAAACGCGCGTAAAGTGCAACGAAATCATAAAAACTAATGAAAGAAACAATAATAGACAGTTGAAGCGAAAAGTAGAAATAACGTGAAAAACAAAAATAAGAACCAACAATGTGTTACCGATTGTGTTGTTTCGTGCCGAATAATAGACGAACGACAAGAGGAAATGGTGACCGATCAGTCGTTCAACATTGAATCCGCAAAGGGTATCTCCACTGATTTGATGGTCTACCAGGATCGCTTATGCGAGAATCACTCCATGTAAGACCACCCGTCTATGCCATCACCTATCTTAGGGTTCTCTCAAACTTTCTACATGCGACATCACTCACATTCCCATTGACAGAAAAATAAACACGGATATGAAGTAGGAAAAGCAGTATATATATAGTATGATTGCTAACAACCTAGACCTCTTAAGAACTATAATCCTAAAAAAACTCCCCAGCTGAGTCGCCATTTTACTGTAGCGTGTGATTTTTGTCGGTGACGCGACCACCTTATCGCCATGGGCTTCTCCTCACCTTAATGGTAGAAGTGGGGTGCTACTTTCTGATTTCTTATTTATCCCGTGAACCTGGAAGGGAAAGGGAAGCTATCTAAAACTAACCTTGCACGCGAATGTTTAACTGAACAAATGCTTAAGAGATTGGGGGTCTGGGGTCAGGTTATACAATGGGGAGTTGTCAGTTATCCATCCTATATGTGGTTATCCACAGGTTGTTAGCAATTATCCTTACTGCTTTCTATTTAATGGTGTTTGTCTGTTATGGGTTGGGAAAGTTTCTCCTTTGGGAGTGTTTGAGAGAGAGAGTTTTTGTTGATGTCGGGCTTGGCGATGTTTTTGATGAGTTTGTGAAGGTACTGGACCTAAAGTTTTTTATTGGTATGTTCGCTAAGATTTCGCAATCTTATGCCTACGTATTCCCGTTAAATAAAATAGGGAAATCAGAGCAATCGGAGTTCCTCCTATTTTATGGGAGGAAAAAGATGTTTTGGTGTCTTGTTCAAAGCCCAGGATTAAAGCTAAAGGAGTATTTATGTCTTGTTCAAAGCCCAAGATTGAAGCTAAAGGTTTGACTGAGAGAGAATTTGTCATCTCTAAAGGGAGACATCTTATCTGTTTATCGCAACTGTTGGGTGACTGATTATAAAGGAGGGTTACTTTAACTGGGATATGAGAATCCAGCAATGCCATAATTTCCTTTATAGGGGATTTGTCCTGAAGGAGAAAACTTTAACTCAGTGTTGAGTGTCGCACCCCAATTTTTAACCCTAAGATCCCCGCTTCGTTTCTTTAGCATATTAGGTCAATCATTCGTGCATAACTAACCACTTTACCTAGACTATGTTTTGTTCGTTTCATTTGCAAGTACAAGTGTTGCTGTAGAAGGCTCAAAGACTTGAAGGCTGTTGTGTCGTGTGCGTGTTTGTGGAGGTTTCTTCGGTCTTTGCAAGATGTGTTGGACTCCTGTCCGATCGTGTCCTCATCCCTTTGGTCCCTAAGCCGCCACAAATCTTCTTATTCCCTCAAACTCCTCAGTTTCCTCCCACAGAACACTAGTTCCTTATACACTTCAAGCGTTACTCATCATCAAGTTTTTTTTTCAAGATCACGAAATCAAGGACTTAAGGATAAATTACTAAAGATTGCGAGTACGTTGTGAGAGTTCATTGATGCTTATGAGCCAACGTGGATCGAGGAATAAAAGTTTAATTCGAGATATTAGTCCAAGTGATTATATCGTTCAAAGCTTGTTCAAGATGGAACAAAAATTCTTAAGATACATGTTTTGTTCATCAAAAGGTGATTCATGATAAGTTTGAAAGAAAGTTCATAAGGATTACTTAAGGAAAACTCAAGGTGCACGAGGATACCATGTTCTTTGATCCCTTACAAATCAAATCCAAAGCAGTTTCAATACAAAATATTCACCATTTACAATCCAACTTTGTCCCTAAGTTTTCATTTTTATATTACAAAAATCCATCAGTACAATAATTCAAATTCAAAATAAACAAGGCAATGCAACATTACCAAGTACTTTGAACCCAAACTTTTCATTACAAGAGCAAGTTGTGATAATGAAAAACGTGATGGATCCATGGCCAACAAATCTGTCTCAGCGCACATTCCCAAATAGCCAAGTCCAATACCTAGATCACGTTTTCTTAAACAATACGCAAGAGAGCTATAATATGAAAGCACTACAAGAGGGTCATGTGCCTAAATTCCTCAAAAGTATCCTACTGCAAGGGGACCAGCATGCTTCAAAAGGCTGCAAAAGGTCTGAAGATCACCAAAAAGATCCTTGTTGGTTCTTGCTTCTATCTTGGTACCTGCAGCCCACATACAAGATCATCATTATCAAGAATCCAAGACAGAAAGACACGTTTCTATTTTCCTTCCAAACATCATCAATAATCATCAATATCCAGACAAGTTTCAAGCACGTTCCAGATTTGCCAAAACAGTCCTCAAAGTAAAATCAGATATCATAATCTACTTTCTAAAGTATGTCAGACCTGTCAGAAACAAAAGGGAAGGAATCAAGGGAAGTGTCGTGACACGTTTTTTTTTTAAAACAAAATCAGCATGGATTCAGTTGTTCTTTTAGGTCCAAGACATCATTCAAAGCATCCATTGACATAGCCTATAAATCACAAATCACCACAAGAAAAGAGGGGGGACTCACAGGAGAAACAGGGCCATTTTCACCAAGATCATTACATAACCCCATAACCAAGAACACCAAAAAAACCCACAGAATCCATTCATCGAAACCTTACACCAGTCATTATCATTAAACCTTTTCATACCAGACAAATCACTAAACATCAAGGAACCAAAACCATTGCACCCTTTCATGATCAAATCATAACCAAGATCAACATACATCCAAACCAGAGTTTCATTTCAAAACATTAAACCAGAAAATCATAAAAACTCAAATTCCACACACATATCAAAATTCAAATCCTACTCAACCCAATCCCTCATACTACAGAAATAATTCATCAGTCAAAACACCAAAAAATCCATTCATTAAACATCAATCCATATACATCAGTCCAATGTATCAACACCCTAGTTCATTGCCTCAGTACATCATTCCATCATATTATTATACCAAAACCCCTCATCAGAAAATACCAAGTCCATCCATACTGATGCCATAAACAGAATTCATCAAACCATACACATTCAAAGTTAAAAGGAAAAGGGGAGAATAAGTTCCAGGATTAACTTATCTTTCAGGCGAGGATGATGTGTTGACCATAGCCTCATTTGCTCCTCCTTCACTCTCTTAGACAAAACTTCAATCCACACCACCCACTTTCAATTGATCGCCAAGAGCCTTTTCCCCAACCTGCATGTACAAACCCTCAAAATCAATAAGCTTCCAACCTAATACCAATCAAGGGTTAAAAATCAAAGAAAAAAGAAAATAACGCAAAAACCCTAATTTTTCTTCGATACCTCTCAAGGTTGGTTTTGGTTTGCATCTCCATTTGAGGTTTCTGCTGCAACAGATACGCGAACGGAAATCGCGCATGCACACAAGCGGAGAAGGAGGCTAACAACGACATCTACGAGCAAAAGAACCACACATCAGTAGACCAACAACAACACACATACACACACGAAGGAAAAAAGGCTCACCTTGGAACAAAAGATCTTGAGGTAGCGGTCGCGGTTCTCCATCGTCCTCGCCGACGTCCCTTCCCCTTTACTTTTCTTGCTGATTTCTCTTGTAACTCGTCAAATTAATGGATTGGGTAGGGTTTGCTGGGGTGGGGTTTCTTTGTTTCTTGTTTTGATATTAGCTCAATCGAGTGAGAAGAGGGACGGAGAGCATTGGCGTCGAGGGTTCTCAAACCCTAATTGGAAGTTGAGAGGAGAAAGGCGAGAGAGAGTGGAAACTGAGAAATGGGAGAGTTCTTTCTCCATTTCCTTTTTTTGTTTGAGGCGCGTTATCGCCTGCATGTGCACCCACCATACCATCGTGCACCCTCAGAGCTTGTGCGTTAGTTCTCAGTGCACCATGATCAGCGATCAAGATTTGAGGGTCTATGATGGACCCTCCCTCCCAGCGTGGTATACGATTCCTCCGTTTTATTAACTCTAACCTAAAAAAAATAATAACCCTTTTATAATTAAAATCTTTTGTTTTTTAAAAAAAAATACTTTTAGTAAAAAATACTTTTGTTTAAAATATAAATTAAAACCTTTTTTCAAGTTTTATATTAAGAGTTCACTAACACTTTTTTTTAAATTAAACAAAAATCTTTATAACATTTAAAACCTTTTTATTAAATTCTAATTTAAAAAATCATCTCAAATATAATCTCCCTTGCTATTAAAACTTGTTCCTCACTAAAACAAAAAAATTAAATCTTTCATTCATTCAAATATTAACATCTTTTTCTAGTTGCTAAGATTTTGTTTAAAACTAAAGGAATAAATAGAACCTTTTAAAATAATTAAAAATCTTCTTTGTTAAGAAAACTTTAATAAACTCCTTTAACATAACTTTAAACTCAAAATAATTAAAATCTTTAGAAAATCTTTAACTCTTTTTCAAATTAAGTAATCACCTCTAACAAAAATCAAAACTCGTTAAGCCCTCGTCGCGCGCCTGAGTGTACGTTTGCATGTTTATTCATCTTGTCTATGTCTGTTATCATATCTTACTATGTTTACTATCGTATTTGATGAATGCTTGTTACCATTTGTCAAAACCATTTCAAAAGCAAAAATTCTCGATCCAATGACGAGCCCATTTTCTACCCATGTAAGTCGATTGCCTTTGGGCATCGCATTCAACCTTTCGGTCACCAGACACAAGTCTAGCATCACCTTGCTAGCGCCCTTGCCTAAACAACATAATTTAAATCGCATTAATATCCAAAGGAAAATCCCATGCATGATAACCATGTTATTGTGCATGGTGCATATCATTTGCATTCATAATCGTCACCTTAAGATAAGACAATTAGACAACTTAGGATAGATTTCCTAGGTTAGTCCCCCACAAACTTTGATTTCTTTAATCAAACTTTAGCCTACCAAATTCTCCACATAAGAGAATTAGATGTTAATCATCCCAAAGAAAGGGACATACAATCCCATACCCCACAAAATACAAACATTTTCAAAACTGTGGTGGTCTTTCTTAAGATGATGACTCATCTTCTTTTCCTAAACCTTTAAACATTTAGTATCTTTAATGAAGAACTACAAATGCTCTGATTCCCTCCTGACAGGATATGTAGGCATAAGATGCGATATCTTGTCGAGCACACTTAGGAATAAAAATTATACATCACCTACCCTTTAAACCCTTAGCATAACAGATAACAAATAACATAAAATGAATCAAGAGGTTCCTGTAGAGTACTACAGATATCTAGGATGCTAACACCTTCCCTAGGTATAACCAACCCCTGAACTTAGAATCTTAGTGCATTTGCATTGCATTGTGGGAATTCGGTTTTTCTCCCTTCCTTTGGATAAATCAAAGACGGGTGGTGACATTAAGATGTGATCCTAGTTAACCAATAACTATGGTATCCTATTTTCACCGCGACATTGAGCAATGCCATTTTTCCTTAGGAATCTTTCATACTAAGAGAGGGACATTGGCTTGGATGTAAATAATCTAGAGGCTTGCTACTTACAATAATTAGGTGAAAGAAGGGGATTTACCAAGATAAGAGATGGACTATGACTTGGATTTTTGAATCAACAAGTGTGCCACTTATAGCATTTATCTGGGGTTAAGGTTTGTTTTGATTTTCTGTTTTGATGTGTCATATACAGAGAAATATCTTCCTACAGAGAGATTTTGATTTCCTCTGAGGGGATGTTGATTTTTGTATGTGCCTTGATCAAAGCCCAATGTTGAAGCTAAGAGATTGATTGACTCCACTAAGGAAGTCCTTATACAAAGCCTAAGAGGAGGCTAGAAAAGACTGACTCAACAAGAGAGTGTTTATCTGTCTTGTACAAAGCCCAAGATTGAGGCTAAAAAGAGACTGACTCTTTGGGGGATATCCTTATACAAAGCCTAAGAGGAGGCTAAAAGTTGACTTTTCCGGGGAAATATTTTGTCTGTCTTGTATAAAGCCTAAGATTGAGGCTAAAATGAGACTGGTGAAATGCGGGGTATGATTTGTTTTGTACAAAGCCCAAGATTGAGGCGGACTTTACTAGGGAAATCATTATACAAAGCCTAAGAGGAGGCTGAAAAGAAGATTGATTCTGCTTAGGGAGATTTATATGTGTCTTGTACAAATCCCAAGATTAAGGCTGAAAGATTTTTTACTGACTCTGCTGAGGATATTTATGGGTGTCTTGTACAAAGCCCAAGATTGAGGCTGAAAAGATGATTGACTCAACAAAAGAGTGTTTTTTATCTGTCTTGTACAAAGTCCAAGATTGAGGCTGACTTTGCTGAGGAAATGAAGGATCATTATACAAAGCCTAAGAGGAGGCTATAAAGATGCTTGACTCAACAAGAGAGTGATTTAAAAGGTAATTGACTCAACAAGAGAGTGCTTTAAGAAATAAGAGATTGGCTCAACAAGAGAGTGCTTTAAGAAATAAGGTTGACTCAACCAGAGAGTGCTTTGTTTGTCTTGTACAAAGCCCAAGATTGAGGCTGAAAGGGGTGACTCACCAAGAGAGTGGAAAAAAATTCTTTATACAAAGCCTAAGAGGAGGCTTGAAAAGGCTTGACTCAACAAGAGAGTGCTGGACTCAACAAGAGAGTACTGAAAAAGTGATGGTCTCAACAAGAGAGTGCCTTTTGAGGCTAATTCTACTGAGGAGAGTCATTATACAAAGCCTAAGAGGAGGTTGGCTTCTACTGAGGATTATTGAGATCCAGAGACAGGTCCAAAATAGGGAATCAACTCTTGCTGAGGATTACAGAAGAGTTGAGGTATCAGATGCCTTGAGGTTCTGATGATAAGCTCACCCTAACCGGGAAATTTAGGATGAAAGACTGAGTTTTAGATCCTAAGAGAGTTTTAACTCTACTGGAGATTGATTAAATGATCAGGGTTTTTTCCTGTGTTTGTAGGGAACTTGAGAATGTCTTTGAGATCCAAGAGGAGATTAGACTGTCTAAGTCTACTGATATGGAAGAGTTTGTCTTTGTATGATGCCCAAGAGGGGGCAGGTGTTTTAAGGGATGAGTGTCAACCCTAAAAATTGGTCTAAGGTTTTGACTCTTCAGAAAGACTGCTCTAACAAAGGATGAATAAGTTATGTCTTATACCTTTAAGAGGTTTTCAGGGTCCTTGTATTAAGCCCAAGAGAAGTTATGAGAACTTCTAAGAAGCCGGAGGGTCCTTGTACAAAGCCCAAGAGGAGGCGGGGATGCTTTTAGGAAGCAAGTGGGTCCAAACTTAAGAAAAGTTCAAGAAAAGTTTCACCGGGAATAACCTTTTCTTTAGTGAACAGTTCTAGGGTTTGAAGAAATTCAAGAGAGGTTTCACCGGGAATTAATCCTCTCTGGGGAAAATGAATTTCTTTGACAATTTTCTAATAGTGACAGTTTGAGAAAAGTTTCACCGGGAATAAAGCCTTTCTCTTTGTTCCATATTGTATAAGCCCAAGAGAAGGCAAGACTGTATCTGGAATTCCTATGGGGAACTAGTTTTGACTGTGTTGAAAGAGTGACCATTGGCTTTATCTAGTTCTAGACCTAATTGTCGGGGAAAACTCTAAGTAAGATGATATACAGGCATATATATACAGATGAAATATAGACTGTATGTAAAATAGGGTAGGAGGACTTACAGGTGAGCAAGCTTCCGGCATAAACATACATATATATATATATATATGTGCAAGTATGTAAAAGAAAGCTGATAAAACTTACAGGCGAGCAATCTTACATTGTAACAGTTGTATGGTTAGTTGTTCAAGAAATTAAAGAAAGTTTTGATAACAACTATGAATTTGAACCTAAATCAAAAGGGAAGATTGTTTTTGAAAAGATTGGGGCTTATACTCAAGGAGAGGCCCATGGAAAGACAGTGATCCCACCGTCGTTTTGAAGACTGTACTGGGACTTATATAATGACTGAGGCCCAAAAAAAGGTTTTGTGTACAAAGAGATGGGTCTTACAACTCAAGGAGAGGCCCAAAGGTTTAAAAAAATCAAATAAATGGGACTTACAACACAAGGGTAGGCCCATATGAAAATGTTTTAAAAAGCGACGATCGTGCCGAGATTTTGAAAACACAATGGGACTTATACAATGACTGAGGCCCAAAAAGGTTTCCTGTACAAATGGGTTGGGTCTTACACTCTATTATAGGCCCAAAGGTGTTTTGAAAAAGATTTTTGAGGGTGAAAATAATCAAAACCCTAATTTGATTTTAAAATGTATTTTAATTGAATAAAAATTCAATTAAAATGATCAAAATTAACAAACATGTGTGAATAAACAAGTTGTGATCTTGGATTAATTTTTGAAAAATCATGTTTCATTCATGCAATAATTTGAAAATTATTTGAATTTGTAAAGTCAATAGAAAGAAATATTTTTGAATGTTTAAAAACAAATAAAACATAATTCTTTGCAAAAATACTAAATATATGAAATAAATAATATTTTTGTGAAATTTTTATGGAATAAAATATTTTAACATTTTTGGGAATTTTCAAAAAAAGAACCAATAAAAAATAATTAAAATTGATAGAGAAATTAATTTTGGAATTAATTAAACAAAAACCATAAAAAATGAAAAATAGCAAAACATGGGAAAGTGATAAAATGGTCTGGGTGGGTGTTGAACCCACGACCTCAACAACAAACACACATGCACGCTACCACTGGGATGGTGATACATCCATGTATCAAAACCACCTCATTCAATACATAAGGGATGCCAAGTTCTAGGCCTGGCCAAGGCGCCATGGCCTGGCCCTTGCCCAAGGCAAGGCATAGTTTTGGCTCCATGGATTGGGACAAAATTTAGGTGCATCTGACCTAGAATTTTATGAGGAATCCAATGGTGCCCTTGGAATTTTCAGAAAATGTTTCCATTTTAAAATCCGATAGTGATTTCAAAATATGCCAAATTTTGCATGTTCTATGCTATCTCATGGTACAGGCAATAATAGCATAATAAATTGGTCCAAACAAAATACATATGATATGTATGAAAGGTTCATGATCAATGGACATCAAAGCAATGCATGATTTAGAGAGTTCAAGTTATGATGCACTTACCTCTTGAAGCTCCTTGTGCTATCTGTCAAGTTCCTTGTACCAGAAGTAATTCAATGCTTTGAACACTCGTAATTGATCCCTTAGAAGCTTTTAGGATGACCACAACCAGCTGGAATCCTCATGAATAAGTATAGGCCTTTTCTTGCAAAAGGGGCAAAAGTGGCCAAGATAGTAACTCTCTCAAATGGTGTTCCAGATTAGGGAAACCAATTGGGACAGTTTGAGGATGATATTTGGAGTGTGTTTGAGGCGTGATTTGGTTTTGGAAGTGACTGAATCAAGGCATGGCTTGAAAAAATGCAGAAAAGTCAAATTTTGAGGTTTTGGAGGTTGACTTTCTGATTTTGGTGTTTCAGATCACAAGTGAGTGTTTGAACAGCTTAGATATGACATATTGGATGTCTTTGGATCATGAGCTATGGTGTAATTGCTCTCTAACTCAAAAACTCAGAGATGACTTGCAAAAGAAGGTATTTTGGCCTAAAGAGAGAGATTTTGAGGAAAGCATCAGCTGTAGTGCTTTGGTGTACTCAAACTGAGCACAAATGAGCTCTATTTATAGTGCAACAAGTTTGTTTTGCAAGCAATAGTGAATGGCAGCTGGTACAGGCCTTTGGCCAATGTTGATCCAAGGGAATCTTTAGTCTCCTCTAACCATTGACTTGAGGTTAGGGCACATGCCTATAGTTCTTTGATTCAGAGCTAAATATTGACTCATTCAGTTAGGAATGTGTCAGTCCATGCCACCTTGATCCATCCATTAAATGCTTGGAAACAAAATTGGAGTCTTTTGCACTTTTTAGCCTTTTTAGGTTTGTTATGGCTATGTGTAGATTCTTGGACTTGGGAGGCTTGGGGATCAGATCACCCCCTTTAATTTTATCCTCTGATGTATCCAAATGGATGACAAGGCTTGGAGTTGTCCAATTTTGCCAAATCGAGTAAAATGCCAAAATCTGCCTTGTACAAGACAGTTGGAAATGGTGATTTTGAGGGAATCATATCTCCTTGCTTAAGTTGAGTTATAGGAGGCTCTTGTGCTTTTTAGAAATCCCTCATATGATACAATACATGTGTGCTCGTAGTTTATCTTGAAACTATTTGAATCGAACTGAAAAATCCTCATGAACATTAGTGTCCAAGGTTAGTAACTTAGGCAGATTTTCACTAAGTGTTGGAAAAGTGTCATTTTCTTCATTTTTGTCATTTTGATCAGTCCATAACTCAAAATCCATGAGGAATTGGAGTTTGAGGTAGTTGAAGCTTTTGCAGAGTGTAGGAAGATCTACAAATCAGGCTTTGGATCACTCAAAATGGTTGCTTAGATCAAAAGTTATGGTCCTTGGAAGTTGGTACCAAAACCATTTTTGTTCCATAACTTAGAAAAATTTTGGTTTCTCATGGTTGCCCCTTTTGCAAGAAACCTCACTTTTCTTGATTTTTCTTAATGAATGATGATCAATACCATACATTAACATTATTTTTTACTTAGGGGAACCATATTTATGAAAAAAATCCAAAAAGTCAAACTTGATTTTGTGCACAGTTGACTTTTTACCGGATGAAATCCAAACTGTGCGATCCTTTATGAAATCAAGTCCTTGACCTAAATCAAACCTAATGGATGGATTCCATAGGTGTTATAGGGTGTATTGAATCATGTCCCAAGGTTTGGGAGCATGTCTTGGTCAAAAGTCAAAGGTACAGTTGACTTTTCTCTTCAAAACCCTAATTGTGGTCCAGATGAAATTGAAACTTGTGAATCAAGCTTCTTGAATAAATCCATTATTGTAAATGGATCAATGTGGTGTATTTGAGGCCCTAAAATCATGTCTTGAGGTCTTGGCTCATGTATTGCATCAAAAGTCAACTTAGGGGTGAATTAGGTCAAGAAACCCTAATTCCTGATTTTTGGTAAATGCATCCCCTGAGGTTAAATTGACTTGATGATTGGGTCCATGAGGTCCCTTGGAGTATCTTGGGCTGTGCTTTGAAGCATTGGCTCATGCTCAGATGAAAATTTCCATCTGGAGGCCTTGGTCGATCAAAACCCTAATTTGGTGACACTGACGATCTAGAGGCTTGATCCACTTGGAATGTTGCAACCTTGTGCTTGATTCTTGATGTGGGAGTCCATTTGATCCCTTATGGGTGTTTAAGAGGTTTATATAAGTTGAAGATCATGTCATTTCTTGATTGATCCTTTGTCTAAGTGCTCTAAGAGGGCTTGAAACCCTAAGTCTTGATTATAGTGAATGCTCAACCAACTTTGAGGAGATTGATGAGGCATGATGGTTCATACATATTGTGATGATGATTTGCACAATGATGGGAAATCTTGGTGGTCAAAATTTGGGGTATGACACTCGTCCCTTTGAATGTCGAACATATTCGGTGATGCTCTAGGGGCTTGTACGCCTGCGAGCTTCGCGGGGAGCCCTCGCAAAGGTCCTCGACGGTGGCATAGGCATCAGAGTCATTTGTGGTGAATAAAGATGGGAAGTTCAGGGGCTCCTCCCCGGCCCAATCCTTGGGCGTTCGAGCATCACTGGTCTGCGCTACTGGTGAGTCGGGCTCGTCGTCAGTTTCGATGACCCCCTTGATCATCCTTGCAGCCATTTTTTACCTGAAAAGCAGAGAAAAACGGTGAATTCGACATTCTAGATCAAATCCACCCTTCCACCGCAAATCAAGTGAAATGGCGAGGAAAGGAGGCGAGGGGGGGGCGAAGAAAGCACGATGAAACTACCCGCGCATAATCGAAGATTTTCCTCGACATATACTCCCCCGACCACACTTTTTCGCGGCCACAAAGTCACGGAGAGACCTCCTGGCCGAGGTCGTCGATGCCTTAGCTAGACAGCAAGGCACGAACCCCCTAGAGGCCATCGACTAAGGTCCTCGAGACCTCCACCTGACGTCCTCGAAACCTTCATCCCACGTCCTCGGGATATTCATCTAACGTCCCTAGGACCTTCATCAGATCCCCGAGTTCTTCATCCTATGACCTCGGGAGATTCATCCCGTGTCCTTGGAACCTTTATTAGGTCCTCGGGTCATTCATCCCATCTCCCCGGGACATTCATCGAAATTTTAAAGGAGCCTCGCCATTTTCGACGGAAACTCTATGGTCTCCCCGAGAAATTCATCAGTTCGTCGGGGAAACCACTGTAGAACGCATTAAACAGAGAGAGGGGCCGAAAACTTACTTGAAACGGAGGTTGTGGATCTCCGGTGCGGCGGCGTATAGCGGAAGGACGACGATGAAAGCTGAAGAGAAAGAGAGAAAGCTTTGAGCAGAGAAAGCGGAAACGTGCAAATGGCACGAACTCGACTGCTATTTATAGGACTGTCACAGAACTCGAGGCGTCCCTAGGCACTTGAGTTCCCTACTCATAGCCGCCCTAGGTATTGATAGCGAGTGACGCGTGGCACTCAGGACCCCACGTGCGTCTTCTCATTTCCCTTTGTGCTTGCGTGATGAACGCGTCCGTCTCTTCTCATCTCCCTGCATCATTGGCCAGAAATGACCTTTAGGACCCCGGACGGACGTCAGTCCACGAGACTCCTGCCCGTTGAACATCCATGATCCTAACCGCCTGCATCTTCCACTAACTCAGGATTTCGGGCACGCTGCCCTACAAAGTGGATCTGGATCCCTGGCGAATGGGTTGTCCTTTAAGTCATTACTACAACTTTTCAGAGCAACGACTTGGGGGGCTCCTGTTCTGGACAGGGTCGATGCCTGCCCACCAGTCGGCAGGCCCAACCCAATGTCACGCTAAGCAGCCCATTAAGGCCCAATCCTCTCCCTCTTCGGGCACATCCAGATCCCATCATCGTCGAGCAAACACTACATGGCCCGGGGAGAGAACGAGCATCCTTCCCGCGTACTCCACATGCTCCCCCCGCGGGGACACGTCATAAGGTAACTACCCATCTCCGAAATAGTTGGTTAACCCTCTTTTCGGAGATCTCGGGGTAGTTACTCCCGGTAAAAGACCACGTGCTGGTCTTCCCTAAGCCATGTAAGCCCTGGCAGTTATCTGCATTGGGCCTAGTGATCCAACCCAGTGCAGATGGTCGTTGGCCTAGCGCTGGGGGAACACTATAAATACCCTCTTTCACTAGAGGCCCAGGTATTCTAATTCTCACTCTCACCACCTTTCTATACTTACTTGCTTCGTCTCTGACTTTAGCATCAGAGTACCTCGTAGGTATACCCCCCACTATTTCACCACCACCGGAGTTGCGAAGCTCACAACGTACAGTTGGCCACCGATCCAATTCTGATCAGGTACGATCAGATATTAAATGCCCTATTTTGGGAAAACAAATCTAGGTTAAAGAAGGTGACAATCATATTTATCCAAAAATAAATACATACTTAATTTAATATACTTACTCAAAATATGGTTTAACTTCAACATAGTTAAACAACACATGAACATGAACAAATTGCATTTCTTTTTCAGACAGCTAATGCACACTCATCTTTCCAGAAGGACAGTCGGGACGACCAAAAACTGGTAAGGTGAATTGACTTCTTTCACTAAAGTGAACTTCATTCCTTTATTATTCTCGGAGTCAGCATCATATGATTGAAATAATGAGAGTAAAAATGTGAAGCTTTTTGATGCAAGTAATGCACACATATTGATTCCTAAACTCTTGCCTTATTTTTCATTGATCGCTTTCAATCACCCATGAATCATTCAAATGGATACGTCCATCTATATTGAATAGGTCCACCAAGGTAAGCTTCATAAGCAAGATGCACAAGGAAATGCTTCAAAGAATCAAAGAAAATTGGCATAAATATTTGCTCTAACTTGCAGAGAATGACAGGAATATTTTAGTCCAATTTAATGATGTCATCTACTATTAAAGTTGACGCACAAATGTCTTTAAAAAAATTGACTAATCTTAGTTAGTGGGTTAAGAACATGCTTGGGAAGTGATCTGAATGCAATTGGAAGTAATTGTTCCATGAAAGTATGACAATCATGAATTTTCATTCCATGCAGCTTCCTAATTTTTCCGTCAGCACATCTTGCTAAGTTAGAAGAATAACCATCGGGCATCCTCAACTCATTTAACCACCGACATACTACTTTTTCTTTTTTGGGGAGTAATAATGTAACAAGCCTTGGGTTTTAATAATTTTCCATTTTGTCCAGATTTCAAACTCCAAGTCTTTTCGACACCCAATAATTTGGCCTAAAACCATCTTTCTCCAAGTGATGTTTCACTACATTTGGGTCACTAATTATATTTCAGCAACCACACTTTAAACACGAGCATCTTACCCCTCTTTCGCTTTGACAACATTCTTGAGCAAATGCATATGTGAGAAACGAAGCAACTCCTTCTTTAAAATGTGGTTTAAGCCCACGTCTTCTTGGATATGTTCTATCATACATCCAACTACGATAGAACTGATAATATTCATACTGCACATCTGCAACGTTGTTCATATTCAAATTTAAATTTAAAAAAAGGGAAATTGATCTATTGACAAACATATAACTATATTATGTTTCTAACTAACATATATTCATAACTAAATTATATATTCTTTACTAAATTTAATATGTTTCTTAAATTAATTTTAGAAATATTTTTTTATTAAAATATTAATATATTCAAAATAAATATATATATGTTACTTATAAATTTACATACTTTCCAAATATATATTAAAATATAATTTGATTTCTATAAAATTTAATTAATATTTTCTATAAATATATTACTAAATTATATTACATACTTTCTAAATAAAAATAAAATATAATATGTTTTTTAAAATCTATTCTTTTATGAAAATGTATAATATGCTTTTTAAACTACTCTTACAAATTTATATACAATAAAATACATTAACAATATTATTTTTTATATTTATACACTAAATAACATAAACAACATATATATTTTTATATATTAAATGATATAAACAACACATATAAACAACATATACATATTTATATACTAAATAATATATATATATATATATATATATATATATATATATATTGATCTTTCCGGTTGATTAGAATCTGAAGTGGGCCCGAGACTTCGTCTTCGATGCTGGAATCTAAGGAGGATGGGGGTGTATCTGCAAGACACTCTGATGCCAAAGTAAGAATCAAGATAGGAGAATGCAAGTACAAAGTAAGAATGTCTTCGGGTGATTTTGGAAACCTGGCCCTCTCAAAGGAGAGGGTATTTGTAATGCCCTCAGCGCTTGGCCATTGGTCCCTATTTTCGGGCCTAGTTATTCGCTCCCCAAAAATAGGTAACTGCCAGAAAGTAGCTGTTGCGACGGGCAGACATGCTCGGAACTAGCCGTTGCTTCGAGCAGGGGCGTGATTGCGGGTAAGCGCGTCGTGGTCGTTCCTGGATGGTTGAACCGTGCGTGACAGGCAGAGATGTGATGCCAACCCTCTTCGGATGAGGGGCAGAATAAAAAGTGCTTTCCTTTGCCCTAAACTGGCAGGGCTTAAACTATTGGGTCGTTCCGGGTGCAAAAGTGGATTGGGTCATGCCTAGCCATTGGATCAGTCTAGAACAGGAGCCCCCCAAGTAGTTGCTCCAGAGCATAAGAATGATGACTTAAGGGCAGTCCGTGATCCCGGGGAGGAGTAAGTGATCGGTCACCATTTCTACTAGTTTTCGTCAATTATTCGGCATGAATCCGCGAAATCGGTAGCACTTTGTTTTGTATTGTCATTGTTTTTCAAGTCAATTTTACTTGTCATATTTTATTCTCACATTTTATGATTTGTTGTTTTATTTCAATTATATTGCATTTTATGCTTTGGTTTGGTAGTTTTCGATGGTTTCAGGTATGAGTGGAAAAGCCCAAAGGACTCGTGCGAAGAAAATGGAAGTTCTGAGAATTTAGAAGAGTTTTTGGAAGGAAGCTGACACGGCCGGCAGTGTTGGCTGACACGGCCCGTGTCAGCATTGACGCTGATTTCCTGAATTTTTTCATATTTTCTCTATATATTAAGCTGTGGGGGTGATTTGGGTATTTCCAATCGATCTGAGTGAATTTTGACTATTTAGACTAGTTTTTGGAAGGAGAAGGGACTTTTGGCTTGGACGTACAATTTTACATTAGATTTTTTCATGCGATCAAGTGATCCGGAGGAGGGAGATTCTTCATGAGTTCCAACAATTGAAGATCAATTATATCCGATTACCATTGTAATGACTACTTTTTATATTGTATTTCTTTTTAATATTATTAATAGCTAAAACCCCCAATGTTAGGGGGTGTCCCTAAATTGAAATGTAATGAACCTATTTTGAATCATTCTATGAGATTATGCCTTTTCCTTTAAGATATTATTTTGCAATGTTCTTAATGCTTTTTCGATCGGACCAATTGAATTTGATTCACGATTAGGATTAGGTCGAAAAAACCACCCTAATGCTTTTGTAAAATAATATTGCGGTAGATATTGCTTAGGAATGAGGATACCCCGCAATAACCTTTAAAAATCTTGTCAGAACTATTGCTTGATGTTATTCTGAGATTGCTAAGGAATTAGCGTCAAGGGAGAATATCAAAGGTTTTTCTGTTAAGGAATTAAGGAAAAACACTAATAAGATTGGGTAAGCTAAGGTTTGAGGTATGTCTCTTTGAATAATAATTGGGTTTATTGCAGAGCAATTTATACACTTCTCCTAGCATGGCTTCTCATATTTGCTTAAGTCATTTTATTCATTCTGCTTATTTTCTTAATTGTTATTATAATTTTCAAAACAAACAAACCCTAAAGGCATTTTTGTTTAATCAAAATAGCATCTGCACTTATATTACACGCAGTCCTCGAGAGATCGATTCTGGGGATAACCCCAACTATTACTACATCGGTAAAAATAGTACACTTGTTATTTTTCCGATCAAGTTTTTGCGCCGTTGCCGTAGACTGCCAAATTATAAGTTCATGTGTTAATTTAATTGAAATTTTGTCACTCTGTGACTAAAATTTTATTTTTCTGTTATTTTTATTTTTTATTTTTTTACTTTTTATTTTTATTTTATAACTTTTGGATTATTACTGTTACTACTAATCTGCGTCTAACATTTTTATGCGAGGAGAACCCTCAGCAAATTTCAATTTTGACGCAGAAATCGAAAGAACTTTACACGCAAGGCGTAGACAAGCAAGACTGGCAGCTTTAGAAGCAAAACCGTCAGTCCAAACACCAGAAGAAGAAAAAGTTTCTGCTCACTCAGAACAATCAGATTCAGATTCAGAAACAGGTTCAGAGGCGGACAAAGATACTGTGATTATGGTTGGAAATCAACCAGCGGAGAGACTTCTGGGCGATTACGGTGGGACAAATGTATTGGCTGGTAGGTTGACCATCGTAAACCAACCGGTGAATCTGCCGAATTTCCAGCTGCATCCTAGCACCATCACTCAACTTGAGAGGAGACCTTTCACCAGAAAGGTTAATGAAGATGCCAACAAACATCTGCAAAGATTTCTGACTATGAGCACCACTCTTAAGATTGAGGGGTACACGGAGGAAGCAAAGAAGTTAAGAATATTTCCTTTCACTCTGGCGGAAGAGGCTGAAGAGTGGTTCTACTCGTTACCTGCTGGGAGTATTACCACTTGGGAAGAGATAGAGAAGGCATTTCTGAATGAGTATTTTCCGGCCTCTGTTTATATCCGAAAAAGATATGATATTGTGAATTTTAAACAGAAGGACGGAGAATCTCTCGGAGACGCATACAAGAGGTTCAAAAAGGTTTTGGTAGCCTGTCCGGCTCACAACATGGATCAAACTGAGTAGATGCAAGTGTTCGTCAATGGCCTCCGAATGAAAACTAAGCAACTTATTGATACAGCTGCTGGTGGATCATCCAACTTCACCACCGCGACTGGTATCAAGAAAATTATTAAAGATATTGCAGCCAACGAACATTTGGAGTTATATGATTGAAGTGTGAGTAAATCGGAGGGTGTGATTGACCTGAAGTTGAATAATCAAGTTGTGAAGGTAGAAGACCAGATTGCAACTGAGGTAGAAAGAAGACTTAAGAAGATGAATCTTGGTATTCAAAGTGTGGCACAAGTTCTAACTGGTCAACCCATGAGTTGTGAGATTTGTAGTGGACACCATTATACTGCACACTGTGTTGCGACTCCGCAACAAATTGAAGAGATAAAATTCCTGAAGCAGAATAATTCCTACGCTCAAACTTATAATCCAGTGTGGAAGAATCATCCTAACTTATCCTGGCAAGATCAAAATCAACAACAATACCCACAGCAACAACAAGCTCCCCGAAAAGCACAATGGGAGATTGCCATTGAGAAGATGGCCGCTCAAAGCTTCCAATTTCAAGAAGAGACAAGAAGTAATCTAAGGAACACAGGTGCTTCCATTAAAAATCTTGAAGTTCATATGAGCCAGATAGCACAACAATTAGCAAGTTCTCAGACACCAGGCGCCCTCCCAAGCGCCACAATACCCAATCCGAAGAATCATGAGAATGTCAATGTTGTTACCACAAAAATCCAGGAAGTTGCAGAAGAAGAAGCCAGGCCAACCGAAGAGAAAAGAAAATAAGCGGTTAAACCTAAGATCAAGTTACCGTACCCCTCAAGAGTGACAAAGAAGGAAAGACCAGAAAAAGACTTTGAGAAATTAAGCTCATTGGTAAAAAAGTTAGAGATTAATATGCCCTTCTTTGAAGCACTCGAACAAATGCCTCTATATAAGAAATTCATGAAGGAGGTCATTGGGAAAAAGAAACCTAGTGGCGAAGAGTTAAAGAGTATAATTGAGGAGAGCAGTGGGGGATCACAAGGTAGGAGAATTCCAATCAAACGGAAAGATCCTGGTTCTATATCAATCCCCTGTACCATAAAGGACATAATTTTTAAGAAAGTCTTGATTAATTCGGGTGCTAGTGTGAGCCTCATGACCCTCTCAATTTTCAAAAAGCCGGGTATAGAAAAAATAAGTGAAACGGGAACAAATCTTAAGTTTACCGACCACACTACCAAGCGGTCATACGGCCTAGCAAAAGATGTGCTTGTGACTATTGATAACTTCACATATCCAGTGGACTTTGAGATCATTGATCTTCCCGAGGATGAGGAGACGACTATCATACTAGGTCGACCATTCATGATGACTAGTCGGTGCAGTGTAGATATTGAAGCTGGCACTTTAACTTTGAAATATTTTGAAGAGGAAAAAGCCTTAAAAGTGTTGGAGCTCGAGAAGCAAGGTCAAGAGGAAAGTAATCACCCCTCAGTAGGAATGATCCGAACAGTGGGAAAAAGCAAAAGCTCAAAACCACTTCTTGAAAAAGTCTCTGGAATAATCCATCAGGTTGCAGCATTTGAGTCATCTATTACACCTAGCAAGACTCCAAAATCCAGTCAAGAAGTCAATAAGAGGAAAAAAACATCAAAGAAAGAAGAGAAAAAAACATCAAAGGAAGAATGTGGAAGTTGGATGTGAGTTGGATCACAATGTAGCTCTTATTCCTGAATCTGACCGGTGCTCTGTTGTGGAAAGGTCAAGCAACAAAACATGTAAGCTGAAGTACCCCCTAGCATTGGGGAGTAACCCTTCGAGCCATGCGACGTTAAAAGAAACGCTTCGTGGGAGGCAACCCACGGGTTTTATTTCTAAGAGTTTCTTTTGTTTTTATTGTGTTTCAAGTTTAATTAGGTACACTCATAGTCTTTCATAGGAGGGCGAAAAACAAATTTACAGTAGGCTGACACGGCCCCCCGTGTCAACTGACACTGCCCGTGTCAGCTCTACTGTAGGGCGAAAAAAAAAATTTGGTGGATTGAGGACAGAATTCTGACACGGCCCGTGTCTGGCATGCATGATTTTCATGTTTTATAACTTTTTCCCCCCTCAGTGAGGCTTTGTGAGTTACCCTCCCACGCTTGTTCTAAAATATTGAGATCAATGTTTGGTTCAAGTGTGGGGGGGATTTTATTGCTTTCAGTATTTTTATTCTTAGTTATTTCACTTTGTTCCGTTTGTTTTTATTTTGGTTGGTGTGTTTTGTTTTCGTGTGTTACAGATTGAAGGTATTCATGTCGGATGAATGAGGAGACTTATAGTTAGTGGATGAAAAGGCACAACCCATACTTGCTCTCTAGGAAACCCCCAAAAGTTGGTACTGCGGAGGTGGATGATTGGACGCGACTTTCCAACACTGGACTAATACGGGAGTACTGTGCACCTGAGATGAAAATGAAGCGACATTACACTAGAGGTACCTTGGAATTTGTCAGTATGCCAAACATGGTGAGGATCATAAAAAGCCAAACACCTTATCATCATGAGAGTTCGTCAGGTATGTCTCTGTCACTCTTAGTTTGCATACTCGTCTGTTGGGATTTCAATGCACACATATACACACTGAGGCACTTGTTTGTTTTTAACCCTGAGCCTTTCCAGCCTACCCTTTTATGTTATCCTTCGTTAACCCCCTCGAACCTTCTTCCTTTTGTTTGTTTATTAACCGTATAATTAAACCATGAGCCCAAACACTCCCTCACCCTGCTCAGATAAGTGTTGTTGATTTTTAATCTGTGAAAAATTCTAAGTTTGGGGTTGGGATACCTTTAAGAACTAGGTAAGTGCAAAAATAAAAAGAAAGAAAGAAAGAAAAGTTTTGAAAAAGAAAAAAAAAAGAGAAAAAAAAGAAGAAAAAAAAGAGAAGTAGAATAAAGCACTTACCTAGAGGAGGATTTAGTTTGAAGAAGTCAAAAAGTAAGCTCAAAGAAACAATTGAGTGTAAACTAAAGAATCCTAGTAAAATGGTGTCTGATACCCTTGATTGTGAAACAGAACAAATACCATAATGATTAGAATGACGACACTGAGTCTGAGCTAAAAACCAATTGTTTTTCCATTTTGTTTGTTTATCCCACCTTGTCCCTAAGCCCCGTTACAACCATAAAAGCCCTCAAAAAGTGTGAGTTGTGTGCGTTTGAGATGAAAATAGATGTTGTTCAAGCTTATGAGTTGACTTTGCATGCTATGATTATTGAGTGTAAACACTGTAACCCGAGGGATTTGGTGAGAGTGTGAAAAGCTGACAGGCAAAGAGGTACTTTCATGTGGAAGTGTAGCGGACTGTCAAAATTTAGGTAAGAAGGAAATGTTGAAAGAAAAGTGGAAAGATAGTCGCGAAAGATCTCAGCGGTGTTGTGGTAAGAAAATTTTGATTAATTTGGGGGTGACCTTTCTACTGTCTCGAGCATTAATTGAGGACAAGCAATGAGATAAGTTTGGGGTTTTGATCGTCACCATTTCTACTAGTTTTCGTCAATTATTCGGCATGAATCTGCGAAATCGGTAGCACTTTGTTTTGTATTGTCATTGTTTTTCAAGTCAATTTTACTTGTCATATTTTATTCTCACATTTTATGATTTGTTGTTTTATTTCAATTATATTGCATTTTATGCTTTGGTTTGGTAGTTTTGGATGGTTTCAGGTCTGAGTGGAAAAGCCCAAAGGACTCGTGCGAAGAAAATGGAAGTTCCGGGAATTTAGAAGAGTTTTTGGAAGGAAGCAGAGGATGCCTGGACCTAAAATTCAACAATCATGGAAAAATATTGGGCAACCAAGTTTCTTATCTATACTATGTTGTAGTTCTCTTCATTAGCTTTCTGACGCTTTGAACGGGGACCAAAACAGACTTACGGATCAAAAGTTATGATCGAAACAATTTCGGTTATAAAATCCAGCAAGCTGACACGGCCGACTGTGTTGGCTGACACGGTCCGTGTCAGAATTGACACTGATTTCCTGAATTTTTTCATATTTTCTCTATATATTAAGCTATGGGGGTGCTTTGGGTTTTTCCAATCGATCTGAGTGAATTGTGACTATTTAGACTAGTTTTTGGAAGGAGAAGGGACTTTTGGCTTGGACGTACAATTTTACATTAGAGTTTTTCATGCGATCAAGTGATCCGGAGGAGGGAGATTCTTCATGAGTTCCAACAATTGAAGATCAAATTCATCCGATTACCATTGTAATGACTACTTTTTATATTGTATTTCTTTTTAATATTATGAATAGCTAAAGCCCCCAATGCTAGGGGGTGTCCCTAAATTACAGTGTAATGAACTTATTTTGAATCATTCTATGAGATTATGTCTTTTTCCTTTAAGCTTTTATTTTGCAATGTTCTTAATGCTTTTTCGATCGGACCAATTGAATTTGATTCACGATTAGGATTAGGTCGGACAAACCACCCTAATGCTTTTGTAAAATAATATTGCGGTAGATATTGCTTAGGAATGAGGATACCCCGCAATAACCTTTAAAAATCTTGTCAGAACTATTGCTTGATGTTATTCTGAGATTGCTAAGGAATTAGGATCAAGGGAGAATATCAAAGGTTTTTCTGTTAAGGAATTAAGGAAAAACACTAATAAGATTGGGTAAGCTAAGGTTTGAGGCATGTCTCTTTGAATAATAATTGGGTTTATTGCAGAGCAATTTATACACTTCTCCTAGCATAGCTTCTCATATTTGCTTAAGTCATTTTATTTATTCTGCTTATTTTCTTAATAGTTATTATAATTTTCAAAACAAACAAACCCTAAAGGCATTTTGTTTAATTGAAATAGCATCTGCACTTATAATTACATGCAGTCATCGAGAGATTGATTATGGGGATAACCCCAACTATTACTACATCGGTAAAAATAGTATACTTGCTATTTTTCCGATCAGTAAGCATGGTCGACACTTGTTACTGAGATGAGGTCGTTTCGTGATGCTCGAGGATATATGTGCCAGGGGAACCCGAAATGTTGTCCTGTGTGTCCGGCGAGCAGGGAGTCCAGCGGTCGATGGGACTTGAAGGGATTGAGTGTTACGCATGCATCAAGCCATGCGTCGTAGTTAATGTGTAATGATGGCTATGCTGGGATTATAATGATGCCCCTACATCTTCCTAGGCACGTGTGTGCTCGGGCACGTGCTTCTGACTTGTCTATAAATAAATAGAGGAAGCGTTCATTTTCACTTTTCGCTTCTCTCTCTTCTTTTGCTGTCGCCGTCGTTCTCCGCAGCAACATAGCCGTACGGGCACCGACCAAACTTATCTGACCATAATTTCTTTCTCTTTGTCCACGTAAGTTTATGATCCTTTTTTGTTTTACGCAAGCTTTAGTCTCATTTTGCTTAGATTTGCATGCGGTTAGGACGAGAAACTGGGTAGATTAGGTACATTCCGGCGGATGTTGGTGTCTGGCGGTGGTTGAGCCATTTTCTACCGCCAGCACCATCGTCGAAGTGTTAGAAACTTAGGTTTTTCTGTTGATTCCGACGCTGTTACGACGACGAATGAGTTTGTCGCTGGTGGAACTTATGAAGTTTCCGGTGTACTTATGAGTTTTTTGGTAGATCTTCAACGAAATTATGGGTAAAGTATCGGGGAGGATCTCCCTGTGAAGGTTTAAGGGATTGCCATGGAGAATCTCCTCACACCTTCATTACGCTGTTTGAGTAAGGGCTTAGGTCGAGGACGTGTTCCTCGGGCCTTCGCGTGCCCTTTCACTTAACTAGCGGTGGAAGGGCTTAGGTAAAGGGGATGTCTGGAAACACTGAGGACGATGTTATGCTCGAGCAAGGAGCTGTCCGGTGAGACCACTTTAGGGGATGACAGATCTTAGGAAACCGTTTCCGAGAGTCCCGGGGAGAAATGGATTGCCTCCGAGCCTCGGGAGCATGCCTCACTCTTTGCCTTCTATACTCAGGATGCCTTCGCGATGGTGGGGGACTAGGAAGATTGGAAGGTCCACTTTCCAGGGGAGGATGATTGGATATGCTCGGCTTACGACATTGAGCATTTTCCCATGTACGAGTATGTTTTTAAGGAGATGGAGATGAGGCTGCCCTTTACAGATCTTCAGGTGGCAGTTTTCGGTCATCTGGACTTGGCGCCCTCTCAGCTCCATCCGAACTCGATCGCCTTTATCCGAGCATTCAAGATTACCTGCGAATACTTGAAGATTGGAGCCACTCCCCCCTCTTCTTTACTGTCTTCCACCTCCAACGCTAGGTCGTGTAATGGCAGTTTGGATGGGTTTCCCTGAAGCAGGGGAGAAAGCTATTCAAAGCCTTTTCAGAGTCTATCAGGATGTTCAAGGAAGGGTACTATGTAGTGGAGCCAGTTTCGGAGAGGGCCAAAGACTCTTCGTTTCTCTGAGAGATCTTTACAGATGAAAATGGGGAGCCCCTTCTCAACGAGAAAGGCATGGTAAAAGGGCGTCGGTGTAGCGAGCGATTTTGGACGCGGTTCTTAAGCGCTGGTCGCTCTCTGCGGTTGAGCTTACTACAGGTCGATTCATTTTTTATCCTATTAAAGCTGATGAAGGAAGGGAAATAGATGTCTCCAATTAACCCTGCTTTGCATACTGAGTTTAAACAGCGGTCTGTTAGGTTACGGATGCGATCAATGTGGTGGGGCCTTTCTTGTGTTATTTTGACAGACAGGTTTCTAGCGGGGAACAAGGATTAGGATGTTAGGACTGATGCTTTTTGATAGATATATAAGAGTATGGGATTTAGGGTTTTTGTTTAGTGTGCTCGCTGAGATTTTTCTTTCAATCTTATGCCTACGTATTCCCGTTTACCGAAACAGGGAAATCAGAGCGTTCGTAGGAAATGGTTGTTTTTTTGGTGTCTTGTTCGAAGCCCAAGACGTGAAGCGAAAGGTAGTTGGTATCTTGTTCAAAGCCCAAGATGTGAAGCTGAAAAGTGGTTTGTATCTTGTTCAAAGCCCAAGATGTGAAGCTGAAAGGTCTATTTGTATCTTGTTCAAAGCCCAAGATATGAAGCTAAAAGGTCTCAACTTTAGAGAGAATTTGTCATCTCTAAAGAGGGGTTTGTCTGTTACGGCTGTTTTATAAAGGAGAATTACTTTAACCAGGATATGTGAATCCGACAATGCCATAATTTCCTTTATAGGGGATTTTAACCTGAAGGAGAAGACTTTAACTCAGTGTAGAGCAATGCTATATTTCCTTAGGAATTTCTCATGCTAAAAGAGGGACAGTGGCATGGATGTAGATGATCCAGAGGCTTGCCCCTTACAGCAATTAGATGAAAGGGAAGGAGTTGTTGATGTTTGTGTACTGCGAACGAGGCACAGCTTTGATGCTAAAAGGTTAATTGGATCAACCAGTGGTTTTTCTTATATAAAGCCTAAGAGGAGGCTAGTATGTGTCTCGTACAAGGCCTGAGAGAGGCTAAAAGGTTTTTGACTCAACGAGGGAGTCTTTTGGTATCTCGTATAAAGCCCGAGATGGAGGCGATTTGACTCAGCAAGAGAGTTTTTGTATCTCGTACGAAGCCCAAGGTGGAGGCTAACATTTGTTTGGCTCAATAAGAACCTTTTTGTATCTCGTATAAAGCCCGAGATGGAGGCTAAACGTTGTTTGACTCCGCTGGGGAGAATCATTGTACAAAGCCCAAGAGAGAGGCTATGGTTACTGTTTCAGTAGAGTGATAGGTCCAGTATGCTGATTTAAAGAGAAAATCAGTTCTTATATGAACAACACTATACTCGAGGATTTGATTCGAGGATCCGGGCTATTCCTGTTCTTTAAGGAATTGGGAAATCCGAAGGGTATTGAGACTGTCCGAGTCTACGGGTTTTCTTTCTTTTTAACGAAGGGGTCACTTGAGAATGTCTTTGAGACTCAAGGAAATTAGACTGTCCAAGTCTAGAGTTTTATCTTTTGTACTGTGCTTTGAGAAACAGTAGTAGACTCTATGAAAGGACTATTCTATGCAGATGACTAATTTTTGTTCCTATACCTCTAGGAGGTCGTCGGGACAATTTGTACGAAGCCCAAGAGGAGGCTGGAAGCTTTTAAGAAGCCGACGGGTCCTTGTACGAAGCCCAAGAGGAGGCTATCATTCCCGGAGGAAGAGATCATTATATGAAGCCTAAGAGGAGACTGTGAATACTTCTAAGAAGTCGTAGGGTCCTTGTACTAAGCCTAAGAGGAGGCGAGGTTGCTTTTAGGAAGCCCGTGGGTCCTTGTATAATGCCCAAGAGGAGGCCGATGCTTTTAAGAAGCCGATGGGTCCCCAAACCCCGAGAAATTCAAGGCAAGCTATCCATAAGGAATAGATCAAGTCAGGAAAGTCCGAGAATTTGGAAGAAACTCAAAGATGCCATTCACGGAGAATACATTCATCTCTGGGAGTAGAGTTTTTTGACAATTCCTAATGAGGACAGCCGAAGAGAAGACTGTATCTGGTGATCCTATTGGGGATCTAGTTGTCTATTTCTATGAATAAACGAAACGGCGTCACCTAATTCTAGACGTAGCTGCCGGGGAAACTCTAAATATCTATATTATTATTACACAGTTGATATGAGTTTATGAAAGAAGACTTACAGTGAAACAGCCCCATAATACAATTATATGTATATGAAAGCGGTAAATGAAAGCGATAACCACTTACTCGGTTGTAGAGCTTCCATGCTGTTTGGTTAGTTGTTCAACAAAGAAAGATTGAAAACAATAGTATATTCAAAATCAAAGGAGAAAATGCTTTGAAAAAGAAAGATTTGGGGCTTACAGCTCAAGGAGAGGCCCAGGGTTTTATCAGTGAGCGCACTGTTTGAATTTGTACAGAGGAACTTATACAAGTGATTGTGGCCCAAAATGGTTTTCTGTACAAAGGGATGGGTCTTACACTCTCTCAAGAGGCCCAAAAAGTTTAAAGAAAAAGAGTGGGGCTTATAACACGAGGGTAGGCCCAGATGATTTTTTGTTTGAAATGGCGATCGCGCCGAGATTTTCTTTCAAAAATTAAGTATTGACCTACAAAATAATTAGAAAGCATTAAAAGTTGCAAAATCAAGGTGGAAAAAATATTTTAAATGTAAAAAACAATTAAAACATTAATTCTTTGAAAAAATATCAATTATATAAAATAAATAATATTTTTGGGATTTTTTGGGAAAATAAAATATTTTAACATTTTTGTGAATTATTAAAAAAAGAATCAACTCAAAATCACTAAAACTCAGAGAGAAATTAATTTTTGAATCAATTAAATAAAATCACAAAATTCAAATATTCAAATATTCAAAAAATGGCGCCAAGAACACCCAAGAACACGCGCGTGTTCTGGGTTTGCCCATATTTGCATTTTCTCTCCAATCTCACTGAATACTTGATTATATCATGCAATCCACATACCAATCAACTCGTTTCAACCTCACGATTATGTCTATGGTATTTAATTTCATTTAAATTAAACATATAACAAGAAATCACGAAAAATCTCAAGAACCCTAATTTCTGCATGAAGGCTAGGATTTTTGATACACGATTCAAACAATACAATTAGTTGAGGGGAAACATTCCATGCATGATTATGAACATATGGCCAAATTATTGTGCAGCAAAAATTGCATGGATCATAGAGTTAGAAGAGCTCATGCTTACCACTTGCAGCTGGTGATCGTGATTTGTGTTGGAGGTGTTACAGCTAGGTTCCAATGATCTGGATAGCTTCCCTAGGTGCTGTGGAGTGTGTATGAATGCTTGGAATGGATTGAAATGGTCTGGAACTTGAGATGGTACCCCAACTGCAAATCTGTCAAGAACTTGAGCAATTGGCTGGTGATTTTCTGAAATCTGTGTTCCAGATGTTATGTGAGTGTTTGGATCACTTCTATATGATGTATGTGAGGTGTGTGTGTGATTGGTTTGATTGGAAAAGCTCTCAAACTCAAAACCCGATAGTGACTTGCCTTAGAAGGCAAAATTGGAGTGAAAGAAGAGATTTTGAGGAAAGCATCTGTTTGATGGCTTTGGTGTACTCAAACTGATCATAATTGAGCTCTATTTATAGTAGAGCAAGTTTGTTTTGGGATCCACAGTGAATGGCAACTACAGTAGGTGTTTGTTCAATGTTGGCCAATGGAAATCCAAGTCTCCTCTAGCCATTGACTAGAGGTTAGGGCACAGGGCTGTGGTTCCCTTGGTCTTGGATAAGTCTTGACTGAATTCAGTTGAGAATGGGTCAGTCCATGCCACCTTGATGCTTCCATTGAATGCTTCAATCCAAAATTGGAGTCTTGTCCCTATTTTGGCCATTCTAGGTTCAACATGCTATTTCTTGTTCCATGGACTTTGGAGGCTTGGCTCAGTGATTGTCCCCTTTAGATTCAATCCTCGGATGTGTCCAAGTGGATAGGAGCATTTGAATTTGGCTGATTTTGGTAAATCGAGCAAAATTGCAAATTCTGCCTTGCCTTTGCAGATTTCAGCAAGGCAACTTGCCAATGTCATATCTCATGGTGTAAGTTGAATTTGGTAATGTTCTTGACCATTTTGGAAAGCCCTTACATGATACAACAATTGTTTGAACATGTTTGGTTTTGATCTCTTTTGAATCCAAGTGAAAAATCCCCCTACATTTGGCAAAAAGTAAGGCAAAATCTGACTTAGTGAAATTTTCACTAAGTGTTGGAACAAAGTGTTTTCTCTTGATTTTGATCACTCCATAACTCAAAATCCATGAGGAATTTGGACATAGGTCAGTATGAAGCTTTTGTAGAGGACAATGAGATCTACAAATCAAGCTTTGAATGGGGCACAATGGCCTTGTGGTTTAGGAGTTATGGCCCTCCAAAGTTGGTGCATTAGTGGCACTTTTTCATGACTTAGAAAAATTTCTAAGTTTTATGGTTACCCCTTTTACAAGTTATCCAACTTTTCTTGATTTTTCTTGATGAATGATGATTCAAATCATACATTAACATCATTTTAGGGTTAAAAATCCATTTTGGTGAAAAATCTCAAAAAGTCAAAGTTGACTTTTGTGCACAGTTGACTTTTTATCAGATGAATTCTAAACTGTGCAATTCTTCAGGAAATCATGTCCTTGACCTAAATCAAACTTGATGGACATGTTCCATGGGTGTTATAGGGTATATTGAATCATGTCTTAGGGCTTGGGAGCATGTCCTGGTCAAAAGTCAAAGTTACAGTTGACTTTTTCCTTAAAACCCTAATTGTGGTGCAGATGAAATTGAGACTTGTTGCTCAAGCTTCTTGGATTAATCCATTATTCCAAATGGATCAATATAGTTCATTAGAGACCCTCAAACCCTCTCTTGAGGTCTTGGCTCATGGTTTGTCCCAAAAGTCAACTTAGGGGTGAATTAGGTCAAGAAACCCTAATTCCTGATTTTTGATGAATGCATCCCCTGAGGCAAAATTGACTTGATGATTGGGTCCATGAGGTTCCATGGAGTATATTAGGTTAGGTTTTGGATCATTGGCTTGTGCCCAGATGAAAATTTTCCATCTGGAGGCCCTGGTCGACCAAAACCCTAATTTGGTGACACTGTCGATCTTGAGACTTGATCCACCTAGAAGGGAGCAACCTTGTCCTTAATCCTTGAAGTGAGAGTCCTCTTGATCCATTGTGGATGTTTGAGAGGTTAGACAAGTTGAAGATCATGTCATTCTGTGATTGATCCTTTGTCTAAGCACTCAGAGAGGGCTTGAAACCCTAATTTTGATTGTAGTGAATGCTCACCCATCTTTGGGGAGACTGATGAAGTATGATGGTTCCTCCATATTGTGATGATGATTTTCAAAATGATGGGAAATCTTAGTGGTCAAAATTTGGGGTATGACAGATGCCCCTATTTAATCTTCTTGGACACGAAGGTGTGAATGACGAAGGTATTCGGGCATTTGGGGTGCAAGAGGATTAAATATCAGAATACCTGAAATTTTGATGGTGGTTATGAATGATAGCTTACGCATTCATCTTCTTTTGCTAAGCAATAATGCTTAGAAAAGGTAAACTTCCCCTCGATCCTGGTCTTCAGCCAAGGAGCTGGTCTCAGTTTTCTTTTGAAATAAACCTCCCCTCGATCCTGGTTTCCTACCAAGGAACTGGTCTTAGTTTCCTTTGTAAATTTACCCTCAATCCTGGTTTCCTACCGAGGAACTGGTCTTAGTTTCTGATGTAAACTTCCCCTCGATCCTGGTTTCCTACCCAGGAACTGGTCTTAGTTTCTTTTGTCAATAAACTTAATTGACAAGGGACGCTATGCGTAGCGGTTTTCCTCAAACTTCTCGCCGAATTTTCCAGGGGAGATGCCATTTGATAGAAAAACTTTGATGTCAGACTCGCTGGGGAACCCAGTCGTCTGAGTTGTAGAGTTGCACAAACTTCTCTGTTGGAGACGCCATTTGTTTCTATTGGGGAAAGCGAGTCTCTTGAGAGGCTGCTTCTGCGTGGGATCTTACATCATACTTTTCTCGGGATCTTTCTGGAGAAATACCATATGATGGGGTCCAATTTTGAGGTGCCGATGACCTTTTCATCAGTGGGTTTTTCGGAGAAAAACTGCCGTATTGCCGAATCTCTGATTAGGAGGCTTTCTCTGTGGATTTTCCTTAATCCGGGAAAGCAAGGGTATCATCTTCAATGGCGAAGAGTGATGTTAACTGAGGGCTTCTCTAGTTTTTCAGAGGTTCAAGTGATCAAAGTGGTCGAGGACCCAACTTCAATCCAGAAATAAAACTGGAGGAGAGAGAATGTTCGAACGTAGCGTTTCCTGACGAGGCAAGAACTGACGACTCGATTGAGGGAACTTCTATCACTAGGGGACAAGACCGACTAGAGTGATAGTGATGCAATATGAAATGTGAATGCAAATCAATAATGCATGACGTGTGTATGTTTATGCTGACAAAACTGACGCGACATACAAACTGACAGGTGAACACGACTGGATACTCGGCCATCGCGGGGCGAAGAAGTACCGTTGGTTCAGAATAGCAATTCCACCTTGCTTAGGAGAGATAGTCCCTGCGGGGAATACCGTTGATCGGGCTTAGGAGATAAGAACTCGGCCGAGGCGTGTCAGACGAAACAAGGTCTCTGACACAGTTGATCCCTTCATTCAGGCGTACTGGGTTAGAAGGAGTACTTTGATTCTGCACTTTGAAGTTCGATTACTTCTGGAGAAGTGACCGATGTTCTTCTGATGTTCAACAGTGGAAAGAAAGTGCCGTCTTTATTAAAAAGCAGAAAAAGTTTCAACAAGTAAATTCATTTTTGTTTTATTTCAAGAATCGTTAATCATGTTAACAACGTCGTTCTGTAAAGCTAAAACAAATAAGAACTATAAACAAAAGCACAAAGGCTCAAATTTTATTGATGAGATGGAGATCAGCCAAACGCGTGATTCCAAAGAGTATATACAAAGTTTGAAAATGGTAATTTACAGGGAAAAGGGCTACGTTGAAACGTAACGACCACTATTCTTCTACCAACTTTGAATTCGGGACATCCTGAGCTTCTGTCGAAGATGACCTTGACTGGAGTTTTCCTCCGATGGATGGTGTAACTGCTGCTGTGGGACTTGCCTCTGTTGAACATAGTTACTTGCCATTATCCCTAATTTTTTCCTGGATTGTACTTTGATGTTTCTAATCCATCGGGATGATTTTTTTTTATGTCTCTAACTTTTGCCTGGACCGCCCTTTCGGGTTTTCAATCCACCGAGACGTTTTTTTTTTAGTTTAGGCGAAGTATTTCTTGACTACATCAACATTCGTGGGGTAGGCAAATTCCTCTCCGTCCATGGTTGCAAGTCTCAAGGCGCCGCTTGAGAAAGCTTTCGTGACCACATAGGGGCCATCATAATTCAGAGTCCATTTACCTCGTGAATCAGTGAGAAATGACTGGATCTTCTTGAGCACGAGGTCTCCTTTTCTGAAGACATGAGGTCGGACCTTTTTGTCAAACGCCCTCTTCATTCTCTGTTGATACAACTGACCGTGGCATAGTGTTGTGATTTGCTTCTCCTCGATCAGATTCAATTCGTCGTGTCGGCTTTGACACCATTCAGCTTCGGTGAGCTTAGCTTCCATCAATACTCGGATTGACGGGATCTCTACTTCTATAGGGAGCACTGCTTCCATGCCATACACTAGAGAGAAAGGGGTAGCCCCTGTTGAAGTGCGGACAGATGTGCGATAACCGTGAAGAGCAAAGGGTAGCATTTCGTGCCAATCTTTGTAGGTTACAACCATCTTTTGAACGATCTTCTTGATGTTCTTGTTAGCCGCTTCTACCGCTCCGTTCATCTTGGGTCGGTAGGGAGATGCGTTATGGTGTTCGATCTTGAACTCTGCACACAACTCTTTCATCATCTTGTTGTTCAAGTTAGATTCATTATCAGTAATGATCTTGCTTGGAACACCATAACGGCAGATGATATTGTTTTTGATAAATCGGACCACCACTTGTCGGGTTACATTGGCGAATGACGCTGCTTCGACCCACTTGGTGAAGTAGTCAATGGCTACTAGGATGAACCAATGTCCGTTTGAAGCCTTGGGCTCAATCATGCCAATCATGTCGATTCCCCATATGGAAAAAGGCCACGGGGAAGAAAGAGCTTTGAGATGTGATGGCGGTACATGAATTTTGTCGGAGTATATCTGACACTTGAGACACCTCCTCATGTACTTGTAGCAGTCGGATTCCATGGTCAACCAATAGTACCCTGCTCTTAGAATTTTTCTCGCCATTGTGTGTCCGTTGGTATGAGTGCCAAAGGACCCTTCATGAATTTCTTTCATAAGCATGTCTGCTTCTGGTCTGTCGACGCATCGGAGCAAGACCATATCAAAATTTCTCTTATAGAGAGTGTCCCCGCTCAGGAAGAAGTTTCCAGCCAATCTTCTGAGGGTTTTTCTGTCTCTTCTGAGTGCCCCAGATGGGTACTCCTGTTTCTGAAGGAAGCATTTGATATCGTGATACCAAGGTTTGTCATCTATGACTGCTTCAATCGTGAAGATGTAAGCGGGCCTTTCAAGGCGCATTATGTCGATCTTAGGTAGGTCGTTCCATTGACCTACACTAATCATGGAAGAGATGGTGGCCAATGCATCAGCCATGTGATTCTCCTCTCGAGGGATGTGATGAAACTCAACTCTGTTGAAGAAAGGTAGCAACCTTCTTGCGTAGTCTTTGTAAGGGATCAATCCTGATTGGTATGTGTTCCAATCTCCTTTTATTTGATTGATAATCAAGGCTGAGTCGCCGTATACGTCCAAGTTTTTGATCCTTAAATCAATTGCTTCGTTGAGACCCATAATACAAGCTTCGTATTCGGCCTCGTTGTTCGTACATTTGAACGTAAGTCGAGCGGTGAAAGGAATGTGGGTACCCTGAGGGGTAACAATGATTGCCCCAATTCTGTTTCCGTAATGATTAACTGCTCCGTCAAAGATAAGTCCCCATTGGGAACCTGGTTCTGGCCCTTCACTGGGTAGCGGTTCATCGCAATCTTTCATTTTTAAATACATGACATCTTCATCTGGGAAGTCAAACCCGATTGATTCTTGATCGTCAATCAGTTGATAAGCCAAATGATCGGCTAAAATACTTCCTTTAACGGATTTCTGAGCGTGGTACTCTATGTCATATTCTGATAACAACATCTGCCAACGGGCAATTCTTCCCGTGAGAGCAGGTTTTTCGAAGACATACTTGATTGGATCCATTTCAGAGATTAACCAAGTAGTGTGACGAATCATGTATTGGCGAAGACGTTTGGCTGCCCAAGCCAAAGCATAGCAAGTTTTCTCAAGCATCGTGTACCGAGATTCGTAGTCGGTGAATTTCTTGCTTAGATAGTAGATGGCAGACTCTTTCCTTTTGGTTTCGTCTTGTTGGCCAAGTACACATCCCATTGAGTCCTCTAAGATTGTGAGGTAGATGATCAGTGGTCTTCCTTCCACTGGAGGTGATAGAATCTGAGGATTCAACAGATATTCCTTGATACTGTCGAAGGCGGTTTGACAATCTTCTGTCCAAACGCAACTCTGGTTCTTTTTGAGTAATTTGAAAATTGGGGCACATGTGGCGGTCATGAGGAATATGAATCTGGAGATGTAGTTCAAACGTCCCAGGAATCCTCTGACTTGTTTTTCAGTTTTCGGAGAAGGCATTTCTTGAATGGCCTTGACCTTGTCAGGATCAACCTCAATTCCTTTCTGGCTGACGATGAACCCTAATAGTTTCCCTGAACGGACACCGAAGGTGCACTTCTTGGGATTCAAGCGGAGCTTGAATTTTCTTAAACGTTCGAACAATTTTGACAGATGTTCAACGTGTTCACTCTCTGTTTTTGATTTTGCAATCATATCATCGACATATACCTCGATTTCTTTGTGTATCATGTCATGAAACAGAGTAGTCATGGCCCTTTGATAGGTTGCCCCGACATTCTTCAAACCGAACGGCATTACCTTGTAACAAAAGGTGCCCCATGGGGTAATGAACGAAGTTTTCTCCATGTCTTTCGGCGCCATTTTGATCTGATTATAGCCTGAGAATCCATCCATGAAGGAGAAGACTTTCAACTTTGTTGTATTGTCTACCAGCATGTCAATATGTGGTAAAGGAAAGTCGTCCTTTGGACTAGCCTTATTCAGATCCCTGTAATCAACACACATTCTGACCTTTCCGTCCCTTTTGGGAACGGGTACAATATTGGCTAACCATTGAGGATATTCTGATGTGGCGAGGAAACCTGGGTCAATCTATTTCTGTACTTCCTCTTTGATTTTGATGGCCATGTCCGGGTGAGTGCGTCTCAACCTTTGCTTTACTGGCGTACATTCCAATCTTAACGGTAAATGATGTTCCACGATGCTGGTATCCAACCCTGGCATATCCTGATAGGACCAAGCGAATACATCGGGAAATTCTTTGAGAAGCTTTATCAAACCCTCTCTGGCAGTTGGACTGAGCAGTGCCCCAATCCTGATTTCTTTTCTCTCTTTTTCTGAACCCAAGTTTATTGTTTCCAACGGCTCTTTGTGAGGTTCAATGGACCTTTCCTCTTGTCTGAGTAATCGGGAAATCTCTTCTGTAATTTTGTCGTCATTTTCTTCTTCAGCCTCGAATACCGGGAACTCAAAGTTGGGAGAAGGCATCGGATCGTATGTTTCAACGGGGTTTAAAACAAGCAATCTGCATGACGTGATGATTCGTGTTTAGAAGAGATAGAGAAAATGCAAGTGTGTGCAGTGTTTTTATTTTATTACTGCTTGTTTTTATTTGAATTATTTTTTAGGATTACCATTTTCTGAGAAAAAGCAAAAAGAGAAAACAGCAATTAATGCAGAAATTACAGAACGACGTTATTTTATTAATGAACAAGTCGATCCTTGAAACTACAGCCCTATAAAACAAAACTTTGTCGCTTTGGGCGAAGCGAAGAGGGAAATTTACAGAAAACGAGCCCTATTAAAACATCTGTTTCACCTAGGCAGGGTGAAAGGTTAAAGATGGCAATTACTTTGACTGATGAACGATCTTCGGAACCTCGACGGCAACCCATTGGCGGCGAACTCCTCGGTGAATCACAAAGTCTGGCACCTTCCTTGATTTGTCTTCAGAAATAACGCTGATTTCTGGTGGAGCAGGATCATTGGAATCTGTCTCCCAGGCAGCGTTGTCGTAGGAGGATTCCTCTGTCGCATTTTGCATAGTATTTGTGCTCTCAGCTGTATCTCCCCATCCAGTAGGCTGGATATCTTCGAGCCTGATACGAGAGCTTTCGGGAGCGGTGTATTTGACCATATAGTCGTATTTTCCACTCGGTTGTCCCAGAGTGTCCCAAACTTCTTTGGAACTGGAGGAGTCATCTCTCTCGATGACGTTAACCTCGGGAAAAGCATAGTTGATGAATTCAAGTCCTGCAAACGTTGCAAATTCATCTTCATGTTGAGTAGTTTCTGAATGACCTGAGTGTTAATCCCATGACATGGTGGGGACACGGGTATTCTGTTCAATGACGGTCAGCTGATTTTCATTGTTCGGCTGACTCTCTTGCCCCAAATCTCCTGGGTAAGGTTGCCACATTGGCAGACCATCCATTGGGCCATAATAGTTGTGGTCAAAGTTGTCTTTCATCGGAGTGTCTTTCTCTAATGAATTTGGCAGAGCACGGAATCCTTCCAGATCACAATCTCCATATATCATTTCGACATCTGACCGTGGTATAAATCTCAGACTCTGTGCGGGATAGCAAAATGGTGTAGGCACCTCTTCCTGAGACATGTAACCGTCCTCGTTAAGGTAGGACTTCCATTCTTCATCTGTGTCAGAGGGATCTTCCTCATTGATAGCATGTACTGCCTGAGACACTGGGTGTAGAAAACCTCCACTGTGGAAGAAGTTTTGAAGGGGATGAAGACTTTCATCGCTGGCAGCTGTCTGGGTACAGGTTGCAGAAAAACCAAGACCCTTTTTTGTTTTATTGTCAATAGGAATGACAAGCTGTCCCCATCCTCTTGTATTGGTACTCTCGACCGCTTTGATAACATCTTTGTATGAGGAAATCGAGGTTCCTCCTTGGGATTGATTGTCCTTGCTCACCGACAGTGCTTGGAACTGAGTTCGAATAACCTCCTCGGGTTCTACACAAGTAGATGATGACAAGTTGCTTATAAGCGAGGCTTGTTCTCCACAGACTGTGACAAGTTGATTGTTCTGAACGAACTTTAGCTTTTGGTGGAGGGTCGAAGTGACCGCTCCAGCTTGGTGTATCCAAGGTCTTCCTAATAAACAACTGTATGTTGCCCGGATGTCCATGACTTGGAAAGTGACTTGGAAAGTGTGGGGACCGATTGTTATGGGAAGATCCACTTTGCCAATAACTGTCTTTCTGGATCCGTCGAACGCTTTGATGACGACCTCGCTGATTCTCATCGGAGGGCCTTTGAATGATAATTGCACCAAAGTGGACTTCGGCGTAACATTCAGGGCTGACCCTGTGTCTACCAGTACGCTGGCTAAAGCATCGTCCTGGCAGTTAACTGTGATGTTGAGCGCCATGTTATGACGGCGACCCTCTTCAGGTAATTCCTTATCACTAAACCCCAAATTATTGCAGGAAGTGATGTTAGAGACAATGCTATCGAACTGTCTGATTGTTACATCCTATTCCACAAAGGCTTGCTCCAAGACTTTCTGTAGAGCCTCCTTGTGGGCTTCTGAACTGAGTAACAGTGATAATACCGAGATCTTTGAAGGAGTCAGTAACAGTTGATCAACAATGTTGTATTCACTCCTTTGGATGAGCTTCAGCATCTCATCATTATTTTTCGAAAGGTCGGGATTACTGGATTGACCGACTGGTGGATCAGGAGCTTCCGTGTGAAGTTCCTTTTCCTTGTTAAGTTCCCCAACCCCTCGGTTGAATATTCTGCCACTCCGTGTTACACGACTGATGTCTGCAATATTCACGACGGAGGGTAATGGAATTTCCTTTCCATTCTCAATTGTTGTTGCACCGTATTTATAAGGGATAGCCTTAGTTGATTCATACGGTGTTGGTCCCGGCAGATAGATGACTATGGGAACCTTCTGATTTTTTTGACCATCATAATTAATCTCGATCTGTTCCCGGTTGGGAACTTTAGATTCGTCAAGTAGAGGGATAATGGCAAAAACATCCATGGTCCTGTGATGACTAGAGATCGTGACAACGTCCTCAACTTGATCGGCAAGGTAGTCCGGCGCCCAGTTGATGGGCCCAGAACCCGGATATGGATGAATTTCTCCACGATCCACTTGACCCTGGAGAGCTGCTCTCACAAAGTAACACCCTTGGTTACTTTCCGAACAGACGCCGCAACGTTCATAATTGTGTGGTGGCACCTGGCCACGCCCACTTTGAATAGAATGTAACCTCACTAGGTTAGCTTCCGCAGATCGGACGTCCTGACTTTGACGCCGAGTAGGATTCCTGTTATTGATACTAATCTGCTGAGTATCTTCATCCATATAAATTGGCATCCACCAGTGATTTAACAAGTGCTGAAGTGCCTCCTGGACAAGGGTACAACCTCGATCGTTTTCGCAACCTGCCTTACAACTTTGATAGTCATGTGATATTAAGAATCCGAGTCGGACCTGCTCAGCATGTAACTCTACCAGGTTGGTATTCATCATGCGAATATCAAAGATCTGAACCATATTGATTTGATAGGAGTTCCTATCATGGTAGTCTTGGATCCATCCAAGATCCATCTGACGCTGGAGGGCTTCCTGTATGAAAGAGCATCCCTGTTTGTTTACCGACCAAGTCAGACAAGAACTGTAATCATGCCGCGGCAGATTATGATACTGGCTTTGCCTTGAGTGCATTGCCACTAGGTTGACATTCATTGCACGGATGTCGTGGTTCTGAATGACGTTGGAATTCGTGTAGACCATGTTAACTCCACGAACTCGATGCTCTTGGATCCATCCGAGATCCATTTGTTCCTGTAGGGTTGCTTGCACCATAGAACATCCTTGATTGTTTTTAGAGCAGACATCACATTGATGATAATTATGAGGTGGCACATGGCCATATCCACTCTGTCTACAATGCATCTTGACCAGATTGGTTTTCAACAAGAGTACATCGTGAATTTGATAGACATCGTTAGTCTCTCCCTCTATCAAATTGACTGCAGCCTTCTCGTGTTGAGGCAGCGGGTTCGTGAGAACATTAGGATTCGTATCCTTGAAGGATAAGACCCCGCTCCTAACAAGCTTTTACACGTCAGATTTGAAATTAAGACAAGTCTCAATGTTATGCCCTGGTCCTCCTTGATGATAAGGGCAAGTTTGATCTACCTTAAACCAAAAAGGCGGATTTTCTGGTACTGTAAGAGGAGATTTAGTCTGAATGTGCCCCTTAGCCAGTAGTAACGGAAATAGTTATGCGTACAACATGGGTATAGGATCAAACCCTGATGGTCGTGTTGTACGGTTATTGTTATATGGAGGACGAGCCTGCTGAAGAGGCTGTTGTGTCCTTTGTTGGTCAGGTTGGCTCTGCGCAACCTGAGGTTGATACGTAGGAATAGACGCAGGGTTGATAGCAGGAGTCACCGCTGCTACCGGTTGATAACGTCGTCTTTGCTTTCTGAGAGAGATATTCCCAATATCTTGCTCTTTTTTCTTAGGAAGAGCACTACCGTATTTTTTAGTACCGCTCGTCGATCCAGTGTCTTTTACCAAACGCCCTTCTCGGACAGCTTCCTCAAGACGTACGCCCATGCCCACCATCTCGGTGAAATCACTGGGCGCACTGGCAACCATTCGGTCATAGTAAAATGAGCTTAAGGTCTTTAAGAAGATCTTTGTCAGCTCTTTTTCCTCAAGAGGTGGACAAATTTGAGCGGCAATTTCACGCCACCTTTGAGCATACTCCTTAAAGGTTTCCTTGTCCTTTTGCGACATTGATCTGAGTTGATCTCTGTCGGGTGTCATGTCCAAATTGTATTTGTATTGTTGGACGAAGGCAGTGCCAAGATCTCTGAAAGTGCTGATCGTGGCACGGTTTAAACCCATGTACCATTTGAGTGCGGCACCGGTTAAACTATCCTGAAAGTAGTGAATCAGTAGGTCCTGATTCTCCGTCTGAGCTGACATCCGTCGAGCGTACATCACCAGATGGCTTTGAGGGCAAGAGTTACCCTTGTACTTTTCAAAGTCGGGCACTTGAAATTTGTGTGGAACTTTCACATTTGGGACCAAGCAGAGATCTGCGGCGTCCTTTCCAAATAAATCCTGACCGCGAATGGCTTGCAGTTCCTTCTGCATTTCCAAGAACTGCTCCTGGAATTCCTCTATTCTGTCAAACATAGTTTCCTTTTTACCAGTAGGTATCTGTGGAATCTGTCCTTCCGGGACAGTGTGCACCACAGGGGGTGGTACCATTACTACGGTAGCGAATCTTGGCGTCTCCTGAAGTTTGTAACCTTCAAGAGTCTTCAGTATGCCTCTGGCATCTTCGCTTTCCCGAAGTTTGTAACCTTCATGCCCAGCGGCTTCTGTTGTGATTCCCTGATCTTCAGTGATCGGCGGAACATATCCTTCCGGGATATAGTTAACTGACATGCCCCAAGGATGATCTTTCGGTATTTGATACCTAGGATCATACTTCTCCACTATGGGCATTGAGGTGATCTCTGAGATCATAGTTCTTTGTAGCTGAGCTTCTGCCATGGCTTACATGTCGTTACGAAGCTTTCTCATATCCTCTCTTAGAGCGTCGATCTCTTCTTTCAACTCTCTATTTTCTTCCTCAAGATCATCCATCCTTTTCTGACGATTGGCCCGAGTATTATACGAATGAGACAGTTTGACTCTAGAACCGAGACACAAACGTGAGATTCGTAGGTAAGAAGAATACGCGATGTGAGAATGATGAATGCAATGATTATATTAATTGTTTAAGGTTTAATCAAAATAAACTTCGACAATTAGATTGCAAATATCAAACAGTGGGGAAACCCCTTTTTATTGAAATTTAAAGGATTACAGAAATGGAAATACAGTAGATTACAAGGTGCAGAAACAGAAACCTAAACTAATGGGTCCCGAGTCCTCTCTGAATAGAAATCGGGTGCTGATTCTGGTATCTTCCTTTTCTTTGATTGGGGCTCTTGGGCCGTTGTCGGGTTGTCATTCCTTTGCCAGGTGAAAGGAGCGAGCAAATTCCTTTGGTTATCTTGATTCTCTACAGCATGTTGCTCCAAAATTTCAATTAGAGCATCCTTTTCTTTTAGTAATTGCTGTATTTTGATGCACTCTACGTCGAGGGTGCGGTACTTGTTCTTCCAAGACTTTCTCTCCTGTTGAACTTTGTTGAGAGTAACCTGAACCTTTTCAGTTTCCGTCATGAAGCACATGACAGATTCCCTCGGCGGAAGAATTCTGTAACGAGGATAAGGCATTTTTAGCTTGAGAGCTCTAGTTTGTACCCAATGGAGGTAAGGCTCCACCAAGACACAGTCTGGTTTTCCTAGAGACTCTCGTCCTTTCTTATGAACATGCTTCAAAGCGTGCACTATTTCCATCTTTAGTGCTCTGTCGTTTTCTCCTTCCTTGAAGAAAAGACCTTCCAGATGAACACCTCGTGGGACGTGTCTCATTGGGTATCCCAATTGACGATGAACGAGAACTGGAAGATAGTTGATTCCTCCCTTAGTTCCTATAAGGGGTACGTTGGGGAAGTTTCCACAACGGTCAATGATCCTGATCCCATCATAGATCCTATTACACCAATCTATATCAGAGTTGGTAAGAGACGTGATCTTCTGCGACCAACGTAAGGCACTCTTGCAATCCCAGAAAGCAGCAGACTTGGGCAAGTGAGAGATAAACCATTTGTAAAGCAGAGGTACACAACATGTGATCTCCCCTCCGCTGTACAAATTTCCCAAGTGTACAGAATGATACGCATCTGCGAGCAAAGTCGGCACAAGGTTTCCAATGAGAAAAACCTTAATGGAGTTGATATCTACAAAGTTATTGATGTTGGGAAACAAAAATAACTCGTAGGTGAGCAAGACAAAGATGCTTTCAAAAGCAGTCACGTTTCCTATATTGGCAAAATACAGGGCTTTCTTTGTCAAGAACTGGGCTGGCAAACCTTGGATGCCACCCCTAGCGGTCATGTGAGTCCTAACCTCAGACTCGTCTAAATGAATTGCTCTCACAATGGTCTGATTCTTTGGAATTTCTTCCAGTCCAGAAAATGGAGCTCGATCAGTAATGTGCAGATCAATCAGATGAGAATACTCCTCCAGCGTTGGTGCGAGCTGGTAATCCGGGAATGTGAATCAGTGATAAATCGGATCGTAGAATTGAATGAGCGCATCCATGATTCCCTCAATCACATGGACTCTTAACAGTGGTAGCAGACCTTCGTGTTTGGCTCTGAAAGCCTCAGGGTTAGTGATCATCCTTGCTAACCTTCTCAAATCCTCTAGCTTTGGAACCTTGAAGGTGTAACTATGAGTTCTCCTTCTACCGAAATCCATTAGTGCAATCCTTTTCTCTGATATTTGCAATCACAGTCTTAGTTTAATTTGAAAAACAGAGAGACTAGAAGAGAAGAATTTTTTGAATGTTTTAATGTTTTTTAAATGAATGCATGAATGCAGCACACAAAAACATAGAAAAAACATGGGGTCAAAGGGTCGTTGTCATGAAGTCAATGCTCTACCCATCCCCAAAGGTTTATACTAGGGTGATTTTTGTACCTGTACTCATTATCATCAGCTCCTCCCAGGAAAGCAAAACAACAAGCGGATCGCCAGCGAGTTATAGAGCAATCTTAGAGTAAGTGTCATTCACCGAGAATAGATCACCAGCCTCAAATGAGGGTAGTATCGCGTAACAACTATTCCCAATAGTTTCTGCACTACGAAAGGGTTTGGCTCCTCAGCTTCTCAGACTTAACAATCAGCCCATTGTCTAGGTGAGAGAATGGGTTGCATTGGTCAGCCTCCACTGAGGTTGATGGTCGACCTCATCGCCATCACTTATCTTAAGTGTATACTCAATCTTTCCACATGCGGCATCACACGCATTCCCATTAGCAGAAAAATAAACACATATAGCAATTAGGAAAAGCAGTATATATATTTGTCCTAAACATCCTAGACCTTTAAAGCTATGAATCCTAGGTTCCTGACAGAAAATGGGTTCCCCGGCGGAAGCCCCAATCTGTGGTTTTCACACAAGAGGTGAAAAGGAAGACTGTGCCTATATCTAACTTTGAAAAGCCCCACGGTGGGCGCTATTTTTCTGTAGCGAGCGATTTTGGACGCGGTTCTTAAGCGTTGGTCGCTCTCTGCGGTTGAGCTTACTACAGGTCGATTCATTTTTTATCCTATTAAAGCTGATGAAGGAAGGGAAATAGATGTCTCCAATTAACCCTGTTTTGCATACTGAGTTTAAACATCGGTCTGTTAGGTTACGGATGCGATCAATGTGGTGGGGCCTTTCTTGTGTTATTTTGACAGACAGGTTTCTGGCGAGGAACAAGGATTAGGATGTTAGGACTGATGCTTTTTGATAGATATATGAGAGTATGGGATTTAGGGTTTTTGTTTAGTGTGCTCGCTAAGATTTTTATTTCAATCTTATGCCTACGTATTCCCGTTTATCGAAACAGGGAAATCAGAGCATTCGTAGTTCCTCCTATTCTATGGGAGGAAATGGTTGTTTTTTTGGTGTCTTGTTCGAAGCCCAAGACGTGAAGCGAAAGGTAGTTGGTATCTTGTTCAAAGCCCAAGATGTGAAGCTGAAAAGTGGTTTGTATCTTGTTCAAAGCCCAAGATGTGAAGCTGAAAGGTCTATTTGTATCTTGTTCAAAGCCCAAGATATGAAGCTAAAAGGTCTCAACTTTAGAGAGAATTTGTCATCTCTAAAGAGGGGTTTATCTATTACGACTGTTTTATAAAGGAGAATTACTTTAACCAGGATATGTGAATCCGGCAATGCCATAATTTCCTTTATAGGAGATTTTAACCTGAAGGAGAAGACTTTAACTCAATGTAGAGCAATGCTATCTTTCCTTAGGAATTTCTCATGCTAAAAGAGGGACAGTGGCATGGATGTAGATGATCCAGAGGCTTGCCGCTTACAGCAATTAGATGAAAGGGAAGGAGTTGTTGATGTTTGTGTACTGCGAACGAGGCACAACTTTGATGCTAAAAGGTTAATTGGATCAACCAGTGGTTTTTCTTATATAAAGCCTAAGAGGAGGCTAGTATGTGTCTCGTACAAGGCCCGAGAGAGAGGCTAAAAGGTTTTTGACTCAACGAGGGAGTCTTTTGGTATCTCGTATAAAGCCCGAGATTGAGGCGATTTGACTCAGCAAGAGAGTTTTTGTATCTCGTACGAAGCCCGAGGTGGAGGCTAACATTTGTTTGGCTCAATAAGAACCTTTTTGTATCTCGTATAAAACCCGAGATGGAGGCTAAACGTTGTTTGACTCCGCTGGGGAGAATCATTGTACAAAGCCCAAGAGAGAGGCTATGGCTACTGTTTCAGTTGAGTGATAGGTCCAGTATGCTGATTTAAAGAGAAAATCAGTTCTTATGTGAGCAACACTGTACTCGAGGATTTAATTCGAGGATCCGGGCTATTCCTGTTCTTTAAGGAATTGGGAAATCCAAAGGGTATTGAGACTGTCCGAGTCTACGGGTTTTCTTCCTTTTTAACGAAGGGGTCACTTGAGAATGTCTTTAAGACTCAAGGAAATTAGACTGTCCAAGTCTAGAGTTTTATCTTTTGTACTGTGCTTTGAGAAATAGTAGTAGACTCTATGAAATGACTATTCTATACAGATGACTAATTTCTGTTCCTATACCTCTAGGAGGTCGTCGGGATAATTTGTACGAAGCCCAAGAGGAGGCTGGAAGCTTTTAAGAAGCCGACGGGTCCTTGTACGAAGCCCAAGACGAGGCTATCATTCCCGGAGGAAGAGATCATTATACGAAGCCTAAGAGGAGGCTGTGAATACTTCTAAGAAGCCGTAGGGTCCTTGTACTAAGCCCAAGAGGAGGCGGGGTTGCTTTTAGGAAGCCCGTGGGTCCTTGTATGATGCCCAAGAGGAGGCCGATGCTTTTAAGAAGCCGATGGGTCCCCAAACCCCGAGAAATTCAAGGCAAGATATCCACAAGGAATAGATCAAGTCAGGAAAGTCTGAGAATTTGGAAGAAACTCAAAGATGCCATTCACGGAGAATACATTCATCTCTGGGAGTAGAGTTTCTTGACAATTCCTAATGAGGACAGCCGAAGAGAAGACTGTATCTGGTGATCCTATTGGGGATCTAGTTGTCTATTTCTATGAATAAACGAAACGACGTCACCTAATTCTAGACGTAGTTGCCGGGGAAACTCTAAATATCTATACTATTATTACACAGTTGATATGAGTTTATGAAAGAAGACTTACAGTGAAACAACCCCACAATACAGTTATATGTATATGAAAGCGGTAAATGAAAGCGATAACCACTTACTCGGTTGTAGAGCTTCCATGCAGTTTGGTTAGTTGTTCAACAAAGAAAGATTAAAAACAACAGTATATTCAAAATCAAAGGAGAAAGTGCTTTAAAAAAGAAATATTTGGGGCTTACAGCTCAAGGAGAGGCCCAGAGTTTTATCAGTGAGCGCACTGTTTGAATTTGTACAGAGGGACTTATACAAGTGACTGTGGGCCAAAATGGTTTTCTGTACAAAGGGATGGGTCTTACACTCTCTCAAGAGGCCCAAAAATGATTTTTCGTTTGAAATGGCGATCGCGCCGAGATTTTCTTTTAACGCAGAGGGACTTATACAATAAGTGAGGCCCAAAATTGTTTTGGTTAAAAGGGGGTTGGGTCTTACACTCTATTAGAGGCCCAAAAGTTTTGAATGGGTCTTATAGCTCAAGGAGAGGCTCAGTGTTATTACATTTGTTACTAGTTAAAAACCCGTGCATCTGCACGGGACAATGTTTTTTATATCTTAAAGAGCAAAAATGCTTGTAACGCTCAAATTAAAATTGTTTAAGCATATGAAATCATTCCAATGTATTACATATGTTTTCTTTCATTTGAATAATGCATTAGATTAAAATGCCCACAAAACTATTTATATCTTAAAGAAGATTTATGTTCTATTTCGTACGATATAAAACCCTACATCAATAAACAATGTAGTAATCACAAGACAAAAGAAAATGCATTAAAACATTTATATAAACATAAAAGTAATCAAGTAATTAACAATGCTATAATTGTTACCTAGATGATATTGTGAAAGACTTTCTCGAAGACAATATTTGTTGTGGCACATAAACTATAATTTTCTTTGTCATTGATTAAAATTTGTATAATTGCTTAGCTATTACTCTTGAAATTTTCACATATAGTTTTCCATGGCTAAAAGCGTCTTTGGGTAAGTATAAACCAACATAGCTTGAGATTTGTTAACTGTCATGAAAACTGCGACAATAATTGAGAATTGTCTCTGATAAGCTTGAAAGGCCATAGAGATTGAGAAGGAGACAAAGACATCCTTAAAATATAAATGGTGTTTCCAATGTTTTTACATCAGATGGTCTTTGCTTCAATAACATGATTGCCAAGCCTAGCAATATATATTTTTATGTATGAGTGCTTGTGTAGTTACTTTATGGTATCTTGCTTCTTCCTTTTGGTAGTATGAAAACTTATATTGAATTTATTGGATATTGATAATTGAATTATGCAACTAATATGCATGCCACACATATAGTTACCTTAGCAAATATTTAAAAGTCATATTGATCAAGCTATTCTTTGCATGTAGTGGTTACAGGGTAAGGTTTGTGCTCTTCACTTCTTTGCTAGTATGGTAACATTTTGGGGAATGCATATTTCACATCACTATTCATTCAATTCGTGAAGCAGCTGCTAAACGTCTAACTTTTCGGATTGGTCCTGACTGGGCTATGTAGCACATAATTCCTCAGGTCCGTATATTTGTTTAATTTATTATTTACACATGGTACACTCCTATGTATCTCAATATTATTTTGTCTGTGTATATACTTTTGTATCTTTATAGTTTGATTTGGATATACTTTTCGAAAATAACAATGAATTAACGTACCTGCCGGCTTTCAAAATAATAAACCATACTTTAAATGAATCATAAACCTGCTAGTTCTTAATTGGAATAGTGGAAGAAATTTGTTGCTCATGAGCAGTCATGGGAAGTGGAGTAGGGGATAGTGAAAATCTTCCTCTTTTATCTGCTGTATTGACTGAGATTGTAGAACCTGCTGTCCTCTTGGCTTGTTTTCAGTTTAAGCACCTCAACTCCTAATCCAAAATATTGAAATAATAGACTTATCTGCTTTCCTAGTACTGCTTGGTTAAAGTTGAAGTCATGTACAAAAAGGTTTTATGAAATTGAATTTTTGACTGCAGCAAAAATTATGAAATACGGGTTTTATCTTCCATTCTATGTTAGTTTAGCTTCCACACGCGGCCATGCTTTCTATTTGCTAATACGTTTTCTGTTGTCCTAAATACAACTTCACATGTATTGTTTCAGATTGGAAATAGGTTCTAGAGATGATTAACAATCCACACTATTTGTATCGGATGACCATTTACTGCGTTATCTCCCTGCTAGCTCCTGTAATGGGCTCTGAAGTCACTTGTTCAAAATTGTTGTCTGTTGTTGTTGCTGCATCAAAAGACAGGTATTGTAGTGTTGTTTGAAATGAGTGCATTTTAGTAAATAAAATTTAATTTAAAACTTTTAGAAACAAAGGAACCTTTAGAAATGACACATGAAATGAGTGCATTTTGAAATGTAAGATGGCATGTGCAGGTCTTGCATATCTATGTTCCATGTAAGCTCCACAGTGCTTACCTAGTCTGGTTCTTAGACAAGCTATACGAAACTGACAACACAGTGCTTACCTAGTCGTAGAAGTTTAACATGTACTATCATCGACATGTTGGTTTTCCAGCAGGTAATTAGCTGCAAGTACAATCGGTTTTGACATTCATTAAAAAATTTAAACAGTCTATGATATAGACCAGTCTACACTTACACAGGTTTGCCATCCCCAACAAATGAAAACAGTAAAATACATGTTTGGTATGAGCATATGTCCATGTATTAAGGCTTTTAGTTCATAGTCTTTCTGTCAAAGTGTAAAACAAAACTATAAATTAGGCATGGTCATACCTTACAAATGAAAACATATGTGACTTTTGCTTTTCATATTGTTTAGTCATTAAGCTATAAAATTAAGCCTGTAAGAATTTAAGCACTTGCTTTACATATACTTTAGTTAGTTGAACACAGTTTGCTGGATTCCTCGAATCCCTGATGTTGCATTGCTAACTATGCTGCTTTGGCAATTATATTTTTAACAGGGAATATCTGTGGAGGTTCAGCAGGCTGCAGGATTATATCTGAAGAATAACCTGAGAAATGTGTATAATTTAATGCAGCCTGAATACCAGCAATATGTAAAAACAGAGTTGCTTCCTTGTCTTGGTGCAGCAGATAAACACATAAGATCTACTCTCCCCCCGAGTTGTTAATCGCGGATTGCGGAGCGGAGCGGACGACCCAAAAAATGGGATACCGGGATATCGGACAGTGGAATAAGTTTTTGTACTAATAACTATACAACCAATTCAACAAATAACACAGCACTCAAAAGATTTATAAAATCTAACGTCAAAGAGCAATGCTTAATCAAAATTCGAAATATTATAGATGATTCAAAATATAGTAGAAGATTCAAAACATCACATCTTAAAATTCAATCTTAGAACTATTCTATGAAAATTCAAGCAAAACATAAAAATCAAAGATCATCGTCAAAGATGTATTCTTCATAGATCATCAAAATATTCCTCTAATACTTCATCTTTATCATCATCATCTTCAACATTTTCTACCACCACTTGTTTATTCCTAGATGTACTTGCAGCTTCACGTAGCTTTGACCTCC